>OZ012739.1:610487351-612887351 GCA_963859935.3 Lathyrus sativus
AAAGAAAATAAAGAAGAAGATAGAGAAATATGGATGGTTAATACAATTTTTCTATTCATTTTCTCAATTAGGGTTTACAGATTACAAGTGAATAACAACTTAACATCTTACTATAACAAACTATAGTACAACCTATATATAGACTCCTAGTATATGTATGTCATGTATGATGATAACACTCATACATGACATGTATAACTATTACATAATAAAGTACACAACTAACATAAGTCATTGCATGCAAGATCATACTTCGACTATAGCATGCCTCTCTTCGTCTACTGCATGCTAGATCAGACTTCGACTACAACAGGCCACAACCCAGCCGAACTAAGAGGCTACCATATCAAGACTAGAGTTTGATCCAAAATACCACAAATCTCTACCTTGAAACAAACTTTACAACATCAAGGTAACAAGCTAGCTATCACCATGCAGCTTTATCAAGTGCATATAATGAAAGAACTTGCTATTAGGCAATGACTTGGTGATCCAATCAGCAAAATTATCTTCAGTCAAAACCTTCATCAGTTTCACTTCTCCTTTCTCGATTTTCTCTCTGACGAAATGCAATTTAACATCAATGTGATTGGTTCTTTCATGATAGGTTGATGTTTTCGACAAATGCATGGCACTTTGACTATCACATTTAATAGTGATAGCTTGATCTAGAAGTTTCAGCTCCTTAGTAAACCCTTTAAGTAAAAAATGCTTCATTCATAGCTTTAGTAAGGGCAGTGTATTTAACTTGAGTGGTTGATAAGGCTACAACCTTATAAAATGAAGCTTTGCAATTGATTAGTTTACCAAACATAGTGAAAACATATTTAGAAAGAGATTTTATGGTATTTATACATCCTGCAAAGTCAGAGTCGACAAATCCTTCGATTTGACTTTACCATCGCTCATGGCTCCACCATTTTCCAAGACCCTACTCAGGGATCCTTTTATGTATCTAATAATCCACTTCAAAGTTTTTCAGCATGTTTTCCCAAGATTGGCCATATACATGCATACAAGGTGCACTCTGTACGTTATGTCTGGCCTCGTACAGACCATAACATACATCACATAATCTATTATACTAGCATACATAATGTTATTCATATAGACTCTTTCGACTTCGGTACTCAGACTTTGAGTCGTACTCATCTTGAATTGAGAATTTTTTGGTGTAATAACAAGCATGATATCAACTGCTTTCTATCTTTGCGGATGTAAATCCAAATAATCCTGGAGGCAGCTATCAGATCCTTCATGTCAAACTCCTTATCGAGTTTAGCCTTCACATTCATTACTTCCTCAACATTGTTGCTTTCTATTAAGATGTCATCCACATAAAGCAACAAAACAACAAATGAACTTCTAGGTCAAAATCTTGATTAAACAGAGTTGTCAAACTAGCTCCTAGTGAAACCTATGTGTGTCATGAACTTGTTGAATCTCCTATTCCATTGTCGAGGAGATTGTTTCAGGATATGTAACAACCTATTCAGCTTGCACACATAATATTCCTTTTCTCTTTCTGTATACCCTTCAGGTTGCCTCATTATGGTTGTTTCATTTGGATCACCATGCAGGAAGATTATCTTCACATCCATCTGTTCAAGCTCTAGGTCAAAATTTTCCGTCATGGATAACAACATTCTAATGGATATGTGCTTTACAACAGGTGAGAACACCTCATTGAAGTCGTCTCCTTCTTTCTGAGTGAACCCCCTAGCAACCAATGTTTCATTAAATCGCTTCGACATCACTCATTTGATTCCTTACTTAACTTTAAAAATGCACTTACAGCTGACTAACATGGCTCTTACAAGTTTCTGGATCATCTCCCAAGTGTGGTTATCATGAAGATATTTCATCTCGTCATCCACGGCTTTGCGCCATCTAGTCTTATTTCAACTCCTCATATTTTCCTTATAATATCTAGGTTCTTCACCAAGAACCTCACTATTAGAGATTAAAGAAAACATTATGAAATCTGCATAACCATGTCTCTAAGGTGGCTTGATAACTCTTCTCGACCTGTCTCTTACCAACAGGTAGTCATCAATAATTTCCTCAATTTCTTCATCATCTTATATTTCTTCCTCGACTTCATTTAGGTTATACAATTTTGTTGGACTTAATACTTCACACACAAAATGAGGGGTGAGTTGTATGAATTGAAAAAACTTAGTTTTGAAAATTTTTGGAAATAAAATCAGAGTTTAAAAATAAATTTAAAAACTTAGAAATGGAAAAATAAAAGGAGTTAAGGGAAAAGAGGAACACCAGGAGTTATAGAGGTTTAGTCAAAAATAAAAAGACCTGTTTCTCTCCCCAAGAATTGATCTTAAAAGTTTCCATTAAACATTGAGAGATTTTACTAGGAAATGCTCACAAACCCCCTTATATAAGGAACTTTGGTTGATATTCAACCATAATATACAAGACGATTGTCACATCTTGAAAAACATGATCCTTCGCAAAGCACTCACACGGTCGCGGAAAATATGTTCGAGCAAAGTCGCCACCGAATAATATTTATTATAAAGCAGAAGGGGGGAAATATCGATAAAACCTTTAAAGGAAAAAGAAAATGGTCGTTGTAATCAAATTCAAGTTCGGAAGTCAATTATGTAACACCCTAAATTTAATCGGAATATGTTAATTAATTATTTAATTGAGAATATCCATGTTTCGATGAATTTCCGGTGGTTTTGGTGAATATTGGAAAATGTGCATTTTCGGGTATTTATTTGATTAATAGCATATAATATTAATTTATTAGTATTATTATTAATTAAATGGAATATAAGTGAAATAAGGGTAATTTGGGCATTTGAGGGAGTTAGTAAGAGTAATGAGGGAAAAGCCCAATTTGTGAGGCCCAAGACTAGGTTGGACAAAATTGAGTTCTGAAGGAAATTTGAATTCATTTGTGTTAACCGTGAAAGTTTGGTGTCCAGAGCTCTGAAGGAAAGGTTGGAGGCAGAAGATCCCAAAGTTAATCGTGAAAGCTGCGAATCGACTAAGGTATGGGGAGTATCATTGTTCATGATTTTCTATGCATGCCTTTAGATGTCTTTATGGTTGGCTTATGTGGTTAATGATTTAAGGTATTTTGGGTTGGCTTGGGAAAAGAGGGAATTTGATGATAAGGCTTTGAGGTTATGAGTAATGGTATGTAACACTGAATATTGATATGAGAATGGAAACCTTAGCCTTCGTGGCGAAAACCTTGGGTTGTGATATGTTTGACCCTATAGGAATAGGAATGTTCAGATGTGAGTAACTCTTATGCACTCAGAGCAATTGTAGGAAAATAGTGATTTAGGCAGTGCAAATGTTGCCAGATTGACCTAATAAACCATATATTTTGTGTCGTTATCGCCGTATGATCGTACGGATGATTTAGGAATATTTTGGGCGCATTGGGTAAGTGAATCGTATGAATATTTGGACAAGAATCAGTTCTGGTCGTAATAGGGTTTTGTTGTCATCGCTCTGCTCGCCTAGAGAGAAAGCCAGTGAAGGTTCGCCACAGACTCGCCTAGCGAGCAAGCCAACGAAGGTTCGCTACAGACTCGCCTAGCGAGCAAGTCAGCGAACGTAGTAGAGTTCGCGAAGTTGATTGTTTTACAGCGATGCCTTGATGTGTAATTCTGGGATTTCTGGGATGGGTTAACCCTAGTATGACAGTGGGTTTTGGGGGATGTGTATGTGATGTTATGATAGTTTTCTATGATGTATCGATTGAGTTAATATGATGAAATTACCATGTTTTGGTGAACTATGTGATAACATGAGATATGATGATTTTATGTGATGATGATGAGTATGATGAATGATGATGCACCATATGTTGTATTGTGAGAATTATTATTGTGACGTGTGCATTATGTATTCATGTGCATCCAGACTTCGGTTCAGGACCACGATTACCTTGACTTCAATCCCATTGTGTGGATGTGAAGTATGTTGATGTGCTCCGATCCTATTGATGGGGATCTATGGAGGGTTGATGGCCTAGTGTCCATCATGCTGTGATGATTCGTACCACATGCATTGAGTATATGTTGCATTTGCATTTATGAGCCTTTGTGTATAAATTACGACGTTGTGTCCTTTGAGGCATATTTGAGGATATGAATGTGTTGAATATGATTATGATGCCATTTATGCATTAATTGTTATACATTGATTATTATGAATTGTTTTACTCACCCTGCCTGTTTGAATGTTACCTCTACATGGGTAACGTGCAGATGATCCAGTTTAGCCGTGGACGCCGGCGAGGAGTTAGTTTTGAAGTTTTTGAGTGTTTTAGTCTTTTGGTCAGCTTAGAGGGTCTTGCTCTGATATGTAACATCGAGTTGGGTTCCTTGAGTTGATTTTATACTGTTGACGTTATTTTGATTAATTTCCCTTTTGAGGAAAACTTTGAGTTATGTTTTGAGTTCCGCTGTTAATAATGTTTTGATGTATTTTGGGAAAAACCCGTAGTTACTGAGTATGGACCTATTTTGATGACTTTGAGAAATGTACGCCCTTTTAGTGGCTTTTTAATGAGATTTATTTATTCACTCTGATTCCTGTGTTATTCTGCCTTGATATTTTTGGGGTAGAAAAAGGGTGTTACAGATTACGCAAGGGGAATGTATTAGCATACCTCAAATATCTTGTACTCAATAAGAACTTCTTAGTTTGATTTGCAATTTTAATGTTAGTTATGTTATTTATGATTTTTCAAGGTTGTGATGGTTATGGTTGTTGATGGAGATGTTAATGTTGTGTTGTATGTAGTGTTTTGTGGGTGATGAAGAGAACGGAGGTGAAGCTATATTGTTGTTTCGAGAGGAAAAGAGTGAAGATGAAATTTTTCATGTTGTTGTGTGGTTGTATTATATTGGCTTGGAGAAGAAAAAGAATAAGAGAATATTGGTTTTGTTTGAAGAAGAAAGGAGGGGAAGGAAGAAAGTGTTATGTTGGTGTTAATGGAGCGTGTTTTTGTGTTATGAATATGTGGTTATAGAGATGAAAAAATGAGAAAGAATGTGATAAAGTGAGAGTGAAGAAGATAAGTTTTTGTTTGTGTGTAAAAGAAAAAATGGAAGGTTAATGTGTTGAGTTGATGATGAAGAGGAGAGAAAAGATTGTTGTGAGTGATGAAGTTGGATGATGATTGTTTTATATTGTTGGAGTGTTTGGAAGTGTTTGATATAATGAAGTTATAGAATATAATATGGTGGTGGCTTTGTAAGAAGATGAGAGAAAACAACAGAAGGAAAAAAAATGCAGTAGAAGAGAGAAACGAAAAAAGAAGGAAAAGAGAGAAAGAAGGAGAAATAGAACAAAGAAAAAGAAATAAGAAAAAATCAGAGAGAGAGGGGGGGGAGAAAGATATATATATATATATATATATATATATATATATATATATATATATATATATATATATATATATATATATATATATATATATATATATATATATATATATATATATATATATATATATATATATATATATATATATATATATATATATATATATATATATATATATAGAGAGAGAGAGAGAGAGAGAGAGAGAGAGAGAGAGAGAGCAAAACGTGGGAGGGAAGGAAAGAGAAGAAAAAAATATCCAAAATAAATGTGAAGTGTCCCTTTCTCAATGGTCCAAAATTTAATAAATTTAATCAATCGAATCGTCATATACATCAAGATTCTTGATCCTCAGATCAATGGCCTCTTCCAAACCCATAATGCACGCTTCGTATTCTGCTTCATTATTAGTGCAAGAGAACGTCAACCGAGAAGTGAATAGTATATGGGAACCGTGAGGAGTTGTAATGATTTCCCTGATTCCGTTTCCATATGAGTTGACAGCACCGTCGAAAATCAAACTCCATTGAGATCCAATCTCAGGACCCTAGTCCGGTAAAGGCTCATCACAGTCTTTCATCTTCAGAAACATGATGTCTTCGTCCAGAAATTCAAACTTCATTGGTTGATAATCTTTAATTGGATGTTCAACAAGATATTCTGACAGAACACTTCCCTTAATGGATTTTTGGGAAACATACTGGATATCATACTCTGTCAGAACCATTTTCCATCTGGCGATCCTTCCGGTGAGTGTTTGCTTCTCAAACGCATACTTGATTGGATCCATCTTCGATATCAATAGGGCTGTGTGGTTTAACATGTACTGTCTCAAATGCTTAGCTACCCAAGCGAGTGCACAACATGTTTTTTCTAGCATCGAGTACCTCGACTTGCAACCAGTGAATTTCTTACTCAGGTAGTAGATAGTGTGTTCTTTTCTACCTGTCTCGTCGTGTTGACCGAGCGCACATCCTATTGAATTTTCAAGAACTGTTAGATACAGGATCAAAGGTCTCCCTGCTACTTGAGGCATGAGTATCGGAGGTTCTTGCAAATACTCTTTTATTTTCTCAAAAGCTTTTTGACAAATTTCGTTCCACCTGATCGCTTGATCTTTTCTTAACAGTTTGAATATAGGTTCATAAGTGGCTGTAAGATGAGAGGTGAACCTTACAATGTAGTTAAATCTCCCTAGGAAACCACAAACCTCTTTTTTCGTCCTCGGATCATACATTTCTTGAATAGCTTTGATTTTTGCAGTATCTACCTCAATACCCCTTTCACTGACAATGAAACCTAGCAGTTTTCCAGATCTCACCCCGAATGTGCACTTATTAGGATTCAACCTCGGCTTGAATTTCCTCAACTTTTCAAACTGCTTCAGAAGATTAACCAAATATCCTTTCTTCGTCTGTGACTTCACAATCATGTCATCAACATAGACTTCAATCTCTTGATGAATCATATCATAAAAGAGAGTCACCATCGCCCACTGATAGGTTGCCCCAGCATTTTTCAATCCAAAAGGCATCACCTTATAGCAAAAAGTCCCCCACAATGTAATGAAAGTAGTTTTCTCCATGTCCTTTGGGGCTATTTTGATTTGGTTATACCCAGAGAAACCATCCATGAAGGAAAATACAGAGTATTGAGCAGTGTTATCAACCACACGTCAATATGAGGGAGCGGGAAATTATCTTTAGAGCTTTCTTTGTTTAGATCTCTGTAATCAACACAAATCTTGACCTTTCCATCTTTTTTAGGTACAGAGACAATGTTAGGAACCCACGAAGGATAGTTTATGACGACAAGAAACCCAACGTCCAATTGCTTTTGAACCTCTTCTTTAATCTTGACTGCTATGTCAGACCTCGTCCTTCTTAACTTCTGTTTCACTAGCAGACATTCTTCTTTGAGAGGTAACCGGTGTACCACAATATCTATATCCAGCCCGGGCATGTCTTGGTAAGACCAAGCGAAGATACTCACAGAGCATTTCAACCAATCTTCTCTTAATATTGTCTTCCAAAGCAACCTCAATTCTAAACTCTCTCTTATCATCATCGGTACCCAAATTGATGACTTCAATATCCTCCTGATGAGGTAGAATGACCCTTTCCTCTTGCTTTAGAAGTTTGGATAGTTCCTCGGGTAGTTCACAATCTTCATCAGTCTTCTCTTCAGCTTGATAAATGGGATTATCAAAGTCATACTGAGCCATAGCTAAATCAAAATCGATGGTATCTGAGATAAAAGATCTGCATGATTGATGTTCTATGTTTATTATGAAATACAACAAGCAACACAAACACATTGCCATTTTTCTATTAATAAATGTAAAAACAAAAAAGGAAAAACAGGGTCAAAATATTTGAATGCGAAAAACATCCTTTATTTATGATGATAATGCAAATAAACAAAGCGGCCCTATAAATTGGTCACTACATCTTGGGCAGAACGTAGGACTGAACATAATCAAAAACAATGAGAATTACTCTTCATGGGTGATCTGAATGACATCCTCGACAGTCCAATTGCATAAACTCTGGCTGGGAACACAAGGACGAATCCAAGCATCCATGTCGGAATCACTGTCCCCTTCGTCATCCTTAATAGCATGAATTTTGTCAAAAATAACTGCACCACCGGTGAATTTGATAGGTCCCCTATACTTCAGAGGGTCTTGTGAAGAGCTGGAGAGCTTGTACCCTAGACCAAATTTGTCTTGCTTGACAGGAACCTCTAAAATCTGGCCCCACCTCTGAGAGTTACCAGATTCCACAATTGCACGTGCTTCCTTGAACGAAGACATTGAAGACATAGAAACTTCTAGCCCTTTAACCTCAACAGGAGGCTTCTCTTGAATTTGCACAGCTTCAAAGGCTTGACAGAGAGTTTCGTGAATTTCCCCATCCACTTCCACATACTTGAATGTTGATAGATGATTGACCATTATATCCTCCTCCCCACAAACAGTGACTACCTTCCCTTCCATCATATACTTTAGCTTTTGATGTAAAGTCGACGTTACTTCCCCTACAGCATGTACCCAAGGTCAACCTAGCATGCAACTATAATCTGATTGAATGTCTATTATATAAAACGTCACATCAAAAGTTTCAGGCCCCACCTGAATTGACATTGTTATCTCCCTAAACACAGATCTTTTGGAACCATCGAACACTCGTACCACTAGATCACTTAGTGTATAGATTAAACCTTGAGTATCCAACTTCATTAATGGTTTCTTCGGTAACATGTTTAGTAAAGATCCTGTATCCACTAGGACATGTGACAATATATATCCTTTACACTCCATAGAAATATGCAAGGCATGTTTGTGATTCCTCTTAGCAGAAGTCAAATCTAGATCAGTGAAGCCCAAACCATTGCCAACATTAACGTGTGCTACCACTTCTTCCAACTGATTAACAGAGATTTCTTAGGGTACGTAGGCTGAGTTCAAAATCCTCAACAGAGCATTGTGATGTGCTTTAGAACACAACAACAAAGATAAAATGGAATTTTTTGAAGGAGTTTGATTCAAGCGGTCCACAATTTTATAATCACTCTTGCAGATTAATCTCATGAACTCTTCAGCATCTTTAGAAAAAGAACTATCACCACCAGCCTGTTGTTGCACAACATCTTCAACAATTGCCTTCGCTTTACCTTTATCAGTCTTGTCAACATTAACTTCAAGCGGAGAAAAGACTATTCCACTACGGGTAATCCCTCCTACACCAACTATATTATCAACAGTAGAGCCCACATACGAAGAATCGGTCAATTCTTATTTTTGTCCATTGTAGAAAACCTTAGCCCCATAATTACATGAGATGGCCTTGATACTTCATACAACATGGGCCATGGCGTAGTGATGATTACAGGTTCTGGCCTTGCTGGTGCTGAAATATTAATAGTCCTATAAGGGATCGAAATCATGGCGATATCGTCTCCATTATCACTAGCCTCATCATCAACGTCTTCTATATTTTCCACACCAATTCTATCAAACTGCAAATAACCATCATTGATCGTTTTCTGAATACCACTTTTCAAAAGATCACAACCCTTGGGTCTTAATTCACGCTATCGACAATCAACAGAACAACCTGGGAACACACCCCCTTTTAATAATCTGTCTTTAACAAAACTCAACGAAGTCTTCAAATCATCAACATTAGTTACTAGATTCAACCTCTCCCATCAATAATAGTATTTTTTTATGGTTACTCCATGGTTTGGCATGGGATTCTAATTAACATTGGGACCCTCATTGGTAAAATTGATAGCTTTGGAATTAAGCAGATCCTAAACTTTATGCTTAAAAGCTTTACAATTATCAATGTTGTGACCAGGAGCACCAGAATGGAATTCACATCTAGCATTCGCATCATATCCAGGAGGAGGAGCTCCGATAAGAGGAACTAGAGTCCTCTTCTGAATCAATTGTAGCTAAAGTAAATGCTGCAATAACTAGGAATATGGCATGGGTGGGGTTTCAAATTATCTATGTGCCATTCTCGTCCTATCATGGTAACAACGGGGAGCATTAGCTTATTGCTGGGGTGCAGCCAGGATGGCTACAGTAGCAACTTGATGATTATATTGTGGTTGTGATATGCCTTTACCTCTATAACAGGAGATAGAATTAGAATCCCCTTTTTGTTTCTTTGGGTTTCCTGTGTACGGCTTCTTTACTCCTCCGGACGAGGACCCACTTTCGCTTTGAATTTTTCCAGTCTTAATATCGCTCTCAACTCTTTCACCGACCATTACTAAGTCTGAAAAACCTGATGACATGCAACCAACCAACTTCTTATAGTACGTTCCAGGAAACGTAGCCATAAACATATCAATCAGTTCCCTCTCCATCATTGGAGGTTGAACCCTCGCAGCCAAATCACGCCATCTCTGGGTGTACTCTTTAAAACTTTCATTTTTCCTCTGAGACAAATTCTATAACTGCACCCTGTTTGGTGCCAAGTCACTATTGTATTGGTAATGACGGACGAAGGTTTCCGCAAGATCTCTCCAGCTTCTAACATGAGTTCTCTCCAGCCCTATGTACCACTCCAACGACGACCCTTCCAAACTATTCTGAAAGAAATGCATTAGAAGTTTCTCATCATCAGAATATGCAGACATTTTCCTATAGTATGCACGGGTATGAGTTTTAGGATAGGTTGTCCCCTTATATTTGTCAAAGTTCGGCACTTTAAACTTTGGAGGGATCCTTACCCCTAGGACCAAACCAAGGTCTGACATGTCAAGGCCCAATGATTTTTTATTCTCATAAGCCTTCATTTTCTCTTCATTCAACTTGAACCTTTTGTCAGCTTCCGACGGAAGACCAATGTCCATATCACGCATAGAGAATACATCATCTTGATGATCTTCCTCTCATTGAGGGCCAGCAGCCCCATGCAATGCACATGCACTTTCGCCGGCACCACCTATCTGAGCTCCACCTAGAGCACCTCCTCCCGGAGGATTAACAACAGTAGGAATGTTATTGCCTTATGGAACAAGGCCACCAACAGGAGGAATAACACCAACTTCTCCATGTAAAACACCTTTTTCATCAACACATGCAATTAGAGGTTGGACCAGAGTTCTCAGTTGTTCCTGTCCTTGAGCTATGTTTTGCATCAGTTCCATAAACTACGTCATACGAGTCCTGACTTCCTGAAGCTCAGCTTGTACTTGACCCATGACTCTCTGTTGATTCCCTCGAGTTGAGTACTTGTGAAAACCGAATTCCGCAATCCTGCTGATAAGAGAAAGCCAAATAAAGATAAGAATAAAACCAGAATATATACCATGCAAATGAGTATGCTAATTCAAAATGCAAACATGTTTATATATTTCAGGGATATCTCCCCCTTGATTCTAGTTTCACAAATAAGCGAACAGTAGAGATAGACAGAAAAATCAAAAGCTTTGCTCATAAATAAAATGAGGATAATAAGTCAGTATATATAATCCACAAATAAGAAAGATAACTGAATACAAAAGCCTGTGGTCTCATCCAACAAATTTGGTGATGATCAGATATAAGAAAGGAAAAACTACTGACATATATTATCAACTGAAGGTAACCCTCCCCAACCATTATGCTCCTTGCACCAAGTTTGGGCTTCCTTGAACAACTTCTTCGTGTCTGGATGCTCTGGTCTTGCAATCAATTCCTGGATGAGGGTGTCCCTTATGCGTATGATATCTTTCAGACACCGACGATACTCTTCCTAAGCATCATCTCCAAAGATATCTTCAAGCCTGGGCTTCTTCAACTCTGCCCGAATCTTGAGCTCTTCAATAGCCGATAACGTTTCTTAGAGTTTCTACTCACTTGTGTATCTGCGGGATGACTCTACCACAACTTCTCTTTCTTTGACCCTGAGTTGCGCCTTCCACTTATCAATTTGATTGTGAAGCTCGTTTTCCTTGTTCTTGTTGGTTATTACTGTAGCGTTCCACTGATCATTGAATTTGGATATATCCATATAAGCTCTATCTAAATCCTTCTTTTTATGCTTCAAGAGGCTACTAGTACTCTTCAGATCTTGGCCAACTCACTCTTTCATCATGATCTCATCAGACAACTCCTTGTCCTTCTTGGTCAATGTTTCTATCTTCACCTTGGCCAAGCAGACAACTTCACTCTGATCATGCTTTAGGTGACCGATTTCCTTTTTTAACTCCTCGTTCTCTTTGCATATTTCTTCCTTCTCTGTCCAAAGCTTGTTGTATTTTAGGATATCAATCGTCGTAGGTTGCTTAATAACCAAGGAATACAAAGGTTCTTCAACAGAGAAAGGAAATAACACTTTTTCAACCCTTTTCTGAATCCATTCCATATAAGGATCGTAAGCTCTACAGTCACCTTTACCCAAGGAAAGCTTCCACTTCTTATGAATTTTACCCCACACATCAACAATTCTTTTCAAAATATCAAGGTCAGCTATACCAGTGAAATACAAAGACTCTTGAACATCTTCGTCCTTTGGTGGTCCCTTCAAAGCATTTTGTTTTGGACTATCGCGCTACATTCAGCAGTAAGCGAAACAATTCTGTTATCCTCGATCTTTTTCTTATTTGATAAGATTTCTTTAAGAAACTTAGCATATGAGGGCATTTGGGTGATATCTTCTGTAAAGGTTATTGTGATATTCAATTGTTTCAGAAGTTCAACAAATTTCTTATATTTCCCCATGCTCTTAGATTTAGCAAATATTTGAGGATATGGAATGGGAGGTTTATAAGGTGGTGGAGGCACATATGGTTCTTCTTTTTCTGCATCCTCTTGGTCACTACCTTCTTTCTCCTTTATGTTTTGTTCATTTTCCTTCTTAGTTTCCTTCTCAGTTATTTTACCAGGATTTTGATACATAGCTGGATTCTCAAGTCTCGAGTCGATTGGTTTGTCCGATTTCGTACGACTTTGTAGTATGATAGCATTAGAATGTCCTTTTGGATTAGGTTGCAGCTGTCCAGGAAATGTACCTGCAAGAGCAACAGTAGGTGCTTGTTGTTGTGCAACTTGCGAAATTTGGGTTTTAAGCATTTTGCTGTGAGTGGCTAAAGCATCTACCTTGCTTGCTAATTTCTTAATTTGCTCACTAGTGTGTATGTTTTGATTCAGAAATTCTTTATTTGCTTGAGCCTGGGTGGCTCTAAAGTTTTCCATCATTATTTCAAGATTAGATTTCCTAGGAGCATTTTGAGCAGCTACAGCAGGTTTCTGATATCCTGGTGGTATAACAGGTGCTTGTCCAGGCGCATACAATGCATTGTTGTTTTTGTACGAAAAGTTCGGATGATTTTTCCAACCTGGGCTGTAGGTGTTTGAGTAAGGATTTCCTTGAGCATAATTCACTTGGTCTGTAGAAACTCCTACCAAAATTTGACATTCAGGGGCAGCATGCCCAAGAACTCCGTATAACTCGCATTTGGAGCTACGACAGCTACGGTGGTTGTAGGTGTTATGGTCAAACTTTCAACTTTTTGAGTGAGAGCATCTACCTTTGCATTGACTTGGTCAAGACCGTTTATCTCGTACATACCATCTTTCGTTGGAGGTTTCTCTACGGAGGCTCTTTCACTTTCCCACTGATAGTGATTTTGAGCCATAATCTCGATAAGTGTATAAGCTTCATTGTAGGGTTTTTCCATCAGTGCGCCACCCACGGCGGCGTCTATTGTCAATCTTGTGTTGTACAAGAGACCATGGTAAAAGGTATGGATGATCAACCATTCTTCTAGACCGTGATGTGAGCAAAGCCTCATCATGTCCTTGTATCTTTCCCATGCTTCGAAAAGAGATTCATTGTCCTTTTGTTTGAATCCATTTATTTGAGCTCTTAGCATAGCTGTCTTACTAGGTGGGAAATATCGTGCTAAGAACACCTTCTTCAACTCATTCCATGTAGTGACAGATGCGGACGGTAGAGACTGGAGCCAAGCTCTAGCTCTATCTCTTAATGAGAAAGGGAAAAGACGTAGTCTTATTGCTTCGGGGCTGACACCATTTTCTTTCACTGTGTCTGTGTATTGTAAGAACACTGACAAATGTAAGTTCGGGTCCCCCGTAGGACTTCTGGAAAATTGATTTTGTTGTACAGCTGACAATAACGAAGGTTTTAGCTCGAAGTTATTTGCCTCGATGGCAGGAGCAGCAATATTGTTATGTGGTTCCTCCTACAAAGAGATGGCATAGTACTTGAGAGGTCGATTCTGAGGTACTTCAGCCATGGGTATTGGTAATTCTGGAAAGGGAATTTCAGGTTCGGGAAGGTTATACTTAATTTGGAAAGTGTTAATTCGGCGTCTTAAACTAATATAATGCTCAATGTTGTCAATCGGTTTCTCAAGCTCGTCACCTCTAAAGTGAGTGTTTGGCATACAATCGACGAATTAAAATAGGGAAATAGTTGCCTTAGTCTATACTGCGCAACACTAAAGTTACGATATCGACTTAATTGGTCCCCGACAACGGCGCCAAAAACTTGTTCGCGACTTAGTATGTCTAAATGATTCGTGACTGCAAGTGCACAGTCGGATCGCGTAGTTTTAAAGATTATCGAACCCAAAGGACCAAGAATCGATGTTACCGTTATCTAATGCTACTACGTAAATCTAAGGCTAATGGATTTTTTTAGGTTGAAATGCAAGAAAACAAATGTAAATTAAAATATGATTTAAATCAAGATATGATGGAATATCGGTATGTAGTTTGTCAATCATCGGGGATTCAATAATTTATGGGAGTTATTAGAAGATCAAAATATTATCCTGTAGAAAATACTCATTTAAAAGATTTTGGCCATACATGGTTTGTAAACAATGCATACAATGACAAGAATTAATCATAAGACCAAATAAAATATAAATGGAAAACATAATAGTAAAAGTAAATAAGCAAAACCTGGAAATTACGAAGAACTGGAAAAACTTGGATTATGAAGGCAAGCTTTGGATTCAATATAAATCACGAACTGCAAAATAAATCCTAATACTAAATTGCAATACTTTCCCCATGTGAAAAACTATTGCTTTTACAAATGGTAAAAACTGCCTAAAGACTAAGGAAAATAAAACTCTGGCTCAGAGAAGAAGAAGAAGTGTACTTCTGCTTGGAAACTGTCTTGCTTTTATATTAGTTGCCCTTGGTCAGTTACCCACGAAATCTGTTCCCAATAATTTCATAGCGTGCAGGAAAAACCGGAGAAAGTATAGAGTGAATGGAGAAACTATAGGGGCCTTTTTCATCATGTGGCACCCGCCACCTTCTCCTATAATTCAGTGTGGCAGGCGCCACACTTCTCTCCCTTGCTACATAGTGGCACTCACCACTTCCTCTTCTTCATTCTAGGTGGCAGGCGCCACACACATGTGGCAAGTGCCACTAGTGTGTGGTGGCCCCCACTTTATTTATTTTCTTCTTTTTTTCCCTTTCTATTTCTTTCTTTCTTCTTTCTTCTTTCTTCTTCTTTCTTTCTTTTCCAATTCTTTCGTTCTTCCTACAAAAAAAAAATAATTGCATAATAAAACATAAATTAGATAAATTAGCAATAATACAAATAAAATTCATGTAAGTCAAGTCAAATATACGATATAATTTCGCTTTATCACTCCTCTTTCTAGGCATCGTGAAGGAATTCACTCTTACTAGTCTGGCCTCACAAGGCACCTTAGATTCTTCTGCTTTTGAGGTCGCCCTCGATGTATTCTCCAGTTTTCACCAGGTCAGAGAAACCTAATGACACACCACCTATCATCATTCCGAAGTATGGGCTCTGCAGGGTACCCATAAACATATTACTTAGCTCTCTATCCAACATAGGTGGTTGATTCGCTGTCGCGCACGAATAAAAAATGAGTATTTTTGAAAATATAGTTAACGGTAACGACAATTCGAGTATCATTCTCAAGGATTCTTGTATTATTATTAACCAACCGATTGGATGATGGGGGGTTGAGTTTCGGTTGACAGAAAATATTGCAATTAAGTGATTATCGAAATAAGTTGAAACGACTAATCTTACTGATTCGATTTCCGACTTATCACCGACTATTATAACACCAATCCCTAAGCGGCTATGATCCTATTCGATTATGAGATAACTTATACAAGCGCTTACCAAAATCAAATGAATTATATTCCTGTTTACCGAATTAAGCAAACGGTTAAGAATATGATGAGTTAACGAATTAAGCAAACGATAACACGCAATTAAAATTTGGAAAATGCATACAATCGAATTTAATCAATTCTATCCTATAAAAAAATTGAATTAAGCAAACAATTGCAATCAAGTTAATAAAATGACTGCATAAAAAAGGATTGAAAGGAATCGAATTTAAATTGGTATTAGAATAACCTCAAACCGATGAAACCCGTAAGCAGCACGATTTGCCTTCAGGAATTTATTCTCCATTCAAATTGTACAAAACAAAAGAAAAATCATGAAAATAAGGTCATAGACAGTAGTGAGGATGCTACTAGGTATAGGGAAGCATCAAATCCAGTTTCTAACCCAACTGGGTCGAAAAACATTAAAAAAATTGGTCCAAAACAAAATATTTCTAAAGTCTGAAAATTTAACGAATTATTCGACATTGTTTCACTCTGAATTAGCTCTTGGCCTCAACACAAAACTTGTAGCTATATGTCCCAGCTTTCCAACGCCTCTTAGAACACGTCAATCCGATTCTCGTAGCTCTAGTTATGGTCTGCACAGTGAATAAGCATCAAATAACTGTTAATGCTGAAAATAAGCTGCGAAAATAAAATAAAGCTAGAAACAAACTTAAATATGAAAACATATTAAAATAATAAAAATACTCAAATAAACTATAGGAATGCCTAACTATAACAGTGGAAGAATGTACATGAAGATGCACTGATCAAATTCTCCACACTTAAACTTTTGCACTCCGAGCAAAATAGTATCAAGACTCATGAAAAACAATAGCATTCAGATACTCGTTTTAGGCTACAAACTCTTCTTCGATCAAGATTATATTGATAGGTACTAATATTTCACACTAAGGATATCGTAAGAACCCAAATATGCAATTGTGCGGTCATAAACCTCCCTCTTATACAAACCAATCTGAATCATGTTATTATGCTTAAGCCTAACTTACTCATCCTCCTTTTTACTCTCTTTCATTCCAATGCAATCACATTAAGTTCATTATCTATTCATACACATGTTAAATAAATATGTTAGTGACTATGATCCATATCTTATCAACAATTCAAAATTAACCACTTTAGCAACAATAATTTTTTCTTGAAGGTTTCACAACCGTTAGGCTAAGTGACCGGGTGAGGGTCACCTAACTTAAAAGGCGGATTCCTATTTAAATTTCTTCTTATTAAGCACGGGATCATTCACTTATTTACATTAGCTTAATTACTTAGTTTGTAATTTCTAGATGGTGTTGATTGCTAGATAAATTACTTAAAAGCTATTAAATGATGAGAACTCAAGGCTATGTCATAACAAGTATTTAAATCGATTTCCATATTTTGGAGACTTAAGGTGTTAAAACAATACTGATTTTATGAATTTTTCCCAAGTCTCCACAATCTAACTTTAAATTAATCTATAGCCTAAAAATTTCAAAAGGTGCATTGTGCTTCTAAGTCTAAATGTTTTTTTTTTTTAATTTTTCACTTAAAGAAAACAGAAAAAAAAAACAAAGAATACTGAAAGAAATCACATAAAAGAAATGGTTCCCTCCCCCTCACTTAAAACATACGTTATCCTCAATTAAAGAACATAAATATAAAATAAGAGTGAGAGAAAGGATAGAACACACCCGAGTAGTAAAGGTGGATAGGTGATCGCATAAGCAGCCTTTCTCAAAGAGAGATCTTCTACAAACTCATCCTCCAAAGTGGGGATGTCATAAAGTAACTTTGGGTAGCATCCATTGACCTTGAAATATTTATTAGTTTCTTCGCCTTTTATTCCAAGATCAAAGAATAATCTTCGATAAGTAAAAGTGTCGAATGGGCACATGAACATGATATCCTTTTCAGAGATCAAAGGATTAAAGGGCTGCCTCACTAATTTTGTTCCATATTTAATTGAGACCCTACGCATACTCATGGATGGGCTAAAATCATGAATGTCAACCAAGGTCAATCCAATTCCCTTTTTATGCTTCTTCAAAACCTGCAAAAACTTATTTTCTTGATCAAAATCAAGGATATAAGAAATTATAACTGGAAGTTTTTCATCCCTCTCTAAATAAGCATATTTAAGATTATCAGGAAGTGGTTTAATCTCTAATCAAGAAGGTTGTTCAATGGATGGTGAGGTTGGGGAGGCTGTGATGTCAATAGCTTCAGTTGCATAAGCAACTTCATATATAACTTCATCTGTAGGAAAAATGTCAACCTGCAAGATAGCCTCAACCTTAGCACAAACAGAGCAAAGATTATTGTCAGTATATTAATCACATGAGTAACTATCATTAAAATCAGATAATGATGGAAAATCAGCTGAAAATAAATCAGAATAAGCTTCATCAATAATTTCAGAAAGCAACTCTTTTGGATTCACTACTGTTTGGGCAGGTAGTAGGTTTGATTCTTGAGCTTATTGCATGACATCTATTAAAGTGGAAAGTTGTCCAATATGTGTATACAAAGCCTGAATGCTAGAATATGTTCATTGCTGAAACTTGAGATTATTTATAGCAATTTGCTTGACAAGGTCCTCTAGTGAAGGTCCGGAAGGTGTAGAGCACATAATCTGGAATTTTTTCAGATGCTTATTCGGATCCTCACCTGCAAGACCATTAAACCTTGGCAACAATGTATTAAACTAGATTTCAATTCGAAAGGAACATCAACATCAGTATATTCAATACATAAACCATTGTAATGAATATTAGAAGAAGCAAGTTCTCTTAATGTTCTTTGTTCAGCCATCTTATCAAAAGGGAATTTTTTTTAACAAAGAATGAGAAATCACAAAACCAATTCAGCAATTCAACAAATGCGAAAATGCCAACATTGTCCCTATTGAGAAAAAGAGTGGAAATATAGTGTTGTACCCCAAAATTTGCCCTTACTGACTTTTTCTTTACATTCACGTGCATTCACCCACTAGGTTATACACTCATAACCATTCATAAGGCAGGGGATCAAGATCTTCTAAAGAATCAGGGTTTCCTGTTGGGCTGAAGTTTCTATTTTGTTGGAGATTAATTCATTTGGTTTTTCATGGATCGTGGAACTAGGGTTTTGAACTATCATCATTGTGAGCCACACTCCTTATTAAGGTTCATCAAGATATAATGCCATTTTCATTAAGAATTATCAAGGCCAAATACATTAGGGTTTTTACTTGTGTGTGTTTAGGACATCATTATTGATTCAATAGAAAAAGATTGAATTGCTAAAAAGTATGAGCTTGTTGTGAGAGTTTCATTTCGCTTAAGGCGCGGTTCTTCTTTCAAGTAAACGCGGATTGAGGAATTAAAGTCGAATTTGAGATGTTAGTCTAGGTGATTCTATCATTTAAAGCATGATCAAGATGGACCAAAATGCTTAAGGTACGCGTTTTGTTCATGCTAAGTTTGGGAGGAAGTTCGTATGGATTACTTGAAAGAAAAAACAAAGTTACATATCTCAAGTCATTCAAAATTTAAAGGCATGCCTCTTTATGTCATTATTCATCCAAGGCAATTTCAAATTTAAGTATGCATCATTCATCATTATTCAAGAATTAAAAACAACCGGTTTTGTTTATCAAAATCCAAGAGTTTTAAGTCATTCCTTGATAACAAGAAATTACAAGTAAAAAATAAGAGATACAAAGCCTTTCTTGGCAATGTTTTAACTTAAAGACTCGACGGAAAAATAAAGAGGAAATTATAAGTTAGTAGCCTTATTTCCAAATTGAACTAAACAGAAACAACATAAAATCGGTATAGAATCATATAGTTAAAGCAAGAAAATCAAGTCAAAATATTTCCAAAAATGGCATGGAAATCATCCTCATCACATTTATGGATATTTTCTTTCCGAAATTTAAGTTGAAGGTAATTTCGGCATTCAAGTCGTATTCAAATCATTTAATTCAGTATGCCTATAAAATAAGGAGAATCTCATTCACAAAAAAGGGAGGAAGAGTCACCGTAGCCACACAACACAGAGGGGGGAGAATTTGAGACGATTTTACGGTAGACAAAACCAACAAAATCACAACAGCAGAAAGCAGTTCTTACATACACTGCAAGAATCCATGCACACAAGGCTCACACAAAGATTGAGAAACAGTACAACAAAGTACACAAGCGTACCACAAATCACAAAGGGTTCACATATCACAACCACACATACATCATGGCAGAGTAGAGAACAACAACATCAAAGTAAAATAACAGAACCAGATAAGTAGTGAGAGCATCACACACGAGCAAGTCACTACAAGAAAACATTGAATTAGCTAGGGGCATGGGCTAGGGGGAAAACTCCTCACTAAAATAAAACCATTTGCTTGGGGTTAAACCCCTCGTAAAATGCAAAATAGGAGAGAAAAAAATATAAACATTTAGCTAGGGGATACCCTTCGCAGTGAAGGAGGGAAAATTTTTTGAATTTTGAAATGTACTTTTACTAGGGTTCAGCGCAGTTTTTGGTGGAAAAGCTAAACAATTTGCGAGGGGGTAGCCCCTCACCACGTCACGTTCACAATTTGCGAGGGGCAGCCCCTCACTAATTGTCCTACTTTAGTCAAATCCCACTGAAAAAGCATTTACTCCTCTGTATTACTCTGCAAAACGGTCTGCCACACGCAAAAGGTGGCTAGGGGATGCCCCTCGCAAATTGCTTACTAATATCCTGCGTGGAGTGGCCCCTCGCAAATGACGCCACGTCATGTGACCGTTGAGCATTGCGTGGAGTTACCCCTCGCAAAATAAAATATTAAATGCCAAATTTATTTCACAACCCACACATTTATACGTTTATTCCTTCTTTATTCTCCATTTCTCCCACAATCTTTTTCTTTCCCATTTCATTTTCAAAGTTTTTCTTCCCTATTCTTCTTCTTCCTCCTTCATGTTCCAACATTTTTATTTCATTTGATAAAAGTAAGTTATTTTATTTATGTATATTATTTTCGTATTTATAGTTTATTTTATTATTTAGATTTATTAATTAATTTTATTTATTTATTTGTTGTGTTGCATGTACTGTGGATAATATAAGCTATCAAATTTTTGTCAAGAGGAACTAGAAATTTGGAAGAAGATCAAAAGGTACACACTTTTGTTTTTTGTTAAAATTTTAGATGAATATTTATTTCGAAAATTATGTGTGTTGGTGGCTGTTGATAAAACAAATTTTAACATAACATATTTATGTATATTTTTATGAAATAAATTATGTGTTGGTGGCTGTTGAAAATTATGTATATTTTTATGAATATAATAGATATATATATTTAATTATAAAACAGATTTTAATATTTATATTATAAAATAAATTTTAATTAAAATATTAGTATTATATATATATATATATATATATATATATATATATATATATATATATATATATATATATATATATATATATATATATATATATATATATATATATATATATATATATATATATATATATATATATATATATATATATATATATATATATATATATATATATATATATATATATATATATATATATATATATATATATATATATATATATATATATATATATATATATATATATATATATATATATATATATATATATATATATATATATATATATATATATATATATATATATATATATATATATATATATATATATATATATATATATATATATATATATATATATATATATATATATATATATATATATATATATATATATATATATATATATATATATATATATATATATATATATATATATATTATAAAACATATTTATCAAACAGATTTTAATTAAGATATTAGAACAGATAATATAAAACATATTCAGATTTATATTATAAATAGATTTAAAACATATATTATAAACATATTATGAACAGAATATTATAAAACAGATTTGTATTATATATTATTAATTTAAAATAGAATATTTATTTATTTATTTAAAACATAATATTTATTATTTAAAACAGAATATTTATTTAAAGCAGAATATTATATATTATTTATTATTTATTTATATAAAACATAATGTTTATTTATTAAATATTAAATAGATTATATAATTAAACAGAATATATTATTTATATTATATAAAACAGAATATTTATATTATATTATATTAAAACAGAATATTATTTATTTATATTATATTAAATATTAAACAGAATATAAAACAAATTTATATTATATATTATTTATTTAAAACAGAATATTTATATTATATTATATTAAAACAGAATATTTAAAACATATTATATATTATTTTTAAAAACAGAATATTTATTTATTTAAATTTGAAAACATATTATATATTTTTTTTATAAAAGAATAGATTATATATATTAATATACACTTTTATTTAAAAAGTATGAGTTAAATTATAAAAATATATAATTTATAATATATTTAAGTTACATATACAAACTTTTTATATAAAGTATATAATTTGTAATAGATACATTTTCTAAAATATTAATATAATTTGTAATACATTT
The DNA here is from genome assembly GCA_963859935.3 of Lathyrus sativus. NCBI lineage: Eukaryota > Viridiplantae > Streptophyta > Magnoliopsida > Fabales > Fabaceae > Lathyrus > Lathyrus sativus. The sequence goes on from OZ012739.1 coordinate 610,509,932, forward strand.
TCTAAAATGTAATATATACATTTTCATAAAAATATTTATTTTTTAAAATATTAATATAATTTAGTAATATATTTATAAGAAACATAATATTCTTGTAAAAACTATGTAAAATTTTGAAAATATGTTATAATTTTATTTTAAAGTTGTAAAATATTTTATACTTTAATAACATATTACGTACATAATATTTGTAGAAACATATAATTCTATAATTTGTAAGTTAAAATGTTATAAAGCATGTAAATTTGTAGAAACATAATAAAATATTAAAATATATTTTTGTTTATTATATAATTATATTATTCTAATTATAATAATATAATTATAAAATGTAATAAAAATTTTGATCTGACCTGATCAGAAGGGGATCGTTGGCTGGCCACACTCTGCTGGATTGCGACCTGTTCACCGGTGATGAGGAGAAAGGAGGAGGGTGTACCTGCAAGACACTCCGATGCCAAAGTAAGAAATTGGGCAGAGTGAAAGCAAATACAGATAAGGGGTAAGAAGTGAATTACCTGACCCTATTGAGAAAGAGGGTATTTATAAAGACCCCAGCGCTGGGGCAACGGTCACTTGTGTTGGGCTGGATTGCCAGGCCCAACCCAGGTGACTGCTAGGGCTTACATGGCGTAGTGAAGACCAGAACGTGGTATTCGCCCTAGTCCAACTGTCTCGTGGTCTCCGGAACGCGGGTTTGACCTGCTCTTTCGGAGGTGGGCAGTTGGTTGATGACGTGTCCCCGCGGAGGGGAGCACGTAGAGAACGTGTGAAGGACACGATGTCCTGCCCGACAGGAGAGTGGGTTCTGCCCGCGGAGGGTAGTGTTCGGTCGAGCGGGGAGTCTCCTGCCCGACGCAGTTGGGGCATGCCTTCCTAGCAGGGAGGCCTTTCTGGCTTGTCGGGGACCTCGTGCCTGACGTGGTATCCGGACTGGACAGGGTCTGGCGGAACATTATTGGGTTGGACCCGCGTGGTCAGCCCGGGGCCCAGGCCAGAACAAATTTATTATATAATATATTATTATTCTAATATATATATTTTTTATTATATAATTATATTATTCTAATTATAATAATATAATTATAAAATGTAATAAAAATTTATTATATATAATATTATTATTCTAATAAAATTATTTCAATATAATTATTAATTTTAAAAAAATAATATGATTATTGGCTATGGGTTAACCCCTCGCAAATTCCAAAATGTGGGACATCTGGCTAGGGGCTTAACCCCTCGCAAATGCATTACACAACTGGCTAGGGGATTCGCCCCTCACTAATTTAAGGAATCACGTGACTTAGCTAGGGGCTTATCCCCTCGCAATCTGTTGTGACAGGTCTGAACCCCTCTCTGGCTCTAGTATGTGGCTACGTCTGTGGTGCAGGAGGAGGATTTTTTTTTATTACATTTTGCGAGGGGCTTATCCCCTCACCAATTATTTGCGATGCCCTGATTAGCTAGGGGTTCTGTCCCCTCGCAAATTATGGTTTTGTGATGGTTTTTTTTTATTTAGTGAGGGGTTTAACCCCTAGCTAAATCCGGTTTTTCTTGTAGTGAGTGGAGATTATCAGAAGCATACATACAATTCACAAAAGAACATGTCACACGCGAAGGATTACATACACGCACATTAAAGAAGAGCAAGAAAAACAGAATTTAATAATGAGAAGCATACACACGAAGAATTTGAAAGCTTTAAATTATACCTTCTATAGGTAATTCCACATTGCAGTCTTCCCCTTTTCATAGCTTGTATCAATTTGTTTTTTGAATTCAAACTTGAAATTATGACGACGTCGAGGTTGCGAAAGCGACGAAACTGAGAGAAATTTTCGAAGCGAGAATAAGAGCGATTGAAGCCACGAATCGAACAAAGAGAAGAAGTCTTTTGCTCGCCGTCGCCGGCCGATGGGCATGGCACGACAGAGGGAGGTTGTGCACGATCAAGATTGAATAGTTGGAGAAGATGGATCTGATAACTGATTGTCTTAGAGCATCTTTAATGGGAGTAAACTAAATAGGTAAACTAAGATATTTTTTGTGGGCCCAATGTATTTTGTAGGATTTAAAAAATTTATAGTTGATTTAAGTAGTTTTTACTTTAATGATGGTTGTCTATAAGAAACCAAAACTTGACCCCACTATTTTCAAATATCATGCCATTACTTTAATGTTGTTGGAATATTTTATTAATTAAATAAATAATATTATAATATATTTCACATAGTTAACGTTAACTATGTAGATAATGGGAACTAAATTTTAGTTCACTTAGATGCCATGTCAGCTCTACTATAATGCAAATTCTTTATTACTAACGTAAGCTATACAAAATTTTGGTTTAACAACTCTGCACTAAAATTGCTCTTATGATGTTGTTGGATCATCTTTTTAAAAAAAACCTAGCCCATTTGACATTGCTTCTCTTTGTTGTTAATGTTTTGTTTGCACTGTCACTACGTTGGAGATGAAAATGGGCCGAGCCCATGCCCTATACCAATACACCCCAAATTCTTATTTTATTTTATTATATTTTTACTAATTCTTCTTTAATTTTTTATTTAGTTGTTTAATAATTTATATTTAATTAAAATTTATGATTAAAACTCAAGATTAATTAATTATTGATTCGTAGGTAGGATTACTTCTTTATTTAAATGTGTGAGTAGGTTCTTTAGCTTTTCACTAGGTTTCTTTTTTTTTTTACCAAGATTTTAAATTAATTTAGTGGATATTTATTTAAGGGGTTTTAATTGAATTTTTTGAATTTAGCTATTTGATTTTCGCCCTGATTTTAATACATCGTCTAATGATAGTTTGTAATGCTTATTATATGCGAATGAGTGCCCGCTTGTGCGGTTTGCCATGACCCTTTGTAGATATCTTGATTTAATCTTTGACTAAGTCGAATTAAGATTATACTTTAGAATCAGTCTATACGTGATAACCTTAGGGTGGCCTCCCTTCAACCTAAATTTAGGCTCTCAATCCTTTGCATGACAACGTTGAGTTAGCTTTCTCGTCCTTCATTATAGAACCATTCGGCATGACAACATCTAGGACCAAGTCTCCCATAGACCTTGTGTTGCACCCTTCTCTTCTCTCTTAAATCAAATCAAGATACTTAATAAATACGATGTGCATAGTGCGTCACAGGCCTTAAGCACATAAGAAAAGATGAGCGGATACATTTCTAACCTCATCTTTGGGTACTTTGTGCGCGAGACGTTTGGATCGTTAGCGTAAAGTATTTGCTCATATGTCATAGACTTTAGTGCGATACACGTCACGAACAAAGTTAATCCACTTCTTTAAAATCCTCAAACAAATTCAAACCATTTTTTCCTTCGGGCCTTCCTTCTAAACCTTTTTTTAGAAAGGGCATGTTGCCTCCGTTCTACCGCTAACAGGCATTGACCCTAACTGTTGGAATGTGAGCTTAGCATCGCTCATAAAAGACACCAACCAACTTGTGGTAGGTCGAACTATGAGCACTCTGACTTCCTCTTTCTCGTCATAATGAGGATACGTAGGCACAAGACAACGATGTCTTGGCGAGCACAATCCCCCTATTCACCCGTAGTCCTCCGAACTACATTGACTCTGACTTTCCCATTGCACGAGGGAATACATAGGCATAAGATTGCGATATCCTACCAAGTCTCCTTTGGTTTTTCTCCTTTCTGTTTCCGGTAGCGAGTAGGCTTTAGATAAACACACTCTTTGATAAGATAAAAAATGCGGATCTCACTGAGTACAACGGACGTGAGGGGTGCTAACACCTTTGTTGCATCACTGCGAAAAAGGGTCGGCTGACTGACAAAAGAGTCGTCATCATTTGTTATTTATCCCAAAGTTAGGGAAAGGAAACGATCAAAGAAAACCTAACGAAAAATGGGAAAGACAAGGTCATCGCAACCAAATCTTGGGTTTGGGAGTCGGTTACGCAAGGGGAAGGTATGAGCACCCCTCACGTCTGTTGTAATCAACGGGATCCGCGCTTGTTGTCTAATCTATGAGTGTAAAAACTAATTTAAAGGCTGGAGAACAAGGGTGAAAAGGAAGAAAAGAGACTCGATAGGACATCGCCGCCCTATGCCTACATACTCCCTCGTGCAATGGGAAAGTCAGAGTCAACATAGTTCGGAAAACTACGGGTGATGGGTGTTGCACCCCAAAATTTGCCCAACATTTCTTTACCTAACTTATGTTTCATTTCATTCACATTAGCATTATCATTTGCATTTCATTGACATGTATGCAGAGGATCAAGAGGTATGATTACCAATCAAGGGCTACACAAGACTGTGAAGATAGCTAAGAAGGTTATTCAGATGTTCAAGGGTTGATATCCTTGTCAGAGAAGTTAAAAGATCCTCAGGGAGAGTGATTGAAGCCAAGTGTGTATGTCTCCTAACTTGAGAGTTGTGGGAAGTCATCAGATGATTCTGAAGCCATGAAGTTGGACTGGAGGTCTTGAGAGAGCTTATGAGAAGTTTTGAAGATCACTTTGAAGCCTAGATAGGTCATTGTGCGAGATTAAGAAGACTCAGCCATGAGTGGTGCAATTAGGGTTTGACTGGGTCAACCCTAAGTCAACTGATGATTTGAAGGAAGTTGAGACTTAATTCAAGAGCCATGTGATCATGGATTGATACATTGAGATGTTATAAGGATGATTCCAAGGTCAACTCATCATGATTGAAGAGTTTGAGAAGTTTCAGGCTAGGGTTTCTAAGATTTGACAGTGTAAAATTCCCTGGCTTGACCCCTGACTTCAAGACTATTTAACTCAAGATATGATTGTCATCTCATCTTGACCCCAACATGATTGTTGTAAGGCATTATCTTATATTTAATTTGAGTACTAGAAGTCCTTTATAGGGTTTATATAACTCAAGTTATGAGCCAGACAAGTTACAAGTCATCTGAGGCATGTGAATTTGGAGCTTGAAAGTTACCCAACTTACATGACACTTTTTCCCAATAAGGATGATTCCTATGAACATTTGGTCAAAATGAATGTTTCTTCTTATCCTCTTAGCTTTCCATAGAGTACTAGAAGTCCTTGATAGGATTTGTAGAACTCAAGTTATGGCTTTGACAAGTCAAGGGTATTTTGGGAAGTTGTGATTATGGGTCATTTTTGGTTATGGGACATTTTCACCAACTTAGACATCTCAAATGAAATTTTGTTCAACTTGAAAGTTTCTCAAAATGGGGTTTTAACCTTGACCATGTATCAAGGAGGCATTTAAATAGCTCAAGGAGAGACTTGATTCAAGAAATTATGAAAAAGGAAGAATTAAAGAGAATTAAAGACCAAAAATTCAAAATAAATGTTATGTGTGCAAATGAGGAAAAATAGTAGCATTTTTTGAATGAAAAATGCATTTTAGAAATAATGGCAATATTAGATTTTTGATTTGAGTTCAATTTCATGGACTTTTATCTCATTGCTTCATGATGAAGTAACATAACATACATGAGCCATTAGATTGAAACAAGGGGAGAATCACCACCATTAATGTTCAATATCTTATGAGAAGTTGAATGCAAGCTTGCTGAGGCCAAAACAGAGAGGGAATCGTGACTATCATGAATGACATTTTGGTGAGAATTTGAAAATCCAATTTCTCATTCTGAAGCTTTGAGAAGGTTCTGGATGATTCCAATGAGTTCTATATAAGGTGTTGAGTGTGTTCAGATCGTTTTTTGGAAGAGTTTGAAGCTGGTAGCAGAAGGTGAGTTTGAAAATTCAGAGTTGCAAGAGAGAATCGAGTTCTGAGTTCCATAAGAAATCAAGGCAAATTGAAGGTGACATTGGCTTCAGAAGGAGTTTTGGAGCGTATCTGCATCATCTTGAAGGTTGAATCGAGCAAGAAGTGCTTCGGTTACACCTCTGAACTCAGGTTGGTAACTTTCATTCTTGTGCATAGTTTAAGAGGAGATAGATAGAAATCTATAGGTGGTTAGGATCCTTGCAATGTGTAGTTGGATTCTAGAACAAGAAATCATGGAATAGAGACAAGTTAGGATGATGACCAATTTCTGTTGAGGCTGAATTCTTGCAGTTCTTAGATAGATAATCAAGATTAGATAGGGGAAATTGATCACCATGAGATGAGGATTGGATTGATGCCTTTAATTTGGAGAATAGGCATGATCAAGATTTTGACACTTTCTGAAATTGTTATCGTGTTTTGAATTAGAGAGAGAGAGAGAGAGTTAGATGATTTTGAATGGAGATTATTGATCAGGGTGAAAAACTGAGTTGATTGATGTATAATTATGTGATTTTTGATGACCTGTGAACATGGCCTCACCAGAGAAGACGGTGGCGCCACCGTCTGTATTTCCCTCCAACCGGAGATTCAAATGAAGAAGACATATGAGAAGCGTTGGATCTTATCTCAGGCTTGACCAAGTAACCTCAACGCACGACCACGATTGAGTTTGAAAACTCTGACTTTGACCCCTTTGCAAAACGCTCCGTTTCACTTATTGCACTTGCCTGGGCTTAATGACTGAATGCTATTCACACCTCCCCTCTGGCCCAATCTACTGAGTTGAACTGGGTTTAGTTGCTATTTGGCACACTTGTTTTGTTAATTTCTTTTGATTTTCTTTTATTTTCATCATTTCATATTAGTTTGATAATAATTCATAAAAAATAGAAAAATAGGTCAATTAATTCCAGGTTTTTTCCCCCTGATTCATGATTGAATCTAGAATTTTATGGAATAAAAATATTAGGGAAACCATGCATTTTTATTTTATGTGCATTTTTTACATTTTATTTGATAATAAAATTACCATGGTTGATACCTCTGTTTGATGAATTTAGTTTGATCATTTGGTGATGATTTTTTGCTTGATTTTTGGTTTGTGATTATTTTAGACATATATGCGCCCATAGTATTTTTCTCACATTTTTGTGATGAAACTAGGCTCTGTTTTTAGGTTGAAACCTTAGGTGCTCCCTTTTAGGGTTTAAGTTTAGTACCTTGTAGTGTAGAATTTCTTTGTAGGTCTTATTTGAGGATTTGATCTCTGGAATTAACATGGTAGAGTCATGATTGACATAGGTTCCCATAGTTATTTTTGTAGGATTTTATAATTGATTTTAGTATTTTAGTTAGAATTAACTTTAATACTAGGTTTTAGGTGATCCTAACTTGCTAACTCAACTAGAATGACTTCATTAGTTCCCTTAGACTAGGGTTTTGCTTCTCTTGCTTTTGGATGATGATGAAGACTTGTGTGGGCTGCTTTGGAATGCATGGTGGAGCTTGGACTTGAAGATTTCTCTCCCTTTGGTGTAGTTTGTTTAGGGTTAAGGATTAGGGTTTTTAGGGAGATCTCTTAAAATGGATTTTCTTCCTTCATGAAACATGGAAGGTGTTGATCACTTCCATTCCTCCCTATGATGTAAGGTCCCCTTGTGAAGGCCTCATCCCTCCTTTGGTAGGATGTGTGGCTCTTCACAAGTTGGTAGAACCTTTGAGGGTTCCTTTCTTTGATGGTGGAGTGCTTAGTGGTGACCTTTGGTCTTCACCTTGCTTCTCCATATCCCACCTTGCTCTTGTTAGATGAATCTTTCTCCCTTGCTAGAGGATGGAGTTCCTTGTTAGAAGATTGAATATGCTAGAGGTTGCACTTCCCCTTTGTTTGAAGACTGCCATTGAAGCTGAAGCTGGAAGATCAAGAAGAACAAGTTGATACTTGTGTGAAGAAGATCAAATTGAGATTGAAGAAAGAGCTGAAGCTTGAAGAAGATGAAGAACAAGTTGATACTTGTGATGGATGCATTGAAAGCTTGAAGAAGCAAGTTGATACTTGCTATTGAAGATTGAAGCTTGAAGATGGAGTACCTTTCATTCCCCTGAAGAGTATAAACTTGAAGAACATTTACAGACTGAGGACTGAACTGCTGTCAGAGGAATGTTTTGCTGTGAAGCTGTGGAAGCTGTTGATCTGCTTTCTTTCCTATTTGTTTGCTTTTTGTGCAAATGTATTGATGTGACTTGAGTGATTTGCTTGATGCATTAGAATAAGTTCATGTTTAGATTCTTTTAAGATAGGAGCATGATTGCATTAGAGGTTGAGTTGCTCCCTCTGCTTGTACTTTTACTGTATGGCTTTGCTTGCGGGTATTCGGTAGAGCTCTGCTCCCTTGCCTATGTGGTTTGTGGTTTGATTGATGGCATTTTATTTTTTCTTCATGATTGCAGTTATTCATATCTGGCTTGAGGTCGAGACGAGCTTGTGGAGGCTGATGCCCCACACACATTTCCTCCCTCACTTGCATTGCATGCATTTTTTAGTCGTTTACTGTTTACTGTTTAAGCTGATGCTTTATCTGTTTCTGTATCCCCTTGGCATAATCCCCTAGGAATCTCACTTCCTTTGATAAGGAAGTGATGATTAGAACTTTAGGTTGAAACCTATGCATGATAACTTCTAGGAGTTCCTTGTTTCAAACCTCAACCATATGATGAATCCTTGGCATGACAACATTAGGACTTGATAGTCTCCCCGTAGTTGTCCCTTTCTCTTCTCATCTTGAAACAACAACAAAAAAACGTAATAAAGGTAAGTTAGTATAAGCGCGTTACGAGCCTTAAGCTAATTGGGTAATGATAATTGAGCGGCCTCCTCTCAATCGTCTAGAATGTTTAGTATACGTCCTTTGGATGATATGTGACGCATTCGTTCCCAGGTCATAGTCTCTAGTGCTGTATGAACTACAGACAACTAAAAAACAATTTTTCCGTAAAAGACAGACAACAAACTTCAAACCTTTTTGCCCCAAGCGGAAGCTGGTGGGCATGTAACACCTGAGGTGAAAGAGGACGGTGGTTACATGTAACACCCGTGGGCGAGGGAGTGGTTGTCGGCGTCATGAGGCATGACAATGAGACACTCCTAGCAGCTTCTGGGGGAAAACCGAATTCACATCCGAATGAGAGGGATCCTGAGGCTATGCAGGTATGAGACTGCATGGTTGAATGAAGGCTTATAAGGATTAATTGGTACTACCTATACTAACAAGATGCATCTTCTTTTCGGTAGCCCGTTCATAAGAACTCCACAGTTAAGCGTGCTTGACTTGGAGCAATTCTAGGATGGGTGACCTTCTGGGAAGTTTCCTAGAAAGCGTGTGATTGAGGACAAAGCATGCTGAAAAGACCCGTGTTGGTTTGTGGGGTCAGTCGGTAATCCTAAAAGCAATATGGGGCGTTACACCGTGACCTCCACGTTGCACCAGAAGCTCAAGTATGCTGTCGGAGGCAGCATTGTAACTGTTTGTGGCGAGGAAGACATAATGGTGAGCCATTTGTCGTCCTTCAAATATGTTGAAATGGATGGCGAGATCCACGAAACCCTATGTCAAGCATTCGAATCTGTTAAGGTCAAAGACGTGACCCCAATAATGACTGAGAAACCAGAAATGACTCTCTCTTCCTTCAAGGAAGCTCGGGCCGTTGTTCAAGTTGGATCTACCCCAGACTGGGGACAAGTTCTAGAAATACCTAACAAACAGGACAAGTTTGGGTTAGGATACTCTCCTACGGCTGAAGCCTTCTCTTCTCACAGTGCGTCGCGAGGTAAAGGGATGATCCAGTTTACCAGTGGCGGGGTAATATATGAAAGTGTCAACGCAGTGTCTGAAGACGGCGAAGACAGCGATTGCGACCTGGATTCCTAGATCCAGCCAAGCAAACCAGGCCAGAGCCTCAACAACTGGTCCATCAGGGATACCATCCAAGTGACAGGCAAAGAGTAATGATTTACTTTCTCCAATTATTGTACAACCCTATGTCCTACCCGGGGCATAACGGTTTTATTGTCAGGGCCTTGTTCGGTTATGTACATGCATTTTACCAATAAATCAAAAGGCGTTTTTTTTCGCATTCAAATATTGTGATCCCTGTTATTCCTGTTTTATGTTTGTTTTGAAAAACAATAAAATGGCAATAGGGTTTGTGCTAACCTGCATATCCTTCTCTTAAGCTTAACACTTGTTATTGCAGGATCCACATAGCAGATGACATCGACTCTGGACCTTCTACGACTCACTTCGACTTCGATTGCCCGATCTATCAAGTCGAAGAAGAGATTGATGAAGACGAAGACCTTCCCTAAGAGTTGACCCGCTTGTTGAAGCAAGAAAAGAAAGTTATTCTGCCTCACGAGGAAGAAATTGAGATTATGAATCTGGGTTCCGATGAGCTGGTCAGGAACGTCAGGATATGGGCTGCATTGCAGAGTGATGTCAAGCAGAGATTGGTCGAGATGCTGAGAGAGTATAGTGACATTTTTGCTTGGTCATACGAAGATATGCCCGGACTTGATACTGACATCATGGTCCATCACTTGCCGCTACGAGAAGATTGTCCTCCCGTTAAGCAGAAGCTTAGAAGGACACGACCAGCTATGGCCGTTAAGATCAAAGAAGAAGTGCAAAAGCAGCTTGATGCTGGCTTCTTAGCAGTTACCACTTACCCTCCGTGGGTCGCCAACATAGTGCCTGTACCGAAGAAGGACGGTAAGGTGCGAATGTGCGTCGATTATCGGGATTTGAATAGGGCGAGCCCTAAAGATGATTTCCCGCTCCCTCATATTGATGTGTTGGTCGACAATACATCTCAGTTCTCCGTATTTTCGTTCATGTATGGCTTCTCCGGCTACAATCAGATCAAGATGGCGCCGGAGGACATGGAGAAAACTACGTTTATCACACCTTGGGGAACGTTTTGCTACAAGGTAATTCCTTTCGGTCTGAAGAACGCATGGGCCACTTACCAACGAGCAATGGTTACTTTGTTTCATGACATGATTCATCATGAGATTGAAGTCTATGTTGATGACATGATTGCGAAATCCCAAACGAAGGAGGGACATCTGTTCAATTTGCTGAAGCTTTTTGAGAGGCTTAGGAAGTTCAGGTTGAGGCTGAATCCTAACAAGTGTACTTTCGGAGTACGGTCTGGAAAACTACTGGGGTTTATCGTGAGTGAAAGAGGCATTAAGGTTGATCCTACGAAGATAAAAGCAATACAAGAAATGCCAGCGCCAAAAACTGAAAGAGAAGTTTGTGGTTTCCTGGGCAGAATAAACTACATTGCAAGGTTTATCTCTCAGCTCACGGCCACGTGTGAACCGATGTTCAAACTGCTAAAGAAAGATCAGGCGATTATCTGGAACGAGGATTGCCGAAGGAATTTGATAAGATAAAATAGTATCTACAGGAACCTCCAATCTTGATACCCCCAGTGGCCGGAAGACCTTTAATCATGTACTTGACAGTTCTTGAGAATAGTATGGGGTGTGTTCTCGGTCAGCACGACGAGACGGGCAGAAAGGAGCATGCCATTTATTATTTGAGTAAAAAGTTCATAGATTGTGAATCCCATTACTCAATCCTGGAGAAGACGTGTTGTGCACTCGCCTGGGCTGCCAAACGTTTACGACAGTACATGCTCAACCACACAACCATGCTAATTTCGAAGATGGATCCGATCAAGTACGTCTTCGAGAAACAAGCGCTTTCGGGCAGGATTGCCAGATGGCAAATGGTGTTGACGGAATATGATATTTAGTACGTCTCCCAGAAGGCCATCAAGGGAAGCGTATTGTCTGAATACCTTGCCGAACAGCCGATCGAAGATTATCAGCCGATGAAGTTTGAATTCCCTGATCAGGATATCATGTTTCTCAAAGCGAAGGATTGTGATGAACCGTTGCCCGACGAAGGTCCAGATAGGAAATCCCAATGGAAATTGATATTCGACGGGGCATTTAATTCTTACAGAAGTGGCATTGGGGAAATCATCACGACTCCCCATTGATCCCACATCCCGTTCACTGCTAGATTGACGTTTCCAGTCACCAATAATGAAGCAGAGTACGAAACATGCATCATGGGTCTAGAAGAAGCAATTGATTTGAGAATGAGGAACCTAGATGTATATGGTGACTCAACACTTGTGATTAACCAGATTAAAGGGGAGTCGGAGACTCGTCAATCAAATTTGGTGTCGTACATGAATTATGCCAGAAGGCTGCTTCCGTTCTTTGATCGAGTGGAACTCCATCATGTGCCCAGAGCTGAAAATCAGATGGCTGATACCTTAGCCACGTTGGCTTCGATGTATAAAGTCAATTTTTGGAATGAAGCTCCAAGAATTGTCCTTTCTCGTCTTGATAGACCTGCATCCGTCTTTGCGATCGAGGAAGCCTCCGATGGCAAGCCATGGTTCCATGATATCCAGACCTTCCTTATGACTAAGCGTTGCACCCCAAAATTTGCTCAACCTTTTCTTGCCTGATTTGTGTTTCATTGCATTTCATTTGCATAGTTACATCATGTACATAGTTTGATCATTGGCATATCATAGCATAGAATGCATCCAATAAGGGATCAAGGGTGTCTATCAAGAGAAGAGCCTAGCAAGAGGTGTTATCCAAGTTTGAGAAAGCATCCAAGCCATCAGGAAGTGATTGGAAATCTTGAGAAGTTTGAGTGCCTACATGTGGGTTTTGCTCCTATCTTGAGGAATGTGGAGAATCATCAGGGGGATGAGAAGCATGGAATGTGAATGTGAGGTGTGTATGGATCTCATGGGGTGCCTAGAGGGCCATATTGAAGTTGAGACAAGTCATTGATTCAAGTATGAGAGCCACAGTTGAGGTGCAGTCAACTAGGGTTTCATCTGGGTCAACCCTATTTCAATTGAGTAATGGGTGAGCATCAAGGCCTACCTTGAGGTCATGGGATGCATGGATTGGTATGTTGATACATGTGAGGTGTTGTGCCAAGATTAAGCAAAGAAAGATCAAGAATGTGGGAAGTTGCTAAATTAGGGTTTCAGTGTAAAATCCCCTGTTTAGTGCCTAACTTCAAAGCCACATAAGTCAAAATAAAAGTTTCAAATGGATCTTTGGCCAACATGAAACTTGTAGAGCCTCTCAATAACTTTAATTTGAGTACTAGAAGTCTTCAAGAAGATTTGTAGAACTCAAGTTATGGTCTTTGCAAATTACAGGTCACCAGAGGACACTGAAATTTATCTGTGAAAGTCACTTGACTTTCATGCAACTTTTTCTCTTCAAGGAGTTTTCAAATGGATTCTTGGCCAACATAAGAGTTGTAGATCTTGATCGTATCTTTCCATATAGTACTAGAAGTCCTCAAGGGGATTTATAGAACTCAAGTTATGATCTTGGCAATCCAGGGGTATTTTGGGCATTTATGATTATAGGTCATTTTCAAGCATGGGTCAAAATCTCCATCTTCCACTCCTCAAATGGAAAATTGTTCAACTAGAAAGTTGCTCAAAATAGGGTTTTAAACTTAACCATGCATCAAGGAGGGTTTGAATTGGCTTGTATGAGAAGTTGGTTGAAAATGGTTTTGAAATGAAGGAATTAAAGTGATTAAAAGGCCAAAATTGTGATTTCTTGATTTTATGGCCAAACAAGTCCATGTTACATACCAATTTGATCAGAAAATATGTTTTGGAAAGGATGGAAATACCAAATTTTGGATTTGAGGTCATTTGCACATGGTTTCACTTTGTTACTTAAGGTTGAAGAAACATAACCATCCATTGTCTTAAGATCAAATACAAGGGAATTACCATCCCAATTCAGTTCTAAATATCATGAGGAGAGAAATTCAAAGGAGATGGTGAGCTGAAACAGAGCAAGGCATGGTTTTGGCATGTGAGATTTTCAAAGGAGATGAGAAATTGAATTTCTCATTCAGTTAGTTACAGAAGGTTCTAGAGTGTTCTAACACACTCTATATATGGCATGCAACTGATTCAGTTAGTTTTTTGGGCTTGCATTGGAGAGAATCAAGAGATAGCATTTGAATTTTCTCAACTTCATCTCAGAATCGGGTTTGAAGATAGGGAGTTCCAAGGCAAATTGACCATTGGAGGAGCTTTAAAAGTGATCCTTGAGTGATTCTGCAAGAGATTGGAGGTTGAATCGTGCCATAACCTCATCTGTTCATCCACTTTCAACAGGTTTGTATTCTTCAAATTTCAGCTTAATTTGTAGGGAATTGATCAGTATTTGATGCATGATTAGGTTAGTGTTGATGTGAGGGTGGATTTCAGTGCAAAAGATTAAGAATTAGAGACCAAATTAGGGTGATGCCATTTTTTGTTGAAGCTCCTATCTACTAGTTCTTAAGGTTTTAATGGCTTTCAAATGGTTAGAATTGATGACTGAAACATGTAGATGAGTTTAGGGCCTTCAATTGCAAGAATTGCTATGATCAAGTTTTGGTGATTTTTATGCAACTACCATTGGGTTTGGAATTGTAGTGAGAATTAATAAGAATGGAGACTATATTCATGACCAGGGTGAAATTTGGAGTGGATTAGGGTATCTAGTTGTTGAATTTGATGAGTTTTAGGGTTTGCTTCGCCGGAGAAGACGGTGGCGCCAAGCTCAGGCCACCGTCTGTGTTTTCCCTCCCAGGTTTGAATATTTTGGGGAAGATGAACCACCACCCTCAGATCATGCCTTGACTTTGACTGAGGACCTGATCCAATGGCCACGATGGCGTTTCAATAACTGAAGAGATGGGATAACATCAAAACGTCCCGTTTCATTTAAATTTGCTGGATGGGCTTAATGAACCCTTGCTAACCACACCTCCATCCAGGCCCAATTGGAAATTACTACGTGATCTAGTTGCTATTTGCCACAGGCGTTTTTCCATTTTCCAGTTGATTTTCTGATTTGTTTTAAGTTCGGTTTGGGCTTAGGTCAGATTGATATACGCACCCCCTGTTTGGCCCAGTCTAGAGAAACAACTGATCTTAATTGCTAAACAACACGCGCCCTTATTCATTTTCTTTCTTTTTTCTTTTATTTTCATATTTTTCATATAGTTAGGAATTAATTCACCATAAATAGAAAAATAAACATTTTTAAGCTAGATTTTTTTCCCCTAACTCCTTAGAAAATGTAGAATTTAATGAAATTAAGAAATTCATAATTCATGCATTTTAGAATTTAATTGTATTTTTTGCATTTTTATTGCTTTTATTTTCAATATGGTTGATACATGTGTTCTTGCTGATTTTATTGTGAATGACTGGTGATGATTTTTGAGTTGATTCCTTTTGGGCTAGTTAGCTTAGATATGCATGTACCCATAGTAATTTTATCATATTTTTGTGAGATAAATTTAGGCTAGTTTGAACATTGGACATTAGGTGGTTTAGAATTAGGGTTTTAAGATGATACCTTTAGGTTTAGGGCATAGTTTTAAGTCCAAATGAATGGTTAACCCCCTGGTTTTTATATGAGAGATTCTTAAGAGGTTTAGGAACCCTTAGAAGTTTTTGTAGGATTTTAAAATCCCTTTTGGTATTTTAAGTAGAATTAGTTTTAGGACTAACTTCTAGGTGTTTTTGATGAACTAATTTGGCTAGTTTGATTCAATAGTTCCCCTTAGACTAGGGTGGTGTTGCTTTTGAGCTTGGGTGATCATGAAGACCAATGGAAGATTCTTTGGAGAGCTTGAAGGAGCTTGGAGTTGAAGATTTCTCATCTTGTGGGTGCTTGTCAGGAGCTTAGGGAAACTAGGGTTTCAGGAAGAGCATTAGAGTAGTTTTGATTCTTTCTTCAAACATAGAGTGCATTGTTTGCCTCTATTCTATCCAATGACATAAAGTCCTCCTTGGGAAGCTCCATCTCTCCTTAGGAGGGATGAGTGGTATGCCCAAGTGAGTAGAACTTTGAGGATACCTTCCATTTGCAATGTTAAGTTCTTAGTGATTTCCTTTGGTTGTCATTAAGTTTCTTAACATTATAACCTGATCTTGTTGAATGATTCTCCCTTGGAGGTGCTTGTTGAAGCTTGGTAAAGAGAAAGTTGAAGCTTATTGAAGTTGAAGTTTGAGCTTGTTGAAGCTGGTTGCTTGTTGAAGCTAAGGTTTTGCTGCTTGTTGAAGTTGAAGTCAGGAGCTTGTTGAAGCTGGTTACTGGTTGGGGTTTGAGCTTGCTTAAGCTGGGAGCTTGTTGAAGCCTGGTGCTTGTTGAAGATTGAAAGTTTATTAAAGCTTTAATATGGGAGTTATTCATGAAGATGAAGGTTGTTGCTGTCAACTTTTTGCTGGTTAATCATCTGTTGCTGTTAGAGCTGCTGTTTGCTGTAGGAGTTTGATGCTGCTGCTTGGGCTGCCTCCTCTGCTTTGGGGTTTTATTTTCTGTATTGTTTGTTGGCTTGTGTAGCTTGCCCCCTAGGTTTGAGGTGAATGTTTACTGACTTTTCCTGTTGTTTTCCCAGATTCGAGGTTGAGTGGAACTCCCTTGCCTCGCTTGTATTGCTGCATTGCATGCATTTTACTGTATTTGCTTGCTTTCTTTTCTATTTATCCCCTAGGATCTCTGATTTCCTTTGTGCAGGAGGGAATTATGACAAACATTAGGATTCTTATCCATGCATGACAACATTAGGTTAGTTTTATTCCCCTTTCAACCCTAGGTTTTTTAGAGCTTCTTTCTCTTCTCATCTCAAAACAATTCAAAAATACAGTAATAAGGTTAATCAACGTCGTACGGTACGAGCCTTAAGCTATTTGAGAAAAGGTTGTTGGAGGGTCACTCTTCAGTAATCTGACTGCTTAGTATGGTACCCTTAGGGTGACATGCAACGTAGTCACTCTCAGATCATAGTCTCTAGTGCGTCAGAGATTGCAAATAAACTAAAAAAATATTTCTTTCGTAAAAGATTCAAAACAAACATCAAAGTGTCATTTTGGTCAGCTTGGACTCTTAATCAAGAAAAACCCTTTTCATAAGGAAATAAAAAACAGTCAGACAAGCTTGTGTCTTCCGTAGCCCGAACTACGTTTGCTCTGATCTTTCATGCTGTATGAAAGTACATAGGCATAGGATGCCGTATCCTAGCGAGCAACCTTCCCTTCCTTTCCCGTAGGTAGGCGAACTACGTTGACTCTGATTTCTTGTTTTAGACGGGAATACGTAGGCATAAAGTGCGATACTTTGCCGAGTCATTTTCTTTTCTTTTTAACCTAGACCTGTAGAGTAGATAAAATAACACACCCTTAGATAGAAAACAAGCGTGGATCCCGTCGAGTACGACGGACGTGAGGGGTGCTAATACCTTCCCCTTGCGTAACCGACTCCCGAATCTAGGATTTGGTTGCGATGACCATTCCTTTCCCTCTTTGTGTTAGGTTTACTCTGAGCGTTTCCTTTCCCTCCTTTGGGATAAATAACGCACGGTGGCGACTCTTCTGTCATAGCCGGCGCCGATTTTCGCAGTAGCGACAGCTGGCGACTCTGCTGGGGACTCCAACGGTTCCCTATGCGAGTCAATCCTAGCGCTTGTTTTACCGTCTGGGGTTTTGTATGTATCTACCTTTCTGCCTTTACATTCAGTATTATATTATTGTTGTTGTGCTAGGGAGGGGTTAGATTGAGAGATAAGCCGAACCCGAGCTTGAGTTTGCACATAGACTTAGAAGTAGAGAGTAGTGGTTAGCCTGCTTGCTTAGCTCGCACCAGCTAGCTGCGAAATCTACGCTCGGACGAGATTCTCTTTGATGCTTCTTGCTTGTCCCTTAGGGCTCGACAAGTTGTCTGACCCGAGGATTGTCGACTCTGGGGACCTGTCATTTGGGATTCAACTAAGTGAGGCCGCTTCAAGGGACGATGATGCCACACCTTCTGGGTATCGTATCATCGCTCTTGAAAGTCTGTGACGTTGAACCCGCATAGGATGTCGTACCTCGTCTGCAAGTTAAGTACATACCTGTGAGGGGTAGGTAGGTCTGTTTGCAGGAAACCTTTGACCTCAGAGTACCTGGTTTATCTCTGTCAGTGAGATATGGTTACAGGGTTCATTTGAGTGGTTGGTTTGGTTTGAGATGAAGATTTGATGGTTCTCGGGCTTCAGTACAAAGCAGCACAGTTCATCAGCATTGCACTTGATCTCCTGTTTGCATATGCATGTGCATTTTCATGTTTGCATTTCATTAACGTGTATTTATGTTGCAGGTGTGATCATTCCCCTCTGATTCTAGTGTATAGTCTGGCCAGACATGGAGTCCATGAAGAGGACAGTTGCTTACCGGTTGCATTCACCAGA
Source organism: Lathyrus sativus (assembly GCA_963859935.3). Classification (NCBI taxonomy): domain Eukaryota; kingdom Viridiplantae; phylum Streptophyta; class Magnoliopsida; order Fabales; family Fabaceae; genus Lathyrus; species Lathyrus sativus. The sequence continues at coordinate 610,528,086 of OZ012739.1, forward strand.
TATCAATGCCTTGCTGGGATTAGTTGCTCTAGCAGATGAGAGAGTGAGGGCTGAGTTCAGAGTATCTTATGGGATATTGCTTAGTTTGTTGTATAGGCCTTCAGCATTTGAGACGACTGGGGTGTATACTTTGATGCAGTTTTATGAGCCTCAGCTGAGGTGCTTCCTGTTCCCCGACTATATTCTGGCACCCATTTTGGAGGAGTATTCTGCTATGTTGGGGGTTCCTGTGTTAGACCAGATGCCCTTTACACATGTTAATGCTGAGCCTGAGTTGGCTACACTTGCTGAGATTGTCAGTTTAGACGCTTCTGAGTTTCCTGGAGGGTTGGTCAAGCTGAACGAAGCCTATGGTTTTCACCTGTCTGTCCTGGTTGAGAAGGCTACACAGTGCGCGAATAGTGGATGTTGGGTTGCCTTCAGTGCCATTCTAGCTGTCTGCATCTATGGGACTGTCTTGTTTCCTAATGTGCCAGATTTTGTTGACTCAGATGCCTTCTTGATTCTTGCCTCGAAGAATCCAGTTCCTACTCTCTTGGGCGATGTTTATCATTCTATTCACTATAAGAATGAGAAACGTCGTGGCAAGAATGTTTCCTGCTGTCTTCCTCTTTTGTGCATGTGGTTCCAGGGACATCTTCCGAAGACAGGGCCTTTTGTTGATGCTGTTGATACTTTGGATTGGTCTTCCCGGTTGATGGGGCTGTCTGCTGAGAACATCATTTGGTTTGATCGAAACATGCTTGGCGCAGATATTATATATAGTTGCAGTGGCTTTCCGAATGTCCCTTTGATTGGATGGAAAGGATGTATCAACTATAACCCTTCTCTGCTGGTGAGACAGTTTGGTTATGCCCTGAGAGATGCTCCTATTGAGGTTGAGATACATGAATCTCTGTATCTCACGGGCTCATTAGACGAGGCTGTTTTGATCAGGTTGAGACATGCATGGGCTAACATCCATAGGAGAAGGAAGGCTTTGCTTGGTAACAGCAACATCAAAGCTTATGATCCCTATTTGGCTTGGATCCACGAGAGAGCTAGGATTTCCCTGATGCCATATCCTGCTGTGGAACCTTTGTATCTTCCAGTGATTGAGGCACCTACTTCGGTAGAGATTGAGAAGTATAACAAATTGTTGGCTGAAAATGAAGAATTGAACAAAGCCAATGATGAGTTAGAGAAAGAGATCTTCCAGTTGCGTCATGAGAAGAATGAAACTACCTTCACTGTGAGGGAACATATTGAGTTGATTGACAAGTTGGGTTCAGAGTTGACTGAAGAGACCAACAAGAAGGAAAAAGCGGGAGTAGCCTTGAACGGTGTTAGCAAGGTGCTTGCTTCCAAGAAGGAACTCTTAAACAAAGCTTATTCCCGACTCGGCAAGTGGGAAACACTATGGAATACCATGCTTACCAAGCGGAAGGAGCGTGAAGATGAGCTGAAGCTGCATATTGCCACGCTAGAGGCGCAAATTAGAGCCCAGGATGACAAGATTGCTGAAGAGACATCACTTAGGAGCGCTGTTGAGCTTAGAGTAAGGGACCTTGGCGAGAAGCTGAGAGGTTGTGAATTGAAGGCCGGCTCCAAGAGATGCAGACTCGACGAGTGTTTTAGCGAAGGAACCTGCAAGGACGACGCCAAAAAGTTGAGATCCACTGCTGAACGACACACATTACTGATACAAGAGCTAATCTCCAAACTAGGTCATTCGGAGACGTTGAGGATATTGAAAGATGTCAGAGCGCGCCATTTGGCATGAGTTATCTTCGCCTTGCTTTTGTTATTTGTACTTGTATTTTGACCATCGCCAGGCTTGTCGGCCAAGGTCTCTTCAGTTGTATTCAGTTGTACTCTTGTACTCTGCGTCTTGGCATTTGTTTATGTATAAGGGTTTTCTGATTCCTTGCTTGCTTGATGGGGACTCCATTGTCGTGATGGCCTTCTCTCTGAAACTAGAATCGGGGGGGGGGGGGATATAACCTGTAGCATATTTATACGTTTGCATCTGCATCCTCATATTGCATGACCGGTATTTTTGAATCTGTATCTTATTTCCTGCATCTCATAGGTTTTTCAGGATTGACGACCAGAGAGTCCACCGCTATTCAACCAGAAACAACTGCAAGAAGATAATGGATCAAGTTCAGGTCGAGATGCAGGAAATCCGCGAGAAGTTGACTCTGTTCATGCAAGCCACGGAGAGCATGGCCAAGGGCCAGGAGAACCTCCAGACCTTGGTGCAGCCGCTGCTGACGCGGGCGAACGGAAATGGCAACACTGACCACATTTCTGTTGAAACTCCTCGCCGGGAGGATGAGATACCGGCAGTTGTTACTCCACATGTTGTGACTGTCAACGGAAACACTGGTACTGGTGCAGGTGCTGGCGCTGGTAATGGCAACACTGGAAATGGTGGTGATGGGCATGTTGTTAACAACAAAGGCAACACTGTGGATGCTGATCAAGGATTCGTTGACAATGTTGGCTTTGGAAACAATGGGTATGGCAATGTCAATCAGGACGGGAACTTCGGGTTCAACAATCAAGGCTTTGACAATGATGGTTACGGCAACAATCAGGGGTATGGTTACGGTAATGGTGGATTCGGTAATGTGAACGGCGCTGGAGCATTTCCCTTCAACAATGGTTTTGGACATGCTGGGATCAATCAAGGGTTCGGCAACCGAGGACAGGGTCCTGTGTTCAATCAGCAAGGATTTGGCGGTAACCTGGGTTACAATGGGTATGGCAATGACTGGAATATGGATCAACAGGAGGACGCTTTTTCAGGAAGAGGTATGGGACCTGAAGGCCCTATTGACCCTGTCCAGAGGATCAGAATGCTAGAAGAGCAGATGAAAGGTGTGGTTGATCAGAACTCCGCTGGGTTAGATATGACTACTATGGGGTTGGTACCAGGGCTGAGGGTGCCATTAAAATTCAAGGCTCCAACATTCGACAAATACAAAGGGGATACCTGCCCAAAGGTTCATGTACGTTCTTATTATAGAAGGATGTCTGCATATTCCAATGATGAAAGGATGCTCATGCATTTCTTTCAAGACAGCTTATCAGGACCATCATTGGAATGGTACATGGGACTGGAGCCCACCCAGATTAGTAGCTGGAAGCAGTTGGTGGATGATTTCGTTATGCATTATAAATATAACAGTCATTTGGCGCCAAACAGAGTTCAGTTGCAGAATCTGTCGCAGAAAAGTGGTGAAAGTTTCAAAGAGTACGCGCAGCGGTGGCGCGATATGGCAGCTCGGGTGCACCCTCCTTTGGTTGAAAGGGAGATGAATGACATGTTTGTGGGGACATTTACAGGAATGTACTATGACAAGTTACTCAATGTTTCGATGGGTAGCTTCTCCGATATGATCCTTATGGGAGAAAGGATCGAAAATGGAATTAAAATAGGGAAGATTCAGGCAGGTGAATCTACTTCAGCTGGGGGTGCGAGAAAAGCGTTCGGTGGAAGACGACAAGGTGATACAAGCGCTGTATTTGGTGGCAGAGGCCGGGGCAGAGGTAGAAATCAGTATAGTCAACCTCAACAAATAGCCAGTGTTACTATTCCAATTCCTCAACAACAACAACAACAGCAGCAACCGCCGCAGCAGCAGGAAAGGCAGAATCAGGGTCAGAGAAGGTTTCAGAATGCAAAGCCGAAGAGGGTACTTGATAAGCCTCCGTCGACATATGCAGAGCTTCTTCAGACACTGCTGGGGTTGAATTTGGTTGAGAAAAGAACTTTGGAACCGCCTACAGGACCGATACTTCCTTATGGGTACGACGCAAGTAAACACTGCGAATTCCATTCCGGGGCGCCCGGACATGATGTGGAATCTTGTCATACTTTCAAGCATAAAGTTCAAGACTTGTTGGACAGTAAAGCCATCAATTTTGGTCAAACTGGGCCTAATATCGTACAACAGCTTATTCCTAATCATGGGGCAAATGCTATCTTGACAGAAGAAAATTTGAACTTGGTGATAGATGTTCACGAACTGAAGACACCATTGAATGAGGTGAAAAGAAGGTTGCTCAGAGGGGGAGTATTCCCGGGTTGTGATGAGTACTGTTTAGAGTGTTGGACCCAGCCTGAGGGTTGTACTGATTTGAAGCAGGGCATTCAGGCCATGATCGACGAAGGGACCTTGCAATTCGATCGAACTGCGGTTGAGAAGCCTGTGGAGGCCTTAGGTGATAAGCAGAATGATATTGCAACGGTAACGATCCCGAGAAAGACTATAACAATAACGGCGTCCGCCCAGCGGCCAACTATTACAATTACCAAAGCAGGGCCTGTTCCCTTTGAGAGTATGAAAGTTGTCCCGTGGACCTGCGAATTAGAAGCGTATTGCAACGGGGAAAAGATTGTGGTGAATAACCAGCCAGCTGAGGCTGTTGATAATGTCGTTGGAACGGGGGGCATGACCCGTAGCGGAAGGATCTTTACCTCACCTGAAATAGAAGCAGAGAGGTTGGCCAAAGGTAAAGCCAAAGTAAGTGAAAGCGGGCCTTCTCAGTCGAAAGAAAAGGATACGTCGCTCAAGGACGTAGAGGAGTTCATGAGACTGATTCGCAAAAGCGACTACAAAATTGTTGAACATCTACAACAGACGCCGTCGAAGATTTCTATCTTGTCGTTGTTATTATGTTCCGAGGCCCACTGGAACGCCTTGCTAAAGATTCTGGATACGTCATTTGTGCCTCAAGAAGTTTCTGTAAACCAGTTAGAGGGGATAAAGCCACATGTCAATTCTGGACATAGCCTGGGTTTCACAGATTTTGACCTAACACCCAGGGGTCGAGAGCACAACATGACCTTGCATATATCGGTGGAATGCCGGGGCACCGTGCTGTCGCGTGTATTGGTGGATACTGGATCGTCGTTGAACATATTACCAAAGAAAGCCATGATGAAATTGGACATACGGGGAATTATTTGCATGCCCAACGATTTGGTTGTGAGGGCGTTTGACGGGACGAAAAGATCAGTGTTTGGGTCGATAACATTACCGCTTCAGGTGGGGCCAGAAACTTTTGATATCGAATTCTACATCATGGATATCCATCCAGCTTATAGTTGTCTTCTCAGGCGCTCATGGATCCATGCTGCAGGGGCCGTAACGTCCACATTGCATTAGAAGTTGAAGTATATGGTGGGTGATAGTGTTGTTACTGTTTGCGGGGAGGAGGATATTTTGGTCAGTCACCTGTCATCATTCAGATATGTGGAGGTCGACGGAGAAATACACGAGACACCTTGTCAAGCCTTTGAAGGGTTGCGAATTAAGGACAAAGCTCAGGGTTCCAGCAAAATATCAGATGTGGCAGTGTCATCTTACAAAGAGGCTCAGGCTTTAGTGCAGACTGGTGAGACTAAAGGCTGGGGGCAGGTACTGGAGATTCCCGTGAAGAATGACAAGTTTGGGCTAGGGTATCGACCGACGTCGTCAGCATCATCTTCAGGAGTGCCCAGGTTCAAGGGACCGATCATGATTATGCCAAGAGGGATGTGCTTTGAGACTATCAACACTATTTCCGATGTTGAGGACGGGGATAGCGACTGCGATATGGACGCGTGGATCAAGCCAAGCGTGCCAGGACAAAGTCTCTGCAACTGGTCCATCCGGGAAACTATCCCGGTAACTTTTAAACAGTAATGATTTGTTTTATCAATTGTTGAATAATCCTATGTCCTACCCGGGGCATAGTGATTTTACCTTAGGGCTGCTTGATTATGTGTATTGCACTGTTTAATCATGAAATAAAGGCGTTTTTCATATTCAAATGTTGTGATCCCTGTTTTTCTTGTTTTTACTTTAACAATAAATGGCAACTTGGTTATTTGCTTTGTTTGCGTGTTGAAGCGTTTAACCATTTCCTTTGCAGGACTAATATTTCAGATGACATCTCATACGAGCCGCCTATGACTCGTTTCGACTTTGAGCACCCGGTATTCCAAGCAGAGGAAGAGATTGTTGAGGATAGCGACCTGCCAGAGGAGCTGACTCGTTTGTTGAAACAGGAAGAGAGAATCATTCTGCCTCATCAGGAGGAAATTGAGATTATCAACTTGGGGTCGGAAGAAGTTGTGAGAAATATCCGTATAGGGGCTGCACTGCAGAGCGACGTCAAGCAAAGGATGATTGAGATACTGCGAGAGTATAGTGATATATTTGCTTGGTCGTACGAGGATATGCCTGGGTTAGATACGGACATGGTTGTGCATCATCTGCCGTTGCGAGAGGAATGTCCGCCTGTTAAGCAGAAACGCAAAAGAAACAGACCAGACATGGCTGTGAAAATCAAGGAGGAAGTTCAAAAATAGTGGGATGCTGGTTTCCTAGCTGTTACAACTTATCCGTCGTGGATCGCTAATATAGTACCAGTGCCGAAGAAAGACGGTAAAGTGCGAATGTGTGTAGACTACCGTGATCTGAATAGGGCGAGCCCGAAAGACGACTTTCCACTTCCTCACATTGATGTGTTGGTTGATAACACTGCTCATTTCTCCGTATTCTCCTTCATGGACGGCTTCTCAGGCTATAATCAGATCAAAATGGCACTAGAAGACATGGAGAAGACTATCTTCATTACTCCCTGGGGAACATTTTGCTACAAAGTGATGCCCTTCGGACTGAAGAACGCTGGGGCAACATATCAACGTGCTATGACGACTCTCTTTCATGACATGATGCACAAAGAGATCAAGGTTTATGTTGATGATATGATTGCCAAATCCCAGACAGAGGAGGAGCATTTGGTTAATCTGCTGAAACTGTTCAAAAGACTTAGGAAGTTCAGGTTGAGACTGAACCCTAACAAGTGCACCTTTGGGGTGAGATCGGGTAAGCTACTGAGGTTTATTGTGAGCGAAAAGGGAATAGAGGTTGATCCTGCAAAAGTAAAAGCAATACAAGAAATGCCGACGCCTAAAACAGAAAAAGAAGTGTGTGGGTTTTTAGGGATGTTAAACTACATCGCTCGGTTCATATCTCACCTAACTGCGACATGCGAGCCGTTATTCAAGTTGTTGAAAAAGGATCAGTTGTTGACCTGGAATGAAAATTGTCAAAAGGCGTTCGACAAGATAAAAGAATACTTGCAGGAACCTCCTGTTTTGATACCCCCAGTGGCCGGGAGACCTTTGATTATGTATTTGACGGTTCTTGAGGAAAGTATGGGTTGTATTCTCGGTCAACACGACGAGACCGGACGTAAAGAGCATGCGATCTACTATTTGAGTAAGAAGTTTACCGGCTGTGAGTCCAGATACTCAATGCTCGAGAAAGAGCTGTGTCAGACTTTTAAGATTGAGCATCACAACTCTTCTCCTTACCGACCCAAGATGAATGGCGCTGTTGAGGCGGCCAATAAGAACATAAAGAAGATTGTTCAGAAGATGGTTGTGACGTATAAGGACTGGCACGAGATGCTACCTTTCGCTTTGCACGGTTATCGTACGACGATACACACATCAACCGGGGCAACCCCTTTCTCATTGGTATACGGAATGGAGGAGGTGTTACCGTTGGAGGTTGAGATTCCTTCCCTGAGGGTTTTACATGATGTCCAACTCAACGAGGCAGAATGGATTAAAGATAGACTGAATCAGCTCAGCTTAATGGATGAGAAGAGACTGGCTTCTTTAGCATACGGTCGGTTGTATCAGAGCCGAATGAAGAAAGCTTACGACAAGAAGGTATGCCCTCGAAGCTTTCAGACGGGCGATCTTGTTTTGAAAAAGATTCTCCCACCACAAACAGATCACAGGGGCAAGTGGACTCCTAATTACGAAGGTCCCTACGTTGTCAGAAAAGTCTTCTCTGGAGGAGCCTTGTTACTATCCACCATGGATGGTAAAGACTTTACGTTTCCTGTGAATTCGGACGCAGTTAAAAAATACTTTGCTTGAAAGTGACCCGCTGGACAGTAAAAAGAGAGTCCAGGCAAAAATGGGGCATCCCGGCGAACCATAAAAAATGAATAAAAGGTTTGGGCAAAAGTTAGGGATAAAATTGAAAAAAATGTACACCCGCGAAGTCGAAAACCTAAAAAGGGCGATTTCAGCAAAAAAGGGTATCCCGGTTGTTGTACCCCAAATTTTGACCACTTAGATTCTCATTATCATTTTAGAAGCATGATCATGAATTATCTAACCCTAAATCAGTACAAATTATTGTCAAGTTACAGAGGAATCAGGGTTCTCGCACCGACAAATTCAAAACAACCAAGGAATGATCAACCAATGATTTGGGGCCAATTCAATCATGGAATGAAATCAAAGATAATATCAAATTCAAATGAGAAGTCAATTTGAAGAAATCATTTCAGAATCAAGAACAGTGCAGTCAGGAGGCCCCGATTAGGGTTTTTAACTAATGAAAAGTCAACTATGGTTTGACTTTGATGTTGGAAGATGTTTTAATGGTGGGATTGAGGTCCATGAAGTTCATATAGCTTATTAAAGACCATTCAAGAAGTATCAAAGTCTCAGGATATCCAGAATGTCAACAGGCGACTCAATCGGCACCGATCGATCGTACGGTTGACCGAAAAGTCAACTCCTCAAATTTTGAGAATTGGAATCCAAGTTGTGAATCAAAGTTGTTCCTTATGTCATAATGGACTTGCATATCAATTTTCATGATCATTGGATCAAGGATGAGAGAGTAATCGAGAAATCGGGAAATTAGGGTTTTGAAAAGGGCTAAACCATAACTCCTTAACCACACATCCAATTGAGTTGGTTCAAATCTCATTTGGAAGCTCTTGACAAGTCCTACAAAAGTCCCATACTAGTCCACAACCAGAAAATACATACTTTTTGAGATAGAAGCAAAAACATTCCTAGAATGGAAAATAACTTAGAAAATTTCTAAGTTATTTTCACTTTAAAAGCTTGTGTGCAGCCAACTTTGAGGGGTTTTTTCACCTAATTCCAATTGGAGTTTGATTTCTTGGCAAACATGAATGTTTTAGAGCTATGTGAGGGCTTTCTAAATTGTACTAGAACATCTCAAGAGGAGTTATGAGCAGAAAGTTACATGTATTCAAAGTTGGAGGTTTCACATGTTAAGTCCCACATTGGCTGAATTTTCAAGATTGATTTCTTTCACCAAATTTGCCAAATTTTCTTGATCCAACTTATTGTATCTGATGTATGAGATGTATGTAACATGATACAAGAAAGAATTATGCAGAATACCACAAAATCAAAGCTTGAAGTTCATTGCCTTGCAAGTGGAGCAAGTTGGCAAGTTGAACTTTCCAAGCATGAGGTGGAAAGTAAAAGGCTGTACCAGCCCCTTCCCTATGATCCTAGCCTGCTACAAACATCAGAAAACCATCAAAGAACATGGGCAAGTTGTATTTGCATCAGAATTAGGTGGAAGACCCTCCAAGGGAGGTTTGGTTCAAAATATCCAAAGATTACTTCATGTTGAAGAAATCTCCCTAGCAAGCACATCAATCACTTTCTCTATAAAAGGAGAGCTCTTTCACTTCATTCCATACACAATTCATCTGATAAAAACCATAGAGAAGTTCTGTAATTACATTTTCCACATCTTGCACCAAATCTCCAAAATCACAAGATCCATGAAAACACCAAAAATGGTCATGAAGTGAAATTTGCTCAAAATCATTTCTACCAATTCCAACACTCTAAAAATCATCCATACATCTTCTAAATAACATATAGAATGTTTACAATCCATCAAACCACCAAAAATCTCAAGAAATCAAAAAGTCAACATCATACTTGGCTTACTTTGACCAAAAGCTACAAAAAACACCAAAGTGAGTTCTAAACATTTTCTTGAGGTTGTGACCACTTAGACACCTCACAAATAGCATATCTCAACTGTCAAGACCCTTAGCAACCATTGGAGACTCATAATTTGCATTTTGGCATCATAAGTGGTTGATTACTTAAAGTTGAAGTAAAGTGCAAAAGCAAGAAGGTGAAGTTAAAATCTCTGGTTTTCTCAAATAATTTTGCTTGCTTAAAAGGATCATCAACAGGTATGTGACTTGTCTCCATTGGCTCTTGCATCATTATCATGAAATTACTTGTGTGAGTGTTTTGGTAGAATTGGATGGTTATGAGCATTATGTGTTTTCATGACATTTTGTTATTTAAATGTGGTCATCATGTGTGTCTTACTGTCAAAGTGATCTTAAGATGACAAACATCATTTACACTTGCCATAGCTGCTGATCTTGGTCATTTGTATAGTTATTGTTTTCAAAATTGTTGGTATTTTCTTTAATCATGCTGAGAAAACAAAAGCATTAAAACTGATCTGAGGCATATTTGAATTAACACACACATTCAGTTTGGTGATTTGCCATTTTGATTATGCTGAAAATTATTACTGCTTGATGTATGTTTAGTTTGAAAATCATGTCTTTAATCTGCCATGCCCTGTTCCAGCTTTGACTGCTAATCTCACATGCTCCAGCTCTCAATGCATTCAATCTATTTTCAAAAACAGTGTTGGTTTAATTGTTAAACATCAATACTGCTATGCTTGATTTTGTTCTGATGTGATAATTCATTTTTTGCTGCCAGCAGAGCATTTGTTAACATGAATATGTTCAAGTTGATCTTTGCTTTTCTTACTGCTCAAGTAACTTTGATTTTTAATGAACAAACCTGTTTCTAATGAGTAACAGCATCATAGCCTTCATGTCAAACCTGTTGTAGGACACTTGATTGATTTTGCTGTTCATGATAGGATCTGTACTCAAGCATTAGGTTCATGTTCTTATGCAGAATCATACCATAATATGTTTGCATCAAAGTCTGTTTTGAACATTCATTTACATCAAAGTCAGTTTTTGAACATTCATGGTATAGCAATGGAAAGCTCATTTTGGCATAAGGCATCATAGGCCTGAATTTATCTTGCAAACATTTCCTAAATGTCATTTGAAAAATGTTAGCACAACTATTTGAACCTCAAAGCTGTCATCTCAAAATTTCATGTATCAAACCATTTTTGCAAATTTCACAAATCACACAACTTGCTATTTTTTGCACAAATTCAATTTTCTTTGAAACCACTTCACACACACCTCACATTGGTCCATTATAACATGCTTGAACTCTCATTTCATCAAAAAAATCAATCAACCATAGAAGTTCACTTTCAAAGTACAAAGTTGGCATCACACATCCACACACTTGTCACTTTTTACACCAGTTTCTTTTTTCACTAAAAACACTCCACATACACCTCACATTATTCAAATATAACATGTTAGAACACTTGTTTGAGTTGGAAATACACTGCATCACAAATTCACTCATGAGTTGCTTCTTGCCTCCACATGCTTGCACATCACATACCAGATTTTAAATCAATGATCATCTTTGAAATCTTTGTGATATAACAGATTAATATGATCATATGTGACATGCTTAAATAAACCATACCACTGAAAATGACCTGAGCACCAACTTGTATCATCTCATGCACTTAACACTCACCTAATGCACTTGGGAAGCCAAGTATCCACATGCTTGTTACAGTTAGGTTTTTTTCACACAAACACACACACACACACACACACACACTCAATATCATGTATTAAAAATGTTTGGAAGGTTGGTATGACCAATGGTCACTTTGAACATGAAAACCATACTGTCATGCATTATTACTTTTATGATCATTTGCAATTTGAGTGTGACTTTCCAATATCAGTACATCCTGGCCTTGAAAGTGTTTTCATTTGTTTAAATATCATGTAATTGATGTGTATGTCAGTTTAGTTGGCATTGAGAATGATTGTATGAAGCTGTTCAAACCATTTTGCAATTCTTGAACCTAAACAAGTACCCTATCGGGATTTTCACTAGGAAGGTGATCTCAAAAAACCAACACCACCATCTTAATCCTCATGTTTTTCTACCCCAAAAGCATATAAGGTTTGTGAAAAAAGACCAAAAATTGAGGAAGTTATGAACCATTTTGCAAATCCATATGAACCATAGTTTTTGCCCAGCCATGAATGAAAATATACAATATATATTTATTGTTTCACATTGGTTAATGGATGTATGGCCGCCCCAGCGGTTGAGACTTGCGCGTGTATTGTACTTGGCATGGGTTCGATCCCTTGTGATAACCCTTGTTGCCACTTTTTCTCTTTTTTCACATGAAACTTCAAAAAATCATAACTCTCTCATTTTTTATCATTTTTCACCCATTCTTTTTTCATTGTGTTTGTTTTAATGTGTACTTTCATGTCATAATTTTATTTTCCATGTTTGATTAATTTTTCACCATATTTGACTATGCGCAACTTGTCATATTGACAGTACTAACCCTAGCTGTTGCAGATGAAAGTTTAAAGGGTTCCACTTGTTTTTCTTTGTGAAAATTGATTGTTCTCATTCCTATACATGTTGGTTAACATGCTAGGATTTTTACTTTGAATTATTATCATGCTCAGTTCATCTGTTTGTTAACTATACTCCAGGTGCGATCTGTCGTCACAGTTTTCGTACTAATCATCTGCTTTGATTGTAATCATTGCTTTTTTTATCCTTAAATATTTTTCATTGGTTGTCACCATGAATGCTTTAGTATAATGTTTATTTTATCCCCAAGTGATGAAGCTTGTTAGCTTTCATCCATTTGCCCACTATCTCACCCTCCAAAGGAAAGTCTGTCCACTTGACTGTCAATGTCTTGGACCAAAATCTTAACCCTCTTGACTTTGTTAAGTCACCTCAACCCTAGATTAGAAGCCTTTAGACTTTGCTTGAAGTCTAAGAAACCCACCCATACTAGCAGTGTTCTTCAACTAGAACCCTAGGAAAGAGTTCGTCAACTCTGTGTAAGAATCATGGTCATGACTTCTTACTTCCCCCTGTTACAACTTAGCTTAGGGAGTTTTGTCAAACTCCACACAAACATTGTCATGTTTGTTCCCCTTTGAACCTTGATCATCATCAAGTGTTCTTTTCCCTTGTGAGGTGAACTACGATTGCTCTGATTCTATCCTAGTCAGGATACGTAGGCAGAAGGTGCGATGCCTTTGCGAGCAAACTTAGAAAACCACTTAGGCCTTTTTTATTTTATCTCAATTCCCAATCCTTAAACCATAGCACAATTCACAAACTTAGCAAGTAATTAAACAAAAGGTTCCTGTAGAGTACTACAGATATTTAGGGTGCTAATACCTTCCCTAGATATAACTAACCCCCGATCCCCGAATTTCTTAAGCGTTGTCATTACATCGCGAAAAAGGTTCTTTCTTTCTTTAGACCTATCCTTTGGATAAATTAAAGTCCGGTTGTAAAAAGAAATACGGTTCAAGTTAATTAATAGCTTGATATCAAATTTTCACCGCAACACCGGTGAATTGAAAACCCGCAAAGGGCGGTTCACGCAAAAGTTAGGGACTGAAAAAGCAAATGACTGCGGTCCGGATTTGATATGGCATTGCTTAGTGGTTTGGGAGTACCTAGGGGCCGTCTGTCCAAGAACAATCTATTCTGAAGATCGAGTACCGGGAAAGCGCAGAGTCAGGCGAGTCATAGGAGGATCAGCCCATGGTGTTTGTCTGTACCACGTTGCCGACATGTGTACAAATATTGTTTTGTATTTTCTTTATGCTTCTTGGGCATATATGTATGTATGTTTGTGCGTAACTTCCTCTTTTCAGGAGTTGCATCCGGTGTACAAAACTTTGCCTATTCAGAGGCCCATTATCAATAAAACATGTTATTCAGTACTTGATGCTTGTTCTTTACTGTTTTGTTTGTGAAAGACGCCGATGTTTTTGATAAACTTGCACTTACATAATCTTGCTGGCCCTTGCCAATAATTGCTAAAACTTCGAATTGACTGAAGTAATGTCACAGATGATAACCCGGATAGATTCTGTTGTATAGGCCTGTTTTGTCTCATTTGTGTTTTGCAGGGTTCTTACCTTTGGAGCAAATGATCAGGAATTGTATTCCCCAGCCAAGGTCGCTTGACATAAGACCTGACTCCAGTTGATGTCATTCCTCAGCTAGTTGCAGCTTATCCCCCGTGATTTGAAATGACATCTATCCCTTCCCGAAGGAGGGAATTATCTTCCCCAGGAGAGTGTCCTCATGGAAAGCCGTCCATAGGATTAATCCCATCAATTCAAAATCAACGTCCCCTGCAGAGGTTGCGCTTCTCAGCAAATCAAAGATGTGCACGTTCAATCTCCAACATGGGAGATTCCCACAATAGCTAATCGAGTTGTTGCTTCGAAAGGTTTATATCCGCGAAGGATGGTTTATTGCTCCCCATAGGTCGTCATGCCATTGACAGGATGTTGATCCTCAGCAGAGTCCGAGGCTCCGAGTTTGTAAACTGTGCCCAGACAGTGTGTTTTTCCTAGAAGTGTCGCTTCTTTCCCCAGATGAGTTGGTTCACCAGCAGGGTGGTTTGTTCTTTCCTCCTAGTGGAAATTGGTGTTTAATCTCTCCCCGGCAGAGATGGTTGTATTTCTGGCGTTTATTTCGCCAGAATATTTTGTGGTACTTGTTCTCCCCAGCGGAGTTGGCTTTATCCTCAACATTCATGTTGTTGAGACATCATTATCAGAATGGCCCCGACAGCTTGAGCCTGCATTTGCATTTGCATATATCGTCATATTTGCATCTACTCAAATGCGTAGCATGTCCGTGCCGTACGGAGCATTACGCCATTTTCAAACATACACATTTTGAAACATAAATCAGGTTGGTTAACCTTTTGCTTTCAGGTATGTTCACTCAGCAGGAGTATGGAGTTCTAGCTCAGACCTATTACCAGGTATTCAAGGTCTCGCCGTGAGACGTGTGATGATATAGTTCATCTTACTATTTTCCCACAGAGTTACTTGGTTAAGTTTCTTTGTGTCCCTGAGTAGAGTTGTTTTCTTAAATTTCTCCTGTTTTCCCCACCAGAGTTGCTTGTTGCAGTTTCTCTTATCCGACCAGCGGATTATTTTCTTCAAATTTGTTGTTACGTCAATGTCAAAGTGTTTCATGAATCAGAATTTCAGAGGCTGCCGCCGGTTATCAGAACAGGCGTCCGGCAGTTTGGTTTCCAAATATCCCTTGTGGGGTCCTCCTCAAAGTCGTTATAACGTCAGTGCTAAAAGGTTTGTGGGTTAGGACCAATGGAGTTAGCTACTGCAGAGATAAAAAAGGAGAAACGGTAGTCAGAGTATTTTCCCGTATGAACAGACGGATGTATTTTCTTACTGGTTGATAGGAGTATTTCCCCGGAGATCGTTAAATTTTATTGCCTATATTGATAGGAGTTCCTCGTGTTGACGAAATATGAGTCCTGACGTGGACAATTTATTCCTATATTGACGGGAGTTCTTCGTGCTAGTGAAGTGGGTGTCCGAACGTGGACAGATTTATTTCCTCTGGTTGACGAGATGTGCTAGTCCTAACGTGGACAGATTCGATTTCTCCGTATTGACGGAATGTGGAGTCCTGACGCAGACAAAATTGATTACTCTTCGCGGACCATTTATTCACAGCAGATATCTTTCTTTGTAATGGTGAAATGTGTGTCCTGACGTGGACAAGTTTATAGTTCTTCGTGATGACAAAATGCGTGAGTCCTGACGTGGACAAATTTATCTTTCTTCGTGTTGGTGAAGCGTGAGTCCTGATGTGGACAAGTTTTATTTCCTCAGCGGGTCGAATATGCGAGTCATGACTTGGACAAATCAAGACGAGATGTGATTCCTAACGTGGAAAATGTATTCCTAACGTGGACATTTTATTCCTAACGTGGAAAGTTTATTCCTAACGTGGAAAGTTTATTCCTAACGTGGACAGTTTATTCCTAACGTGGAAAGTTTATTTCTAACATGGATGATTTATTCCTAACGTGGACGATTTATTCCTGACGTGGACAATTCATTCCTATGTTGATAGGATCCCCTCGTACGGATGAAATACAGACGAGTCATCCCCAACGAAGTCGCCAAGATTTTTCCGTGTTGACGGCAGGTGGAGTCCTGACGTGGACAAGTTCAAATTGAGATTTCTTCGTGTTGACGAAACAAGCGTCCTAACGTGGACAAAGTTCTATTCCTGTGTTGTTGAGATTTCTTCGGGTCGACGAAATGTGAGTCCTGACGTGGACAGATTTGTACTTATTCGTGATTTGACGACTCCTGTGACGACAAAATCTCTATTCGTGTTGACGAATTTGTTTCTCTTCTTGTGTTGACAAGGTTGGTCCAGTTATGGACGGAGGTGTTTTGCAAAAAAAAATTTGTTCAGTACCTGTGGCGTTACATAGGTGGTTGAAGTTGAAATCAGAATCATTATCAGACGTTGGATCAGTTGTTGCCGTAACAACCAGATTCAGATAGGGGATGTCGTTCCCCAAGTGGCTGTGCAGTCTATTTTTGCGGTTGGCAAATTTCCGGGTTTCTTGGTATTCAACCGTCTCGTACCTCGATTGTCTGAAGGTCGTTCGCTCTTCACCCCAATCGGGTCCAAGCCGTTTGAATAGGGGCAGCTGTTGCACCCCAAAATTTGCTCAACCTTTTCTTGCCTGATTTGTGTTTCATTGCATTTCATTTGCATAGTTACATCATGTACATAGTTCAATCATTGGCATATCATAGCATATCATGCATCCAACAAGGGATCAAGGGTGTCTATCAAGAGAAGAGCCTAGCAAGAGGTGTTATCCAAGTTTGAGAAAGCATCCAAGCCATCAGGAAGTGATTGGAAATCTTGAGAAGTTTGAGTGCCTACATGTGGGTTTTGCTCCTATCTTGAGGAATGTGGAGAATCATCAGGGGGATGAGAAGTATGGAATGTGAATGTGAGGTGTGTATGGATCTCATGGGGTGCCTAGAGGGCCATATTGAAGTTGAGACAAGTCATTGATTCAAGTATGAGAGCCACAGTTAAGGTGCAGTCAACTAGGGTTTCATCTGGGTCAACCCTATTTCAATTGAGTAATGGGTGAGAATCAAGGCCTACCTTGAGGTCATGGGATTCATGGATTGGTATGTTGATACATGTGAGGTGTTGTGCCAATATTAAGCAAAGAAAGATCAAGAATGTGGGAAGTTGCTAAATTAGGGTTTCAGTGTAAAATCCCCTGTTTAGTGCCTAACTTCAAAGCCACATAAGTCAAAATAAAAGTTTCAAATGGATCTTTGGCCAACATGAAACTTGTAGAGCTTCTCAATAAATTTAATTTTAGTACTAGAAGTCTTCAAGAAGATTTGTAGAACTCAAGTTATGGTCTTTGCAAATTACAGGTCACTAGAGGACACTGAAATTTATCTGTGAAAGTCACTTGACTTTCAAGCAACTTTTTCCCTTCAAGGAATTTTCAAATGGATTCGTGGCCAACATAAGAGTTGTAGATCTTGATCTTAGCTTTCCATAGAGTACTAGAAGTCCTCAAGGGGATTTATAGAACTCAAGTTATGATCTTGGCAATCCAGGGGTATTTTGGGTATTTGTGATTATAGGTCATTTTCAAGCATGGGTCAAAATCTCCATCTTCCACTCCTCAAATGTAAAATTGTTCAACTAGAAAGTTGCTCAAAATAGGGTTTTAACCTTGACCATGCATCAAGGAGGGTTTGAATTGGCTTGTATGAGAAGTTGGTTGAAAATGGTTTTGAAATGAAGGAATTAAAGTGATTAAAAGGCCAAAATTGTGATTTCTTGATTTTATGGCCAAACAAGTCCATGTTACATACCAATTTGATCAGAAAATATGTTTTGGAAAGGATGGCAATACCACATTTTGGATTTGAGGTCATTTGCACATGGTTTCACTTTGTTACTTAAGGTTGAAGAAACATAACCATCCATTGCCTTAAGATCAAATACAAGGGAATTACCATCCCATTTCAGTTCTAAATATCACGAGGAGAGAAATTCAAAGGAGATGGTGAGCTGAAACAGAGCAAGGCATGGTTTTGGCATGTGAGATTTTCAAAGGAGATGAGAAATTGAATTTCTTATTCAGTTAGTTACAGAAGGTTCTAGAGTGTTCTAACACACTCTATATATGGTATGCAACTGATTCAGGTAGTTTTTTGGGCTTGCATTGGAGAGAATCAAGAGATAGAATTTGAATTTTCTCAACTTCATCTCAGAATCGGGTTTGGAGATAGAGGGAGTTCTAAGGCAAATTGACCATTGAAGGAGCTTTAGAAGTGATCCTTGAGTGATTCTGCAAGAGATTGGAGGTTGAATCGTGCCATAACCTCATCTGTTCATCCACTTTCAACAGGTTTGCATTCTTCAAATTTCAGCTTAATTTGTAGGGAATTGATCAACATTTGATGCATGATTAGGTTAGTGTTGATGTGAGGGTGGATTTCAGTGCAAAAGATTAAGAATTAGAGACCAAATTAGGGTGATGCCATTTTCTGTTGAAGCTCCTATCTACTAGTTCTTGAGGTGTTAATGGCTTTCAAATGGTTAGAATTGATGACTGAAACATGTAGATGAGTTTAGGGCCTTCAATTGCAAGAATTGCTATGATCAAGGTTTGGTGATTTTTCTGCAACTACCATCGGGTTTGGAATTGTAGTGAGAATTAATAAGAATGGAGACTATATTTATGACCAGGGTGAAATTTGGAGTGGATTAGGGTATCTAGTTGTTGATTTTGATGAGTTTTGGGGTTTGCTTCGCCGGAGAAGACGGTGGCGCCAAGCTCAGGCCACCGTCTGTGTTTTCCCTCCTAGGTTTGAATATTTTGGGGACGATGAACCACCACCCTCAGATCATGCCTTGACTTTGACTGAGGACCTGATCCAATGGCCACGATGGCGTTTCAATAACTGAAGAGATGGGATAACATCAAAATGCCTCGTTTCATTTAAATTTGCTGGATGGGCTTAATGAACCCTTGCTAACCACACCTCCATCCAGGCCCAATTGGAAATTACTACGTGATCTAGTTGCTATTTGCCACAAGCGTTTTTCCATTTTCCAGTTGATTTTCTGATTTGTTTTAAGTTTGGTTTGGGCTTAGGTTATATTGATATACGCACCCCCTATTTGGCCCAGTCTGGAGAAACAACTGATCTTAATTGCTAAACAACACGCGCCCTTATTCATTTTCTTTCTTTTTTCTTTTATTTTCATATTTTTCATATAGTTAGGAATTAATTCACCATAAATAGAAAAATAAACATTTTTAAGCTAGGTTTTTTTCCCTAACTCCTTAGAAAATGTAGAATTTAATGAAATTAATAAATTCATAATTCATGCATTTTAGAATTTAATTGTATTTTTTGCATTTTTATTGCTTTTATTTTCAATATGGTTGATACATGTGTTCTTGCTGATTTTATTGTGAATGATTGGTGATGAGTTTTGAGTTGATTTCTTTTGGGCTAGTTAGCTTAGATATGCATGTACCCATAGTAATTTTCTCATATTTTTGTGAGATATATTTAGGCTAGTTTGAACATTGGACATTAGGTGGTTTAGAATTAGGGTTTTAAGATGATACCTTTAGGTTTAGGGAATAGTTTTAGGTCCAAATGAACGGTTAAGCCCCTGGTTTTTGTATGAGATATTCTTAAGAGGTTTAGGAATCCTTAGAATTTTTTGTAGGATTTTACAATCCCTTTTGGTATTTTAAGTAGAATTAGTTTTAGGACTAACTTCTAGGTGTTTTTGATGAACTAATTTGGCTAGTTTGATTCAATAGTTCCCCTTAGACTAGGGTGGTGTTGCTTTTGAGCTTGGGTGATCATGAAGACCAATGGAAGATGCTTTGGAGAGCTTGAAGGAGCTTGGAGTTGAAGATTTCTCATCTTGTGGGTGCTTGTCAGGAGCTTAGGGAAACTAGGGTTTCAGGAAGAGCATTAGAGTAGTTTTGATTCTTTCTTCAAACATAGAGTGCATTGTTTGCCTCTATTCTATCCAATGAAATAAATTCATCCTTGGTAAGCTCCATCTCTCCTTAGGAGGGATGAGTGGTATGCCCAAGTGAGTAGAACTTTGAGGATACCTTCCATTTGCAATATTAAGTTCTTAGTGATTTCCTTTGGTTGTCATTAAGTTTCTTAACATTATAACCTGATCTTGTTGAATGATTCTCCCTTGGAGGTGCTTGTTGAAGCTTGGTAAAGAGAAAGTTGAAGCTTATTGAAGTTGAAGTTTGAGCTTGTTGAAGCTGGTTGCTTGTTGAAGCTAGGGTTTTGCTGCTTGTTGAAGTTGAAGTCAGGAGCTTGTTGAAGCTGGTTACTGGTTGGGGGTTGAGCTTGCTTAAGCTGGGAGCTTGTTGAAGCCTGGTGCTTGTTGAAGATTGAAAGTTTATTGGAGCTTGAAGATGGGAGTTATTCATGAAGATGAAGGTTGTTGCTGTCAACTTTTTGCTGGTTAATCATTTGTTGCTGTCAGAGCTGCTGTTTGCTGTAGGAGTTTGATGCTGCTGCTTGGGCTGCCTCCTCTGCTTTGGGGTTTTGTTTTCTGTATTGTTTGTTGGCTTGTGTAGCTTTCCCCCTAGGTTTGAGGTGAATGTTGACTCATTTTGCCTGTTGTTTTCCCAGGTTCGAGGTTGAGTGGGACTCCCTTGCCTCACTTGTATTGCTGCATTGCATGCATTTTACTGTATTTGCTTGCTTTCTTTTCTGTTTATCCCCTAGGATCTCTGATTTCCTCTGTGCAGGAGGGAATTATGACAGACATTAGGATTATTATCCATGCATGACAACATTAGGTTAGTTTTATTCCCCTTTCAACCCTAGGTTTTTTAGAGCTTCTTTCTCTTCTCATCTCAAAACAATTCAAAAATACAGTAATAAGGTTAATCAACGTCATACGGTACGAGCCTTAAGCTATTTGAGAAAAGGTTGTTGGAGGGCCACTCTTCAGTAATCTGACTGCTTAGTATGGTACCCTTAGGGTGACATGCGACGTAGTCACTCTCAGATCATAGTCTCTAATGCGTCAGAGATTGCAAATAAACTAAAAAAATATTTCTTTCGTAAAAGATTCAAAACAAACATTGAAGTGTCATTTTGGTCCGCTTGGACTCTTAATCAAGAAAAACCCTTTTCAGAAGGAAATAAAAAACAGTCAGACAAGCTTGTATCTTCCGTAGCCCGAACTATGTTTGCTCTGATCTTTCATGCTGTATGAAAGTACGTAGGCATAGGATGTCGTATCCTAGCGAGCAACCTTCCCTTCCTTTCCCGTAGGTAGGCGAACTACGTTGACTCTGATTTCTCGTTTCAGACGGGAATACGTAGGCATAAAGTGCGATACTTTGCCGAGTCATTTTCTTTTCTTTTTAACCCAGACCTGTAGAGTAGATAGAATAACACACCCTTAGATAGAAAACAAGCGTGGATCCCGTCGAGTACGACGAACGTGAGGGGTGCTAATACCTTCCCCTTGCGTAACCGACTCCCGAATCCAGGATTTGGTTGCGATGACCATTCCTTTCCCTCTTTGCGTTAGGTTTACTCTGAGCGTTTCCTTTCCCTCTTGTGGGATAAATAACGCACGGTGGCGACTCTTCTGTCATAGCCGGCGCCGATTTTCGCAGTAGCGACACTGAGGAGTATCTTGCGGGAGCGTCAACCCAGGATAAGAAGACTCTGAGGAGGCTGTCTGGAAATTTCTATCTCAATCCTGATGGAGTTCTGTATAAAAGAAACCACGATCTCATGCTACTCAGATGTGTAGATGAGAAAGAAGCAAGTATGCTCATGGAAGAAGTCCATGAAGGAACATTTGGTATGCACGCCGAAGGGCATGCTATGACAAGAAAGATCCTGAGAGCAGGATATTACTGGCTGACGATGGAATCGGATTGCTTTAAATTCGCGAAGAGATGTCATAAATGTCAAATTTATGCTGATAAAATTCATGTGCCGCCGTGCCCGTTGAACTTCATGTCTTCCCCGTGGCCGTTCTCCATGTGGGGCATCGACATGATAGGAAAGATCGAGCCCACTGCATCTAACGGTCACCGCTTCATTTTAGTAGCCATCGACTACTTCACCAAGTGGGTGGAGGCAGCCTCGTATGCTAACGTGACCAAGCAGGTGGTGGCTAAATTCATAAAGAGGGACATCATCTGTCGTTACAGAATTCCCGAGCGGATCATTACTGATAATGGTTCGAATCTGAATAACAAGATGATGAAGGAGCTGTGCCAAAGTTTCAAGATTGAACACCACAACTCATCTCCTTACCGGCCGAAGATGAATGGCGCCATTGAAGCGGCAATAAAAACAGTAAGAAGATTGTACAGAAGATGGTTGTGACCTATAAGGATTGGCACGAGATGTTGCCATTTGCATTGCACGGTTATCGTACGATATTACGTACATCAACCGGGGCAACTCCTTTCTCACTGGTGTACGGTATGGAAGTTGTCCTACCGTTAGAAGTTGAGATTCCTTCTCTATGAATTTTGGTTGACGTAAAACTCGATGAGGCAGAATGGATTAAGAACCGACTAAACCAACTCAGCCTGATGGACGAGAAGAGGTTAGCATCGATTGCATATGGTCGTCTGTACCAAAGCCGAATGAAGAAAGCTTATGATAAAAAGGTGCGTCCGAGAAGATTTTAGACGGGTGATCTCGTCTTGAAGAAGATTCTTCCTCCATACTCCGATCACCGGGGCAAGTGGACTCCCAATTATGAAGGTCCGTACATCGTCAGCAAGGTCTTCTCGGGAGGAGCCTTGTTGTTATCCACGATGGATGGCGAAGATTTTGCATCCCCGGTGAACGCGAACGCAGTTAAAAAATACTTTGCTTAAAAAAATGACCCGCTGGAAAGAAAAAGAATATCCAGGCAAAAATGGGGCATCCTGGCGAACCATAAAAAAGGAAAAAGGTTCGGGCAAAAATTAGGGATATAAATGAAAAATGTACACCCGCAAATTTGAAAATCTGGAAGGGCGACTTTGGCAAAAAAGGGTATCCCGGTGAATCGAAAACCCGAAAGGGAGATTCAGGCAAAAGTTAGGGATTTGAAAAAGCAAATGATTGCGTTCCGCGTATGGACTTTCATTGTTTTGTGGTTTAGAAGACCTGAGGGCCGTTTATCTGAATCAATCTCTTCTGAAGCTGAAGCGTCGGAGAAGTATCAAAGTCGAGTGGGTCATAGAGGGGTCAACTCATGGTGTTCGTCTACACCATATTGTCGACATTTGTGTATATACTGATGTATATTTATGTTTTTATGCTTGCGCAGCTTCCTCATTCCAGGAGCTTGCATCTGTTGCAAATCATTTTTGCCCATTCAGGGGTTCGTTATCAATAAAAACGTATACTATTCAACAATTCTGTTTGTTTGTTTAGCATTTATCTGTTTTGTTTTCGAAAAAGAACGCCGATGTTTTTGATAAAATGCACATACATAAACTTGCTGGCCTAGGCCGCTGATTGTTGAAATAATGAATTACTTGAACATTGTCACAAGATGATAACCTTGATAGGTCCCTTTGAGAAGGGTATCTTGTCTGTTTGTTTATGCTGTTGCAGGTATAACATAGTCCAGGCAGTACGCCGTATGTGTTCCTGAGCAGGATGATTCCTTCTCCCTCAGCGAGTTCAGCAGTATTTCCCCACGGAGTCAGAACATGGGATGGTGAGCGTTGATATGTCTCCCCAAGCAGAGAAGATTCTCTCCCCACCCAGATGTATCCTGAAGGATCATCATTTCCCCAGCTGAGTCATACGCAGAAGCATGTATTCATTCCCCGCACCGAGTCAATGTGCAGATTCTCGTAGAAGACTATTCGCAAGTATGCGACTTTCAATAGTTCAAGACTAAAGTCTCCAGCGGAATGGAAATTCCCCACAGAGTTTTAATCTCCCCGGCATCTAGGAGTTATTCCAGCGTCTGGTTTCCTATCCGTAGCCGAGTTTGCAAATCCCCAAGAGAGTCGAGTCCTTCGAAGACGTTGAGGCCATGATTGGTTTTCCCCAGTAGAGTGTTGAGTAGCTGATGCTGTATTTCCCCATCGGAGTCGTTACCTCCAGGAAAGTGTTAGCCGCGAAGGCTGTGCAGTTTATTTCTGCAATTGACATCATTTTCCTCAGCAGTGGTGGTTCATATACCCGGATGAGCAGGTTCAGGTTCTCGGAGAGCTTTATTCCCCTGCATCAGTCAATTGAAGATCATTTCCCCAAGCGGAGTCCAATTGAGATTGGTGTGACTTCTTCTCCTCGACAGGATGAGTCCTTCATCCAATAGAATGGTTCTTTCTCTTTGACAGGAGGCTTTTCCCTTCAGCATTTATTTGGCTGATGGGGTCGTAGCATTTTGCATGATTGCATAACATTTACCCTAAAAATGCGTAGCATTTCCACCGTGTGGAGCATTGCACCATTGTCTAACATATGCATATGAAACATGAGCTAGGTTGTTACCGTTCTTGTTTTGCAGGTGTTCCTCCGCAAAATGGTTTGCTCAAGATGATTCTCGAAGTCCCCAGTGGAGTTGATTTCTCAAGATGATTCTTGAATTCCCCAGCAAGGTTGATTTCTCAAGATGATTCTTGAATTCCCATCGAAGTTATTGCTCAAGATGATTCTTGAATTCCCTAGCGAAGTTGATGGCTTAAGATGATTCTTGAATTCCCTAGTGAAGTCGCCAGAGTTGGTTGCTCAAGTTGAGGCTTAGGACTCCCGGCAGAGCATTTGCTCAGGATGATTCCTGAAATCTCCAGCAGAGTTATCGGTTCAGGATGATTCTTGAAGTACCCAGCGGAGTTGATTGTTCAAGATGATTCTTGATTCCCTCAGCAGAGTTGATTCACCCAGAATGATTTCTGGATCCCCGAAGCAGAGTTACTTGATAGTTCTCCAGAATCCCCAACGGAGATGTGTCATCCCCAGCAGGTTTGAACGGAGAAGTTGAAATTTCCCTTGAAGACTTGATGATTGAAGTCCGGCAGTGGTGCCAAAACCCCATACTTACTGATTAAGTCCAGCTGCAATGTCGAAGCAGTTTGCCCAGATGACACGTAGTGCTTGACGGTAAAAGAATGTGTATCCTTATTGGTCCGTGATTGGTTAAGGATTCCATTTGAAGACTTACTGATGAAGTCCAACTACGATGTCAAAGTAGTTCTCCTAGCTGACGCAGAGTGCCTGACGGTAAAAGATTGTGTATCCTTATTAATCCGTGAATGATTAAGGATCCCATTTCAAGACTTACTGATGAAGTCCGACTGCGAGGCCGAAGCAGTTATCCCAGCTGACACGGAGTGCCTGACGGCGAAAGAATGAATATCCCGATTAAGTTCATGATTGACCGAGGAGTCTATTCCCGACTTACTGACAAAGTTCGGCTGACGCCCGAGATGTTCTTTGAATGCCCGACGGCATAATTAACTTGATTGTTAGAAAGTTCCTAATGACCTGATGAGTCCCGAGGAGTCCTTCTGTCGCAGAATGCCTGACGGCAATATCAGCTATGTATCGTCGGTTACTGAGTGACCAGTGATCCCTTGATGACTTGAGGACGAAGATCTACAGCAAAATCAGATGATCATCCTGACGGAGATTTGAGATTAGACCTTTCACCGGTTACCGTGTGACCAATTCCCCCAGTGAGTTGTCGTGCGACGGGCATGTTCAGTTTTGAAGATGTGCATATCAATCAAAGTATCGTTTACCCGTACGGTCGACAAATCACCCGTTACCGTGTAACCGGTGATCCCTCGATGATTTGAGGACGCAATGATATCAGATAAATCAGAGAATCATCCTGACGGAGGTTCAGATCAACATTTCTCCAGCTAGTTGCCGTGCAGCTATTATTTTAGTTTCCGAAGATTTGTCCCATCAAAGTACCGTGTACTTGCGCAGTTGGAAAATTTCTGGGTTTGTTGGTATTCAACCGTCTTTTACCTTGATTATGTGAGAGCCGTTCGCTTCTCACCCAATCAGGTCCAAGCCGTTTGAATAGGGGCAGTTGTTGCACCCCAAAATTTGCCCAACATTTCTTTACCTAGCTTATGTTTCATTTCATTCACATTAGCATTATCATTTGCATTTCATTGACATGTATGCAGGGGATCAAGAGGTATGATTACCAATCAAGGGCTACACAAGACTGTGAAGATAGCTAAGAAGGTTATTCATATGTTCAAGGGTCGATATCCTTGTCAGAGAAGTTAAAAGATCCTCAGGGAGAATGATTGAAGCCAAGTGTGTAGGTCTCCTAACTTGAGAGCTGTGGGAAGTCATCAGATGATTCTGAAGCCATGAAGTTGGACTGGAGGTCTTGAGAGAGCTCATGAGAAGTGTTGAAGATCACTTTGAGGCCTATGTTGCACCCCAAAATTTGCTCAACCTTTTCTTGCCTGATTTAGGTTTCATTGCATTTCATTTGCATAGTTACATCATTCACATAATTCTAATCATTGGCATATCATAGCATAGCATGCCTCCAACAAGGGATCAAGGGTGTCTATCAAGAGAAGAGCCTAGCAAGAGGTCTTATCCAAGTATGAGAAGTCATCCAGGCCATCAAGAAGTGATTTGAAGTCTTGAGAAGTTTGAGTGCCTACATGTGGGTTTTGCTCCTATCTTGAGGAATATTGAGAATCATCAGTGGGATGTGAAACATGGAATGTGAATTTGAGGTGTGTATGGATCTCATGGAATGCCTAGAGGGCCATATTGAAGTTGAGACAAGTCATTGATTCAAGTACAAGAGCCACAGTTGAGGTGTAGTCAACTAGGGTTTCATTTGGGTCAATCATAGGTCAATTGAGTAATTGAAGAGCATCAAAGCCTACTTTGAGGTCATGGGGTTCATGGATTGGTATGTTGATACATGTGTGGTGTTGTGCCAAGGTTAAGCAAAGAAGAATCAAGAATGTGGGAAGTTGCTAAATTAGGGTTTCAGTGCAAATCACCCTGTTTAGTGCCTAACTTCAAAGCCACATAAGTCAAGATACAAGTTTCAAATGGATAGTTGTCCAACATGAAACTTGTAGAGCACCTCAATACCTTTAATTTGAGTACTAGAAGTCCTCAAGAGGATTTTTAGAACTCAAGGTATGGCCCAGACAAGTTACAGGTCATCAGATGACTATGAAATTTATCTATGAAAGTCACTTGACTTCCAAGCAACGTTTGCCATTCAAGGAGTTTCCAAATGAACTTTTGGTCAACATGAATGTTGTTCCTTATCCTCTTAGCTTTCCATAGAGTACTATAAGTCCTTGATAGGACTTGTAGAACTCAAGTTATAATCTTTGCAAGCCAGGGGTATTTTGGGAAAGTGAGATTATAGGTCACTTTGAATTATAGGTCCATAACTCCAACTTGCAAGCTTCAAATGGAAAATTGTTCAACATGAAACTTGTTCAAAATGATGTTTTGGGTGCAACCAAGTGGTCATGAGAGTTTGGTTTGGCGTGGAACACAAAATCACTTGAAATGGCTTTGAAAAGGAGGAAATTAAAGTCATTAAAAGGCAAAAAAAATGTGATTTCTTGATTTATGGCCAAAAAAAGTCATGTTATATGTCATTTTGATCAGAAACAACATTCCAAGAAGGATGGCAATGTTACATTTTGCATTTGAGGCCATTTTCAAGCACTTCCATTTGGTAACTTAAGGTTGAAGCAACACTTGAATTGCATACCATGGGATCAAAAACAAGGAAGCTATCATATCCATTCATTTCAAAATGTCATGAGGTGGGAAATTCAATCAAAATCAAGGCCAAGAACAGAGGAAAGCACGAGTTGCACATATGAGTTTTTCAAGGAGCATGAGATTTTCAATTTCTCATTTGGTTAGTTACAGAAAGTTCTAGAGTGTTCTAACACACTCTATATAACCATTGCAATGTATTTAGCAAGTTTTTTGGGCAAGAGGTGAAGAGAAACCAGAGCAAGCAAGCTGAATTGCAAGAGCTGCATCAATAATCGTGTTTGGAGATTGAGTTGATTTCAAGGCCAATTGATTGTTTCAGAAGCTTTAGGAGTTGGTATTGAGTGATTCTGGAAAAGATTGGAGGTTGATTCGAGCCAATTCATCATTTGTTCATCACTTTATACCAGGTTTGAAACTTTCATTTTTTGCTTTAAATTATAGGGAATTAGGTAGAAATGATCACGAGGATAGGTTATTGATAGTGCTTAGATGGATTCCAGTGCAAGTATCGAGTGTTTAGAGACACTTTAGGTGTGAGGTAGATTTCTGTTGAAGCTTATATCTCTTGATTCTTGAGGTTTCAATCACATTTGGATAGCAAGATTTGATGCCTGATACGTGTAGTTCACATTGATGACTTTAATTGCAAGAATCGTGACAATCAAGATTGAGTGGTTTTCTGAAACTTGTATCGATTTTGAGGATAGAGGAAGAATCAACGATTTTTAAGGGCATAATTGGACTCGGGATGAAATTTCAGGTAGGATAGGATGTTTAGTTCTGTTGTTTGGTGCGTTTTGGGGACCTCTCACCGGAGACGATGGTGGCTCTGTGTCTCAGGCCACCGTCCCAAACCTTCCCTCCCATTTTTGAACATTTTGGAGAAGATGACTTCTCATCCGTTGGATGCTTGCTTGACTTTGACTGAGAACATGAATACATGGCCACGATTCCGTTTCATTTTCTGAAGAGAGTGAGTTTGATGAAACTCACTGTTTCATTAATTCAATTGTGTTGGGCTGATTGAGATTCATTGCTATACACACCCTACCTTAGGCCCATATCCTGAAATGAACGTGATATAGTTGCTATTCAACACAAGCGTTTTCCAATTTTCTTTCATTTTCTCTGATTTCTTTTAATTGGTTTTTGGGCTTAAGGCAATTTGATACACGCACCCCCCTGTTGGGCCCAGCCTAGATTACAACATAGGTTAATTGCTATTTGGCACGCTCTTTTATTAATTTTCTTCATATTTCTTTCATTTTTATGTTTTGCATATAGTTAGAAATAAAATCATAACAAATAGAAAAATTAATCTTTTTAGGTTAGATTTTTTCCCCTGACTCCTTAAAGAGTCTAGAATTTAATAGGGTTAAAATTTCATTAATTCATGCATTTTATCATTTTAATTGTACTTTTGCATTTTAATTGGTTTTAAATTCAATATGGTTGGTGTGCTATTTTGTTGATTTTAGTATGGGAGATTGGGGTAGAATTTTTAGGTGATTCTTTTTGGGTTATGTAGCTTAGAAATGCATGTACCCTTAGTATTTTTCTCATAATTTTGTGAGATAAATTTAGGCTAGTTTGAACATTAAACAATAGGTGGTTTAGATTAGGGTTTTAAGATAGTACCCTTAGGTTTAGGGCATAGTTTTAGGACTTAATGATTGGTTAACCCCCTGGTTTTTGTATGGAGTGATTCTTAAGAGGTTTAGGAACCCTTATAATTTTTTATAGGATCTTACAACCACTTTTGGTATTTTAATTAGATTTAGTTTTAGGACTAACATTTAGGTGTTTCTAACACACTAACTTGACTAGTTTAACTCAATAGTTCCCAATAGACTTAAGTGGTGGTGCCTTTGCTTTTGGATGGACATGAAGACAACTTGGGGATGCCTTGGAGAGCTTGAAAGAGCATGGACATGAAGATTTCTCATCTTGTGGATGCTTGTTAGGAGTTTAGGGAAACTAGGGTTTTAGGAAGAGCATTAGATTAATTTTGCTTGTTTCTTCAAACATGGAGTATATTGTTCATCTCCATTCAATCCAATGACATAAAGTCCTCTTGAAGAAGTCACATCTCTCCTTTGGAGGGATGAGTGGCATGCTTTAAGAGTAGAACTTTGAGGATGCCATTCTCTTATAATGTTAAGTTCTTAGTGGCTTCCTTTGGTTGTCATTAAGTTACTTAACATTTCAACCTGATCTTGTTAATTGATTCTCCCTTGGAGGTTGCTTGTTGAAGCTTGTTGAAGATGAAGTTTGTGCTTGTTGAAGTTGGTTGCTTGTTGAAGCTAGGGTTTTGCTGCTTGTTGAAGATGAAGTTAAGAGCTTGTTGAAGTTGTTTACTGGTTGAAGTTTGCTGGTTTAAGCTGGTTGCTTGTTGAAGTTTGAAGCTTGTTGAAGCTTAGTGATTGTTGAAGAGTGAAAGTTTATTGAAGCTTGAGGATAGGAGCATTCATGAAGATGAAGGTTGTTGCTGTCAACTTTTTGCTGGTTAATCAAATGTTGCTGTCAGAGCTGCTGCTGGTGCTGTCAACTGTGGGAGTTTGATGCTGCTGCTTGGGCTGCCTCCTCTACTTTGGTTTTTGTTTTCTGTATTGTTTGTTGGCTTGTGTAGCTTTCCCCTAAGGTTTGAAGTGAATGTTGATTCACTTTGCCTGTTGTTTTCCCAGGTTCGAGGTTGAGCGGGACTCCCTTGCCTCGCTTGTTTTGCCACATTGCATGCATTTTACTGTATTTGCTTGCTTTCTTTTCTGTTTATCCCCTAGGATCTCTGATTTCCCCTGTGCAGGAGGGAATTATGATAGACATTAGGATTCTTATCCATGCATGACAACATTAGGTTAGTTTTTATTCCCTTTTCAACCCTAGGCTTTTTAGAGCTTCTTTCTCTTCTTATCTCAAAACAACTCAAAAATACAGTAATAAGGTTAATCGATGTCGTACGTTACGAGCCTTAAGCTATTTGAGAAAGGGTTGCTGGAGAGCTTCTTTCCAATAGTCTGGCTGCTTAGTGTGGCACCCTTTGGGTGACACGCGACGTAGTCACTCTCAAATCATAGTCTCTTGTGCGTCAGAGATTGCAAACAAACTAAAAAAACACTTCTTTCGTAAAAGATTCAAAACAAACATCAAAGTGTCATTTTTGTCCGCTTGGACCCTTAATCAAGAAAAACCCTTTCATAAGGTAATAAAAAACAGTCAGACAAGCTTGTGTCTTCCGTAGCCCGAACTACGTTTGCTCTGATCTTTCATGCTGTATGAAAGTACGTAGGCATAGGATGCTGTATCCTAGCGAGAAACCTTCCCCTCCTTTCCCGCAGGTAGGCGAACTACGTTGACTCTGATTTCTCGTTCCAGACGGGAATACGTAGGCATAAAGTGCGATACTTTGCCGAGTCATTTTCTTTTCTTTTTAACCCAGGCCTATAGAGTAGATAGAATAACACACCCTTAGATAGAAAACAAGCGTGGATCCCATCGAGTACGGCGGACGTGAGGGGTGCTAATACCTTCCCCTTGCGTAATCGACTCCCGAATCCAGGAATTTTGTTGCGACGACCATTCCTTTCCCGTTTTGCATTAGGTTTACTCTGAGCGTTTCCTTTCCCTCCTTTGGGATAAATAACGCACGGTGGCGACTCTTCTGTCATAGTCGGCGCCGATTTTCGCAGTAGCGACAGCTGGCGACTCTGCTGGGGACTCCAACGGTTCCCTACGCGAGTCAATCCTAGCGCTTGTTTTCCCGTCGTGGGTTTTGTATGGATTTACCTTTCTGTATTTACTTTCAGCATTATATTATTGTTGTTATGCTGGGTAGGGGTCAGATTGAGAGATAAGCCGGACCTGGGCTTGAGTGCACCTAGAATTAATTGTGGAAAGTAGTGGGCGCGTGCATGCTTTGAATGTACTAGTGTCCCGCAAAATCCACGCTCGGACGAGGTTCTTCTGGTTGACTTCTTTTTCAACCCTTTGGGTTGAGGGGGTTGTTGGTTAGTTGGATTGTCGACTCTAGGGACCGATCAATTAGAAGTTGGCTAAGTGAGGCCTCTTCAGAACATGATGATGCCACACCTTCTGGGTATCGTATCATCATACTTGAAAGTCTGTGACGCCGACGACCGCATAGGATGCCGTACCTTGTGTCAGTTGATAGGACACCTACCTGTGAGAGGGATTGGGGCATGCAGGAAACTTGACCTCCAGACTACCCGGTTTTCTTAATATTGGATCAGTATGTGTGGTTACCTGGGTTCTTCATCAGGACAGTGTTATGGGTTTGTTGAGACCAAGTTGGAACAGTGTTATAGGTCTGTTGAGGCCAGGTTGGAGCATTGTTATAGGTCTGTTGAGACCAGGTTTGAGCAGTATTATGGGTCTGTTGAGACAGATATTGTGGATGGATCTCTTCAGCAATATATCACTTGATCCCTGTTGCATGTTTGCATATTGCATTGTTGCATACTCATTTTGCATATCATTAATGTGTGTCTGTGCTGCAGGGGCATTTCATACCCTCTGATTCTAGTTGCCCGGATTTCTGTCTGCTATCATGGATACTTTGAAGAAGACTGTGGCATACAAGTTGCCTACTCCAGATGTTTCTTCTTTGCTTGGTTTGATATCCTTGGCTGATGATGATGTGAAGAGAAGTTTCAGGAAGAGTTATGGGAAACTGCTTAGGTTGGTTTGCAAACCATCCACGTATGAGCTGAACGGATTGTACGCGCTGATGCAGTTCTATGATCCCCCGCTGAGGTGTTTTACTTTCCCTGACTTCATTCTGGCTCCGACCATGGAGGAATATGCTGAGATCTTGGAGTTAACTATTCAGAACAAGGTGCCTTTTGTTCACATGGATGCTGAGCCCAAACTGGAGGACTTGGCTGTTGCTTTACATTTAGACTCCTCAGAGTTGTTGTTAACCTCGTGGAATGGAGTTTCTGGTTTTTCTCTCAAGTTCTTGGTTGGGAAAACACAAGAGTATGCCAAGAGTGGCTGTTGGATTGTGGTTAATGTTATCCTTGCTTTGTGTATCGATGGCATTGTACTGTTCCCTAATATGCCTGACTTTGTTGATTTGGATGCATTCCATATATTTGCTTCAGGCAATCCTGTGCCTACGTTGATTGGAGACTGCTATCACTCTCTGCATTATAAGAACGAGAATAGGAGGGGCAAGAACGTCTCTTGTTGTGTGCCTTTGTTGTATATGTGGTTTGATAGTCACCTGCCCAAGAAGGGTATCTTTGTTGAGTCTGCAGCTATGGTGGAATGGTCTGAGTGTCTGATGGGGCTTTCTTCGGAAGATGTTGTCTGGTTTGATAGGGATTTACTGGGATCTGAGATTATCTACAGCTGCACAGGATATCCTAACGTTCCTCTGATTGGGAGGAAAGGGTGCATTAACTACAATCCGTCATTGTTGATCAGGCAATTCGGTTATGCTTTGAGAAGCCCGCCAAAAGAGGAGGAAGTGCAGGAATCTCTGTACTTCACAGGTGATCTGAAGGGAGAATTGTTATACAAGCTTCAGCATGCTTGGAATAACATCTGCAAGAAAGGGAAGCCGTTTTTGGGTAAGAATGATAGTCAAGCCTATCCTCCGTACCAAGTCTGGATCCAAGATAGGGCAAAGCAGGCGCTGATGCTATTTCCTGCAGTATTACCTCCTGCTCCCTTCGTGGTTGAGGGGCCAACTACTGTGTCTATTGAGAGATATGAGCAGGTTGTGAAGGAGAAAGAAGAGTTGATGAAAGCCAACGAGAAGTTGGAAGAAGAGCTAGTTCAACTCAGGAGCGAAAAGAACAAAGTCGTATATTCCTTCAAGCAGCAAACAACGCTGGTGAACCAGTTAGGTACAGAACTGACTGAACAACGGAAGAAGCGTGAACGTTTGGGGATAGATTTCAAGAGCTCCCATGATATGCTGGAGTCTAAGAAGAAAGCACTTGATATAGCTTACTTGGAGATCTCTACATTCAACAAAACCTGGAATGCTACACTGACCAATAATAAAGAAAGAGAAGACAAACTGAAGCAGCAGATCTCTGAACTGGAAGATCAGTTGAAAGCTAGCCGGAAAAAGTTTGAAGAAGAGGTTATGCGGAGATACGACGTTCAAAATTCATTGAACAAAGTTGTCAAGCGTAAGAAAGAGTCTGCATCCCAGAAACGGAAGCTGGAGGAGTGCTTTGGAGAGGGTGCTTGGGAGGAATCCATTGGGGATCTCCAGTGTGTTATCAGGCAAAGAGACTCGCTCGTTGAAGGGTTGCTTTCCCAGCCGGATCATCCCAAGACTAAGAAATTGTTAGATGAGTATTGGGCATATGGTCGCACTTGATTACCTTATGCACTGTTGTATATGCTTTATTTGCATTGTGCTGGCCATCACCAGGATTGTTGGTTGAGGTCATGCCTTCTTGTTGCTGTACACTCAGTGATATTGTATTTCTGCCTTGATGGGCTTTTCAGCAATATATGAGATGTTTCTTCCATGAGTGGATCTAGGCTTCTTAGCACTTCACTTCACTGGCACTACACTGGCACTTTGGCACTAGAATCAGGGGTTGATCTCCCTAACGCACAGACACATATTGCATCTGCATATTCATTTTTGCATTGCCAGTTACTTGTTGAATCTGTATCTTATTTCCTGCATCTCACAGGTTTTTTCAGGATTGACGACCAAAGAATCCGCCGCTACTCAACCAGAAATAACTGTAAGAAAGCAATGGATCAAGTTCAAGTCGAGATGCAGGAAATCCGTGAGAAGCTGACTCTGTTCATGCAAGCTATGGAGAGCATGGCCAAGGGCCAGGAGAGCCTTCAGACCTTGGTGCAGCCGCTGCTGACGCGGACAAACGGAAATGGCAATATTGACCACAATTCTGTTTGAACTCTTCGCCGGGAGGATGAGATACCGGTAGTTACTCCACCTGTTGCGACTGTCAACGGCAACACTGGTACTGGTGCAGGTGCTGGCGCTGGTAATGGCAATACTGGAAATGGTGGTGATGGGCATGTTGTTAACAACAATGGCAACACTGGGGATGCCGATCAAGGATTCGGTGACAATGCTGGCTTTGGAAACAATGGGTTTGGCAATGTCAATTAGGACGGGAACTTCGGGTTCAACAATCAAGGCTTTGGTAATGACGGTTACGACAACAATCAGGGGTATGGCCATGGTAATGGTGGATTTGGTAATGTAAATAACAACGGCGCCAGAGCATTTCCTTTCAACAATGGTTTTGGACCTGCTGGGGTCAATCAAGGGTTTGGCAACCGAGGACAGGGTCCTATATTCAATCAGCAAGGATTTGGCCGTAACATGGGTTACGATGGGTATGGCAATGACTGGAATGTGGATCACCAGAACGACGCTTTTTCGGGAAGAGGTATGGGACCTGAGGGCCCCATTGACCCTGTTCAAAGGATCAGAATGCTAGAAGAGCAGATGAAAGGTGTGGTTAATCAGAACTCCGATGGGTTAGATATGACTACTATGGGGTTGGTACCAGGGCTGAGGGTGCCATTAAAATTCAAGGCTCCAATATTCGACAAATACAAAGGGGATACCTGCCCAAAGGTCCATGTACGTTCTTATTATAGAAGGATGTCTGCATATTCCAATGATGAAAGGATGCTCATGCATTTCTTTCAGGATAGCTTATCGGGACCATCATTGGAATGGTACATGGGACTGGAGCCCACTCAGATTAGAAGCTGCAAGCAGTTGGCTGATGCTTTCGTTATGCATTACAAATATAACAACAATTTGGCGCCAAACAGAGTTCAGTTGCAGAATCTGTCGCAGAAAAGTGGTGAAAGTTTCAAAGAATACGCGCAGCGGTGGTGCGATATGGCGGCTCGGGTGCACCCTCCTTTGGTTGAAAGGGAGATGAATGACATGTTTGTGGGGACATTTACAGGAATGTACTATGACAAGTTACTCAATGTTTCGATGGATAGCTTCTCCGATATGATCCTTATGGGAGAAAGGATCGAAAATGGAATTAAAATTGGAAAGATTCAGGCAGGCGAATCTACTTCAGCTGGGGGTGCGAGAAAAGCGTTCGGCGAGAGACGACAAGGTGATACCAGCGGTGTGTTTGGTGGTAGAGGCCGGGGCAGAGGCAGAAATCAGTACATTCAACCTCAACAAATAGCCAGTGTTACTATTCCAATCCAACCGCAACAACAGCAACAACAACCACAGCAGCAACAAAGGCAGAATCAGGGTCAGAGAAGGTTTCAGAATGTAAAGCCGAAGAGGGTATTTGATAAGCTTCCGTCGAAATATGCAGAGCTTCTTCAGACACTTCTGGGGTTGAATTTGGTCGAGAAAAGAACATTGGAACCGCCTACAAGACCGGTACTTTCTTATGGGTATGACGCTAATTGTCGCTACTGCGAAAATCGGCGCCGGCTTGACAGGAGAGTCGCCACCGTGCGTTATTTATCCCTCAGAGCGGGAAAGGAAACGCTCGAAGTAAACCTCGCAAAGACGGGAAAAGGTATGGTCATCGCAACCAAAACCTGGATTCGGGAGTCGGTTACGCAAGGGGAAGGTATTAGCACCCCTCACGTCCATCGTACTCGATGGGATCCATGCTTGGTGTTTATAGGTAAAAGGGTGTATTATCTATCTACGCTAATGGCTGGTCTGAAAAGAAAATAAAAGGACAGGACTCGACAGAACATACGGTGTTCTGGGCCTACGTATTCCCTCGTGCAATGGGAAAGTCAGAGTCAACGTAGTTCGACTTCCTACATCTAAACGGGGAAAAGGTTGCTCGCCAGGACGTCGCGTCCTGTGCCTACGTACTTTCATCTGGTATGAAAGATCAGAGCAAACGTAGTTCGGCTAACTACGGGTAAACTGGGGGCTCTCACACAGCAGTGAGAAAACAAACTGGTCTCTAAGGCTCGGGAACCTACAAATACGATCTGGTCTCAAATGCGCTCGGGCAAGAGAAAGGGATAACAATCAGTTGTTAGCGGGAAAGTCTCGATCGCACAGCCGCGAGAGAACAAAAGTTAGTTGTTAGTGTGCTTGCTAGGATATCGCATCCTATGCCTACATATCCTCGTCTGGTACGAAGAATCAGAGCAGCTGTAGTTCAGCTAACTACGGATCAAGCTACTCAAAAGCTCCTACAGAAAGGAAAGGGAAACCCTAGAACTATAGCTGGAAAAGGGGAATCTACCTACTGCTATCACACCTGGTTGACCATCCTAATGTCTATCATAACAACTCCGCAACGGAGAAGTCAGAGCTCCGAAGGGATCATGGCAACAGGACTGAACTACAAACAAGAAACTGCAACGTAAAGAAATACTGAAAATATGCATGAATGCAACAACTAGACAAACAAGGCGCGAAGGCCGCAAACCACAGAGGCAAGGGAGCTCAGCTCTACCAAATACCAACAAGCAAAGCCACGCAATAACAAACAAGCAGAAGGAGGACCACCTCAACTCCTCATGCACACAAAGTCTACTTCTAAGATGCACCTATTCAGAACTATCTAGATGAATACCTAAGTCTAATGCAACATAACATCATACAAGTCAAACAACACAAAGAGACTAACCCTGAGCAGGGCCTCTATCTACAAAGCAAGAAGCTACTCCTGGGCAAGGCCCCTAGCAAACCTGAAACAAGCTCCTAATCTATCTCTAAACAAAACTCTATACAGCACCCTAAGCAGGGATCTAAGCAAAAATCTAATCAAAACCTTAAGCAAGAGGAATCAATCCCAGTCTTCCAAGCTTCAGAACAAGCTTACCAGAGAAAGGGAGCTAAGCAGGCGAGCTCATAGTGCCTTCCTCAGGAAAGTACCAGGAGGTTACTACTCAGGAGTCATATCCTATGCGGCTCGACAACTGTGATCAGTTTACATTCCTCCTCAGGAGAAATTAAACTCACATGAAGGCTCCGGCATCACTGGATATTTGAGAAATCCTATATGCACTAAGGGAACTAAGTGAGCAGACTCATAGGACCTTCCTCAGGAAAGTACTAGGAGGCTGACACTTAGGAATCGTATCCTACGTGGCTCAACAACTGTGATCAGTTTACATTCCTCCTCAGGAGAAATTAAACTCACAAGTTGGCTCCAACATCACTGGATACTTGAGAAATCCTAGATAAACTAATGGAACTGAGTGAATAGACCCATAGGACCTTCCTCAGGAAAGTACTAGGAGGCTTCCACTTAGGAGTTGTATCCCATGTGGCTCAACAACACGTGATCAGTTTATATTCCTCCTCAGGAGAAATTAAACTCACAAGTCGGCTCCGACATCATTGGATACTTACGAAAGAGGTGAGAAGAAAGAATGAAAGTCATTCATAGTGCCTTCCTCAGGAAAGTACCATAAACTCCCTTCAAACTTCAGGATCTCGAACCTCACAAACAGACAACAAGCTCCTAGACTAAGCCTCAATCCACTGCAACCTTGCAAGCTCCAACAGGACTGCAACCAGCTCCTATCCTTGAGAAGAACCCACAGGCCAACAAACCACGAGAGACTATCTCTGAAGTTCAACCACAGTTGAACTCCAAAGTCAGAAGTCATCAAGACTTCTCCTATCTTCAGGCTCAGACAAATCATATCAGAATATCCTACAAAAATCTAATAAAAACCTATGGGAAACCTACATGGCTCTATGACAACATACTGAAAAATCAGAACAAAATTCAATACCAGATGAAAGAACTAAAATCAGCAACACAGACATATCCACAAACCAATTTATTCAACATCAATAACAGTGAAAAAATGCAATTAAAATGAAAATGCATGATTAAGCTAATGTTTTTATATTATAAAATTCTACACTGAATCACGAGTCTACAGAAAAAAGAACGGAATTATTTGACTAAATCTACTATTTTTTATTAATTTTCTAATGACATGCATGCATTAAAGAATATTAAAAGAAATCAATTAAATGGAAAATGTACAAAATATAACAAACAAAAATAAAATGTCATTTTTATTTTTATTTAATTTTCTAGGAATTATGATGTAATGGTAGAAAAAAAGAAGAATTAAAAAAACAATTATCTACATTTTATTATGAATTTTCTAACATGAAAATATAAAAGAAAAAACAAAATAAAAGAAAATGGGGGAGGGGGTTCAAACAGCAAGGTATTCTAGTTATTTATCATTGGGCCCTGAAGATGGGGGGTGCCATCAGCAAATGGGCGCAAGGCCCAGGTTTGTCAAAAACAAATAATCAAACACAGAAAAGAAAAACGCCTGGGGGGTGCTGA
Source organism: Lathyrus sativus (assembly GCA_963859935.3). Taxonomy (NCBI): domain Eukaryota; kingdom Viridiplantae; phylum Streptophyta; class Magnoliopsida; order Fabales; family Fabaceae; genus Lathyrus; species Lathyrus sativus. Next base: position 610,567,049 of record OZ012739.1, read on the forward strand.
CTTAGCAAGTTTTGCAGTTATTATTCACTGGGCTTATGCCCAGGGGGGTGCTGTTAGCAATTAGGGCCTAAGGCCCACATCAATTCATTCTGGTCTCTCAAGCGGGGGGTGAATTGAGTGAAATGAGGGTAGTGTTCAGCAGAACACGTTTGGGCCTAAGCCCAATGCTCTAACCCTAAACCAAATATTCAGCTGAACAAAACCAATCCCTCTCCCAAACCCTAACACTGTTCACCCCAAACCACCTAGCCGTCTCCTTCGTCCTCCTCACCCTATCTCTTCTCTGCAACTCGTCCCCCTCTCCCAATCCATTCCCAGAAAACACCAAACCCTTCAATCAGCTTAACCTTATACGAATTATCCCTAGAATCTTAATCCTCAGAACAAAAACAAAACAAGAAACTTATGCTAAGAACATTCATGGCGGTTATGAGAGAGGGCTAACCTGAAACGAGGACGTCGCTGGGATTCTTTTGGAGGCTCAGTGAAAATTGCCCACGAGAGAGGAAGATCTTGACGTCTTCCAGATCGTTGAAGGAACTCACGGAGGCCTTGAAGCACGCGTCGAAGCTTGCTCGAATCTCTTGAACAAATTAGCGAAGAACTCCACGAATTCTACGAAGATCTGGGATGAGAAACTCAAGAACTGATGAAGCTATGATTCTGAAGCAGATGGATCCTGAAGATCCTTTGAGTGGCGTAAATGTCCTGAGGAAGATCTTCAGAGGATCTTTGATGTTCGTTTGGTGGATGGACGTTTCTGGAAACTATTTGGATGAAGATTGTTGGCGTTCTGAAAGCTTCTTGAAGAACGATGAAGGTTTGAGTGGATTCTGGAAAAAGTTGTATGAAGATCTGGGGATTCGTATGAAGTTTCAGGCGAAACTTGAGGTTTCCGGCGAGGTGATGACGAAGCTGGATGGAGGAGATCGGAGGAAGAAGATGAAGAAAGGAGGATTTCTGGAGATTCTGGGTGTGAAACGAACTCCGGCGAGCCGTTGCGGTGGCCGGAAGACGTTGGGGGTCACCGGCGGTGGGAGGTTACGGCGGATGCATGGCCGCCGGTGGGTTTTCTGGTGAAGCTCAGGCGATGGCTGTGGTGGCGCCAAGTGTCTCGCATGCACAGAGAGAGAGAGTGTGGGGGACAGCTGGGGGACGCGTGGCACGAGCTGGGGAAATTCTGAGTGTGTGGTGGGTCCTCCTGAGTGGGACGCGTGGGACCTTATATATGCTGACAAGTGTCCCTTTGGCCAAAAACCTGCACAAAAAAGCATTGGACTGACTAGATGTTGGGCCTCAGAAAAAAAACACTCTAGCCCACACGAAAATGACAACAAAAACTGTAAAAAAAAACTGGATTAAACTAAACCTAATTAATGTCTAATTAACACTAATTAATCTAATGATTGACTAATAAACTCTAAACAAAAATTAAGCCCTAATCAAATCTAGAAAGATTAAAACTCTAATTACTCTATTCAAGCCTAATTAAATCTAAAAAAACAATTAACCTAATTAAACTCTAAAAAGTGATTAAATGTCTAATTAATTCTATATTATCCTAATTAAATCTAAAAAAACAATTAAGATCTAATTGACTCTAAACTTCTACTAATTCTCTATTAAAATCCTAATATTATTTAATATCTATTAAACTCTATCATTAATAAAAGAAAAAACTATATTATTTTCTATATTATCTAAAAAACAATTAAACCTATTTTAAAATCTACACAAAATTCTAAAAATGATTTAAAAACAATTAAACCTATTTTAAAATCTATAGAAAAATTCTAAACTATTAACATCTATTAGTAATAAAAGAAAAACTATATTCCCCTTTTTCTTTATTATTCTAAAAACTATTTAAAATCTTATTTATTCTAAAAATCTATTTAAAAATTCTATAAAATCCTAAAAAGAGAATTAAACTATTAAAAAATACAAAAACTCTATTTAAATTCCAGAAAAATCTATAGAGCCTATCTAAAATTCACAAAAGTCTATTAAAATCCTAAAAATGCAGATAAATGCAAATGACCCCCATAAAAGAGCGCACGAGACCAGATCGAATCGAACAGAGATCCCCGGGCATCAGAATATCATCAAAATCACTGTGCAAGCTAAAAATCACCGAGGAGCACACAATTTCCCGAAAATAAAACCCTGGTGATCTGGACTGGATCTGCCGTATCTGATAGATGATAGTCAGGCTGTAAACTCTGATATCCCCTGTTTGCACAAAAATCATCCGTCTGATTTGCGAATATGAATTTAAACCACGAGTCAGATAGGAGAATCGGTTGGTCAAATTTTAGGGTGCAACACTAATAAGCATTGCGAATTCCATTCCGGGGCGCCCGGACATGATGTAGAATCTTGTCATGCTTTCAAGCATAAAGTTCAAGACTTGTTGGACAGTAAAGCCATCAACTTTGGCCAGGTGGGGCCCAATATTGTACAACAGCCTATGCCTAATCATGGGGCGAATGGCATCTTGACAGAAGAAAATTTGAACTTGGTGATGGATGTTAATGAACTGAAGACACCATTGAGTGAGGTGAAAACAGCTGCCCCTATTCAAGCGACTTGGACCTGAATGGTTTGAAGAGCGCTCAGCCTTCAAACATTCAGAGGTACGAGACGGTTGAATACAAATAAAACCCGAAAATTTGCCAACCGCGAGCATATACTGTAAACTGCTTGGAGAATAAAGTCCAGAAAACCGAGTCCAGTCATTATGGCACCAAACTGATCAATCATCTGATAAAGAACTCCTGATTTGAATACCCGTTGCTTGTGATACCCCATATAACAAACCCTAGGGTTGCAACGAAATACCTGATCCTTTCACACTGCTTACTGATAGGCAAGAAAAGAAATATACTCACGTCGCCCAAAGATGGACGGGAAGACACCCTGATCGAATACTCACCTCGTCTAATGATAGACGGAAAGACACCATAATCTCCATATTCACATCGTCTAAGGGTAGACAGCATCATCCTGATCGATGAACCAATCAATATTCACATCGTCTAAGGGTAGACGGGAAGCAATAATCTCCCTACTCACATCATCCAAGGATAGACGGAAAGACACCATAATCTCCATATTCACATCGTCTAAGGGTAGACGACATCATCCTGATCGATGAACAAATCAATATTCACATCGTCTAAGGGTAGACGGGAAGAAATAATCTCCGAATTCACATCGTCTACTGATAGACGGGAAGAAATAATCTCCAAATTCACATCGTCTACTGATAGACGGGAAGAAATAATCTCCAAATTCACATCGTCTACTGATAGACGGGATCATCCTGATCGATGAACAATCAATTCACATCGTCTAAGGATAGACGGAAAGACATTCATAATCTCCATATTCACATCGTCTACTGATAGACGGGAAGAAATAATCCCCATTTTTGCATCGTCTAAGGATAGACGGAAAGAAATAATTCTCCGTACTCACATCGTCTAAAGATAGACGGAAAGACACCATAACGCAATTCAACACCATCCTTCGAATTTTAGAATCCCTCTGTCTACGGGAATTGATGGAAAGATCAATATCCTTAAAGGGGCCACATCATCAGTATGGACTGACGGGAAGAAAACCACCTTTTAAGGAACCATGTCGTCAATAAGAATCGACAATCACGAAAACTGAACGTTCTTCGAAGAGCCTCGACATCAATAAGGATTGACAGTCAGGAAAGTCCCTCTTGAAACATCATCTCATCCGATAACCAGAAAGAAAACCACTATCCGAAATATTGTTTTGAAACCCCTCAACAACCAAGGATAGCCGGAGAAGACTCACTGGGGAAACGCCTCATCATACGTATGATCTGGCAATAAGAAACCCGCTGAACAGTAACTCGAAACTTCACATCGTCTACTGATAGACAGAAAGAAAAGCATATCCTGGGGGAAACCCCTTCTTGAAACCTTACCGTGATCACCCGTAACTTCACATCGTCTAAGGATAGACGGAAAGAAAACCACATTCGCACTCAAAACGTTTAATGATAGACGGAGAAATCCATTTATTGGAGGAGCACATCGTCAATATGAATTGACGGGAAGAAAAGTCTGTCGATATCAGATGACTGCTTGATCAAAGCACAACTATCGTAAGATCTGATACAAATAATCCGCTGAATCGTCTGAATACTGCTGCTAGATAAATGCCCCTGAACTGATCACAGAGTAATTCACGCGCCATATGAGGCTGATAGAAAACCTGACTTATGCTTCGTATGCCTATGCAAATGCTTTAATCTTTCTACAGCGTAATGCTCCATTCTGGATAGAAATGCTACGCATTTTGAAAATGTCATGCAGGTATGATGCAAATATGACGATGCATGCAATATGCTAGCAGGCTCGAGCTGCCGGAGAAGGCCGGGTACAGAAAACCACTTCAGCAAAATAAATGCTGAAGGCGAGGCCAACTTTGCTGGGGATAAACTGGATATCACTGAATTATCCCAGCAAAATAAATGCTGGGAGAGTGAAATCAACTCTGCTGGGGCTATTGGGAACTTGACCGAACGCCTCGACGAAGTAATACCCTGCTGGGGTATATAACTTCGCTGTGAAATAGCAGACGTGCTGAATATGATTAGACTCCTCTGGGAATAGCTTATCCATGCCAATGGTGAATTGGTCTTTGCTGGAGACAATGGAGGGAGTCCTCCTGCGCGCTGATGAAGCTCGAATCTGGAAATTGATGCACCAACACGGATGGGCTTCACAGTAATCGCAAACATGGATTTGAGCTCTTAAACTATCTTACTGGGTCAGGTACGATTGACGCTGGAAAATATTCTTCCTGAATACACAGCCTTTTAGTGAAAGGGTCAAGGGATAGTAACACGACTTCCCGCAATCATCTCGCTCTCGAAAATCGACTGCATCTGCTCGAATAACTCTTGTATGGCCCTGCTGATACGGAAAAGACCAATCCTTTCTCTTCTGATATGCCCCAGCCTACGGGACCTCTGCGGGGATAGTCCTTGAAAGGAAATCTGCAAATCTGTTCCTTGATGGTCTGATGTAACATGCCTCAGTGTTCTGAACTTCGGGGAGATACTTCACCTCACCTGCTTCTCGCACAACCTTTGCGCGCTTAAGATGGTCTGCCCCTGACTGCGATGACCTTGCCCCGATTATCTGATTCAGAGTAGTGCTCTTGACTACGCCGTATTCACCGAATTTCAACCTGATTGCCCTAGGATAACTGACTTCGAAAAGCTGACCTGACTGGGGATCACAATAAAAGCTTGCCCCTGCTCTCGGAACATTCGGGCGTTCTGCATTCTATCTTGACCATACTTTCCATTGTAGGAAGCTTTTCTGCTGTCAAGCGCTTACTCGCAAGTAAAACAAGTTGTTATGCATAAAAGATGTATTAATGCAACACATATGACAGCTTTGACATCCAATCTGTTCACTGGGAAAAGGAAAAACAGTTTATAGCATATAATGCACAAAACATTCATCAACATCAGTACCATCATGGTAAGAGGAACCTTTTTTAGAGTCAGAATCGACGCGACCTTTACCGGCGTATGCTTTCGAAACAACCTGCTTCAATTAGGACTTTTGAAGGTTGTAACGTGGTCAGGTTCATGGTTTTGAAAGAAAGGATAAAGGCTCAAAGTTTACTTTAACCCACCCATTCTCCTTGATGTTCTCCCATCCTACGTTCAGCTAATTCGACCTTAGCGCTCACCTCTCGGAGGTTGAAAGATAGGAGCGATAGTTCGAGAAATCATGATCGTTGGGAGTGACAGCCACTCACTTTTCATCTTTGACATTTGAGGTCACACGACTCGTATTTCCTTTGAGGATTTTTCTTTTGATCCTTTTCATCTTTTTCTTTTCATATCCCTAACTTTTGCCTGGACTGACTCCTTTTGAGTTTCTTTTGATTTTTTAAGTCCAGCGGGATGCCCTCATTTTTGCCTAAGTCATTTGTTTTGAAGTTTTCTTGACTTAGCAGGCTTTTGACTCTTTCATTCTTCTTTTTTTTCGAACAAGTCGTGTGACACTGATTGTCTGACTCTTTGGGGGGTGATGTGGCTGTCCCACTCTTGATTGAACCATTGTGGTCTTTTAGGCACGACCTCTAGGGACGTGATTGATCCTTGAACGGACACTCCTTTTGCAATTTGGACACTCGGTCAAATTAGTTTACACCTACCCTGCCCCAGGTTAAGATTAAGGTTTTTTCGTTTTCAAAAAGAAACTCCTACTACAAGGCTCAAAGGGGTTGACAAGGGATTATCTTCCTTATATCTCCGGTGTTTAGGTATTTGAAACAATGCCTGTACATCATCAACAGGTTTTATTTCAAAAGCATACAATATTGGCAGTTGCATGTCGGTCATTTTCGTCATCCTCCCCAAATTCTTCTTAACCAAGCAGTGGACATTTGTAAAAATAATTAGTGAACACGACTGGATTCAATCAAAACATGCATATTTATTTCATTATCATCAATTTGAATGAAAACAAAAAGTTTTACAAACAAGCTTGCAATTTAAACAGGAAAGAAACTACAAATGTAAAGACACAACAAGATAAAACAAGAAAACATGCTAGCTTCCGAGAACCGGGCTTTCACATCTGCCCTGCTGCTGAACCAGCTATCTTCGCAATCAGTTATTAGAGACAATTTGATGCTGTCCTGATCTGCTTTCAACGACTCAACCAAATTATAGAGCCCCTCCTCCTTTATTCAGATGATTCTAGGACCTCCCGGCCCGAAGTTGATTGCTGCACTATCAAGCAGATCCTGCACTTTGTGCTTAAATGCTTTACAGTTCTCAACCGTATGGCCTGGTGCCCCGGTATGGAACTCACAAGTAGCGTTGGCATCATACCCCGGTGGTGGTGGTCCCGTTAAGGGAGCCATTGTCCTTTTATGAACCAATTGGAGCTGAAGCAATGTCTGCAGAAGCTGTGCATACGGCATAGGAGGAGTTTCCAAATGACGGCTTGCCAAAGGACCTTGATTCTGATATCTTTTATACCCCTGATTATTCTGTTGCTGGGGCTGCTGCTGGTATCGGGTTGACCCTTGAACACCCTTCGTATCAAATGCAACATCGGCTTCTTGATCTTCAATGAATTGATTAACGCTCTCCTTATGCTTAGCCATTTTCTTTCTCAGATCTGCCCCAGGAATAGGCAACAATTGTGGGCCTGGAGATTCTGACACCATGGAGTCCATGATACGCTTCTGACCCACTGCAGCTTTAGAAACATCTGTCATTTTAGCATCGACTGAGACAGGAGCAATATGCACCGATACGCCGCCCGGCGTGAATTCAATATCGTGCGAGTCAATCAAGTCTTGAACATTGTGCTTAAAAGCATGACAACCCTCGATGTCGTGCCCGAATGCCCCGGAATGAAACTCACATTGCTTACTGGCATCGTACCCATGAGGAAACACTCTCGTTGGGGGTTCCAACGTTCTTTTCTCAACCAGATTAAACCTCAATAAGGTCTGCAAGAGCTCAGCATAGGTCATAGGTGGTGCCTCAAACATTCTCTTTGGTTTCCCTTCTTGGACCCTCCGTTGAGCCAGATGTATCTTCTGTTGCTGCTGCTCAGGTTCCATATGCACAGGTGGCGCGAGCTTCTTCATTGCGGCTTCAAATAGCTGATCGTCTTCTTTCCTAAGCACATTCTTGACTACCTCCATGATCAAGCTCATTTGGGTCTTCAACTGACTGTTTTCCTCCTTGAGAATCTTCTGTTCCAGACGCATCTCTTGCATGTCTCTCATCATCTGCCCCAGCTGGCTTTGGACTTCGATCAATTCAAACTGATTCTGTTCCATATCTCTAAAGGAATTCCTGCAACAAACTGGATGACGAGGAAATAAGACGCACGGTTCTGATGTACCTGTTAAATGATAATGCAGCGTAGAAAGCAAACACACATTCATAACGAGACAAAGAGAAACTCAAGCTATAAGCATACAGATACACATCTCCCACATATGTACAACCAACAAAATCAGCAGGTAAGCACAAATGAATATGAATATAACGACCCCAGCCAACAATCCTGGCGGTGGTCGGCAGACACTAGTGCACAAAAGCTAAACGGATTAGGCAGGGAAAACAGATGCGACACCCGGCACAGAAACCTCTAGAAACTTCTCCCATATTCAACTGAACTTTCTGATTGACAATCTTCAGAGCACACACTTCCTGAGGAGTCCTCCATGACATTAACTGACGAACCCACACAACTGGAGGATGGAAAATCATTAATCTGAACAAAACCCTGAGAAGTGATGCAAATACGGTTAGAGTCTAACAGATCCTGAATCTGACTTCTAAGCACTTTACAATCATTTGTTGAATGCCCCTGTGCCCCAACATGGTACTCACAGCGGGCGCTGGCATCAAAACCTGGAGGATACGGTGGAATCACCGGCTTAGTCTCTTTCGGCACTATCAATCCACTTCTGACCAGATCTGGCAACAATTGACTGTACGACACCGGTAGTTGAGTAAACTGCCTTTCAGGCTTCCTTGGTCTTCGTGGAGCATGCTGACGCGATCGGCGATAGGATGACCGTTGACTTGAAGTGTCTGAAAATTGACCCTGAGATGCTAAAGATTCTGAGGCGACGTCATCTCCTTCCCATTCTTCTTGAGAACTGACAACTGACTCAATCTTATCAACTGGGACGTAAGGAACACCTCGAAACTTTCCACTCCTGAGTCCTCTCTCAACAATCTCTCCCAGCCTCATCAGGCCCACAAAGTTTGTGCAACTGAACAATTTGTCAAAATAATGGCCTTTCAAAGTCCCCAAGAAGACGTCAACCAGTTCTCTTTCCGGAAGCGGTGGTCGAACGCTAGCAGCCAATTCTTTCCATCTTCGCAAATATTCTCTGAATGATTCATTCTCCGCCTGAGACAATTCTTGCAGATCTACAAGACTAGGAATCAAATCCAAGTTGTAATCGTACTGCTTCATGAAAGCTCTGGCTAAATCTACCCATGATCGAATCCGATTACTCTCCAATTGCACATACCACCTTAAGGATGCCCCAGTCAGGCTATACTGGAAGCAATGGATCATCAATTTGTCATTTCGCACAAACGAAGTCATCCTTCGACAGAACATCATCAAATGCAGCTTTGGACAGCTATCTCCCGTGTACTTCTCAAATTCTGGCACTTTGAACTTGTACGGCAACACTAGGTCAGGAACCAAACACATGGCCACAGCATCCAGGTTAACAACATCTTTTGCTTCCAAGGCTTTCATTTGCTCTTCCAACACTCGGAGTCTTCTACCATCGTCAAGAGCTCTTGGATCTACTAATCCGGTCACTGGAATATCTCTCTGGTAATTCATCACAGGGAAAGCAACACATTGATTGTTAACAGGAGGATAACGTTCATTTCGGACAAGAAACTGCTCATGTTGATCTCGGTTCTCGACAGTTGGCTGCACAACTTGGGCTGCAGTAAGATTGTTTGCTTGCGGGAAGCCTTCCATAGAATCATACTGATGGTTGGACGCCACAGTAAACCTTGCCAAGGTGTTAGGAGCCTGGAAATTGCCTTCAGCCATAGCTGCCAATTACCTGTAATGGACTATACTGCTCGATTCTGCTTAACTCTGCTTCAGCCCCTTGGTCGTCTTCAACACTCCACTCTATTCTTGCTTCAAACAATTCCCCGAGAATCACTTTCTGGTGAAAACAAAGGCTGGATAAGTGCTCTGACCTGCTAGAGAAATGCTATGCAGTATGATTTATGCAAACAGAAATACAAAAATGCTAACGTGCATGTGTGCATTGGAGATATTTTCCCTCCAATTCCAGTGTCAGTGGTAGCATAACGAGATAAACCATAAAGACAATATTTGGAAAAAACCCTCATATATTGATTAGAATAACAGTCTTGTTAAGAAGTTACATAACTATGCTCCATACAGCTGATATGATAAGGAGGATCCCAGCCAACATGCCTGGTGGTGATCTCAACACAACAGAATAAGAGAGAAATCAAATGCGGGTACGGTTGCGGAAGTCCTCGACCATCTTCTTTGTCTCTGCATGATCTGGTTGATAAATCAAACCTTCTATCAGCCGATCCCTCTTCCTGACCGTCCCCTGGATGTCTCTGACAAAGTCTTCCCAAGCCTTATCATTGGCACCGCCCCCAGGTTTGGGTCTCTTGGCATCTGCTCTATGCTGGAAATCTTCCAAATTCTTCATGGCATCTGTCAACTTGCGCTCGGCCTCGTATCGGCGACAGGCTTCTTCTTCAAGCTCTTCGTTCTTCACTTTGACCTGTTCTTCTAACTGAGCAATCTGTGTCTTCAACTCTTCTTCCCGCTCCTTGCGCTTGGTCATAGTGAGACCCCAGTGCTCTCTGAACTTGGCTAGCTTCGTGTAGGCCCTTCCCAGCTCCTGCTTCTTAGTGGCCAACACACTACTAACTGAGTCGACATCTAACTCCAGACGCTTCTTGGTTTCAGTCAATTCCAATAGCGTAGTCTTCAGATGTTTCAGAGTTTCAGCCTGTTGCTTAGAAACATATCCTGTTTCAATCTTTTCATGCCGAAGCTGGGCATTCTCCTGCTCTAAAGCCTCTTTAGCCTTTGCTAGCTCTTCTTTCTCCGCCACCAGCTGCTTGTAGACCTGCATGTCCACAGTGGTAGGCTCCTCTACCGGAGTAGGATGCAATGGCTGAACCGCTGGATACGGCATAAGGAATTTCACAGCTCGCTCACGAATCCATTCTATATATGGGCTAGGAACTCGAGTATCCCCTCTGCTACCTGAAAGCTTCCCTCTCTTGTGCAAGTTTTTCCAGGCTTTCTCAAGTTTGGTCAGCATCTCTTTCCCTATTGCCCCGGTGAGATACAGAGATTCCTGTATCTCCTCGGGCTTTGGCGCTCCTTGAGGTATATACCCAAATTGCTTGATCAATAAGGAAGGGTTGTAGTTGACACAACCTTTCCTTCCTATTAACGGAACATTCGGGAATCCTTCGCCTTTGAGTATGACTTCAGCTCCAAATACCTCTTTAGTGACCCATACCACGCTCTCAGCAGTCAATCCCATTAAGCGCTCGGGCCATCCTAGAGAATTGATAGAGGTGACAAAAGGGCCTGACTTAGGCATATGACTGGTGAACCACCTGCATAGGAGAGGTACACAGCAAGACACATTCCTTCCTCGTCGCTTTTCATTCTGGTAGTGAGTTGAATGGTGGATATCTCCCAGCAAAGTAGGAACTGGGTTTCCCGCAGCCAAAATATAGAAGGCATCAGAATCAACAAAATCAGGAATGTTCGGGAATAACACGATGCCATACACACATACAGCAAGGATGACGTCAAAAACACCCCAGCTACCCTTCTGGGCATACTCTCGAGCCTTCTCCACTAAGACATCCAACGGGAATCCCCATACATCTCCTCTTCTGATCATTTTCCCAGACAGCTCAGACTCTTTCAAGCACAGGATGGCAGAAAGCTCAGCCAGCTTAGGCTCAGCGTCCGTACGATAAAAAGGCATCTGCTCACGGATCGGTATATCCAGAAGTGCCGAGTACTCCTCCAGGGTAGGAGCCAAAACGAAGTCGGGAAATACAAAACACCTGAGCTCCGCGTCGTAAAACTGTAACAGAGTATAGATGCCGCTGGTCTCGTAGGCAGATGGCTGATAAACGTAGGTCAGAATCCTCCCATATCTCTTTCTGAAGTCACCCATTCCCCTCTTCTTAGCAATAGCAATCAATTCTAACAATAGACTGATATTCGGCGACGGAAACTTATAGGGCAATACTCTCTTCAGGTTTTCCATGTCTTGCTAGGAACAAACACCAGAACTAGAAGGGAAAATATGTACCTGCAATACACACACGTTAGTTGAATGCAGATGGTAATGCAGTGATGCAATATGATAAATAATGCAATCTGTGAACACAGGGGCTATGCTGTAGCCTGAAGAGGAATATCTCTGTGATCAAGAACAGAAAACCAACACGGTCACCAGAATCTCATGCCACTAACTACCATCTGATACTCAAAATATCAATCCCCTGGTAAGAAAACCATCTGAACCTCTGTATCTGACGAGAACACCATCTGATAATAGCCTCAACCTCAGATAAGAAACCCATCTGACCCAGACAACACACCTGGAGATGAATCAAGAACACCGTCTGATAATTACTGAATCATGGTTTCTGAAGGCCAGTTTTCCTGCAATAACCCAGTCCCCCTCACAGGTAGGATAGACCTAATCCACGGACAGAGGTACGGCATCCTATGCGGTCATCAGCGTCACAGACTTTCATGAGTGACGATACGATTCCCAGAAGGAGTGGCATCACCATATCATGAAGAGGCCTCACTTAGCTGACTTCCAGATGATCGGTCCCCAGAGTCGACAACCCTCACGTCTGGACTCCCCTCAGATCCTCAGGACCGGAAAGGAGCACCTCTGCAAGAATCTCGTCTGAGCGCAGATTTTCGTAGGGAACTGTGCCTGCTCAGCAGACAGGCTCGTCTACTACTTCTCCGCAACTATATCTAGGTGTGTACTCAAGCCCAGGTCCGGCTTCTCACTCACAGTAACCTCCCTTTGCCCACAGCAATAATCATGATAATATAATGCTGGAAAATAAATGCGGAAAGGTAAAGGTACAGAAAAGTAAAGTGCAGGAAAGTAAAACACGATATGCACAACACCCAACAAATAAACACCCAAGCGCTAGGATTGACTCGCGTAGGGGATGGGAAACGGTCCCAGCGTAAGGGATGGGAAAAGTCCCTAGATGCTATAGATCCCCAGCAGAGTCGCCAGCTGTCGCTACTGCGAAAATCGGCGCCGGCTTGACAGGAGAGTCGCCACCGTGCGTTATTTATCCCTCAGAGCGGGAAAGGAAACGCTCGAAGTAAACCTCGCAAAGACGGGAAAAGGTATGGTCATCGCAACCAAAACCTGGATTCGGGAGTCGGTTACGCAAGGGGAAGGTATTAGCACCCCTCACGTCCATCGTACTCGATGGGATCCACGCTTGGTGTTTATAGGTAAAAGGGTGTATTATCTATCTACGCTAATGGCTGGTCTGAAAAGAAAATAAAAGGACAGGACTCGACAGAACATACGGTGTTCTGGGCCTACGTATTCCCTCGTGCAATGGGAAAGTCAGAGTCAACGTAGTTCGACTTCCTACATCTAAACGGGGAAAAGGTTGCTCGCCAGGACGTCGCGTCCTGTGCCTACGTACTTTCATCTGGTATGAAAGATCAGAGCAAACGTAGTTCGGCTAACTACGGGTAAACTGGGGGCTCTCACACAGCAGTGAGAAAACAAACTGGTCTCTAAGGCTCGGGAACCTACAAATACGATCTGGTCTCAAATGCGCTCGGGCAAGAGAAAGGGATAACAATCAGTTGTTAGCGGGAAAGTCTCGATCGCACAGCCGCGAGAGAACAAAAGTTAGTTGTTAGTGTGCTCGCTAGGATATCGCATCCTATGCCTACATATCCTCGTCTGGTACGAAGAATCAGAGCAGCTGTAGTTCAGCTAACTACGGATCAAGCTACTCAAAAGCTCCTACAGAAAGGAAAGGGAAACCCTAGAACTATAGCTGGAAAAGGGGAATCTACCTACTGCTATCACACCTGGTTGACCATCCTAATGTCTATCATAACAACTCCGCAACGGAGAAGTCAGAGCTCCGAAGGGATCATGGCAACAGGACTGAACTACAAACAAGAAACTGCAACGTAAAGAAATACTGAAAATATGCATGAATGCAACAACTAGACAAACAAGGCGCGAAGGCCGCAAACCACAGAGGCAAGGGAGCTCAGCTCTACCAAATACCAACAAGCAAAGCCACGCAATAACAAACAAGCAGAAGGAGGACCACCTCAACTCCTCATGCACACAAAGTCTACTTCTAAGATGCACCTATTCAGAACTATCTAGATGAATACCTAAGTCTAATGCAACATAACATCATACAAGTCAAACAACACAAAGAGACTAACCCTGAGCAGGGCCTCTATCTACAAAGCAAGAAGCTACTCCTGGGCAAGGCCCCTAGCAAACCTGAAACAAGCTCCTAATCTATCTCTAAACAAAACTCTATACAGCACCCTAAGCAGGGATCTAAGCAAAAATCTAATCAAAACCTTAAGCAAGAGGAATCAATCCCAGTCTTCCAAGCTTCAGAACAAGCTTACCAGAGAAAGGGAGCTAAGCAGGCGAGCTCATAGTGCCTTCCTCAGGAAAGTACCAGGAGGTTACTACTCAGGAGTCATATCCTATGCGGCTCGACAACTGTGATCAGTTTACATTCCTCCTCAGGAGAAATTAAACTCACATGAAGGCTCCGGCATCACTGGATATTTGAGAAATCCTATATGCACTAAGGGAACTAAGTGAGCAGACTCATAGGACCTTCCTCAGGAAAGTACTAGGAGGCTGACACTTAGGAATCGTATCCTACGTGGCTCAACAACTGTGATCAGTTTACATTCCTCCTCAGGAGAAATTAAACTCACAAGTTGGCTCCAACATCACTGGATACTTGAGAAATCCTAGATAAACTAATGGAACTGAGTGAATAGACCCATAGGACCTTCCTCAGGAAAGTACTAGGAGGCTTCCACTTAGGAGTTGTATCCCATGTGGCTCAACAACACGTGATCAGTTTATATTCCTCCTCAGGAGAAATTAAACTCACAAGTCGGCTCCGACATCATTGGATACTTACGAAAGAGGTGAGAAGAAAGAATGAAAGTCATTCATAGTGCCTTCCTCAGGAAAGTACCATAAACTCCCTTCAAACTTCAGGATCTCGAACCTCACAAACAGACAACAAGCTCCTAGACTAAGCCTCAATCCACTGCAACCTTGCAAGCTCCAACAGGACTGCAACCAGCTCCTATCCTTGAGAAGAACCCACAGGCCAACAAACCACGAGAGACTATCTCTGAAGTTCAACCACAGTTGAACTCCAAAGTCAGAAGTCATCAAGACTTCTCCTATCTTCAGGCTCAGACAAATCATATCAGAATATCCTACAAAAATCTAATAAAAACCTATGGGAAACCTACATGGCTCTATGACAACATACTGAAAAATCAGAACAAAATTCAATACCAGATGAAAGAACTAAAATCAGCAACACAGACATATCCACAAACCAATTTATTCAACATCAATAACAGTGAAAAAATGCAATTAAAATGAAAATGCATGATTAAGCTAATGTTTTTATATTATAAAATTCTACACTGAATCACGAGTCTACAGAAAAAAGAACGGAATTATTTGACTAAATCTACTATTTTTTATTAATTTTCTAATGACATGCATGCATTAAAGAATATTAAAAGAAATCAATTAAATGGAAAATGTACAAAATATAACAAACAAAAATAAAATGTCATTTTTATTTTTATTTAATTTTCTAGGAATTATGATGTAATGGTAGAAAAAAAGAAGAATTAAAAAAACAATTATCTACATTTTATTATGAATTTTCTAACATGAAAATATAAAAGAAAAAACAAAATAAAAGAAAATGGGGGAGGGGGTTCAAACAGCAAGGTATTCTAGTTATTTATCATTGGGCCCTGAAGATGGGGGGTGCCATCAGCAAATGGGCGCAAGGCCCAGGTTTGTCAAAAACAAATAATCAAACACAGAAAAAAAAAACGCCTGGGGGGTGCTGACTTAGCAAGTTTTGCAGTTATTATTCACTGGGCTTATGCCCAGGGGGGTGCTGTTAGCAATTAGGGCCTAAGGCCCACATCAATTCATTCTGGTCTCTCAAGCGGGGGTGAATTGAGTGAAATGAGGGTAGTGTTCAGCAGAACACGTTTGGGCCTAAGCCCAATGCTCTAACCCTAAACCAAATATTCAGCTGAACAAAACCAATCCCTCTCCCAAACCCTAACACTGTTCACCCCAAACCACCTAGCCGTCTCCTTCGTCCTCCTCACCCTATCTCTTCTCTGCAACTCGTCCCCCTCTCCCAATCCATTCCCAGAAAACACCAAACCCTTCAATCAGCTCAACCTTATACGAATTATCCCTAGAATCTTAATCCTCAGAACAAAAACAAAACAAGAAACTTATGCTAAGAACATTCATGGCGGTTATGAGAGAGGGCTAACCTGAAACGAGGACGTCGCTGGGATTCTTTTGGAGGCTCAGTGAAAATTGCCACGAGAGAGGAAGATCTTGACGTCTTCCAGATCGTTGAAGGAACTCACGGAGGCCTTGAAGCACGCGTCGAAGCTTGCTCGAATCTCTTGAACAAATTAGCGAAGAACTCCACGAATTCTACGAAGATCTGGGATGAGAAACTCAAGAACTGATGAAGCTATGATTCTGAAGCAGATGGATCCTGAAGATCCTTTGAGTGGCGTAAATGTCCTGAGGAAGATCTTCAGAGGATCTTTGATGTTCGTTTGGTGGATGGACGTTTCTGGAAACTATTTGGATGAAGATTGTTGGCGTTCTGAAAGCTTCTTGAAGAACGATGAAGGTTTGAGTGGATTCTGGAAAAAGTTGTATGAAGATCTGGGGATTCGTATGAAGTTTCAGGCGAAACTTGAGGTTTCCGGCGAGGTGATGACGAAGCTGGATGGAGGAGATCGGAGGAAGAAGATGAAGAAAGGAGGATTTCTGGAGATTCTGGGTGTGAAACGAACTCCGGCGAGCCGTTGCGGTGGCCGGAAGACGTTGGAGGTCACCGGCGGTGGGAGGTTACGGCGGATGCATGGCCGCCGGTGGGTTTTCTGGTGAAGCTCAGGCGATGGCTGTGGTGGCGCCAAGTGTCTCGCATGCACAGAGAGAGAGAGTGTGGGGGACAGCTGGGGGACGCGTGGCACGAGCTGGGGAAATTCTGAGTGTGTGGTGGGTCCTCCTGAGTGGGACGCGTGGGACCTTATATATGCTGACAAGTGTCCCTTTGGCCAAAAACCTGCACAAAAAAGCATTGGACTGACTAGATGTTGGGCCTCAGAAAAAAAAACACTCTAGCCCACACGAAAATGACAACAAAAACTGTAAAAAAAAAACTGGATTAAACTAAACCTGATTAATGTCTAATTAACACTAATTAATCTAATGATTGACTAATAAACTCTAAACAAAAATTAAGCCCTAATCAAATCTAGAAAGATTAAAACTCTAATTACTCTATTCAAGCCTAATTAAATCTAAAAAAAAAATTAACCTAATTAAACTCTAAAAAGTGATTAAATGTCTAATTAATTCTATATTATCCTAATTAAATCTAAAAAAACAATTAAGATCTAATTGACTCTAAACTTCTACTAATTCTCTATTAAAATCCTAATATTATTTAATATCTATTAAACTCTATCATTAATAAAAGAAAAAACTATATTATTTTCTATATTATCTAAAACACAATTAAACCTATTTTAAAATCTACACAAAATTCTAAAAATGATTTAAAAACAATTAAACCTATTTTAAAATCTATAGAAAAATTCTAAACTATTAACATCTATTAGTAATAAAAGAAAAACTATATTCCCCTTTTTCTTTATTATTCTAAAAACTATTTAAAATCTTATTTATTCTAAAAATCTATTTAAAAATTCTATAAAATCCTAAAAAGAGAATTAAACTATTAAAAAATACAAAAACTCTATTTAAATTCCAGAAAAATCTATAGAGCCTATCTAAAATTCACAAAAGTCTATTAAAATCCTAAAAATGCAGATAAATGCAAATGACCACCATAAAAGAGCGCACGAGACCAGATCGAATCGAACAGAGATCCCCGGGCATCAGAATATCATCAAAATCACTGTGCAAGCTAAAAATCACCGAGGAGCACACAATTTCCCGAAAATAAAACCCTGGTGATCTGGACTGGATCTGCCGTATCTGATAGATGATAGTCAGGCTGTAAACTCTGATATCCCCTGTTTGCACAAAAATCATCCGTCTGATTTGCGAATATGAATTTAAACCACGAGTCAGATAGGAGAATCGGTTGGTCAAATTTTAGGGTGCAACACTAATAAGCATTGCGAATTCCATTCCGGGGCGCCCGGACATGATGTAGAATCTTGTCATGCTTTCAAGCATAAAGTTCAAGACTTGTTGGACAGTAAAGCCATCAACTTTGGCCAGGTGGGGCCCAATATTGTACAACAGCCTATGCCTAATCATGGGGCGAATGGCATCTTGACAGAAGAAAATTTGAACTTGGTGATGGATGTTAATGAACTGAAGACACCATTGAGTGAGGTGAAAAGTAGGTTGCTTAGAGGGGGAGTATTCCCTGGTTGTGATGAATACTGTTTAGAGTGTTGGACCCAGCCTGAGGGTTGTACTGATTTGAAGCAGGGAATTCAGGCCATGATCGACGAAGGGACCTTGCAATTTGATCGAATTGCGGTTGAGAAGCCTGTGGAGGCATTATGTGATAAGCAAAATGATATTGCAATGGTGACGATCCCGAGGAAGACTATAATGATAACGGCGCCCGCCCAGCGGCCAACTATTACGATTACCAAAGCAGGGCCTGTTCCCTTCGAGAGTACGAAAGTTGTCCCGTGGACATACGGATTAGAAGCATATTGCAACGGTGAAAAGATTGTGGTGAATAGCCAACCAGTTGGGGCTGTTGATAATATCGTTGGAACGGGGGGCATGATCCGTAGCGGAAGTATCTTTACCTCACCTGAAATAGAAGCAGAGAGATTGGCCAAAGGCAAAGCCAAAGTAAATGAAAGCGGGCCTACTCAGTTGAAAGAAAAGGATACGTCACTCAAGGACGTAGAGGAGTTCATGAGACTGATTCGCAAGAGCGACTACAAAATTGTTGAACACCTACAGCAGACGCCGTCAAAGATTTCTATCTTGTCGTTGTTGTTGTGTTCCGAGGCCCACCGGAACGCCTTGCTAAAGATTCTGGATACGTCATTTGTGCCTCAAGAAGTTTCTGTAAATCAGTTAGAGGGGATAATGGCACATGTCAATGCTGGACATAGCCTGGGTTTCACAGATTTTGATCTAACACCCAGGGGTCGAGAGCACAACATGGCTTGGCATATATCGGTGGAATGGCGGGGCACCATAATGTCGCGTGTATTGGTGGATACTGGATCGTCATTGAACGTATTGCCAAAGAAAGCCATGATGAAATTGGACATATGGGGAATTATTTGCACGCCCAGCGATTTGGTTGTGAGGGCGTTTGACGGGACGAAAATATCAGTGTTTAGGTCAATAACATTACCGCTTCAGGTGGGGCCAGAAATTTTTGATACCGAATTCTACATCATGGATATCCATCCAGCTTATAGCTGCCTTCTTGGGCGCCCATGGATCCACGCTGCAGGGGCCGTAACGTCCACATTTCATCAGAAGTTGAAGTACATGGTGGGTGATAGTGTTGTTACCGTTTGCGAGGAGGAGGACATTTTGGTCAGTCACCTGTCATCGTTCAGATATGTTAAGGTCGACGGAGAAATACACGAGACACCTTGTCAAGCCTTCGAAGGGTTGTGGATTAAAGATAAAGCTCAGGGTCCCATCAAAATGCCAGAGGTGGCAGTGTCATCCTACAAAGAAGCTCAGGCTTTAGTGCAGACTGGTGAGACTAAAGGTTGGGGGCAGGTACTGGAGGTTCCCGTGAAGAATGACAAGTTTGGGCTAGGGTATCGACCGACGTCGTCAGCGTCATCTTCAGGAGTTCCCAAGTTCAAAGGACCGATAACAATTACGCCAAGCGGGGTGTGCTTTGAGACTATCAACGCTATTTCCGATGCTGAAGACAGAGATAGTGACTGCGATATGGACGCGTGGATCAAGCCAAGCGTGTCAGGACAAAGTCTCTGCAACTGGTCCATCCGGGAAACTGTCCCAGTGACTCTTAAACAGTAATGATTTGTCAATTGTTGAATAATCCTATGTCCTACCCGGGGCATAGTGATTTTACCTTAGGGCTACTTGATTATGTGTATTCCACTGTTTTAATCATGAAATAAAGGCGTTTTCATATACAAATATTGTGATCCCTGTTTTTCTTGTTTTTACTTTAACAATAAATGGCAACATGGTTATTTGCTTTGTTTGCATTTTGAAGCATTTAACCATTTCCTTTGCAGGACCAATATTTCAGATGACATCTTCTACGAACCGCCTATGACTCGTTTCGACTTCGAGCACCCGGTATTCCAAGCAGAGGAAGAGATTGTTGAGGATAGCGACTTGCCAGAGGAGCTGACTCGTTTGTTGAAACAGGAAGAGAGAATCATTCTGCCTCATCAGGAGGAAATTGAGATTATCAACTTGGGGTCGGAAGAAGTTGTGAGAAATATCCGTGTAGGGGCTGCGCTGCAGAGCGACATCAAGCAAAGGCTGATTGAGACACTGCGAGAGTATAGTGATATATTTGCTTCGTCGTACGAGGATATGCCTGGGTTGGATACGGACATGGTTGTGCACCGTCTGCCGTTGCGAGAGGAATGTTCGCCTATTAAGCAGAAACTCAGAAGAACCAGACCAGACATGGCTGTGAAAATCAAAGAGGAAGTTCAAAAACAGTGGGATGTTGGTTTCCTAGCCGTTACAACTTATCCGTCATGGGTCGCTAATATAGTACCAGTGCCGAAGAAAGACGGTAAAGTACGAATGTGTGTAGACTACCGTGACTTGAATAGGGAGAGCCCGAAAGACGACTTTCCACTTCCTCACATTGATGTGCTGGTTGATAACACTGCTCAGTTCTCCGTATTCTCCTTCATGGACGGCATCTCAGGCTATAATCAGATCAAAATGGCACCAGAAGACATGGAGAAGACTACCTTCATTACTCCCTGGGGAACATTTTGCTACAAAGTGATGCCCTTCGGACTGAAGAACGCTGGGGCAACATATCAACGTGCTATGACGACTCTCTTTCATGACATGATACACAAAGAGATCGAGGTTTATGTTGATGATATGATTGCAAAATCTCAAACAGAGGAGGAGCATTTGGTTAATCTGCTGAAACTGTTCAAAAGACTTAGGAAGTTCAGGTTGAGACTGAACCCTAACAGTGCACCTTTGGGGTGAGATTGGGTAAACTGCTGGGGTTTATTGTGAGCGAAAAGGGAATAGAGGTTGATCCTGCAAAGATAAAAGCTATACAAGAAATGCCAACGCCTAAAACAGAAAAAGAAGTGCGTGGGTTTTTAGGGAGGTTGAATTACATTGCTCGGTTCATATCTCACCTAACTGCGACATACGATTCGTTATTCAAGTTGTTGAAAAAGGATCAGGTGTTGACCTGGAATGAAAATTGTCAAAAGGCGTTCGACAAGATAAAAGAATACTTGCAGGAAACTCCTGTTTTGATACCCCTAGTGGCCGGGAGACCTTTGATTATGTATTTGACGGTTCTTGAGGAAAGTATGGGTTGTGTTCTCGGTCAACACGACGAGACCGGACGTAAAGAGCATGCGATCTACTATTTGAGTAAGAAGTTTACCGATTGTGAGTCCAGATACTCAATGCTCGAGAAGACGTGTTGCGCGCTAGCCTGGGCCGGCAAACGTTTGAGGCAATACATGCTGAATCATACAACCATGCTAATTTCAAATATGGATCCAATCAAATATGTGTTTGAGAAGCAAGCACTCTCCGGAAGAATTACTTGATGGCAGATGGTGTTAACAGAATACGATATCCAATATGTCTCGCAAAAGGCTATTAAAGGTAGCATTCTATCAGAGTACCTTGCCGAGCAGCCGGTTGAGGACTACCAACCGATGGGGTTTGATTTTCCTGACGAGGATATCATGTACCTGAAAATGAAGGATTGTGAAGAACCGTTGTCGGACGAAGGACCAGAGTTGGGTTCCAAATGGCAGTTGATATTTGAAGGAGCAGTTAATTCCTATGGTAGCGGAATATGTGCAATTATCACTACTCCTCATGGGTCGCACATCCCATTTACTGCCCGATTGACTTTTCCCGTTACCAATAATGAGGCTGAATATGAGGCTTGCATCATGGGTCTGGAAGAAGCCATTGATTTGAGAATCAAGAACCTGGACGTATACGGAGACTCAGCTCTAGTGGTGAATCAGATTAAAGGAGAATGGGAGACACGTCAGCCCAATTTGATACCCTATATGAATTATGCAAGGAGATTGTTGCCTTTCTTTGACAAGGTGGAATTGCATCACGTGCCGCGAGCAGAAAATCAAATGGCTGACGCCCTTGCGACATTGTCTTCAATGTATAAAGTTAACTTCTGGAACGAGGCTCCCCAGATTGTTATCTCTCGGCTTGATAGGCATGCCTTCATATTTGCCATTGACGAAGCCTCCGATGGTAAGCCCTGGTATTTTGACATCCAGAATTTCCTGAAGAACAAGGAGTATCCGGCTGGGGCATCCAGTCGAGATCAGAAGACTCTTAGGAGATTGGCTGGCAATTTCTATCTGAATCCGGACGGTGTCCTGTACAAAAGAAACCACGACTTGGTGTTGCTACGTTGTGTAGAGTAGAAAGAGGCGAAGTTGCTCATGGAAGAGATACATGAGGGTACATTTGGTACACATGCTGGTGGGCATGCTATGACAAGAAAGTTGTTGCGGGCAGGTTATTACTGGCTAACCATGGAAATAGATTGTTTCAAGTTTGCAAAGAGGTGTCATAAATGCCAGGTTTATGCAGACAAAATCCATGTGCCTCCAAGTCCTCTGAATGTGATGTCATCACCGTGGCCTTTCTCGATGTGGGGAATTGACATGATTGGCAAGATTGAGCCTACGGCATCAAACGGACACCGGTTCATTTTGGTGGCAATCGATTACTTCACCAAATGGGTGGAAGCAGCATCATATGCCAATGTGACCAAACAAGTGGTAGCCAGATTTATCAAACGAGATATTATCTGCAGATATGGAATCCCTGAGCGGATTATCACCGACAACGGTTCAAATTTGAATAATAAAATGATGAAAGAGCTGTGTCAGAATTTTAAGATTGAGCATCACAACTCTTCTCCTTACCGGCCCAAGATGAATGGCACTGTCGAAGCGGCCAATAAGAACATAAAGAAGATTGTTCAGAAGATGAATGTGACGTACAAAGATTGACACGAGATGTTACCTTTCGCTTTGCACGGTTATCATACGATGGTACGCACATCAACCGGGGCAACCCCTTTCTCATTGGTATACGGGATGGAGGCGGTGTTACCGTTGGA
This sequence comes from Lathyrus sativus, assembly GCA_963859935.3. Taxonomy (NCBI): domain Eukaryota; kingdom Viridiplantae; phylum Streptophyta; class Magnoliopsida; order Fabales; family Fabaceae; genus Lathyrus; species Lathyrus sativus. Next base: position 610,590,330 of record OZ012739.1, read on the forward strand.
GGTCGAGATTCCTTCCCTGAGGGTTTTACGTGATGTCCAACTTGACGAGGCAGAATGGATTAAAGATAGACTGAATCAGCTCAGCTTAATGGATGAGAAGAGACTGGCTTCTCTAGCATACGGTCGGTTGTATCAGAGCCGGATGAAGAAAGCTTACGACAAGAAGGTGTGCCCTTGGAGCTTTCAGATGGGCAATCTTGTTTTGAAAAAGATTCTCCCACCACAATCAGATCACAGGGGCAAGTGGACTCCCAATTATGAAGGTCCCTACGTTGTCAGAAAAGTCTTCTCTGGAGGAGCCTTGTTACTATCCACCATGGATGGTGAGGACTTTACGTCTCCTGTGAATTCAGACGCAGTTAAAAAATACTTTGCTTGAAAGTGACCCGCTGGACAGTAAAAAGAGAGTCCAGGCAAAAATGGGGCATCCCGGCGAACCATAAAAAATGAATAAAAGGTTCGGGCAAAAGTTAGGGATAAAATTGAAAAGATGTACACCCGCGAAGTCGAAAACCTAAAAAGGGCGACTTCGGCAAAAAAGGGTATCCCGGTGAATTGAAAACCCGCAAAGGGCGGTTCACGCAAAAGTTAGGGATTGAAAAAGCAAATGACTACGGTCCGGATTTGATACGGCATTGCTTAGTGGTTTGGGAGTACCTGGGGGCCGTCTATCCAAAAACAATCTCTTTCGAAGATCAAGTGCCGGGAAAGCTCAGAGTCAGGCGAGTCATAGGAGGATCAGCTCATGGTGTTTGTCTGTGCCACGTTGCCAACATGTATACAAATATTGTTTTGTATTTTCTTTATGCTTCTTGTGCATATATTTATGTGTGTTTGCGCGTAACTTCCTCTTTTCAGGAGTTGCATCCAGTGTACAAAACTTTGCCTATTCAGAGGCCCGTTATCAATAAAACATGTTATTCAGTACTTGATGCTTGTTCTTTACTGTTTTGTTTATTAAAGACGCCGATGTTTTGATAAACTGGCACTTACATAATCTTGTTGGCCCTTGCCAATAATTGCTAAAACTTCGAATTGACTGAAGTAATGTCACAGATGCTAACCAGGATAGATTCTGTTGTATAGGCCTGTTTTGTCTTGTTTGTGTTTTGTAGGGTTCTTACCTTTGGAGCAAACGGTCAGGAATTGTATTCCCCAGCCAAGGTCGCTTGACGTAAGACCTGACTCCAGTTGATGTCATTCCTCAGCTAGTCGCAGCTTATCCCCAGAGAGTGAAATGACATTTATCCCTTCCCGAAGGAGGGAACTATTTTCCCTAGGAGAGTGTCCTCATGGAAAGCCGTCCATAGGATTAACCCCAGCAAGTCAAAATCAATGTCCCCTGCAGAGGTTGCGCTCCTCAGCGAATCGAAGATGTGCACGTTCAATCTCCAGCATGGGAGATTCCCGCAATAGTTAACCAAGTTGTTGGTTCGAAAGGTTTATATCCGTGAAGGATGGTTTTCTTGCTCCCCCACAGGTCGTCTTGCCTCCGTCGGGAAGATTGTCCCCAGCGGAGTGGTAACTCTGAATGTGTAAACTGTGCCCAGACAGTGTGCTTTGCCCAGAAGTGTCGCTTCTTCCCCAACTAAGTTTGTTCACCAAAAGGGTGTTTGTCCTTTCCTCCCAGTGGAAATTAATGTTTAATCTCTCCCCGGCAAAGTTGACTGTGTTTCCGGCATTTATTTTACCGGAATACCTTATGATACTTGTTCTCCCCAGCGGAGTTGGCTTTATCCTCAGCATTCATGTTGTCGAGATATCATTATCAGAGTGGCCCCAGCAGCTTGATCCTGCATTTGTATTTGCATATATCGTCATATTTGCATCTACTCAAACGCGTAGCATTTCCGTGCCGTACGGAGCATTACGCCATTTTCAAACATACGCATTTTGAAACATAAATAAGGTTGGTTAACCTTTTGCTTTCAGGTGTGTTTTCTCAGCAGGAGTATGAAGTTCTAGCTCAGATCTATTACCAGGTATTCGAGGTCTCGCCGTGAGACGTGTGATGATACGGTTCATCTTACTATTTTCCCCACAGAGTTGCTCGTTAAGGTTTCTCTTATCCGGCCAGCGGATTATTTTCTTCAAATTTACTGTTACGTCAGCATCAAAGGGTTTCATGAATCAAAATTTCAGAAGCTGCCGCCGGTTATCGGAACAGGCGTCCGACAGTTTGGTTTCCAAATATCCCCAGTAGAGTCCGCCTCAAAGTCGCTGTCACGTCAGTGCTAAAAGGTTTGTGGGTTGGGACCAATGGAGTTAGCTACTGCAGAGATAAGCATAAAAACTGTATTCGGAGTATCTTCCCGTATGGATAAACGGATGTATTTTCCTACTGGTTGATAGAAGTATTTTCCCCGGAAGTCGCCAAAATTTTATTGCCTATGTTGATAGGAGTTCCTCGTGTTGACGAGATATGAGTCCTGACGTGGACAGATTTATTTCCTCGTGTTGACGAGATGTTCTAGTCCTAACATGGGCAGATTTGATTTCTTCGTGTTGACGGAATGTGAAGTCCTGACGTGGGCAAATTGATTACTCTTCGTGTTGATGAAATGGTGTCCTGACGTGAACCATTTATCCCCAGCAGATATCTTTCTTCGTGTTGACGAAACGGTGTCCTAACATGGACAATTTACTCCTATGTTGATAGGATCTCCTCGTGTTGACGAGATGTGAGTCATGACGTGGACAAATCAAGTTACCTACCCTCGTGTTGACGAGATGCGAGTCCTGACGTGGACAAGTTTACTGTTCTTCGTGTTGACGAGATGGAGTCCTGACGTGGACAAATTTATTTCTCTTCATGGTGACAGGTTTATTTCCTCGTGTTGACGAGATGTGAGTCCTGACGTGGACAATTTATTCCTATGTTGATAGGAGTTCCTCGTGTTGATGAGATGCAAATAAGATTTTATTGCCTATGTTGATAGGATCATCTCGTGTTGACGAGATGCGGACAACTCATCCCCAGCGAAGTCGTCGGGATTTCTCCGTGTTGACGAAATTTGAGGCCTAACGTGGACAAGTTTATGATGGGATCTCTTCGTGTTGACGAAGTGTGCGTCCTAACGTGGCCAAAGTTTTTCTCTCGTTGTTGAGATTTCTTCGTGTTGACGAAACAAGCGTCCTAACATGGACAAAGTTCTGTTCCTGTGTTGTTGAGATTTCTTCGGGTTGACGAAATGTGAGTCCTGACGTGGACAGATTTGTATTTATTCGTGATTTGACGAAATTTGGGTCCAGATGTGGACAAGGTTACTCCTGTGACGACAAAGTCTCTATTCGTGTTGACGAATTCGTTTCTCTTCTTGTGTTGACAAGGTTAGTCCAGTTATGGACGAAGGTATTTTTGCAAAAATTGTTCAGTACCTGTGGCGTTACATAGGTGGTTGAAGTTGAAATCAGAATTATTATCAGACGTTGGATCAGCTGTTGCCGTAACGACCGGATTCAGATAGGAGATGTTGCTCCCCAAGCAGTGCAGTTTATTTATGCGGTTGGCAAATTTCCGGGTTCTTGGTATTCAACCGTCTCGTACCTCGATTGTTTGAAGGTCGTTCGCTCTTCACCCAGTCGGGTCCAAGCCGTTTGAATAGGGGCAGTTGTTGCACCCTAAAATTTGCTCAACCTTTTCTTGCCTGATTTAGGTTTCATTGCATTTCATTTGCATAGTTACATCATTCACATAGTTCTAATCATTGGCATATCATAGCATAGCATGCCTCCAACAAGGGATCAAGGGTTTCTATCAAGAGAAGAGCCTAGCAAGAGGTCTTATCCAAGTATGAGAAGTCATCTAGGCCATCAAGAAGTGATTTGAAGTCTTGAAAAGTTTGAGTGCCTACATGTGGGTTTTGCTCCTATCTTGAGGAATATTGAGAATCATCAGTGGGATGTGAAACATGGAATGTGAATTTGAGGTGTGTATGGATCTCAAGGAATGCCTAGAGGGCCATATTGAAGCTGAGACAAGTCATTGATTCAAGTACAAGAGCCACAATTGAGGTGCAGTCAACTAGGGTTTCATCTGGGTCAATCATAGGTCAATTGAGTAATTGAAGAGCATCAAAGCCTACTTTGAGGTCATGAGGTTCATGGATTGGTATGTTGATACATGTGCGGTGTTGTGCCAAGGTTAAGCAAAGAAGAATCAAGAATGTGGGAAGTTGCTAAATTAGGGTTTCAGTGCAAATCACCATGTTTAGTGCCTAACTTCAAAGCCACATAAGTCAAGATAAAAGTTTCAAATAGATCTTTGGCCAACATGAAATTTGTAGAGCACCTCAATACCTTTAATTTTAGTACTAGAAGTCCTCAAGAGGATTTGTAGAACTCAAGTTATGGCCCAAACAAGTTACAGGTCATCAGATGACTATGAAATTTATCTGTGAAAGTCACTTGACTTCCAAGCAACGTTTGCCCTTCAAGGAGTTTCCAAATGGACTTTTTGTCAACATGAATGTTGTTCCTTATCCTCTTAGCTTTCCATAGAGTACTAGAAGTCCTTGATAGGACTTGTAGAACTCAAGTTATGATCTTTGCAAGCCAGGGGTATTTTGGGAAAGTGAGATTATAGGTCACTTTGAATTATAGGTCCATAACTCCAACTTGCAAGCTTCAAATAGAAAATTGTTCAACATGAAACTTGTTCAAAATGATGTTTTGGGTGCAACCAAGTGGTCATGAGAGTTTGGTTTGGCTTGGAACACAAAATCACTTGAAATGGCTTTGAAAAGGAGGAAATTAAAGTCATTAAAAGGCAAAAAAAAATGTGATTTCTTGATTTATGGCCAAACAAAGTCATGTTATATGTCATTTTGATCAGAAACAACATTCCAAGAAGGATGGCAATGTTAAATTTTGCATTTGAGGCCATTTTCAAGCACTTCCATTTGGTAACTTAAGGTTGAAGCAACACTTGAATTGCATACCATGGGATCAAAAACAAGGAAGCTATCATATCCAATCATTTCAAAATATCATGAGGTGGGAAATTCAAGCAAAATCAAGGCCAAGAACAGAGTAAAGCAAGAGTTGCACATATGAGTTTTTCAAGGAGCATGAGATTTTCAATTTCTCATTTGGTTAGTTACATAAAGTTCTAGAGTGTTCTAACACACTCTATATAACCATTGCAATGTATTCAGCAAGTTTTTTGGGCAAGAGGTGAAGAGAAACCAGAGCAAGCAAGCTGAATTGCAAGAGCTGCATCAAGAATCGTGTTTGGAGATTGAGTTGATTTCAAGGCCAATTGATTGTTTCAGAAGCTTTAGGAGTTAGTATTGAGTGATTCTGGAAAAGATTGAAGGTTGATTCGAGCCAATTCATCATCTGTTCATCACTTTATACCAGGTTTGCAACTTTCATTTTTTGCTTTAAATTATAGGGAATTAGGTAGAAATGATCACGAGGATAGGTTATTGATAGTGCTTAGATGGATTCCAGTGCAAGTATCGAGTGTTTAGAGACGCTTTAGGTGTGAGGTAGATTTCTGTTGAAGCTTATATATCTTGATTCTTGAGGTTTCAATCACATTTGGATAGCAAGATTTGATGTCTGATACGTGTAGTTCACATTGATGACTTTAATTGCAAGAATCGTGACAATCAAGATTGAGTGGTTTTCTGAAACTTGTGTCGGTTTTGAGGATAGAGGAAGAATCAACGATTTTTAAGGGCATAATTGGACTCGGGATGAAATTTCAGGTAGGATAGGATGTTTAGTTGTGTTGTTTGGTGCGTTTTGGGGACCTCTCACCGGAGACGACGGTGGCTCTGTGTCTCAGGCCACCGTCCTAAACCTTCCCTCCCATTTTTGAACATTTTGGAGAAGATGACTTCTCATCCGTTGGATGCTAGCTTGACTTTGACCGAGAACATGAATACATGGCCAGGATTCCGTTTCATTTTCTGAAGAGAGTGAGTTTGATGAAACTCACCATTTCATTAATTCAATTGTGTTGGGCTGATTGAGATTCATTGCTATACACACCCTACCTTAGGCCCATATCCTGAAATGAACGTGATATAGTTGCTATTCAACACAAGCGTTTTCCAATTTTCTTTCATTTTCTCTGATTTCTTTTAATTGGTTTTTGGGTTTAAGGCAATTTGATACGCGCACCCCCCTGTTGGGCCCAGCCTGGATTACAACATAGGTTAATTGCTATCTGGCACGCTCTTTTATTAATTTTCTTCATATTTCTTTCATTTTTATGTTTTGCATATAGTTAGAAATAAAATCATAACAAATAGAAAAATTAATCTTTTTAGGTTAGATTTTTTCCCCTGACTCCTTAAAGAGTCTAGAATTTAATAAGGTTAAAATTTCATTAATTCATGCATTTTATCATTTTAATTGTACTTTTGCATTTTAATTGGTTTTAAATTCAATATGGTTGGTGTGCTATTTTGTTGATTTTAGTATGGGAGATTGGGGTAGAATTTTTAGGTGATTCTTTTTGGGTTATGTAACTTAGATATGCATGCACCCTTAGTATTTTTCTCATAATTTTGTGAGATAAATTTAGGCTAGTTTGAATATTAAACAATAGGTGGTTTAGATTAGGGTTTTAAGATAGTACCCTTAGGTTTAGGGCATAGTTTTAGGACTTAATGATTGGTTAACCCCCTGGTTTTTGTATGGAGTGATTCTTAAGAGGTTTAGGAACCCTTAGAATTTTTTATAGGATTTTACAACCACTTTTGGTATTTTAATTAGATTTAGTTTTAGGACTAACATTTAGGTGATTCTAACACACTAACTTGACTAGTTTAACTCAATAGTTCCCATTAGACTTAAGTGGTGGTGCCTTTGCTTTTGGATGGACATGAAGACAACTTGGGGATGCCTTGGAGAGCTTGAAAGAGCATGGACATGAAGATTTCTCATCTTGTGGATGCTTGTCAGGAGTTTAGGGAAACTAGGGTTTTAGGAAGAGCATTAGATTAGTTTTGCTTGTTTCTTCAAACATGGAGTATATTGTTCATCTCCATTCAATCCAATGACATAAAGTCCTCTTGAAGAAGTCACATCTCTCCTTTGGAGGGATGACTGGCATGCTTTAAGAGTAGAACTGTGAGGATGCCATTCTCTTATAATGTTAAGTTCTTAGTGGCTTCCTTTGGTTGTCATTAAGTTACTTAACATTTCAACCTGATCTTGTTAATTGATTCTCCCTTGGAGGTTGCTTGTTGAAGCTTGTTGAAGATGAAGTTTGTGCTTGTTGAAGCTGGTTGCTTGTTGAAGCTAGGGTTTTGCTGCTTGTTGAAGATGAAGTTAAGAGCTTGTTGAAGTTGTTTACTGGTTGAAGTTTGCTGGTTTAAGCTGGTTGCTTGTTGAAGTTTGAAGCTTGTTGAAGCTTAGTGATTGTTGAAGAGTGAAAGTTTATTGAAGCTTGAGGATAGGAGCATTCATGAAGATGAAGGTTGTTGCTGTCAACTTTTTGCTGGTTAATCAAATGTTGCTGTCAGAGCTGCTGGTGGTGCTGTCAACTGTGGGAGTTTGATGCTGCTGCTTGGGCTGCCTCCTCTACTTTGGTTTTTGTTTTCTGTATTGTTTGTTGGCTTGTGTAGCTTGCCCCTAAGGTTTGAAGTGAATGTTGATTCACTTTGCCTGTTGTTTTCCCAGGTTCGAGGTTGAGCGGGACTCCCTTGCCTCGCTTGTTTTGCTGCATTGCATGCATTTTACTGTATTTGCTTGCTTTCTTTTCTGTTTATCCCCTAGGATCTCTGATTTCCCCTGTGTAGGAGGGAATTATGATAGACATTAGGATTCTTATCCATGCATGACAACATTAGGTTAGTTTTTATTCCCTTTTCAACCCTAGGCTTTTTAGAGCTTCTTTCTCTTCTTATCTCAAAACAACTCAAAAATACAGTAATAAGGTTAATCGATGTCGTACGTTACGAGCCTTAAGCTATTTGAGAAAGGGTTGCTGGAGAGCTTCTTTCCAATAGTCTGGCTGCTTAGTGTGGCACCCTTTGGGTGACACGCGACGTAGTCACTCTCAAATCATAGTCTCTTGTGCGTCAGAGATTGCAAACAAACTAAAAAAACACTTCTTTCGTAAAAGATTCAAAACAAACATCAAAGTGTCATTTTTGTCCGCTTGGACCCTTAATCAAGAAAAACCCTTTCATAAGGTAATAAAAAATAGTCAGACAAGCTTGTGTCTTCCGTAGCCCGAACTACGTTTGCTCTGATCTTTCATGCTGTATGAAAGTACGTAGGCATAGGATTCCATATCCTAGCGAGCAACCTTCCCCTCCTTTCCCGTAGGTAGGCGAACTACGTTGACTCTGATTTCTCGTTCCTGAAGGGAATACGTAGGCATAAAGTGCGATACTTTGCCGAGTCATTTTCTTTTCTTTTTAACCCAGGCCTATAGAGTAGATAGAATAACACACCCTTAGATAGAAAACAAGTGTGGATCCCGTCGATTACGGCGGACGTGAGGGGTGCTAATACCTTCCCCTTGCGTAATCGACTCCCAAATCCAGGAATTTGGTTGCGACGACCATTCCTTTCCCGTTTTGCGTTAGGTTTACTCTGAGAGTTTCCTTTCCCTCCTTTGGGATAAATAACGCATGGTGGCGACTCTTCTGTCATAGCCGGCGCCGATTTTTGCAGTAGAGACAGCCTAGATAGGTCATTGTGCGAGATTAAGAAGACTCAGTCATGAGTGGTGCAACTAGGGTTTGACTGGGTCAACCCTAAGTCAACTGATGATTTGAAGGAAGTTGAGACTTAATTCAAGAGCCATGTTATCATGGATTGATACATTGAGATGTTATAAGGATGATTCCAAGGTCAACTCATCATGATTGAAGAGTTTGAGAAGTTTCAGGCTAGGGTTTCTAAGACTTGACAGTGTAAAGTTCCCTGGCTTGACCCCTGACTTCAAGACTATTTAACTCAAGATATGATTGTCATCTCATCTTGACCCCAACATGATTGTTGTAGGGCACGATCTTAGCTTTAATTTTAGTACTAGAAGTCCTTGATAGGGTTTATAGAACTCAAGTTATGAGCCCGACAAGTTACAAGTCATCTGAGGCATGTGAATTTGGAGCTTCAAAGTTACCCAACTTACATGACACTTTTTCCCAAGAAGGATGATTCCTATGAACTTTTGGTCAACATTAATGTTGCTCCTTATCCTCTTAGCTTTCCATAGAGTACTAGAAGTCCTTGATAGGATTTGTAGAACTCAAGTTATGGCTTTGACAAGTCAAGGGTATTTTGGGAAGTTGTGATTATGGGTCATTTTTGGTTATGGGACATTTTCACCAACTTAGACATCTCAAATGAAATTTTGTTCAACTTGAAAGTTGCTCAAAATGGGGTTTTAAGCTTGACCATATATCAATAAGGCATTGAAATGGCTCAAGGAGAGACTTGATTCAAGAAATTATGAAAAAGGAAGAATTAAAGAGAATTAAAGACCAAAAATTCAAAATAAATGTTATGTGTGCAAATGAGGCAAAATAATAGCATTTTTTGAATGGAAAATGCATTTTAGAAATAATGGCAATATTAGATTTTTTATTTGATTTCAATTTCATGGACTTTTATCTCATTGCTTCATGATGAAGTAACATAACATATATGAGCCATTAGATTGAAACAAGGGGAGAATCACCACCATTCATGTTCAATATCTCATGAGAAGTTGAATGCAAGCTTGCTGAGGCCAAAACAAAGAGGGAATCATGACTATCATGAATGACATTTTGGTGAGAATTTGAAAATCCAATTTCTCATTCTGAAGCTTTGAGAAGGTTCTGGATGATTCCAATGAGTTCTATATAAGGTGTTGAGTGTGTTCAGATCGTTTTTTGGAAGAGTTTGAAGCTGGTAGCAGAAGGTGAGTTTGAAAATTCAGAGTTTCAAGAGAGAATCGAGTTCTGAGTTCCAGAAGAAATCAAGGCAAATTGAAGGTGGCATTGGCTTCAGAAGGAGTTTTGGAACGTATCTACATCATCTTGAAGGTTAAATCGAGCAAGAAGTGCTTCGGTTACACCTCTGAACTTAGGTTGGTAACTTTCATCCTTGTGCATAGTTTAGGAGGAGATAGATAGAAATCTATAGGTGGTTAGGATCCTTGCAATATGTTGTTGGATTCTAGAACAAGAAATCGTGGAATAGAGACAAGTTAGGATGATGACCAATTTCTGTTGAGGCTGAATTCTTGCAGTTCTTGGATAGATAATCAAGATTAGATAGGGGAAATTTATCACCATGAGATGAGGATTGGATTGATGCCTTTAATTTGGAGAATAGGCATGATCAAGATTTTGACACTTTCTGAAATTGTTATCGTGTTTTGAATTAGAGAGTTAGATGATTTTGAATGGAGATTATTGATCAGGGTGAAAAACTGAGTTGATTGATGTATAATTATGTGATTTTTGATGACCTGTGAACATGGCCTCACCGGAGAAGACGGTGACGCCACCGTCTGTATTTCCCTCCAACCGGAGATTCAAATGAAGAAGACATATGAGAAGCGTTGGATCTCATCTCAGGCTTGACCAAGTAACCTCAACGCATGACCACGATTGAGTTTGAAAACTCTTACTTTGACCCCTTTGCAAAACTCTTGGGCTTAATGACTGAATGCTATTCACACCTCCCCTCTGGCCCAATCTACTGAGTTGAACTGGGTTTAGTTGCTATTTGGCACGCTTGTTTTGTTAATTTCTTTTGATTTTCTTTTATTTTCATCATTTCATATTAGTTTGATAATAATTCATAAAAAATAGAAAAATAGGTCAATTAATTCCAGGTTTTTTCCCCTGATTCATGATTGAATCTAGAATTTTATGGAATAAAAATATTAGGGAAACCATGAATTTTTATTTTACGTGCATTTTTTTACATTTTATTTGATAATAAAATTACCATGGTTGATACCTCTGTTTGATGAATTTAGTTTGATCATTTGGTGATGAGTTTTTACTTGATTTTTGGTTTGTGATTAGTTTAGACATATATGCGCCCATAGTATTTTTCTCACATTTTTGTGATGAAATTAGGCTCTGTTTTTAGGTTGAAACCTTAGGTGCTCCCTTTTAGGGTTTAAGTTTAGTACCTTGTAGTGTAGAATTTCTTTGTAGGTCTTATTTGAGGATTTGATCTCTGGAATTAACATGGTAGAGTCATGATTGACATAGGCTCCCATAGTTATTTTTGTAGGATTTTATAATTGATTTTAGTATTTTAGTTAGAATTAACTTTAATACTAGGTTTTAGTTGATCCTAACTTGCTAACTCAACTAGAATGACTTCATTAGTTCCCTTAGACTAGGGTTTTGCTTCTCTTGCTTTTGGATGATGATGAAGACTTGTGTGGGCTACTGTGGAATGCATGGTGGAGCTTGGACTTGTAGATTTCTCTCCCTTTGGTGTAGTTTGTTTAGGGTTAATGATTAGGGTTTTTAGGGAGATCTCTTAGAATAGATTTTCTTCCTTCATGAAACATGGAAGGTGTTGATCACTTCCATTCCTCCCTATGATGTAAGGTCCCCTTGTGAAGGCCTCATCCCTCCTTTGGTAGGATGTGTGGCTCTTCACAAGTTGGTAGAACCTTTAAGGGTTCCTTTCTTTGATGGTGGAGTGCTTAGTGGTGACCTTTGGTCTTCACCTTGCTAGAGGATGTAGTTCCTTGTTAGAAGATTGAAGATTCTAGAGGTTGCACTTCCCCTTTGTTTGAAGACTGCCATTGAAGCTGAAGCTGGAAGATCAAGAAGAACAAGTTGATACTTGTGTGAAGAAGATCAAATTGAGATTGAAGAAAGAGTTGAAGCATGAAGAAGATGAAGAACAAGTTGATACTTGTGATGGATGCATTGAAAGCTTGAAGAAGCAAGTTGATGGTGGAGTGCTTAGTGGTGACCTTTGGTCTTCACCTTGCTAGAGGATGTAGTTCCTTGTTAGAAGATTGAAGATTCTAGAGGTTGCACTTCCCCTTTGTTTGAAGACTGCCATTGAAGCTGAAGCTGGAAGATCAACAAGAACAAGTTGATACTTGTGTGAAGAAGATCAAATTGAGATTGAAGAAAGAGCTGAAGCATGAAGAAGATAAAGAACAAGTTGATACTTGTGATGGATGCATTGAAAGCTTGAAGAAGCAAGTTGATTCTTGCTATTGAAGATTGAAGCTTGAAGATGGAGTACCTTTCATTCCCATGAAGAGGATAGACTTGAAGAACAGTTACAGACTGAGGACTGAACTACTGTCAGAGGAGTGCTTTGCTGTGAAGCTGTTGATCTGCTTTCTTTCCTGTTTGTTTGCTTTCTGTGCAAATGTATTGATGTGACTTGAGTGATTTGCTTGATGCATTAGAATAAGTTCATGTTTAGATTCTTTTAAGATAGGAGCATGATTGCATTAGAGGTTGAGTTGCTCCCTCTGCTTGTATTTTTACTATATGACTTTGCTTGCGGGTATTCGGTAGAGCTCTGCTCCCTTGCCTATGTGGTTTGTGGTTTGCTTGATGGCATTTTAATTTTTCTTCATGATTGCAGTTATTCATATCTGGCTTGAGGTCGAGACGAGCTTGTGGAGGCTGATGCCCCACACACATTTCCTCCCTCACTTGCATTGAATGCATTTTACAGTCGTTTACTGTTTACTGTTTAAGCTGATGCTTTATCTGTTTCTGTATCCCCTTGGCATGATCCCCTAGGAATCTCACTTCCTTTGATAAGGAAGTGATGATTAGAACTTTAGGTTGAAACCTATGCATGATAACTTCTAGGAGTTCCTTGTTTCAAATCTCAACCATAGGATGAATCCTTGGCATGACAACATTAGGACTTGATAGTCTCCTCGTAGTTGTCCCTTTCTCTTCTCATCTTGAAACAACAGCAAAAAACATAATAAAGGCAAGTTAGTATAAGCCCGTTACGAGCCTTAAGCTATTTGGGTAGTGATAATTGAGCGGCCTCCTCTCAATCGTCTAGAATGTTTAGTATACGCCCTTTGGACGATATGCGACGCATTCGTTCCCAGGTCATAGTCTCTAGTGCTGTACGAACTACAGACAACTAAAAAACAATTCTTCCGTAAAAGATAGACAACAAACTTCAAACCTTTTTGCCCCGGGGGCCCATAATTCAAAGGAAGCTTTTCTGAAGAAAAGAGTGTCGTTAACTCCCAGTTCTACCGCAAACGGTAACGCCTAAGTCTCCAAGGGTCGAGCTGCGTACACCAAACTGCTGGAACTGTCTGTTAACCCTACTCGATAAAACAGATGAATCTGAATCCCCGTAATCTGTATTATCTCGAACTACGTAAGCTTTGATCTCTCATACCTGTTGAGAGTACGTAGGCACAATACTGATGTATTGGCGAGCCACCTTCCCCCGTAACCCGTAGTTAGTCGAACTACGTTGACTCTGATTTCTCATTCTTTGATGAGAATACGTAGGCATAAGGCGCGACGCTTTGCGGAGTCATTTTCTTTTCTTTTTAAGCCAGCCTTGATAGGTAGATAGATAAAACTAACCCGTCAGATAAACACAACAAGTGTGGATCCCATCGAGTACGATGGACGTGAGGGGTGCTAATACCTTCCCCTTGCGTAACCGACTCCCGAACCCAGACAACGATTACGATGACCTTGTCTTATACCCATTTCGTCAGGTTTTTCCGATCGTTTCCTTTCCCGTTCTGAGGGATAAATAACGAAAGATGGCGAATCTTCTGTTTTGCCGGCACCTTATTTTCGCGGTAGCGACAGCTGGCGACTCTGCTGGGGATTCTGATAGTTTCCTGGGATCCAACGTCCCTTATGCGAGTCAGTTTGGGGATCCAACATCCCCTGCGAGAGTCAATCCTAGCGCTTGTATGTTTACTTGTTGGGTTGTTTTTATTTATCGCATTTTATTTCCCGCACTTTATTTTCAGTATGATTATCTGTACTTTCGTGGGAAGGGCATTCTGATGAGTGAGAAGCCAGACCCAGGCTTGAGAGCTACATAGTATTAGAGTGGGTTAGTGGAGGACGTGCTTGCTTTGCTTGCATCTGTTCCCATGTAATCCACACTCAGACGAGGTTCTCTTTGATGGCTTCCTATCGGTCCTTTGGACTCGAGGGGTTGTTGGATCTAAGGATTGTCGACTCTGGGAACCAATCATTTGGAATTCAGCTAAGTGAGGACGCTTCAAGAGATGATGATGCCACATCTCCTGGGTATCGTATCATCGTTTCTTGAAAGTCTGTGACGCTGATGACCGCATAGGATGCCGAACCTTTTCCGTGATTAGGTCCATAACTGTGAGCAGGGTCGGGTTTGATGCAGGAAACCTTAACCTTCAGACTACCTGGTTTTCTTGACAGTGAATCAGTTTTGTTGGTATTATGTGTTTGTTCTTGACAGAGCAGATTTATGCTCTGGTATCAGGGGTTTCTTCTCATCAGAGATATGTTTGTTCTTGACAGAGCAGTATTGGGGTTTTGTTGATACATAGCCTTCATCTCCTCAACAACACAGTCATCTTGATCTCCTGCTGCATGATTGCATTTTGCATTGTTTGCATCCTCATTTGCATGTCATTAACGTGTGTCTGTGTTGCAGGTACATATTTCTCCCCTGGTTCTAGTGATCTTGATCCTCATGGCAGATATGGCATCTTTGAAGAAGACTGTGGCTTACAACCTACCAACACCTGACATCCGAGAATTACGAGCTTTGATTTCTTTGGCTGATAAGACAGTGATGGAGAGTTTTAGAAAGAGTTATGGGAGACTTTTGGGTATTGTGTATAAGCTTCCTACGTACGAGTTGAATGGCCTATACGCCCTGCTGCAGTTTTACGACCCACAACTCAGATGCTTTGTGTTTCCCGACTATGTCCTAGCTCCGACCCTGGAGGAGTACTCTGACCTATTGGGGGTGCCTTTGATGAATCAAATGCCTTACTACCATGTTGAGGGTGAACCCAAATTGAGTAAGTTGACTGACGCTCTTCATGTAGATGAGTCTGAGTTGGAAGGGATGGTATCCAGGAAGATTGGAGTTCATGGTTTCCTTTTGCATTTCCTGATGGAAAAAGCCCGAAAGTTTACCGAGAAAGGTCGCTGGGATGTATTCAATGCCTTCTTAGCCCTTTGCATTTATGGGATCGTGCTATTCCCAAGTCATCCTGTTTCCCTTGAAAATCGGAAAACAACCGCTGATATTCCAAATTTGACTTTGGTGACTCACAGGATCGATCAGATTGATCCTAGGACATGTGCTAAAGTATTCTTCATTTAGAATTAAATTTAAAGTACTTGTAATAACGAATTGGTAAATGTGCTTGTAATGAAAAAGACTTCGACTGGGTATTTTAAAGTGCATAAACTTAAAGAAACGCTGTAAAAGATTCGTAAAAGGCTGATCGAAGAAGGTAAAAAGTTTAAAGGAAAAGAGTAATTGGAGTAAAGGATGCAGGAAAGGTAAAGGCAAAAAAGTAACACTTGCACAAGTGGTTCGACAGAGGAAATGTAAATGTTGCTGAAATTGTAAAAGACTTTATTGAAAAGTTGGTGATTTTACATAACGTACATTCTCCGTGAAAATACTTTTTTCTCACACTCGGGTACTTTGAGTAAATTTGATTGGAGTTACTTTGTACAAATGGTAAAACACACAGAAATCTGTCTAACAAATCCCTATTTATAATGCTAATAATTAACTGCTAATAACTTCCTAGTATCTCCTCGATCTAAAAAGTGTCAATTGCATGTAACTTCCTGCTCTAGAACTCGCCACGTGTCTTATGAGCAGAACCGCTCCCTCCAAATTTTGAATTTCAAAACGACGTAGCAATCCTCCTGCAGAATTTCGGTCGAACTACCTCTGACACGGTCGAAATGCTCATAACTTTAGGTTTCTTAATTTTTCTAAGTTATCTCAACCGTTTAGCTTAGAAGATTCCTTAGAGGCTGTCGAGACCTCTTTGCTTCATTTTACTTAGACATTAATTATGTCTTAATGTTTAGCAACCCAAGGCAGTGTCGAATTTGGGAGCTAACAAATTTCCCCCAAAGAATGTTCTTTTCGACCTTATTGTAGGAAAAGGACATTTTTTGATAGTATCCCATTCGACACCATCTTTTCGATACTATCATACCCTTTGGTTTGCCTCTTATCCTTTGGAAGATAAAACAGAAGCAAGAGAAATGTTTATATTAAAAACCACGCCACTTTGCACGCTTCTGACGTCATCATCATCATGGCAGGTTTCTTGGAACTCACAAAAATTCAGAAAACATCATCACCCTTTTAGCACCTAGGGGTATAGGTTACAACCGCCCCTTACTTCTTCCACTAGGTCACACACGTGGCCCACTAACCTCAACCACGTAAGAATTCTTAATTTTCTGAATCCTTATAAAATCACCAAGAGTTTTTTCATAAAGACTTTCTACTCTTTACCAACCTTTACTCTTCTCCTCTTTGCTGAAGAAACCCGTTTTTTCCAACATAAGAAAAATCTCCTTTTTCTTTGAAAACCTTCAATCATGGCTGAACAACAGAAGAAAACTCAAACTAGGAGACCATCTTCTTCGTCTACATTGCTCATCAGGGAGCCGTTAGCAGAAGAAAAACGACACTTCTACGAATCTCAGGCAATCATCCCCGTTGATGTGGCTGGAAAACCCTTAGCCATGTCTGGCCCATTGTCACCCCCAGACCTTGATTATTCCACCTTGAGTGACTTTTTCCCTTCTTATCGGAAAACCAGACCCTTACGGCAAAAAGATGCTAGCAAAATCCCTTCTGATAACCCAGATGACCTTTCTCTCTTCAATGTGGACCTCAAATATTTGCATGATGGAGCAAGACTCTTTAGAGCTACGCCGTACTTCAAAGATTCTGAACTTTACCTTAACTGGTTGGCAAAAATAGAGAAAGCAAAGGCACAACATTGGAAAGAAATAGGTATTTATGACCTAATCATGCTGTCGAAGGTTGGGCCACCTTACTGTCCGTTAATGCTAGCCTCCTCTTTGTATTTCTGGGACAACACTCACCATACCTTCCATCTTCCCTGCGGAATGGTGGCTCCCACGCTCTTCGACATGGCTGCTATTGTCGGATTAAAACCATGTGGATTGGCTTACAATCCTGAAATTGATGCACAGGACACCATAGGTTTTGGTAGTATGAAACATACTTACACACCCTTCATAAATCATTATCATAAGAAAGACACCGACGTAGTCGAAGACGAGGAGCACATAGCCTTTCTGGCATGTGGTTGTCTCGTTGTATTTTTTGCACAAAGTCCTTGCAGGTGGCGAGGAAGTACCTTACCCTGGCGAATGAGTTACACCTTAAAAGGGACGTATGTCTCAGTGAGATGATACTAGCCAGCCTGTATGAGGCTTTGGGAGAAGGCGCTGATAAACTAAGGGATCCAAAAACCCATGGCGCTCTTATAATGGCGGGGCCATTTTGATTGCTTCAATTATGGTTGAACGCTACCTTCGAGCACAACCTTCCCTTCAAAGGAGAGGTCGACGAAGCCCAGGTATCTGAACGCCGGGTCGAATGGCCACGCTTGGTTCAGTTGACACCAAGTGAAGAGGGTCGAAGCCTTTGTGTCAACTTTACCAGCTTCATTCACTTGTTTGCAAAAAGGCATGAATTTACTCCCAGGATGGCCCCTTTTGCTCATAGGCTGTATGGCCCTGAATGGTTCACCAGGTCATTTCCTCCAGTTTCACAAAAACAAGAAGCAGAATCAAACCTGATATGGGAGAGATTCTTGACGCCACACTTGATTGTTCATAAGCTTAACCTTGTCAGAGGACAAGCAATATTAGTCGCTTATCAACCTAACTTGGTATCGAGGCAATTTGGGTTAATTCAATCATTGCCTAGGTGCTTGTATGATAAGAAGTCTCATGTTATCCTTCTCTCCACTAACTTCAACCCACTTGAGTGTTCGACTCAAATGGCCCTTTATGCCCATAAGTCCTATTTTACTCCAATCTATTTTGAACCCTCTTACCTTTGTACCCCATATTTTTACAACTGGTGGACCAACCATTACTTCAACAATTTTCTTGATGTTTCAAGTTTTTCATGCTTGATTGACCAGGCTTTTATTGATGTGCGGGAAAAGGTCAAGAAAGGTACGTCTACTCATATCAAAGAGATACAAGCTTTCCAAAAGTACTTCGAAACTGCCTATCGACCAAATGATGTTAGTCGAACCATCCGCGAGGCTGCTGTCACTTTAAAAGAAAAGTTTTCTAAACGAATGGAGAATCTGAAAATCCCCTCATCTATCCCTTACGATAGACGATATGAGGTTGCTTTTAAACTCTTTCCCCCAAAGACCCCTCGATTACCAACCGCTGATTTTGGCGTGGCTCTTGCCCCTCCATTTCCAGACTGGTTTATCTGTGAGGATAATATAAAAATACTTCGACAGCAGTCGAAGCCTAAAGCGCAGCGGGTGGTTCTGACTTAACATACACTTGATACCTTTAGAGGGCACCTTCATGTCAGTATCGAAGATTTTCACATCGAGACCGAAATCCTTGAAGGTCATCTCCCTTCGATTTGGCTTTCTCTCACGGAGCTTCAACGCTACTAACCTATATCTTCTATATTTATTTATTCGCAGCTGCTCCCAAAAGAAACGCTCCGACCAATAAAACAGAAGGAAAGATCGAAAGTTCAAAGGTAAATTCTTACATGCTCTTATTCACCTGAAGCGTTTCTGTCCTTTGCTGATCACTTCGATCTTCCCAGGTTGGCCGCAAACCTCCAACCCCTCAAAAAAGAAGAAAAGTTGCAGCCCAAGTCATCATAGACTCCGACGATGATGAATCCCCTCGTGAAGATATTCCCCTAAAAAGAAAACAAAGGGTAACTCATGGGCTAGAGAGCGTCGAATCTCCTCCATCTCCCACCAAGATACAGAAACAAAACACGCCTCCTGAATCTCCTGTCAAAGCTCTCACAACAGATGATCCAAATCCTTCTGTCGTTCCCATAGAGAGTGATAACTCTAGTCCGACTGAGGAAGCCACAAAGGTATTGTGAAAGAATCTCTGACCTTTCTATATCAAGCTCTTGTCTCTTTCATCTCGCGTCTCATGAGGTTTATTTTCCCAACTGCAGACTACTACCGAGGCCTCCAAGCCTTCGATGCAACCGTCTCCCTTGCCTATTTATCCATTGAACAGCCAAGGTGAACCCACTTATATCCATACATCTGATTTGGGTTCTGGTGTGAGTTCTCTTGGTGAAATTAACAAACCTGAATTTTATGCAGCCCCTTCGCCCCTAAAAACTACTACCCAACAATCACAAACTAATGGGTCTGACCACGAGGAAGAGGAAGCTCCTGAGACAATAGTCGTGGAAGATGAAGACGAAAACCCTAAACCTGAGGACACCAACCCTGCCACCATAACAAGTTCCCCTCTTGATCAAACAAAACCCGCTAATGACGACGTTGATGCGAATGAAACCAACACATGTGAGGAAGAAGCTATGCACCAGTCTGAGCTAGGTGAGTCAGATGGTGAGGAGAAAGAAGCTACCTTGGCTCAAGACTCCACAAAAACTGCCCCTGTAGAAGGGGAAATAATTACAAAGGGAAAAGCTGATGGTCCTGCTTGTATTGATGCTACCGAAGTTACTCCCATCGAGGTGCCACAGGCAATGCCTCTTCAGAGCGAAACAGTCCTCTCTAAGGAAGAAATGGCTGCACTAAAAGAAAGCGATCCTCGTCGATACGTTCAATTACTGCTGCGCAGTCGAGGCAGTTCTTCTGGCAAAACTCGGAGTGCTTCAACTTCTGAGGGTCAGGTCTCTAGCAAACCTTCAGATGACATTTTGGCGAAGATCAAAGCCAAAATCTTTAAAGGAGACCTTTTCATGTTGCTGAAGATGGATTTCGTCACCCATCTATCTTTGAAAACGCTTCTTCAACAAGTGAGACTTGATTCCATATCCCCTGAAGCTGCTAACGTCATTCGAGAGGCGGGAATTTTGATAGATCAAGTCTACAAAGACCTTACGTTGCTGCCCCGCCTCGAAGGTGACATTTCGACGAAATCTGGTTGTGAAGCAGCTGCCTGGACAAGTGCAGCAGAATCGGAACAAAGGATCGAAGAGCTAGAGGAAGAGAAAAAGAGAGACCAACTAGAGATTGCTTCCAGTAAGGAAAACATCGTCTGTTGGAAACGCAAGATCAAGAAACTTCAAGGCAAGATCAAGAAAGAAGAAAAGAAGATTTCTCAACTGTCTTCCAAAGACGATTCGACCCTTGCTGCTGAACTCGAACATGCTATCACTTTTGCAGAAGAGGCTCGAAGCTTAGAAGAAGAAGTTGCCATATTAATTGACGAAAGGGCCTCGTGCCAACAACGTATTGAATTTCAGAAGGCGAACTACCTTAAAATGAAGGCCAATCTTCCTTTCTAATTTACTGACATATTGTAACAGACTATATTTTGCTGGCCTTTGAAGCCATCTTTGTTATTGTAACTTATCGCGCCATTTTGGCAAATATTAATACCATTGTGGCTTTGCTTTATACTTTCTGTTACTCTGTTGTTATCTTAACTTCTTGCAGCATAGGCCTGTACTTACCATTTACTTTTAATATCCTCTTATCTTCGCCCAATTCTTCCACTTCATAGGCTCCATTAAAGAAAACCCTCGACACTTGGAAGGGTCCCTCCCACTTTGGGGACCATTTACCCAGCGTCTTGGCCTTTCGATCCATAGGCAAAATGACTCTCCAAACTAAGTCTCCAACTAAAAAGGTTCTTGCTTTAACCTTCTTATTGTATGACTTTTCCACTCTCTTTTTCTGCCTTCTCAGCAATTCTAGAGCTTTCAATCTTTCTTCGTCTAAGTCTATGACCTCATCGAGCATCATATCCCAATAGACTTCTCTAGGAATTTCGTGTTGCCTTTGAACCCTAATCGACTGTATGTGGATTTCGACTGGCAACACTGCATCGTGACCAAAGGTAAAACAATATGGGGTGGTGTTGGTTGCCTCTTTGGGTGACGTTCGACATGCCCATAGAACCTGATCCAACACTTTGTGCCAATTCTTTGGCTTGGTTCCTACTTGCTTCTTTATCATGCCAATGATCACTTTATTTGCTGCCTCGACTTGCCCTTTAGCTTGCGCGTAATAAGGGGTCGAAGTTAAGAGTTTGAACCCCATCTCTCTGGAGAAATCCTGCATCTTTCTACCCGTGAAGATCGACCATTGATCCGTTGTTATTGTCTCTGGCAATCCAAACCTAAAGATGATATTTTTCTGAATGAATTCAATCACATCTTCCTGATCAACTTTAGGTAAAGGCACTACTTCGACCCACTTGGTAAAGTAATCTATCCCTACTAAGATATAGTTTTGGTTTTTTGAGGATGCTGGTCGAATTTCTCCAATCAGGTCCAAAGCCCAACCTCTAAACGGCCATGGTTTAATTATGGAATGTAATTCGCTTGCTGGGACATGTTGTATGCCCGCATGAACTTGACACTCCTGGCACCCTTTGGCGAACTCGATGCAATCCTTTAGCATCGTAGGCCAGTACAAACCTTGTCGAAATGACAACCATTTCATTTTATAGCCAACTTGGTGTGCACCACATGCCCCACTGTGAACTGTTGACAAAGCCAAGTATGCCTCTGATTCACTCAGGAATTTCAGCAAAACTCCTTCAGGGGTCTTTTTGAACAATTCGTTGCCCATCAAGACGTAGCTCAGTGCTTGATATTTTATCTTTCGATCTGAGGCTATTGACGGATTCTGGAGATATTCGACTAAAGGCTTTCTCCAGTCATTGTCCAACAATTCTCCGATGGTAAAGACTTCGAAAGTCTCTTCATCCATATATCCAAACTTTGTAGCCTCTAAGTCTGATGGCTTCAACCCAACTGACACTACCTTGCCTCTAGCTTCGATTACTTCCTGCAAGTCTTCCTTCGAGACCCTATATCCCGAGGCAATCTGTGCTAGATCGTTGGCCACTTGGTTCTGTATTCTCGGTATATGTCAAATAGTTGACGCTTTGAATTTTTTAAGCAGCCTATTGGCCACTACGAAGTACTTGATGAGATTTTCTTTAACACATTTGTACTCTTTTGTCAACTGTTTTATCACTAATTCCGAATCGCCCATTATTTCGACCTGGGTTGCCCCCAATTCTAACAAAATTTCAAGTCCAGCTATTAAAGCTTCATATTCAGCCTCGTTGTTGGAACACAACCCTTAGACTTTATACTTGAATTTTGTTGGAATTTTATCTGGCGAAATAATCAACAGACCAATACCCGTGCCATGTTTGTGGCTAGAGCCATCGAAGTATAATTTCCATGGTTCCACTTCAACTATATTCAGGGCATTCTCGTTTATAGAGTGGTCGACGATAAAGTCTGCCACTATTTGCCCTTTGACTGCTTTTAGCGGTCTATAAGTCAAAGAATATTCTGTCAATGCTAGTGCCCATTTTCCAATTCGACTGTGCAAAATAGGTTTTGATAACATGTGTTTAATAACATCAAAGTGCGAAGAAACACAAACATCTACTGGTTTAATATATTGCTTTAACTTTGTACATGAGAAATATAAACATAGACATAGCTTTTCGATTTCACTATATCTAGTTTCTGCGTCATTTAAAACTCTACTGAGGTAGTAAATAGCCCTTTCGGCGCCATTCTCATCCTCCTGAGCCAACATGCTCCCTAAAGTTCTATCTGACGCTGCTATGTACAATCGCATACTCCTGCTTCGACACGGAGGCAAAAGGACTGGGGGGTGAGCCAAGTAGTCTTTGATTTTGTCGAAGGCTTCCTGCTGCTCTTTGCCCCACTCGAATCTTTCCCTAGTAATTCGAAGCAAAGGTGAGAAGGCTTGCGTCTTGCCGCTTAAGATGAAGATGAACCTCCTTAGAAAGTTAATTTTCCCCAACAGCGATTGCAACTCCTTTTTGTTTGATGGTGCTTTTGTTTCTAAGATAGCCTTCGTCTTATTCTGGTTGATTTTGATTCCCTTCTTATGGACAACGAAACCCAAGAAGTCTCCCGCATGTACACAAAACGCGCACTTCAACGGATTTATTTTGAGGCCGAACCTCCTCATTCTGGCGAACGATTGTCGCAGATGATCCAGATGGCTTTTTCCTGAAACAGATTTCACCACAATATCGTCAATGTATATTTGCATAAAAGATTCAATGAAATCATGGAATATAGAATTCATCGCTTGCTGATACGTTGCCCCAGCGTTCTTTAGGCCAAATGGCATTACTACCCATTCGTAAGTGCCTAAGGCCCCTGGACAACGAAATGCTGTTTTGGGAACATCATCTTCCGCAATAAAAATCTGGTTATATCCAGAATAACCATTCAACATACTAAGGTACTCATGGCCAGCGACTGAATCAACTAATATTTCCGCCACTGGCATCGAATATTCGTCCTTGGGAGTGGCTGAATTCAAATCTCTGAAATCAATGCACACTCTTAGGGACCCGTTCTTCTTGATGACTGGGACAATGTTGGCCAGCCATTCGACATACCTTGCTGTGCGAATGAATTTGCAAAGAAGGAGCCTTTCGATTTCCTCTTTGATCTTCGACATGATCTCTGGGGCAAAACGCCTTAGGCCCTGTTTGACTGGCTTCTTTCCAGGTTTTATTGGTAGTTTATGTTCCACCAAATCCCTTTGCAACCCATGCATTTCGTCATAGTCCCAGGCGAAACAATCCTTATACTCCCAGAGCAACTAGATGACTTCGATCTTCAGTTGAGGGTCGAGGTTAGCACTAATGTACGTCGGCCTCCTGGTTGGACCCTCTCCTAAATCAATTTCCTCCAATGGATCCTGTACGAGCATTTTGATGTCGTTCTCCAAAGGATCTCTTTCGAACCCCAGAGGTTTGTCATCATAGATGGCGTCGAGCCTCTGGCTCTCCCGCTGCATTTTGGTGGCTTCTTCAGCCATTTTGTCATGGGCGGCCATTACGGCCGTTTGTAATTTGGTTTCAGCCACATAGGCCAAAAATTTTTGCAGCACCGCTGCTTTAGTCATCAAACTCACTGCCCCACCCAGTGGGGTCAACTAGGGATGCCCCCAGGTATGGGAGTCTCTCCCCAGGTATTTCCCTATCCCAAAGAAATCCGTCGACAGGGTGGAGGTATAATGAGTAGTACACCTCGTCATTTGGTGCGAACTCAAAGTCAGCTGGAGCACAAGGGCCTATGCTGGCCAAGTGCTTGTCGAATTGGAACTGATCTATTTTCCTTCTTGGCACCCTGAAGTATCCTTGATCAGCTTCAATATTTTCAACTATGCCATCTGGCCTCCAGATGGCAATCCTTTGATGCATCGATGATGGCACTGCTTCAATGCCATGTATCCATTCTCGGCCAAGCAATAAATTGTAGTTGGTCGTGGTTTCGACCACTATGAATACCGTTGGTCTTGTAATTGTTCCGACGGTTACGTCCACCTGAATCACACCCCTGGTGGTTCCTATTTTTCCTTCATAATTCGACAAAACCATATTGTGTGGCTTTGTATCAGCGTCATGCTTTCCTATTTTGGTCAGAAAGAATGTGGCATCAGGTTTACCGTAGTGCCACAATCCACCAGTATTTTGTTGATGGGGATGTTCTCCACTTTTGCTGTAATATACAACGGTTTTAGGTGGGTCCTCATTTCTTCAGTGGGCCGTTCGAAGAAAGCGTTTTGCTCTTCGACACAGCCGTTGTTCATCACGTAATAGCATACAGGTTTATGTGCTGCCATTTCCCATTCAGCGTATGCGTCTGGTTCTTCGACCTCTAAAACCCTATCGAACTCCCGGGGCATCACCGACACCACATTGACCACCAGGTCCAAAGAGTCATCGGAGTCAAAGTTATCTGTCATGTCTTCGTCCCCTTCCGTTGGTCTGTCTTGTTTAGGCGAAAACAACCTTCGCCCAACTGGTAACTTTTCAGCTATCTTCGACTGCTGTCCTTATTTTTTGGGGGGGTTTGAACTATTCTTTGACTGATTTTTCTCCATCTCTTCTCTGAGAGCCTTTCTTCTTCTTTGCTCTCTCCTCCATTGAGATCTAGTCATAGGATTCTTACCTTTATAGTTTTCAGATGCGTGCGCTGTTTTTGAGGATTGATACTCCTTGCTGTAGGAGACCGAAGATCCTCGATTCACTTCGAAGTTCTTCCACCTTTGCTGCCCTTGCGCCCTCTCTTCATTAGGCTTCCTCCACTTTCCATCAGCGGAATCGACAACAGGTTTGAAACTGGCGGGCCTAGCACTTGGTGGCCTGATTCAAGGTTCAGACCGTTTGTCTTCTGTCCTCCTGTGGTAGCTCTTTCGTTGATCAAAACCATGGCCACCTCTGTTCAGTCGACGTCGACGTTCTCCCTCTAACTTCTCTGCTGCTTTTCTATCGAAAATGGCGCTGCACCTGGGGCACAGCATCACGCTCGATCCATTGTCTTTGCACCGATGTAAAAAACCAACGATTGACTCTTCTGTTTATGGGTATGCTAACCTGCTACATCCTTCATGGTGTTTTGATTCTTTCTCTTCCATAGTCTCCGATGGGTTAATGTCGACCATATTAACTTCGACCGTCCCATCCAACTCCATTCTTTCCAAGCCCTCAGTGGCCTCGTTATCGTTTCGACCAGTATTCTCCTCGACTGTGACTGCCGCATCGTCCAAACCGAAACCCATGACGAATTTCGCCATCACTGGTGCTGAAATGATGTCCTCAGTGACCTCCATCATGTTAACAGAAAACTCGATGCCCTCGGTAGCATCTATCATGTTTGCTTCCATAGGTTCAGCATAAAGAGCATCAGCCAATTGCAGCGGATTAGCATCCACCTTCATCTGGCCCTTCGCCTTATCTCCAAACTTCAAGCGTCCCTCCTGTATCGCATTCTGGACGAGATCCCTGAAAAGAAAACATTGAGATGTTTTATGACCCAGAAAATATGGTACTTACAAAAACCTCTCTTTTTCCGCTGCTCTAAGGGCGGTGTTTTAGCACCAGGTGGCACTATCATCTGCTCATCTTTTACTAGCAAATCGAAGATTTCATCACATTTCGTGATGTCAAAGGTGTAAGTTTTCTTAGGGAACCTGTCATTCTTTTCTGATTCGACAAAGCCCTTTCCTTGAGGAGGGGCCAGTACTCGACAAGAATATGGGGGACCCTGTTTTAATTCAGCAAGATCGACTTCGTTCTCCTCGAAGTAGGGGGACTCTTCGCAAGCCCCTTCGCCACTTTCATTGAGTTCTACAAAAGCTACTTTCTTGCCTTTGTTAAATCTCGCCTTTTCGTCTTTCAGCCTTTCTAGCTGTCGGACTCTGTCGGCCAATTGGGCCATATCTCTCAGATACTGCTGTAATACCCCAAATTTTACCCTCATATTTAGTCGGTCATTTCGCATATCATATCATCTGCGCATTTGCTAACCACTAACAAGACCTGAAGGTGTTTGTTTTGCAGGAAATACCCCAGGGGCGTTTTGGTCATTTTTGAAGCATAGTTCGTAATGTTGGGCGTAATGATGTTTTTTGAGGCGTTTATTTACGTGGGTTTGATATCAAAGTCTGATCTGTGGAGCAGGGTTTAACAAGAAATCATTCTTCTTTCTTCCAGAGGGAAAACGGTGAAAACTTCGACTGATTAATGGAACTTATTCATGCAATGGTTGGATCGAATTAATTCCAGGATATTTGACTAGTGAGATTTAATCGGATGTTGAGGTGTTTGCAAATTAAAGCATGGAGAAGCAATTGGGAAATGATTTTAATAGAATATGTGAATTTTATTCATAATATTTTATTATCATTATTACAAGTTTGCAAAGTGAATTACAAAGAAGAAATGATTTGGATAAAAAATGTTATTTATTCATAATATTTTTTTGTTACAAGTTACAAGGGATTACATTAAAGTTCTAAGGAATTACATTAAAGTATCTATCCTAAATCCTAAGAACATCTAAGTGTCTTCATGCTGTCTTTAAGCTTCGCCGCAAATCTTGACTAACCTGCACATCAAAGCAAAACAAGCAATATAGAAAATGTTAGAGGTTTTTGACACTCTCAGAACAGTGTCATCATCGAGTGCCGGGAGTGGCACAACCGAAGCTGCGTCCTACCCCCGTTACCGACCCGCGCCATTGGCGTCAGATCAAGTGGCTACTGTTTCTTATCAATGCGGGACAACCGAGAAAGATGAAGAGGTAAAAGAAGTTCGGGCCGATAAATGATCTCTATCTCAAAGCCAAAACAAAATGCCATTCATCAAGTAAATATTGTAGCAACTATCAAGCAAATCTGTAAGGCCAATTGGAGGCTGGAAGTGCACGAAGTTAGCAAGAAAAATTATCCAACACAGAGGCTCAGTTGAGGACAACATCATAGCCTCTTCTCGCACAACAAACAACACAAGTTATCCAACCCTGAAATACACAAAACAACATCAGCAACCCCAATTTCATAACAGAGTTTAAAACAGTTCAGTTCAGGAAACAGCAAGAACCGAATTCAGCTCGCATTCATAAAACAAATGAGCTAACTGCACAAAGAAAACTGGATTACAGAACGAGACAGTGGAAGTTGTTTCGAGTAAAATCATGATGGGCCAATGTCGACAATCAAGATATCAGAAAGACTATGAAGTCATCAAATCACACCTGCAAGTGAGGTTGTAAGAATAAGCAGATAAACTCCCATAATCACGGTGATGTGTTAGTACAGTTGGGATCCCAGATGTGCAAAGCACATTGAACAAACAAGTCACAAGTTCGGTTCAACAAATAAACCAAAGCATAAGCAGTTCATAAACAGAGTCAAGCTGTATCAGTTGTGACAAAAGACGAAGCTGCAAGCCAAACGAGAAAACAACAAGATCGAGCCAATTCAAGACTAAAAAACCATGATGCAAGAATTAGATCAGAGTCCATATTACCACTTGGAAAACCAGCAGTCAAAAGGACCGTTCTTGCAACCAAACAGGATATCAAAGTGTAGTTATTAAATCACGCCAAACAAAGCATAGAAACAGCCCAAATCATACCAGAAAAGCGAGGTAGGTTCACAATCATGCTCGCGCGTCAATTTGAACACAAGCCTCAACCAAATGTGGTGATATTGGAAAACCAGAATGCGAAGCCGAGGCTCAGTTCACACATCATAGCCTTAGACAAACAGTCCTATCAGTCGAAGCCAGAAGCAACCGTCGCAACATAATCGAAGGCGGCAAGCAGCGGTATCAATTCCCTGGTCAGTTCAGACTAGAATGTCATCATCACCGCATCGTACCCCCCTCGGCGACACCAATCCGGCAGTATCTGAAACTACCAGTTCTCTCTGAAAGAAGAAGAGGAAAAGCTAATCCAAACTGCATCAGGAAAATAAGCCATATCAGCAATGAGTCCAAATCAAATCTGAAAAAGGAAATCAGAACATATCAGAGATAAATCGTAAATCAAATCCAATCAAAGTGAATCCAAATGGGGAAAGTTTTCAAACGAAACATAAGAAAATCATATCAGAATCTCAATCAGATCAAAGTAGCATCGGTTCACCAAAGTTCCATAAAATCAAATCAAATCGTTTCAGTAAAAATAACGTGTATCCAACAATCCAAGGCCCAAAAGAGAGTCAAAAGAGGGTTATAAAAGGGAATGATATCACCTGAGTGAAAGGGGAGAAGATAAACGACAAGAACGGACAAGTCGCAAGCAAACCCTAGTGGTCGCGAGAGGGAGAGGATTCACCGGCGCCGTTTAAAGCCACGACGAGCAAATCCTTTCCGTCGAAGCTCAGTTTACCATCATTGCCTCCGATTGAACCCACCGTAAGCTTTTCGCTCCATTATCAGCATATTAACCGTTTGTTTCTGTTTCTTAGTGTGTGGAGAAGGTGATACGAAAGAAAAAGGGGAGACAGAAGCCATAAACGAAGAAGAATAATGGGCGATATCGTGATGAGAGCGCGAGCGAGAGAGAATCGAGAGAGGAGAAGAAGAATGCAAACGGCGCCGCGAAGGGGATCAAAGGGTGCTGAAACCCTAATTTGATTGTGATGCATATACACACTAACCGGGTTGGGTCCGGGATGATGACCGGCCCAACCCTTTTCATTTTTGTTGTTTTTTAAAATGTTTTAAAACCTTTTTTTGTTTTTTTTTAAAATTTAAAACTTGTTTCATAAAGTCTTTTATTTTTCTTTTTCATTTTAATTAGTAGTTGAACTTTAATAAATTTTTTTAAAATATAAAAATTGTTTTTTTAAAAAAAATAAATAAAAATAAAAAAACCTTTTTAATAAATAACTTAAAAATCTTTTTTTAAAAATATCTAAGTTAAAACTTTTTTAAGATTAAATTTAAAATGTTTTTTCCAACTAACCTCACTTTTTTTTTATAGCTTCATTCAACATCTCTTCTCCAATATTGCACTTTTCCTCCTAACTCGTCCAATCATTGTCCAACCTTGTCTACTAACATTGTTCATTGGTTTTGCAGCTTGTCACGTTTACCGTTATTTATTTTATTTCTCGATTCAAGTTTCGTTTATGTTTGTATCTGCTTCTCAGTTGTAATCTCGCGAACCTAATAATCGCGCTTTAAATTTCTGCCTTTTAATTTCTGTTTGTATGGCTTTAACTGCTGTCTTTATTTTCCGCTTGCATGATTCAATCACCTCACGCATTTATCAATATTCCAGTCACACCACACATCCGAAGGTTAGGTCTAGCTTTTGGCCGCCGCGCCAATAGTCCATAAATCTTCAAAACCCTAAGAATTCAAAACTACAAACTACAAACCCTAATTTTCACAAATGCCTCGCCGCAGGCTAAAATTACAATTTTACCCTTAGCATTAGGTCAAAGAGCCGCCGCGCTCATTTTAGGGTTTCCCGCCGTGGAATCCCTAATTTAACCCTAATTACAACTTAACATTTCAATGTAGAGATTTGGAGTTTCTACACTCCACGTAAGCGTGTCCTTAAGATGCGTTTATTCCCCTTGAGACCTTGACCACAGTCAAGAAGTCTCTAACCTCCCTTTTGAGGGGAACTACGATTACTCTGATTCCACTCCCGTAAGGATACGTAGGCACAAGATGCGATGTCTTGCCGAGTAAACTTAGAATTAACCCCTTAGGTCTCTTTTCTCACTTTTAATCCTTTGTACATATACCTTAAGAAAATAAATAAAGCAAATAGTAAGCATTTGAACAAAAGGTTCCTGTAGAGTACTACAGAAGTTTAGGGTGCTAGTACCTTCCCTAAGCTTAATCAACCCCCGAACCCTAGATCTTTCCCCGCATTGTGTTTACGATGCAAAATAGGTTTTCCCTCTTTTGACCTTTTCCTTCGGATAAATCAAAGAGCGGTTGTGAATTGAATTGCGATTCAAACTAATTAATAGTTTGTGATCCTATTTCCACCGCAACAGAAAATGGCGACTTCACTGGGGAATCCTAACTTTTGAGGGTTATCCCTAACTTGTTCATATTTATTACTATCTGTGTTATTATTCATTTGCATGTATATATTTGTGCTTTGATTGTGGGACTGTTCCTTGTGCTGTGAGATGAGTCCTACACCCGGATCTAGTGTACCTTAGGTAAATGGCAATAGACCAAGGAAACTGTACGACGTATATCGATACGGTTGATCTGGTGGCCATAGTTAGTGCGACTTCTTGGTTGGTGCTTATATTCCTTAAGTCAAGTTGAGGATAATATTGAGGCTGCCATATGTTGTCAATGCACTAACTGACTTTTAGAACCCTAGTTAACTCATCTTGGCCTTTAGAAAGTAGTGAGGTAACCGGCTTTGGTGCAGACTGAAGTTGGTTGACACTCGATACTACGCTCATTGAGATCTTAAACTTGGAGGGTTTTGGTTGGCAAGTAAGTTGCCTTCTGAACAACCACCCTTGTGAAGGATCAATGATATTGAGATCCCTTAGAACCTGGTTACTTTTGTAGGACAGGATGAACCATCTAACTTCAGGGGAGGGTACTTGCCTTTGAACTTCATGAAATCTTCATCCACATTTTAGCATCATTTACTTTTTTGCATTGCATGTGTCTCCCGATTTCTCACACTCGGTTCTCTCACCCACCTTTCGTCACCCTGAGTTCTCGGCACCAATACAACACCAGAGCTCAAACTCGGAAAAGAATGGAGGATCAGGCAAAAGAGATTGATCGCCTTAGCAATGAACTCGAAGACCTTCGAGGGGGTATGGGGCGTATGATGGAATTGTTACATGTCATGAATGCTAAGATGGATACCCAGCCCATTGTTGTTTCTGAGATTACCGGCGTTACTGTGGACCCTCCACCAAGTGTGACCGTAGCAAGGGACCCACCTTATGGTCTTGCTCCGGGTTTTGTGCCTCCTCAAGCCACTGTTCCGATTAATCAACCTGTTCAGCAGGCCGTGCCCTTGTTTTCTGAAGTTTCTAGGGGGGCTCCTATCTTTGCACCACCTGTTGTACACACTCGTGCGCAACCGTACTTCAATGAGACAGTTTTTGATAATCTTGATGAGAATGTTGAGGGTTATGAGAAACATGATAAGCTTCGTGAGGAAGTAAACACTATCGTCCAGAGATTGAAAAAGGTAGAGGGTGATCAAATTTTTGGGACTGCTGCAAGGGATGTTTGTTTGGTCTCAGGTTTGGTTATTCCCCCGAAGTTCAAAACTCCGAACTTCGATCGTTATGAAGGTGCCACCTGTCCTAAGAGTCATTTGATCATGTATTATCGCAAAATGGCTGCCCATGTTGAGAATGATAAACTGATGATTCATTGCTTCCAAGACAGTTTGAAGGGTGCTTCTTCCAAGTGGTATTTAACTTTGGACCAATCCCGCGTTAAGAGCTTTCAAGATTTATCTGACGCTTTCATCAAACACTACAAGTACAATATGGATCTGGCTCCTGACAGAAGACAGTTGCTGAGTATGTCACAAAAGAATTCTGAGTCATTCAAAGAGTATGCTCAAAGGTGGAGAGAGACTGCTTCGCAGGTAGAACCTCTTTTGACCGAGAAAGAGTTAGCCGATTGGTTTGTCGACACAGTCCGTCCAGAATTTTACGAAAGAATGGTGGGTAGTGTGACTTCGAATTTCTCCGACATCGTTGCTGTGGGTGTCAAGATTGAATTGGGTATGAAGAGTGGTAAAATGACAAATAATCATGGCGCTTCTAAGGATCAGCCGAAGAAACCTCTGTATAGCTCCCAGAAAAAGAAGGAGAGTGAGACTAATGCTATATCCTCTGGTAGACCAAGGGAACGCTTTTATCGGCATCCGCAAGGTTATGCTCAACCTCAAGGGTACCCAGTCCAATACGCTCAACAACCCTATGTGGCAGCCATTACACCTTCTTTCAATCAACAGGTTCCCATGTATCAACCTATGCAACAACCTCCTGTTTATCCGCCTCCTGTCAACTACGTACAGGCACCCAATACTCCTGCTCCTCAACAGCCAAAGAGTCCGGCTCCTCGCCAGAATATGCCGAACAGAAGAACGTATAAACCTTGTCCGCCGATTCCAATGACTTTTACCGAGTTGTATCCCTCTTTGGTCAAGCAGGGTCTCATCACTACTCGGGCTTTGGGTCCGCCTCCTAATCCTCTACCCGCCAATTATAACGCCGCTGCTCATTGTTTATTTCATGAGGGTGCGCCTGGTCGCGATCTGGAGAATTGTTATGCTCTCAAAAATATTGTCAGGGATTTATTGGAAAAGAAGATTTTGTCATTCGAAGATCCTCAACCAAATGTTAAGAAGAACCCTTTTCCTAACCAGGAGAGTGTCAATGCCATTAGTGCTGATTCAGAGGAAGGTTATGCCCTTGACGTTGAACAGATTAAGACTCCTCTCAAGATGTTCCATTCGAAGCTGTTTGAAGCCGGTTTGGTAGATACTTCCCACGTTGCATGCGCAAGTTGTGAAGCCAGTATCAAGGGTTGTGTGTTGGTTCAGAATGATGTTCAGAGGTTGATTAATGAGGGTGTTTTACAAGTGACAAGCCAAGCCAAGAAAGATGAGGTCGCTGCGGTCGAGCCTGTCTTCCATCAGCCCGAATCAAAGGGTAAGGTACCAGTGTTTAATCTATCAGGGGCAGGTTCTGCCAATCCCGTGTTCGATATACCAAATTCGTCTATCCCTGAGGTGAATCAGCCTAAGCCTATAGTTATTCAAAAACCAGGTCCGTTTCCTTTCAGTGATCCTAAAGCCGTGCCTTGGAAATACGACGTGACGATGATTGACAAGGAGTCTGGGAAGATTATTCCAAAGGAAGAGGGTAAGGATACTGTGACCAATATCGCAGAGGTAAGCAGGATGACCCGCAGTGGCCGTGTGTATACTCCCCATTCCAATGAGGTCCCACCTAAGGAAACAGCTAGTATCCCAGTGCCTGCCAAAGACAAAGGTAAAGGAGCCGTCACGAATGATGAAGATGCCGAATTTTTGAGGATCATCAAGAAAAGTGACTATAAAGTTATCGATCAACTTCATCAGACTCCTTCCAAGATCTCGATTCTATCTCTGTTAATGAGTTCACCCGCTCATAGGATGGCCTTGCAGAAGGTTTTGACTCAAGCACATGTGGATCAAGATATTAGCACCAGTCGGTTTGATAGTGTGATTGCCAATTTAACCGCTTGTAACACCCTCAGTTTCAGCAATGAAGAGTTACCGAAGGAGGGTCCGAACCATAATCGTGCTTTACATATATCGGTAAAATGTCAGGAGGACAATTTAGCGAGAGTGCTAGTAGACACCGGCTCTTCTCTGAATGTTCTACCCAAGAGGGTTCTTGATAGGTTGGCTTGTAAAGAGACTGCGCTGAAACCTACACCTTTGGTTGTCAAGGCTTTCGATGGCTCTCGTCGATCGGTAATGGGGGAGGTTGAGCTACCTATCCTGATCGGTCCGCAAGTTTTTAATATCACGTTTCAAGTCATGGACATTAATCCCAATTACAGTTGTTTACTTGGAAGGCCGTGGATCCATGCCGCTGGGGCAGTGACCTCAACGTTACATCAAAAGATGAAATTCGTGATCGATGGAAAGTTGGTTATTATACACGGTGAGGAGGATCTGATGGTCAGTAACCTGTCCTCTTTCTGTTACATCGAGGCCGATGAGAATGCTTTAGACATTTCCTTTCAAGCACTTGAGATCGCCAATGCTGTTCTGCTGGAAGTCGAAGAGACAGTGGGTCAGGGTAATCCATCTTTTGCATCTCTGAAGAGTACCAAAGCAACAATTGACAGGGGCATTCCCGAAGGTTGGGGAGAGGTAATTGATGTCAAGACCAAGACTGATCGCTCTGGGTTGGGTTACAAACCAACTCAGAATGGAGCTGCCACGACTGTCGAAGGGCGTCCGAAGGTTATCCAAGAGGTATTTGTCAGCGGAGGTTTCCAAATCAATGCCATCAGTGAATGTGAGAAAAATGAAGAGCTGAGCAACCTGGTGTTTAAGGGTGATGCAGTTTTGAACAACTGGGAGGCCGTAGAGATCCCTGTTATCTTTCCCTTGTCAAAGTAATTGTTTTTTAAAGTTTCATTTACATTTTCAAATAAAAATCTGTAGCTCTGCCCAAGGCTATAGGGTCGCTTTTATTGGGCCACCTTTCATTCCTAAAAAGACATTAATAAAAGCATTTTGTTCGATTCCACCTTGTTTCATTTGCGTTTTTCGTTTTCACCTTTAAAAATGAAATTGGCAACCTTTTTTCAAAAAAAAAATAATAATAAAAAAAAACAGCATTTCATTCTTACATATCTTCGAGCATTTTAATTAAGTAAGCCTTCCATCATGCAGAGATATCGTAAACCTTGTTGGATCCAATGACTTTGCTGACACTCCTGACTGGGATGCACCCATCAATCAAGCTGAGGACGAGGGTGAAGAAGATTTTGAAGTACCCGCTGAACTGACAAGATTGATTGAGTACGAGTACACAGAGCTTCAACCGTATAAAGAGCAGGTGGACTTAATTAATCTCGGTACAGATGAGAGAAAGAAAGAGGTCAAGATTGGTGCAATGCTGGGGACAGAGGTTAGGCCGAGGTTGATTGAGTTGTTAAAAGAGTATGTTGATGTGTTTGCGTGGTCGTATCAAGATATGTCGGGCCTAGACACGGATATTGTTGTTCACAAGTTGCCGCTTAAGCCAGATTGTCCGCCTATCAAACAAAAGCTTCGAAGAACGAGACCCGACATGGCTTTGAAGATTCGAGATGAGGTTAAAAAGCAGTTGGATGCAGGTTTCTTGGCAGTCGCGAAATATCCAGATTGGGTTGCCAACATTGTGCCAGTGCCCAAGAAGGACGGTAAGGTTAGGATGTGTGTGGATTACAGGGACCTGAACAAAGCAAGTCCGAAAGACGACTTCCCTCTGCCACATATCGATACACTTGTAGACAATACAGCCAGTTTTGCGTTGTTTTCATTTATGGATGGTTTCTCTGGCTATAATCAGATCAAGATGGATCCCGATGATCGAGAGAAGACTACTTTCATTACTCCTTGGGGGACCTTCTGCTACAAAGTCATGCCCTTTGGTTTAAAGAATGCAGGGGCAACTTACCAACGTGCTATGACCACTCTTTTTCATGATATGATGCACAAAGAAATTGAGGTGTATGTGGACGATATGATAGCCAAATCTCAGAGTGAAGAGGAGCATTTAGACCATTTGGCGAAGCTGTTTGAACGACTCAGGAAATATCAGTTGAAATTGAATCCTGCAAAATGTACCTTCGGTGTCAGATCTGGAAAACTGCTTGGTTTCATTGTTAGCCAGCGAGGGATTGAGGTGGATCCTGACAAAGTCCGAGCCATTCAAGATATGCCGGCTCCGCGAACCGAGACGCAAGTTAGGGGTTTTCTGGGACGTCTGAATTACATTTCCAGGTTTATCTTTAATATGACCGCTACTTGTGAGCCGATATTCAAGTTGCTTTGCAAGGGGCAGACAGTTGAGTGGAACTCTGATTGTCAGAAAGCGTTCGAGAAGATTAAGGGTTATTTGCAAGATCCCCCTATTCTGATCCCGCCCGTACCTGGAAGACCGTTGTTTATGTACCTTACTGTTCTCGAGAAGTCTATGGGTTGTGTGCTTGGACAACATGATGAGACTGGGAAAAAGGAACATGCGATTTATTACCTGAGCAAGAAGTTTACCGATTGCGAAAACAGATACTCACCATTGGAGAAAACTTGTTGTGCATTGGCATGGGCCGCTAGGCGCCTTCGGCAATATATGGTCTGTCATACCACATTGTTGATTTCTAAAATGGATCCGATCAAGTATATTTTTGAAAAACCTGCTCAAACCGGGAGGCTAGCCCGTTGGCACATGTTGTTATCCGAATATGACATCCAATATGTACCCCAGAAGGCGATTAAGGGTAGTATTTTATCTGATTATCTCGCAGACCAGCCAGTTGAAGATTATGAACCTCTTAAGCTCGATTTTCCTGATGAGGATATTTTGTTGATTAAAAGAGATTGTGAAGAGCCAGATCCGAGCGAAGGTCCAGACCCAGGTCTTTGGTGGAAGATGATGTTTGATGGTTCCTCAAATTTCAATGGGCATGGTATAGGCGCCGTTTTGATGAACCCAAAGGGTGGATTTACTCCATTTACAGCAAGGTTGGACTTTGAGTGTACTAATAACGTCGCAGAGTATGAAGCGTGTATCCTCGGCCTCGAAGCAGCGATTCACCTCCGAATCAAACTTCTTAAAGTAAGTGGTGACTCAGCCTTGGTTATTTACCAAGTACAAGGCAAATGGGAAACGAAGAATGAGAAGTTAATCCCTTATAAAGACTATATTATTGAGCTGATCAAGCATTTCGACGAGATAGAGTTCGAGCATGTTCCTAGATCCGAGAATCACGTTGCTGATGCTTTAGCCATGTTAGCATCCATGTGGAAAGTTAAATTCGTTAATGAAGCACCTCTTATCCATATTGAGCGCAAGGTTGAGCCCGCTTATTGTCAGATGGTCGAAGAAGTTGAGGTGGAAGAAAAGCCTTGGTTTCACGATATCAAGAACTATCTCGTCAAGCAGGAATATCCCGATGGTGCTACTGGTCTGGACAAAAAGACATTGAGAAGATTGGCGTCCAAATTCTTTATCAGTAATGGCGTGTTATACAAGAGAAATCACGACATGGTCCTGCTCAGATGCGTTGATAAACGGGAAGCGGACATGTTACTGCAGGAAATTCATGAGGGGACCTTCGGAACTCATGCCAATGGTTATGCTATGTCCAAGAAGATGTTAAGGGCGGGGTATTATTGGTTAACCATGGAAGCTGACGGCATCCAATACGCTAGAAAATGCCATAAGTGCCAAATTTATGCTGATAAAATGCATGTACCTCCGTCACCGTTGAATGTTTTGTCTTCACCATGGCCGTTCTCTATGTGGGGCATTGACATGATTGGGGCAATCGAGCCGAAGGCTTCTAATGGTCATCGTTTTATCCTCGTTGCTATAGATTATTTCACCAAGTGGGTAGAGGCTGCCTCCTACACCAACGTGACCAAGCAAGT
This sequence comes from Lathyrus sativus, assembly GCA_963859935.3. Taxonomy (NCBI): domain Eukaryota; kingdom Viridiplantae; phylum Streptophyta; class Magnoliopsida; order Fabales; family Fabaceae; genus Lathyrus; species Lathyrus sativus. The sequence continues at coordinate 610,627,968 of OZ012739.1, forward strand.
GGTTGCCCGCTTCATCAGGAAAGAAATCATCTGCCGTTATGGAATCCCAAGCCGGATAATAACTGACAATGGCACCAATCTGAACAACAAGACTATGAAAGAGCTGTGTGATAGTTTCAAGATCACTCACCATAACTCTTCTCCGTACCGTCCTAAGATGAATGGGGCCGTCGAAGCGGCAAATAAGAATATCAAGAAGATCCTGCAAAAGATGGTTGTGACTTACAAAGATTGGCATGAGATGTTACCGTTTGCTTTACATGGATACAGAACCTCGGTGAGAACTTCGACAGGGGCAACACCTTTCTCACTGGTATATGGAATGGACGCCGTGCTCCCCATCGAAGTGGAGATACCTTCGCTAAGAGTGTTAATGGAGGCTGAACTTGAGGAAGCTGAGTGGGTTCAGGACAGATTGGATCAGTTGAATCTCATTGACGAGAAGCGCTTGACAGCCATGTGCCATGGGCAATTATATCAGAAACGGATGAAGAGAGCGTTTGATAAGAAGATCCGTATCCGTGAGTTCCGTCAAGGAGAGCTCGTACTCAAAAAGATCTTGCCAGTACACAAAGATATGCGTGGAAAGTGGATGCCCAATTATGAAGGCCCGTTTGTTGTAAAGACCGTTTTCTCCGGAGGGTCTCTGATACTTACGACAATGGATGGTGAAGAACTAGCACACCCCGTGAATTCTGATGCAGTCCGAAAATATTATGCCTAAAGACCCGCTAAGTCGAAAACCTGCAAAAGGCGACTTAGGCAAAAGTAAGGGTTAAAAAAGAAGTAATAATAAAAAGCTCGCTAAGTTGAAAACCCGAAAGGGCGGCTTAGGCAAAAAGGAGCGTCCCGGTGGATTGAAAACCCGAGAGGGCGGTCCAGGCAAAAGTTAGGGACAAAGGCACTTCATTGCATCAGAGGACACTGATCATCTCGAACACACTTTCCGCATGAGAGCCATGTTTCAGTTCCTCCATCCTTGCCCAAAGCAGGATTCTGGATTAGTCTTAGTTATTAGTGTCAGTAGGTGTCATTGGATTCAATGTAACCTTTTCCCATGTTGCCAATTTCAAAACATAATCATCTGTGGAGCTATGCCTTCAGCGAGCTACCGCCCTTTAAATAAAAGAAACCATCTCGTTACTTACATTCTTTGGTGCACTGCTCTTTGCTTTCTATTTGTTATGCAAAATGCTTTTATTCCTAAAATTTGAAAATGAAAGGTGCATTGTAGATTTTTCAAAACTGTTTTTCAAAAACAAAACAAATTTGAAATGTAATAAATTACTTTGACTAGTGGAAATTCCGAAAGGATCTCTTCATTCCCCGGAAATGTCATTATTGCAGAAACACTTTCAAACCATTGCTCTAACACAGTCCCCAGAGAGACTATAAGCTGACAACTTTTTCTTGGGAAACTCAAAAGTGTTCCTCAGGTTTTCTTCTCCCCAGGTGAAGACATGGTACTATGCACTCAAGCAGATTACTTTCTCCCCAGTTAATTCAGAACTTTAAAACCAGATTTGGTTCCACCATGGATCCTTCCCACCCATGATTGACGTATTGGTTGCAGAGAACGCAGGGTATCTCCGTCGAGATGTTTATTTCGTCTCTCGTCCTATCTCTAGTCTGTTTCGTCAGCATACGCAAGGGCATAAGCATCACATGCCTATTTCATTTCATATTCATTTCATATTCATTACATACTCATTACATACTCATTTCATACCATCTTGCATACATAAACATTAGCATACATAGACATTAACATACATAGACATTAACGTATGCATCAACATATGCAGTAGCATTCACAGGCTCATTATGTTTCACCATCATTTGGTTGTTACCGCCGAGTAACTGGGTTCGTCCATTCTCTCCAAATAGATTGTCAGCCATAAGCATAAAATACTTACTTGTTTCCAGTTTCCCCACAGAGCTCGATCCTCGTGGATGACGGTTACTTCAGCTATCTTTCCTCACCAGGATAAGATATTTACCCTCCGAGATCATTCCCTCGATGGAGTTTTGATTACCAGTCTTCTTTCTAGCTCGATCCTAGATTGAATCTCAGTCTTGTCGGTCGTCAATCCCAACCGGACGTGCATTTATTTTGCACCATCTAAAGGTTTTCACCATACCATGACAGATACGCGACTATATCACTTGAGAAGTTTATCACTATACCCGGACGTGCATTTATTTTGCACTATCTTTCAAGAAAAACAACTACAATCATTTACAGATACATGCCAGTTCACGCCTGGAAAATCTAGCATTACAACACTACAACACTTTACAATCCTACCTCTTACAACATCAATGAACAACATTTCTCACCTAAGAAGCCGATCCTATCTTCGTTATGACTCGCAGCAAATGGCCATCTCCATGGAGCAGTTGGGCTTCCATTTACCTGTCGTCTGGAAGTATAGAAGGTTTTTGAACCAAATTGTATTCAGGAGAGCACGATCTTGAAATACGGAGAGGTTTGAGCGGAATCATATTCAGGAGAGCACGATTCTGAATTATGAAGAAGTTCATTTATCCTTTAGTAAAAGAAGAAACCGAATCGTATTCAGGAGAGCACGATCCTGAAATACGGGGAGGTTTGAGCCGAATCATATTCAGGAGAGCACGATTCTGAGTTATGAGGAAGTTCAATTAGCCCGTTTCATATTCAGGAGAGCACGATTCTGAAATATGAGTATATTCAGTCATCCAGTTTCATATTCAGGAGAGCACGATTCTGAAATATGAGTATATTCAGTCATCCAGTTTCATATTCAGGAGAGCACGATTCTGAAATATGAGTATATTCAGTCATCCAGTTTCATATTCAGGAGAGCACGATTCTGAAATATGAGTATATTCAGTCATCCAGTTTCATATTCAGGAGAGCACGATTCTGAAATATGAGTATATTCAGTCATCCAGTTTCATATTCAGGAGAGCACGATTCTGAAATATGAGTATATTCAGTCATCCAGTTTCATATTCAGGAGAGCACGATTCTGAAGTATGAGTAAATTCAGTCATCCAGTTTCATATTCAGGAGAGCACGATTCTGAAGTATGAGTAAATTCAGTCATCCAGTTTCATATTCAGGAGAGCACGATTCTGAAGTATGAGGAAGTTCAGTTTACCCTTTTCATGTTCAGGAGAACATAATCTTGAAGCATGAAGAAGTTTATTTATCCTTCAGTAAGAGAAGAATCAGAATCGTATTCCAGGCGCCGACCTTAAAATGCGAGAAGATTTATTTATCAGATAAGCAGCAGCCTCTTTATTTGAGTGCTTATCCATTTTTGCACATAAGTCCTTTCCAACGATAAGTGACAATTCTCCCTCGAGAAGCTTATCAGGGCAATTCCCATCAAAGTCCATTTATTTTGGCATACAACCGGTTTTTACCCTGTATATTTGCTACGGATTCCCGAAAAGTCCGTTTGATCGTGTCACGAGAGATAGTTTACAGAAGCTTGGATGTTATTCTTTGCTCAATGCTCCATGCATTCTGTGATCGATTTTGCAATCGTACGTGATCCAGATTTACTTTTAGATTCCCCAGTGGAGGCCGTCTCATAGGTACCATCTCCATTGGAGGATCTCGTTCCTTTTCTAAAAGTGACAATTGGTCATTCACACCAGTTGACTATCATTTTTAGAATTCCCCAGTGTTGTACTGTGTCTCAGCGCGTCATTTTCCCCAGTGTGTTTCTTCTCGTGGCGTCTATCCCGGTGTCGTCATGTTCGTCAGCATTTTCGCATTCATTATTCCAGCATACGCAGCATATCATATTCATAGCATCATCTGCATTAAGTCGTTCCAGTCTTGTCCATAGCATCGCATATCGTCGCATATAAGGGCAAAATTTTCGGTTATCTATATTTAAATCTCTCCACCACGATTCCTCGAGTCTCTGTCACTCAAATCGTCCGGTGTAGCTATTTAAATAGGGGCAACTGTAATACCCCAAATTTTACCCTCATATTTAGTCGGTCATTTCGCATATCATATCATCTGCGCATTTGCTAACCACTAACAAGACCTGAAGGTGTTTGTTTTGCAGGAAATACCCCAGGGGCGTTTTGGTCATTTTTGAAGCATAGTTCGTAATGTTGGGCGTAATGATGTTTTTTTGAGGCGTTTATTTACGTGGGTTTGATATCAAAGTCTGATCTGTGGAGCAGGGTTTAACAAGAAATCATTCTTCTTTCTTCTAGAGGGAAAACAGTGAAAACTTCGACTGATTAATGGAACTTATTCATGCAATGGTTGGATCGAATTAATTCCAGGATATTTGACTAGTGAGATTTAATCGGATGTTGAGGTGTTTGCAAATTAAAGCATGGAGAAGCAATTGGGAAATGATTTTAATAGAATATGTGAATTTTATTCATAATATTTTATTATCATTATTACAAGTTTGCAAAGTGAATTACAAAGAAGAAATGATTTGGATAAAAAATGTTATTTATTCATAATATTTTTTTGTTACAAGTTACAAGGGATTACATTAAAGTTCTAAGGAATTACATTAAAGTATCTATCCTAAATCCTAAGAACATCTAAGTGTCTTCATGCTGTCTTTAAGCTTCGCCGCAAATCTCGACTAACCTGCACATCAAAGCAAAACAAGCAATATAGAAAATGTTAGAGGTTTTTGACACTCTCAGAACAGTGTCATCATCGAGTGCCGGGAGTGGCACAACCGAAGCTGCGTCCTACCCCCGTTACCGACCCGCGCCATTGGCGTCAGATCAAGTGGCTACTGTTTCTTATCAATGCGGGACAACCGAGAAAGATGAAGAGGTAAAAGAAGTTCGGGCCGATAAATGATCTCTATCTCAAAGCCAAAACAAAATGCCATTCATCAAGTAAATATTGTAGCAACTATCAAGCAAATCTGTAAGGCCAATTGGAGGCTGGAAGTGCACGAAGTTAGCAAGAAAAATTATCCAACACAGAGGCTCAGTTGAGGACAACATCATAGCCTCTTCTCGCACAACAAACAACACAAGTTATCCAACCCTGAAATACACAAAACAACATCAGCAACCCCAATTTCATAACAGAGTTTAAAACAGTTCAGTTCAGGAAACAGCAAGAACCGAATTCAGCTCGCATTCATAAAACAAATGAGCTAACTGCACAAAGAAAACTGGATTACAGAACGAGACAGTGGAAGTTGTTTCGAGTAAAATCATGATGGGCCAATGTCGACAATCAAGATATCAGAAAGACTATGAAGTCATCAAATCACACCTGCAAGTGAGGTTGTAAGAATAAGCAGATAAGCTCCCATAATCACGGTGATGTGTTAGTACAGTTGGGATCCCAGATGTGCAAAGCACATTGAACAAACAAGTCACAAGTTCGGTTCAACAAATAAACCAAAGCATAAGCAGTTCATAAACAGAGTCAAGCTGTATCAGTTGTGACAAAAGACGAAGCTGCAAGCCAAACGAGAAAACAGCAAGATCGAGCCAATTCAAGACTAAAAAACCATGATGCAAGAATTAGATCAGAGTCCATATTACCACTTGGAAAACCAGCAGTCAAAAGGACCGTTCTTGCAACCAAACAGGATATCAAAGTGTAGTTATTAAATCACGCCAAACAAAGCATAGAAACAGCCCAAATCATACCAGAAAAGCGAGGTAGGTTCACAATCATGCTCGCGCGTCAATTTGAACACAAGCCTCAACCAAATGTGGTGATATTGGAAAACCAGAATGCGAAGCCGAGGCTCAGTTCACACATCATAGCCTTAGACAAACAGTCCTATCAGTCGAAGCCAGAAGCAACCGTCGCAACATAATCGAAGGCGGCAAGCAGCGGTATCAATTCCCTGGTCAGTTCAGACTAGAATGTCATCATCACCGCATCGTACCCCCCTCGGCGACACCAATCCGGCAGTATCTGAAACTACCAGTTCTCTCTGAAAGAAGAAGAGGAAAAGCTAATCCAAACTGCATCAGGAAAATAAGCCATATCAGCAATGAGTCCAAATCAAATCTGAAAAAGGAAATCAGAACATATCAGAGATAAATCGTAAATCAAATCCAATCAAAGTGAATCCAAATGGGGAAAGTTTTCAAACGAAACATAAGAAAATCATATCAGAATCTCAATCAGATCAAAGTAGCATCGGTTCACCAAAGTTCCATAAAATCAAATCAAATCGTTTCAGTAAAAATAACGTGTATCCAACAATCCAAGGCCCAAAAGAGAGTCAAAAGAGGGTTATAAAAGGGAATGATATCACCTGAGTGAAAGGGGAGAAGATAAACGACAAGAACGGACAAGTCGCAAGCAAACCCTAGTGGTCGCGAGAGGGAGAGGATTCACCGGCGCCGTTTAAAGCCACGACGAGCAAATCCTTTCCGTCGAAGCTCAGTTTACCATCATTGCCTCCGATTGAACCCACCGTAAGCTTTTCGCTCCATTATCAGCATATTAACCGTTTGTTTCTGTTTCTTAGTGTGTGGAGAAGGTGATACGAAAGAAAAAGGGGAGACAGAAGCCATAAACGAAGAAGAATAATGGGCGATATCGTGATGAGAGCGCGAGCGAGAGAGAATCGAGAGAGGAGAAGAAGAATGCAAACGGCGCCGCGAAGGGGATCAAAGGGTGCTGAAACCCTAATTTGATTGTGATGCATATACACACTAACCGGGTTGGGTCCGGGAGTGATGACCGGCCCAACCCTTTTCATTTTTGTTGTTTTTTAAAATGTTTTAAAACCTTTTTTTGTTTTTTTAAAAATTTAAAACTTGTTTCATAAAGTCTTTTATTTTTCTTTTTCATTTTAATTAGTAGTTGAACTTTAATAAATTTTTTTAAAATATAAAAATTGTTTTTTTTAAAAAAATAAATAAAAATAAAAAAACCTTTTTAATAAATAACTTAAAAATCTTTTTTTAAAAATATCTAAGTTAAAACTTTTTTAAGATTAAATTTAAAATGTTTTTTCCAACTAACCTCACTTTTTTTTTATAGCTTCATTCAACATCTCTTCTCCAATATTGCACTTTTCCTCCTAACTCGTCCAATCATTGTCCAACCTTGTCTATTAACATTGTTCATTGGTTTTGCAGCTTGTCACGTTTACCGTTATTTATTTTATTTCTCGATTCAAGTTTCGTTTATGTTTGTATCTGCTTCTCAGTTGTAATCTCGCGAACCTAATAATCGCGCTTTAAATTTCTGCCTTTTAATTTCTGTTTGTATGGCTTTAACTGCTGTCTTTATTTTCCGCTTGCATGATTCAATCACCTCACGCATTTATCAATATTCCAGTCACACCACACATCCGAAGGTTAGGTCTAGCTTTTGGCCGCCGCGCCAATAGTCCATAAATCTTCAAAACCCTAAGAATTCAAAACTACAAACTACAAACCCTAATTTTCACAAATGCCTCGCCGCAGGCTAAAATTACAATTTTACCCTTAGCATTAGGTCAAAGAGCCGCCGCGCTCATTTTAGGGTTTCCCGCCGTGGAATCCCTAATTTAACCCTAATTACAACTTAACATTTCAATGTAGAGATTTGGAGTTTCTACACTCCACGTAAGCGTGTCCTTAAGATGCGTTTATTCCCCTTGAGACCTTGACCACAGTCAAGAAGTCTCTAACCTCCCTTTTGAGGGGAACTACGATTACTCTGATTCCACTCCCGTAAGGATACGTAGGCACAAGATGCGATGTCTTGCCGAGTAAACTTAGAATTAACCCCTTAGGTCTCTTTTCTCACTTTTAATCCTTTGTACATATACCTTAAGAAAATAAATAAAGCAAATAGTAAGCATTTGAACAAAAGGTTCCTGTAGAGTACTACAGAAGTTTAGGGTGCTAGTACCTTCCCTAAGCTTAATCAACCCCCGAACCCTAGATCTTTCCCCGCATTGTGTTTACGATGCAAAATAGGTTTTCCCTCTTTTGACCTTTTCCTTCGGATAAATCAAAGAGCGGTTGTGAATTGAATTGCGATTCAAACTAATTAATAGTTTGTGATCCTATTTCCACCGCAACAACTGCGTATCTAATTTCTTCCTAATAGAGTAATCTAAACCTCCTGTTGCCATTTCGACCAACTCATGTTCAGGCACCTGTGTAAAACACCTTGCCTTAAGTAGTCGAAACCTATTGAGGTATTATTCGATTGGCTCTGAAAACTTACGCTTTACACTGACCAACTCTTTCAAACTAATCTTCGTCTGGCCCATGTAAAACAGTTCATGGAAGAGTCGTTCTAACTGCGTCCAGTTACATATTGTACTTGGTGGTAAAGTGGTAAACCACATGAAGGTGTTCTTTGTAAGAGAACTTGGGAAGTATTTTATCCTAAGGATTTCGTCATTGGCTATCTCCCCAGCCTCAATTATGTAGCGTGCTACGTGTTCGACGGTGGACTCCGTCGTGTCCCCTGAAAACTTAGTGAACTTAGGCACCTTGGTCCTAGGGGGTAATTCCGCTCGAAGGATGTAGTCGACTATTGGTGAAGTATAATTTGGCCTAGTAAACCCAATGTTTAGGCCATTTCAAGTCATGATTCTTTCTACCATCGTAGCCAAGTTGTTTTCGACCGCGAGGTTGTTGCGTCGTACTTGCTGGACCACATTGTCTGCATCCTGGTTTCGATTCACCATAACTATTTCTGGGTTTCTCTCGACCTAGACTCTGGGAGTTTCAACAACATAAGGGTTTATTCCTCTTTGGTTCTCTAAATTGGCCTTTGGCGCCACTCTTGGAATTTGTTGTGGATTATCCTCCACAGGGGCTTGGTTCCTTTCTAACGGAGGTACCCCTATAAATTCAGTCAAGCGTGTTAACTGTGTCGCCAGTTGTTGGTTAGCGTGAGTTGTGTCTCGAATTAATGGCTGAAAGATCTCACCCATAGTCTGGGAGAGGGTTTGAACCATCTGTAAGTTACTCTCATCCATCTGCTGCCTCAAACAGGCAACAGACGTATTGGTTAGATTGGGACCTTGAGTCGAATATCCTAGACTTAAACTCTGAGGGTTTCGACCAATGTTTGAACTAGGTCCTGATCCTTGCAAAGGTGACACCATTCTGATTTCAGAAAATATTGGGGGCGCACTTTGCAGCCCCTGCATTACAATCGTTGACATCCCATACGGGGGATTCCTTGGTAACTGCGAAGGACCAAAAGGGGAAAACTGCCTTGACACTGATGGTCCTGCTATTGGAGTTTGGGGATTCGACACTGGTGGCCCAATATACTCCAATACGGGTTGTGTGTAAGGCCTAACTATCGTTGTCCCAGATCCTACTGGGGCGAAGGTTTGTTCTGACCTTATGGGAGGCGCTACTTGCTCTCCTGTCGATGGTATAGGCGGTGGGACCATGTTGTTACTGGTTCCTTCGCTAGAACCTCCGACTTGTGGTTAGGATTGTTTGGCTGGTTCGTTTCCGTCGCCATATTCCTAAGGATTGTTCGACTTTCTTCGTTAGCAGCGCTAATTCTACCACTTCTTAGTAACATATAATGTACTTTCTACGAAGATTATTAAGACTTGTAAATGAGAATCTTTTAATTCTAAATCGCGGGGATATTTAGCACTGTCCCACTGGGCGTGCCATTTTGTTTCCCTTGAAAATCGAAAAACAACTGTTGATCTTCCAAATTTGACTTTGGTGACTCACAGGATCGATCAGATTGATCCTAGGACATGTGCTAAAGTATTCTTCGTTTAGAATTAAATTTAAAGTACTTGTAATAACGAATTGGTAAATGTGCTTGTAATGAAAAAGACTTCGATTGGGTATTTTAAAGTGCATAAACTTAAAGAAACACTGTAAAAGATTCGTAAAAGGCTGATCGAAGAAGGTAAAAAGTTTAAAGGAAAAGAGTAATTGGAGTAAAGGATGCAGGAAAGGTAAAGGCAAAAAAGTAACACTTGCACAAGTGGTTCGACAGAGGAAATGTAAATGTTGCTGAAATTGTAAAAGACTTTATTGAAAAGTTGGTGATTTTACATAACGTACATTCTCCGTGAAAATACTCTTTTCTCACACTCGGGTACTTTGAGTAAATTTTATTGGAGTTACTTTGTACAAATGGTAAAACACACAGAAATCTGTCTAACATATCCCTATTTATAATGCTAATAATTAACTGCTAATAACTTCCTAGTATCTCCTCGATCTAACAAGTGTCAATTGCATGTAACTTCCTGCTCTAGAACTCGCCACGTGTCTTATGAACAGAACCGCTCCCTCCAAATTTTGAATTTCAAAACGACGTAGCAATCCTCCTGCAGAATTTCGGTCGAACTACCTCTGACACGGTCGAAATGCTCATAACTTTAGATTTCTTAATTTTTCTAAGTTATCTCAACCGTTTAGCTTAGAAGATTCCTTAGAGGATGTCAAGACCTCTTTGCTTCATTTTACTTAGACATTAATTATGTCTTAATGTTTAGCAACCCAAGGCAGTGTCGAATTTGGGAGCTAACACATCCGGACTTCATAAGCATGGATGCTTGTCATATATTTGCCTCCGGTAATCCAGTGCCCATTCTCCTTAGAGACGTCTACCATTCAGTTCACAGCAAGAATGAAAACAGAAAGGGGAAGAACGTGGCATGTTGTGCTCCTCTACTATATAAGTGGTGTGCTAGCCATCTTCCTAAGTCAGGGTCGTTTATTGATTCTGCTGAATCTTCACCTTGGTCTGCACGTTTGATGGGTTTGACTCCTGACAATATTATCTGGTTTAATATAGATCTACTGGGTAGAGATATTGTGTATAGCTGCTGTGACTTTCCTAACGTCCCCTTGGTCGGAAGGAATGGATGTATCAACTACAATCTATCTCTATTGGTATGACAATTTGGGTATGCATTACGAGGTCCTCCTGAAGAGGAAGAGCTACAGGAATCTCTGTATCTCACAGGGTTGCTTGAAGGTGACACTTTGGTCAAAGTACAGAATGCTTGGAGCAAAATTCACCGGAAGTGGAAAGTCTTTCTAGGAAAAAGCAACAACAAAGCCTTTGATCCGTATGTGACTTGGGTTCGAGAGAGAGCCGCCAAGTTTCTAATGTCGTTTCCTGCCGTGGAACCATTGTATCCTCTTGTGTGCAAAGAGCCTACTACAGTTGATATCCAGAAATTCAACCAGGTACTCCAAGAGAAGGAAGAGCTACGAAAATCCAACGAAGAGTTGGAGAAAGAGATCGCTCAACTTCGGAAAGAGAAAAGTGAAGCTGTTTATACCTGCAAGAAGCAGATTGAGATGATCAACCATCTAGGCTCTAACCTGACCAAAGAAACTGATGCTAGGGAACATCTGGGATTGGACCTGAAGGCAGTACATGGCGTGTTAACAACCAAGAAACAGGATCTGGACAGAGTGTACCAGAAGTTAACCCAATACGAGAGGGTCTGGAGCAGCACCCTAGCCAAATACAAAGAGTGGGAAGAAAAGCTGAAGCAGCAAGTAGCCGAGCTAGAAGCTCAGATTATGGTGAAAGATAAGGAGATAGAGGTTGAAGCCTCACTGTGACGAGACGTCCAGTATAGACTGGCTGAGGCCGAGGCGAATTTACAAGATCTTCAACTCCGGAATGATGCTAAGAGGAGTAGAGTTGAGAACCATTCTGAAGAAGGTGTTTCTAGGAGCATTGCCGAGAACCTCCCATAATCCATCAGGCAAAGGGACCTGCTGGCCCAGGGTTTGTCTACTCAGTCAGATCATCCCGCTACAAAGAAGTTGATAGAAGATTCCCGTGCCCGTGGCCGCACCTGATCTTTTGTATCTCTTTTTGTACATTTTATGCATTGATATGCTGATCACTGCCAGTCTGTTGGTTGGGGTCATGCCTTATTGCTTCAGTTGTATGTGATTACAGTTGTACGCTACCCGAGCGGGATTTTTAGATGAATGTATGAGGATTTCTTTTCCATGATTGGATGATAGACTTTATTTGTCTCGAAAACTAGGATCGGGGGGATCTCCCCAAGGCACAGACACACGTTTGCATTTGCATGAAGCATTTGCATAACGAGCACCTTGTCGTTTTTTTCCTAACCCTTTGTGTATGCAGTTTGTTCCAGGATTGACCGAAGACCGATCCACTGCTATCCGACCAGAGCGAATCAAGCTAGAGCAATGGAACAAGTGCAAACTGACGTTCAGGAACTCCGAGAGAGGATGGACCGCTTCATGGAGCTCATGCAAGTGGTTGCCAACGGCCAAGACCAGCTCAGAACATTGGTCCAGCCTCTGATCTCAAGGGTTGACGGCAACGGTGTGCTTCATGGTGGGAGCGTTCCACTTCCCCCTCCTATTGAAACTCCTCAGGATGGCATCCCTGTGACCGGGGGGAATGGAAGTGGTAACGGCAATGTGATCACTAACATCGGGCCCAATGGTAATACGACTGGCGTCGGTAATGGAAACTTTGAGGCTAATGGCAACACTGGACTAGGCAACGGCAACACAGGTGCTGGAAATCTGTATGGGCCTCAGCCATGGCTAGAAGATCGTCAAGAAGATTTGTTCTCACAGAGGAGTGCTAAAGGAGAATTGACTGCTGAAGCACGTCTGAGGTTTAAAGCACTCGAGGACAAAATGAGGAACTTCGAGAACTAGAACACTATGGGTGTTGACATGACTAAACTGGGGTTAATTTCTGATTTCAAGGTGCCTCCTAAATTCAAGGTACCCGACATTGAAAAATACAAGGGCACCACTTGCCCTCGGGTCCACTTAAGGTCATACTACTGAAAGATGTCCACTCACTCTGAAGACGACAAGTTGTTGATGCACTTCTTTCAGGATAGCTTGTCCGGGCCATCCTTGGAATGGTACATGGGTTTGGAACCCACCAGTGTGCGCACATGGAAAGAACTTGCTGAGGCCTTTGTGCACCATTATCAGTATAACAGTGACTTGGCTCCGAACCGGGTTCAACTGCAGAACTTGTCACAGAGGAACAACAAGGGGTTCAAAGAATACGCCCAGAGATGGCGTGAATTAGCAGCTAGAGTTCAGCCGCCGATGGTTGAACGAGAGCTTGTTGAGATGTTTGTATCCACTCTCCCGGGGGTCTATTACGAGAAATTGGTCAACGGTATGTCAGGGAGTTTCTCAGATCTCATCATTACTAACAAGCACGTTGAAAATGGGATCAAATTAGGAAAAATTCAAGGGGGTGATCTGTCCTCAGCTGGAGGAGGAAAGAAACCATACGGTAATAAAAGGCGTGAAGGAGAGACAAGCGTCGTGTCCAACGCTCGGAGGAAAGGTAAGGGCCATCGCCAGCAGGTGGCTAGCATAACCATCCCTGCTGTCCAACAACCCCAGCCGCAACACCAGCCGCAGCAGCAGCAGCCAAATCAACAAGGGTACAGAAGGTATCAAAACAAGACACCTCTGGAAACTCGTCACCTTGAGACACCGCCCATGTCTTATGCGCAGCTATTGCAAACTCTGCTTCAGTTACAGTTAGTCCAGAAAAGAACCCTGGCTCCCTTAACAGGGGCACCTCCGCAGGGTTATGATGCAAATGCAACATGTGATTTTCACTCAGGGGCACCTGGCCACACGATAGAAAACTTCAAGGCATTCAAGCACAAGGTGCAAGATATGGTGGATGCTAAGATCATCAATTTCTCAGATAATGTGCTGAATGTCACAAAGAATCCTATGTCGAACCATAAGGGAGGTGGGGTGAATGCCATTATTGAAGAAGAGAACTTAGATTTGTTGACTGATGTCAAGGATCTGAAGACACCGCTTAGCTTCGTTAAAGCCAAGCTGATGAAGAGAGGCTTCTTTCTAGGCTGTGGAGAACTGTGTATGGGCTGTGCGACTCGTCCTGATGGATGTGAACAGTTGACAGTGGGGATTCAGAGTCTGATGACCGAAGGAATCTTGCAGTTTAACCGAAGGGTCGAATGTGGATCTGGAGAGGTAATGCTAAAGTAGGATGATGAGGTTGCCACCATCACCAACCCTCGCCAGACGATAACCATTTCTGCACCCAGGCCGTCCACAATTACCATCACAAAAGTAGGACCGATACCTTTTGAAAGCACTAACGCTGTCCCATGGCACTATGGGGCGAACGTCTACTGTAACGGACAGAAGTTGGAACTGGAACCATCTGGGCAGTCTGTAGATAACCTAGTGGGAACTGGAGAAATCACACGCAGCGGAAGAGTATTTGCTCCACCTGAAATTGTGGTAGACAAAGCAGATAAAGTTGAGAAGACCGATAAGGGAAAGAGTAAGGTCGTTGAGGAGACCCCTCGTGGGGTAGAAAAGGACTTACTTGTAAAGGACGTTGAAGAGTTCATGAGGTTGATCAAGAAGAGTGATTACAATATCATTGACCATCTCTATTAAACACCCTCGAAAATCTCCATTCTGAATTTGTTGCTGTGTTCGGAGTCGCACGGTAACGCGCTGTTAAAGGTTTTGAATGCCGTGTATGTACCGCAGGAGATCTCGGTCAATCAGTTGGAAGGGGTAGTAGCCCACGTGAATGCTGGAAACGGGTTAGGGTTCACTGACCTGGAGCTGACGCCGAAGGGAAGAAACCACAACAGTGCCCTGCACATCTCGATAGAGTGTAGGGGAACAATTATGTCTCATGTGTTGGTGGACACTGGGTCATCGCTCAATGTTCTCCCGAAGAAGGCATTGATGAAGCTAGACACAAGAGGATTGATTTGCACACCCAGTGATCTGGTTGTGAAGGCTTTCGATGGAACCAAGCGTCATGTCTTTGGAGAAGTAACTCTGCCAATCCAAGTTGGGCCAGAAACTTTCGATGCAGTCTTCTATATTATGGACATCATGCCAGCCTACAGCTGTCTCTTAGGCCGGCCATGGATCCATTCTGCTGGCGCCGTGACCTCCACGTTGCACCAGAAGCTCAAGTATGTTGTCGGAGGCAGCATTGTAACTGTTTGTGGCGAGGAAGACATAATGGTGAGCCATTTGTCGTCCTTAAAATATGTTGAGATGGATGGCGAGATCCACGAAACCCTATGTCAGGCATTCGAAGTTGTTAAGGTCAAAGACGTAACCCCAGTAATGACTGAGAAACCAGAAATGACTCTCTCTTCCTTCAAGGAAGCTCGGGCCGTTGTTCAATCCGGATCTACCCCAGGCTGGGGACAAGTTCTAGAAATACCTAACAAACAGGACAAGTTTGGGTTAGGATACTCTCCTACGGCTGAAGCCCCCTCTTCTCACAGTGCGTCGCGAGGTAAAGGGCCGATCCAGTTTACCAGTGGCGGGGTAATATTTGAAAGTGTCAACGTAGTGTCTGAAGACGGCGAAGACAGCGATTGCGACCTAGATTCCTGGATCCAGCCAAGCAAACCAGGCCAGAGCCTCAACAACTGGTCCATCAGGGATACCATCCAAGTGACAGGCAAAGAGTAATGATTTACTTTCTCCAATTATTGTACAACCCTATGTCCTACCCGGGGCATAACGGTTTTATTGTCAGGGCCTTGTTTGGTTATGTACATGCATTTTACCAATAAATCAAAAGGCGTTTTTTTTCGCACTCAAATATTGTGATCCCTGTTATTCCTGTTTTATATTTGTTTTGAAAAACAATGAAATGGCAATAGGGTTTGTGCTAACCTGCATATCCTTCTCTTAAGCTTAACCCTTGCTATTGTAGGATCCACATAGCAGATGACATCGACTCTGGACCTTCTACGACTCACTTCAACTTCGATTGCCCGGTCTATCAAGCCGAAGAAGAGATTGATGAAGACGAAGACCTTCCCGAAGAGTTGGCCCGCTTGTTGAAGCAAGAAGAGAAAGTTATTCTGCCTCACGAGGAAGAGATTGAGATTGTGAATCTGGGTTCCGATGAGCTGGTCAGGAACGTCAGGATAGGGGCTGCATTGCAGAGTGATGTCAAGCAGAGATTGGTCGAGATGCTGAGAGAGTATAGTGACATTTTTGCTTGGTCATACGAAGATATGCCCGGACATGATACTGACATCGTGGTCCATCACTTGTCGCTGCGAGAAGATTGTCCTCCCGTTAAGCAGAAGCTTAGAAGGACACGACCAGATATAGTCGTTAAGATCAAAGAAGAAGTGCAAAAGCAGCTTGATGCTGGCTTCTTAACAGTCACCACTTACCCTCCGTGGGTCGCCAACATAGTGCCTGTACCGAAGAAGGACGGTAAGGTGTGAATGTGCGTCGATTATCGGGATTTGAATAAGGCGAGCCCTAAAGATGATTTCCCGCTCCCTCATATTGATGTGTTGGTCGACAATACATCTCAGTTCTCCGTATTTTCGTTCATGTATGGCTTCTCCGGCTACAATCAGATCAAGATGGCATCGGAGGACATGGAGAAAACTACGTTTATCACACCTTGGGGAACGTTTTGCTACAAGGTAATTCCTTTCGGTCTGAAGAACGCAGGGGCCACTTACCAACGAGCAATGGTTACTTTGTTTCATGACATGATTCATCATGAGATTGAAGTCTATGTTGATAACATGATTGCAAAATCCCAAACGGAGGAGGGACATCTGTTCAATTTGCTGAAGCTTTTTGAGAGGCTTAGGAAGTTCAGGTTGAGGCTGAATCCTAACAAGTGTACTTTCGGAGTACGGTCTGGAAAACTACTGGGGTTTATCGTGAGTGAAAGAGGCATTAAGGTTGATCCTGCGAAGATAAAAGCAATACAAGAAATGCCAGCGCCAAAAACTGAAAGAGAAGTTCGTGGTTTCCTGGGCAGAATAAACTACATTGCAAGGTTTATCTCTCAGCTCACGGCCACGTGTGAACCGATGTTCAAACTGCTAAAGAAAGATCAGGCGATTATCTGGAACAAGGATTGCCAGAAGGCATTTGATAAGATAAAACAGTATCTACAGGAACCTCCAATCTTGATACCCCCAGTGGCCGGAAGACCTTTAATCATGTACTTGACATTTCTTGAGAATAGTATGGGGTGTGTTCTCGGTCAGCACGACGAGACGGGAAGAAAGGAGCATGCCATTTATTATTTGAGTAAAAAGTTCACAGATTGTGAATCCCGTTACTCAATCCTGGAGAAGACGTGTTGTGCACTCGCCTGAGCTGCTAAACGTTTACGACAGTACATGCTCAACCATACAACCATGCTAATTTCGAAGATGGATCCGATCAAGTACGTCTTCGAGAAACAAGCGCTTTCGGGCAGGATTGCCAGATGGCAAATGGTGTTGACAGAATATGATATTCAGTACATCTCCCAGAAGGCCATCAAGGGAAGCGTATTGTCTGAATACCTCGCTGAACAGCCGATCAAAGATTATCAGCCGATGAAGTTTGAATTCCCTAATGAGGATATCATGTTTCTCAAAGCGAAGGATTGTGATGAACCGTTGCCCGACGAAGGTCCATATAGGAAATCCCAATGGAAATTGATATTTGACGGGGCAGTTAATTCTTACGGAAGTGGCATTGGGGCAATCATCACGACTCCCCATGGATCCCACATCCCGTTCACTGCTAGACTGACGTTTCCAGTCACCAATAATGAAGCAGAGTACGGAGCATGCATCATGGGTCTAGAAGAAGCAATTGATTTGAGAATCAAGAACCTAGATGTATATGGTGACTCAGCACTTGTGATTAACCAGATTAAAGGGGAGTCGGAGACTCGTCAATCAAATTTGGTGTCGTACATGAATTATGCCAGAAGGCTGCTTCTGTTCTTTGATCGAGTGGAACTCCATCATGTGCCCAGAGCTGAAAATCAGATGGCTGATGCCTTAGCCACGTTGGCTTCGATGTATAAAGTCAATTTTTGGAATGAAGCTCCAAGAATTGTCCTTTCTCGTCTTGATAGACCTGCATCCGTCTTTGTGATCGAGGAATCCTCCGACGGTAAGCCATGGTTCCATGACATCCAGACCATCCTTATGACTAAGGAGTATTCTGCGGGAGCGTCAACCCAGGATAAGAAGACTCTGAGGAGGCTGTCTGGAAATTTCTATCTCAATCCTGATGGAGTTCTGTATAAAAGAAACCACGATCTCGTGCTACTTAGATGTGTAGATGAGAAAGAAGCAAGTATGCTCATGGAAGAAGTCCATGAAGGAACATTTGGTACGCACGCCGGCGGGCATGCTATGACAAGAAAGATCCTGAAAGTAGGATATTACTGGATGACGATGGAATTGGATTGCTTTAAATTCGCGAAGAGATGTCATAAATGCCAGATTTATGCTGATAAAATTCATGTGCCGCCATGCCCGTTGAACGTCATGTCCTCCCCGTGGCCGTTCTCCATGTGGGGCATCGACATGATAGGCAAGATCGAGCCCACTGCATCTAACAGTCACCACTTCATTTTAGTAGCCATCGACTACTTCACCAAGTGGGTGGAGGCAGCCTCGTATGCTAACGTGACCAAACAGGTGGTGGCTAAATTCATAAAGAGGGACATCATCTGTCGTTACGGAATTCCCGAGCGGATCATTACTGATAATGGTTCGAATCTGAATAACAAGATGATGAAGGAGTTGTGCCAAAGTTTCAAGATTGAACACCACAACTCATCTCCTTACCGGCCGAAGATGAATGGCGCCGTTAAAGCAGCCAATAAAAACATTAAGAAGATTGTACAGAAGATGGTTGTGACCTATAAGGATTGGCACGAGATGTTGCCATTTGCATTGCACAGGTATCGTACGACATTACGTACATCAACCGGGGCAACTCCTTTCTCACTGGTGTACGGTATGGAAGCTGTCCTACCGTTAGAAGTTGAGATTCCTTCTCTACGAGTTTTGGTTGACGTAAAACTCGATGAGGCATAATGGATTAAGAACCGACTAAACCAACTCAGCCTGATGGACGAGAAGAGGTTAGCATCGATTGCATATGGTCGTCTGTACCAAAGCCGAATGAAGAAAGCTTATGATAAAGGTGCGTCCGAGAAGCTTTCAGACGGGTGATCTCGTCCTGAAGAAGGTTCTTCCTCCACACTCCGATCACCGGGGCAAGTGGACTCCGAATTACGAAGGTCTGTACGTCGTCAGCAAGGTCTTCTCGGGAGGAGCTTTGTTGTTATCCACGATGGATGGCGAAGATTTTGCATCCCCGGTGAACGCGGACGCAGTTAAAAAAATACTTTGCTTAAAAAAATGACCCGCTGGAAAGAAAAAGAATATCCAGGCAAAAATGGGGCATCCTGGCGAACCATAAAAAAGGAAAAAGGTTCGGGCAAAAATTAGGGATATAAATGAAAAATGTACACCCGCAAAGTCGAAAACCTAGAAGGGCGACTTTGGCAAAAAAGGGTATCCCGGTGAATCGAAAACCCGAAAGGGCGATTCAGGCAAAAGTTAGGGATTTGAAAAAGCAAATGATTGCGTTTCGCGTATGGACTTTCATTATTTAGTGGTTTGGAAGACCTGAGGGTCGTTTATCTGAATTAATCTCTTCTGAAGCTGAAGCGTCGGAGAAGTATCAAAGTCGAGTGGGTCATAGAGGGATCAACTCATGGTGTTCGTCAACGCCATATTGCCGACATTTGTGTATATACTGATGTATATTTATGTTTTTATGCCTGCACAAATTTCCTCATTCCAGGAGCTTGCATCTGTTGTAAAGCATTTTTGCCCATTCAGAGGTTTGTTATCAATAAAACGTATACTATTCAGCAATTCTGTTTGTTTATTTAGCATTTATCTGTTTTATTTTCGAAAAAGAACGCCGATGTTTTTGATAAAATGCGCATACATAAACTTGCTGGCCTAAGCCGCTGATTGTTGAAACAATGAATTACTTGAACATTGTCACAAGATGATAACCTTGATAGGTCCCTTTGAGAAGGGTATCTTGTCTGTTTGTTTGTTGTACTGTTGTAGGTATAGCATATTCCAGGCAGTACGCCGTATGTGTTGCTGAGCATGATGATTCCTTCTCCCTCAGCGAGTTCAGCAGTATTTCCCCACGGAGTCAGAACATGGGATGGTGAGCGTTGATATGTCTCCCCAAGCAGAGAAGATTCTCTCCCCACCCAGATGTATCCTGAAGGATCATCATTTCCCCAGCTGAGTCATACGCAGAAACATGTATTCATTCCCCGCACCGAGTCAATGTACAGATTCTCGTAGAAGACTATTCGCAAGTATGCGGCTTTCAATAGTTCAAGACTGAAGTCTCCAGCGGAATGGAAATTCCCCACAGAGTTGTACTCTCCCCGGCATGTAGGAGTTATTCCAGTGTCTAGTTTCCTATCCACAGTCGAGTTTGCAAATCCCCAAGAGAGTCAAGTCCTTGGAAGATGTTGAGGCCATGATTGGTTTTCCCCAGTAGAGTGTTGAGTAGCTGATGCTGTATTTCCCCATCGGAGTCGTTACCTCCAGGAAAGTGTTAGTCGTGAAGGCTGTGCAGTTTATTTCTGCAATTGACATCGTTTTCCTCAGCAGTGGTGGTTCATATACCCGGATGAGCAGGTTCAGGTTCTCGGAGAGCTTTATTCCCCTGCAGCAGTCAACTGAAGATCATTTCCCCAAGCGGAGTCCAATTGAGATTGGTGTGACTTCTTCTCCTCGGCAGGATGAGTCCTTCATCCACCAGAATGGTTCTTTCTCCTTGACAGGAGGCTTTTCCCTTCAGCATTTATTTAGCTGATGCGGTCATAGCATTTTGCATGATTGTATAGCATTTACCCTAAAAATGCGTAGCATTTCCACCGTGTGGAGCATTGCGCCATTGTCTAACATATGCATATGAAACATGAGCTAGGTCATTACCGTTCTTGTTTTGCAGGTGTTCCTCTGCATAATGGTTTGCTCAAGATGATTCTTGAAGTCCCCAACGAAGTTGATTTCTCAAGATGATTCTTGAATTCCCCAGCAAGGTTGATTTCTCAAGATGATTCTTGAATTCCCCATCGAAGTTATTGCTCAAGATGATTCTTGAATTCCCCAGCAAAGTTGATGGCTTAAGATGATTCTTGAATTCCCCAGTGATGTCGCCAGAGTTGGTTGCTCAAGTTAAGGCTTAGGATTCCCGGCAGAGCATTTGCTCAGGATGATTCCTAAAATCTCCAGCAGAGTTATTGGTTCAGGATGATTCTTGAAGTCCCCAGCGGAGTTGATTGTTCAAGATGATTCTTGATTCCCTCAGCAGAGTTGATTCACCCAGAATGATTTCTGGATACCCGAAGCAGAGTTACTTGATAGTTCTCCAGAATCCCCAACGGAGATGTGTCATCCCCAATAGGTTTGAACGGAGAAGTTGAAATTTCCCTCGAAGACTTGATGATTGAAGTCCGGCAGCGGTGCCAAAACCCCAGACTTACTGATTAAGTCCAGCTGCAATGTCGAAGCAGTTTGCCCAGCTGACGTAGAGTGCTTGACGGAAAAAGAATGTGTATCCTTATTGGTCCGTGATTGGTTAAGGATTCCATTTGAAGACTTACTGATGAAGTCCAACTACGATGTCGAAGTAGTTCTCCTAGCTGACGCAGAGTGCCTGACGGTAAAAGATTGTGTATCCTTATTAATCCGTGAATGATTAAGGATCCCATTTCAAGACTTACTGATGAAGTCCGACTGCGAGGCCGAAGCAGTTATCCCAGCTGACGCGGAGTGCCTGACGGCAAAAGAATGAATATCCCGATTAGGTTCATGATTGACCGAGGAGTCTATTCCCGACTTATTGACAAAGTCCGGCTGACGCCCGAGATGTTCTTTGAATGCCCGACGATATAATTAACTTGATTGTTAGAAAGTTCCTAATGACCTGATGAGTCCCGAGGAATCCTTCTGCCGCAGTGTCGCAGAATGCCTGACGGCAATATCAGCTATGTATCGCCGGTTACCGAGTGACCAGTGATCCCTTGATGACTTGAGGACGAAGATCTACAGCAAAACCAGATGATCATCCTGACGGAGATTTGAGATTAGACCTTTCACCGGTTACCGTGTGACCAATTCCCCCAGTAAGTTGTCGTGCGACGGGCATGTTCAGTTTTGAAGATGTGCCTATCAATCAAAGTATCGTTTACCCGTACGGTCGGCAAATCACCCGTTACCGTGTAACCGGTGATCCCTCGATGATTTGAGGATGCAATGATATCAGATAAATCAGAGAATCATCCTGACGGAGGTTCAGATCAACATTTCTCCAGCTAGTTGCCGTGCAGCTATTATTTCTGTTTCCGAAGATTTGTCCCATCAGAGTACCGTGTACTTGCGCAGTTGGCAAATTTCCGGGTTTGTTGGTATTCAACCGTCTTTTACCTTGATTATGTGAGAGTTGTTCGCTTCTCACCCAATCAGGTCCAAGCTGTTTGAATAAGGGCAGCTGTTGCACCCCAAAATTTGCCCAACATTTCTTTACCTAGCTTATGTTTCATTTCATTCACATTAGCATTATCATTTGCATTTCATTGACATGTATGCAGGGGATCAAGAGGTATGATTACCAATCAAGGGCTACACAAGACTGTGAAGATAGCTAAGAAGGTTATTCAGATGTTCAAGGGTTGATATCCTTGTCAGAGAAGTTAAAAGATCCTCAGGGAGAATGATTGAAGCCAAGTGTGTAGGTCTCCTAACTTGAGAGTTGTGGGAAGTCATCAGATGATTATGAAGCCATGAAGTTGGACTGGAGGTATTGAGAGAGCTCATGAGAAGTGTTGAAGATCACTTTGAAGCCTAGATAGGTCATTGTGCGAGATTAAGAAGACTCAGCCATGAGTGGTGCAATTAGGGTTTGACTGGGTCAGCCCTAAGTCAATTGATGATTTGAAGGAAGTTGAGACTTAATTCAAGAGCCATGTGATCATGGATTGATATATTGAGATGTTATAATGATGATTCCAAGGTCAACTCATCATGATTGAAGAGTTTGAGAAGTTTCAGGCTAGGGTTTCTAAGACTTGACAGTGTAAAATTCCCTGGCTTGACCCCTGACTTCAAGACTATTTAACTCAAGATATGATTGTCATCTCATCTTGACCCCAACATGATTGTTTTAGGGCACGATATTAGCTTTAATTTGAGTACTAGACGTCCTTGATAGGGTTTATAGAACTCAAGTTATGAGCCCGACAAGTTACAAGTCATCTGAGGCATGTGAATTTGGAGCTTGAAAGTTACCCAACTTACATGACACTTTTGCCTAAGAAGGATGATCCCTATGAACTTTTGGTAAACATGAATGTTGCTCCTTATCCTCTTATCTTTCCATAGAGTACTAGAAGTCCTTGATAGGATTTGTAGAACTCAAGTTATGGCTTTGACAAGTCAAGGGTATTTTGGGAAGTTGTGATTATGGGTCATTTTTGGTTATGGGACATTTTCACCAACTTAGACATCTCAAATGAAATTTTGTTCAACTTGAAAGTTGCTCAAAATGGGGTTTTAACCTTGACCATGTATCAAGGAGGCATTGAAATGGCTCAAGGAGAGACTTGATTCAAGAAATTGTGAAAAAGGAAGAATTAAAGAGAATTAACCAAAAATTCAAAATAAATGTTATGTGTGCAAATGAGGCAAAATAATAACATTTTTTGAATGGAAAATGCATTTTAGAAATAATGGCAATATTATATTTTTGATTTGAGTTCAATTTCATGGACTTTTATCTCATTGCTTCATGATGAAGTAACATAACATACATGAGCCATTAGATTGAAACAAGGGGAGAATCACCACCATTCATGTTCAATATCTCATGAGAAGTTGAATGCAAGCTTGCTGAGGCCAAAACAAAGAGGGAATTGTGACTGTCATGAATGACATTTTGGTGAGAATTTGAAAATCCAATTTCTCATTCTGAAGCTTTGAGAAGGTTCTGGATGATTCCAATGAGTTCTATATAAGGTGTTGAGTGTGTTCAGATCATTTTTTGGAAGAGTTTGAAGCTGGTAGCAGAAGGTGAGTTTGAAAATTCAGAGTTGCAAGAGAGAATCGAGTTCTGAGTTCCAGAAGAAATCAAGGCAAATTGAAGGTGGCATTGGCTTCAGAAGGAGTTTTGGAGCGTATCTGCATCATCTTGAAGGTTGAATCGAGCAAGAAGTGCTTCGGTTACACCTCCGAACTCAGGTTGGTAACTTTCATCCTTGTGCATAGTTTAGGAGGAGATAGATAGAAATCTATAGGTGGTTAGGATACTTGCAATGTGTAGTTGGATTCTAGAACAAGAAATCATGGAATAGAGACAAGTTAGGATGATGACCAATTTCTGTTGAGGCTGAATTCTTGCAGTTCTTGGATAGATAATCAAGATTAGATAGGGGAAATTGATCACCATGAGATGAGGATTGGATTGATGCCTTTAATTTGGAGAATATGAATGATCAAGATTTTGACACTTTCTGAAATTGTTATCGTGTTTTGAATTAGAGAGAGAGTTAGATGATTTTGAATGGAGATTATTGATCAGGGTGAAAAACTGAGTTGATTGATGTATAATTATGTGATTTTTGATGACCTGTGAACATGGCCTCACCGGAGAAGATGGTGGCGCCACCGTCTGGCCACCGTCTGTATTTCCCTCCAACCGGAGATTCAAATGAAGAAGACATATGAGAAGCGTTGGATCTCATCTCAGGCTTGACCAAGTAACCTCAACGCACGGCCACGATTGAGTTTGAAAACTCTGACTTTGACCCCTTTGCAAAATGCTCCGTTTCACTTATTGCACTTGCCCGGGCTTAATGACTGAATGCTATTCACACCTCCCCTCTGGCCCAATCTACTGAGTTAAACTGGGTTTAGTTGCTATTTGGCACGCTTGTTTTGTTAATTTCTTTTGATTTTCTTTTATTTTCATCATTTCATATTAGTTTGATAATAATTCATAAAAAATAGAAAAATAGGTCAATTAATTCCAGGTTTTTCCCCCTGGTTCATGATTGAATCTAGAATTTTATGGAATAAAAATATTAGGGAAACCATGCATTTTTATTTTATGTGCATTTTTTACATTTTATTTGATAATAAAATTACCATGGTTGATACCTCTGTTTGATGAATTTAGTTTGATCATTTGGTGATGAGTTTTTGCTTGATTTTTGGTTTGTGATTAGTTTAGACATATATGCGCCCATAGTATTTTTCTCACATTTTTGTGATGAAACTAGGCTCTGTTTTTAGGTTGAAACCTTAGGTGCTCCCTTTTAGGGTTTAAGTTTAGTACCTTTTAGTGTAGAATTTCTTTGTAGGTCTTATTTGAGGATTTGATCTCTGGAATTAATATGGTAGAGTCATAATTGACATAGGTTCCCATAGTTATTTTTGTAGGATTTTATAATTGATTTTAGTATTTTAGTTAGAATTAACTTTAATACTAGGTTTTAGGTGATCCTAACTTGCTAACTCAACTAGAATGACTTCATTAGTTCCCTTAGACTAGGGTTTTGCTTCTCTTGCTTTTGGATGATGATGAAGACTTGTGTGGGATGCTGTGGAATGCATGGTGGAGCTTGGACTTGAAGATTTCTCTCCCTTTGGTGTAGTTTGTTTATGGTTAAGGATTAGGGTTTTTAGGGAGATCTCTTAGAATAGATTTTCTTCCTTCATGAAACATGGAAGGTGTTGATCACTTCCATTCCTCCCTATGATGTAAGGTCCCCTTGTGAAGGCCTCATCCCTCCTTTGGTAGGATGTGTGGCTCTTCACAAGTTGGTAGAACCTTTGAGGGTTCTTTTCTTTGATGGTGGAGTGCTTAGTGGTGACCTTTGGTCTTCACCTTGCTTCTCCATATCCCACCTTGCTCTTGTTAGATGAATCTTTCTCCCTTGCTAGAGGATGGAGTTCCTTGTTAGAAGATTGAAGATTCTAGAGGTTGCACTTCCCCTTTGTTTGAAGACTGCCATTGAAGCTGAAGCTGGAAGATCAAGAAGAATAAGTTGATACTTGTGTGAAGAAGATCAAATTGAGATTGAAGAAAGAGCTGAAGCTTGAAGAAGATGAAGAACAAGTTGATACTTGTGATGGATGCATTGAAAGCTTGAAGAAGCAAGTTGATACTTACTATTGAAGATTGAAGCTTGAAGATGGAGTACTTTTCATTCCCCTGATGAGGATAGACTTGAAGAACAGTTACAGACTGAGGACTGAACTGCTGTCAGAGGAGTGCTTTGCTGTGAAGCTGTGGAAGCTGTTGATCTGCTTTCTTTCCTGTTTGTTTGCTTTCTGTGCAAATGTATTGATGTGACTTGAGTGATTTGCTTGATGCATTAGAATAAGTTCATGTTTAGATTCTTTTAAGATAGGAGCATGATTGCATTAGAGGTTGAGTTGCTCCCTCTGCTTGTATTTTTACTGTATGGCTTTGCTTGCAGGTATTCGGTAGAGCTCTGCTCCCTTGCCTATGTGGTTTGTGGTTTGCTTGATGGCATTTTATTTTTTCTTCATGATTGCAGTTATTCATATCTGGCTTGAGGTCGAGACGAGCTTGTGGAGGCTGATGCCCCACACACATTTCCTCCCTCACTTGCATTGCATGCATTTTACAGTCGTTTACTGTTTACTGTTTAAGCTGATGCTTTATCTGTTTCTGTATCCCCTTGGCATGATCCCCTAGGAATCTCACTTCCTTTGATAAGGAAGTGATGATTAGAACTTTAGGTTGAAACCTATGCATGCTAACTTCTAGGAGTTCCCTGTTTCAAACCTCAACCATAGGATGAATCCTTGGCATGACAACATTAGGACTTTATAATCTCTCCGTAGTTGTCCTTTTCTCTTCTCATCTTGAAACAACAGTAAAAAACGTAATAAAGGCAAGTTAGTATAAGCACATTACGAGCGTTAAGCTACTTGGGTAATGATAATTGAGCGGCCTCCTCTCAATCGTCTAGAATGTTTAGTATACATCCTTTGGACGATATGTGACGCATTCGTTCCCAGGTCATAGTCTCTAGTGCTGTACGAACTACAGACAACTAAAAAACAGTTCTTCCGTAAAAGACAGACAACAAACTTCAAACCTTTTTGCCCCGGGGGCCCATAATTCAAAGGAAGCTTTTCTGAAGAAAAAGTGTCGTTAACTCCCAGTTCTACCGCAAACGGTAACACCTAAGTCTCCAAGGGTCGAGCTGCATACACCAAACTGCTGGAACTGTCTGTTAACCCTACTCGATAAAACAGATGAATCTGAATCCCCGTAATCCGTATTATCCCGAACTACGTAAGCTCTGATCTCTCATACCTGTTGAGAGTACGTAGGCACAATACTGATGTATTGGCGAGCCACCTTCCCCCGTAACCCGTAGTTAGTCGAACTACGTTGACTCTGATTTCTCATTCTCTGATGAGAATACGTAGGCATAAAGCGCGACGCTTTGCCGAGTCATTTTCTTTTCTTTTTAAGCCAGCCTTGATAGGTAGATAGATAAAACTAACCTGTCAGATAAACACAAAAAGCGTGGATCCCATCGAGTACGATGGACGTGAGGGGTGCTAATACCTTCCCCTTGCGTAACCGACTCCCGAACCCAGACAACGGTTGCGATGACCTTGTCTTATACCCATTTCGTCAGGTTTTTCTGATCGTTTCCTTTCCCGTTCTGAGGGATAAATAACGAAAGGTGGCGACTCTTCTGTTTTTCCGGCACCTTATTTTCGCGGTAGCGACAATAGGGGGAAGGTTACTCGCCAAGACATCACCATCTTGTGCCTACATATCCTCATCTGGTATGAGAAATCAAAGCAAGCGTAGTTCAGACTGACACGACCATTGGTTGGTTCAAGTGTTTTAACTAAGTAGGGTTAAATAATCATTCTAGCAGTTAGGGACGATGTCTGTTTGCGGTAGAACAAAGACTTAACACGCTCTTTCTGAAAATGAGTTGCAAACAATCCCGAAGGATAAAAAGGTTTGATGTTTTGTTTTATGTTTTTTAAACAAGAAGAAGTGAATTGAGTTAGGTTTGTAACTCATGTTGCACTAAAGACTATGATTTGAGAGCGAATGTGTTGCATATCGCCCAAAGGGCATACGCTAAACACTCTAGACAAGGTGAGAGGAGGCCCCTCACTCATCATTCCTCAAGTACTTAAGGCTCGTAACGTACAACAAGTGTTAACCTTTATTAAGTATCTTATGAAGTTATGAGATGAGAAGAGAAGACACAAGACTCTAAAGGGAACTAATCAACCCTAATGTTATCATGCAATGTGTTCCTAAAGTTGGGATTGAAAGGGGAACTACCTAATGCTATCATGCAAAGGATTGAAATCCTAATGTCTCTCTTACTCTCATCTTAAACAGAGGGACTAGGAATCCTAAGGGGTCATGGCAAAATAGCACAAGTAAACATATAACAATTCAATCACAAAAGAAATGAGAGATGAAAGTGACTTAAACAAGTCAATGCAAGATGAGATGCAAACATGAAATGCAAACACAAATGCAAGATGAAATGATGCAACAAGACTCAACAATAAAAGACTCAACACAAGCAAGTGACTTAAACAAGTCAACAAGAGATGAGATGAAATGGGAGAAGCAAGCTCCTACAACCATCAACCATCAATCATCCAAACAAAAGGGTGCTATCCTAAGATGCACACACAAAGAAAAGAGGGAGGAAAAAGTGTGGGGCAGAAACCACATTAATGTTATCTCAGCCAAACATTCATCTTTGATCATACAAAAGGAGCAAGCAAACAACATGCAAGAAAGAGGCCAATTGTCCAAGACAAACTCAAAGTGTATATATGACACCAAATCATCTTGAATAAATGGTAAACCGCAAAGGGGAAGAAGTAAAATACCAAGATAAAAGCTTCAAATCAATTTTAACAACAAAAGGCACACACAAATAAGATCAAGGCAAGTGAAAGAAACCAAGTTCTAACACAATCTCAAAACTTAAGACAAGTGGGGAAGCATGATTCAAAGATAACTTGTAATGCAATCAACACATGTAAATGACCCAAGATAAATGAAACAACACCTTAAGTATGTTATAATTATGTAATAAGGCTCACCAGATGCATATTGGATCACTTGAGATCATTTCCCAAAGAAACTAGGTCAAACTAGTATGTATGAACACCTCCCAAAGTGACTTGACTTGCAAGATTCACCAAAAATAGAAGGAATGCTCGATAAATCTCAAATAAAATGTTCAACCAAGCTTGATTGATCATAAACCATCAAGCAAAATCTCATGGACAAATTCAACTTAAGGAATCACCAAATAATTCCAAGAATGTATGGTGCTCCACCTTATCGAGTACATGTCGAGGCTCAACAAAAGTCCAATCAAAGCCAAATGAAAATTGATCATAAATGAACCAAATCAACCCTAAAAGATACTTCAATCTATCACCTAAATGATGGAGAATAATTGGTTATAGGGGATTTGCAATTAAGGTTCAAATAATTAAGATCAAAATTAGGGTAAACCATAAAACACATCACATTGGAAATTCCAAATAAAATAAGAAAATAAATGGAAAATGGAAATAAAAATCATGGAAAATAAATTAACATTTTGAAATTTTAGAAAAATATTTTTTTGGAATTTTAGGGTAATCAAAACTATTTTTAATTAATTAAAATGAAAGCAAGAATTAAAATGAAATAAAAATAAATAAAAGCCAAGGTGGGGTGTATCAGTAATACCAGAAATGAACTACAACCAGTGCAAACTCGCTTGGGCTCCAAAAAATGGAAGGTGCGAAAGAAAACAAGCCCCAAATCACAACAACCATCAGACTTAATGAAACGCAGCGTTTCATTAAGTCCAGTCAGAGTCAAACGTACACACCAGCCAAGTCAAACCAATGAACGCGTGACACACAATAGGTCAAAGAGTCCACCCTTTGCCAACTCAGCCTAGCCAGAAAAATAACCAGACATCGGAGCTAGGGCTCCAGTCGTCTTCTCCAGCCAAGGGGTCATCGGAGTTGTGCCAAAACAATAAAAATTGCAGAACCTGGTACCAATCAAAAGCTCTCTTCACAAGGATCATGAATCCACTCTCTATTTTTCAAAAAGGTTCGTAAACAGTGGTGAAAACAAGCCACAAATTTCAAATGTGTAAATTGAAATTGCATCAAACAGACAAAAAAATGATTCAAACATGTCCTACCAAGGGTAGGACTTCAGATGCACCCAGTATGGACTTAAGAATGTGCCTAATATGATAGTTTTAAGAGGACAAAACTTACCAAATGGAGCTGCTCCGTTGGCTCTTGAAAAAGAGTGCAAGCTTCTATTTAATGATGCAGAACTCTTCCTTGAGATTTGATGAAGATGATTTGAGCACTGATTTGCAAGAAATCTCAAAGAAATGGCAGATTCAAATAGAGGAATTTTTGGAGAATTTTGGTGTGGTTCCCTCTTTCTCACGCAGCAACAACCATTCTGATGGTTTAGGGAAAAGTTTCAGCTCTTATATGATGGGTTTGAACTATCCATGCAGGCCCATGTTGGTTTTTTCAAGTGATTCAAAAAAATGCCAAAAACTTTCCACCTATGGCACACACAGGTTTAGCACCAAACATTCCTCATTGGGTCAACAATCAAACATTTGAGGTGTGTAGAAAACAATTGGATTGTCTTGGTTCATGTAGGATGCCTTTGTGTAAGGTTTTATGTCATGGCTTTTTACGGTATAAAATGTGAAAAGGTGGCATGTAACTTGCACTCTTGTTGGTCCAAATGAAGTAAAATGTAGCATGACCACAATATGACACTAAAATGATGCCAAAAGTTCAAAGATCAATTCCTCTTATGACTTGTAATGGAAGGTATTCAAATCATGTCCAAAAATCACTTTTTCAAGCTTACCATGGCCTAAATGATCACACAAATCATCAAGTCTCATGAATTTTGGATTCAAGATGATGTTAAGTCCATTCGACACAATTTTCATGTTGGATAAAATTGGATTTGAAGCCTTGAAGTTCATGAAAATGACCATTGAAAAGAATGACCTATAATGAAGTTTCCAAAAATACCCTTGCCTTGTGAAGACCATAACTTGAGATGTACACATGAGAATGAGGACTTATAGGACTTTTTGAAAAGCTAAGATCATGAAGAACAACTTTCATGTTCACTTGAAGTTGAGGAGAAATTTGATTCTATGTCAAAATTGCCTTGGAAGTGAGTTGACTTTGAGTTGACCAAAATTTTCTTCATCTGAGGACACCAACTTGTTGACATCATAACTTGAGATATACAAACTCAATGGATGATTTCCTGTACTCAAAATAAATCTTGATAGATGATGAACAAGTCATATGTTTTCATTAAAGTGAGATTGAGCTTGCATCATAGTGAAAGTTGACCTTGAAGTTAGGCACCAAAGAAGGGGATTTTATACTGAAATCATCTGAAACCCTAATTTAGTAACTCCTTGAACTCTTGAATTTCCTTGATTTGATCATAACATGACATCCTAGATGATTTGGATGACTTACCATGTCTCCATAACCTAGAACCAAGTCTTGAACCCTCTCAAGTCCACAATTGACTCTTGGTTGACCAGATGAAACCCTAACACCATATCCTTTGACTAGGGCTTTTGCAAATGAGTTGAATGACTACACAAGCTCCACAAAGACTTCTCAAGGTACACAATGAGATTTTAAATCATGTCTTATCCAAGTAAGTGACCTCATGATCCTCTGATGACCCTAAAGATAGGAGGTGGCACCCATACACAAACCTCTCCTCTCAAGGAGCTTTGAAACTCAATCCTGATGGCAATAAACTCTTGGTAGCTTGCAAATGATACCCTTGCTTGAGATTGAACATGAAGCTCTCCCCTTGAATGGCACAACAACTCTTGATCCCCTGTTAAGAACTAATGATATGCAAAATGCAAATGCTAAATGAAAAGAAACATAAGCCAAGTTAGGAAGAAAAGGTTGGTCAAATTTTGGGGTACAACAACCTTCCTCTCACGTAATCGACTCCTGAACCTAGGATTTGGTTGCGAGACCATCTCTTCTCCCTTTTTGAGGTTTCTTCGACTGTTTCCTTTCTTCGTCAGGATAAATATCATTTGGTGGCGACTCTATTTTCTGCCGGTTGTTTTTCGCGTTGCGACATATAGGAAAGTGATTAAAATAATATCTAAAAATTATTAAAAAATATGACTAAAAATCAAATCAAACCTGAATAAATCTCTACAAAAAATTCGGATTTTTTTGAAAATATGAAAATAGAAAATAAATCAAATAAAATAGGAAAATAAGGAATTTGCAAAACAGTAGCTTCCAACTTACCTGATAGGTTGGAATGCTTACCATTATACTGCAACCCTGAAAATCAACAAGAAAACACAAAAAACAAAAAACAAAAAACAAAACTCTAAACTAAAATTCTAAAATTGGCTAAAATCAACAAGAATCCTCGGCAACGACGCCAATTTGATCCGCTGTCGCGCACGGATCAAAAATGAGTATTTTTGAAAATATACTTAACAATAATGACAACTCGAGTATCATTCTCAAGGATTCTTGTATTATTATTAACCAACCAATTGGACAATGGGGGGTTTGAGTTTCGATTAACAGAAAAATAGTGCAATTAAGTGATTATCAAAATAAGTTGAAATGACTAATCCTACTGATTCGTTCCGACTTATCATCGGCTATTATAACACCAATCTCTAAGTGGCTTCGATCCTATTCGATTATGAGATCAATTAGACAAGCACTTATCACAATCAAGTGAATTATGTTCCTGTTTACCAAATTAAGCAAACGGTTAAGAATATGACGAGTTAACGAATTAAGCAAATGATAACACGCAATTAAATTTAGGAACATGCATACAATCAAATTTAATCAATTATATCCTATGAACAACAATCGAATTAAGAAAAAATTGCAATCAAATTAAGCAAATGACTTCATAGAAAAGGATTGAAAGAAATCAAATTTAAATTGATATTAGAATAAACTTAAAACGATGGAACCCGTAAGCAGCAGGATTTGCCTTCGGGAATTAGTTCACCATTCAAATCGTATAAAACAAAAGAAAAACTGTGAAAAGAAGGTCATGAACAGTAGCACGACTGCTCCTAGGTATAGGGAAGCGTCAAATCCAATTTCTAACCCAACTGGGTCGAAAAATATAAAAAGCCCGACTCAAAACAAAATATTTCTAAAGTCTAAAACTTCAATGAATTATTCGAAACTATTTCGCTCCAAATCAGCTCTCGACCTTAACATGAAGTTTGTAGCTCATTGTCTCAACTTTCGAACGCTTATTAGAACACGTCAATCTGATTCTCGTAGCTCCAGTTACGATCTGCACAATAAACAAGTATCAAATAGTTGTTAATGCTGAAAATAAGTTGTGAAAATAAATAAAGCTAGAAACAAACTTAAATATGAAAACACATTAAAATAGTAAAAATACTCAAATAAACTGTAGGAATGCCTAAGTATAACAATGGAAGAATATGCATGAAGATGCACTAATCAATGGTTGAACACGAGCATCCAAAACTCTTCATCTTTGGGCATACTCTCTGAATGACTCAGTGCTCTCCTGAGTAAGATTTTGTAATTGTATGGGACTAGGAGCTATGTCCAAATTGTATTGGTAATGCTTTAGGAATTACTTAGACAAGTGTTTCCAGGTGGGCATGTGACCTTGTTCTAGTTTCATATACCATTCTAATGATGCTCCACTGAGAGTGCCTTGAAAGCAGTGGATGAGCCACTTGTCACCACGAGAGTACGCGACCATTTTTTGACAGTACAACTTCAAATGAGTCTTTGGATAATTAATCCTTTTGTACTTCTAAAAATTTGGTGTCTTGAACTTTGGAGGGATTGCCACATCTGTCACTAAGCATAGATCAAGTGCGTCAAGCCCATATGTG
Source organism: Lathyrus sativus (assembly GCA_963859935.3). Lineage (NCBI taxonomy): Eukaryota > Viridiplantae > Streptophyta > Magnoliopsida > Fabales > Fabaceae > Lathyrus > Lathyrus sativus. The sequence continues at coordinate 610,661,803 of OZ012739.1, forward strand.
TCACACCCCTCTATGGCTTTAAACCTCTCTTCCAACACATGACATATTTTAACAATTTTAGCATCCTGTGGTCGTTCATTATTCACCATCAGGCATTCCTTTGAGTATTTGGCGCGGTGAATACAAACCTATAATACTTAATAGAATTAAGAGGTGAGGTATACCCATCTTGGACAATGTGACGCTCTTGTATAGCCGGTTTCTCAACTGGGATTTGTACCGGTTGAGTTTGAGCAGAACCACTTGCTTGGGGGTGACATTCTCTTTGACTGAAGTCTGTTGAATGGTGTCCTCTCTTTGTGCCAAAGCTAACATAGCCTCCATGAGTTAGTTTAACTGGTTCTCAATAAGTCAATATCTTCTCTTAATACAACCTAGATTTGCACCTCCAGGTTCATGATCCTTCGAGAATTACTTCAAGTCCGAGACGAATAGTCGGGAAATCGGCCGTTGGTTAAGGACAAGAAATGGAATGAGTTTTTTTGTTTTGTTTTTTGAAAATGATATGCATGCATGCCGATGAAATGCCAATGCATAATTTTGTCTTTGATATGCAAAAATGAAATGCCATGCCACATATGGATGCAATGAAAGGTCAGATGCAAGTAGTTGTTTGGGGTAACACTGGAAACAATAGAACAACCTAATTAGACGTGCCTCCTATATCGGGGTAGTTATAAGTTTTGTATACCAATGAAACCAACTCACTAGGATAGCTCTAAGAGTTTGGATAAAAGGGTTCCTAGAGTCATGAACCTTATTAAGAATTTCTCCATGCAAGAGGCGAACCATTTTATGACAAATTCATGAAAAATATCTACTCTATGCGGAGTCTTTGAATTGATCATACAAGGTGTGCTCCTTGGGGATCAATACTACACAACCAACACAGATGGAATGGGTTCTAATAGGTCCCTAGAGTCATTGATCTAACTTGAAAACATTATAGTCGTGACGAACGCTCGTCAGACAATAACATCTCCAAGAGAATCTACTCTAGGCGGGGTCTTCGTATCGTCCCAACGAGGAATGCTCCTTGACAGCCAATATTACACAACCACCAACTTAATCTTATGATTTTTATCATACTCGGGAAAATAGCCTATCTTAAAAAGTGATAAATAATCAGAAATCCCCCAAAAGTGCCAATGAGAACCAAACAACATATCATAAATAGCAACAAAATAATGTGATAACAACAAAATAAGATAGAAGGAAATAAAACAACAAAGCTAAAAATCAAACACAAATCATACTAAACTAGGCTTAACTCTCTCTTGCTTTGGAGCATATTCCCAACAGAGTTGTCAGCTTCCGCATCTCGAAAAATGAGATCCTTCACGAAGCACTCGCATGCTCACAAAAAATATGTTCGAATAGAGTCGCCATTGAACTTTATTTATTCCAAAGCAAGAAAGGGAAAATATTGATAAAACCCTTAAATGAAAAGGAAAATGGTCGTCAGAACTAAATTCGGGTTCGGGAGTCAATTACGCAATGGGAAGGTATTAGGACACCTCATGTCCGTTGTACTCAACAGGAACCTCTAAGTTAGATTTGCAATTTGAATGTTAGCTATGTTATTTGTGATTTTTCAAGGTTGTAATGGTTACGGTTATTAATGAAGATGTTAATATTGTGTTGTATGTAGTGTTTTGTGAGTCACAAAGAGAATGAAGGTGAAGTTATATTTTTGTTTTGAGAGGAAGAGAGTGAAGATGAAATTTGTCATGTTGTTGTGTGGTTGTATTATGTTGGTTTGGAGAAGAAAAAGAATAGGAGAAGATTGGTTTTGTTTGAAGAAGAAAGGAGGGGAAGGAGGAAAGTGTTATGTTGGTGTTAATGAAGCGTGTTTTGTTGTTATGAATTTATGGTTATAAAGGTGAAAAAAATGAGAAAGTATATGATAAAGTGAGAGTGAAGAAGATAAGTTTTTATTTGTGTGTAAACGTTTGTTTTATGTTATGAGTGATTAATATAATGAAGTTGGATGATGGTTGTTTTATGTTGTTGAAGTGTTTAATATAATGAAGTTGTGGAGTATAATATGGTGGTGGCTTTGTAGGAAGATGAGAGAAAACAAGAGAAGGAAAAATGCAGTAGAAGAGAGAAAGGAAAAAAGAAGGAAAAGAGAGAAAGAAAGAGAAATAGAAGAAAGAAGAAAAAAATCTGAGAGAGAGAGAGAGAGAGAGGAACGTGGGAGGGAAGGAAAGAGAAGAAAAAAATAAACAAATGCCAAGTGTCCCTTTTCTCAATGGTAAAAAATTTAATCAATTTAAAAATATAAAAAGAATAAGTAGCTTATGGTGATTGGTCTTACAAAAAAAACTTAATTCAAAATTTTAAATAAAATTTCTTATTTTTACTATAAAAAAATTAAAAATAAACAACACAAACTAAAATTAAACCAATAACACAAATAATTCCATTAAATATTTTGGCTAAAAAACATAAATAATTGGATAAAAAATGAAAAAAATTGGGTGCAAAAATGTCCGATAAATAAAATGAATGTACATAACTGATCAGCCAAAATAAACTTCTCAGAAATATACAGGTTTTAATCAAATTTTGAAATAAAAAATGATCGGTTAAAAGGCTCAAACTGATCAGAATGCAACCAAAAAAGTATCCGAAAAATAAACCGAGCACACCAGGTTAAACTATGTGAATCGCAGATTAAGAAAACCAACATCTACAAGCTTGTTTTTTAAATTTTTCGCCCACTAATTTGATGTATGTTTGAAAATTGATTCAACCGATCTGCCTGTAGATCCGAAAAATTATTCTGGTTGATATTTTAAGCGTTATACAGAGTGAAATGCATGATATGATGAGTAGAAAATGCATATGTCTTATGAATGCAATGAATTATTGATTAAAATAATCCTGAATACACAATCGAATGCAAAGGAATCACTCTTGGACCATTTACTTTTGATTCACAATCACAATTAAAACTCTACAAAGATCGAGATAACGATGATACTTTTGATTGGCACCCTTTGTATTTCTGAAACATGATGAAATGGAAATGACGATGTGCTGAGATTGAGAAATATATTCTTTTTACTTCTTAATCACCAAATGAATGAATGAATGTCATCAAGACTATATAAAATGCCAGAAATCCTTATTTTTTATCTAAACCTTGATGAATGCGTGATGAAATGAAACGATTATGCTATGTTGATGCGAGTGAAAAAACTCAGGGTAAAATTTAGGGTATTACAACAATGAATATAGGCATTTGCATATTTTTTTTCATAATGAGCTTGAGAGTGAAGGGGCCAATCTTCATTCCCAAACATTGGATTGAAGCGGTTAGTCTTCTTATAACAAACACAGACCTTGGAGCGGGTAGTATTCAAGTTCCATAACCTTTGATCTCAATACCTTATTTTTACACGGGCTAACCGAAAACCTTTGAGATTTTAACACCAAGTTGATCTTGAACCTTTAACGCTTTTAAGTATCGAGCTAAGCTTCAACCTATCTTGGTTTTAACATGCACTTACCAAAAACCTAAAAGACTTTATCACAGGCTGATCTCCAACCTAAACTAGGACTGCAATACCCAATCTCAAACATAAGCTTTTTATGGGTTTAGCTTTAACCCATAGAAATCCCTAATTGGACAGGATTCACCCAAGGTATACACAAAAGGTTCACTAGGTGAATTTTACAATTCTACCCATTCAAGAATTACAAAATTGATCTCACTCACAAAAGTACTTTTCTCACAAAAGCACATAGGCTAAAAACATAGTGAGAGAAAGTTAAAGAAATGTTTAGAGAAAGAGTGAGAGATGAAAGTGTCAAAATGCGATTCTTGATGGTTTGAAATGACAAACGAAACCTGTATTTATATGCCTAAGGTTTACTCAAAAATAAAATTTCATTAAACATATTTTGTAAAAATATAATTGATTACTACATATGCTTAATCGATTAGAATATGTTAATAATTGTTTGTATGTTAAAAATGAATGTCTCAGCCAAGCCATTTTGTTGAGGAGTACCCGAAATAATCTTTTGCCTTGCAATACCAGACATGACACAATAACTGTTGAAAGCTTCATTGCAAAACTGAAGGCCATTATTGGTTCTCAACCTCTTGACCTTTCTGCCAGTTTGATTTTTGACCATAGTCTTTCAACTTTTGAAAATTTCAGAAGTTTCATCCTTAGTCTTATGAACGAATACCCATAACTTTCGTGAATAATCATCTACTATGGATAGGAAATACCTTACTCCTGAATGCGAAGGAGTTCTTGTAGGCCCTCAGAGATCAGGATGAATGTAATCAAAGGATCCATGTGTTCTTTGTTTTCCCTTATTTAACTTCACTATGCAATCTATTCCAAATACATAGGGTTCACAAATGTCGTACCTCGTAAAAAGAATACAATCCTTCGCAATGGGACGTGGAAAAAATTGTTAGAACAGAGTCACCACTGAACTTTGTTCATCCCAATGAAGGAATAGGAAAATACCGAGAACACATTTAAAGGATAAGAACAGGGTTATCGCAACCAAATTATAGGTTCGGGAGTCGATTACGCAAAAGGAAGGTATTAGCACCCCTCACGTCCGTTGCACTCAACGGGAACTTCTTAGTTTGATGTATGATTGAATTCTAGCTAATCTTATTTGTTTTCTTCAAAGCGAATGATGCGAAAAGTATGAGAAAAGAGTTTCGATCGCTAATGGGAAATGAGTGGTTTTTTTATTAGGGTGCTCGCCAAGGATTGGGCTCATCGTGCCTACGTATCTTCATTTGGACGAAATTAAGAATAAGAGTTTTCATAGTTCGTGAGACTACGAGTTATTGGTTTGTGTTTTTTAAGTAATTGATGAATATTCAAACTGTAGGTTAACTGCGGCCATCACATGAATATTTGAAAAAAGTGAGGAAAGTTGCTTCCACCCTAATCTTTTTCAATCGATTAATTATGCAATTTGTGCGGTGAATTAATTCATGTTTCTTTAACGAACGACAAGTATTCGAACAGTAGGCTAGGTGCGGCCATCGCACAAATATATGAGAAGAGTGAGGAAAAAAGCTCCCACCCCTAACTTTTTCATCCATCAAAGAATTTACTTAAGTTGTTTAATTTAAAAGTGTTTTAAAACTATTGACATATATTCAAACGGTAGGCTAAGTACGACCATCACATGAGCATTCGGGAAAAGAGAGGAAAACTGCTTCCACCCTAATCTTTTTCAATCGGTAATTATTCAGAAAAAAGAGTTTGAATAATTTGACGTTGGATCAAGTGTTTACTTTGTTGATTAAGAAAACGTATAGGTGAACGGGAAGGTTGATTAATGCACAAGGCAATCGACTTGCAAAGAGTGAATGCAAAATGAAGTGTTATTAGTTAAGGGTTGATGGCAAGGGAAACCCTCACTATGCCAAAAAAGACCTTTAGCAGCGCTTTTGTGCTGCTTAAAGTGGCGTTGCTAAAGGTAAAGACAACGCTTTTTTTAAGTAAAAAGCGTTGTTATAGGCATACTTTTAGCAGCGCGTTTCCAGAAAAGCGCCATCTCCCCCCTTTTAGCAGCGCTTTTATAAGTGCTCTCTAAAGTGTATAATTCCTTAATACCTTTAGCAGCGTTTTTTCAAAAAAACGCTCTCTATACCCCCACCTTTAGCAGCGCTTTTAAAAAGCGCTGCCTAAAGTGTATTTACTGAATACCTTTAGCAGCACTTTTATTAATAAAAGCACTGCCTATTCCCCCATCTTTAGCAGCGCTTTTATAAGCGCTGTCTTTTTCCCCCTTTCCCCCTATAGCAGCACTTTCAGAAGCGCTCTTTCCCCCCCTCCCCCACCCTTTTAGCAGCGCTTTTTCAAGAAAAGTGTTGTCTTTTCTTCACGTCATTGAATTTTTTTTTCAAAAAAATCACTTTTTCATAGCGTTTTTTTTTTGTAAAACCGCTGTCTATTTTGCATATTTTTATGAAGTGATTTTTGTTGAATTATGTTGCACAATTCTTTATAATTTTTCCCATAAACCTGCTTATAACAATTACATTCACCACAGGCCTTTATTCCAACACTTTGGCCTTATGTATACCATAACAATTCAACACATAAACCTGTTTATAATCATTGTAATTCAACACAAGCCTTTATTTCAACACACACACACACACACACACACACACACACACACACACACACACACACACACACACACACACACACACACACACATATATATATATATATATATATATATATATATATATATATATATATATATATATATATATATATATATATATATATATATATATATAATTGTAACCATTAGTATGAACTGTTAATTGCATAGCATCTAATAAATTTTTATCAGATAAAGATAAATTTAAGTTAGGAGAGATATCAAAGTAAACTGGTCCATGACACAGACTTGTCTCAACCATAGCAGCTAAAGATTGTTTGAAATCTTTACATCTACCATCTCTAACATAAGCCATTATGTTAGAATTTAAACCTAATAATGTTAAAGATTTTAAAGCAATTTGAACCAATCCAATATGGATAAAATTATAATTTTTAAAAGGTTTCAAATCTTTTTTAGTTAACAGTTTTATTGTCTGAGTTTCTTTAGAAATAAAAATCCTTATATCCCTTCGGGTTGATAGTTGAATAATTTGTTGTTTGGTTAGATGACTTTTAATTGGTTGTTGTTTCAGTTAACATTATGTTATGAGTCCAAGTTATCTATTTAGATTTAACTTTGTGTATCAACCAATCACAACATTCTTAGTCTGCTGCTTTATGGATTCTGATGATGATAATCATCAAAATAATTTAATAAAAAAGGAAGAATTAGTTGAGTATCCAAAAAATATGGATAAACTCAACAGATGGGTTATACCCACCGTTCCTTCTAATCAAATTTATAGATTTGGTAAGATAGATGTTTTTTCTCGTTTTGCTGTTAAAACTTTAGAGGAAACGATTCAAATTTCTAAAGAAACTCAGACAATAAAACTGTTAACTAAAAAAGATTTGAAACCTTTTAAAAATTATAATTTTATCCATATTGGATTGGTTCAAATTGCTTTAAAACCTTTAACATTATTAGGTTTAAATTCTAGCATAATGGCTTATGTTAGAGATGGTAGATGTAATGATTTCAAACAATCTTTAGCTGCTATGGTTGAGACAAGTCTGTGTCATGGACCAGTTTACTTTGATGTCACTCCTAACTTAAATCTATCTTTATCTGATAAAAATTTATTAGATGTTATGCAATTAATAGTTCATACTAATGGTTACAATTTTAAACCTGGAAGTGAAATCATACCAATATGCTATAGAATCTACTATAAGGTTCTTACTACGCTTAATCCTAAAGCAAAGCATTTATCATTTCTTGGAACAACTACTTTGGTTCAAACAAATTTGTTAACATCCAATGTTGCAAACAATAGGTTAATAAAGTGGGATAAAATAAACTTCCCAGAGACATGGTCTCTCCCCTAGGAAATAGATCCTGAACCTATCCTTAATAGGGATATAGACCAAATTATTCAGACTACTGAAGGAGATTTGGAAATAAACTTCACTTCAAAAAGAATAACTAGAATATATATATATATATATATATATATATATATATATATATATATATATATATATATATATATATATATATATATATATATATATATATATATATATATATATATATATATATATATATATATATATATATATATATATATATATATATATATATATATATATATATATATATATATATATTATAATTCAACAGAAATGATCCATAATTCTAAAATATATTCCAAAACCGATAACTTCACAAATACATTCACTATACATATAATTACAAATTCCATATTTCCGGATCCTCACAACAACTAACTTCTAGATCGAAGTATATCAGCAAATTCCAAAACTACATACGACTTCCAGAACTATAATTATCCAATAGTATGTACATAACATCACAACAACACAGATCTCTATAAATTCCGATGAAAAGGCAAAAAGACAGTGTGTGTGTGTGTATATATATATATATATATATATATATATATATATATATATATATATATATATATATATATATATATATATATATATATATATATATATATATATATATATATATATATATATATATATATATATATATATATATATATATATATATATATATATATATATATATATATATATATATATATATATATATATATATATATATATATATATATATATATATATATATATATATATATATATATATACACACACACGTTATACAATTCTCATCTCAAGAATGTATTAACATCATTCCTCCTTAATTTCTTCCAATTTGTCATTCGAGTAAGTACCACACTTGAATTCATCAAAGTACTACATAATATAACATAATATGCATGATTTAGTTTTAACACTAATTACTCAGATGAAATATCGGTTAAATATTAAAATAAATCATATAACTTATAAATCCATACCATGTTTGGAATCTCTATTTGACCCGAATGAATAATTTCCTTCATAAACCTCAATACAAAATATCCACAATCAATCCCATTGCACTGACGAGGACACTATAAATGGAAAAAACAAATGAATATATATCAGGATATATAGTTTATCTGACGTGATCAGAATGGGATCACGGGCTGGCCACACCCTGTTGGACTGCTACCTGTTCACCGGTGATGAGGAGGAGAAGGGGGTGTACCTGCAAGACACTCCGATGTCAAAGTAAGGAATTGGGCAGAGTGAGAGCAAAGTACAGAAATGGGGTAAGAAATGAATTACCTGACCCTCTTGTGGAAGAGGGTATTTATAGAGAGACCCCAGCACTGGGCCAACGGTCACTTGTGTTGGGCTGGATGGCCAGGCCCAACTCAGGTGACTGCTAGGACTTACGTGGCGTAATAAAGACTAGGATGTGGTTTTCGCCCTAGTCCAACTGTCCCATGATCTCCGGAAAGTGGGTTTGACCTGCTCTTTCGGAGGTGGGCAGTTGGTTGGTGATGTGTCCCCGCGGAGGGGGGCACGTGGAGAACGTGCGTATGGCACGTTGTCCTCCCCGCGGAGGGGAGCTCGCGAGGTTTCCCGGAGGTGTGTCATTCTCCCCGAGGAGGGGAGCAGATGAGGGCGTGGAGGAGACACGTTGTCCTGCTCGACAGCATGGGGGTTCGGCCCGAGGAAGGCTAGTCTGTCCGGTGAGGGGAGAGCGCAGAGGGCGTCTCGAGGTACGCCGTCCTGCTCGGCGGGAGCATGCCCTGCCTGTCGAGGGGGTCGTGTGCCCGACCAATCGGCTTAAATCATATTGGGCCTTGGTTGTGCATCATTGGGCTGGGCCGCGAGGCGAGGCTGGGCCCAGGCCAGAACAAGAGCCCCTAAAGTCGAAGCTCTTCGGCGGGAGAGCGAGGACTTAAGGTCGTTGCTTCGGGAAAAGAGGTAGCGAGGTGCGCGACCCGTCGGCTTGTGCTCGGCAGAGCGTGCGTGCGCGAGGGTCTCTTCCAGTCGCCGGGTGCGCGGGGCAAAGGCATTTGAAGGGACGCGACTGTCAGTTTGCCGCCACGTGTCACGCGTCGAGTGGGCGTGGGGGCGGCTACCCTAGGATACTCGAAAGCCTAGTGTCGCTTCGAGTTCTGCGTCGGGTTATAAATATGGGGGTCCCCGTGCACTTTTTACTTTTCCCCTTGCTTTCTCACCTGTGAAGCTCAGTAATTCCTCCCTGTCCGCCGTTGTTGTGAATCGCCGCCGCGCCGTTAATTTTGCATTTCGTCTCTCCCCGTCTACAAAGTGAGTTTTCTTCTTCTTTTATTTTATTTCCGTTGTTTAATTTGGGCTGGTGGTCGGGGCATGATGAATTCCCCGAGGAGAGATGTGACTTTCCGCCGTATCTGGTGGTTTTTAGGTTTGTTTAGATGAATGTCATGGGAAGGGACGATTGTTCCGATGAATGCCCCAGAGATGGGCGCATTCTCCGATGAAGCCCCCGGGGAGGGGCGATAGGTTAGCTTTGAATGCCCCATGGAGAAGTGGCAGGGAGTGTCCCTCGGGGCCTGCCTGGGTGTTCGTCTTTTGTTCGCTCGCCCGCCGTCGTCGCCCTTTCACTTGACCTGCGGTGGAAGGGTGGATTTGATCCTGGCTATTGAATTCACCGTTATCCTCTGCTTTTCAGGTGTACATGTCGGCCTTAATACCGGGGACGATGGTCGAAGACAATGAGCCCGAGATCCCAGATTTTGACGAGCGAATTCTCCCTGTTGAGGAGTGGGTGGCCGAAGAGCCTATATCCACCCCTTCCTGTTTCGCGCTCGATCCGTCTGGTGCCTATGCCACTGTAGAGGACCAGGAGGAGGGGGATCCGCAGGATTGGCAGGTGTAACGTCCTAGAGAACATCATCGCATCTGCTCGAGCTATGGGCGGCGGACGTTCCCTATGCATGAGTTCTATTTTAAAGAGGCCCGACTCAGACTGCCCTTCTCTGATTTTCACTTGGGCCTTTTCGACTGGCTGCGTCTGGCTCTGTCCCAGCTGCATCCCAACGTGCTCGCTTTTATCCGTGCGTTCGAGCTGGTGTGTGACTTTCTCTAGGTCGAAGCCACGGTGCCTTTATTTTTCCGCATTTTTCATCTGCAACGGCAGTCGGTGAACGGTCAGCAGGGTTGGGTCTCGTTCAAACAGCCGACCACGCTCTTCAAGACGTATAGTGACTCCATCCGGGACTTCAAGGGCCGCTTCTTCCTCGTGAGGCCGATCATGCGGGAAGGGTCGGACTCCCTTTTTGCTGAGGGGGAGCGCGTGGTGGACGGCCAGCGGTTTATCGCGTGGCTCCCGAAGGTGCATATGTTGTGGACCCCGGAGCATTTTAACCAGGGGACCGACTGTTACATAGTGCAGGCTAGGACCCTTGATGCGGGGGACATGGCCGCCTATATGAAAATAGTGGCGTTTGTGCGGGGTCTGCTGCCGTCGAGACTGGTGACGCCTGACGGTCGATATATTCTCGACGCCGAAGGAAATGTGCGGACGAAGAAGAGGCTAATCAATACGAAAACCCTGCTCGGGTGTGCCTCGGAGGCGGACGCTCTTGCTTACCTAGGTGGGGTTGCTCCCTTTTTCTGGTGATTCTTTCATTTTGTCTATCTCTGACTTCTTTTTTATGTTTTTTGCAGCGAACATGTCTTCCGTCGAAGAGCGGGTGAAGAAGTTGCGTGCCTCAAGGGTTGCCGGGGTCCCGAAGACGCGGGTGAGCCAATTGGTCGGGCAGGAAGTGGTGGTCCAGGGCGGACAGAGTTCGTCTTCGTCTCCCCAGGAGAGTCAGTCTCCTTCGTCTCAGGAAACTGCAAAGAGGCCAAGAACCGAGGAGCCTAGTGGCCTGATTGATCTGACGACTGGGTCGTCTGAGGAGGGTTACGTTGTCCTGCTATGCCACCAACACCCGGGTTATTTTCACGGGGCCCGGTCTCCCACTATCTCTACCGGTGAAGTGAAGGTTGTCCGGGATGCTGATCGAGAGTCTCGTCATCGCATCTTGGCGGAGGACTTAGCTGCGATGATGCGGACCTTCACTACGGCAATGGTCCTGAGCGAGGAGGGATGCTCTGCTGCTGAGCTGACCAGGTTGCGGGGGGATCTCACCTTCATGCAGTCGCGCCTGGACAAACTCACAGAGGAGCTGGAGAAGTCAGAAGGATGCTGCTGATCAGCGCGAGCGGGCGGAAGGTGCCGAGGAGAAGGCGACGTCGGTCGAGGAGAAACTAGGTGCGGCGGAGGCCAATGTGCAAGCGCTGACAGTTCGCCTGGAGGTTCTGGACAGCGCCCTTCATTCGGCCGACGAAGAGACTGAGGAAGACCGACGGATGATTACGCGTGCTGATTTGATCGCCCGGATTCGGGTGCTGGAGAGCGATTGCCTGGACGTTGTCGAGGTCGGGTTCAAGAGTGCTGTTGCGCAGCTCCAAATTGTCAACCCTGGCACTGCTCTGGTCGTGGACGGGATTGGGCCCTATCATGAGATCGTTGATGGGAAGGTGGTCGACCCAGAGCTCGTCGTCCCTGATGTTGTCCCCGTGGATGCTGAGAAGGAGGGCGAGGATGTGTAGGTATTCCCGGGCCTGCGTGCTCATGTTTCCTGGCCTGCGTGTCGATGTTTTGTAATTTTCTTGTTTTCTTTGTTGGGCATGCGCGCCCTTGTTTATGTAATATTGACTAATGGGCTGGTGCCCGCTTTTGATTAATATATTTCTGAGAATTTTCTAAGTGTGCGCTCGATTTTTGCATGTTGTTTATGCTCGTCTTATTTTTGCACGTACTTGTAGGCTTGAAATGTATGTATGTTTGAAATGTATGTTTAGTATGCCTTTGGGCCTATCCAGGGTGGTAGCTCGACGTCGATTATTTCTGGTGGTGTGGGGAACTGGCCGACTGGTCGACTTTGTTGCCTGACCGGTTCGGGGGTAGTTCTCCCCGTGGCGTGAACGTCCCATCGCGAGCTGGGTGTCTTGCCGGTGTTGGTACGGTGGTGGGGAATCTCGATCGAGGTGTTTCCCTCCGAGCAAGGCTTCCTGCCCGCGCACACAAGAGGCAGGGCTTGCTTTTGGTCTAGTCGTTTAGGAGACGCGTGGAGGTGCGGTGGTACCATGTCGCCCCCCAGTGGTCGCGACGATGGGTCGTCGCGGGCAGTGTCTAACTGTAGTACCGCTTAAGTTTCTCGGCATTCCATGGTCGAGCTAGTTGTTCCCCATGCAGGTTTTTGAGGTAGTAGGCCCCATGCTCCGTCTTGTCGCGGACACGGTAGGGACCTTCCCAGTTCGCAGCTAGTTTGCCCTCGTGTGAGTCTTTCTGGTTTCTGCACAAGACTAAGTCGCCGATTTGGAAGTCGCGTTTCAGGACTTTGTTGTCGTGGCGAAGTGCCACCTGCTGTTTCAGCCGGGCCTCCCGAAGGGCTGCTCATGATCGAATCTCCTTGACGAGGTCGAGCTCCTCTCGTAAGGCGTCGTCATTGTCGTCGGTGTCGAGGGGAGCTTCAGTTTGTCTGGATGGCTCGCGTATCTCGATTGGGATCACTGCTTCGCTTCCATATGTGAGGCGGAATGGAGTTTCCCCCGTGGTTGAGTGGGGCGTAGTTCGGTACGCCCAGAGGATGCTGTGGAGCTCCTCGACCCATGCCCTCTTTGCGTCGCTGAGTCGTCGTTTTAGTCCCCTGAGTATGACCATGTTCGCGGATTTCGCCTGGCCGTTTGTTTGGGGATGTTCGACCGAAGTGAAATGGTATTTGGTTCCGAGCTTGGTGACGAAGTCGCGGAAATTTTTGTCCGTGAATTGTGTGTCGTTGTCTGTGACGATGGCGAGTGGGACCCCGAATCTCGCGAGGATGTTTCGTTTGTAAAATCGGAGTATGTTGTGGGCCGTGATTTTGGCCAAGGCTTCGGCCTCGATCCATTTGGTGAAGTAGTCCACGCCTACGATGAGATACTTCTTCTGATAGGATCCTAGAGTGAAGGGGCCGAGGATGTCCATCCCCCACTAGGCGAAGGGCCACGGGGAGGAGAGGGATTTTAGTTCGGTCAGTGGGGCGAGGTGCATGTCCCCGTGTCTTTGGCATTTATCGCATCGCTTAACGTGCTCCCTCGCGCCTGTTTGCATCAAAGGCCAGTAGTATCCTGCTCGTAAGGCCTTCCTCGCTAGGGATCGTCCTCCGAGGTGTTGCGCATTGATTCCCTCGTGGATCTCCTCCAGGACGGCTGTGGCCTGGGAGTTGTTGATGCATTTCAGGAGTGGGGTCACGAAGCCCCTGCGATATAGTTTGCCCTCGAGGAGGACGTACGAGCAGGCCCGTTGTTTGATCGTGCTTGCCTCTTTAGGGTCGGTTGGTAGGTGGCCTGTGCTGAGGTAGGTGTGTAGTGGTGTCATCCAGCAGTCGGTCTCTCCTATTGCGTTGATGTCGAGAGGGGCGGTGGCCGCTTTGGTGCTTGGTTGCGATAGGACTTCTTGGATGACCGACTTGTGGCCTCCTCGCTTTTTGGTGCTCGCCAATTTTGAGAGAATATCGGCCCGGGTGTTCTGCTCGCGCGGGACGTGCTGAATCTCTGCGGAGTCGAAACTTTGTAGTTTTTCAGTGATAAGTGCCAAGTATTCGGCGAGGTTGTCGTTTTTCGCTTGATATTCGCCTCGCACTTGCGAGGTGACCAGTTGGGAATCTGTGTAGATTTTAATTTCTCTGGCCCCGAGGTCTGATGCCAGGCGAAGTCCGACTAGGAACACTTCATACTCGGCTTGGTTGTTGGTCGTCGGGAAAGCCAGCGTGAGGGAAACCGCTATGATGGTTCCCTCTTTGTTGTCGAGGATGATACCTGCTCCGCTGCCCGTGGAGTTGGAGGAGCCGTCCCCGAAAATGGTCCATATGTGGCTCCCCGTGGTAGGGTCGGGTGAGGAGGTCATCTCGACAACAAAATCAGCCAGGGCTTGGGCTTTGATGGCTTTCCGGCCTTCGTAGATGATGTCGAACTCAGATAGCTTTAACGACCATTTCAGCATGCGTCCAGCCATGTCGGACCGGCCGAGGAGCTGGCGGATGGGCTGATCGGTGCGGAGCACGATGGTGTGTGCTAAGAAGTAATGCCGGAGCCATCGTGCCGCGGTGATGAGGGCTAGGGCGACTTTTTCGATCAGCTGGTACTGGACTTCGGGACCGTGGAGGGCTTTGCTCGTGAAGTAGATTGGCTTTTGCCCCGCTTCGGTTTCTCTGATGAGAACGGCGCTGATGGCCTCGTTAGCTACGACCAGGTATAGGTATAGGGTTTCACCCATCACGAGACGTGTTAGCACCGGTGGTTCGGACATGACTCGTTTGAGGTGGCGGACGGCTTGCTCGCATTCCTCTGTCCATTCGAACGTGGTCTCCTTCCTGAGTAGTTTGAAGAAAGGGAGGGCGTGCTGTGCGGACTTGGCGATGAACCGGGAAAGTGAGGCGAGCACGCCGTTGAGGGATTGGATGGACTTCTTCGTGGTGGGTGTGGTGATTTCCGAAAAGGCGTGGCACTTGTCCGGATTCGCCTAGATCCCACGCTCGGTCAGGTAGTAGCCAAGGAATTTTCCTGCGCGGACACCGAAGGTGCATTTCTCCGGGTTGAAGCACATGCGGCAGTTCCTCGTTGTGTAGAAGACCTTTCTGAGATGGGCTGTGTGGTCGACCTCTGTGCAGGATTTGACGATCGTGTCGTCCATGTACACTTCGAGCATGTCGCCGATTTCGCCCCGGAAGACATTGTTCATCATCCGTTGGTACGTGGCGTCGGCGTTCTTTAGGCCGAAGGATATTACGTTGTAGTAATAGTTGCCTGACACCATCATGAAGGTCGTGCTCTATTTGCCGTGCTCGGCCATCGGGATCTGGTTGTAGCCTGAGTGTGCGTCCACGAAGAACAAGAGCTTGAAGCCCGCGGAGTTGTCGACGAGTTTGTCGATGTTGGAGAGGGGGTAGGCGTCCTTAGGACATGCCCGGTTGAGATCGGTATAGTCAACACATATGAGCCATTTTCCATTAGTCTTTTTAACGAGTACAACATTGGACAACCAAGTTGAATACCGGACTTTCAAAATAAAATTTTCCTCTAAGAGGTCTTTTACAGCTTTTTCAGCCGCCGCCGACTTTTCGGGGGATTGTCTATGCCTACGTTGCACTACGGCCTTCACGGTCGGGCTGATGGACAGCTGATGGCAGGTGACTTCGGGGTCGAGCCCGGGCATTTCTGCGGCGCTCCAAGCGAAGAGGTCGGCGTTCTCGCAGAGACAGGCCTGTAGCTGTTTCTTCGCTAAGTCTGGGAGTCCAGCTCCGATCTTCACGGTTCTGCTCTGGTCTTCCCCGAGTGTGTCGATCTCGAATTCACCGTCTAGGATGGGGCGTGCCGGGTGGGCGGGCTGCTCGTTGGACTGGTTGGCTTCGCTGGTCCTTATTTCGTGATCTTGCTCTTCGGTGAAGCGGCTGTCGAGGTCCACGGATCTGACGAGCTCCTTTGGTTCGCTCTTTGGCATCATGGTTAGGGTTGCCTTCTTAGTGTCTGGAGCGATGGTGTCCAAACCTTTCAGCGCAGCCTCGAAGCACCTCCGGGCGGCCTCGATGTCCCTGTTCAGGGTCACCACGGCCCCCCTGTCATACCCCAAATTTGTCCTACTTTGGTATTTAATAAATGTCCTACTGCCACATGACTTCTGGCCATGACTCTCTAAGGTTTTGTTATAAAGACTTTGCGTATACCCATTGTGGTGATAATCCATGGCAATTTATGCTGAATTATTGTGGGAGGAGCGCGCCTCCAGCCCCTTGTACCCAAACTCGTGTGTGTCCTCGTTCTCACGATCAGACAGACATGATATGATCAATGACATAAACTACATGATTGGATTTATCTTACCACACAGTTTCAGGAAATTTACACCCTATTTCAACTTGATTAAAAGCTTCTTTAAAAGATTGTTTAAGCCTCACTACAAGTTGCTATGGTCTGTTCTTAATTCAAGTTAATTCAAAGATACTTCACATGATGCTCATGGACACGGTCGATTTAGCCTCAAGCTTGGCTCGAATTGATTGCAAGCGTTAGGCTATAATTGAATTAGAAAATCAATTTGTGACAAACTTAGATTTTGCTTGCAAATTTCACATCATATTTGAATTAGAATTTAGACGCAATTAGTCCATAAAATATTTTGATTCATTTCGAAGGCTTATGGTACAATGCATCAGTTCGTAATCGCACAAGCTATGTTAAAGGAAAGATGAACCCATATTCTTGCAGTAAAAAATGGTCAAGAGATTTCAAGTAGATACTAAAGGAATGGGATCATTACTAAATTATTTTGTTTCGAGCTTTCTTCGAATCAAGCTCATGCCTAATTGAAAATTCATGATTGAATTGATTAGTGCAAATTTGAAGGCATGGAAAGCTGTTTCAAGGTGAACAGTTTTCTTTTGAGAGCCATGAAGTTATGACTAATTAAAGGCCATCCCAAGTGATAACAAAATATGAGTCATTGTTCAAGATTTCTCAAGATTGGATCAATTAGTTTCTACACATGTCAAAAATTCAAATTTTTAGATAAGTTTGGATTTATCTAAGACATGTACAAGCCAAATTCATTGTCATAAGCTTTGCAAGATTGATAAAATTTGAATGACATAGCGGTTATAATATTTACAAATACAATCCCAAAGCATCACATGCAAAACGTCAAAAAAAAGGGGAGTGTAAATAATAAACAATCTTTCAACTAGGTGATATAACTAGGATATAACTAGGGGTGTCCTCACAACAGGTTTGACATAGCAATTCTCTTGTTGCTACTGGGAATTGCTGCTGCAATATGACCAATGGAACGCTGCCGTTGTCGGAATTGCTGAAGGAGTCTGCAAAAAACTGCATATGCAACAGACTCGCAAGCTCAAATGAGTTCCGAACGAAACAAAACTTGCGCCGACAATAGCCAACGTGTTAGGATTCGAATTTGCCAAGGAACGAAGACGAATAAATCATAACTTCAGAGCTGCATATATATTCGGTTCATTACAGGTTTTCCATGAACAGAAGAGGAGTGCATCTGGAAAAAAAAACATGTGAATAAGGTTAGTTCGTTACCAGCAGCTCGGAATGAAAAAGAACTGCTCCTAATGTCCGAGACCTTTGCAAAGCTCTAACGGCAGCAACGCGGTAATTGATAACCGATGGAGATTCCAAGAAAACTACCAGCTGCCAAAACCTTCATGGAACTGCACAATCCAATATCAAAAATAACAGAACAGGCCAAGATGAGTATGATGGTGAAAGTTATGCTCACCATGATTGCATTGATATTGTTGATGAGCTAATCAAATCCCTTGCGTCGAAGTTTCATTTTCGTGTTCGTCAAGCTGCGATCAAAAGATGAGGCTGGATCAAAGGTTTTGAATTGGCTGACCATTCTTAGAGAAGAACATTTGGATATACACTTGAGAAGTAATTGATGGATCTTACCAAGATAGTTTCCATGCCAAGAAAAAAGTCCACTTTATAAAATGTGTTTCTGCAATATACCCTCATGTGGGAAATTTCATACGGCACGTGAAATTTGGCTATGGAAATCATCAAAGTCTATGCCCTTCTGCATCCTTTGTCTCCTTTAGTAACAGAACCTTTCCAACGGCGCCGGTAGATGGCTCGAAGTTGTGTCACCCTAATATCCTGCAACATGTTCACACACCGATGACGGTCTAGTTCATTCAAAATGATGAAACCTGCAGAACATTACAGACACATCAGTTCTGACTGCGAAATTCAAGAAGCTGTCAAAGGAATTCCAGATGTAATAAGCGATCCTTTACCAGAAATGAACATGGAATCGATATTTCAAGAGCCACACATTCATCACTCATCGAGTTTTGGAAATGCACCACGTGGGTAGTGTAGGGTACCCAAATAATTCAACTCGCCCACGCAAGGAAAAGAGATTGACATATGTGTTGAATGACTCTGATGACACAGCATTGTGCAGGCATAAATTGCTTGGTTGTACTTAAGTCCGAATCATATGATGAGTCTGATTTCTTTCCACCGGAAGTCGTGATGGCAAACTAAGAAGGTGGGCACTATCTATGGATGCAGCGGCATGCTCTGCGGCCTTTGAATCTCACTTGGATTGGGAAAATGTACTAGGACGCTCTGCCAAACTCACTAAGGAAAACGTACCAGGATCTTCAGACTCTATGTTAAGGCTTTGGAATCTCGGTCAGCAACGGTGTGTGCATTCTTATGCCGTTCATACAGATTCTGTTTGGGCTTCTCCTTGAACAACTCGGCTACAAAAAAAACATTAAAAATCAGAGTAGTGAATCTCTTGACATCCAAAACAGATTCAAATACTTTGACCATTTTGTAATTCCATCAAAACCTTTGTGTATCGATTTCCTATGGTGACACCTGAAATGGTTGTGAATGCAAAATTGAAATGGCAACATCACATATAGGACTCACAAAAAGGATTTATTATTCAAAAGGATGATGATGTTGGTAAAGAGGCTTACAATCTGCCCTTGCTTCCCTTAGCAAATGGCAGTTTCGCATCATTTTTGGAAGCATCAAAAGGAAATTCATACTCCATTTGTGATGAATTAGAGTACAAGCTGCTGCAACCTGTTTCGGACAGAGTGATTGATCGCAGTGTTCTTTCCAACATATTGAGCAGGCTCTCTGGTGTTGCAATGTCTTCAAATACCAACCTTGCTATTTTCAGTATTCAATATTTTGTTCAGTTATTCCCTGCATTTATGCCAAGCTGACTCCATGTTGCAGTTTCCCCTCCCTCAAACATCATCAAGAGTCTCCAAATGCGGCATTACCGAGAAGATGTCCAAGCCGATTCACAACCTTACCTTCAACCGCCTTCAAGATTCCCACTCCTATATCCTATAACCGAAACCTGCATCAGTTCAAAATGATTGAGTTATGGGAGAACAAACACGATAAGAGGTGCCATAAATGATTCAATAACTACAAATTTATGCTTGCCTCATGTGTTGAAACATAAGAATTGAAGAAGTCCACAATACTATGATCACATGAGCCCAGAATTCTCAGCAGATGCCAGATGGTTCACTAAAATGTTGATGCTTCTATTCAGCTACATGCTCCAAACTCCTGCTAGAGTATCCTTAGAAGCCTAGCCGCCTTTCACAATCAAGTTCACATTGATGTCCATTGTGCAAGTTAAAGCTCCTGGAGCTTGAGACCTTCGAATAACAAGCAGCACGCAAGGAAAAGCTGGCACGAGTTCGTTATTCCCCTCGTCGTATTAAACCATTGTAGTGCTAAGTCCCCCACGAGCTCATACATGAATAAAAGGTGGTTAGTACAATATACAAGCCATAATCAGTTCACAATGCAAAAAAAACAATGAGGTCCCTCGTTTCAACAGAGCAGCCATGGTGAAGGGTCCTGGTCTCTACACCGACATCGACAAGAAAGCCAGAGATCTATTGTGCAAGGATTATCACAATGACAAGAAGTTTACTATCAAACACTTACTACCTATTGGAGTTGCTATAACATCCTCAGGAACAAAAAGTGTTATTGGAACTAATGCTTTTGCTTTGGTGATGATCTTTTCTTTTGATAACCAAACTTGGGGTACTTACAAAATCTAAAGCTGCTGTTGAACTTTGTCAAAGATGACTTGGTTGGGTCATTGACTCTAAATGAAAAAAGGTGATCATTGGTTAGTATAAGAAGGCCAACAACAATATACCATTTACTCCAAAAGCAACACACAAAAAGAGAGAAGTGCATTAGGAGATATAATAAGAGTTATGTGCTTATGTCAAGAAGTTAATAATAAGAATAGGCCACAACAGTAAGGGATGCGCAATGAGACACTTAAGATTGAATCCCGGATTTACCTGCCAAGCTCCGCAAGGTGCCTTCCGTCACTGCCAATGACTCAAGCTACAAACTTCATGAGGCTTCACACTAGTTAAGCAATCCTCATACGGAAGGATGATTAGTATAATCTACAAAGATATTCAAATCAAGGCTATTAGCACACCACAACTATTCCTTACAAACTCAAATGCATAAAGAACTTGCAAAACACCAAACCACACTCTAATCTCATTCATTAATTCTCCACAACTTTTCAAATCAATATCATGGCATCTAACAAGAAGATCAAGATCGGTATCAAACAGATTTGGAAGAATTGGTCGTTTGTTCGCAAGAGTTGCTCTTCAAAGAAACAATGTTGAACTCGTTGCCATCAACAATCCTTTCATCACTACTGATTACATGACATATATGTTCAAGCGGACTTTATTCAGGGCCAATGGAAGCATTTTGAATTTAAGGATAAAGACTCTAAAACCCTTCTTTTCGGTGAGAAGGAAGTTGTTATTTTCGGAACTAGGAACCATGAGGAGATCCCATGGGGTGAAGTTGGAGCTAACTTTGTTGTTGAGTCTACCGATGTTTTCACTAACAAGGATACAGCTGCTGCTCATTTGAAGGGTGGTGCCAAGAAAGTTGTCATTTATGTCCCTGCAAAAATCATTCAAACGATAAGATGTCTCGCAATACAATAACTATGATAAAAAACAGTCTGCATAATAAGTCATGAGGGAAGAAATAAGAGCAAAAATTCAAGAATCATGTTGAGTCAGCCAAAAAAAACATACATCAGCAAAAGCAATAGCAGTAAAAATGGTACATTTTACGTGTGGTAAAATTCAATGAAAAATCAAATTTTGCAAAAACACTACAGACAAAAACAAAGAATGAGTCACTACCCCTGGTCCCCATAAAATCCTTGTGCAAAACCTCTCTAACGGTATTGCAGGTCTGCAGCTCACAACCTCAAACACTTGAGAGCATATTCTTCTAAAAATCCCTAAGTTCACACGCACCAAAAACCCTAAAATCCTCCTATAAATAGAACCAATCATTGGCTCAAAAACACAGAAAAAAAACCTACCGAAACTCTGCTGAAATATCCCTTTATACCCTCACCCAAAGCTCACAACCTAGGGTTCACTGAGTCTCACATTGAGACTCATTGGAATCGAGCTATTTAGCCTTCAGCCACACTAATTTCGCAGCAACAAAGCAGTAGCAGGTCGAGGAAGGAGTGGAACTGGTGTAGAAAACAAAAAGAGTCATACCTGAAGAATCCGTTAGAAGTCATTGTCGTTCTCCGATTTAGTACGTCCTCTTTCTTTCTCTTTATCCCTTGTTAAATATTGTTGATGTCTGTTCGAAACATTTTTTTTCACATATTTGTAAATCATATGAAACTTACGATAATGTTTGGAAGAGGGGTAGTGAGCTTCGGTTGAAATTGGGTTTTGACGCACGACACTTTATCTGTAACATTTTATTTGATGTTTGTATGCTTGTTGTGTGATTTCCGCGTGAAGTTAGGGGTTTAGATTTAGGGATTTTTGGGATGTGATTTGGGAATAAGAAGAAGAAGGTTGATAGTGAATCGAGAGAGAGTGAGGAGATGGAGTGTTTTTCGTTTGAAAACAGAGGAGGGAGAAAGAGTGAAGCGGGTGAGTATTCTGGTGGAGGGAGTTCATTTGTCCTGATGGTTTTAATTCATTTTTTCTCTTCTTATTTGTTTTGTTTTAAAAAAATCTTGGAAATCCCAACGGTTGCATGTGTATGTTTGTTAGACCACTAGCTGGCATTTGATAGGCAGAATACATTTATTGTTGTTTCTTTATTCTTCTGTGTGAGAAACGAAACATAGTGTTTCTATCAAGAAGGTATGTGAATGTTAGGAATCTTGGCTGACTTTTAGTTCCGCCGTGGGTCAGTTTTGGATAAGGCCATTGGGACTATTTGATTACTGATTATTTGGTTTAACTAATTTTAGTAGAATTTAATAGGGTCCTATCTTGAAAATTAATTGTATTTGATATTATTGAAGTATATTATTCATGATATTATTAAATTCCTTTTTTGAGATTTTATCTATAAATTATAATAATTAATATTTGCAATATGGTTTTACTTAAACCCTTTTTAGAATTTTATCAACTTGTTTCTTATCTTTCTTTTATTAAATTCAAAATATTTTATTAAAATAAATAAAAATCTTTTTTTCAAAATTATATGAAAGTGGTGGATCTTTGGAGTCTAGCACTCTTTGGATCCTTAAGTGATCGCTCTCGAGGTGCACGCCTTGAGTTGTGATCTCTTTGTCTTTCATCGATAAAACTCTCCAACTCTTGCTTAAACCCTTCAAAGTAGGTAAACCTTAATTCGAACAATAGGCCTACCCTATTTTAACCCACCTACGTCAAATCCAAATTATTTTCTTAAATTAAATTATGAAAGTATCAAGTTCTTGGAGTCGCGCATTCCTTGAACTCGAGAATGACCACTATTGAGGCGTACACCGTGAGTAGAGTGTCGTTCAAACTTTCATTCCTAAAACATTTCTCGTAATTATTTGGACAAGTATATTCACTGTCCAACAAACATATTTCATAATTAATGGAATGAAAAAGGTGTCGTTGGGATCTAGCATTCCAATGATATCCCGACTAATTGGTTACGAGGCCGACGTCTCATCTATTGAATAGTCGTCATTCCTCCTAAACATACAACTCGTCTAACCTTGTTCCTCTTCTTCAATTCAAACCCTAATACGCGTCTAAACGGTTCAATTCAAATTATTATTTTCATCTAAATTGCAAAAGAATTGAGTTCTTGGAGTCTCGCATTCCTTGAATTCTTGAGTAACCACTCTTGGGGCGTACGCTTTAGGTTGGGGGGTTGCTCGACCTTTCGTCTATAAAACACGTGCCCTAATTATTTGGACACATATCGTCATTGTCCATTCAAATACAATTTCATAATTATTCGAATGAAAAAGGTATCGTTGGGATCTAGCATTCCAATGGTATCCCGATTAATTGATTGCGAGGCTGACGTCTCGTTTATCGAGTAGTCGTCATTCTCCCTTAAAATATTCTATCCAACTCTCTTTTCTCGCCCCCGTGCGATCGAAACCTTATTAACTATTCAAATATATCCCAAATCAAAACATCCAATACGATAAACCTAATTCCTCACCCTCGTGCGATCTCCAACATAAATACTTTCCCAAAGAACAATGTTTAGACCTTTCTTCCGCACATAACAAACTCGTGCTTCAGCCTCCCCTAGCGAGCAGGAAAGCCAATGTTTAGCAGTTAGAACGCGACCTAAACACTCGTTCATTTTCAAACCCTTTTACCGTAGTTGGCCGAACTACTGCTGCTCTGATTCTTCATTCCCTCTTGAATGTAAGATACGTAGGCACAAGATTGCAATGATCTTGGCGAGCACATTCCCCTCTTTTTCCCGTAGTCCCGAACTACGAATGCTCTGATTTTCCACTTCTTACAAGTGAAGATACGTAGGCACAAGGACCCCAATCCTTGGCGAGCACCCTATCTTAAAACCACCCATTTCCCCCTATAGGAGAAACCTTAGAAGAAAACAAACAGTTTAGCTAACTTTACTCTCGAATCGATCAAGAGGTTCTCGTTGAGTACAACAGACATGAGGGGTGCTAATACCTTCCCCTCATGTAATCGACTCCCGAACCTAGAATATTGGTTGCGATGACCATGTTCTTATCTCCTTAAAGGTTTTATCGATATTTTCCTATTCCTACCTTGGAATGAATAAAGTTCGATGGCGACTCTGTTTCGAACAGTATTTTCCGCGTCCATCGCGAGGATCGTATTTTTCGAGGTACGACACCCCCGCTTCGTGTAATACTTCATCTTTAGGTGGACGGTGGAAGGCACCACAGTGAGTTCTGCTATCGTCGTTCTGCCCAGGATACAGTTGTAGAGAGACGGGCACTCAATGACTAAGAAACGGATGCTGATCTCCCTGGACGTTTCCTCTTCCCCGAAAGTGACTTTCAGCTCCACGTACCCCCAAGGTCTCGTCGTCATCCCGTTGAACCCCTGAAGGTTGGAGCTTACGTAAGAGGATAGGTTGGATTCGTCAAGTTGGAGGGTCGTGAAGAGGTGGGTGTACATGATGTCCACCGAGCTGCCTCCGTCGACGAGGATGCGTCTGACGTCGAAGTTCGCCATCCGCGCCCGTATCAGCAGGGGGATGTTGGAGTTGGGGGAGCCCCTGGGGAGTTCCTCGAGGTAGAATGTGATCGGATTGGAGCGTCCGCAAAATCTTTCGAGCGTGCTCATCTTCCCGGAGTTGCTTGTGATAAGCTCGTCG
The DNA here is from genome assembly GCA_963859935.3 of Lathyrus sativus. Taxonomy (NCBI): domain Eukaryota; kingdom Viridiplantae; phylum Streptophyta; class Magnoliopsida; order Fabales; family Fabaceae; genus Lathyrus; species Lathyrus sativus. The sequence continues at coordinate 610,686,588 of OZ012739.1, forward strand.
AATTTTCTTTTCACCGATCCTATGTACAGGTTCCTCATGGCGCCGCCCGAGATGACCATGGCTCTAGCAAAGTATTCCCACCGACTGATTGGCCGTACTGGATCGTCGGGTAGGTCGGGGCTGTCGGGGAGGCCGAACTCTCTGTCCGCGAACCAGTATTCGGGGCGGTTGACGCACAGTGCGACCTGGAGTCCGTTGTCGCCGTCGGAAGAGGGGAGCTCTTCGACTTTCTTGGCCTCAGGGGCTTCTTGCCTCGGGGCCTCGCCCCCCAGGTGTACCTCTTCAGGTGGCTGTCCTTAATTAGGATTTCGATCGCGTCTTTGAGATGGATGCAGTCTTCCGTCACGTGCCCGTGGCTCCTGTGGAATCGACAGTATTTCGACTTGTCCACATTGGGTTTGGGGGGCGTCGGCCTGGGGAAGCGGACACCTCCCTGGGCAAATTCGGTTTTGGCGCACTCAGCCAGTATGCGCTCGCGGGAAGCGACTAAGGCCATGTATTCCATGAATCGGCCGGCGGGGCCGCGCTGTTCATGTTGCTCGCGGGGGGGGGGGGGGGGGGGGGGGGGTCTTCCCGACGGCGGTCACCTGCCCGCCGCTGTCTCGGGTGTCTCGTGCGGAGTTGGCTGCTTGGGTTTCCTAGAACCGGATATAATGCGCGGCTCTGTCGAGGAAATCTTGCAGGGAAGCTGGTCGGTGTCCGCCCACGGCCTCGTAGAACTTGGAGTCGCAGCGTAGACCCTGCTCCATTAGGTAACGCTTCATCTCGTCTGACGTCGTTACCTGCACTGCTTCCCGGGTGAATCTTTCAATGTACTTTCGGAGAGGCTCGTCGGGGTGGATTATCGCGCCGAGGGCGGCCTCTGTCTTCGGGTGGCGTCGGGACGCTGTGAAGTGTTTTGAAAACATGTTCTTCAGGACCCTCCACGACGTAATTGATTCGGGCTCCAGACTTTTGTACCATGTCGTGGCGCCTTTCCTTAGGGTCGTCAGGAATAGCCTGCACTTGATAGCTCCTCGGACGTTTCGGCAATCGAGCATGGCCTCAATGTCTTCCAGGTGATCATCCGGGTCGGAGGTACCGTCGTACGTCGAGAGCGTCGGGGGCTTCTCCATCCCGTGGGGGATGGGGGCGGCCATAATTTCCCGGGACAAGGGAGTCCTGGAGCCATTTTCGTCGCTGAGAGAGGGTGACCGAGGTGGGGATGGTCCGTTTAGGATAGGCACCTGGTTTCGGGTCCTCGGCCTTCTGACCGTGGGTTCGACGCGCGGATGCCTGGTCGGGATTACCGCCGTATTCTGCCGTCTCCCGCGAACTTGTCTCGTTGGGGATCTGGTGCGCTCCCGTACTACTTCCGTTCGGGGCCTCTCTAGCCGAGGTCGTCGATTTCTGGGTTGAGGCGAGGGACTCCTCGAACCTCCATTCTGGTCTTCCCGCGGAGGGGACCTTGGGGGGACCTCCCGCTCCAGCGCTCCAATTCGTGCGTTCTGCTGAAACAGTAGCTAGTTCGTCTGGTTGATGGCCGCGAAGAGGGCGGCCACCGTTGGGTCCGCGCCAGCCGGGATGGGAACTGGTTGGAACGCTGTTGGGATCTAGGGCCGGCGGACGGTCTGGTGTGCTATTTCCGCGGACGATGGGGAGGCAGTCTGGCCGTCCCTCTCGTCGGTCTCCGCTGGGCGGGACGTCTCCGTTTGTTTGCCCCCGTTTGCGTCGGGGTTGAGGACGAAATCATGAACGGTATCATCGCGGTGTGGGATGTCCATGACCGTGGAGTGCTGGTGAAACTTTGGTTCTCTGCTCGGAGTAACGGGGAAGTTTCTGTTCCCACAAACGACGCCACTGATCTGACCTGATCAGAAGGGGATCACGGGCTGGCCACACGCTGTTGGACTGCTATCTGTTCACCGGTGATGAGGAGGAGAAGGGGGGTGTACCTGCAAGACACTCCGATGCCAAATTAAGGAATTGGGCAGAGTGAGAGCAAAGTACAGAAATGGGGTAAGAAACAAATTACCTGACCCTCTTGTGGAAGAGGGTATTTATAGAGAGACCCCATCGTTGGGCCAACGATCACTTGTGTTGGGCTGGATGGCCAGGCCCAACTCAGGTGACTGCTAGGGCTTACGTGGCGTAGTGAAGACCAGGACATGGTCTTCGCCCTAGTCCAACTGTCCCTTGATCTCCAGAAAGTGGGTTTGACCTGCTCTTTCGGATGTGGGCAGTTGGTTGGTGACGTGTCCCCGCGGAGGGGGGCACGTGGAGAACGTGTGTATGGCACATTGTCCTCCCCGCGGAGAGGAACTCACAAGGTTCCCCGGAGGTGTGTCATTCTCCCTGAGGAGGGGAGCACATGAGGGCGTGGAGGAGACACGTTGTCCTGCTCGACTGCATGGGGGTTCGGCCCGAGGAAGGCTAGTCTGTCCGGCGAGGGGAGAGCGTAGAGGGCGTCTCGAGGCACGCCGTCCTGCTCGGCGGGAGCATGCCCTGCCCGTCGAGGGGGTCGCGTGCCCGACCAACCTGCCTAAATCATATTGGGCCTTGGTTGTGCATCATTGGGCTGGGCCGCAAGGCGAGGCCGGGCTCAGGCCAGAACAATAGTTTAACTAGTTTTATGAAGTAGAATCACTATAACAGTCAAAATTATGAAAATATACTTGCACTCTGATCCACCTAATGTTGTTAGCCTTCCTTTTTGGCATTGTTGTTTGTATTTATGATAAGAATATTTGTATAACTCTTACATAATATAAACGAATATTTAGAACAATCTCACATAATAAATAAAGATAATTATTTAGAATAATATATCTCATCACTTACATATCAACCATATTCTTCATATCAGGATATTTTGTTTGATCACCATCTAATAAATCCAGATAATACACTATTTCTTTTATCATATTAATCGCAACTAACAACCAATGTCCACTGTAAAATAAGACAAAAGTTTAGACGAAAATGTTATATAGAATGTCAAAAAAATGAATAATTATAATAAGTGAATTTAGAATGAAATCTAACCCATGGTCAGTATTATATGGCAAAAAATACAACTTCTCTGTATCTGTGGCCATAAATGCTTGAACTAAGTAATCTCTGGCTACATCTAGAGTGTGATTGATTGATCGTGCATTGATACAGCTAGAAGATAAGAATGTGAATCTCTCTGTCAATTGATGCGGGACCAACAACTTGTCATACAAGAACCTTAAATAAAAACATAATCAACATTAGAATATTCATTGAAATGAGCAAATAAATTTTTCAATTATTTAATTGAAATTGATCGGAGTACTTGATGTATGAATGCATAACACTGATGCCTAATTCAGAATGTTGAAAAATCTGATCCAAATCCTCTTTAGCAATTGTTTCGGCATAAGCAAAACCGAAAATACCTTCATTCATAGGTATTTGACGAATGCCACCCTCCACCACATCTGTTTTTCCTACATATGTTTCAAGGCACAACCTAAATCGAGGAACAAATGCTTTTTTTAGCTCGGCCTTTTTTTTATGTTGGACACCTTGCTAGATTCAGGCATCTTACCCTTGCTGACTTGTTGCAACTCTTGAGCATAAACCTAAAAGTCATATAAGTTAGGTAATTAATGTATAAAACCATAAAGCTATTGAAATCGGAGGATATAATTGACATTTTCTATGCATATCTATCAATTAATGTAGTAGTACCTGTTTTTTTTGATGCAGCTGACTCGGTTTCCCGCACAATCCCCTTATCTTTTGATTTGGATTTTGTAGGAGTCTAAGATCATCATGTAAATAAATGGCACGTAAATGTAAGAATAACTTACATGTATGGTTTGTAAAACATTTGAACACTACAAGGTTCATAATGGTGTTCAACCTACCTCATCATCTATGAAAATGAGATTTGACGGCCATGAAACATACGATCCTATTACGTCTCCCACCAATGTTGCATCCGAAACATCATCTGGCATAGGCAATAATACACCCCTCTCTAAAGCAATATCAATCGATACTTTCAAAAATCCAGCAAGGAGTAGTTTATGGTGAAGTAAGTCTCCCAAAGTGTTATGCACTTTTCCCTTGCCAACCATGCGATAAGTCGGTGACGATAAATAGAGCCGACAAGGTGAAATGCCTTAAACCAATAATGAATATGATTAATATGTTAATTAAGAAAAGTGTGCTAAATTAATTTCAATGCAATATATATATATAGTTACCCCGGGAAGTTTCTACTGAAAATTATAATTGATACTATCTTTGTCACTAGTATCTTTAAACTCTAAACCACGCCTTTCTGACATGTATCTCTCTTTGTCCTTTTGCAATTCACGAATTTGAGCTTTCAATTCTTCCAACGACTCCATCACTTGCTTATTACTAGGATTTTTATTCTTTGCCTACTTATACAATTTTGTTGGAGTGACACCAAATCCCTTACCCCTCACACGTCCAGAATACTCAGGAACATTTAACACTCAACATAGTACACTCCTGCAATCGTCGTCCTCAACTGCAATTATAGTCTAGGATAGACTCTCCTGAAATATAGATAAAAGCATAAATATATTATACACTTTTGAGTTTATGACAGAACTAATGTTGTACTTACACATTGCTCAAATACTTGTTGAACTTCTTCCTGAACGACTCCATCTCTACCTACACGGACAACCGTCCACAAAACATGGTCCGAAAGAGATGTTGCATCATTTTTCTCCTCTTCTAACTACACATTAAGACAGATAATAAGCTTCACTTTTCTCGTATTCTAACTATATCATATTAAAGCATTTATATATACTTACTATTTTTTGTTACAAGCGTGCATATCCCAAACGCCCTTTTTTGTATGGATACGCGGATTTTGATGCTCGTTGCCGATTTACGTCACTCACAGCCTGAAAAAACAAGTTTAAGTCATATTAGAACTCATGTGGAAGAAGTGTGTATATATATATATATATATATATATATATATATATATATATATATATATATATATATATATATATATATATATATATATATATATATATATATATATATATATATATATATATATATATATATATATATATATATATATATATATATATATATATATATATATATATATATATATATATATATATATATATATATATATATATATATATATATTATACATTGTTCATGATAAGTTAGAATTCTTGGGTTCTTCGCTTGACAACAAATGTTTCTCATTCTTCAAGTGAAATCAGATCAACATACTTCTTTGGACGCTCTGATTCAATAAATTTTCCATCAGAATCCTTAAGAAGCTTGTTCGTTAAAAACGACTGAAACCCTCTTATTGCCTATAAACTAAATATAAAATCATTTAAATCCCTCTAAATTGTTCCCTAATTACTCCAAATCATATATCTTTCAATGATAAAAGCACCAAATTTCTCAATTTTCACGGTTAAAACAGTAGTTATAAGAACAGCATCAGACTTTTTTTCTAGCAAAAGTTTGGAGTCTAAATACTTCTCAACATCAATCCAAGAAAATTATTTCAACAAGAACTTCATAAACCTATCAGTTCTCAAGCTTATGAATTATAAAAGTAACTTTTCTAAAAACTTCAATACCTTGAAAATGGTGGAATGGCCGGACAGAGGAGGTGGCGGCGGACGAAGGGAGTATGACGGTTGGTGGAAATGACGAAGAAGGCGGACATAGGGAGTATGATGGCGGTGCAGCGGGCGAAAGTGGTCAGACGGAGGGAGTAGAGTTTGTCGCGAGAGGGAAAGACATTGTTAAAACAAGAATGTTGTTGTTTCTGAATAAATTAGTTTTATTAAATTTATGATATTAACACATATAGCAGCGCTTTATAAAAGCGCTCTCTAAGGTCTGCCTTATGCAGGACCTATAGCAGCGCTTTTATAAAAGCGCTTTCGTAGACCCTCTTTTAGCAACGCTTTATTAAAAGCGCTTTTTTTTTGTAATACAAAACTGACACTTTTAGCAGCGCTTTTTTAAAAGCGCTTTCTAAAGTCAGCTCTTTTTTTCGTTTTTTTACTCTTTAGCAGCGCTTTTACAGAAAGCGTTGTCTTTTCTGCGCTGCCAAAAATCATTTTTGGTGTAGTGCCTATTGAAATTTATTTATGAAAAATGCTTGACGCTGGGTCAAGCTTATTTGTGTTCTTTTGAAAATGTGTGATTAATTTTATTCTTGAATTAGAGGCTACCTAAGCAACTAGAAAGCAAAGAGAAAGCGGTAAAGTTATTACATGTTATAGGAGTGGGGATACATTTTCACAAATGGGGATAGAAATGAACAATAAACTACAAGTGTACTAGCAAAGCGGGCTAGTCTTTTAGACGACCGACTAGAAGTAATTGATCGAATAAGTCTCATTGTAAGAAACCCCAAGAGTAAGCTATGAATGATGTGCAATGGTGTCCTAAGACAAAGCAATACAAGTAGAGAAGTCCAATCCAAAGACCCTCATTTGCTAGAGTTTGATTACAAGGTCCAAACTCCATGATGTTAAGGATAGTAACCATAGTCCAAGCTTGAAAGTTTTTTAAGGTTTTGATCTTTTATCATGTTTTTGTGTTTTTTAACAAGATGAAAAAAGATGAATATATGAACAATGAAATATATGTACAATAAAAATAAAGATCAAGAAAATAAATGAAAATAAATGGCGGAAAGTAAATAGCAATAGAATAAAGAGCGGAAATTAAAGTTAGATATTAATTGTTAATTGTCGTTGATTGGATGCTTACTTTTATCGAGTAGGGACTAATTTAGCGCTTGTTAAGCAATTGCAGCACAATCTATGAGAAAAATTGTACTAAGAAAGATCGGTTAATAACAATGTTTGTGTTAAAACACGATAGAGAAATAATATGTATATCATTCTCTTAAATTTGTGCCACACATTAAAAATTTGTTGTTGTTGTGCGTTGCTTCCGTCATGTGATGCGTATTTGTTTCGTTTGGTTATCTGTGTGCAAGAAAGTTTGTGATGCGTATTTTGTGGTGAGGTTTGTCGTTTTCCCGCTTGTGTAATGACTGGAATGGCTCGGCTGAAGCTTGGAAAGTCTGTGTGGAATTTATCAATATAATCAATAGATCAATCCACACATTAATTTTAAGATATAGTATGATTAAGTTAGTATAAATTTTTTTTAAATATAGTATGATTGAGTTAGTATAAATTTTTAGATGAAATTTGATACAATATGTTTTTTTTATAAATATATTTAATGTAAACAATTTTACATTAAACTCATTTTAAGATAAACTTTCATGAATGAAAATTAAACATACATTAAAAGTTTTAACTTTATTTAACTCTTAAGTACAGTATAGATGTTACTTTATACAAAATTTATAATTTTATCATACTAATAACCTCATCATTGGTCTTGCTATGAAGAATCTATTCAAGAGTGGTGTGATTCCAAGAACCGGTCAAAAGAAAAGAGACAGGAAATGACATATTTCCGTGCGTTTAGATGCTACTTGGCAGTTGGCACTCAGCCAGCTGGCACTTCAGTTGCCACCCCACTGACTCCTTTTGTCCTTCACCACTTCACCCTATATTTTTCTTTTTGTAAGAGTATCAATTAACTTTTGTCTTCTATATTTTCTCTAATTCCGTTCAAACAAGATATCAACGCCCTAATTTTGTTATTGAACAATGTTTTCTACATTGAATTTCTATACTGATTTTTATTATTTAAATATAATGAATCAAACCATTAACAAAACTTAATTACATATGTTATGCTTTAATTTGGGTGATCCACAATTTTTGTTATTAGGATTTTTGAGCAATTTTAGACGTATAGATTCTTTCTTAATGAACACGAATTTGAACTCATAATATTTGGTTAAATAAAATATATTCTCACAAATTAAACTACTTTCTTAATCAAATACTACTTTTTTATACAAAAAGTTTAGAATGTTAGAAAGTATAATTCGATTTTTGATTGATAGCTAGTATTTGATTGTGTCGAAGTAACTAGTCGAAGTTCATGAGCCAGTCGGTCGAATACAGTATATAGTTGTGTTGAGATGTAGTTTGTAATTTTGTATTGGCTCAAGTAATCTTTTTGTTCCTGTAAGTTAGCGAGTTTTTGATTTTAATCTCTGTATTTTCTTTGTACGTCTGAGTCCTTATATTTCACTTTTGTGTTGACATGAATTCTTGAGATTAGAATTCTGTTATAAAAAAAAGCCGACTTAGCTAATTATGCACACGTGGAAATGTTTTATATTTAACAACATGTATAAGTGGCTATTTATTTATTTTCCACCGAAAATGCCAAAATGTTTAGAAATTAACTTTTACTTTTAGTCCATGTAATTTAGGGTTTTGTATCTTGAGAGAAAAAAGAAATTCTGGTTGTGGAAGGGAGGAGACAAAGGAACGAATATGACGAAATGCTCGATTTTATGACCAGGTAACATGTAATTTAGCTCTGTTCATTGTGTCTTCTTGAAACTTGCATGTTATGAAGTTCAGTTTGATTTTTCATTACATTGGTAGATTTGATAGGGACTGTTTAGTATATTACATAGGGGAAAATGAGCATGCAGTAAAAATAGATCCGGATATGTGGAGCTTATTTGAAGCAACATGTGTAACACCCCAAATTTATTGGAATATTTATTTAAATAAGAATATTCGCATTTTGGAAATTTTCGGTGGGTGTTGTGAAATATAGAGAATTATGGATTTTTAAGTTATTTATTTAAATAATAGTATATAATATGAATATATTGGTATTATTATTAATTTAAATAAATATAAGTTAACTAAGGGCAAATTGGACAATTGAGGAGGAGTTAGTGAGGATAATATTGAAAAGCCCAATTTTAAGGCCCAAGGCTAGGTTTAACAAAAAGGAATTTTGATGGGATTAGGATTCATTCTTGTTAGACCGTGAAAAGAAATTGAGGCCAAAGCTCTGAGGAAGAGGTTTGAGGCAAAAGTTTCGAAAGGTTTTTTGAAAGTCAAAGAGAAGGCTTAGAGTCGGCAATTAAGGTATGGGGAGTATTGTCTTTATTGTTTTCAATGTATAATTTCAATGTATTTAAAGTTGATTTAAGGGTTTAAAGGGTTTGAGGCTGATTTGGGTTAAAGGAAATTAGGCTTTCGTGGTCAAAGATCTGGTTTGACATTTGTTTAACCCTGTAGGGAAATTAGATAGTGAGAAACTCTAATGACTGTGGTGTAGTTGTAAGGATATATGAGAATTAGAGCGTGAATATGATACGGGATTGGCCTAATAAGTGATAAATTTTGTGTCTTTATCGCTGTAAGACCTTAGGGATGATTTAAGGATGTTTTGGGGGCATTGGAGAAGGAAATCGTCGGACCTTTGGGTTGATTTTAGGTTCTGGTGCGTAATAGCGTTTTGCTGTAATCGCGTGTTCGCACAGCGAACGAACTCGTCCCAGACTCGCACATCAAAGAATCCTTCGCACAACGAGGAAACTCGCCCCAGACTCGCACAACGAACTTGCTAGTGAACGTAGCAGAGTTTTGCAAATTATGATTTTGTGCAGTGATGCCTTGATCAATTTTTGCAGCTATCTTCTGTCAGTACTTATCTTCCTGAGTCGACTTTTACCATTTTTGTCATATAGGTTTCGGCAGAAGCTATGTTTGGCAGCAAGCAGTATTCCATGAAACAACTTGTCTAGTAGATCCGAGTAGAGTGGATAGCCGTTTATTTTCCTGCAACATATCTTCAACGAGAGCTTGCTTTATTAGAATCCTTTTTTATTCTTTCTGACGAGAACTACTCACAAGTAAGGCATTTTGTTGCATGGGAAGATGGTTCACTATGCATAGCAACTTCTTTAAGTACACCAAGCCATTTTGGACTTTGCTTGTAATCCACTTGTGTTGTGGGCTAGGCTTGTAATCCATACTGCTTGCACGCATTCTTGTAAAAAAATTATTGAGCTTTGTATACTTAGAATTTTAGAAGTGAACTTGACTTGTATCTCAAAATTCTTGTGTAGAATTAATTTGAGCTTTGTATACTTCTTGCATTTTTTTTATAAAACTCATGAATCCTAACTTGATTAAAACTTGAACTTTGAACTTGGGAATTAATGAGGGACTCTCAATTTCTTGCATTTGGTGAAGTACTCTTAACTCTTGTACACTTTGAATTAATCTTGCCTCTTTGAATTTCTTGAGGCATTCTCACCTTGAATTTTATGAAAAGCACGAACCACTTCAACACATATTGACTACCAATTAGAAATGTTCTAACCCCTTTCTCTTACGTGATAATCCAGCTCCATCAATAAAACAAATCCTGCTTGACATCTATTGCCTGCACAATCAAAGATTTAGATGATAATGAAACTTGGTACTCGAACCCTGAGAATACAACTTATAATATCTCTTGCCACAAAATCCATAACCATTCCACACTCAATACCAATAGAAAAAAAAGCCCTAATCCTTTTTTAGTATACATTAAAGCTTCTGAGGAATCTTGAGGAAAGTGACCAGGTGGAAAACTATAGGACCTTTTGAATTGGAATCCAATGCCTAGCACACACACAAACTCCGTATGACCTAAAGATGCTATGCGAGACGATGCACAAAAGGTGGGGTCTTAGGGTCGAAAATTAGGGTATGACAGTTTTCTCGTACAAATTCATATCATGTCCCATTTTACGTTGTACGTACTTGCTTAAATCATTAGCAAAAACCATAAAAGTGAGAAAAACTTCAATTGTGTACATAAACTGCGAAATCCTTGTGTTGGACTCAGTTGATTCATGTTCAATCCAAAAGTTTCATTTGAGCTATGGAAAGGTATAAAGAGGATCAAGGCAATTGTTTGATTTTGAGAAAAACTACCAAAGCCAAAAGGAATCTTAATCAAAAAACCAGTGAGTGAGTGAGTACTTGTGAAACTCTTTTGCAACAAAACTAATCAAAGGATGGATCAAAAATTTTGAAAATACAAAAACCACTAAGAAAACCACTTAGTGAAGTTATAATCTATTCCAAATTCTTTTGTCATACAACTTGAACTATGAATAGATGAAATTCACTCATGAAAATAAATAAGTAGGGGAGAAAACTTATGTGATTACAAAAGAAAAAGAAAGAAAAAAAAAAGCAAGATCCAATTTATATCAGAAAGAAAATAGAATATTAAAAAGAAGAAAAGAAAAGAAAAAAGGCATGGTGATAAAACAAATGAGTGAAGCAAGTTAAGCTACAAAAAGTGGACAAATTTTTGAAAAACTAGCTTTAAGAGAAAAGCCATCTCTTTATATAACCTGGCCATATTACAACCTTAACAAAGTCCTATGTGATTTATGCCTTCATATGCTCGAATTACGAAACTATGTGGATGGAAACATCAATCGACCCGGATGTTGACCAAGTGATTCAATTTGAGAGTTATCACACCCCAAAAGTAAAGCAAATGGAAAAATATTCATTCTCTTGTATGAAGAAGAACGTTAGGAGAAAAATTCAAGGAAGTACGCCATTATGATCTTGAGTATATGATGTGATTATGTGGGAGAGAATCTAACTTCATCTTCATGCTATGATTGTACAAAATCAATGAAAGATGTTTATTTCTCGACAAGTAATCAATTGAACCATTCAATTCTCAAAAGAGTCTTGTCAAGTACTTAATTGAAACAATTTTTTTAACATCATGCTCTTGATTGAGGATAATCAAGAAACTAAGTTGGGGAGAATTTGATGAAAGTCCATTAATTGAAGCATCATTGATAGAAACTTGAATGAAAAGCCTACTTTCATCGATTTTTAGGTATAACTTGACTAACAAATGATCCCAACAGATACTACTCTTGAATATTGTTGGTTTTGCAGGATTTAGCAAATGAATAGAGCAGTGGCGAGCAGAGAAAATCCATGCCTTGTAACTTTCGCATAGCGAGCAAACACTTTGCATTGCGAGCAAACACTTTGCATAGCGAAGGTCGCTACGTGAAGATGAAGCGAGCAACAGCAAACAAAATCAGAAGCAAAAAGTTCCAATTTCGCTTGAAGCGAGAAGAAGCAAGAAACTTTCGCATCGCAAGACAGGGCTTTGCAACGCAAAAGTCGCGGCGCGAGCCAAAGTGAACTAAAACAGAATAAAATTTCAGCCAGTCCGATTGAAGTGGGAAGAAGCGAGGACATTTCGCATCGCGAAGGTCGTGACGCAAGACAAGGCAAACTAAAACAGAATGAGACAGAATCAAATTCAGGCAGTTCGCTTGAAGCGGTGCAGCAGCGAAGAAAACTTCGCTATGCAACCAATACTTTGAATAGAAAAGTGTGGCAGTTTCCAAAGGCGGTTTGAAAACTCTTAACAGCTAAGGAAGCTAACTTTTCTATGCGACCAATTACTTCACATAGCGAAAGTCCCCATACTCAACTAGTATAAAAAGGCATGCATCAAAAGGTTGGAGGAGATCAATTTTCAGTTTTTTTTACTTGTAATAGGGATAGAAAGTAATTCTCAATAGGAAAGAGAGTGTGAAGAGAATTGAGCTGGATTCACATCAAGAATCGAGAGATCGCCCTTGATGCAAATTCATCTCCAATTCTTCCTTTTTGTACAAGCTACCATGACAATGGATAGCTAAAGCTCTTCCCTTGTTAGGATTGAAAGGAGACCACTGTAATCGTATGTATTATCATTACTTCCTTCTTTAATGAAATCTTGTTATTCACAATTATTGATCTAATCTTTGTTTATAATTTTAAAACCGATTTAGTATAAATTGTGATTGAAAAAATACATTCGTATTAAAGCTAAGGATTATCATCAGTTAAACACTTCGTTCTAGACATAGAACTAAGGGATTAACTTTCATAAACGAAATTCGGTACGTAATGTGATTGTTTAGTTTAATCAATCGAGAAATCATCGTAAACTAAACCAATTGAATTCTCAACAAGCATATAGACATTTATGTTATTGTAAGCGAATTTAATGAAGATAATATGAACAAAAAGTTTCTCTAAGAAGTATCGACCGAAAGCATATGTGCACGGTGGTGGAATTTCAATCCTAACAAGATCCTTCTCTTTGAAACCTTGTTTTTGTATAGTTTCAATTTTATTTGTTGTTGATTTAAATAAAATAAAACCTACAAACTTTACTTAAAAACAATATCAATTGTTGTAACATTGCTAAAATCGTGTCGGTCTCTATGGATACAATATTTGATACTTTCTTTTGATTTACTCAACATCAATTTATTAATCAGAGTCTGAACTTATGTTTATATTCTGAACTTTGATCAGAAGAACAAAAGATTTGGTAAACACAATTCAACCCTTCTTCTTGTGTATTTTTCTCACCTTCAAATCTAGAGTAGTTGTCAACAATCACAAATATGTAATATTTTCCTTCTAAACTTCTTGTCCACGAAGGGCCAAACAAGTCTAAGTAGAGAAGCTTGAGAGGTTTTGATGTCGAAATCCTTCTTCATTTTACATGACACTCTCATTTGCTTTCCAAATTGGTAAGCATCATTTAATTTGTCTTTTAAAAAATTATTTTAGGAAGACCAACAAATAGATTCTTGGATGCTACCATATTCATTAAGTCAAAATCTAAATGACTTAAGCGCCTATGCCATAACCAAGAGTATTCCCCCATGGCTACTAAGCACTTAGTCCCATGCAATGACACATAATCTAGATCAAGCATGTAAACGTTACCAATCCTAGAACCCTTAAACATAATGTCCTTACTTGCCTTATGCACTATTACACAATTAAGAGTATAAAAAACTAAGGAGTACCATTTGTTACATAATTGGCTAATGCTAATTAAGTTGTGTTTAAGCCCTTTGACTAAAAGCACATTTTCAATGGTAATTATGGAGGGATTTCCCATAATACCTTCACCAAGAATTTTACCTTTCGTATTGTCTTCTTACGTGACATGATCTATTTCGTTCTCATCAAACTTAATGAACATGGAAACATCTCTCGCCATGTGCCTTGAAAATCCTCTATCTTGAAAATCCTTTAGGGTTAGTTGTGGTACACTTAGGAACCTATGTCATTTTACCATTGGAAAGTTGAATGTTCCTAACAAGAAAAAGAGGCCTAATGTGACCCTTATCACCATAATGAATGAAAATAACTTTAGATGAAATGCTTTTCTTAAAAACCTTCCCTTTTCACTTGAAGAACTAAAACAAGTACAAGATAGTGAAGTAACATGTGTTAGTTGTCCTTTAAGAGTTTCAATTTCAAGTTTTAAAATTGGGCACTCAACGCATTCCTTTATTTCAATGTTTTCAACTAAAGTATCTGAAACATTATAACACTCATCAACTAGAGATGTATGTGTTTCCTTAAGAGTTTCTAAAGCGCAATTAAGATTATTTATCGACTATTAAAGTTTTTGTTGAATATTAGCACAAAATCAAAACAGATTCTGTCATACAGCTCATTATGGCTGGATTCAAATTGTGATTAAATAGAAATTAATTGTATTATTATATTCTTACCTTATTTAGGATTAGCATTTATAGGGAGAATAATTACCCCTATTTCTTAGTGTAATTTATATTCTATAAATACTCATGTACTATGTTACAGAATAAACAATATAGAAAAAGCATATTTCTATATGGTATCAGTAGCAACAAGAATCCTTTAGGGTTTTTTTTGTTTTTGCTTCCGCTCTGTTTATCTTTTTTACATCCCACAATGTCTGATACCGAGTCCTCACTTTCACCCAAACATTCCTCACCCGAACCTAAATTAGTCCGAACGTACCATGAAAACCACCCTGTTCAGATCACAACAATTCGGCTGAACGGTGCTAATTATCTTCGATGGTCGCAATCCGTTCGTATGTATCTCAGGGGGAGAGGAAAGATTGGCTACATTACTGGCGACAAAAAACAACCAGACAAGGCAGGTGCAAATTATGATACATGGGATGCTGAAAACTCCATGGTCATGACATGGTTAGTCAACTCCATGGATGAAGAGATAGGTGCAAATTATCTCTGTTATGATACTGCAAAAGAACTTTGGGAAGGTGTCTCCCAAATGTACTCTGATTTGGAAAATCAATCCCAAATCTACGAATTAACTCTCAAATTGGGAGAAATTCGGCAAGGTGAAGATTCAGTCACCAAATACTTCAATTGTCTCAAACGTATTTGGCAAGATTTGGACCTTTTCAATGAGTATGAGTGGAAATCACCTGCCGATAGCAAACATTACAAGAAGATGGTGGATGTTAGTCGTGTTTTCAAGTTCCTTGCGGGTCTAAATGTTGATTTTGATGAGGTTCATGGCCGAATTCTAGGCAGAAATCCTATCCCTCCAATTGGTGAAGTCTTTTCAGAAGTACGTCGCGAAGAGAGTCGTCGGCAAGTGATGCTTGGAAAAAATACAGCAGCTGTCCCTCCACCAGTTGAAGGATCTGCCTTGGCAATTCCCCATGTCAATCGTAAACCACTTCATAATCAACGAGGTGGAGACAAGACTCATTTATTTTGCGATTACTGTGGGCGCAATCGCCACACTCGGGAAACTTGCTACAAACTACATGGGCGACCAAATCATGGCAAGGCTGGTAAGTTTGGTGATCGTCCTATGCCTATGGCCAATGAGGCCGATTCGTCTCCATGTACGAAGGAGCAAATGGATAACCTTCTTAAGTTTCTAAAGTCCAATTCATCTCTTAATATCCCTACTGGAACTGTGGCACAAACAGGTAAGGATTCTTGGGCACTATCTGCTCACAACCACTCTAACCCTTGGATAATAGATTCAGGGGCATCTGAACACATGACTAATTGCTCTCATCTATTCAGTACCTATTTTCCTAGTTCAGGTTTTGAAAAAGTTAGGATAGCTGATGGTAGTTATTCAAGTATTGCAGGCAAAGGCAGCATAAAAATTTCAGAGCAAATCACTTTGCAATCTGTTTTACATGTTCCTAAATTCGCTTGTAATCTTCTATCTGTTCATAAATTGTCTAAGGACACTAATTGTTCTGTTCTTTTTCGTCCCTCTACTTGTGTTTTTCAGGACCAGAACTCGGGGAAGACGATTGGAACTGCTAGAGAGATGAATGGATTGTACTACCTTGATGGAATTCAGTTTGGCAATAAAGCGTTTTTCGGTTCAAACAGTACAAACGCATCTCCTGTTTCAGATCAAATTATGTTATGGCATAAAAGATTAGGTCACCCTAGTTTTTCATATCTTAAGCATTTGTTTCCTATTTTTTCCAAAGAAATAAATTCCTCACAATTTCATTGTGAAGCTTGTCACTTAGCTAAAGATCATCGTGTGTCTTTTAAATCAAAAGCCTATTCTGCTTCTAAACCTTTTTATTTAATTCACAGTGATGTTTGGGGTCCTTCAAAAATTAAAACTATGTCTGGAAAAAAATGGTTTGTAACATTTATTGATGATCATACACGGCTGTGTTGGGTTTATCTCATGGAGAAAAAATCAGAAGTTGAACAAAGATTTCAAGATTTTTTTAACATGATTAACAATCGATTTCAAACTAAGATTGGCATTCTAAGGTCTGACAATGGCACTGAATATTTCAACAAATATTTAAGTACATTCCTTGTAACTAAGGGGATAATTCATCAATCCACTTGTCGCGATACTCCGCAGCAAAATGGTATTGCTGAAAGAAAAAATAGACATCTCCTCGAAGTCACTAGAGCTATTATGTTTTCTATGAATGTACCTAAGTATCTTTGGGGAAATGCTTTATTAACTGCTTGTCACCTCATCAATCGAATGTCATCTCGGGTGTTACAATATGAAAGTCCTGTACAAGTGTTACAAAACAATTTTCCTACATCTCGTATTATTACGGATCTTCCCCTTAAAATTTTTGGTTGTCTTTGTTATGTTTACATCCCCAATGTTTTTCGTTCTAAGTTGGATCCTAAAGCCGAAAAATGTGTTTTTCTTGGCTATGCTTCCAATAAAAAGGGATACAAATGTTTTAACCCAGTTACAAAGAAATTTTTTGAAAGCATGGATGTTCACTTTGTTGAAAATCAACCTTTTTTTAAAAATTCTCTTCAGGGGGAGAGTCAATGTAATAATAAAGAAGATAATTTTTGGGAAACTTTGCCTGCTCTAGATGATATTGTGACTACAAATCACCCAAATGCTAAGATAATAGAATCTGAAACAGGGGGAGAAACACTGATTAAGGATGATAATCCTGAACTTAAAGTGTATGTTCGAAAAAAATTCCACAAAGGTGGTGCAAACCCTATTGTCTCTCCAGTAGAAATCCAATCTGATTTACCAAGTGAAGGTCCTACAGATAATCTGTCTTCTAGTTCTTCATCTGGTAATCCTTCTTACTCATCCAATGATTTATCTGATTTGTCTTTTCCTGATATTAATCTTCCAATTTCTGTGAGAAAAAATATTCCTGACCTCGATGTCCCAATTGCTGAGAAGAAAGGTTCTCGTATGTGCACTAAACATCCTATGTCTAATTACTTGTCATATGACAAACTATCACACACCCATAAGGCATATGTGTCTAGGATTTCTAATTTGTTTGTGCCCAGAACTATTCAGGAAGCATTAAGTGATCCGAATTGGAAATTAGCAGTGAAAGAAGAGATGGATGCTCTAAACAAAAATAACACTTGGAGTATCACTGATCTACCACAAGATAAAAAGGCAGTAGGGTGTAAGTGGGTCTTTACAGTGAAATGCAAGGCTGATGGAAGTGTGGAAAGATACAAAGCGAGATTAGTAGCAAAAGGATTTACTCAAACTCATGGTATTGATTACCAAGAGACTTTTGCCCCAGTTGCTAAGATCAATTCTATCAGAATTCTTCTTTCTCTTGCAGTAAATTTCAACTGGACACTATATCAATATGATGTTAAAAATGCCTTCTTGAATGGTGAATTACATGAAGAAGTATATATGAGTTTACCTCCTGGATTTGAAAAAAATCTTGGAAGAAACAAAGTATGCAGATTGAGAAAATCCCTATATGGATTGAAACAATCGCCAAGGGCCTGGTTTGAGAGATTTGGAAGTGTTGTTAAGAGACACGGTTTCACCCAAAGTCAAGCAGATCACACTATGTTCTTTAAACACTCATCTGAAGGTAAGATTGCTATCTTAATAGTGTATGTTGATGACATTATTATTACAGGAGATGACGTCAAAGCAATTAGTGATCTGAAGAGAAGACTTGAGGCTGAGTTCGATATCAAGGATCTTGGAAAGTTAAAATACTTTCTTGGGATGGAGTTCGCAAGATCTAAAGAAGGTATTTTTCTCAACCAGCGCAAGTACATACTCGATTTACTTGCAGAAACAGGGATGACAGGGTCTAAAGCAGTAGAAACACCAATGGATCCCAATGTGAAACTAAAGTCAGTTGCTGAAGATGAAATAGTAGATAAAGAACGTTATCAACGATTGGCTGGAAGACTAATTTATTTGTCACATACAAGGCCAGATATAGCCTTTGCAGTGAGTGTAATAAGCCAATTTATGCATGCACCAGGTGCAGCCCACTTTGAAGCTATTTTCAGAATATTAAGATATTTGAAAGGTACTCCGGGAAAGGGGCTGATATTCAGAAATAGAGGACATATACAGGTTGAAGCCTATACAGATGCTGATTGGGCAGGTAATATAAATGATAGAAGGTCTACCTCAGGATATTGTACTTTTGTAGGTGGAAATCTAGTTACATGGAGGAGCAAAAAACAAAATGTTGTAGCCAGGAGCAGTGCAGAAGCTGAATTCCGATCTGTGGCCCATGGTTTTTGTGAAGTATTATGGATCAAAAAGTTCATGGAAGAATTGAAGTTCTTTGGCCCAACTCCAATTAAAGTTTACTGCGATAATAAGGCTGCTATTTCTATTGCCCATAATCCTGTCCTACATGACAGGACGAAGCATGTTGAAGTGGACAAGCATTTCATCAAAGAAAAAATTGACAGCGGTGAGATTTGTATGTCCTACATACCTACCAAAAGTCAAGTAGCAGATGTTCTCACAAAGAGTCTTCCAAAGAGACTGTTTGATAACATGGTGTGCAAGCTTGCTATGAACGATATATTCATGCCAGCTTGAGGGGGAGTGTTGAATATTAGCACAAAATCAAAACAGATTCTGTCATACAGCTCATTATGGCTGGATTCAAATTGTGATTAAATAGAAATTAATTGTATTATTATATTCTTACCTTATTTAGGATTAGCATTTATAGGGAGAATAATTACCCCTATTTCTTAGTGTAATTTATATTCTATAAATACTCATGTACTATGTTACAGAATAAACAATATAGAAAAAGCATATTTCTATAGTTTTAAAATCATTTCTTTTTGGAGAGAAATATTCTTAAAGCCATTTAAAGAATCAACATACATATCATTGAACATATTAGACTATTCACTATAAGAATACTCATTATCAAAATAAGAAATACATACCTTTTAAGTTTTATCTTTCTTTCGAGCTTTCTTCTTTCATCTTACAAAATTCTTTATATTTCTTTTATGATGTTTGGTGAGACTTGGATAAGTGGATCAAAAATGTCCTGATTTTCCACACTCGTAACACATAATATCATCATTATCATCATCCTTTTTCATGTATTTATTATTAGGTGGGTGACTATTTCTGAAATTCACTATTCCTTTGTCGCTATGATTGAGCTTGTTTCTCTTTAAGTTTCTATTGTAGCGTCTGACGAATAAACCCATATATTCCTTTTTAGAAGATTCTTCATCAGAATTATCACTTTCTTCCTTTGAATTATTCCATTTAGATGACGAAACTTTCAAAGAAAGATATCACTTCTCTTATTTTCCTTTCTCTTTCTTTTTTGATTCTACTTCGCTATCGGCGAGTCGTTTTAGTGCATTCCGCTGCTCGACTAACTTTCCAAACATTGTAATATATAAAGTTTTAAGATCGTTAGATTCTTTAATAACGATAACCTTTGGTTTCCACTCCCTACAAATAGATATCAATATTTTGTTAGTAAAATCTTTGTTAGAAAGGTTTTGCCCAAGTTGCATAACATGTTGATTAAATAGAGGAATCCAGTTTGCATGTTATCCACGAATTCTCTAGGTTCCACACGAAATAATTCAAACTCCTTTTTATACATGTTGATTTTTGAATCCTTGATGTCATCTGTTCCCTTAGAGAGAGCTTGGAGAGTGCCCACATACCTTTAACACTCATATGATATGAAAATGAGTAGAATACTTTTGCGCTTAAAGCGGAGATAAGTATGATCCTCGCTTTCAATCATATGAAGCCTTTTTGGTATCATCACCCGTTCAATCCTTAGAATGTTTAACAAAGTCGTCATCGTCCTTCGAAATAAATGGTCCCTTTTTTGTCAACTTATAGTAAGGGTATAAACATGTTGGCTCTCCAATAAGTATAATTTTCTCCTTTGAAAAACATGTGCTCTATTATGCGCTCCCTTAGGATCGTCATCATTTGCCATATTCATAACTTTTTTGATGTCGATTAGACATAATCAAAAGACCAATTCTTGATGCCAATTATTGGATGAAAATATGGAAGTGGAAAAAAGGTCTAGATGGGGGTGAATAGACCCTTATTGAAAAATTCAACCTCTTTTTAAAAACTGAATATCAGAGATTTTTCAAAAATGTGTGCAGAATGTTTGAAGTGAAAATATAAAAATTATACTTTTCGAAACTTGATCACATTAACACTAAATAAATCTACAAATATTAAGGATTGTTTTCACGAAGACATTCTTGTTTTCTTTCCCATTTGACAAGCATCACATGATTTTTCTTTCAAAAGCTTTATTTTAGGAAGACTAACAACAAGATTTTTGGATGCTATTTTATTTAACAACTCAAAATGCATGTGACTTAAACGTCAATTCCATAACCAAGAATCTTGACTCTTGTCTATTAAACACTTAGTTTCATGCATTAACACATCATCCAGATCAAGCATATAGACATTTTCAATCACAGAATCTGTAAATACAAGGTCTTTACTAACTTTATGCTCAATTACAGAACTAAGAGTATCACAAACTACATAATACCCTTTGTCACATAATTGGATAATACTAAGTAAGTTTTGATTAAGTCCTTTGACTAAAAGCACATTTTCAATGGTAATATTGAAGGTATTTCCCACAATACCATCACCAAGAATTTTACCTTTCGTATAGTCTCTGTACGTGACATGACCACTTTTCTTCTCATCGAACTTGATGAACATGGAAGCATCTCTTGTCATGTGTCTTGAACATCCACTATCTAGAAACTATAATCTTTTTGCAGATGCAATACTTTTCTGCGACAATTCAATTAGACAATTTAGATCCCCTAACTAGTGGATTCTTTAGGGTTAGTTGAGTTAGATTTAGGAATCCATGTCATTTTACCATCGGGAACTTGAATACTCCTAACATGACAAAGAGGCCTAATGTGATCCTTATCTCCACAATAATGACAAATAACTTTAAATGAAATGCTTTTTCTATTTCTTTTAGTAACATGAGGATTTTTCTTAAAAACCTTCCCCCTTTCACTTGAAGAACTAGAACAAGTGCAACATAGTGAAGTAACATGTGTTAGTTATCCCTTAAGATTTTAAATTTCAAGTTTTAAAATTGGACACTCAACACATTCCATGATTTCTATCTTTTCAACTAAAGTATCTGAAACATTACAACGCTCATCAATTAGAGATGTGTGCATTTCCTTAAGAGATTCTAAAGCCCAATTAAGATGATTTATCTACTCTTCAAGTTTTAAAATCATTTCTTTTTGGAGAGATTTTCTTAAACACTTTTATATAATCTGAATACATGTCATTGAATGCATTCGACAATTCACTATAAAAGTACTTATTATTAGAATCAGAATTATATACCTTTAAAGTTTCACCTTTCTTATATTTTATCAAACAAAATTTGGCACACTCATCATATGAACTCGAGCAAGAATCGGAGGAAGAGCTCTCATCCTCTTCTTCCCACACAATGTAGGTTGTACGACCTTTGGAACTCTTTACTTTTGTCTTGTAGAAATTCTTGTCTTTACTTTTATGATGTTTGGTGAGACTTAGACATGTGGTTCTATAGTGTCCCAATTTTCCAAACTAGTAACACATGATATCATCATCACTTTTCTTGTGATATTTCTTAGGTGGATGTATATTTATGAAACTCACTAGACCTTTGTTGGTATGCTTGAGCTTGTTTCTCTTTAGATATATATTGTAGCGTCGGACGAATAAATCTATTTCTTCCCTTTGGAAACTTCTTCATCAGAGTTGTCACTTTCTTCCTTTGATTTCTTCCCTCTATAAGACGAATCTTTCAAATAAAAATCGTGTTTCTCTTATTTTTCTTTCTCTTTCTTTTTCGACCTTACTTCGTTATCGGCAAGTCGTTTCAGCTCATTCTCATGTTCGACTAACTTTCTAAACAACTTTGTAACATCCAAAGTACTAAAATCATTTGATTATTTTATAGAAATGACCTTTGGTTGCCCTCTCTCTGTACATAGATATCAATATTTCTTTAGTACAATATTTGTTGGAAAAGTTTTTACCAAAATTGTTTAATTTGTTGATTAAATGGAGGAATCTAGTTGCATGAAATCCACTTATTCTCTGGGTTTCGTACGAAATAGTTCAAACTCTTTTGTAGAGATATTGATTTTAGAATCCTTGACGTCATTTCCATCCTCATAGAGTGTTTGGAGATTGTTCCACATACCTTTAGCACTCGTATGATGTGAAATTAAGTAGAACACTTTAGCGCTTAAAGTGGAAATAAGTATGTTCCTCGCTTTCAAATCACATGAAGCATTTTTGGTTTTAGCATCATCCTAATATTTTGGATGTTTAACAACATTGTCATTGCCCTTGGGAATAAATGGTCCCTCGGTGATGGCACACCACAAATATTTGTCAACCGATAAAATGGGTACATGTATGTTCACTTTCTAATAAGTATAATTTTCGCTTTTGAAAATAAGTGCTCTATTTTATGCTCCCTTAGGATCGTCATCTTCCGTAATATTCATAAGTTTTAGATGTCGTTTAGACACAATCAATAGGTGATATAGTTTGCATTTGTTGCACCTGGTGGGCATGTAACTCAATACACAAAAGAGGGGGGGGGGGGGGGGGTTGAATTGTGGAGGTTTGGAAAATTGTTGATTTAAAATAAAATATTTTTTAAATCAGAGTTTGAAAACACTTCATAAAAAATGTTTGAATAAGTAGTGGAAATTAGAAGTAAAGAAATTTAGTGGAAAGTAAAAGAGACAAAGGAAGAGAGAACAAGATCAAAAATTTATAGAGGACCGGTCTTAAAGAAGTGACCTACTCATCTCCCCAAGAGTTGATCTTGAGTGTGTCCACTATTGCTTGAGAGTGTTTAGAAGCTTAAATCCATGAACTCCCTTATACAAGGGAATGAAGTTTTAGGCTAACTTATTACTAAGCAACGTATTAAGGAATGAAGCAGTTAGTCTTCACATTAAATAATGAACAGAGCTTCAAGCGGTTAATCTCTGAGCCAAACAGAGATTATGCGTAGGCTGATCTCGAACCAAGATGGAGTTTTGAGTTGGCTATCCTCCTAACCGAACCGGTGTTTATACTGACTGGCCACAAATCCAACAAATATTTTTAATGAATTGTTCTCAAACCCACTCAGCTTTCACACAAGATGAACGCAAAAATCAAGTGAGATTCAGGCTGATCTTGAATTAATAAAGCTTTTGACCGGATTGAGCTAAAGAACTGTTGTGAAGATTTTTCTCTGTTTATTCTTCACAAACCCAAAAGAGACTTTTGTTTTTAATGGCAGAGCTCACAAATCAAACAAAGAGAGAGAGAGAGAGAGAGAGAGAGAGAGAGAGAGAGAGACCAAAAACCCTATGAAAGACATATATGCGATAGAAAAAACGGAGGAGTAAACGCTATTTATAATAATAGTTTCACAAAAGATAGTGTTTATACAAAAATGAACCATAAAAAGTATTTAAGAGCTGGAATGTAAGAACTTTAAGATAATATTGTTGAATTCCTCTGGCTTTTCAGTTTGAGGCACATGGGACGCCTCCTTCATCAACTCTATTCTTGCATTTTTACTGATTATCCTGCAATAGTTAATAATGAGAAACCAACATCTCGTGCTAGTCATATTTTCAAGCACTAAGCTAAGCCTCTAAAAAGGTAAAAAAATATTATTGTGAAGGATTTGGATACATACCCTTTCAGTTCATGGGCCATCTTCACAGGGAATATCTTGTCATCTTCCCCCCAAATTATGAGAACTTCCTGCTAATTTAGAGTAATTGTTTATTAATCACCCACAATAATGCTCAATTATAGAGAGTTGCATGTAATTAAAATATTAAGTAAAGAGAATTACCTGTTGAAGAGGTGAAATATTTGAAGTATCAATCTTTCCGAGGGACAAGCCACCTAAAAGCTCCATCTTTTCCTTCCTATTTTCCGAGTATAATTTCTTCCATATGACAGATTTACATTAATTTCTTTCTATCTTTTTCATACATATAATTAAAATTGATTTTTAATTGATATTTTAAAAATTTATTTCGATGTGAATTTATTTTAAAATAATAGAATTTAATTCAAATATAACTTTGATGTTCAAATACAAAAACTTAATACCAATAATTGTTAGAGATGTTTTTTTTTGTTTTTTTAAAATTGTTTATTTATAAGTCCTAAAAGATTCATTTAGCTCATCTAGCAAATAGCAATTGAGTTAATAAGAAAAAACTCTCCAACGATGTGACTTTGCTACATGTGGAATACGAAGATAATACTAATTCCAGGAAGAAATTTTTTGTCATACTAGAAGTCTGGAATACGAAGCTATTAATAATTTAATCTATGTGTTTTTATCTACATTTTAAATTGTGAATGTTAATTGTTTGTGTTATTCTGTGAGTCAAAATAATATAGTAATTGTGGAATGTCAGGGTTTGAGACTAAAAATAATTAAAGGTCAATGTGTTTAGTTAACTCGATGATTTGATGTAATCATGAGCTAATCATTGCCTTTGATGTAATACAATTTTTGGCATGATACGATTCACAAATGTGTGTTGTTATTTTTGATCTATAAATTATTTTACAACAGTTGTTTTCTTTATTCGTTGTTATAAGTAGAGCACTACCTAACTTATAACCATGTTCACTCGTTCGTTATGAAAATCAGTATACATACAATCACACGCTACCTAACAACGGACGTGAAACCTTCATTATATGTGTTTTACAATCGTCATTATATGTTTTTTCCGTAGCAGTAGAAGGTACAAAGTGTATGAATCTTTCATAATCTCACATATTGTTAGGAAAGTTAATTACGTTCCTTATCCTTCAATTCATCCATGTAAACAAGGATGGTGCGTTATAATCAAAATAAATCCATTGAGTCATATTAAAATTGACGATCTAGTGAAAGATGTTGCTTACCAAGATTATGAAATTTCTCAAATTTATGATGTGATTGAAGTTGAACAAACTACAAGTTTTTGTGATACAATGGTTGATGGTCAACAAGTTGATGCGTCTACATTGTTGGTAGAAAATAATGTGGATGGAGAGCATGAAGAGTTTGAATTCGAGGATAATATCAAATTAGATGAAAACAATTAAGAGTACGGTGATACACAATTTGAATATATTGTTTTTGTAATTTTACTTAATGTATTGTGTATATATTTTGTTGATTTATCAATTGTAATGTGTTGATTTATTACTTGTATATATCGTGTTGATTTATTAATTGTATATTCTCTCAAAATAGACAAAATGCTACCCTGACTTGATAAGGGTAAAGGTAAGGCCCAACACATGAGGATAAGGGTACGCGAGGCACCTTTGTCGCCATATGTTGTCCTCCCCCCAAAGTCAAGCGGGTCCTATATCCATGAGCACTTCTTAACGTCCTACACCTTTTATAACACTACTTTCCTCCCATGATTATCCTATGGTCCCATCTAGGAACCAAACTTTTATCAACACATCTGGACATATGCCCTCATCATACCAGTAACCTGGGGATCTACCTTTTCATATCCCACACAGGTACTATCATCATACCTACGCATGGAAACATAACCCGTACCCGCGAATATCCTCCTGAATCCGCCTCGAAGTTGATGGAGAAAATCCGCTTTGATTGAGTTTGGATTCAGATTTGGATTTTCCCCGATTAAAAAATAAAGAGAAGGATCGGGTAATGGGGACACTAGTACCCACCCCGAACCCGTTCTGTTTATTTCATTATGCATATTACTATTTAGGTTTTATAATTTCGAATATTAAATATGTGGTCAATATTTTGATATTTTGATTTGCATTAATTATTTAAAATATTTGAAATGTGTGTATGAAATTTTTTGAGATTGTTTTATTTTATTATTAGTATTGTAATTTGATTTTGAAAAAAAAAATTCTATAAAAAAAATTGATTTTACAAAAAGGATGGTAATAGGGTTGGGGATACCCGAACCCATTCGAGATGGGTTTGACTTTTAATTCTCCATATTTGTTGGATTTTGGGGCGAGGAACGAGGATTGTATAGGGATTCAGGTTTAGGTTTGGGAAAGGTAAAAATTGTCCCCGACCCGCCTCGTTGTCATGCCTAATCATACCAACAATCTGAAGGATATAACTTTCCTCATCCCATACAGGGACCTTCACTCTACTAGAAGCCTGGGAGATCTAGTTATTTATATCACACACAGGTATCCTCATCATACCAGCAACTTGTGGGATCTAGCTTTCCACATCCCACACATGTACCCTCATCCTTCATGTAGTATAAGGGATCTAGCATTCCACATCCCACACAGACACCATCATCATCCATGCAGTTTGAGGGATCCCACATCCCATAAACATATCATTATCATCCATGCTAAATCATGTCATTCAACACTAAAGGACGAATTGGAAGAAATGAAGAAGTGACAAATTGAGTTCAAGGAGCAAATGCGAGAATATATCTTCTCACAAATGAACCAAACATATAGTACAATGGGTGAAAATCAAGGATTTGGTAGAAATGGCAGATTTGAAAAAGTTGGTGGCCAAGGAGCGGTAAATGAGGAGGATATAGAAGAAAAAGAAGATGTGTTGATGTCAATGATTGATTTTCTTATAGTTGAATTTTTTTATTGTTCTTTACTCTATAATTTTTTGTATTTTATTAATCATATTTAATTAAATTTTTATAAAATTTTCATATTTATAATTACCTTTTAAAATAAAAATATAATTTTTTATTTTATTAATTAATTTATGAAAATATTTTTTTATTAAAAAAATCAAAATTGCAAAATAGAAAGTATATGACAAAATCATGACATGTAATCAATTTTGCAACATGTTATTCACGTCACAAATGAGTTCATATTACACCCCTACTTCCTTCACTTATCTTTGCAGTCTAACGCGTAGCTAAACAATGTTGCACCCTATGTAAAATTTGTGATGTGATTACCGCATAGTAAAGTTTTGCGACATGAATACCACATGATAAAGTTGCAACATGTTTTTCACGTAACAAATGAGTTATTACTAGTGTTCCTGCGACGTATTCGTTCACGCTAATTTGGGTGTTGGGACGTGATATTTTGTGTTGTGACGTTTTTTTTCACGTGGTAAATGAGTGTTTTTTTTGTAGTATCAACCTCGAATCCGTTTTATTATTTAGTTTTTGATAATATAGAATATTAGTTATGTTGTCAATAATTTTATATTTTGATTTTTATTTTATTATTTAAAATGTATATCTGAAATTTTTTGATATTATTTTATTTTTTTATTTGTAATATAATTTAATATTAAATAAATATCTATTTTTATTAAAAAATTATCAAAGAGATGACAGTGTCACGATATCTAAAACCGTTTAAAAATTATACTTTCAATCATATTATACCATTATGTAGCGGGATATAAAATTAAAAATATTAAAATAGATTGTGATTCTTCAAAACAATCCGCTCATTTGTAAAAAAATAGAGGATGAATTAAAATTTTGAGCATTCCTTTCCACTCAACACGACCCCGTCAAAATAAATATCTTTGCGAGCTAAAGATTAACTATAGGTTAGCCCACCAAACCCATTTATTTTCTAAAAATATTAAATATAAAAAAAACAGCCTCTATTTATAAATTAGGTTATCTACTTTTTTAATTATATTTTTTTACTAACAATTGAATTTATTTTATTATTTTATAATGTAAACAAAAATGATGATGAGATGAAAAAGAGGATTCAACATGTTTTAAAAATATATAAGATATTATTGATCTTGACGATTAAAATTTAGATTTTAGAATACTTCATTTTTGTTTTGTCAGACAATATTATAGAATTTGAATCACTAAATTTTGGTGTGATGGTTCTATTTTGATCGGTTGAATGTTTAACTATAATTTTGGAATTATGGTTGAGGGTTTTATGTTAGATGAAAAAAGTCTATTAATTTATTAAAATATAAAATAAATAAAATAAAATAAAAAATAGACTGACAAACTTATCGTCCGTCATTTCCTCGTCTTTAGATTTTTAATTAAATTTTTAAATTTAATTTCATTTACAGATTTGCCTGTCCTGCAAATTTGAGACAGAACAGGACAAGTGCTCAATCCTTTTTATCACCGAATGGTAATTGATTAACAATTAAAAATTATTTAACATTTCAATGAATATTCCACTTTTTTAGACTTTTATCGTGTAAGTTAATCATAATTTATTATTTAAGGTCTATCGATTACTATGGTTTGTTGCTTTGATTTTCAAGTGGCAAAACATGAACAGAAAATTGGAATAAGAAATAAAGTAGAACTTACATTTAAGAAGTCGTTCAAGAAAAAATCAGGCACGTAAGGTATTTTTTTAGCCACCGCAAGTTTCATCAATTTCCTCAAATTTTGTGGAGATGAAGGCAACATAAGGTCCTCAATTTTCTCCACTCCAGCCCTTTCCAACAACTTCACGTTATGATTCTTCGTCATATTAACACCAGAGCTACAAATAACCACTTTCTCAATTTTCTCTTCCCCCAACATTTTCGCCATATTATAAGCAACAATACCTCCATAACTCGTCCCCGCCACGTGGCACTTTTTCACACCTAATTTCTCCAACAATTTTCCAACCGACTCTGCTTGGAATTTCTCGCTTCTTTCCTTGGATCTCGTTGTGGATTCACCGAAGAAGATTAGATCGGGAACGTAGAGATTGAAATGAGGAGCGAGAAATTGAACTTGTTGACGCCATTGCCATATCGCCATAGGACCGAATCCGTGAATCAGAACGAGAGATGGTTTTTGTGTGGCTTGATTTGTTGGTCCCCAAACATGGAGAGTTGTTTCGGTGTCTACGTCGATTTTTTGAGAGAAGAGACCCGCTCCGGTGAAACAGCGACGGAGGTAGCCGCTGTATAAGCCGGTGAAACTCACAAACGATGGAAGCATGGTGTTGGTTGGTTAGTTATTGGATCATAAAGATGAGAATTTGAGAAATGAAGAAAAGAGAAAGTGTGATGTATTTGTACAGTGTTGTTATTGAAAGGTGTGACGTATGGATGAGTCAGCTTGGTAGGAGAATGTTGCAAAATTTTCTGTTTGAGAAAATAATTTATGAGAGATCATAAATAGTTGGGTATTTAGTATAAAATAATTAAAAATATTAATTTAGTTTTAAATAAAAAATATATAAAATATGATCTGATATTGAATATAAATTGATTTATTAGAGGAGAGTATTGGTATCTATCTAAATTTAAGAGTTCAAATCCGAAAAAATAGTTTTTTTTTGTAAAAAGAAAAAGAAAGTTAGTTAGGTTGGGTTGGTTTTCCATTATTATGAAGAGCCAAAAGTCTCTTTCTGCCTGCTTGTTTTTCAATATTCAATTTACTCTCCGCGAAATAACAGCGGATCGAGATAAATTAGTATTGTCATCATCAACCTTAAAAATTTTGTTATGAAAAACATATAAAAAAAGTTTAGTTATATGTTTCTATCAATTTTTCTACTATTAAGATCTACGGGTGTGTATATATATATGTTTCGATAATGAAGTCAGCTTCTCAATCATGACGGTGTACGGTGTATCAGTAAATGATCGTGTGACGGGTGATATTGATTGGAATATCTAATATTTTTTTGGAAAGCCAAAAAAAATTAATTTTTTTTTAGTATATAATCTGAGTATTGTTTTAAAATTATCATATAAATTATAGATTCAGAATTTTTTTCAAACAGACCACAATTTGCCGAAAGGATTGGCGGTAGTGCGTATTTGGTTTTGAGCTCAAGTGGAGTCACCAAAGAAAATGACAACAGTGCGTAATTGGTTTTGAGCCTGACTATAGTTGCTCAACCAATTGGCGACTCAGACCAATAGTAAGCTAGAGTTTTTTTTTTTTTTTTTTAATTTTTAAAATTAATTATTATTAAAACATAATTATTATTAATATTTAAAATAAAATTTTTAATTAATAAACATAATTATTATTAATATTTTTAATTTTTTTTACATAATTTTAAAATGTTGTTTTTAATTAATAAACTTAAAATAATTAGATTTAAATAAAAATAATTTTAAATTAATTTTATAAATTTAGCTTAAATTGATTTTATAAATTTAAGTTTAACAAATATTGTTTTTATACATTTAGGTATAATATAAATATAATTGTGATTATAAATTATTGTTTTTAAGTAATAATTATAAATTAAATAATAATTATTGTTTTTAAATTTTAAATATTTTTAAAATTTTAATTATAAATTAATTTAAATACAAAATAAAAATCGATTAACCATTTAATTTTAAAGCATATAAATTGATTTAAATTATAAATTTTAAAACATAAAAATTGATTAACCATTGAATTTTAAAGTGTATAAAGTTTGTAAGGGTATTTAAGACATATCATATGGGGCACGTACTATTTTATTTTTCTATAAATACGACTGCAAACACATATATGTTTTCACAACATTGTATACCAAAAGACTGAAGTGTTGGTGCATTTTGAGTGGAGTGGAATCTAGAATGTCTGCATTTCTAAATCAACGTTCTTCGTCGTCGTCATCAGCATCGAAGGAACCCTTTCTAATATTCGATCTAATGAAAAGAAATGCCCTAGTTGTCTTTTCAGCAACAAAGCCTCCGATGAAGGTGCTCCTGTGGAATACACAGACGTTAGAGCACTTGCATAGGGAACTGAACTGCTGGCTAGAAGGAGATATTTTCCCAAGAGAAAAGATTAGGAAACTTGAGAGGTTGGTCGAGGAGGCTGGGAGAAACGGAGTTACTCGTGAATGGAGGAAAGTAGAAAATGATGTTGGTGTCCTTGTGATGATATTAACACCGAAGAAGATAACGTTGATGGTCGTGATATCGTAGACGCCTTGGTGCAGTGTTCTGTTTTATGTCTTTATGTTGTTGTTATTTTCGAAATGTTGTTGTGATATTAAGTTATGTTTGTTTAATTTTTGTTGCTTGCTAATTGTAATCAGTTAAGTATGCCTTTAATCGAATGAAATTTGCTATTGATTTAAAGGGACACGGTTACATATGAAACTATGATTTGCTTCTTGATCCTACGTTAGGATATTTTGTACGATTGTGTCTTGGTGGTCGATCCGAACTACATAATCTTACCATCTTGTCTGCGGTATACATCTCTGTTCGAATGCGCGTGCTGTTAGCCTGACCCTTTTTCTTTTTGCGCATCAAGTCATTATGTCAGACAATTTTGCCTTCGTAGTGAGGCCAATAGTCCTCCTTTGCCACCATCTGAGAGCTACATGTGTAGACATTGCATAGACTTATCACTTGGTGAACTGCAGAAAGAAGGTTGATTGGGTCTTGGCGCGCCTTCGAACATGCTGCTATAACATGAGAGCAAGGCATATAGAATGCCTGAAACTTCCCACAGTCACACCAGCTTTTATCCAGTTCAACACGGTAACATCCCCTAAGCCTTCCTTCGTTGTGATCAATCGACTCGGCAACACTGAACTAACCAGTTGTACAGTCAAAGATTGTGACCACGTGTGTGTTGGCTTTGGCAGCTTCGTCTTTCATGAGTTTCATTGAAGTATCACTGTACAGCTGACCCGATTGTAATATCGAACCCTACCTCGTACGTCTGCTATCAAAGAGTGAGCCTAGCCTAAAATATGTTGCCTTCACCAAGGCAGTTATTGGTAGGTTTCGGATTCCCTTGAAAATAAAATTCATTGATTCAACGAGGTTAGTTGGCATGTGGCCCCATCGCACCTCATTGTCGTATGCCCGCGTCCATTTCTCTTTATCAATGTTATCAATTCATCTTAATGCATCCGTGTTTGTTAGTCTGATCTCGTCACGGTAGTATTTGAATGTGGGTTCTATTAGTGCATATCCTGCGTTCACAACCTTCTTCCGTAGCGTTTTGTCTTTGATTTCCCGCATGAAATTTTGGGTGATATGTCTTATGCAATAGACGTGGGTCGAAGGAGGATCCTGCCAACCGTTATCAAGGTTGTTGTATGCACTCTCAATTGACGGGTGTCTATCAGAGACCAAACATAAGTTAGGTTGGGGAGACACGTAAAAGCGGAGATTTTTTAAGAAAAAAACTCCAACCCCCAGCAGTCTCCCCTTCAACTATAGTGGAGGTTATTGGAAAAATGTTGTTGTTCCCGTTCTGTGCCACAGCCATGAGCAGGGTGCCCTTATATTTCTCGTATAACCATGTGCCGTCAATTTGAATTATAGGTTTACAATATGCAAACCCTTTGATGCATGGTTCAAACGCCCAAAAGAGTCTGTGAAAAATTCCATTTCCACCCACGCAAATCCCGTCTGGTGTACACGCAGACATTGTCTCTAATATGGCAACATTCCCTGGAGAGTAGTGCTTAAGAGCCACCAGGAATTTTGGAAGTTCCTTGTGCGACTCCTCCCAATTTCCAAACACCTTTTCAATCGCTTTAGTCCTAGCAATCCAGGCTTTTTGGTATGAAGAAGTGTAATTGTACCTTTGAACCATATGTGCAATTATGGTACTCACCTTCAAATACGGGTTGTCACTAACGACTGACAGAATCTCATCGCAAATCAATCAAGAGATGAGTTTGCGATGGTCCTGCATCGGATTCGAGATTATACAAGTGTGGGTCGGACCCATTGACCCTACCTTCCAGGAATCGTTTCTCTTCCTAAAAGATGTTGTTAATCGGAACGGACACTCCTCGTTACGACAATAGATCGTATACCGTGTCGGATTTGTCCAATCGACTTTATAATTGGCCGACAACTCCATGTGAAATTGTTTAATTGCCCGGACACAATCTTCTTTGCTACGAAACTCATCACCCTCTTTTAGTTTCCCTTCCGTTGCGTAGTTGGGGTTGCAGAAAATATTCGTTGAGGGTTCATCACCACCTAAGTTGAGAGTTGTCATGTGCCGAGGTGGGCAATAAACATGGTCGGGTGGAACCCCATCTTCCTCGTTGTTCACCATCTCGTCAACAGTGACTTCAGCTGCTTCTTCTTCTTCGTCAATGACATTGACTTCAGCGTGTTCCTCGTCAGAATCGCAAAAAACTTGAGAAGATTCCAGTTGTTGAGACAGTTGTTGTTGTTGTAGCGTAACATGTAACACGATATCTGAGAAACCAGAATACTCGTGACTGCGAAACATGTTACACACATCTTCATCGTCTCGCACCTTTAACGGGAAAAATTTGCATTCAACATGCCCGCCAAAAAACACTAGACTTTGGTATATTATTTGGCCAACTGGACCACATTGCAGTTTTTTTTCTATTCTTGACTTCAAGTGTATAAAATTAGACCTTCTATCAATTAAAAATCTCGTAACATATGTGCTTCTGAAATTGTAACCCGATATTTCACATTTGAAAACTTCACCGTTAAGATGTGCGAGAATCATATATTGTGGTGTTTGAGACATATCGAAAATTATATTTGGAAAGGCTGGGTGAGTAGAGTTTGAGAGTTTGAGAGTTTAAGAGTTTGAGTGTGAGCAGATTTTGCTGGGTAAAGAACCTCTGTTTATAATCCAGGGATGCATGTCACTTGGAAGTGAATGCAGAGCAAGTGTCTTGATGCATGGGTGAGTAGGAGCGTCGCATGCCACCAACATGACAAGACAACACTATGCCAATTCATAGTGAATTGATTCCTTGCATGGCTACGATGACGATGCAGACCTACGAGATTCTTGAAAATTTATGTCACATGGCTACAGTAACAATCTGTACACCATATAATGCATTGGTTACCAGACAAGATTCCTGCATGACTACGATGACAAGATAGGACATTGCTTACCAGCTGCACTCTGCATGCAGCATGCTTGACAAGACAGGACATTGCTTACCAGCTGCACTCTGTCTACAGTAACCAAATTCTTGCATGCCTATCAATGACCCTGCAGACCTACGACACTCTTTCTAATAAATGTATGTCACATGGCCACAGTAACAGTCTGAACACCGTATAGTGCATTTTTGAAGTTTAATGTTGAATATACTTGTAATATTATGTTTGACGCTATCAATATTATGTTTACATTTTTTAAGCCAATGTTGTTATTACACTCTTACTAATTACAAAAATTTTAAACCTAATAACTCAGTTTTTTTGACAACACATTGCTTAACAGCTGCAATCTGTCTAGTGAATTGATTCCCTGCATGCCTACGATGACCCTGCCTCCAGGCCTACGAGATTGTTGCTCTGCATGCAACATGCTTGACGAGACAACACAACACTTTCCCTACATGCATTTACAAGACACATGCATCAAGACACTTGCCCTGCATGCATTTACATGACACATGCATCAAGATACTTGCCCTGCATGCATTTATAAGACACATGCATTCGTGGAATATAAATAGAGGTTCTTTATCCAGCAAAATATGCTCACACTTAAACTCACAAACTCTCAAATTCTGAAACTATCAAAGTCTCAAAGTCTCAAACTCTACTCACCCAGTAAATAAATTCGTAAACCACAATGTCTCTACTCACAATGGGCAACTCTCACAGAGGCACAATTAAAAATATTGCCGAGTTTATAAGTTTTTAGTTTTTGTCTATATTTACGATCTTTAGTTCTCCTATAAAACTAACGAAACATTAATTATTTTGCAGGATGCATCAAGGTTTCGATGTCGTGTGCATGATTACATACCACACGACCCCCTCATAGAGAGATACCTTCGTCATTGTGGGTTTGGTGATATCATTAAAATCAAATCATACTCACTCGATGCGAAGTTCATTCTAGCGTTGTTAGAATGCAAGAGACCGAAGACACATACATTTCACCTACCTTTTGGTGAGTGCACTGTGACTCTTCAAGATGTATACATGTTGCTCGGCCTACACATCAATGATAAGGCCGTCAACGGCAAAGTTGGTGTTAACGACCAACTTTGCAAAGATTTATTGGGTGCCCCTCTTTGTGTGGGCGCAACTCAGGCGGAACGCGAGGGCCGCCCGAGGGATCAGGGAATAAATCTAAAATACCTCAGAGAACAATACAACAATATTGTCTTAAGTGAGGATAGCACCGACTATAATAAAATAGTCAAAACACGGTGCTATATTATGATTTTGTTTGGTCACTTTTTATTTCCAGAGGACACTGGAAATAGCGTAAATATTATGTATTTACCATTGTTACAAAATATAAACAAAGTGTGCGAATATAGTTGGGGATCAGCTGTCCTCGCCTATCTGTATAGTGCACTTTGTAAAAATTCCAAAAAAAATTCCTGTACTTTTTATGGCTGTGCCTATCTCCTACAAGCGTAGGGTTGGTCTAGGATGCCAATGCTTGCTCCAATAAACCAGAATCCTTTTATATTCCCGTACGCCAACAAGTAAGTTTCTTTTCAAGACTATTTAGCAACCAAATTTTCTTTGTAAGTTAATAATTTGTGAGATGTGTTTTAGATGTTAAGTTATATGTGTTTCTTTTTTTTTTAGGTTGTCTGTTCCTGGGATGAATTATCAGAGATGTCCCAGGCACTCTTTAATTCAATACAGCAATGTCATCGACCATCTTGGGCCAAATGATGTAAGTTATCTACCTTTAATTTGTCTAACTTATATGCATAAACTCGTCTATCTTTGTCTGATTAAATGTATCCACCTTTATTTTGGTTTGTCTGGATGCTGTACGAGGGTCTTGACCACTAGCCCGACTCCAATGATGCTGCTGTGTGGACATCAAGAACATCCATCATTAGGTTCACTACGGTGGAGATGCACCAAAGTGACAGGGTGAAGCTACAATTTGGGATGCATCAGGATATTCCAGATGCTCCGATATCATTGGGGCAGTGGCATCAACACCGGGTGGACTCACAGTGGAGTGTCAGTTATTGGAAGGAGTTTGCGAAGGAGATGTGTCAACACTGGAAGAACAGAAGGCAACACATCTTGACCGACCAAATTGTGGAAGGGGCTGGGCCAAGTTATCAATATATGACTTGGTTTAGGTCAATCACAACATCTCAACCAATTCTGTCTGAGCCATGTTATTTGATTGACCCAAGGTAACGTGCTTCTTCGTCAAACACACAACAACAACCCAATGCCCAACAACAACAACAACATCCTTACATGCCACCCACCCAGTCACAACATCAACCACCATACCAATATAGCCCTGATACGTCTTTTGAGCCTACCCTCTCCACCTATAGTCCAAATAACTCATTTGACCCTACCCCTTCCAACTATCCACTTTTTGACTACCAAACCCCACAATAACCAACACACCATTTCCAACCCAATTCGATGTACGAATTCAGACAACCATACTGTCCATACTCCACCCAACCTCCCCGACAATCCTACGAAAACATGGGTATTGGGCTTAACTATGGAAGCGCCGTTGATAGTGGACCTCCCGGCTATTAGAGCCAAATGTTTCAAAATTTATCTGATACGTTGGGGCCGTCCCAACAAAACCCTCATCCACATCTCAACGCACAAAGACCAGACACACCACAACAACCTCGTCGTAGACCTCTTCGCAACGCGCATCCCCCATAATTTGGCACCGGTGGTCGCTTGGATAGAGTCGCCCATTAGTTTTTCTTTTTGTTCAATTGTAATTTTCATTATATTGTAAATTAATATATTTTAATATTTTTTACATGTCTATACACTTAATGTTATTTAAATTTCAATTAATTATAAAAAACATAAACTATAATTTAATATTTATTCCTTTTTTTTTTCATTATTTAGATTTTAATTAATGTTAA
Organism: Lathyrus sativus; assembly: GCA_963859935.3. NCBI lineage: Eukaryota > Viridiplantae > Streptophyta > Magnoliopsida > Fabales > Fabaceae > Lathyrus > Lathyrus sativus. The sequence goes on from OZ012739.1 coordinate 610,723,967, forward strand.
AAAACAAAAAATATAATTTCATATTTATTCTATTTATTTTTTTAACATTATTTAAAATTCAGTTCATTATGAAAAATCAAAAACATAAATTAATATTTATTCCATTTTTTTAATAACAAATATTTATTAATACATAATTTAATATTTTTTTATAAAAACATAATTAAAATTAATTATTAAAACATTTAATAAAAATTAAATGTTTTAATAATTAATTTTAATTATGTTTTAAAAATTATTTTTTTAAAATATTAATAATAATTATGTTTTAATAATAATTAATTTTAAAAATTAAAAAAAAAAACGAAAACCCTAGCCCACTATTGGGCTGAGTCGCCAATTGGTTGGGCGACTTCAGTCAGGCCCAAAAACCAATTGCACACTGTCGCCATTCCCTTTGGCGACTCCACTTGAGGCCCAAAACCAAATACACACTGTCGTCAATCCCTTCGACGACAAAAGGTTGAATTGTGGCCTGTTTGAGAAATTTTTTGAATCTATCATTTATATGGTAATTTTAAAACAATACTTGGTTATACTAAAAAAAATCCCAAAAAAGCAATGGATATACAAATTTTTTGAGAGCATATAGAAATATTTGTTTGGTTTTGAGATTGTATTATGCAAAACTTTAACCCCTTACCATATGTCATTAAATATTTTGGGTTAAAAGTAAGGATCGAGGCAGGGCCTGCCGTGGACCCCAAATTTTGAGTCTGGTACATTTTTTAATTAATATTAATAAATATAAAAAACATTATGATAAAAATTCAATAAATTAAAAAAAATTATGATAAAAGCATAATATATAAAAAATGAAATTGATCAAAAATTAAAATAATTATAGTTAAATTTATTTTTATTAGTATATAATTATATATTATTAATATATAATTATATTTTTATGTGTCATTTTTAATAATTATAATTGCATTTTTTAAAGTTTATGTTCATTTTTTAAAATTAGAACGAGGTTTCTAGTTGATTGGGTCGGCTCTGGCTTGAGGGACCGTTTTAAACTTATATAGTCATTGAGTTGTGATTTAAAAGGAAAATTGTGACAATAATACATAATAAAAAATAAAAATTTCTTTTAAGTTGATTCTTACGAATAAACATGATCAATGATAAGATGATTATCTCTTGTGGAGATTAAACGTTGATGCAGAGCTTCGATATGATCACTTGTGTTGAACGAACAACATCACATCTACTCAGTCCACGCGAATAGAGTATTGACTAAATGACTTCAAACACAAATGAGAAGGGTGTTAGCTCATAAATTCGACACCTCCTAGGGATTAAGATATTTAAATAAAATATTAAAGTCTTTTAATTCAGAGGTAAAGAGCCTGTAGAAAGGCCTGAGATCTTCGAAAGAGGAAGTTAAGATGTTCTGGGGACTTAGAGAAAATTGTGAACTTTGGAGAGATTGGCCTTCGACCGAGATATTGTTTGGAGATCGATTAAGCATTTGAAATTCAAATAATGGAGGGAGTAGTTTTATTTCCTGATGACTAAGAAGGACAAGTGGCACCCGTTGGGTAAAGGACTTCATGCGCTGTGACATGTGTCGGAAGATGATGACTTTAGGTGGTTATTGTTAGTTATTTTATACTATTATAAATAGGAGTTTCTAGAGATAGAATCTGTGTGTTGTAATTTACTATTTGTTCAAGTCACTCCTAATTTTACTCAAAGTATCCGATTATAGAGAAAAGAGTATCAAGAAGAATGTACGTAATTTAAACGCACCGACTTTATTTTTCAATGAAGTTTATTTTACTTGTTTAACTTTACGAAGTTTTTCTTTACTTTTCTTGCAACACTCTTCCCCTCCTCTATGCACTTTACTTTATTTTTCATCCTCAATCCTTTCCTGAGACTTCTATCTCTTCACTTCTAAAAACTTTATCTTTATCTTTCTCTTTTAGTTGAATAGGGACTTCTCAAAGCCTTTTCTACCGCAATACTGTCGAAGTGTGAAACTTAGATAGATTTCCAAAATAAAGAACCTTTAGCACATGTCCTAGGATCAATCTGATCGATCTTGTGAGTCACCAAAGTTAGATTTGGAAAATCAGTGGTTGTTTTCCATTTTTCAAGGGAAACAAAATGGCACGCCTAGTGGGACAGTGCTAAAAGTTTTTTTACTAGTGTAAGCAAAACTTGCAGAATTGCATTTTTTATTGGTCTTTCGTAAAAAAGTTCATTTTATGTTACTGAGAAGTGGTAAAATTGCCGCTGTAAATGAAGAGAGACTAACAAGACGAAGCGTTAGGAATATGGCGACAAATATAAATTAGCCAAACAACCCTAACTCTCAAGGAGGCGGTTCTGACGAAGGACCGAGAAACGATGTAGTTCCGTCTTCGATACCTTCGACCGGAGAGCAAATAGTGCCTCCAGCAAGAGTGGAACCAATACCATCAGTATTGAGGCATGGGTCGACAATCGTAAGGACTTATAATCAACTAGTGTTGGGGCCTATTGGACCTCAAGCATCGAATCCCCAAACACCACTGGGAGGAAGTTCGGCGTCTAGACAGTTTGTTCCTCCCGGGTTTTCACAATTACCGAGAAACCCCCCATACGGGATGCCCACAACTGTAATGCAAGGGCTCCAAAATGCTCCTCCAATATTCTCAGACAACGCAATGGCTTCGCCATTGCAAGGATCAGGGTCTGGTTTGAACATTAGTCGAAATCCCCAAAGTCTAAGCCTGAGATATTTGGCGCAAGGCCCTAATTTAACCAATACTTCGGTGGCGTGTTTAAGACAGCAAATGGATGAGAGCAATTTGCAAATGGTTCAAACTTTGTCCCAGACCATGGGTGAAATATTTAAACCATTAATCCAAAACACCAACCAAACCAATCAACAGTTAGCAGCGCAGTTGACACGGCTGGCTGAATTTACGGGAGTACCTCCGGTGGTTAGGAACCAGGCCCTAGTGGAAAACCTGCCACGACGTGATTTAGGGAACTCAACTGAGCCCAACTTAGAGAATCAAGGGAGAGTCGAACTCCCTAGGCTTGAACCAAACAGAGTCGAACCCCTAAGGGACCAGGTACCAATCCCAGGGGAAAGGGACCCAAGAGTAGTCATAGTGAATCGTAACCAGGACGCAGATAATGTCGTCCAACAGGTTCGACGTAATAACATGGCAGTTGATAACAACTTAGCATTCATGGTTGAAAGAATCATGACTCAAAACGGTGTAAACACTGGATTCACTAGGCCAAACTATACATCTCCAATAGTGGGTTACATCCTTCAGGCCGAGTTACCTCCTAGAACGAAAGTGCCCAAATTCACTAAGTTTTCAGGAGATACAATGGAATCTACTATCGAACATGCGACTCGTTATATAATCGAGGCAAGAGAGATAGCCAATGATGAGAGCCTTAGGATAAAATATTTCCCAAGTTCTCTCACTAAAAATGCCTTCACTTGGTTTACAATGCTATCCCCCAATTCAGTGTGTAATTGGACCCAGTTGGAACGTTTATTCCATGAACAGTTTTATATGGGTCAAACCAAGATTAGTCTAAAGGAACTTGCTAGTGTGAAACGTAAGTTTTCTGAGTCGATTGAAGAGTACCTCAATAGGTTTCGACTGCTCAAGGCTAGATGTTTCACCCAGGTGCCTGAACATGAGTTGGTCGAAATGGCCGCAGGGGGCCTCGACTATTCCATTAGAAAGAAGTTAGACACCCAGTACCTAAGGGACATGGCTCAATTAGCCGATAGAGTTCGACAGTTGGAACGTCTTAAAGACGAAAAGGCCAAGTTTAACAAAAGCAAGAAAGTAGCTTTCGTCGAATATAATGAAAACTTTGAGGGTATACGTGAAGACCCCTTATATTTCGACGAAAGTGAGGTAGATCTTGCTGAATTGAAGCAAGGTCCCCCCTACGCTTGCAAAGTACTGGCTCCCCCACTGGGATGATCTCGTGGATGGTGACTATAATGGCAAAGGTCATTATGGGTTTTGGACAAGAGAATTGTGTGAGGTTGGCTACTAATGGCCTCGACCAAATTATTGATGATCCAAGTTCAAAAGACATGGAGAATCCAAGTTTAGTAATGGTGACTAAGGAAACTGCTGATAACTTCGTTAAGACGGACCAGGTCACCAAGGGTTTAGAGTTGGACTTGGTAAAGCTCAATCTGGGCGAAGGTGTCGATGTCAACATGGTGGAAATAACTAAGCATGAAACCATAGGAGATAGCGAATCAAATTGTCAGAAGGAACTCAATGAGGTAGCTTACCCATGACACGAAGAGTCAATTATCGATTTTCTTCACCGTTTCCAGGGGAAAGGGTCCAGTGTAATGTTATGTCCTAGGTGTAGCGCCATCTTCGACAAGAAAACGACCCAGAAATTGGAAGAGACGCGCAGATTAAAACAAGGTAGGGAGAAATCCAGGTTCGACTCTGGGGGAAATCTCCCAAGAAGGTCTGAGCCTCACACCAGGGCCCTAAGAGCTAGGCCCACTAGCTTCAAACCCATTGCTAAAACTACTAATGGTAAATGGGTGAAACCTAACAAAGACAGACAGCAAGAACGACAGAAGTGGAAAAACTTCGAGGTCAATCGAGGGTCTTCAGTTACCTATCGAAAGGAGTTTCAGTCCTCTAAAACCGCCTACATATCTGAGAACTACAAGGGCAAAAATCCCATGTCTTGAAAGCCCTCAGGGAAGGCTCACTGAAGAATCAGGCAGAGTCTAGTACTAATGCCCCTGTTGAAAATAAAGGTGGACACTCGAAGATAATTGGGAAAGCACCTGTGGGGCGGAGATTATTCCCTGCCAAGGTAGCAGAGCAGAAAAAGCCAGTCGAATCTGATGACAAAATGATCGACAATTTCGATTCCGGCTCCGACGATTCTTTGAAGTTGCTGGTCAATGTAATGTCAGTGATGCCAAGGGATTTTGACAGAATTTCAGAAGTCAAAAATCTCGATGCCCACATAGAGGCAGAAATGGCGGCACACATGCCTGTGTGCTACTATGTTATGAATAATGGCTGTGTCGAAGAGCAAAATGCTTTTTTCGAACGGCCCACAGAAGCGATGAAGAATCATTTGAAACCTTTTTATATTACAAGGAAGGTGGAAAATGTGCCAATTAATAAAATTCTAGTGGATTATGGCGCGACAGTGAACTTGATGCCATATTTCTTGTTAAATAAAATCGGCAAATATGATACCGATACAAAACCACACAACATGGTCTTTTAAAAATATGAAGGCAAAGTAGGTTCGACCATGGGAGTTATACAGGTGGACTTAACAGTCGGAACAATAACACGACCTACCGTCTTCATGGTGGTTGAAACGAATGCCAACTACAATATGCTTCTTGGGCGGGAGTGGATTCATGGCATTGATATGGTACCATCTTCAATGCACCAACGACTGGCGATTTGGATACCAGAAGGCATTGTCGAGAATATCGAAGCTGATCAAGGATACTTTAAGTCGCCCATAAACCACCTCGACAGAAGGCAGTTCGACAAGCACCTGACCAGCATAGGTCCATGTGCTCTGGCGGATTTCGAGTTTACGCCAAACGAGGAAACATACTGCTCATTATATTTGCATCTCGTCGATGGTTTCCGTTGGGATAAGGAGGTGCCAGGTGAGAGACTCTCATACCTTGGTGCAGCTCCAATGTACCCCACAGGATGGGGAAGTGAATTCGGTGAGGATGACTGAATTCGAAGCGCTACAAAGAATTTCGGCCTATGTGGCGGAAACTAAACTACAAGCGACCTTGGAGGCTGCCAATAACAAGATGGCTGAAAAGGCCAATATGGAATCCTATCAAGAAGGTCCTGGCAAAGACTTCGACCCATAAACACCTGATAAGATTCAACACAAAGATCAAATGCTTGATGCTATTTACGATGAAGAGCCTCTGGGGTTCGAAAAAGATCTGTTGGCGAACGACGTCAAAATGCTAGCGTAGGATCCATTGGAGGAAGTTGATCTTGGAGAAGGGATAGTCAAAAGGCCAACATATATCAGTGCCAATCTTGACTCTCAACTCAGGATCAAAATTATCCAATTACTGCGAGAATACAAAGACTGTTTCGCCTGGGATTATGATGAGATGCCTGGTTTGAAGAGGGAATCGGTCGAACACAAACTACTGATCAAGCCTGGGAAGAAGCCAGTCAAACAGAACCCAAGGCTTTTTGCTCCAGAAATTCTCCCCAAAATAAAGAAGGAAGTCGAAAGACTCCTCTGCAAATTCATCTGCACGACCAAGTATGTTGAATGGCTGGCCAACATTGTTCCAATCATTAAGAAAAATGGGTCTTTAAGGGTTTGTATAGACTTTAGGGATCTAAATTCAGCAACTCCTAAAGATGAGTATTCGATGCCTGTGGCGGAGATGCTAGTCGATTCTGCTGCGGCCCATGAGTACCTTAGCATGCTGGATAGATACTCTGGTTATAATCAGATTTTCATTGCAGAGGATGATGTTCCCAAAATAGCCTTTCGTTTTCCTAGGGCCTTAGGCACTTACGAGTGGGTAGTGATACCTTTTGGCCTAAAAAATGCTAGGGCAACATATCAGCAGGAAATGAACTCAATTTTTCATGATTATATAGAATCCTTCATGCAAATATATATTGATGACATTGTGGTGAAATCAGTGTCAGGAAAAGACCATGTGAACCATCTTCAAAAATCCTTTATAAGGATGAGGAAACATGGTCTTAAGATGAATCCTCTAAAGTGTGCATTTTTTGTGCAGACGGGAGATTTCTTGGGTTTTGCGGTCCACAAGAAGGGGATCGAGATCAACCAAAATAAGACTAAAGCCATCATGGAAGTGAAAGCTCCGTCGAACAAGAAGGAGTTGCAATCGCTACTAGGCAAAATAAACTTCTTAAAAAGATTTATATCAAACCTAAGTGGCAAAACGCAGGCCTTCTCACCATTGCTTCGAGTTACTAAAGAAGGGTTCGAATGGGGGAAAGATCAGCAGGAGGATTTCGACAGAATCAAAGACTTTTTGACTCGTCCTCCAGTACTTTCGCCACCATGTAGGAGCAAGAGCATGATGTTGTACATAGAAGCATCAGAAAGGACTCTAGGGAGCATGTTAGCCTAAAAGGATGAGAATGGCGTTAAAAGGGCTATTTACTACCTTAGTAGGATTTTGAATGATGCAGAAACTAGATATAGTGAGATAGAAAAGCTATGTCTATGTTTATATTTCTCATGTACAAAGTTAAAGCAATATATAAAACCAGTTGATGTGTATGTTTCTTCGCATTTTGATATCATTAAGCATATGTTGTCTAAGCCTATTTTGCATAGTCGAATTGGTAAATGGGCATTAGCTTTAACTGAGTATTCTTTAACTTACAAACCGTTGAAGGCGGTTAAGGGACAAATAGTGGCAGACTTTATTGTCGACCACTCTATAAACAAAAATGTCCTAAATTACGTCGAGCTAGAACCTTGGAAGTTATACTTCGATGGTTCCAGCCATAAGAATGGAACAGGCATAGGTCTGTTGATTATTTCGCCTGATAAAATTCCAACAAAATTTAAGTACAAAGTCGAAGGGCTGTGTTCTAATAATGAGGCTGAGTATGAGGCCTTAATAGCAGGACTTGAAATTTTGTTAGAATTGGGGGCAACCCGAGTCGAAATAATGGGAGACTCGGAGTTGGTTATAAAACAATTAACAAAGGAGTACAAATGTGTCAAAGAGAATCTCATTATGTACTTTGTAATAGCCAACAGGTTACTCAAGAAATTCGAGGTGTCAATTATTCGACATATACCGCGACTAAAGAATCAAGTGGCCAATGACTTGGCACAAATTGCCTCTGGATATAGGGTTTTGAAAGAAGACCTACAGGAAGTAATTGAGGCTAGAGGTAAGTTCGTGTCTGTGGGCCTAAGACCATCAAACCTAGAAGTGACAAAATTTGGCTATGCTGATGAAGAAACTTTCGAAATCTTTACAGTGGAGGGTTTGACGGACAAAGATTGGAGGAAACCTTTGGTTGAATACCTTCGAAACCCTTCAGCGTCTGCAGAACGAAAAGTTAAGTATCAAGCACTAAGCTATGTTCTTCTAGGCAATGAATTATTCAAAAAACCTTCTGAGGGGGTTCTACTCAAATGCCTTAGTGAATCTGAGGCATACTTGGCGTTGTCGTCAGTCCACAGTGGAACGTGTGGGGCACACCAAGTAGGCCACAAGATGAAATGGCTATTATTTCCCCCAAGGCATGTATTGGCCTACTATGTTAAAGGATTGCATTGAGTTCGCCAAGGGTTTCCAGGAATGTCAGGTCCATTTTGGCATACAACACGTCCCAGCGAGCGAATTACACTCTATAGTCAAGCCTTGGCCTTTCAGAGGATGGGCCTTGGACCTGATTGGGGTGATTCGACCAGCGTCTTTTAAAAACCAAAAGTATATCCTGGTGAGAATAGATTACTTCACGAAATGGATCGAAGCGATACCTTTGCCAAAAGTAAATCAAGAAGACGTCATTGATTTCATTCAGAAGTATATCATTTATAGGTTTGGGCTACCAGAAACAGTCACAACAGATCAAGGGTCAGTGTTCATTAGTCGAAAGATGCAGGAGTTTTCCAAAGAGATGAGATTCAAGCTCTTGACCTCAACGCCTTACTACGCCCAAGCGAATGGCCAAGTCGAGGCAGCAAACAAGGTAGTAATTGGTTTGATAAAAAAGAAAGTGGGAAGTAAACCAAAAAAATTGGCATAAAACGTTGGACCAGATCCTATGGACATGTCGAACGTCCCCAAGGAAGCAACCAATAGCACCCCTTATCGACTGACTTTTGGGCACGATGAAGTACTGCCTGTCGAGATCTACATACAGTCGGTTAGGATTTAGAGACATCATGAAATCCCTCGTGAAATTTATTGGGACATGATGCTTGATGAGTTGGTGGATCTAGATGAGGAAAGACTTAAGGCTCTGGAACTTTTGAGAAGGCAAAAGAAAAGAGTAGAGAAGTCATATAACAAAAAGGTTAAGGCTAAGAACTTTTTGGTTGGAGATTTGGTGTGGGGGGTGATCCTGCCTATGGATCGAAAGGTCAGGTCTTTAGGCAAATAGTCCCCAAAATAGGAAGGCTTATTCCAAGTCTCGAAGGTTTTCTTCAATGGAGCGTACGAAGTAGAATAACTAAACGAAGACAGGAGAGTATTAAAAGTAAATGGCAAGTATTTGAAAAAATACAAGCCTGCACTTCAGGAGGTGAAAATATCAACAGAGTAATGCTAAACGTAGAACAAAAAACCATAAATGGTATTAATATAATATGCCAAAATGGATCAGTACATTACAACATGAAATTAAAATTATGGCTCACAAAAGCCAGCAAAAGATAAAGCACTAAAAAGGTCATAATGGACTAGAAAGGGATATTTTCCTGCATCTTGAAATATTTCGACCTTTGGAGCTCAAAGAGTTTCTGACACAAGGTCTTGTCTGATTCCAATTGAGCAACCTCTGTTTCCAAACGCCGGGCCTCCTCAGCAAAGGTGATGGCATGTTTGAGCTCAGTTGATAAAGTGGAGTCGTTAAAGGAAGATAATTCAGTATTTTTCTTCTTAGCTTTCGATATCTTGTTTCGAAGCTTTTTGATTTTTCGCTCCCAACATGAAATGTTCTTCTCATTGGTAGCGATCTTTTGTTGGTTTTTCTCCTTTCTCTCCTCCAACTCCGCGATCTTATTCTCAGACTCAGCGACAACGGTCTAAGCAGCGGCCTTACTACCAGCCTTTGTCGAAATAGCTTTCTCAAGTTGGGGAAGCAGTCGGAGGTCTCCATGTACTTGGTCGATTAAAGTATCAACTTCCAAGATAACACTAGCAGCTTCAGAAGATATTGAATGAAGGTCCATTTGTTGAAGAAGAGCCTTCAAAGACAAATGGGTGACTTTGTCCATTTGCAAAAGAGATCCCCTTTGAAGATCTTCCCCTTGATTTTGTCAAGAATGCTCTATGTTGGTTTGCTCAAGACTTGGTCTTCAGAAGTTAAGGTACTGGGGGCCTTACCAGACGAAATTCCCCGTTTGCTCAGGAGAAGTTTGATGTACTGTCGAGGATTGGAGAGTTTCAGGGCATCAAGTTCTGCCGTAGTGAGATTTCCCTGACCCTTGATAGGCACTACTTCACTCTTTTTAGGGGCAGCAGCGGTTGAAGTGTCAGTCACTCCGATAGGGGCAGGTTCATCAACTGGACTATCCTCAAGCTTCTCTTCCTTGCCTTGGTCCTTAGGCTTCTCTTCCTTTCCCTGATCACCCTCTGTTTGATGTCCTTCCATTTCGTCATCAGTGCCTTCGTCACTAGACTCATCTAGTTCTGACTGATGCCTAGTTTCATCCTCAACGACATTTGTTTTCCCTGCTGCCTTAACATCACCAGCAACGGTCGCTTGATCTAAAGGGGAACTATTTGTGTTAGCCAAATTTGCATCCTTCTCCATAAGAGTGTCTTCTTCATCTGCTACTTCAAGATTATGTGGGGCATTATCTTCTTCATGATTAGACCCATCAGTCTGAGACTGTTGGGTAGTTGTTTTGGTAGGTGAAAGAGGAACTGTGGTAAATTCAGGTTTATTAATCTCGCCAAGAGAACTCATACCAGAGCCCAAATCAGATGTGGGATGATAAGTAGGCTCACCTTGGCTGTTCAAAATTGGCCGGCGAAGGAGACTTGGGTGGGGTAGGCTTCGAGCCTCCAACATCAGCCTAGATAAAGAAATAAATATAAGAAAAGGCAGGAGAAAACATACCAGGTTCTTGAGAAACACTTAGACACAAAACATACCTTAGTGTCTTCGTCAGCGGGACTAGAGTTGTCACTTTCGATAGGAATGGTGTGTGGAATCAAAACACCCCCGATAGGAGCCTCAGCAGGATCTCGAGGAGGACTGGCTAGCTTGGAAGTTTTGACTGTCGAAGGGGCAGACGAAGTACCAACGGTATCTAGACCTTGGGTGACTCGTCGCCTTTTCTTTATTTGAAGGTCTTCAGGAGGAGATTCGTCATCATCCTCTGAGTCAATGATTATCTGGGCAGAATTCCTCGTGAGCTTCTTTTGAGGAGTAGGTGGCTTGCAGCTTACCTAAACAGCAGGAAATATTAGAGACAGTCAAGGAAGTCAAGCCAACAAAGGCTTATAAAGGATTACCTTCTGGCTTTCGACCTTGCCTTCAGTCCCCGATGTTGGAGCGCTTCTTTTAGGTGCAACTGCAAGGAAAATCATGTCGCTACCAGTTAGTAACAATAAAGTTCAGTTAAAGGATTCCAAATCGAAGGGGGATGACCTTCAAGAATGTCGGATTCAATGCGAATATCTTTGATACCAACATGAAGGTGCCCTTTGAAAGTATCGAGCATATGTTTAGTCGGAACCACCCGTTGCGCTTTTGGCTTCGACTGCTGTCGAAGGATTTTTATGGCATCTCCACAGATGAACCAATCTGGAAATGGAGGGGCAAGAGCCACTCCAAAATCAGCGGTAGACAACCGAGGGATCTTTGGAGGGAATAAATTAAAAGCAACCTCATATCGTTTCTCACGATGAACAGATGAGGGGATTTTTAGATTCTCCATTTTCTTGGAAAATGTTTCCTTCAAAATGACAGCAGCCTCGCGGATGGTTCGACTAACATCATCTGGTCGATAGGCGGTTTCAAAGTACTTCTAGAAGATTTGAATTTCTTTGATATGTGTAGATGTACCTTTCTTGATCTTCTCCTGCACATCAACGAAAGCTTGTTCAATCAAGCAGGTAGAGCCCGAGACATCAAGAAACTCTGAAGCATAGTGACTGGACCACCAGTTGTGGAATTGTGGGGAACATAAGTAAGAGGGTTCAAAAGGAATAGGTGTGAGAAGAGACTTGTGGGCATGGCGCGCCAAGTGTGTTGAGCATTCGATAGGATTGAAAGAGGTAAGAGGGAGTATCACGTGGGCTTTCTTGTCATATAGACATTTGGGCAGAGTTTGTATCAACCCAAATTGCCGTGATACTAGGTTTGGCTCTGAGAAGGTTGAGTTTATGGACTAAAAGTCGAGGCGTAAGAAATCATTCCCAGATCAACTTCGACTCTTCCTCTTGTTTCTTTAACAAAGGAGGAAAAGGTATGGTAAACCATTCAGGGCCACACCTCCTCTTTGTGAATGAAGCCATCCTCGGAGTGAAATCATGACGCTTGGTGAACATGTAAATGAAGTTCGAAAGATTGGCTCTAAGCGTATGTCCTTCTTCGCTTGGGGTAAGTTGCACCAAGAGAGGCCATTCGACTTGCCTTTCAGCGACATAGGGCGAATCTTCGTCGACTTCTCCTTTGTTTGGGAGGCTACTCTCGAAAGTAGCATTGAGCCACAGTTGGAGCAACCAGAAAGGACCTGATAACAGAAGGTTCCCACGGCTTTCTTTGTCCTTTAGCTTGCCAGCACCTTCGCTTAAAGATTCATAAAGACTAGTTAGGATCATCTCGCTTAAGCAAATGCCTCTCTTCAGGTGTAACTGGTTGGCCAAAGTAAGGTACTTCCGCGCCACCTGCAAAGATTTAGTGCAAAAGACACAACGAGACAGCCACATTGTCACACCCTAATTTTTGACCATAAGATCCCACCTCCTCGTGTTTATTCTTGCTTATTTTATTTTACTTTTTACATATATGTTTAGTACGACTAACAAATGTGTGCAGATGCAGTAATGTCAAGTATAGATCCTCACAGTCAGGCGCTTCAAGGTGACCGTTGGATCACGGAGTTCTAGGATTTTCTATTGGTCTTTTCCCTCAAAGCCTCCCAAGAGTTTCACTTTGCTTACCTCTGAGGAGGTGTCTTTATTTTCAAGACGTATTTCGCATATCAAAGGACATCGTCGCCCAAAAAGATTGAATTGGAATTTATGAGAAAGGATTCGGTTTGCTGGAGAAGAATCATGATTCGGAGCTTGAGTATTTTGTTATCAAGACAAAGTTATTTCATAGACTTACAAAACCATTAAATCGTGGAAGGATTCACAAGATTCAGAAGATTTTCCCCAAAGGACAATTAATTCATTTGTTTTAGCTATGATCCAAGTTGCAAGGTTTTCCTATGATGTTGTCTTACAAAAATTGTTTTATATTGCGGAAATACACTATCAGGCCACACCACTCTTTAATAATACCAAATCTCAGGTTTCGAGACACCATTCACCATTACAATTATTCAAGACAAGATAAGGTGGACTCATATAGTATTGAAACGCGATCTAATGATAAGATTAGAAAATGGAACATAAAGCAAGCTGGTGATGTAAGATCACCTAGGAGAAGTATTCATATATTAAGAATAATAAGGAGAAAGGGATTGGGTGTATGAGCTGTTGTTCGTAAAAAAATCTCCATCTTATTACAAAGTCTATAAGTCATCAACAAATACAATATTAAAACATTTATTTGCAAGCCAAGAAAATTTGGCCTGGGAAGATCACCAATGACGCCTCCTTGGTTCCTATTGGGTTTCTGCTTCAAAATTTCAATGTCGCCATGGCACTATTAGGAACCGTGAATTCAATCATCCGTGAGCTGCCAATCTTGCAACAAAAGTACACAGCATCAGAAAGGCCTTCGTTTCCCTTCATTCAAAGAGAACTTTGAACGGGAGCTCACGTGAGTTGCTTCACTTTGTGACGCAACTCTTCAGTTGATAAGCCGCGCTGTAACTGCTTCCGGACCTTGTTTGTTGTACATACCATTTGAACCGAAACATGCCGCAATTAAGCAGCAAGTGTGCTCCTAGAATGACCGCAACAACTTAACGGATTTACAAGTCGGCATTGAAGCAAAACATCTTGACCGATCACCAGAGACGCAAAAGGAAATCGGCTGGCATCCATAAACCTTAAACCACCTGCAACAATGAGGATTACTCAGAATGCTTCAACAATACTCAGCAAATCAATATAGTTTTAGAGGGAATTAAGAAAGTATACCTTACGAGATGTCGGTAGTCGTTATGAGAAGAAATCAATCCAAAAGCTCTATGGAGGAAGGTTCGCAGTCTCTTGGATTTATATAACTCCACCACATCTTCCATGCTACAACAGAGTATTATCCACAAAATGGAACTTCAAACCTTGTAAAACGAACCAGCTTCCGAGCTCTTTCTAAACCAATGTGTTAATACTTCCTAAATAGCACGATTACTTACTCTGGCTCTCAAAGTTCCCTGCAACCATAGAATTGTCGCCATCAACTGATTATCACAAGGAATAAAGGACGTTTGTGTTCACAATACCAAACCTTCATTCAAGCTTGCAACGCTATTAACGAGAGACCCTGACCGCGTAAAATACGCCGGAATGCCAGTTTTCTTTTCCAACTCGAAACTAGGCTCGAACAAGGGATTTCCAACCGCCAAGTCTATTTTCCGCACCTGCAAATAATCAGGGACGTTAGTAGTCAGCGCATTCAAAGAGCCATCAACTTGAATTGAGTAATTTGGAATAAGTTTAAACCATGTCTAAACCAAAATGGAAATCCTATCACCACATTTACACAATTAGACAATTAAAACTTCCCAAAGGAATGTTGACAAGGCCTTAAACAATTTTCCGATTTCGGACAGACATGTTCGTACAAATTCGGTAATGTTTTAACTCAAAATCATGGATTGGAACCTATAAAGATAGGTTTTGAGATGAAAGAGGGGGAGATCATCCACACACAAACCCGGACAGCAATCATGAACACCAAAATCCCAAATTCCAAAACCTAGAATACGGAAGGTAGAAGAAAGTTGAGGACTTATCTCGTGATGGTTTTCAGTCCGTGAACCCATCGCAGTTGAGACCCTTGCAACCGCGATTCCGCCGTCAGCAGCGAATCACCCCTTCCCGTCCATGCCCTTCATTGCGAGTACACCGTTGAAACCGCAAATCGTCGTCAACCCTCGCGCCTTCGCCGCTAACCCGTCATCAAAATCCCTGCGAAAAAGGTTCGTTATGCCGTTAGTTTTTTTGATTCCGATTGATAGATTTGCTTTCTTGTTTTTCAGGTTTGATTGAGGAATCGAAGATCGGAGAAGCAGAGGAAGAAGACGAAACGGATCGGAAGAAGAAAAGCGAAGCAGGATGAAGGAAACACGATGATGAGATGAAGAAGAAGGCAAAAAAAAAACCAAAGAAGGAGAAGCTCGCGACGGATTGAAGAAAAGGGGATAATTGGGGCCTAGGGTTTTGATTTGTCTATTTTGCATTTATTTTAGTGTAATAATCATGTACAGGTGTGCACACATGCGTACGATGCACCCTCACGCACACACCCACGGATCTCTAACAGATCCCATCACATGGCCAATTTTGCGCTTGACCACCGTAAGCACACGCGAACCGCATCACACGATCACTCTCGCCCCACTTATCCTCTCATTATCCAGCAAACCCCCTCCTTAACCGTTAATCACCCTAATTAACCTTTTTTTTCTTTCAATTAACTACTATATTAAACATTTTTTTCTTATAATTAAAACTATTAATCCTTTTAATTAATTAATCTTTAATCAAACCTTAATCAACTTTTTTTTGAAATAACTAAAGCCTCCTTTTTTTATTAAATCCTTTTAGTTAAAACCAACTTAGTAACCTTTTTTAAAATTAATAATGATAAATCAATTTGTTTATCCTTTTCACATTTAACTAATTTTTTTAAAAAAAAGTAGTAATAATAAACATTTTTCATTCAAATTAACCTTATCCTTTTATGTTGATAACTAGAAATCCTTTCTATTTAATAAAACTTTTTTTTTCTCAAAATTCATATTAATTAAAACCTTTTCTAAAATCAAATTAATTTATCATCTAAACTCTTTTACTAAAACTAATAAAAACCCTTTTTAATGATTAACCTTCATAATAACAAAACCTTCTTTCAGTAATGAAAACCTATGCCTTTTTAACATAACTTTTAAATTTACCTAATAAATAATAAAGAAAACCTTTTTTAATTACTTCAATCAAAACTAATCAACTCATTATTTAGTCTCATAATTAAAATCAATTCATCTAAAACCTTTTATCAAAATCAATTCACCTAAACTAATGCAACTCAATTTCCTAAAATCAACATCGTAAAACTTAACCAATACGTGCACGCTTGCGTTCCCGCTCCGACTCCGTTCACATATGCACAATTCACACACTTTAGCGCTTTCATGTGTTTATGTATGGATTCATTTACCGTCTTTATTTTCTGCAATTTACCTTTACCGCAATTTATTTTATCGCATTGCATTGTGTCCAGAGGAAGAACCTGCGCATAACTTAAGCAATTGTGCGTATGCATCCCATTTGCATCATACTCCCTATTGATCCTTGATCCCATTCAAGTCGATCTTCTAAGATAGATCCTACCCCATAAGGAGGACCTTTTATCTTCACAACTTAGACAAACACATTCAACAACTCAATATTCAAACTATTCAAACATATTAGAGAATAAGATGTTAATCATCTTAAGCGAGATAAAACTCCTACCCCATAACAATTCAATCAATATGTAGGGACTTTTCCTTAGGAGAGATAGAGGCGTACTTGTTGACAATCCGAGTACTTGAGCCCTTCTCTTAAGACGATGCAAAGACTATTTTCCTACAAAGTTGTGGTGGTTAAATCAAGTAATCTCCCTTAAAATGAAAACTCATATTTTCTCCTAAAATTAATTAATCTACTACCTTTACCCCGTAGGAACTTTGACCACAGTCAAAGAACTCCTCAAACCCTTTAGGAGAACTACAAATACTTTGATTCCATTCCCGTCAGGATATGTAGGCACAAGATACGATATCTTGTCGAGTATACTTAGAAATAAACCCCTAGGTATTTCATCTTTAAGCAGATAACCCTTAGCAATAAACAACATAAAACAAGAGGTTCATGTAGAGTACTACAGAAACTTAGGATGCTAGCACCTTCCCTAAGTTTAACCAACCCCCAAACCTATAACTCTCTAGCTTTTGCATTTGCATTGCATTGTGGGTAATTCGATCTTTTTCCATTCCTTTGGACAAATTAAAGTTTGGTTGTAATGAATTAAGATTCAAGTTAATCAATAGCTTGGTATCCAAATTTCACCGCGACAGAAATGGCGACTTCACTGGGCAATACTCGGTGGGTTTCCCTAAATTGTTTTGTTTTTTTATATATTTGCTTATATCTGCTTATTTGTATATTTGCTCTTGTTTGCTTTTGGGATGATATCTTTGAGTGGTGAGATAAAGTCCTACACCCGGACTTGAGTGAACTTAAGATAGGATAGTGATATGTTCGACGAGACTTGTAGGGGGTTGAATCCCGATCAAGTTGACTTGAAAATCACGCTCAATTGAGGCCCTCTCGAATGTTGTATTATTGAACGAGTTTTAATCATGAAAACATACACTATTTTCGATGTCAGAGCCTATGATATTGAAGACCGTAGTTACCTTAACCCCACTTTGGCCTTTATTAGGATGTAGTGCGAGGACTATGAGGGAGTACTCTCAAAATAGTTGCTACGCAATGCTACACTCAAAAGAGGTTCTCTTAAGAATATTATTAACCACCAAGTAATTGGGAAATTGATAATATCTAAAAGATGGACTAATGAATTAGGGAAACTTCATAGAACCTTGTTCTGCAGGTACAATCAACATTTAGCCCACATCCTTTGGGAATGGGTATACCCTTTGGCTCCATGCTCGTTGCAAACCTAGGGTCTCCCTTGTTTGTTTATCCTTATGTCTCTATGTGCTTACTTGTGTTTGTTGCATCCATATAGCATCATATTGCGTTGGTTTCACGGAATCCCGAGTTTATTTATAAACATTATAGAACCAATAGGGATTACAAAAGAAAATATTTTGAAATATTCTTTTAAGAGTCCTAACTTGAATGACCTAAGGAAGTTAAAGGCACTGATTGAAAACTCAAAAGACAAATATAAGAGGCTTCCATTATCATCAATAGAAGTTCAAAAGACTTTCATCAATATTGGAGATCCGAGTAAACAAGGGATCCCTTCCTTACTTCCCAGCAAGAAAAGAAGAGAGGTGGAGGATTTATTTTCCTCTATCAAACCACTCTTTAGACGTTAATCATCGACCGAAACTTATATTCAAGAAAGTCCAACTATAAGAGCATATCAACAAGCACGATGAAGGACTTCCTTAGGAGGTTTACTAGCTTTTATTTAGCTATTAAGTTAGGATTCTTATGAGAATATTCACTTGTAATCCAATAAAAAAACATTATTTGGTATTCTTTAACATTTATAAATGCTTGAGTTCCATGAAACTTTTCATTGTTGCATTTTGCATCCTTCATTTAGCATTTGCATGTGTTTCTTCTCCTCTGCGTCCTCATCCGACCTTTTGTCCTTGTTTTGTCAGTTGACATCTCGACCATCTGGCTAAGCGCGAAGTTCTTACTAAAGGATAGTAAAGAGAACAAAGATATGGATCGCAAGACTGGTTTCAGAGTAAGGACTAATTCGTTATTCGATCTTCCTTCTGATGGCCATGTTCAACAAGTGGATATTCCTGCGCAACCTCAACATGTGCAAGGTAATCTGGTTGGTCAAATTGATGAAAGAGTTTCCCAGTTTCCGCAGAGTATACCGAACCTTCAGAATGTTCGTACTAAGATAAAGATGGATGATCCTAGAATTTTAGCAATTGGGAAAGGATTTCGTGATATCGAAGAGCAGTTGAAGATGATGAAAGAAGCTAATGCATCCGGTCTTGATGCTCATGACCTGTGTCTAGCTCCAGGTATAATTATTCCTCCGAATTTCAAGATGCCTGTCTTTGAAGTATATAAGGGTGTTAGTTGTCCAAGATACCATTTGACGATGTTTTGTCGAAAGATGACCGCTTATATTGATAACGACAAACTGATGATTCACTGCTTTCAAGAAAGTTTGAGTGAGGCATCCTTGATATGGTATATGAAGCTACAAAGGAACTGTATTCAGTCTTGGAGAAACTTAGCTGATACTTTTTGTGAAGCAGTACAATTATAATTTGGACATCGCTCCAGACAATGATCAATTGATGAACAAGAGTAAGAATGATAATGAATCTTTCAGGGAGTATGCTCAACAGTGGAAAAGGTTAGCAGCTCAAGTTCATCCACCACTTACAGAGAAAGAATTAAGCAAGATGTTTCTAAGAACACTTCCAGACTCTTATTATGTTAGGATGATAGGTGTTGTGCCATTAGATTTCTCCAAAATTGTAAAAGTCTGAGTAAACATTGAGAATGCGCTCAAAAGTGGAAGAATCCGAGATGACTCGAACAACCAAGCTGATAAAGAGATCTCAATTAGTGATTCCCAAGAGGAAGGAAGTGTTGATGTTAATGCAATTTGGGATCCCTCTCAAATCCCGCCAGATCCAGTTCCAGTACCTCATCCTCAACATCAGTATGCAGCGCCTGCTCAGCGTAAACGACAACTACCTCGTAAACGAAGGCTGACATCTCCATATCAGCATCAGAATAGACGGGTTCGAAGACGATTTCAAAATCAAAAGATACCTCTGAGTATTCCGAAAGAAGAAACCCGCTGGTTTGATCTTATCCCAATGACTTATCGGCAACTATTGTTTTATTTTGCTAGAAACTCGGTGATGGCACCCAGAAAGACTAGAATCATGAAGTCTCACCCATCGTGGTTCAACCCGAACGCCAGCTATAAATTTCATGATGGAGTGTTGGGGCATTCGATTGAAGAGTGCAAAGTTTTTCAAGAGAAAGTCCAAGGAATGATAGATGATGAAGTGCTAACCTTTAGGGGAGAAAGCCCAATCATGAATGGAACACCGTTATGCTGATCACCTGTTTATTGTGTTTGCTTATATGTACTTTTTATTTCTTTGATTAAAAGCATAATTTGCATGTAAGAACTTGTTACTTTGAATAAGTAATGCAATAAATGTTTGTCTTGAAGAAACCCATTCGTGGTCACTCAAAAAAAAATTTATATACAATTTATAAAGCTATTTTACCCAATTTCTTCTCACTGTGATGAAGAGTTGAACAGAGGATGATGAAATAAAACGCAACGTCTCTTGTCGTATGCTTTCGAATAAAACCTTATTGATGATGTAAGGCATTGTTTCAAACCTCCTAAAACACCAAAGACATAAGGAAGTTAAATCCCTTTTTAACCCTTTTCAACCTAGGGAAGGCAATTTTCAATCAGCTTGATTGAACACTTAGAATTTTCAAAAAAAATAGTGAACATCTTTTAAAATGGGTGGGTGCAAATATACTTTGACCTTTATTTCCTTTGTTTCACAAATCTTAAACTAAGCCCTGATACAACCTTCAAAAGTCCTAATTGAAGTAAGGTTTAATTCGAAAGCATACTCAGTGAGATAACGTTTCCTGACTCCTATGAGCTATGCTCAATTTGATGTTTGGATTTATAAAATAAATCGATATCCTAACTAGTGATTTCAGTCATAAGTTATTATGATATCTCTTTTCAAAACTTCAAGACAAACGTATGTTGCATTAACAGTTTCAGAATTAACATTTCATGCGTGTTGATTTTGCCTGATATCATAGAATATTATGTATAAGCATCAACATTAGGTTCGTTCTGTTGGAATTTGAAGACTATGTTGACCTGGGGCAAGTTATTTTCCAAGTGGTTTGTTCTAATGCAAGTTTGACTTTCTAAAGAGTTATTTTTAAAGACTTAGTCATATTACCGTCAATCAGGGGCAGTTACGTCGAGATTCGGAGAATCTCTCCAAAGAGTTTGAAAATAATAGGACGCCAAGTTTTTCTGTAAAATCCTCCTGGAATGACTTTTTTTTCCTCATGATCATGCGACTTGGGGCATTTGAGAATTAAAGATTATCTTATCCACTCACAACAAACTATTTTTCGAATGGCGACTACCATACAGTTCATCGGTGTAAAACTACTTTGTTTTTGTAACATCCTTCATGTCCCTGGTAAATTTTACTTCTGGTGGTCATGACAATTCTCTGATGAATCTTTTCGATACAAGTATTCTTCAGTTGGTGACCTGAGAATTTCCAATGATTTGCTCAACTTCACTTCCCCATTAAAGTGGATATTATTTTTTTCCCAGTGAACCTTCTTAAACTTCACCTTCCTAGTGAAGTGGATGATACTTTAATCCCCAGTGGATCTTACAACGCCGATCTTCCCCAGCGGAGCGGATGTTTATTTCATCCCTATCGAAGTTTCGACTCCGACATACTCAACAATTATATCACCCAGGTTTCCCCATTGAAGTGGATATTTATTTTATCCCCTGTGAAATATCAGTTCGGATACTTCCATCTACAACTCTGGTACAAATCTCTCCAGTGAAGCAGATATTTATCCATGGAGTTCTCAAAATACGAGTCTGATCCACCCCTGGTAGATCTCTATGCTCGTCTTCAACAGGTTAATCAAGATTTATCAAGAAGTTATACCCCAAGTGGAGTATTTTCTCTATTCCCCAGAAGAGTTTTGAAGCCTTGAAGCAGGACTATGATCCCATATTTAGTTCTCCACCTATCCTCGGTGGTACTTCTATCTTCGAAGATTGGTCGGATGTTTGTTTTGAGATGTTTATTTCATCTCCGGTTGCTTTTCCTTGCTTGTTTTGTTAGCATAAGCATACGCATATCATATAGATAGACAGCATGACATGTGCATTTTTGCATCTTTGTACTTGTTTGTTCTGTCACTTCGGCCGTGATTTCCCCCAAGTGACTGGGTGTGTCTTCTCCTTCCAAGTAGAGTCATCAGCCTTAGGCAGAAAGAGCCCAATATTTCTAATTCCCCACGAAGTTCGATCCTTGTGGAAGATGGTTGTTTTAGTTAAATCCCATTCGAGTTCACACCTCGATGGTCGAGTCTTGCTTAACAGTTTCTCTTCAGTTATTTCCGGAATTGAACTTCGGTCCCTGACAATCACATTTGTGGATATCTCCAACTTTTGAACATAAAGCATGCATTTATTTTGCACTTTGCTCCCCAGGAAGAATTTATGAAGATAACTTTTGAAAACATATATTTCTCCAACAATATTACAAGGTTCTCTCAACAATTTATATCTGGACCACAAGCGATCTCTTTATTTGAGTAACTCGTTTTGATCAGGATTTCATTCAAAACGACATATGAAAATCTCTTCAAGACAGTTTGTCCATCCCAATGGGTTTATCAAGATTATCAATTCATCAAATGGCATTGCTCCGGAAATCTGCCAGAAAAATGCGTCGAATATTTCTCTTTATTTGAGAATTTACACTACAATGATATATACTTTTACAGCTACAACAAAAACACTCTTCAGGAACGTATTTCCCCAGGAGTCTATCACACAAGATTAGTTCCATCAATTAACATCTCTTCTAGAGATCCCTGTTGAAGCTTTATAATCTCCAGTGTATCCCTTTTGGTTAGAGGCTTTGGCTTAGGCTACCCTATTTGATAGTGGGTCATCTTTCCTTTGTTGATTTCACCTTTTCTTAGGCTATCATATGTTTGATAGTAGGTAACACATCTTTTGGGCCAGACACCTTTTCTTAGGCTGTCATATGTCTGGTAGTAGGTGATTTCTCCTTTCAAGTTTATTACCTTTTCTTAGGCTATCATATGTTTGATGGTAGGTAATACATCTTGTTTTGGTTATTACCTTTTCTTAGGCGATCATATGTTTGATAGTAGGTAATACACCTCTCTTTTGGTCAGATACCTTTTCTTAGGCTACCCTGTGCGGTAGTAGGTCATATTTCCATTTGTGTGTACCCTTTCTTAGGCTATCATATGTTTGATAGTAGGTAACACATATCTTTTGGTCAGACGCCTTTTCTTAGGCTACCATATGTTTGGTAGTAGGTGATCTCTCCTTTCAAGTCTATTACCTTTTTCTTAGGCTATCATATGTTTGATAGTAGGTAATACACTTTGTTTCGGCTATTACCTTTTCTTAGGCTACCATACATTTGATAGTAGGTAATATACCGTTGCTTTTGGGTCAGATGCCCTTTTCTTAGGTTACCTTGTTTGGGTTGTAGGCCATCTTTCCTCTTCATGTTGCCTTTGCTTAGGCTATCATTTGACAGATAGTAGGTAACATGAGTTTTTTTGTTTCAACCGAATACCTTCGCTTAGGCTACCACATGTTGGTAGTAGGTTATCCTTCACTTTCAGGTTCCTCGCCATTGTTCAAGCTACTGTACTCTTGGTGGTATTCTTATATCTTGTCTTTATCTTGGAGATTTACCTTGTGATTGTTAATCTTTCCCCGTGGAGTCTCGCTTTGTTGAGCATGTTCTTCCCAATTGTTGTGGCCGATCTCTCCCCTGTGGCTTCACTCTTCCACAAGACCCTCTGTTTTGCATTCTCATATCATTGCATATCATATGCATTTGGTGGTTTCTTAGGGCCAAAAATTCGTGCAATGTTTGTATTTAAGTCCCTCCTATCTTGTCGAGACGAAGATTTCAATCTCCATATCTCCGGATAGAAGAAACTTAAATAAGGGCATCTGTCACACCCTAATTTTTGACCATAAGATCCCACCTCCTCGTGTTTATTCATGCTTGTTTTATCTTACTTTCTACATATATGTTTATTACGACTAACAAATGTGGGCAGATGCAGTAATGTCAAGTATAGATCCTCACAGTCAGGCGCTTCAAGGTGACCGTTGGATCACAGAGTTCTAGGATTTTCTATTGGTCTTTTCCCTCAAAGCCTCCCAAGAGTTTCACTTGCTTGCCTCTGAGGAGGTGTCTTTATTTTCAAGACGTATTTCGCATATCAAAGGACATCGTCGCCCAAAAAGACTGAATTGGCATTTATGAGAAAGGATTTGGTTTGCTGGAGAAGAATCATGATTCGGAGCTTGAGTATTTTGTTATCAAGACAAAGTTAATTCATAGACTTACAAAACTATTAAATCGTGGAAGGATTCACAAGATTCAGAAGATTTTCCCCAAAGGACAATTAATTCATTTGTTTTAGCTATGATCAAAGTTGCAAGGTTTTCCTATGATGTTGTCTTACGAAAATTGTTTTATATTGCGGAAATACACTATCAGGCCACACCACTCTTTAATAATACCAAATCTCAGGTTTCGGGACACCATTCACCATTACAATTATTCAAGACAAGATAAGGTGGACTCATATATTATTGAAACGCGATCTAATGATAAGATTGGAAAATGGAACGTAAAGCAAGCTGGTGATGTAAGATCACCTAGGAGAAGTATTTATATATTAAGAATAATAAGGAGAAAGGGATTGGGTGTATGAGCTGTTGTTTGTAAAAAAATCTCCATCTTATTACAAAGTCTATAAGTCATCAACAAATACAATATTAAAACATTTATTTGCAAGCCATGAAAATGTGGCCTGGGAAGATCACCAACGACGCCTCCTTGGTTCCTATTGGGTTTCTGCTTCAAAATTTCAATGTCGCCATGGCACTATTAGGAACCGTGAATTCAATCATCCGTGAGCTGCCGATCTTGCAACAAAAGTACACAGCATCAAAAGGCCTTCGTTTCCCTTCATTCAAAGAGAACTTTGAACGGGAGCTCACGTGAGTTGCTTCACTTTGCGACGCAACTCTTCACTTGATAAGCCGCGCTGTAACTGCTTCCGGACCTTGGTTGTTGTACATACCATTTGAACCGAAACATGCCACAATTAAGCAGCAAGTGTGCTCCTAGAATGACCGCATCAACTTAACGGATTTACAAGTCGGCATTGAAGCAAAACATCTTAACCGATCACCAGAGACGCAAAAGGAAATCGGCTGGCATCCATAAACCTTAAACCACCTGCAACAATGAGGATTACTCAGAATGCTTCAACAATACTCAGCAAATCAATATAGTTTTAGAGGGAATTAAGAAAGTATACCTTGCGAGATGTCGGTAGTCGTTATGAGAAGAAATCAATCCAAAAGCTCTATCGAGGAAGGTTCGCAGTCTCTTGGATTTATATAACTCCACCACATCTTCCATGCTACAACAGAGTATTATCCACGGAGTGGAACTTCCAACCTTATTAAAATGAACCAGCTTCCGAGCTCTTTCTAAAAACCGCATTCACGACATGTTAGGCCTTGATATTTGCAAGAGGTTTCCAAAGTATTTGCCGCATGATACTCATTAGAGTTGGAAGTCCTCTTCTGATGGCGCTTACCACAACGAGGTTTCCCATATTTTGATCCTTGGGCAGCTGTGAGCATATAGAGGCAACTGTAAAAGGGATTATGAACTGCCATTGGCTCTTTGCAAAGAACCTTCCTAAGAGCAGCTCACCGCTCTATACGCACTTTGGTACGATTACAATGGAGGAGATCAAGACCTGGTGATCGAAAATGGAAAAGACCATCAGAGTTCAAACCACTGTGTTAATACTTCCTAAATAGCACGATTACTTACTCTGGCTCTCAAAGTTCCCTGCAACCATAGAATTGTCGCCATCAACTGATTATCACAAGGAATAAAGGACGTTTGTGTTCACAATACCAAACCTTCATTCAAGCTTGCAACGCTATTAACGAGAGACCCTGACCGCGTAAAATACGCCGGAATGCCAGTTTTCTTTTCCAACTCGAAACTAGGCTCGAACAAGGGATTTCCAACCGCCAAGTCTGTTTTCCTCACCTGCAAATAATCAGGGACGTTAGTAGTCAGCGCATTCAAAGAGCCATCAACTTGAATTGAGTAATTTGGAATAAGTTTAAACCATGTCTAAACCAAAATGGAAATCCTATCACCACATTTACACAATCAGACAATTAAAACTTCCCAAAGGAATGTTGACAAGGCCTTAAACAATTTTCCGATTTCGGACAAACATGTTCGTACAAATTCGGTAATGTTTTAACTCAAAATCATGGATTGGAACCTATAAAGAGAGGTTTTAAGATGAAAGAGGGGGAGATCATCCACACAGAAACCCGGACATCAATCATGAACACCAAAATCCCAAATTCAAAAACCTAGAATACGGAAGGTAGAAGAAAGTTGAGGACTTATCTCGTGATGGTTTTCAGTCCGCGAACCCATCGCAGTTGAGACCCTTGCCACCGCGATTCCGCCGTCAGCAGCGAATGACCCCTTCCCGTCCATGCCCTTCATTGCGAGTACACCGCTGAAACCACAAATTGCCGTCAACCCTCGCGTCTTCTCCGCTAACCCGTCATCGAAATCCTTGCGAAAAAGGTTTGTTACGCCGTTAGTTTTTTTGATTCCGATTGATAGATTTTCTTTCTTGTTTTTCAGGTTTGATTGAGGAATTGAAGATCGGAGAAGCAGAGGAAGAAGACGAAACGGATCAGAAGAAGAAAAGCGAAGCAAGACGAAGGAAACACGATGAAAAGATGAAGAAGAAGGCAAAAAAAACCAAAGAAGAAGAAGCTCACGACGGATTGAAGAAAAGGGGATAATTGGGGCCTAGGGTTTTGATTTGTCTATTTTGAATTTCTTTTACTGTAATAATCATGTACAGGTGTGCACACATACGTACGATGCACCCTCACGCACACACCCACAGATCTCCAACAGATCCCATCACATGGCCAATTTTGCGCTTGACCACCGTAAGCACACACGAACCGCATCACACGATCACTCTCGCCCCACTTATCCTCTCATTATCCAGCAAACCCCCTCCTTAACCGTTAATCACCTTAATTAACCTTTTTTTCTTTCAATTAACTACTATATTAAACAGTTTTTTTTCTTATAATTAAAACTATTAATCCTTTTAATTAATTAATCTTTAATCAAACCTTAATTAACTTTTTTTTTGAAATAACTGAAGCCTTCTTTTTTTTATTAGATCCTTTTAGTTAAAACCAACTTAGTAACCTTTTTTTAAAATTAATAATGATAAATCAATTTGTTTATCCTTTTCACATTTAACTAATTTTTTTAAAAAAAAGTAGTAATAATAAACATTTTTCATTCAAATTAACCTTATCCTTTTATGTTGATAACTAGAAACCCTTTCTATTTAATAAAACTTTTTTTCTCAAAATTCATATTGTTGCGGTGAAAATTGGATATCAAGCTATTAATTAACTTGAACCGTATTTCTTTTTACAACCGGACTTTAATTTATCCAAAGGATAGGTCTAAAGAAAGAAAGAACCTTTTGCGCGAGGTGACAACAACGCTTTTAAGAGATTCGGGGATTCGGGGGTTGGTTATATCTAGGGAAGGTATTAGCACCCTAAACATCTGTAGTACCCTACAGGAACCTTTTGTTTAATTAGTTGCTAAATTTGTGAATTGTGCACTATGGTTTAAGGATTGGGAATTGAGATAAAATAAATAAAAAGGCCTAAGTGATTTTCTAAGTTTGCTCGCAAAGGCATCGCACCTTCTGCCTACGTATCCTGACTAGGATAGAATCAGAGCAATCGTAGTTCACCTCACGAGGGGAAAGAACTCTTGATGATGATCAAAGTTCAAAGGGGAACAAACATGACAATGTTTGTGTGGAGTTTGACAAAACTCCCTAAGCTAAATTGAAAAGGGAAAGTAAGAAAATCATGACGATGATTCTTACACAGAGTTGACGAACTCTTTCCTAGGGTTCTAGTTGAAGAACACTCCTAGTATGGGTGGGTTTCTTAGACTTCAAGCAAAGTCTAAAGGTTTCTTAACTAGGGTTAGAGTGACTTAACAAAGTCAAAGGGAAAACGAAGATTTTGGTCCAAGACATTGACAGTCAAGTGGACAGACCTTCCTTTGGAGGAACAGTATTGTCGGCAACTGGACGAAAGCTAACGAGCTTCGTCGCTTGGGGATAAAATAAAATACAAACATTATTCAAACATTCATGGTGACAACTAATACAAAGATTAAAGATGGAAAGCAATGATGACAATCAGAGCAATTGTTTTGGTACGAGAACCGTGGCGACAGTTCGCACCTGGAATACCGTTAACAGACAGATGAGATAAACATAAAAATAATTCGAGGTAAAAATTCTAACATGTTGACAAACATATATAGACATGATAACGATCAATTTTCCTGAGAAAACACAAGAGGAAACCTTTTAAATTTCATCTGCAACCAAATAGGGTTAGTACCGTTGACGCGCGGATCGCGCACAATCAAACGTGGTGAAAAAATAATCAAACATGGAAAATAAAATTATGACATGAAAGTACACATTAAAATAAACACAATGAAAAAAGAACGGGTGAAAAACGATAAAAAATGAGAGAGTTACGAATTTTTGAAGTTTATGTACAAAAAATGAGAAAAAGTGGCAACAAGGGTTATCACAAGGGATCGAACCCATGCCAAGACTGATACACGCGCGAGTCTCTACCGCTGGGGCGGCTGTTACATCCATTAATAAAAGCGCAACAATAAATATACAAGGCTTGATTGATTCCATGGCTGGGCAAATACATAATCGAAACCAAATACGTTTTATACCGTATCTCACTAACCGCTCATCGGATCGAGGCAAATTTTATATGAAAATTGGGTAGAAAAATGAGAGGAAGAGGATGGTGGTGTTGGTTTTTCGAGATTTATTTTCTACTGCAAAACCCGATAGGGTGTTTGATTATGTTCAAAAATTTGCGAATTGTCATGAACACACTTATACAGTCACATTGAATCCATACAAAGTGTATACACACACCCCCTAGGTGATGATGAACCAAACCAAAACAAGTTCATGTCCAGAATTAAGCATTTATGAGGACTCATCCTTTAGTTGCAAATGAGCAAAAGCAAAACTGCGTGACAGTATGGATTTCAATCTCAAAAGCAATAATGATCAAAGCAAACTTGCATACACCTCCAATACATGATTTCAAGTGCGTGTATGTGGAAAAATTGGAACTGGAACAAGCATGTACGTAGGTGGTTTTCAAATTGCATTTTGATGTGTGTTAGTGCATGAGATAGTGTAGTTTGGTGCTCAGGTCATTTTTAATGATTTGGTTCATTTGTACATGTCACATATGATGAATATGAGAGATTCCAACAGTTGGTATGATTAAAAATCAACAGAAATTCAAATGTCATGTTCATGCTAGTGTGATGATGAGGAAATGCAATTTCTACACTAGGGTTCAATGTACACATGCTTGGATCAAAAGTAGGGTATGCACATACTCTAAATATCATGTGTAAGCAGTCATAACAGAATTGAGGTGCTAAAACACAATGAAACAGAATTTGATACCTGAGTTGCAAGTGTATTTCAAGTGTCCATGCCAGAACAGTTTCATCACATCCTTGAATAAAACAATACACACATACAAATTTTGAATGTATCATAAGACATGTTCAAAGGATAAAGGGTGACCTTCCAGGGCTTCTGTGGAAAAAGGCAAGTGAGTGGCTTGTGTGCTTTTGTTTGTGCAAGTCACATGTGAATTTGAGTGTTATACACAAGGCTAGCAAAATGATGAGTTGTATACTTTCTAAATGCATATACAAACATGTATGAGCAATCAAAACTTGCTTTGCAATGCTAGAGTCAAAGATGACCAATCCTAACATGGTCCCAGTCCCAATTGCCTTCAAACTGAAAGGAGTCACAACTCCACTAGCACCTTAAAAGATCCTGCTAAGTCAAGACTGATATGACAAAAATCAACAAACTAACATCAGGTCAAAAAGAGTGGAGGCTGCTGCCAATTCCTGGCAGGTTTAAATATGATACCAGACCTGATGAAACCATACATCCAAGGCCTATACCTCTTCAGAGCAGTTTTGACAAAGGCATCCTCTGCAGGTTATGCTCTATAACCAACAACCTGAAACAGACCCTACCCTATATTTGTACAAAAACCTACAGCCAGAACATGGAATGGTGGCAACTAGTTGGTTTATCACAAAACTGGGCAGCCAGCCAAGGTTAATAATGTCTACATTCAAAGCTCAACCTAACTCACACTAATCATAAATTCTCAATGAATCCATGTATGCCCCTTCTGCTGCAGGTTGTCTGAAGTGGGAATAGTGTAGGCAATCTGAGTTGACAGACTCAACTCTTAGGCACATTCAAAGAGAGCAGAACAACTAAGGCAAACTGATGATGCTAAAGCTACCCTTCCCAGGACTTTCCCCTATTAGAACCAACAACTATTAATGCAGCCTAGGATGCTAGTAAACAATTCTGGAAGCCTACTATGGTTTGACAAATTTATTTCAATAAAACCTGATAGCTGCCCCCTAATAATTCTCAAGTTACCCCTCAAAGCATTTAGGCTCAGCAGCAGTCCTCAGCAAATCCTAAAACTCAACCCAGTTCAGCAGCCAAACAATAACAAAAGGTTTGTTCACACCAGACCAAGACAGTGGGTCACTACACATTTTTCCTCTGTCAAGTGAAGTATGAAAACCAAACTGGCAAAGGAACAGATAGGCCTGCAATCAGTTTTATTCAAGGAAGAGTTTGTTCTTGCTGGCAAGGGGGATTATGGTACTCAAATTAAGATCATGCTAACAAATAAGTACACACTAAAAGGGTTAGTCACAGACCAACAGAATTAAGAATGGTTCATGTCTCAAATAAGCATGGTATGTTTTTTTTACAAGTTAGTAATGCTGCCAGCAGTGGAGTCTTAGGCAGGGTCATTGCAAAGTCAATATATTCACTCGTCCCAAACAACATGTGAAGATGGAAAGAGTTTTTCAAGCTCAGGTTCAAGAATGTGTTATCAAATCAGTAGCAGCAAATCACTTTCTCACCAACAGCTATGGTGCTAGTCAGCAAAAATGAGCACCTACTCCTAATTCTTTGGTCTTTCAAACAGTTCTAGAATAAAACACATCCCCTACCTGATGTGCACTAGTCAAACTGACAAACAAATCAAAGCATATGGCCACTAATCAACAATACATTCCAAAGTAGGCCTTTGATACAGTTGCAAGAACTCAACAGCTTTACCAACAATCTTGAGCAAGCACATGACTTCTAACAGACTACACAAGTAAACTCATACTGCCCTAAGCTATTGATCCCCAATCCAAACTGGGAGATTGTTGACCAAGCCAACCTTCAATCAATTGGCAGCCAGTTTTGATATTTCACAATGCTCACCAAACAGCATAAGATCACAATAAACCAAACAGAAATGCCTTGGCCAACATAAACACTCACACTCCTGATCACTAGCCTCAAATCTCTTCAACTGAAAAATACAACCTGGCCAAACTAAACTTAGAACAGCAGGCTATGTTCTACAGGTGTGGTTCAGATTTGGGACTGCAATCCAAACACACTTGATATTGGGGTATATGAGGGATGGACTTAGCTTTGGGACAGTCATCAAACAACAACAGTCAATGACAGTTGGTATGCATCTTACTCAAACTTTGAGCAAATACCACTTACCTTTCTCAGGGACAGTACTGCTGCAAACAGTTTTTGTGGTAATAAACTCAGTAATATGAACAACATATATATCAACCCTGGCCTGGGTTTGAATTTGCAAATAAACCACAAATTATAAGGACATGACCAAGTACACACCAAGCACCCTCCCACAGTCAGAATCCATAACACTTGACCCTTGGATAACTCAAAGCTATTTAAAACAAAACTGAGCCTAAAGGTGTGGCTCTAATATATCCTAACAGACCTGTGGTTCTAAGCACACCAGAAACCTAGCAGCATCACCACATAACCTAATAACATGAAACCAACAACAGTCCAAGTGCTCATAGGTTTGAGACCTCATCTTCCACAGTTTCATAATTTTGAAAATACAAAGCAAAACCAACAGCATTACATCACCAAAATCATCAAGTTTGTATATAGCAAGTAAACCAGTTTGAACAACAAAATAATTGAGTTAGAATACCAACAAGACAGATGGTCCACACACTTATGTTCATGCTCATGAGGATTTTTATCATTTATTGAAAGCATGTGTTATAAGAATCAAGCAATGTTCATAGTTCAATATGTACCAAAACACTCAAAAATGTCAATTCATGAAATATGATGCTAAAGCTAATAAAGATCAGTTACATACCTGTTAATGATCCTATTTAGCAAGCCAAGAAATGTTGAGAAAACCAGAGACTCCTTGCTTCAATTGTTGGCTTTTGAGTTTTCTTCCACTTTAAGCAATAACACACTTTCAATGCCAAATGAAAAGATATGAACTTCTAATGGTTGGTGAGTGTTTGGACAGTTGATATATGTTATATGTGAGGTGTATGAGTGATCAAAACCTCAAGAAGATGTTTGGAACTCAGTTTGGTGTTTTTGATGGATTTTGGTCAAAGTGAGCCAAGTGAAATGTTGACTTTTTGATTTCTTGTGATTTTTGGTGGTTCAATGGTTTGTACACCTTATATATGTTATTTATAAAGTGTATGGATGATAGTTTGGGTGCTGGAACATGTAGAACTTGATGTGGTAGAGATTTCACTTCAAGGCCATTTTTGAGTGTTTTGGTGAACTTTGTGATTTTTTGAGAAATTGAAGCAAGATGATGGAATTGTGATGACAGGGGTTATTTGTGGTTTCTATCAGAAAAGATGTGTTTGAAATGAGGTGAGGGAGCCCTCCTTTTATAGAGAAAATGATTGAGGTGCTTGCTAGGAAGTCTTGCTTAACCATGAAGCAAACTTGATATTTTCAACCACTTGCCAACTTGCCTTGCTTTTTCTGATCTTTGGCTGTCTCCTTAACCCAATGGGTAAGTTTAAATGATGTTTTTACTGATAAATTGCAGCCTAGGTGCTTGATCGAGTCGCCTGTTGATATTCTGGACATCCTGGGACTTTGACACTTCTTGAATAGTCTTTAATAGCCTATATTAACTTCATGGACCTCACTCCCACCATTAAAACCTTTTCCAACATCAAAGTCAAACCACAGTTGACTTTCCACTTGTTAAAAACCCTAATTGGGGCCTCCTGACTGCACTGTTCTTGATTCTGAAATGATTTCTTCAAATTGACTTCCCATTTGACTTTTATATTATCTTTGATTTCATTCCATGATTGAATTGGCCCAAATCATTGGTTGATCATTCCTTGATTGTTTTGAATTTGTCGGTGCGAGAACCCTGATTCATCTGTAACTTGACAATAATAAACTTGCACTTGATTTAGGGTTAGATAATGCATGATCATGCTTCTAAAAATGATAATGTGAATCTAAGGGGTCAAAATTTGGGGTACAACAGTTGCCCCTATTTAAATATCTTCACGAGATGACTGAGAGATGACAATTCTTGAAAAATCGCAGTGAAAGGTATTTAAATATAGATAACCAAAAATTTTGTCCCTTAGATCCGATGCCATGCTAAAGGACAAGTTATGATATGCCATGCACTCTAAATGATGTTTTATGATGCTTGAATGCAAACAACATAGACGCAACGATAATGATAAAAGAAACAGTAAAACAAATAATGACAAATACAAGGACTCGACACTGGGGACTCGTACTGAAAAACTAAATTAACAGTTCAGACATGACTGATAGCGTAAGAAGGAAAACTTCACATGGGGAATAGGCAAATCCAATAAAGATGACAATCTTTTTGGAACAGAGGTATTCCTCCGGGGAGAAGAATAGGCTTCTACTGGGGAAAAGGATATACTTCGTCGGGAAAAGAGAAGCAGACTTCACCGGGGAAGCGAAAGACTGGATACAACCTCACTGGGGATGATCAGATGAGGAACTTCCTATAGTGAAGAGTTCAAATGGGATCTTCAGGAATGGACTAGAAACAAGACTAATCACACATGGAGGATACTAGTGACGACTAGATCTCCGAGACTTGACTGGGAACATGGATCACTGGGGATACATCCTCAGCTTCTGCAAATAGTTCACACAGTGCTGGTAATCAATAGACTTCCTGGGGAATTGGTAACGACCAGAATTCCAAGCGATGCCAGTGATGACTGGTCTTTTAATGGTGATTGGTGACGACCAAATCAGGGT
The DNA here is from genome assembly GCA_963859935.3 of Lathyrus sativus. NCBI lineage: Eukaryota > Viridiplantae > Streptophyta > Magnoliopsida > Fabales > Fabaceae > Lathyrus > Lathyrus sativus. The sequence goes on from OZ012739.1 coordinate 610,757,982, forward strand.
GCCAATAACGATTGGTTTTAAACAAAGCCAGTTACGACCGGATTTTTAATGAAGATGGTGACGACCATGCTGGGGAATACCAATGACAATTGGTTATACAAAAATGCTAGTGATTACTAGATTTTCTAGCTGGGGATTGGTAGCGACCAGACGGAACAGATTCCAATAACGATTGGACTCTAGATGATGATACCAGTTACGACTGGGTTTCAAAGGGAAAGATTGGTTAAAACCTCAAGATACCGATGACGATTGGATTTAGGCAGTGCCAGTGACGACTGGACTTCATGGGGGGAGTTAGTGGCAACTAACAAGATACCAATAATAATTGAAACAATACCAGTGACGACTGGATTTCCCGGGGAAAGGTTGGTAACAACCAGACCAAGAGGCGCCAATGACAATTGGACTTTTATTTAGTGCCAGTGACGACTGGACTTATACGTGGATTTGTTAGTGACAACTAACGAGACACCAATGACGATTGGATTTAGACAGTGCCAGTGACGACTGGGCTTTAAAAGGACATGGATGGTGACGACCAAATGAATTTCAACAACAATTGGTTTGAACAAAATGCCAGTTACTACTGGGCTTGTACTTGGAAACGAAGTGCGTAATAACTTAGACTTCGCGGGGATTGATAGATGTCACCGACTCGGGGAACAAACGAATCACACTGATCCCATGATAAGGGGTGTACGTAGACTTTGGGAAAATGAACCCGAAGACCTACTGAGGAATAGAGCCTGTAGGTAGATTTTGCTGAGGTGAATTCAAACAGATGTCCAGAAATACTTCGCTGGGGAAAGGACCTTCACATCATCATAAGAAATTCTGAGGGTTAATCTTCAATCTTGGTAACCATACATGGCCAAAGGACTCTTTGTCGCTCAGCTTGCTAGCATTTCATTGGGGAATGTAAATTCTGACTGTGCATCAAGACTCCTGCTACCCTGAAGTTTCGGGGAATGTATGATTTTCCTCGAGTCTTTTCACAAGTTAAAACATTTTGTCAAATCTTTCCAAGTTATTATTTTTTTTCAAAAATTTGGATTTTAATGCTTTCAAAAACAATCGAATGGTATTTTGCATAACAAAGAAAATAAGGAACGGATAATTTGCACAGGAAAGAAAGGCTCAAAAGGCTGATTTTATTTAAAGGATGAAATCTTGCCAATGACAATATTCCATGGAAATTTTACAAGTAAAATGGCAAAAGTGGATAAGGTTACATTGAATCCTGTGACCTAACTATCCCTAAAGACTAGAATTCTCCAAGATCCTTGCTTCTGACGAGAGCTGTTGAGATGAATCTTTGTTGAATCTGCAGTGTTGATGCCTTTGTCTGATGCAGCGAAACTCCTTTGTCCCTAATTTTTGCCTGGATTGCCCTTTCGGGTTTTCAATCCACCGGGACGCTCATTTTTGCCTAAGCCGCCCTTTTGGGTTTTCAACTTAGCGAGCTTTTTGATTTCTTTTCTCTTTTTCCTTTCCTTCTCTTTTTTCTTTTCTCTTTTTCCTTTCGTTCTCTTTTTTCTTTTCTACCCTAACTTTTGCATAAACCGTTCTTTTGGATTTTCCGGTTTATCGGGTACTTTTTAGGCGTAATATTTCCGAACTGCGTCAGAGTTTATCGGGTGTGTAAGTTGTTCTCCGTCCATGGTAGTAAGGATCAGTGAACCTCCGGAGAATACTGTCTTCACAATAAAGGGGCCATCATAATTAGGCATCCACTTCCCTCTTGCGTCTTTGTGAACTGGTAAGATCTTCTTGAGCATAAGTTCTCCTTCGCGGAATTCTCTGATACAGACCTTTTTATCGAACGCCCTCTTGATTCTTTTTTGATACAACTGGCCGTGACACATCGCAGACATGCGCTTTTCATCGATGAGATTCAGCTGATCAAATCTTTCTTTAATCCATTCTGCCTCTTCTAACTTGGTTTCCATGATGACTCTGAGGGATGGTATCTCGACCTCGATGGGAAGAACTGCGTCCATTCCATATACCAGAGAAAAGGGGGTTGCCCCTGTGGAAGTGCGGACGGAGGTTCTGTATCCGTGCAGGGCAAATGGTAACATTTCATGCCAATCTTTGTAGGTTTTAACCATTTTCTGCAAGATCTTCTTGATGTTTTTATTTGCAGCTTCCACAGATCCATTCATCTTTGGACGGTAAGGGGAAGAGTTGTGGTGTTTGATTTTGAAGTCATCACATAATTCTTTCATAACTTTGTTGTTCAGATTGGTTCCGTTGTCTGTTATACTTCTGCTTGGGATCCCGTAGCGACAGATGATCTCCTTTTTAATGAAACGAGCCACCACTTGACGTGTAACATTGGTGTAGGATGCAGCTTCAACCCATTTTGTGAAATAGTCGATGGCAACCAGAATGAAACGGTGTCCATTTGAAGCTTTTGGCTCAATTGCCCCAATCATGTCAATCCCCCACATAGAGAAAGGCCATGGCGACGACAATACATTCAACAGTGTTGGAGGCACATGCCTTTTGTTCGCGTAGATCTGACATTTGTGACATTTTCTGGCATACTGAATGCAGTCGGTTTCTAAAGTTAACCAATAATAACCAGCTCTCAAGATCTTTTTGGACATGGCGTATTCGTTGGCGTGAGTACCAAACATTCCTTCATGAACATCTTTCATTAACAAGTCCGCTTCTCTTTTGTCAACACATCTGAGTAAGACCATATCATGATTTCTTTTGTAAAGTACACCATTGCTGAGGAAGAATTTGGATGCTAATCGCCTCAGTGTTTTCTTGTCAAGTGCCGTAGCATCTGTGGGATATTCTTGCTTCAACAGATAATTCTTTATATCATGATACCAGGGCTTGCCATCGGTTTCTTCTTCAATCATTTGACAGTAAGCAGGCTCTGTCTTGCGTTCAATTTTGATAAGTGTGCCATCGTTGACATCTCTAGTTTTCCACATTGAGGCCAGCATGGCTAAGGCGTCGACAATGTGATTCTCTGCTCTTGGAACATGTTTAAAGGTGATTTCGTCAAAATACTTGATCGTTTCAACGATATAAGCTCTGTAAGGGATCAGGTTTTCATGTCTTGTCTCCCATTCACCCGTGACTTGGTAGATAACCAATGTTGAGTCTCCACTGACTTCGAGATTTTTGATTTGGAGATCAATGGCTGCTTCGAGACCAAGGATACATGCTTCGTATTCAGCAATGTTGTTTGTACAATCAAAGTCTAGTCTGGCTGTAAACGGAGTGTAACCACCTTCAGGATTCATTAAAACTGCACCTACGCCATGTCCGCTATAATTGGAGGAACCGTCGAACATCATTTTCCACCAATTCTCTGTCTGTTGACCTTTGTCAGAACTTGTTTCTTCACAATCTTTTACTAACATGATATCTTCATCCGGAAAATCAAACTTCAGAGGTTCATAATCTTCGACAGGTTGATCTGCGAGATATTCTGATAACACACTGCCTTTGATAGATTTCTGAGCCACATATTGAATGTCATATTCTGATAGTAACATATGCCACCGGGCGAGTCTTCCGGTTTGTGCCGGCTTCTCAAAGATGTACTTTATTGGATCCATTTTCGAGATCAATAAAGTGGTGTGACAAATCATATACTGCCTCAAACGCTTAGCGGCCCATGCTAAAGCACAACAAGTCTTTTCTAGGAGTGAGTATCTGCTTTCACAATCAGTAAATTTCTTGCTCAGATAATAAATGGCATGTTCTTTCCGTCCAAATTTGTCTTGTTGACCCAGAACACAACCCATTGAGTTTTCAAGTACTGTCAGATACATAAAGAGAGGCTTTCCTGGGACAGGTGGTATCAAAATCGGAGGTTCTTGGAGATAACCTTTGATTTTATCGAACGCTGTTTGACAATCAGGATTCCATACAACCGTTTGATCCTTTCGTAACAACTTGAAGATCGGTTCACAGGTGGGGGTCATATTGGAAATGAACCTGGATATGTAATTCAACCTTCCAAGGAAGCTTCTAACCTGATTTTCGGTCCGCGGAGCTGGCATGTCTTGGATGGCACGGACTTTGTCTGGATCCACTTCAATCCCCTTGTGGCTGACAATAAAACCGAGTAATTTTCCTGATCTGACTCCGAAAGTGCACTTTGAGGGATTCAACCTCAACTGATATTTCCGGAGTCTTTTGAATAACTTCAACAAATGTTCTAGATGGTCTTCTTCATTTTGAGACTTGGCGATCATGTCATCCACATATACTTCTATTTCTTTGTGCATCATGTCGTGGAACAAAGCCACCATAGCTCTTTGATAAGTTGTGCCTGTGTTTCTCAAACCGAATGGCATAACCTTATAACAATAGGTGCCCCATGGAGTGATGAAGGTTGTCTTTTCCATGTCGTCAGGATCCATTTTGATTTGATTGTAACCAGAGAACCCGTCCATAAAGGAAAACACTGCAAATTGAGCTGTATTATCTACCAAAGTATCAATATGTGGTAGAGGGAAGTCGTCCTTTGGACTGGCTTTGTTTAAATCTCGATAATCCACACACATCCTTACCTTTCCATCTTTCTTTGGTACAGGAACAATGTTGGCTACCCATTCTGGATACTTGGCCACTGCAAGGAAGCCTGTATCAATCTGCTTTTTTACCTCATCTCTGATTTTGAGAGCCATGTCGGGTCTGGTTCTTCTGAGTTTCTGTTTAACCGGTGGGCATTCAGGTCGGAGTGGTAACTTGTGAACTACTATGTCTGTATCCAAACCAGGCATATCCTGATAAGACCAAGCAAACACATCTACATATTCTCTTAAGAATTCCTTTAACTGTTGTTTTACCTCTGCCCCTAGGGCTGCCCCAATTTTGACTTCTTTTTTATCTTCTTCGGTACCAAGGTTGATAACTTCTACCTGTTCCTTATGGGGTTGAAGCTCTGCATCCTCTTTTTGGGCCAATCTTACCAGTTCATCAGGAATTTCACAGTCCTCATCCTCGTCTTCAGCTTGGTAAATTGGTGAATCAAGGTCAGGAGGAGATGCATGGTCACAGGATTCAATGGGGTTATGGTCATCACTGCATGTTTGAAGGGTTTACTTTATTAAACACACAATCAACGAATACCACACACACAGAGAAAGAGAAAATTGTTTTTGTTTTAGTTTTTTGTATTGCCATTTTTCTTTCAAAGTAAAAGCAAAAGACGGTAAAGAAACAACACGAGGATTTTTAACAAAATAGTCCATTCTCATTGATATTTCTTTGAAAGCATGGGGCCCTTACAAAACATTCCTATAGCCTTGGGCACAGCTATGGAGATTTTAAAAATAACAAAGAAAAACAACAAATTACTTTAACTCAGGAAAAACTACAGGAACTTCGATAGCCTCCCAGTTGTTCAGAGTAGCTTCGTCATGATACACTAGTGCTTCTATGTCTTCACTCTCAAGATTTCCTTCCACGGCGTTAATTTGAAAACCGCCACTGATAAATATTTCTTGAATAACCTTTGGCCGACTGTTGTCATGCCTTGGTTCTTCGCTTTGAGTTGGTTTATAACCCAACCCCTGGCGGTTCGTCTTCGGCTTTACCTCAATGACCTCTCCCCATCCTGCGGGAGTGCCTTCTTCCAGCGTAGCTTTGGCGCCTTGAGCAGATGCGAAAGTTGGACTACTTTTTGCCACCGTCTCCTCTATCATCACTGCGTTTGCTATTTCTAGTGCTTGGAATGATGTCTCTAGCGCATTTTCTTCTGCTTCAATGTACCGGAATGATGAAAGATTACTGACCATTAATTCTTCTTCACCATGAACAATCACCAGCTTATCATTTACCACAAACTTCATTCTCTGGTGTAGGGTAGAAGTTACCGCTCCTGCTTCATGGATCCAAGGACGTCCCAGTAAGCAGCTATAAGCTGGATTTATGTCCATCACCTGAAATACAATGTTAAATTCGTGGGGTCCCACCAAAATTGGTAATTCTACTTCTCCGATGACCGTCCTCCTCGAACCATCAAAGGCTTTTACAATCAATGAGGTTGGTTTCATCTCTGCCCCGGCATAGGCTAGTCTGGACAGTGATCTTGCGGGTAGCACGTTTAACGAGGATCCTGTGTCGACCAGTACTCGTGCCAAAGTATCTTCCTGGCATTTGATGGATATGTGTAGTGCACGATTGTGATCATGTTTTTCTTTGGGTAACTCGGCATCGCTGAAACTTAAAGTATTGCACGCCATGATGTTAGCTACTACTGAATCAAATTGCCCAAGCGAAATATCCTTAGTTACGTGTGCTTGTCTCAATACTTTCTGTAATGCTTCCCTGTGAGCTGGAGAATTTATCAAGAGTGATAAGATTGATATTTTTGATGGCGTCTGATGAAGCTGATCTATCACCTTGTAATCACTTCTTCGGATAATCCTCAAAAACCCATCATTTTCTTCTTCTGTGATTGGAGCTTCTTTTTCTTTGATTACCACAGCAGGAATGACTTCCTTTGGAATAGCTACTGATGCTTTTGGATGATAGATCCGACCGCTGCGGGTCATCTTGCTAGTGCCGGCAATATTGGTCACATCTTTCTGATTATCTGTCTGAACAACCTTTCTCGTTTCCTTGTCTACCACGGTCACGTCGTACTTCCACGGAACAGCTTTTGTATTGTCATAATGGAACGGTCTCGGTTTCTGAACTACGATTGGTCGTGGTTGACCAATAGCAGCTTTGTTGAAAACTGGTCTTGCACTCCTGTTAAATACTGGAACTTTCTCTTTTTTCCTGGACAGGTCGAAAACTGGCTCTATTACAGAAACTTCTTCTTTCCTTTCCTTACCACATACTTGTAACATCCCCTCATTTATCAATCTTTGTATATCTTCCTGCATCGCATTACATCTGCTGGAACCTACGGTACATTTTTCACATTTGCTATGAACACTTCCCAACAACCCTGCTTCTGTCAGCTTATCATGCAATGTCTTCAAGGGCGTTCTGATTTTTGACACATCATTGATTACTTCTTCATCTGTCTTTTCAATGGCATTGACCCCTCCGTGGTTTGGCAGTGGGTTACTTTTGACGTTAGGTGGTACATCATCAAAGGACAAGATTTTCTTCTCCATCAACTCTCTTACCAGATGTTTTAAGGCAAAGCAACCTTCTAAGTCATGGCCGGCAGCACCTTCATGGAAAGCACAATGGGCATTTGGGTTATAATGTGGAGATGTGGTATCTGGATTAAGTGGTCTTGTCGTGATCAACCCCTGTTGGACCAAAGATGGATATAACTTAGTGTACGTCATTGGTATTTGTGGAAGTGGAGGTTTTGTTGTTGGCCTCCGGTTTTGGTATTGTTGCCTAGGCTGTGGTACCCTCTGCTGCTGATTTTGTTGAAAGGGCGGAGCGTTGGGCGCTTGTTGATGCCCTTGCTGGTTTTGCTGATACATGGACGCTGGTCGCCCTGGTTGATAGTTTGAAGTGGAATGGTTGAATGCTGGGGTCACAGCTGCCACATATTGTTGAGGGGCATACTGTACCGGGTACATGGGTCTTTGTTGATGAAACTGTTGAACATAGTTAGGCTGGATTGGCTGGAAGAAACTTTGTTGAGGCGGATGATATTGCTGATATGGAGGTCTCAAGGTACGATTTCTTCTTCCCATTACGGCATTTGTTTCACCTTCTTTCTTCTTGTGAAACCCACTGCTGACCTTCTTAATATTGTTGTTGTTAGAACTGCTGGAGCTGCTGGCTACCTTTCCACTTTTCATTCCCAGTTCTACCCTCACTCCCACGGCCACAATATCTGAAAAACTTGCAGACACACTGCTGATCATTTTCTCATAGAATTCTGGTCTCACTGTGTCAACAAACCAGTCTGTCAGTTCTTTCTCACTTAGGGGTGGTTCTACCTGGGACGCTGTTTCTCTCCACCGCTGAGCGTATTCTTTGAATGACTCTGTGCTTTTCTGGGACATGTTCAACAACTGCCTTCGGTCAGGCACCATATCCATATTATATTTGTAATGTTTCATGAATGCATCAGCCAAATCTTGGAAACTGTGGATTCTGGACTGATCTAGACTTAGATACCATTTTGATGGAGCTCCTTTCAGACTGTCTTGGAAGCAATGGATCATTAACTTGTCGTCTTCGACGTGTGCTGCCATTCTTCTATAGTACATGATTAAGTGAGTTCGTGGACAAGTAGCTCCTGAGTACTGATCGAAATTTGGGATTTTGAACTTTGGTGGTATTACTAGTCCAGATACCAAGCACATTTCTCTGGCATCAGTGCCAAAGGTATCGTTTCCTTCCATCGCTCGGATCTTTCTCCCTATCGTTTCAACACTCTCCCTCAACCTCTCATGTGATTCATTTTCCTCTTCATACCCTTCGGGTCCTTCGTATACCGGTGGTGGATTATGAAAGATGGGGCGTGCTTGAACCTGAACTGTAGTTGGAGTGTAGGTGGGAATAACTTGTGGAATCTCACCTCCCAAGGGAATTGTTTGTTGAGTGACTCTCGGCGGTGGCACAAAGCCTGGAGGTAACCCATAGGTTGGCACATTGGCAATAGTAACAGCCGTCGGGATCGGATCTGCAGTGATTTCAGAGACAACGGTGGCTTGAGTGTCCAACATTGCCCGGATGACTTGCAAGGCTTCTTTGATCTGTCCCATGCCTCCTCGGAGCTCTCCAAGTTCATTGTCGATTCTGTTTACATCCAAGTTTTGCTCTTCCATCCTTAAGCGAGCTTGGGCTCGTGTGTTGTACTGATGGCGAGGTTTCAGTGTGATTCTGTTGACAAGACAGAGAGATGAGACTCGACTCAGGAACATGTATATGCAATGTTTATGAAATGCAGACATGCAAAATGCAGATTTTAAACATTCAAGGGACTAAAAGCGTTATTTGCGAATATTATAACAATAAATAGGAAAAACAGCCAAATCTTCATTGATAATATCTGGAGGGTTTACAACATCAAACGGGGAATGAAAATACAAGCTTCTACAAAACACGAAAAACAACAACAATAGATTCTAGATTCTTCTGCTGGATGGTCCTTCATCTTCAGACTGACTCTTTCTTCCACCTTGACGTACCAATTCTTGAAGTTCTTCTTTCTCTTGCATAGCCTTGAAATACCTTTCTCTCCACATTTTCCCTTCTTTCTCAGCTTTTGCCAAGGCGGCTTTCAACTCTTCTACGAGGGTAGGCTCGGGCGAGTCAGGCTCAAAGCGGGTATAGAACATCTTCATTGCCGCTTCTCTCACCCACGACAGGTAAGATTCTGAAACAGTGGCGTTGTGGGGGCATAGGGCAGTTACTCCTCTTGTGTGGACATAACGCCAAGCGTACGCGATTCGAGCCCTATAAACAGGATTCTTCCTTTCCTCCAAGTAAAATTTCCTCAAATAGTCTGGATCTGGTTCATCTTCCATGGGGTGCCCCAACTGTCGACGGGCCAGAATAGGATTATAGCTGATGCACCCATTGACGCTGATGAGCGGTACATTCGGGAAATCTCCACAGCTTTGGATCATGGAAATTCCTCCATACATAGGATCAAACCATTTAATGTCTGAGTGTTTGAGCAACAACAGCTTTTCCGTCCATGAGAGTCCATTTTGCTTATCCCAAATGGCTGGAATTTCTGACAAGTGTGAAATAAACCACTTGTGCAGGAGAACGGTGCAACATTCAATTCGTCCAACCCCATAGCGGTTCCTTCGGTGGAGGGTAAAATAAGTGTCGGCCAGCAAGGTGGGTACAGGATTTTTGATCAAGAAAAGATTGATCGTATCTGCGTCCACAAAATCACTAGCAGTTGGGAACAGGAATAGTCCGTAAATAAGCAACACCAGGATGGCTTCAAATGCTTCAGTATTTTGTGACAAGGCATAGCTCTGAGCTTTTTCATATAGGAACATAGCTGAAATTCCGTACAACCCTCCCTTAGCACCCATATGAGATCGCACTTCGTCCAATTCCAAATACGCGGCCTCTGCAACTGCTCTTTCATTAGGAGTCCCCTCCCTTCCAGAAAAGGGACTGGGGGTAACGTCTACCCCCATTATGGCGGAATACTCCTCCAAAGTTGGTAGCAACTGATAATCTGGAAACCTGAAGCAATGATAGGTTGAATCATAGAATTTCACGAGTGCGGATAACATTTCTTCGTACACTTGAACTTCCAGTAATGACAGCATATTCCCATGTCTTCCTCTGAACGCCTCGGGGTCTTCTACCAAACTTACCAGTTTCTTCAGGTTCTCTAGTCTTGGTCTTCGGAACACAACCTCTTCTCTCTTTCCAGAATCCATCCTATAATATCTGCAAAACAATCTTTTAGTTCCTTGAATGTTTAAAATAATAAGAATGCAACCCTAAATGCAAAAGTTTTATGGAACTCAATTTTACCAAAATATCCTTTCATTTCATTGATTTTTCAAAAAGGGTATTACAAAAGATTTTAGTACATCTTACAAAAAGCCCTAATATTACAACTCAATATGCTCTAAAAGAAAATCCTCTCTCTTCTTGATTCTTCTGAGCTCTTCTTCCACCTGTGCTTTCTCAAGGATGAGTTTGTCTACCATAGCTTTCCAAGGAGTTGATTGATGGTTGGAATAAAATGCATCTTCCTGTGCCTTCCTCTTCTTGCTAGCAACTGCTTCCTCTTCCTTCAACTGAATTTGTTTGTGGAGTTCCTCGTTCTCTTCCATAGTGTCGCTACTGCGAAAATCGGCGCCGGCTGAACGGAAGAGTCGCCACCGTGCGTTATTTATCCCACGGGAGGGAAAGGAAACGCTCAGAGTAAACCTCGCACAACATGGGAAAGGTATGGTCATCGCAACCAAAACCTGGATTCGGGAGTCGGTTACGCAAGGGGAAGGTATTAGCACCCCTCACGTCCGTCGTACTCGACGGGATCCACGCTTGTTTTCGGGTATGGATTGTTATTCTATCTACTCTACAGGTCAGGGGTTAAAAAGAAAAGAAAATAAAAATAAAAATGACTCGGCAAAGTATCGCACTTTATCCCTACGTATTCCCACCTGGAACGAGAAATCAGAGTCAACGTAGTTCGCCTAACTACGGGAAAGGAGGGGAAGGTTGCTCGCTAGGATATCGCATCCTATGCCTACGTACTTCCACACAGCATGGAAGATCAGAGCAAACGTAGTTCGGACCACGTACGACACAAGCTTGTCTTGGTTGATTTTATTCCTTCTGAAAAAAGTTTTCTTGATTAGCGGTCCCGGCGGACAAAAATGACGTCTTGATGAATTCACATTCTTTTACGGAAGAAGTGGCTTTTATTGTGTTTTGAAATCTTTATGGTATTTTCTGTTTGTTTTGAGAAAGAAAGAGACAGAACTCTAACCTACGGTTGCAAAGGGAAACAAACTATCCTAATGTTATCATGCATGGGTTAAGACCTAGTGTCTATCATGCTCCTCTCTTGCACAGAGAGAAACAGAGATCCTAAGGGAATAGACGGAAACAACAACAATATCAGATATATACAGTAAAACAGTAAAATGCATGAATGCAACAGGGAAAACAGCAAACAATACAGTCAGGAAAACCAATCAATACATCAAGAAATGAAATACAGCAAAATAAACAGCCACAGCAGCTCCGCATCAATACCCATCTTCAAGTCATCTCCAATCAGCTACAAGCTTCAGTCAGCAGCAGACTCTATCTTCACAGTCTTCGAGCAAAGATCTTGAGCACCAGTCCTCAGTCTACAATGGCTTTTCTTCAAGTCTCAGGCTCCAGGATGAACATCAGTCAACCAGATGAAGTGAATGAATGTTAGACAGTTAATTACCTACCAAGGGTGGTTCATTAACTGTTAACATTAAACAGAAAGTTTTCTCTCAAAAGTTCTATCTTTCAAATACATTCACTGATCCTTCCAAAGGAAGGAGGTGGATATTTGAAAGAGACTTTGAATCATAGAGAAAGGATAGAGGCAAACAAAGCCATCTATGTTTGTGAATCAAGTTGCTAGACTAAGCTCTTCCTATCCCTAAATCCTATAGCCTTCAACAGTCTTCTAGCAAACAGCATCTTCAATGAATTTGAACTTGATCTTCCATCTTGAGTCTTCAATGTGCTTCATCCACAAGGTCTTCACAAGGTCCTCAATTCAATCTTCAAAGGTCCACACCCAAAGGAGAAGAAAAAGAAGCAAAACAATACAAACTATGCCCTAAAGGCCACACAAATGATCAATCAATTCAAAAATCAACCAAAAATAGCATATGGTAATATAAATTCCTAATATAAATTCTAGGGGATCCTATTTAACTACCCTTAAGTCCCATATCTTCCCCATAGGCTAACTTGTCCTAAAAATCCCAAAAATAAAATGTTGAAGTTCAAGTATACTACTTAAAAACCCTAATTAAACTATCCTAAGTTCAATTATCTAAACTAATCAAATTTTATTCTAAAAAAATCTAGTAATAAATTCTGGGAATACTACAATTCAATATTAATCACCACAAAAAATAATGGGCAAAAAATCTATTTCTAAGTGTAAGAACAAAAATCTACAAGATCATGTATGAAATAAAACCTTCAAAATATGCATTTATTTGTAAAATATGTGGAAAATGCGAAAAAAATATAAAATGCAATTTTTATATTTTTTTAATTTTCTAGACATGTTAAGGAAAATATTAAAAAAAGAATGAGTTAAAAATATGCATTTTCCATTTAGTTATGAATTTTTGAAGATGAATGAAATCTGGGCCGCAAGATCAAAGTCAAGTCAAAGTTTCCATTCCAATCCAATGGTGCATGTTCATCTTCTCCACATGCAAACCCTAAAATTCAGAATTTTCATTTCATGCCATGATCTTCCATAGCTTCTATCTCATTCATTACTCCATGAAATCACATGAAATAAAAAACAAAACCGATCCTCTTCTCGCCCTCTATCCAACCATGGTTTTAGTTTCTCTTGAATCTTTCTCTAACCTTCAAACCGTCAACAACAAGGCACGGGTACCACCATGAATGCTCACTTTTCAACTCTAACAAACCTTGAAAATAATGATGCCAATGTGTTCCTCTTGCTTCCATGAGTATACTAAACTATAACACATGCATTAAAACCTCATATTTCAAGCTTTCTTGATCAACCAAGAATTGATGTCACATTTCGAAACTCCATGGATTGACCTTAAACTCATCATAAATGATCCTTAAGTGGTCTCTATCATGAATATCACAACAACTAACCCTAACCATGCATAATTATGGTGATTCGAAACAAAACGTATCCTTACCAATTGGATATGGTGATGGTTGCTATGCCCTGTTTCAGCCCTTGCCAATGGTGCCAAATGATCTTTATATGATGGTGATGATGTTGGTGAAGAGAATTCGTGTTTACACCTCTTGAAAATGCCAATTCGAAGCTTCACGCCTCTTGGAGTGATGGAGGAGAACTCACAATCCAGCCACGATTTGATGTGCCTTCTTCGTGCTTTTTACTCTACAACAATGGAGGATGATGATGATGATGATAGCTAGCACAAACAATGGAGTTTGGGAGAGATGAGAATCAAAATGCAATTTTGGAGTTATGAGATGAAAGTATGGTTTGCAAGCAAATAGAATCACCAACCATGGCATGATCTCACCCTTGGGTATTTATGGAAGTGAAAGGAAAGATCTAGAACATATGAGAAACTTCCAAGGAAGTTCTAGAACTTCTCACGTAATGAGAAATTCAAAAATGCTATTTTTAGTAAATCTCATAAAACTCATGATAAGTCTTCAAAATGCCCTTATATGAGGTATACATGTGAGAACAAGGCATTTTATGCAAAATTAAGGCTTTGGCAAACAATTTCTCATGGTACCTTAAAGTGCAAGAAACAAATTTACAAAGGAAGTCCAATTTTTAAGCCTAAACTCAAAAATGTGGATAAACCATTGTTTCCAAAATGTTGATTCCAATCAAAATCATCTATCATATTCCCCCTTTTTGATTTGTAGATCTCTCAAACCAAAATCCAATTTCAACTTTTTTAACTTATAAGCCTTTTTAAGTCATTTTCACCATTTTAAAATATCCATGCTCCATGCATTTTCAAACTCTCACAACATCTTATCTAGCCTTAAAATGCCATTTTGAACAACTTTCATGTTTTGAGTTTTTCCATTTGAAGCTTGGAAGTAGGGGTTTTGGGCATTGGCTAAAAATGACCTGTAATTCCAAATGACCAAAATACCCCTGTCTTGCACAAGCCATAAGTAGAGTTCCTTAAATCATATGACGGCATACCATACCTTTTTGGAAAGGAGATACAATGAGGAACAACTCTCATGTTTGTCCAAAGTCCATTTTAATTATTCTTGAGGGTCAAAAGTTTGTCAGAAGACAGTCAACTTTCATAGATAAATTTCAGTGTCATCTGGTGACCCCTAACTTGCAAGAGCCATAACTTGAGTTCTAGAAATCTTCTCAAGGACTTCCACCACTCAAATTAAAGATAATAACATACTCTACGAGTCTCATGACCATCATTAGGTGATATGAGGCTTGTATTTCAACTTATCTTCTTTGACAAATCAGTGAAAAACAAGGGATTTTACCCTAGGAACCTTGACTTTTCACCCTCTATTCTTCTTGATTTTTCTTGAGCAGTCTTGGCCTAACAACATATCCTTATTCTCCATGTCAAATGATGAACCCCACATCTCCTCAATAGCCCTCAATGCCTTTCAAACAATCCTTTGACCTAGGGCTGACCTAGGGTTGACCCAGATGAAACCCTAGTGGACTGTCTTCCTCCACAACTCTTGTGACCACACCAATGACTCATTTCCTTCTCCAAATGACTTTCTAAATCCTCCAAGATGTCTAGATACTCCCCATGCTCAGCCCATAGCTCACAATTTCTTTGTTGATCCTCAGACACCCTTAGTTAGGAGATATACTCAATGCTTGATCTACTGACTTGATAGCTTCCCAATTCTTTCTGATGACTTGAATGAGATGGAATTTGAATAATAACCTCTTGATAGGCCTCTAGAGATGAGAATAATGATTGGTCCCCTGTTGAATGACTTGCTATGCTTATGCTATGCAGATGAGTAACCTATATACATGACTCTATATGCAAATGCTAATGATATTGAAACATAAACCAAGTGAATAAAGTTGGGCAAATTTTAGGGTGCAACAGCTGCCCCTATTCAAGCGACTTGGACCCGATTGGGTGAAGAGCCCAGAGCCTTCAGACACTCGTGGTACGAGACGGTTGAATACTAAGAACCCAGAAATTTGCCAACCGCAGACATAACTGCACCACTGTTTAGGGAATAAGTCTGATTTCAATATTATCTTGTCAATACTGGAGTGAATTGGACGACTTCACTGGGGAAGTATTTCTGTCATGACAACATGACCCTGCCAACGATACAGGGAAATCACTCTGTCACTATTACAGAAAAATAACACCGTCATCACTCCGCCACCACTGCGGGAAGATAATCTGAAAAACAACACCGTCATCGCTACGGGTACTACTTTATCATTACTACAGGAAATAACTCCGCCATCGCTACGGGTAATAACTCCTTCACCGTTACAGAAAGATAACACCGCCATTGCTACGGGTACTGACTCTATTACCATTACAGAAAAATAACACCGCCATCGCTTACGGGAAGATAACACCGCCACTACTACGGGAAATAACTCCGTCACCACTACGGGACATAACTCAGTCACCACTACGGGACATAACTCAGTCACCACTACGGGACATAACTCAGTCACCACTACGGGACATAACTCCGCCACCACTGCGGGAAAGTAACTCCGTCACCACTACGGGAAATAACTCCGTCACCACTACGGGACATAACTCCGTCACCACTACGGGACATATTATTCAAAAAAACCGAATCCGGTTGTCACGGCAAGAACTGACTTGATTTCGTCCTCAACCACCTGCGTGACGCCACAGGCCTTGAATCCACAATTCATTCCAAATTTTGCTACAATAAGCATGCATCGAGCCAAAGGACCCCGTTGAAAACATAACAGTCTTGACCTTCGTTTGTAGAGAAACAAACAAAATGCTACGTAAAGCGCGAAACAGGCATCCGGTGACTTGAACAAGTTACTCTGTGGGACACATCTCCGACGACACAGATACTTGAACCAATAATTCCGCCGGGAGCCACTCCGTTAGCACGGGTAATGATTCTGCCAATCACCGATAATAATTCCTTTGACAAAAGGTAACAACTCCATCGACCAGGATAACAAACTGCCTCAAACAAGGCATAATAACTCCTCAAACCAGGGTGTAACTCCCTCAACCAGGATATAAATCCTTCAACCAGGATATAATTCCTTCAACCAGGATATAGCTCCTTCAACCAGGATATAGCTCCTTCAACCGGGGTATAACTCCTTCAACCAGGATATAATTCCTTCAACCAGGGTATAAATCCTTCAACCAGGATATAATTCCTTCAACCAGGGATATAACTCCTTCAACCGGGGTATAACTCCTTCAACCAGGGATATAACTCCTTCAACCATGGTATAACTCCTTCAACCAGGATATAACTCCTTCAACCAGGGTATAAATCCTTCAACCAGGATATAGCTCCTGTCAACCAGGGTGTAACTCCTTCAACCAGGATATAACTCCTTCAACCAGGGTATAACTCCTTCAACCAGGATATAACTCCTTCAACCAGGGTATAACTCCTTCAACCAGGATATAACTCCTTCAACCAGGGTATAACTCCTTCAACCAGGATATAACTCCTTCAACCAGGGTATAACTCCCTCAACCAGGATATAACTCCTTCAACCAGGATATAACTCCTTCAACCAGGAATATAATTCCTTCAACCAGGATATAACTCCTTCAACCAGGGATATAATTCCTTCAACCAGGAATAAATCCTTCAACCAGGATATAATTCCTTCAACCAGGATATAGCTCCTTCAACCAGGATATAGCTCCTTCAACCGGGGTATAACTCCTTCAACCAGGGATATAACTCCTTCAACCAGGGATATAATTCCTTCAACCAGGAATATAACTCCTTCAACCAGGGATATAATTCCTTCAACCAGGATATAGCTCCTTCAACCGGGGTATAACTCCTTCAACCAGGGATATAACTCCTTCAACCAGGGATATAATTCCTTCAACCAGGAATATAACTCCTTCAACCAGGGATATAATTCCTTCAGCCAGGAATATAACTGACGACAGCCGTCTATTTCGACGGCAGGTAGTACTTTCAAGATTTTCAATACTGACATGACAACAGTCTGAAGAGAAGAAGAGAAACTCAACCAAGCAACTCGGATGGGGAATAAACTCTACTGGGGAAATCACGACGATAACTCCAAAAATCTGAACTATGAAATCTTGTAATGCCGACATAACAGCGACCTGAGAAGGACTCAGCTGGGGAAAAGAGAAACTCAACCAAGAAACTCTGCTAGGGGACCACATGATAGGACGAACACGATCACTGCTCACCTTGCGCCACAAATCCGGCTATCCGAACATCTCCCTGAATCATAATCTCAATTATCTGCAGGGGAAAACGAACATCTGAAACCGACGAGGTAACCCACCTGGTTTATGTTTCGTATGCGTATGCATATGTTTGACTCTTTCTATGGCGTAATGCCCCATTCAGGATGGAAATACTACGCATTGAGATACAAGTATGATGCAAATATGATGTTGTATGCAATATGCTAATGCAGGCTCGGGCTGCTGGAGAAAGTCGGGTACAGAAAACCACTTCAGCAAAATAAATGCTGAAGACGAAACCAACTCCGCTGGGGATAAACCGGATATCACGGAATTATTCCAGCAAAATAAATGCTGGCAAAGTGAACTCGACTCTGCTGGGGGATATAACTCTGCTGGGGAATAGCAGATGTGCCAAGTATGATTGGACTTCTCTGGAGAAACTAGACGGAGTTTTCCTGTGTACTGACGAAGCTCGGACTTGGAAACTGATGCGCCAACACGGATGGGCCTCACAGTGATCGCCAACATGGATTTGGGTGAAGAATCGGAAGACCGTAGCATGACTTCCCGACATTCGTCTTACACTTTAAGATTGACTGAATCTGCTCGAATAGCTCTAAGTAGCTCTGAGGATACGGAGAAGAACAATTCCTTCGCTTCTGATATGCCCCGGTCGGTGGGACCTCTGTGGGGATAGTCCTCAAAAGGGAATCTGAACATTTGTACCCCATTGGTCTGATATGACATGCCCCAGCATTATGAACCTCAGAGAGATGCTTCACATCAAATGCTCCTCGAATAAAGAACAAACTTTGCGCTCTTAAGATGGCCTGCCCCTGACTGCAATGCCCTCGCTCCTGATTATCTGATTCAGAGTCGTGCCCCTGACTATAACACATTTACCTGAATCTCAACCTGATTTCCCCAGGATAGCTGACTTCGAAAGGCTGACTTGACTGGGGATCACAATAACAGCTTGCCCCTACTCTCGGAACATTCGGGCGCTCTGCATTCTATCCTGACCGTACTTTCCACTGTAGGAAACTTTTCTGCTGTCAAGCGCTTACCCGCAAGTAAAACAAGTTGTTATGCATAAAAGACATACTAATGCAACACATATGACAGCTTTGACATCCAATCTGTTCACTGGGAATAGGAAAAAACAGTTCATAGCATATAATGCACAAAACATTTATCAACATTAGTACCAACATGGCATGAAGAACCTTTTCAGGAGTCAGAATCGACACGACCTTTACCGAAGTATGCTTTCGAAACGACCTGCTTCAATTAGGACTTTTGAAGGTTATAACGTGGTCAAGTTCACGGTTCTGAAGGAAAGGATAAAGGCTCAAAGTTTATTTTTAACCCACCCATTCTCCTTGATGTTCTCCGATCCTATGTTCAGCTAATTCGACCTTAGCGCTTACCTCTCAGAGGCTGAAAAATAGGAATGATAGTTCGAGAAACTTTTGGATTTTGGAGTGACAGCCACTCATTCTCCGCCCTCGGCATTTGAGGTCACACGACTCGCATTTGATTTGAGGATTTTTCTTTTCTTTCATTTTTCATATCCCTAACTTTTGCCTGGACTGACTCTTTTGAGTTCTTTTGGTTTTTAAGTCCAGCGGGATGCCCTCATTTTTGCCTAAGTCAATTGTTTTCTTTTCTTGACTTAGCGGGCTTTTGATTCTTTTCGCTTTTTGTTTTTTCCTTTTGAACAAGTCGTGTGACGCTGGTTTGTCTGACTTTTTGTGGAATGATGTGACTGTTTCACTCTTGGGTTGGCGAACCTTAACCATCGTGGTTTTTTAGGCACGACCCATATGGGTGTGATTTATCCTCGAACGGACACTCCTTTTGCAACTTGAACGCTCGGTCAAATTAGCTAACACCTACCCTGCCCCAGGTTAAAATTGAGGGTTTTTCATTTGCAGAAAGAAACTCCTACTACAAGGCTCAAAGGGGTTGACAAGGGATTATCTTCCTTATATCTCCGGTGTTTAGGGATTTGAAACAATGCCTGTACATCATCAACAGGTTTTATTTCAAAAGCATACAATCGGAATTTTGCACGTCGTTCACTTTCGTCATCCTCCCCAGATCCTTCTTAACCAGGTGTTGGACATTTGTAAAAACAATTAGTGAACACGAATGGATTTAATCAAAACATGCATATTTATTTCATTATCATCAATTGAGTGAAAACAACAAGTTTTACAAACAAGCTTGCAATTTAAACAGGAAAGAAACTACAAACGTAAAGAAATGACAAGATAAAACAAAGAAAAATGCCAGCTTCCGAGAACCGGGCTTTCACATCTGTCCTGCTGCTGAACCAGCTATCTTCACAATCAGTTGTTAGAGGCAGCCTGCCATTGTTCTGATCTACTTTTAACGGCCCACCCGAACTATAGAACTCCTCTTTGTCCACCATACTCTAGCTTATTCATGGTTTGGCATTGGTTGTCGTGTAATATTGGGCCCTTCCGTACCAAAATTAATAACAGCGCTATCAATCAAATCTTGCACTTTATGCTTGAAAGCGTGGCAGTTTTCGATATTATGGCCGGGTGCCCCAGAGTGGAATTCACAATGCTCATTAGCGTTATAACTGGGTGGGGGGATCCCTGTCGGAGGAGCCATCGTTCTTTTCTCGACCAACTGTAACCGTAACAAATTCTGAAGAAGCTCAGCGTACGACATTGGCGGCGGATCAAATACCCTTTTCGGCTTCCCATTCTGAATTCTTCGCTGAGCCGGATGTTGTTTCCCCTGCTGCTGCGGCTGTTGCTGATGTTGCGCGGGGATTGTCACACCTGCAACTTGTTGCGGTTGGTATTGCCTCCATCCCCTATTTCTTCCCCGAGAGCTACATACCGAATTGGCATCTTCCTGTTTTCTACCCCTGAAAGCTTTCTTATTGCTTCCAGCTGAAGTAGGCTCCCCTGCTTGGAACCTTCCTACCTTAATGTTATTTTCAATCTTCTCCCCCATCATAACTAAGTCTGAGAAACTGGCCAAAGATGTGTGAAACAACTTGTCGTAAAACACGCCGGTGAATGTTCCAATGAACATGTCATTCATTTCCTTGTCTTCTAAAGGAGGGCGGACCCTGGCAGCCATGTCGCGCCATCTTTGCGCGTACTCTTTAAAGCTCTCGTCCTTTTTCTGAGACAGCCCTGTCAATTGGACCCGATTGGGCGCCAAGTCGCTGTTATACTTGTAGTGAGCTACATATGCCTCTGCTAGATGCTTCCATGTCTTGATATTAGTTGGCTCCAATCCCATATACCACTCTAGGGAAGGGCCTGACAAACTATCTTGAAAGAAATGCATTAGCATTCTCTCATCAGTGGAGTACGCAGACATCTTTCTGTAATAAGCCCGCACGTGCACTTTCGGACAGGTGTCCCCTTTATACTTATCAAACGTAGGAGCTTTGAATTTGATTGGCACCCTCAAGCCAGGTACCAGACCCATTGTTGACATGTCTAAGCCCACAACACTTTGGTTCAGGACCCCCTTCATCTGCTCTTCTAGCACTCTGATCTTCTGGGAGTCATCCATCGGCCCTTCGAAACCTCCGCTGGAGAAGGCATCCTCTTGCTGATCCTCTTTCCAGATACCATTCCCAGCTCCATACCCATCGAATCCATTATTACAGCCAGCTCTGATCTGATTCATCACCGGGCCTCGTCCTCTGTTACCGTATCCCGGAACAACTCCATCAGGACCAAAAGCCATAAACCCAGCGTCGTTTCCATTTCCAAAACCTCCGTAGCCCTGATTGGCCACACCATAACCATCTTGCCCAAAGCCTTGAGCATTGAAACCATATTTCCCAGCATTATCGAATCCCTGATCATTGAATCCGAATCCAGCGTTGACAAAGCCGTTGCCTCCCATATTATCACCCAAGTTGACGTCACCAAGCCCAACGTTATGGGCAGCAGTCTCATTCTCAACTCCGACGTTACCATTCACAGCAGCGGTAGCGTTGTTGATATTAGCAGCAGGCATGTTGACTACAGGTGGAGCCACTGGCGTGGGAGTGCCATCTCCATGAACAGTATCGACTCGCACAGACTGATGATCCTCGTTACCGTGACCGGCGTTTCTGACCAACAGAGGCTGCACCATGGCTTGCAAATTCTCCTGACCTTTTGCAATAGCTTCCATGGTCTGCATAAAGAGAGCTAGCTTCTCGCGCACATCTTGCATCTCGTTCTGCATTTGATCCATGATTCTTCGACAATTGGTGCGAGTGGAGTATCGATGGGGATGTTGGCTAGCAATTCTGTGAACACCTGGTGAGAAGCAGGAGATGAGATACAATTTCGAACCAGTACCTGCAATGCAAAAATGGATATGCAATATGCTACCAACATATGAATGAAAATGCGAATGCGTATGCACACAGTCAACAGGGATCAAGTGCCCCGGCTGAGAAGCCTGAACCATATCAAGAAGTCTCAGATAGACCCTTCAGAAGTCCTCAAACCCTGGTCTCAGATAGATCTAAAACAAAGCTCCAACAATGGTCTCTGACAGACCTCAAACCATAACTCCAACTGGTCTCTGGCGGACCTCAGATCATACCTCCAACTGGTCTCTGACAGACCTCAGAACTCTCCATAAATACCCAGGATCTCAGATCAAGAAATAACCGGTAGTCTGAAGGTCTAGTTACCTGCATAACCCCAAACCCTCTCACAGGTGGATGTCCTAGTAACTGACAAAGGTATGGCATCATATGCGGTCGTCGGCTTCACAGACTTTCAGGGTTGATGATACGATTCCCAGAAGGAGTGGCATCATCAAATCCTGAAGAGGCCTCACTTAGCCAACTTCCAAATGATCGGTTCCCGGAGTCGACAATTCAGCTGACCAACAACCCCTTCGACCCAAAGGGTAGAAAAAGAAGCCAACCAGAAGAACCTCGTCCGAGTGTAGATTTCATGAGACACTAATGCAAGCAAAGCCGGCACGCGCCCACTACTTTCTACTCTAATTCTAGGTGCACTCAAGCCCAGGTCCGACTTATCTCTCAATCAGAACACCCGTCACACCCCAATACCGCAGTAATAATCAATATATATAATGCTGAAAGTAAAGGTCAGAAATATAAATCCATACAAAATCCTCGACGGGAAAACAAGCGTTAGGATTGACTCTCTTAAGGGACGTTGGATCCCACATGCATAAGAACCATCGCAGTCCTTAGCAGCCAGGGGACGTTGGGTCCCCAGCAGAGTCGCCAGCTGCTGGGGATGACCCAGGCAGCTAGGAAGAAAATCCAAGGCGAGACTCGCATAGGGAACCATCGCAGTCCCCAACAGAGTCGCCAGCTGTCGCTACTGCGAAAATCGGCGCCGGCTGAACAGAAGAGTCGCCACCGTGCGTTATTTATCCCACGGGAGGGAAAGGAAACGCTCAGAGTAAACCTCGCACAACATGGGAAAGGTATGGTCGTCGCAACCAAAACCTGGATTCGGGAGTCGGTTACGCAAGGGGAAGGTATTAGCACCCCTCACGTCCGTCGTACTCGACGGGATCCACGCTTATTTTCGGGTATGGATTGTTATTCTATCTACTCTACAGGTCAGGGGTTAAAAAGAAAATAAAATGAAAATAAAAATGACTCGGCAAAGTATCGCACTTTATGCCTACGTATTCCCGCCTGGAACGAGAAATCAGAGTCAACGTAGTTCACCTAACTACGGGAAAGGAGGGGAAGGTTGCTTGCTAGGATATCGCATCCTATGCCTACGTACTTCCACACAGCATGGAAGATCAGAGCAAACGTAGTTCGGGCCACGTACGACACAAGCTTGTCTTGGTTGATTTTATTCATTCTGAAAAAAGTTTTCTTGATTAGCGGTCCCGGCGGACAAAAATGACGTCTTGATGAATTCACATTCTTTTACGGAAGAAGTGGCTTTTATTGTGTTTTGAAATCTTTATGGTATTTTCTGTTTGTTTTGAGAAAGAAAGAGACAGAACTCTAACCTACGGTTGCGAAGGGAAACAAACTATCCTAATGTTATCATGCATGGGTTAAGACCTAGTGTCTATCATGCTCCTCTCTTGCACAGAGAGAAACAGAGATCCTAAGGGAATAGACGGAAACAGCAACAATATCAGATATATACAGTAAAACACTAAAATGCATGAATGCAACAGGGAAAACAGCAAACAATACAGTCAGGAAAACCAATCAATACATCAAGAAATGAAATACAGCAAAATAAACAGCCACAGCAGCTCCGCATCAATACCCATCTTCAAGTCATCTCCAATCAGCTACAAGCTTCAGTCAGCAGCAGACTCTATCTTCACAGTCTTCGAGCAAAGATCTTGAGCACCATTCCTCAGTCTACAATGGCTTTTCTTCAAGTCTCAGGCTCCATGATGAACATCAGTCAACCAGATGAAGTGAATGAATGTTAGACAGTTAATTACCTACCAAGGGTGGTTCATTAACTGTTAACATTAAACAGAAAGTTTTCTCTCAAAAGTTCTATCTTTCAAATACATTCACTGATCCTTCCAAAGGAAGGAGGTGGATATTTGAAAGAGACTTTGAATCATAGAGAAAGGATAGAGGCAAACAAAGCCATCTATGTTTGTGAATCAAGTTGCTAGACTAAGCTCTTCCTATCCCTAAATCCTATAGCCTTCAACAGTCTTCTAGCAAACAGCATCTTCAATGAATTTGAACTTGATCTTCCATCTTGAGTCTTCAATGTACTTCATCCACAAGGTCTTCACAAGGTCCTCAATTCAATCTTCAAAGGTCCACACCCAAAGGAGAAGAAAAAGAAGCAAAACAATACAAACTATGCCCTAAAGGCCACACAAATGATCAATCAATTCAAAAATCAACCAAAAATAGCATATGGTAATATAAATTCCTAATATAAATTCTAGGGGATCCTATTTAACTACCCTTAAGTCCCATATCTTCCCCATAGGCTAACTTGTCCTAAAAATCCCAAAAATAAAATGTTGAAGTTCAAGTATACTACTTAAAAACCCTAATTAAACTATCCTAAGTTCAATTATCTAAACTAATCAAATTTTATTCTAAAAAAATCTAGTAATAAATTCTGGGAATACTACAATTCAATATTAATCACCACAAAAAATAATGGGCAAAAAATCTATTTCTAAGTGTAAGAACAAAAATCTACAAGATCATGTATGAAATAAAACCTTCAAAATATGCATTTATTTGTAAAATATGTGGAAAATGCGAAAAAAATATAAAATGCAATTTTTATATTTTTTTAATTTTCTAGACATGTTAAGGAAAATATTAAAAAAAGAATGAGTTAAAAATATGCAT
Source organism: Lathyrus sativus (assembly GCA_963859935.3). Taxonomy (NCBI): domain Eukaryota; kingdom Viridiplantae; phylum Streptophyta; class Magnoliopsida; order Fabales; family Fabaceae; genus Lathyrus; species Lathyrus sativus. The sequence goes on from OZ012739.1 coordinate 610,782,876, forward strand.
TTTCCATTTAGTTATGAATTTTTGAAGATGAATGAAATCTGGGCCGCAAGATCAAAGTCAAGTCAAAGTTTCCATTCCAATCCAATGGTGCATGTTCATCTTCTCCACATGCAAACTCTAAAATTCAGAATTTTCATTTCATGCCATGATCTTCCATAGCTTCTATCTCATTCATTACTCCATGAAATCACATGAAATAAAAAAACAAAACCGATCCTCTTCTCGCCCTCTATCCAACCATGGTTTTAGTTTCTCTTGAATCTTTCTCTAACCTTCAAACCGTCAACAACAAGGCACGGGTACCACCATGAATGCTCACTTTTCAACTCTAACAAACCTTGAAAATAATGATGCCAATGTGTTCCTCTTGCTTCCATGAGTATACTAAACTATAACACATGCATTAAAACCTCATATTTCAAGCTTTCTTGATCAACCAAGAATTGATGTCACATTTCGAAACTCCATGGATTGACCTTAAACTCACCATAAATGATCTTTAAGTGGTCTCTATCATGAATATCACAACAACTAACCCTAACCATGCATAATTATGGTGATTCGAAACAAAACGTATCCTTACCAATTGGATATGGTGATGGTTGCTATGCCCTGTTTCAGCCCTTGCCAATGGTGCCAAATGATCTTTATATGATGGTGATGATGCTGGTGAAGAGAATTCGTGTTTACACCTCTTGAAAATGCCAATTCGAAGCTTCACGCCTCTTGGAGTGATGGAGGAGAACTCACAATCCAGCCACGATTTGATGTGCCTTCTTCGTGCTTTTTACTCTACAACAATGGAGGATGATGATGATGATGATAGCTAGCACAAACAATGGAGTTTGGGAGAGATGAGAATCAAAATGCAATTTTGGAGTTATGAGATGAAAGTATGGTTTGCAAGAAAATAGAATCACCAACCATGGCATGATCTCACCCTTGGGTATTTATGGAAGTGAAAGGAAAGATTTAGAACATATGAGAAACTTCCAAGGAAGTTCTAGAACTTCTCACGTAATGAGAAATTCAAAAATGCTATTTTTAGTAAATCTCATAAAACTCATGATAAGTCTTCAAAATGCCCTTATATGAGGTATACATGTGAGAACAAGGCATTTTATGCAAAACTAAGGCTTTGGCAAACAATTTCTCATGGTACCTTAAAGTGCAAGAAACAAATTTACAAAGGAAGTCCAATTTTTAAGCCTAAACTCAAAAATGTGGATAAACCATTGTTTCCAAAATGTTGATTCCAATCAAAATCATCTATCATATGCCCCCTTTTTGATTTGTAGATCTCTCAAACCAAAATCCAATTTCAACTTTTTTAACTTATAAGCCTTTTTAAGTCATTTTCACCATTTTAAAATATCCATGCTCCATGCATTTTCAAACTCTCACAACATATTATCTAGCCTTAAAATGCCATTTTGAACAACTTTCATGTTTTGAGTTTTTCCATTTGAAGCTTGGAAGTAGGAGTTTTGGGCATTGGCTAAAAATGACCTGTAATTCCAAATGACCAAAATACCCCTGTCTTGCACAAGCCATAAGTAGAGTTCCTTAAATCATATGAAGGAATACCATACCGTTTTGGAAAGGGGATAAAATGAGGAACAACTCTCATATTTGTCCAAAGTCCATTTGAATTATTCTTGAGGGTCAAAAGTTTGTCAGAAGACAGTCAACTTTCACAGACAAATTTCAGTGTCATCTGGTGACCCCTAACTTGCAAGAGCCATAACTTGAGTTCTAGAAATCTTCTCAAGGACTTCCACCACTCAAATTAAAGCTAATAACATCCTCTACAAGTCTCATGACCATAATTAGGTGAGATGAGGCTTGTATTTCAACTTATCTTCTTTGACAAATCAGTGAAAAACAAGGGATTTTACCCTAGGAACCTTGACTTTTCACCCTCTATTCTTCTTGATTTTTTCTTGAGCAGTCTTGGCCTAACAACATATCCTTATTCTCCATGTCAAATGATGAACCCCACATCTCCTCAATAGCCCTCAATTCCTTTCAAACAATCCTTTGACCTAGGGTTGACCCAGATGAAACCCTAGTGGACTGTCTTCCTCCACAACTCTTGTGACCACACCAATGACTCATTTCCTTCTCCAAATGACTTTCTAAATCCTCCAAGATGTCTAGATACTCCCCATGCTCAGCCCATAGCTCACAATTTCTTTGTTGATCCTTAGACACCCTTAGTTAGGAGATATACTCAATGCTTGATCTACTGACTTGATAGCTTCCCAATTCTTTCTGATGACTTGAATGAGATGGAATTTGAATAATAACCTCTTGATAGGCCTCTAGAGATGAGAATAATGATTGGTCCCCTGTTGAATGACTTGTTATGCTTATGCTATGCAGATGAGTAACCTATATACATGACTCTATATGCAAATGCTAATGATATTGAAACATAAACCAAGTGAATAAAGTTGGGCAAATTTTAGGGTGCAACACATAGCCACTTGATATTTGTACTTCCAGGATACCTCAGTCTGCCATGACTTCCTCAGAGCGATCTTCAGCTTTTCTTCCTCAGACATGAAAATCAATGGTTGTTATTCTATTAATACCATAGGCTTTTGTGGAGGATAAGGCATTTTCAACTGAATGGCCCTCTTTCGTACCCATTGGAGATAAGGTTCAAAAGAGATGCAGTTAGGTCTTCCCAAGTCCTCTTTTCCTTTTCGGTGTATATGCCCCCATGCTTTGAGAATTTCATCTTTTAATTCTGAAACTCCTATGAAGAAAATACCTTCTACGTGAGCACTGCTGGGTTTGTCTTTCAGCGGATAACCAAGTTGTCGACGAGCAAGCACGGGGTTATAGCTGATTCCCCCATTTGTACCAAGGAGAGGTATATTCCCGAAGCTTCCACAACTATCAATGATTTTGATCCCATCATAACTACGGTGGTACCAGTCAATATCGGAGTGAGTAAGAGCCATAATCTTTTCAGACCACCATCCTTTGCTCCAAAAAGTATGGGCTTTGGGTAGATGAGAAACGAACCATTTATACAACAACGGAACACAACAGACGATCATTCCTCCTTTGTGAAGATTTCTTTGATGAACAGAGTGGTAAGCATCAGCTAGTAGAGTAGGTACTGGATTCTTCTTCAAGAATATTTTGATGGCATTGAGATCCACAAAGTTGTCAAAGCTCGGAAAAAGAAAGATCCCATAAATAAGTAAGGCTAGAATAGCCTCAAAAGCATCCATACTCAAGTGATCGGCATAATACTGAGCCTTCCCAATCAAGAATTTTGCAGTCAGCCCAAAGATTCCTCCTTTAGTAACCATGTTCTTCTGAATATCTACCAACCCGATACGTGTGGCTTTAGCAATTTCTTCCTTTTTAGGGTCTTTCTCCATGACGGGAAAAGGAGATGCATCAAGGATGGGTAACCCAATCAGACAGGAATACTCTTCAAGTGTTGGCACTAACTGATAATCCGGAAATGTGAAGCAGTGATAAAGTGGATCATAGAACTGGAGTAATGTGGAAAGGAGTCCCAAATCCATTTTCTTCCTTATTTTCAGTAGAGACAACAAATTCCCGTACCTGCTCTTGAATCCTTCTACATCTGTGATCAGAGTGCTTAACCTTTCAATCTCATCTATATTAGGGCTTTTGTAAGTATACTTTATAGTTTTCTTTTTTCCGTTGTCCATGATTTTCCTGATATTTTATAAATAAACGACTCTGAGTTCCATAAAACTTTTATGACATGATGTTTATGGATGCATGAATGCACAAACACAGGTAATCACATATTCACAGATTTACACAAGTAAACAGACAAGGTTTCGGGTTTGGAAAATATGAGCAAGGAGTCAAGGTCTACCCTCCCCAAAGGTATGTACTAAGGTTTCCATAACTGCAGAACAAAGTTCTAAAAGAGTTCCTGGAGTCCTCGACCCATCTTTCGGATATTATCAATTTCCCAAATACTTGGTGGTCAATAATATTCTCAAGAGAGTCTCGTCCAAGTGTAGTATCGCGTATCAACTAATTCGGAATTACTTCCTTATAGTCATCGCACTACATCCTAATAAAGCCATAGTGGGGGAAAAGGTATCTAAAGGTCCTCAGTGTCATGGGCACCTATGTAGAAAGTAGCATTGTTTTCACGAATACTCGATCAACAATACTAACTCTCAAAAAGGGCCTCTACTGAGTGGTGATTTTCTCAAGTCAGCTTGGTCGGGAATCAACTCCCTATAAGCCTTCTTGAATATACCACCTTCCTATCATAAGTACGCTTGAGCACGGGTGTAGTGCCGTCTCACCATTTCAAGTTTCCCAAACCATCAGAGCACAAATATATACAAGTATTCACAGATAGCAATTAGTTAAACGAAATAGGTTGAACCCTCAAAATAAAAGCAAAAGCAGGTTCCCCAGTGAAGTCGCCATTTCTGTTGCGGTGAAAATTGGATATCAAGCTATTAATTAACTTGAACCGTATTTCTTTTTACAACCGGACTTTAATTTATCCAAAGGATAGGTCTAAAGAAAGAAAGAACCTTTTGCGCGAGGTGACAACAACGCTTTTAAGAGATTCGGGGATTCGGGGGTTGGTTATATCTAGGGAAGGTATTAACACCCTAAACATCTGTAGTACCCTACAGGAACCTTTTGTTTAATTAGTTGCTAAATTTGTGAATTGTGCACTATGGTTTAAGGATTGGGAATTGAGATAAAATAAATAAAAAGGCCTAAGTGATTTTCTAAGTTTGCTCGCAAAGGCATCACACCTTCTGCCTACGTATCCTGACTAGGATAGAATCAGAGCAATCGTAGTTCACCTCACGAGGGGAAAGAACTCTTGATGATGATCAAAGTTCAAAGGGGAACAAACATGACAATGTTTGTGTGGAGTTTGACAAAACTCCCTAAGCTAAATTGAAAAGGGAAAGTAAGAAAATCATGACGATGATTCTTACACAGAGTTGACGAACTCTTTCCTAGGGTTCTAGTTGAAGAACACTCCTAGTATGGGTGGGTTTCTTAGACTTCAAGCAAAGTCTAAAGGTTTCTTAACTAGGGTTAGAGTGACTTAACAAAGTCAAAGGGAAAACGGAGATTTTGGTCCAAGACATTGACAGTCAAGTGGACAGACCTTCCTTTGGAGGAACAGTATTGTCGGCAACTGGACGAAAGCTAACGAGCTTCGTCGCTTGGGGATAAAATAAAATACAAACATTATTCAAACATTCATGGTGACAACTAATACAAATATTAAAGATGGAAAGCAATGATGACAATCAGAGCAATTGTTTTGGTACGAGAACCGTGGCGACAGTTCGCACCTGGAATACCGTTAACAGACAGATGAGATAAACATAAAAATAATTCGAGGTAAAAATTCTAACATGTTGACAAACATATATAGACATGATAACGATCAATTTTCCTGAGAAAACACAAGAGGAAACCTTTTAAATTTCATCTGCAACCAAATAGGGTTAGTACCGTTGACGCGCGGATCGCGCACAATCAAACGTGGTGAAAAAATAATCAAACATGGAAAATAAAATTATGACATGAAAGTACACATTAAAATAAACACAATGAAAAAAGAACGGGTGAAAAACGATAAAAAATGAGAGAGTTACGAATTTTTGAAGTTTATGTACAAAAAATGAGAAAAAGTGGCAGCAAGGGTTATCACAAGGGATCGAACCCATGCCAAGACTGATACACGCGCGAGTCTCTACCGCTGGGGCGGCTGTTACATCCATTAATAAAAGCGCAACAATAAATATACAAGGCTTGATTGATTCCATGGCTGGGCAAATACATAATCGAAACCAAATACGTTTTATACCGTATCTCACTAACCGCTCATCGGATCGAGGCAAATTTTATATGAAAATTGGGTAGAAAAATGAGAGGAAGAGGATGGTGGTGTTGGTTTTTCGAGATTTATTTTCTACTGCAAAACCCGATAGGGTGTTTGATTATGTTCAAAAATTTGCGAATTGTCATGAACACACTTATACAGTCACATTGAATCCATACAAAGTGTATACACACACCCCCTAGGTGATGATGAACCAAACCAAAACAAGTTCATGTCCAGAATTAAGCATTTATGAGGACTCATCCTTTAGTTGCAAATGAGCAAAAGCAAAACTGCGTGACAGTATGGATTTCAATCTCAAAAGCAATAATGATCAAAGCAAACTTGCATACACCTCCAATACATGATTTCAAGTGTGTGTATGTGGAAAAATTGGAACTGGAACAAGCATGTACGTAGGTGGTTTTCAAATTGCATTTTGATGTGTGTTAGTGCATGAGATAGTGTAGTTTGGTGCTCAGGTCATTTTTAATGATTTGGTTCATTTGTACATGTCACATATGATGAATATGAGAGATTCCAACAGTTGGTATGATTAAAAATCAACAGAAATTCAAATGTCATGTTCATGCTAGTGTGATGATGAGGAAATGCAATTTCTACACTAGGGTTCAATGTACACATGCTTGGATCAAAAGTAGGGTATGCACATACTCTAAATATCATGTGTAAGCAGTCATAACAGAATTGAGGTGCTAAAACACAATGAAACAGAATTTGATACCTGAGTTGCAAGTGTATTTCAAGTGTCCATGCCAGAACAGTTTCATCACATCCTTGAATAAAACAATACACACATACAGATTTTGAATGTATCATAAGACATGTTCAAAGGATAAAGGGTGACCTTCCAGGGCTTATGTGGAAAAAGGCAAGTGAGTGGCTTGTGTGCTTTTGTTTGTGCAAGTCACATGTGAATTTGAGTGTTATACACAAGGCTAGCAAAATGATGAGTTGTATACTTTCTAAATGCATATACAAACATGTATGAGCAATCAAAACTTGCTTTGCAATGCTAGAGTCAAAGATGACCAATCCTAACATGGTCCCAGTCCCAATTGCCTTCAAACTGAAAGGAGTCACAACTCCACTAGCACCTTAAAAGATCCTGCTAAGTCAAGACTGATATGACAAAAATCAACAAACTAACATCAGGTCAAAAAGAGTGGAGGCTGCTGCCAATTCCTGGCAGGTTTAAATATGATACCAGACCTGATGAAACCATACATCCAAGGCCTATACCTCTTCAGAGCAGTTTTGACAAAGGCATCCTCTGCAGGTTATGCTCTATAACCAACAACCTGAAACAGACCCTACCCTATATTTGTACAAAAACCTACAGCCAGAACATGGAATGGTGGCAACTAGTTGGTTTATCACAAAACTGGGCAGCCAGCCAAGGTTAATAATGTCTACATTCAAAGCTCAACCTAACTCACACTAATCATAAATTCTCAATGAATCCATGTATGCCCCTTCTGCTGCAGGTTGTCTGAAGTGGGAATAGTGTAGGCAATCTGAGTTGACAGACTCAACTCTTAGGCACATTCAAAGAGAGCAGAACAACTAAGGCAAACTGATGATGCTAAAGCTACCCTTCCCAGGACTTTCCCCTATTAGAACCAACAACTATTAATGCAGCCTAGGATGCTAGTAAACAATTTTGGAAGCCTACTATGGTTTGACAAATTTATTTCAATAAAACCTGATAGCTGCCCCCTAATAATTCTCAAGTTACCCCACAAAGCATTTAGGCTCAGCAGCAGTCCTCAGCAAATCCTAAAACTCAACCCAGTTCAGCAGCCAAACAATAACAAAAGGTTTGTTCACACCAGACCAAGACAGTGGGTCACTACACATTTTTCCTCTGTCAAGTGAAGTATGAAAACCAAACTGGCAAAGGAACAGATAGGCCTGCAATCAGTTTTATTCAAGGAAGAGTTTGTTCTTGCTGGCAAGGGGGATTATGGTACTCAAATTAAGATCATGCTAACAAATAAGTACACACTAAAAGGGTTAGTCACAAACCAACAGAATTAAGAATGGTTCATGTCTCAAATAAGCATGGTATGTTTTTTTACAAGTTAGTAATGCTGCCAGCAGTGGAGTCTTAGGCAGGGTCATTGCAAAGTCAATATATTCACTCGTCCCAAACAACATGTGAAGATGGAAAGAGTTTTTCAGGCTCAGGTTCAAGAATGTGTTATCAAATCAGTAGCAGCAAATCACTTTCTCACCAACAGCTATGGTGCTAGTCAGCAAAAATGAGCACCTACTCCTAATTCTTTGGTCTTTCAAACAGTTCTAGAATAAAACACATCCCCTACCTGATGTGCACTAGTCAAACTGACAAACAAATCAAAGCATATGACCACTAATCAACAATACATTCCAAAGTAGGCCTTTGATACAGTTGCAAGAACTCAACAGCTTTACCAACAATCTTGAGCAAGCACATGACTTCTAACAGACTACACAAGTAAACTCATACTGCCCTAAGCTATTGATCCCCAATCCAAACTGGGAGATTGTTGACCAAGCCAACCTTCAATCAATTGGCAGCCAGTTTTGATATTTCACAATGCTCACCAAACAGCATAAGATCACAATAAACCAAACAGAAATGCCTTGGCCAACATAGACACTCACACTCCTGATCACTAGCCTCAAATCTCTTCAACTGAAAAATACAACCTGGCCAAACTAAACTTAGAACAGCAGGCTATGTTCTACAGGTGTGGTTCAGATTTGGGACTGCAATCCAAACACACTTGATATTGGGGTATATGAGGGATGGACTTAGCTTTGGGACAGTCATCAAACAACAACAGTCAATGACAGTTGGTATGCATCTTACTCAAACTTTGAGCAAATACCACTTACCTTTCTCAGGGACAGTACTGCTGCAAACAGTTTTTGTGGTAATAAACTCAGTAATATGAACAACATATATATCAACCCTGGCCTGGGTTTGAATTTGCAAATAAACCACAAATTATAAGGACATGACCAAGTACACACCAAGCACCCTCCCACAGTCAGAATCCATAACACTTGACCCTTGGATAACTCAAAGCTATTTAAAACAAAACTGAGCCTAAAGGTGTGGCTCTAATATATCCTAACAGACCTGTGGTTCTAAGCACACCAGAAACCTAGCAGCATCACCATATAACCTAATAACATGAAACCAACAACAGTCCAAGTGCTCATAGGTTTGAGACCTCATCTTCCACAATTTCATAATTTTAAAAATACAAAGCAAAACCAACAGCATCACATCACCAAAATCATCAAGTTTGTATATAGCAAGTAAACCAGTTTGAATAACAAAATAAGTGAGTTAGCATACCAACAAGACAGATGGTCCACACACTTATGTTCATGCTCATGAGGATTTTTATCATTTATTGAAAGCATGTGTTATAAGAATCAAGCAATGTTCATAGTTCAATATGTACCAAAACACTCAAAAATGTCAATTCATGAAATATGATGCTAAAGCTAATAAAGATCAGTTACATACCTGTTAATGATCCTATTTAGCAAGCCAAGAAATGTTGAGAAAACCAGAGACTCCTTGCTTCAATTGTTGGCTTTTGAGTTTTCTTCCACTTTAAGCAATAACACACTTTCAATGCCAAATGAAAAGATATGAACTTCTAATGGTTGGTGAGTGTTTGGACAGTTGATATATGTTATATGTGAGTTGTATGAGTGATCAAAACCTCAAGAAGATGTTTGGAACTCAGTTTGGTGTTTTTGATGGATTTTGGTCAAAGTGAGCCAAGTGAAATGTTGACTTTTTGATTTCTTGTGATTTTTGGTGGTTCAATGGTTTGTACACCTTATATATGTTATTTATAAAGTGTATGGATGATAGTTTGGGTGCTGGAACATGTAGAACTTGATGTGGTAGAGATTTCACTTCAAGGCCATTTTTGAGTGTTTTGGTGAACTTTGTGATTTTTTTGAGAAATTGAAGCAAGATGATGGAATTGTGATGACAGGGGTTATTTGTGGTTTCTATCAGAAAAGATGTGTTTGAAATGAGGTGAGGGAGCCCTCCTTTTATAGAGAAAATGATTGAGGTGCTTGCTAGGAAGTCTTGCTTAACCATGAAGCAAACTTGATATTTTCAACCACTTGTCAACTTGCCTTGCTTTTTCTGATCTTTGGCTGTCTCCTTAACCCAATGGGTAAGTTTAAATGATGTTTTTACTGATAAATTGCAGCCTAGGTGCTTGGTAGAGTGGCTGGAGCAGAATCACTTTCCACCTCATGCTTGGAAAAGTCAAAAATGACAACTTAGGCAATGAACTTCCAATCTTTAATTCTATGCTATCTCCATGCAATTTCTTTGCTTCAACTTGCTTGAGATTTTAAATATATCAGATAGTATGAGTTTGACAAGTTAGAATTGGCCCACTTGAGTGATAGAGGTGCTTTTGCAAAATTGGTCAATGTGGGACTAGTATGACAAATTACCAACTTTGAACACATGTATCTCTCAGCTCATAACTCACCTTGAGATGTTCTTGTACAATTTAGAAAGCCCTCACATAGTACTAAAACGTTCATGTTGGACAGAAATCTTGATTCTATTTGAAACTAGGTGAAAAACCCCCTTGAAGTTGGCTGATTTTAGCTTCTAAAGTGAAAATAACTTAGAAATTTTCTAAGTTATTTTCCCTTCTAGGAATGTTTTTGCTTATATCTCAAAAAGTATGCATTTTCTGGTTGTGGACTAGTATGGTACTTTTGTAGGACTTGTCAAGAGCTTTCAAATGAGACTAGAACCAACTCAATTGGATGTGCGGTTAAGGAGATACGGTTTAGCCCTTTTCAAAATCCTAATTTCCCGATTTCTCGATTACTCTCTCATCTTTGATCCAATGATCATGAAAATTGATATGCAAGTCCATTATGACATAAGTAAAAACTTTGATTCACAACTTGGATTCCAATTCTCAAAATTTGAGGAGTTGACTTTTCGGTCAACCGTACGATCGATCGGTGCCGATCGAGTCGCCTGTTGATATTCTGGACATCCTGGGACTTTGACACTTCTTGAATAGTCTTTAATAGCCTATGTTAACTTCATGGACCTCACTCCCACCATTAAAACCTTTTCCAACATCAAAGTCAAACCACAGTTGACTTTCCACTTGTTAAAAACCCTAATCGGGGCCTCCTGACTGCACTGTTCTTGATTCTGAAATGATTTCTTCAAATTGACTTCCCATTTGACTTTTATATTATCTTTGATTTCATTCCATGATTGAATTGGCCCAAATCATTGGTTGATCATTCCTTGATTGTTTTGAATTTGTCGGTGCGAGAACCCTGATTCATCTGTAACTTGACAATAATAAACTTGCACTTGATTTAGGGTTAGATAATGCATGATCATGCTTCTAAAAATGATAATGTGAATCTAAGGGGTCAAAATTTGGGGTACAACACATATTAATTAAAACTTTTTCTAAAATCAAATTAATTTATCATCTAAACTCTTTTACTAAAACTAATAAAAACCCTTTTTAATAATTAACCTTCATAATACAAAACCTTCTTTCAGTAATGAAAACCTATGCCTTTTTAACATAACTTTTAAATTTACCTAATAAATAATAAGGAAAACCTTTTTTAATTACTTCAATCAAAACTAATCAACTCATTATTTAGTCTCATAATTAAAATCAATTCATCTAAAACCTTTTATCAAAATCAATTCACCTAAACTAATGCAACTCAATTTCCTAAAATCAACATCGTAAAACTTAACCAATACGTGCACGCTTGCATTCCCGCTCCGACTCCGTTCACATATGCACAATTCACACATTTTAGCGCTTTCATGTGTTTATGTATGGATTCATTTACCGTCTTTATTTTCTGCAATTTACCTTTATCGTAATTTATTTAATCGCATTGCATTGCGTCCAAAGGAAGAACCTGCGCATAACTTAAGCAATAGTGCGTATGCATCTCATTTGCATCATACTCCCTATTTATCCTTGATCCCATTCAAGTCGATCTTCTAAGATAGATCCTACCCCATAAGGAGGACCTTTTATCTTCACAACTTAGACAAACACATTCAACAACTCAATATTCAAACTATTCAAACATATTAGAGAATAAGATGTTAATCATCTTAAGCGAGATAAAACTCCTACCCCATAACAATTCAATCAATATGTAGGGACTTTGCCTTAGGAGAGATAGAGGCGTACTTGTTGACAATCCGAGTACTTGAGCCCTTCTCTTAAGACGATGCAAAGACTATTTTCCTACAAAGTTGTGGTGGTTAAATCAAGTAATCTCCCTTAAAATGACAACTTATCTTTTCTCCTAAAATCAATCAATCAACTACCTTTACCCCGTAGGAACTTTGACCACAGTCAAAGAACTCCTCAAACCCTTTAGGAGAACTACAAATACTCTGATTCCATTCCCGTCAGGATATGTAGGCACAAGATGAGATATCTTGTCGAGTATACTTAGAAATAAACCCCTAGGTCTTTCATCTTTAAGCAGATAACCCTTAGCAATAAACAACATAAAACAAGAGGTTCCTGTAGAGTACTACAGAAACTTAGGATGCTAGCACCTTCCCTAAGTTTAACCAACCCCCAAACCTATAACTCTCCAGCTTTTGCATTTGCATTGCATTGTGGGTAATTCAATCTTTTTCCCTTCCTTTGGACAAATTAAAGTTCGGTTGTAATGAATTAAGATTCAAGCTAATCAATAGCTTGGTATCCAAATTTCACCGCAACACACATTGCCAAGAAGGCTATATGTTCTTCAGCCTCGACAGTGGTAGTATTCTTATCGTGACAATGGTTGATAAAATGGGTATAGTTGTGCTTTGTAAACCAGTTCATGAGGTTTTAGCCCTATGATAGCGGCTACATCAAAGAGCGTTGGTGTCATCATCCCACACGGAAGATGGAAATTATAATGGGTGTTGTCCTAGAAATACAAAGAGGAAGCCAGCATAAGGGGGCAGTAATTTGGGCCGACCTTCGACATCATTATCAAATCATAAATACAATTTTCTTTCCAGTCGTTGGATTTCACCTTTTCCACCTTCGCCAACCAGTTTAGGTAAAGTTCGGAATCCTTAAAATAAGGGGTGGCCCTGAAAAATCTTGCTTCGTCGTTGAGGTACTTAAGGTCTACATTATAGGATGTTAAACTATCAGGACCTTCAACAGGAACCTTACTAGAGTCTTTTTTCCCTAAAGGTTTGGTTTTACGGTAGGAAGGAAAGAAGTCGCTTAAGCTGGAATAGATGAGACCTAAGGGAGATAATGGACTAGACATAGCTAAAGGTTTGCCTGCAACAGTAACATGAATGATTACCTGGGACTCGTAAATATGGTGTTTCTCCTCCAGCAAGGGTTCACAAATGAACTGTTGTTTCCTCACTACTTTCGGTCCACTCAAGGTGGTAAAAGGAGGAAGAAGCGATGTAGCAAGTTGCCCTTTGGCTTGTGTCTTCTTCTTTTGATTTTGGTTTTCATCCATTGTTGGAGTTGGGGAAGAAATGGGTTTTGAGAGTGAAGGAATACCTGGAGAAATAGATGTGAGTGTTTGCTAAAGATTGAAAAAGTTGGAAATGATATCTGGAAAGGTATTTAAAGGATGTTTTGAAGATCAAGAGTTTTTATCATAAGTGGCTGGAGTTAGTGGGCCACGTGTATGTTCCAAGACAAGGAAATAGGGTGGTGGCAGTTGCTATCTATACCCATGATTATCTTAGGCTGTCAAAGGGGTGATGATGGTTTTTGATTTTTGTGAGTTCCGAGAAATCCAGCATAATGACCCATGACGTCAGAAACGTGCACGGGGATAGCGGAACAGTTTCCCATCTTTTCTCTCCTTTGTTTTTCTCTTTCTTTCTTTCTTTCTTTCTTTCATCTTCCCAGATGAAAGTGATCGAATCACAATTATGGCTCTGTGAAAGTCGAGACGACGACGTCGAATTAGGCACTGTCAAAAAATGTTCTTTTTCTACATACAGATCGAAAAAGACATTTTTGGGGGGAAATTTGTTAGCTCATAAATTCGATACCTCATAGGGATTAAGATATTTAAATAAAATATTAAAGTCTATTAATTCAGAGGTAAAGAGCCTGTCGAAAGGCCTGAGATCTTAGAAAGAGTAACTTAAGATGTTCTGGGGACTTAGAGAAAATTGTGAACTTTGGAGAGATTGGCCTTCGACCGAGATATTGTTTGGATATCGATTAAGCATTTGAAATTCAAATAATGGAGGGAGTAGTTTTATTTCCTGATGACTAAGAAGGACAAGTGGCACCCGTTGGGTAAAGGACTTCATGTGCTGTGACATGTGTTGGAAGATGATGACTTTAGGTGGTTATTGTTAGTTATTTTTTACTATTATAAATAGGAGTTTCTAGAGATAGAATCAATATGTTGTAATTTACTATTTGTGCAAGTCACTCCTAAGTTTACTCAAAGTATCCGAGTGTAGAGAAAAGAGTATCAAGGAGAATGTACGTAATGTAAACGCACTGACCTTATTTTTCAATGAAGTTTATTTTACTTGTTTAACTTTACGAAGTTTTTCTTTACTTTTCTTGCAACACTCTTCCCCTCCTCTATGCACTTTACTTTATTTTTCGTCCTCAATCCTTTCCTGAGACTTCTATCTCTTCACTTCTAAAAACTTTATCTTTCTCTTTCTCTTTTAGTCGAATAGGGACTTCTCAAAGCCTTTTCTACCGCAATACTGTCAAAATGTGAAACTTAGATAGATTTCCAAAATAAAGAACCTTTAGCACATGTCTTAGGATCAATCTGATCGATCTTGTGAGTAACCAAAGTTAGATTTGGAAGATCAGCGGTTGTTTTCCATTTTTCAAGGGAAACAAAGGGTGAATTGTGTTATTCAAAATTCAAAAATACTATATAAAACTTTGGTCTATGAAATCGTTATATTAGATTTGATAAACAAACATAGATATGACAACGGAAAGATAAAAATAAAACAGAGAAGAACAAATACACTAATAAGTGTCATATTTATATAAAATACGTAAATACTTATTAACTTATTTTATAAGCAATCAATATAAAAACTCTTAATTTATCATTGAAAAGTGATATAACACCTATTTGAACTTCCTTTCATGTATTAATTGAAAACAGGTAAAAAGAACAGGAAAACCACGATTTTGCACACAAAAGACCAAGCCATAGTAAAACCCTGAGAAGCAAGGCTCGTCGGACCTGGACATAGGTGCACTAGGAGAGATCAGAAGATCAGGTGACACATCCAAGTTCAATTACTTCATGGCGAAACAAGATTTTGTACGTTAAGCGAAACAAGATCATTACTTAATTAAGAAGGAAATAGACTATTTAGGCGCAAGGGTGGTTCGCCTAGCAAGGGACCCAAATCCTAGCCTATAAATAACGATTTCTAGTTCATTGCAAAAGTAGCTTTGGTGGAGTGAGATAGTATAAAATTGAAGTAGGTTCACCTTGTTCAACACACTACTACAAAATATACTTATCGTAACATTTTATTACCTCAGTTAATTAATCAACCGAAGTAATAACTCTTATTTAGGTGCCTGCATTTTTTTATATATTTTATTAAAAGACATATGTCCATATTAATAACCACGATGATATGTTAAAGCTTACAGGTTTCGAATCTCAGCACCAACATTTTTCTATTTTTTCTATACAACAAAGAGCATGTTCATTAATTTCTATATTAAAATAAAAATAAGGCTTAAATGCATTTTTGATCCCGGTAAGTTAGCGAATTTTTTATTTTGGTCCCTGTAATTTTTTTTTGGTTCGAGTCCCTATATCTCACTTTTTGCGTGCGTTTTAGTTTCAGATTTTGGCTTTAGAGACTAAACCTCACGCAAAAAGTGAGATATAGGGACTCAGACCAAAAAAATATTACAGACACCAAAATCAAAAACTCGCTAACTTACAGGGACCAAAAGTGCATTTAAGCCTAAAAATAAAATACAATTTCACCACACTTGTATTTGTCAACCGTGGTTATATGTGACCTAAAATTAATATGTTTCAATATGGTTTACCTTATCAAACATGGTGAAATATGTTTCTTTACAATTAAAACATATCACATTTAGTTTATTTCCTTTATAACACAAGTTCCATTGCGAAGAACAGACGAAAGTGACAGTGACATATACTTTCAACCTCTTCTTCTTACATGTCATTCATATCTTAGAACATCCAAACTTCTTGTTCTTACGACGTATCTCTGTGAGCATGCACAAAGGATGTTTCTTGGTCACAACCCCTTCTTCGATTTACAGTACTTTATGTATTTCTTCACCTTTATCACCAATTCATGTTGAGTTTTAGGTTTTGGTGTTGTTAAATGTTATATTATTGTCATCGAACCATATTCCTATGTAATGTGTGCGAATATGTATGTGTGAACCTCTATGTTAGAACAATATTTGTTTTTGACATATTCTCTTTTAGTTCTGATGATAACAAAAGTACTAAAAAAATAATGGTTTATTTGATATGTGTTTTATTTATGCAGGTTCTTGTTCTTGTATATAAATAATCAAAATTTGTTTGACTTAGACACACTTGGGAGTTGCTTCATTACTAGCTTCTAGTGGCAGAGTCTGAAGAACAATTGCTAGTGTGGCTTGATGCAGACTCTGAGTTTAAGGCCTCAGTACCCAGACGAGTTACTACACTTGGTAATTGCATATCAGCATCTAGTACCATTCAAAGTTGGTGATAAAGCTGTAAATTTTCCATACTACAGAAAGAAAATTGTATTGTCTTATCAGCTTGTCAGTTAGAGCCTACAAGATTGCAAGGCTCAAGAAAAGTTGACATGCTCTACGGATGTCTGCTCCCCAATGACTCTATCAATACAAAACATCTTAAAGACTCAAAGGTTAAACACATTACACATTGGATTCAGAATCTGATGTGCATCCATCTTCAACGTCTCTTGTACTATGAAGTAAAAGCAAAGACACTTGATCAAGTCATTTCCTTAACGTCTAATTTCTGGAAAGGGTATATATATGATTGAAGATTCAAGTTTGAATCTTAACAAGGATTCTTCTAATGAAGGAGTAGGAAGGTCAAGCAATTATCAACTCTATGTAATATGCAGATGTTTTTGTTTTAGGTTGTAATTGTAAAAGTCTTAAGATTTTGTACCTTTGTATATATTAGAAATCTTAAGTGTTTTAGGTCTTTGTTATGGTGATTTTCCGTACCTCTGATACTTGTATCATGTACACCTTGTTCTCTATTCTGCCGAGCCTTTAGTAGTTTAGATTAAGTCTCCTTCAATGTGC
The DNA here is from genome assembly GCA_963859935.3 of Lathyrus sativus. Taxonomy (NCBI): domain Eukaryota; kingdom Viridiplantae; phylum Streptophyta; class Magnoliopsida; order Fabales; family Fabaceae; genus Lathyrus; species Lathyrus sativus. The sequence goes on from OZ012739.1 coordinate 610,800,132, forward strand.
TTGAGCAAAAAGTCTTGTCTCATTGGGATTCAAGCAACAAGTCTTGAGCCAAGATGCTTAAGCCACATAAGTCTCATTGCTTAAGTGCTTGAGCTGTGAAAATATTATTCAGCTAGTCTGATTGAGCAAGGGGAAGTATCTGTCTGAGGGTTATGAGCAAGAAGTCTCGAGTGCAGCTTAAGCAAGGGAAGTCTTAGTCTGATGGCCAGAAGAGCAGGTGGCTCGGCCAGAGGATGTGAGCAAAGGAAAGTTTTAGACATGTGCTATAAGAAAAGGGGAGTCTCAACCAGAAGACAGAAGAACAGGTGGCTCAGTCAGATGATGTGAGAAAATGTTAAGTCTTAGACATGTGCTCTAAGAAAGGAAAGTCTCAGACAGTTGGTCTGAGTAGTTGTTAAACTCTTATGCAGAAGCATAAACGATTGTAATCATGAAGTGATTATAATGAAAAGCTCTTATGAGGCTAGGAGACTGGACTACCCTCAATTAGGGGAGGAACCAGTATAATTTTTTTGTGTCTTCTACTATTATTTTATTTAATTATGTTGTATCCGCTGCTAAGCGAATTAACTCAGAATCTGACCATCAGTTCTGATTCTGAAACTCAGATCAGAAGCTAAATTAAAATAGAAGGCAAAACATAATTCAAACCCCCCCTTCTTGTGTACTTTTCACACCTTCAATTGGTATCAGAGCATGGTCTGTGCTTAACACTTAACAGTGACGCACATAATGATCCAATAAGAAAAGTATATTTCTTCTTCAAGAAGGAATCAAGTGTCAAATGAAAAATATCATATAGATTTTCCTACCATATTCAAATGGATGTTTCCACTTATTTTAAATGATAGAAAAGCTAAAGATATTTTTAACTCGTTGGACTTGATAAAGGGTTGCTGAAGGTCTATAGAATATCCTTGAAAGATGTATTACTATAAAAGTTAATGGTGTTAAAGATGATCATCTTGGAAATCTCTTTCACCAACTCAAGAGATGCATATTGAATATCTTTAGAGGTAGTTGTATTCTGGTAGATGCGTTATCTCACTTCTGAGTATATCAACATCATTGGTATGTCTCATGATTGGACTATCTTTGAATTCTTGTGCTTGGGTTTGTGGGGATCAGTCTTTGAAGCTTGAAGTAGTTACACTTCATCTAATTTGTTGAAACAATTTAAATACAAAAAAAAATTATAATAATAATTAAAAACAAATTAGTTAAAAATAATAATAATAATAATAATAATAATAATAATAATAATAATAATAATAATAATAATAATAATAATAATAATAATAATAATAATAATAAAATTTAAACATAAAAAGAGAAAAAAAAACTCTAAAAGTAAGGAAAGTTGGATTCTAACCCAAAACCTTCCTCTCTTGTAACTCCTTACACACGTTATTATACCTATTGTTCCATTTTATTTATTCAAAATAAAGTGGCATTAGAATCATATGAAGAGTGAGAAAAATTTAGGATACGACAGTGATCTATATGAGACAATCCTGATGAGGCAACCAGAAGGGTATCCAGAAAACAGAAAGGAAGATTATGTGTGCAAGCTGAATAGGTCTTTGTTTGGCCTAAAGCAATCTCCTAGACAATGGAATTGGAGATTCAACAAGTTCATAGAAAACATTGGTTTCACTAGGAGTTAGTTCGACCACTGTGTTTACTTCAGATTTCGACCTAAAAATTCAATTGTTATTTTGTTTCTTTATGTGAATGACATCCTCATAGCAAGTAACAATGTCGAAGATGTTATGAAGGTGAAGGATGAACTCGATAAGGAGTTCGACATGAAGGATTTAGGAGTTGCCTCCATAATTCTTGGGATTGACATTCAGAGGGATAGAAAGCAGCCGAGATTATGCATATCTCGAGAAAAACCTGAAGAAGATTCTCGATAAGTTTGGTATGTCAAATGCAAAACCTATTCTAACACTGACTAATCCTAAGTACAAGACGAGTACAACTCAAAGTCCTAGTACTGAAGTCAAAAGTGCCTATATGAATAACATTCGATATTCTAGTATAGCAGGTTCTTTGATGTATGTTATGGCCTGTACAAGGCCAAACATATCGTACGGAGTGAGCCTTGTAAGCAGGTATATGGCCAATCCTAGGAAGGTGCACTGCCAAGCATTAAATTGGATTCTTAGGTACATTAATAGGTCTTAAAGCAGAGTCCTGATTTATAGTGGAGCCTATGGTGATGATAACAAAGTCAAAATTGAAGGATTTTTCGACTTTGATTATGCAGGTTGTATGGATTCTAGAAAATCTATTTTAGGATATGCGCTCACTATGTTTGGCACATAAATCAGTTGGAAAGGAACACTTCAGAAGGCTGTTGCCTTATCAACCACATAAGCGGAGTATATTGCCCTTACTGAAGTTGTGAAAAAAGCACTGTGGCTTGAAGGTTTTGCTAAGGAGATGAAACTTCAAGGTCAATTTATCACTGTTAAATGTGATAATCAAAGTGCAATATACCTATCAAAGAGTTCATCATATCACGAGAAAACCAAGTACATCGATGTGAGGTTGCACTTCGTCAGAGAGAAAATCGAGCATGGAGAAGTCCAAGTGCTGAAGGTTTCGACTGATGACAATATTGTTGATATGATCACCGAGACACTACCAAGTAGCAAGTTTTTCCACTGTATCACTACGCCAGAAATCACTTTTAGCAGCGCATAGAAAGACAGCGCTTTATACAAAAGCGCTGCTAAAGGGCCAGTAAAAAAAAAAGAAAAAAAGCGCCTACCAAAGACAGCGCTTTTAAAAAAGCGCTGCTAAATGGTGGGCCTAAGAAAGCGCTTTTAAAAAGCGCTGCTAAAGGGGGGGCCTACGAAAGCGCTTTTCAAAAGCGCTGCTAAAGGGGGACCCTTAGAAAGCGCTTTTTATATAAAGCGCTGCTATATGGAATTGATAAGGCACCCTATGAAAGCGCTTTTAAAAGCGCTGCTAAAGGCCTTTAAAAGCGCTGCTATAGGTATTCATATTATAATTTTAAAATATCCTCCAGAATTTTAATAGAATCAGAACAGTCACGCAACACATTTCTTCTTTCTCTGGCGAACGAAAACGAACGAACGAACCACTGTTCATCGTCCGACCATCAACTTCTTCCGTCCGATCATCCTTCCGACCATCACCGACCGTTCACCGTCCGTTTTTGAGTTCATCCATCCGTCTGCATTGCCAGTCCACCATTGTTACGGTACGTGAAGCTTTACTCTGCTTTTCTTGTTTTTTTTTATCTTTTCACCATTGTTGTTTTGATGATATATAGATGGTTTTTATCTTTTCAATGATGGTTTTTGTTGTTGTTGTGTTAGTTGTTGTTGTGTTAATATGATGGTTTTTGTTGTTGTTGTGTTAGTTGTTGTTGTTGTATTTGATATAGATGTTGTTATTGTTGGTTTATATTTGATGGTTTATATAGATGATTTATATTTGATATTTGATATTGTTGGTTTATATAGATGGTTTATGTTGTTATTGTTGGTTTATATTTGATATAGATAGTTTATATAGATGGTTTGTATAGATGGTTTATATTTGTTATTGTTATTTGATATTGGTTTATATAGATGGTTTATGTTGTTATTGTTGGTTTGTATTTGTTATAGTTGATATAGATGGTTTATATTTGTGTTATATAGATGGTTTGTGTTATAGTTTATATTTGTTATAGTTTATATTTGTGTTGTATAGATGGTTTGTATTTGTTATAGTTTATATAGATGGTTTATGTTGTTATTGTTGGTTTATATTTGATATAGATAGTTTATATAGATGGTTTGTATAGATGGTTTATATTTGTTATTGTTATTTGATATTGGTTTATATAGATGGTTTATGTTGTTATTGTTGGTTTATATTTGATATAGATAGTTTATATAGATGGTTTGTATAGATGGTTTATATTTGATATTTGATATTGTTGGTTTATATAGATGGTTTATGTTGTTATTGTTGGTTTATATTTGATATAGATAGTTTATATAGATGGTTTGTATAGATGGTTTATATTTGATATTTGATATTGTTGGTTTATATAGATGGTTTATGTTGTTATTGTTGGTTTATATTTGATATAGATAGTTTATATAGATGGTTTATATTTGTTATTGTTATTTGATGGTTTATATAGATGGTTTATGTTGTTATTGTTGGTTTATATTTGATATAGATAGTTTATATAGATGGTTTGTATAGATGGTTTATATTTGATATAAATGTTGTTATTGTTGTTGATATTTGTTGTTGTTGTTGTTATTCTGAATTATAGGTATATTATGGCCAGCAACGAGGAAACATCACATGATGGAAAAGAAACACCCAAAGACGTTGAAGGCGAAATTAAAAGAGGCATAACGATAATGAAAAGTATCATCCGTGCGAGAGATAGAGGTGTAAAGTACGATGTCCATTGGAATGAAAGAGATCAGTTGGTTGAGCCTAATGGTGCGCTGCTGACAAGTTATATTGGAGCAGTTGTACGTTCGCAAGTTCCGATTACTTGCGATAACTGGAGAATTCCTGCATTAAAAGCGGCTAAGGATAAAATTTGGACCGAGATTCAAGTATGAGATTTGATCATTTTTAATTATGTTGACAGTTACATCTTTAAATTAATTATATTAACATGTTATATGTATGTGTATTTGTTTGCAGAGATCTTTTAATATTGAGGATTCTAGGAGAAAATATTGTATTCAGTTGGCCGGAAAACGCTTGAGGGGATTTAGAGCGTTTTTAACCAACAAATATCTTAAAGATTCTGATGGCAACTTTGTAGAGTCGGAGCGTCCAGCGAAGTACGCTGATTTGATTTCGGATGCAGAATGGGAGACATTTGTTGCGAAGCGAAGAACCAAAGAATTTGAAGTAAGTACAACTTATCATGTACAATGTATAGTATATATACCTATTCCACAAACAAACTGATATGACTTAAACTTGTTTTCTCAGGTTAAGAGTGGCGTAAATCGGGAACGGGCATCAAACCCTGCGTATCCATATAGAAAGGGGCGTTTGGGATATGCACGCTTAGAACAAAAATTAGTAAGTGCATATATATGCTTTAATATGATCTATTTACAAAAAATAGTAAGTATACATAATAGGATATAATGCTTTATTGTTCGTCTTAATGCGTAGTTGGAAGAGGAGAAAAGTGATGCGACATCTCTTCCGGACCATGTCGTATGGAAGGCTGCCCGGGTGGGAAGAGATGAAGCCGTCCAAGAAGTTCAACAAGTGTTTGAACAATGTGTAAGTACAACATTAGTTTTTGAACAAAGTGTTTGAACAAAGTGTATAAAATATTTAAATATGCTTTTATCTATATTTCAGGAGTCCCTATCCCAGACTATAACTCCTGCTGAAGACGATGATTGCAGGAGTTTATTGAGTCGAGTGTTGAATATTCCTGAGTACTCTGGGCGTGTGAGGGGCAAGGGATTTGGTGTCACTCCATCCAAACTGTATAAGCAGCCAAGGAAAAAAAATCCAACCAATAAAGAAGTGATGGCTACTTTGGAGGAAATGAAAGCTCAAATTCGTGAATTACAGAAGGATAAGGAGAGATACATGTCCGAAAGGCGCGCTCCAGAGGCCGGTAAAGCTACTAGTGACAAAGATAGTATCGGTTGTCCGCAGAAGCTTCCACTGGGTATCTGTGGGGATGCGTATTTTTATTCCACTGGGTATCTGTGGGGATGCGTATTTTTATCAGTACTCATTTGGTTTCTGGATAAGATGTTCGAAGACTTCGCCCAGAAAGACCCCGAGTGTGCCTTTGGTGACTATGACCCCTAGTAAGTTGTAGTTGATTATTGTGGAAATAAAATAAAAAGTGTGCTCTTTCTGGGGGGTTGGTGTTAGGCCGTGGGATTTAATCACTCGAAGAGAAGACAATTGATCTTAGGAGAACTTCAAGATTTCGTTACATTTCAATACTTCAAGTGGATTCTATGTCATGTTCTTTTAATCTTGGATTTAACTAGTTTCAAATCTTCATCCAACTTTTATTCCAAATGATCTTGAATTACATTTTAAGTGATTTTTGGTTCTGACCAGCGTATGCTCAAGACGTGTGTTTAATTATTAAAAAGTTTGGAAGATTCACGGTTTGTAGGGAATATGTTTCAAAATGGTTTGTCTTTTCATTCCAAACTGCAAGATGTTGATTAATTAAGTTTCATGGGAATTCTTTGCCAAGACAAAGTTGGTTTGGTGCAAGTTTCCATTAGTTACAAAAATGACTGAAATGAATTCTGTCAGAGTCTACTCCAGCCCAATCAAGCACCAGGTTTTTGTCTTTGCAAACATCGACGACTTCAAGAATCTTCTTGATCCACTTCAAGAAGTAGCAAGAACTTTCAAGTCGAAGATAATGATTATATATGTTGATATTAGCGACGAGGACCTTGCAAAGCCTTTTTTGACGATGTTTGGACTTGAAGATTCAACAAATACTGTGGCATGCATTTGAATACCGGTGGTTCGGTCCCTTTTCAGGACAGGCAATTTTTGCCAACAGACAGTGAATATCCTTCATTTTTTCCTGGTAATGTTATATTTGAAGACAGTGAATCAGTGCAACAGTCATCTTGTGCTCCATATATTTCTTGTGAAGGCCAGTCATTTAATGTCAAAGCTGAAGGAGATGAAATGGGTATGCCTTTCCAAAATACTTTTCACAATGACCATGCTGAGTTAAATACTGGTCTTGGGGTGAAACAATTACCTGGTATTTTCCCTACCATTGAATGTCAGAATTATGATTTTTTGAAGGATGAGGATAGTGACATAATCGTAACAACCGAGGATGGCAATTATTATCAAGATTTTATCGATGAAACTGCTAAATGTTTTCCAGGAAATACAGAAAATTTGAATTTCAGATCCTTAGACAAATCTCTATCTATTGCCCGGGCATCAATTACCAACGGGAAGCAGTATAATTGTGGTATGAGCGAACTAGAGAGTAAGCCAAGTGAATATAAAAGTATTGATGATTCTCAACTTTCCAAAAGAAGTAATGAGGGATCGAATGACGAAGATGACTGCGATGTTTGCATTATTGAAGACATCAGTCACCCTGCACCTAGAAGTCGATCTGCTGAACTCAATAATTCTTATAATATGTCACAATCTTCTAGGTTTGACTATACCAAACCGTATATGGCGGGAGGCACACGACCAAAGCCACGCGACGAGCAGTACATATTACGAGCTGCATTGCAGGATCTGTCTCAGCCAAAGTCAGAAGTTAACCCCCCAGATGGGCTGTTGGCAGTTCCTCTTTTACGTCACCAGAGAATTGCTTTATCGTGGATGGTTCAGAAGGAAACATCAAGTTTATACTGTTCCGGAGGAATTCTTGCGGATGATCAGGGTCTTGGGAAAACAGTGTCAACTATTTCTTTAATATTAAAGGAAATGCCTTCATTGCTCAAGACGTGCAAAAGTGCACAAAAAAAAATGTACTAGAAACCTTGGATTTGGATGATGACCCACTTCCTGAGAATGGTGTAGTGAAAAAGGAGTCTAACATGTGTCAAGATACACCCAACAGAAATGCAATCACAGGTGTGAATTTTTCGGTGAACACAAAGGGCAGGCCATCTGCAGGAACCCTTGTTGTTTGTCCAACTAGTGTCCTGCGACAGTGGGCTGACGAATTGCATAATAAAGTAACTTGCAAAGCAAATCTCTCTGTGCTTGTGTACCATGGAAGCAGTCGAACCAAAGATCCTTGTGGGCTTGCCAAGTATGATGTTGTTCTGACTACATATTCAATTGTTAGCATGGAGGTCCCTAAGCAGCCTCTGGTTGACAAAGATGACGGAGAAAAAGAAACTTATGAAGATCATGCTATGCCGAGTAAGAAAAGGAAATGCCCTCCTAGTTCCAAAAGCGGCAAGAAGAAAGGTTTGGACAGCATGATGCTTGAGGATGCTGCACGTCCTTTTGCAAAAGTAGCCTGGTTTAGAGTTGTCCTGGATGAGGCCCAAAGTATAAAGAATCACAGAACTCAAGTTGCAAGAGCCTGCTGGGGTCTTCGAGCTAAGCGCAGATGGTGCTTGTCCGGAACTCCAATCCAGAATTCAATTGATGATCTCTACAGTTACTTTAGATTTCTAAGATATGATCCTTATGCTGTGTACACATCATTCTGTTCAACAATCAAGATTCCTATCAGCAGAAATCCATCAAAAGGGTACAGAAAGCTGCAAACTATCTTAAAGACGATCATGCTACGTCGGACAAAAGGCTCACTTCTTGATGGGGAGCCTATTATATCTTTGCCACCTAAATCTGTGGAGTTGAAAAAAGTGGAATTTTCAGAGGAGGAACGTGATTTCTATTCCAAGCTGGAGGCTGATTCACGTGCACAGTTTCAGGAATACGCCAATGCTGGTACTGTGAAGCAAAACTATGTCAACATTTTATTGATGCTTTTGCGCCTTAGACAAGCCTGCGACCACCCTCAGCTTGTTAAGCGATACAATTCTACTACTCTATGGAAATCTTCAGTTGAGACGGCCATGAAGCTTCCTCGGGAAAAACAGCTATTTCTTTTGAAATGTTTAGAGGCTTCCTTGGCTCTGTGTGGTATCTGTAATGATGCTCCTGAAGATGCTGTTGTTTCAGTCTGTGGTCATGTTTTCTGTAACCAGTGCGTCTGTGAACATCTAACTGCGAGGACACAACCAAGCAAGCAGTAAGTTTGGAAGGCACACAAGAAAAAGCACAATGATTTCACAAAGCTCGTACGATCTCGCAACTTGGAAAATTAACCGCAGCATGTTCAAAAATGAGATGTAATTCAAAGCAGTACCAGGGTGTAACCAAGTTAGTCCCCACAGTGTTATTTCTATCCAATTACCCATACCAGAAGTTGAGACCACATACAAAAGTTTTATGCAACAAACTCATAATGTAACATCAATTGCAGGGTACAGAGACACATTCACAAAAATGGCAAAAACACCAATGACAGCAGTTTCACAACAGGTTTAAACATCAAAAAAGGAATAAAGCAAACTATGGTAAAAAATACAACCATAATAGAGCAGAAATCTCAGAAGTTGTGGCAGAGATTGTCTGCTAAACCTAATTGATTGGATATATATAACAGCATTATTCACTCAGAAGAAAAAGAAACCTACCAGCCGCTAACCCTTCTTGCTCTTTCACCAACATCAACTATCCTCAAACCTCTGTTCAGAACTGAAAACAATCTCCACCTTCAGCAAGTTCTTTTACTCTAACTCACTGCACTAACTTCATCTTCACCTACTTCCCCATTCAACTGTCATAAAACAAACCACAACAGTCAACCATCATAACACGAAAACACACATAAAGAACTGAAAAAAGAGAGATTGAAGAAGGAGCTTATCTGCTTTTGGTATTGACAATCTGGAGGTATTAGTTCAACAAGAAGCTCTGCATCATCCAAACTCCTCATCACTAGCGCGAGAACCTGTCGGATTCGCTCCAGCTCTGTAAGTATTCTATTGTCTTTTCTGTTTTCATAATCTTAAATCATTGTTACTTTGTTTTCTGATGGCGAGCCGTCGAGAGAGAGGCAGTGGTTTGTTGTGGATAAAGGAGACAACCCTAGCCGCTAACGAACCTCACCAGCTACACTCCCCTCTTAACGACAACCTGAACAGGAACCTCCAAACATGGTAAGCCCAGAGCAAACCCAGATTTCCACCTTCTTCAAAATGAAAACCCGATACCCATTTCATCCGATAAACCCTTGAAGAAAACCTCACCGTTTTCTCGCTGTAAAACTCAACCCCTCACCTCCATTAACATCGACCCAACGTAAAACCATTTCGAATCCATAACTTCATCTTCCTGGAACACCAACCGAAACCCCATCGCAACAACAGAAAACCCGTTTCATCTCCCTCTTCCACTCCAACCCGTCAAATCCCGAACAACAAACTTCCACCTTCCGTCGAACACTGAACAAATACCATCACCTTCAAAATCAAACTCAAAACACAAACTGAAACCCCTTCACTTTCTTCAAACTCCATAACTGAGAAGCCCATTTACCATGAACAGGACCCAGATCGAAGCTTCTTTTCCTTTCTTCGACTTCAACCACCCCAAGACCCAGCCACGAAAGCTTCACTCATCATCACCTCCATCCAATACCCATCTCCGAAACCTTTTTTTTTTATTTCCAAATCTTCAACACAACAACAACTTGCTGCCACGACAAGGGAATACATAACCACGAACCAGATTGAAACAGAGCGGAATCAGATTTATTCAGAAAGGGTGAGATCGGAGCTTAAACAGAAGCGAGCGAGAGTGAGAGATTGAGAGACATTGAGAAAAGATGAGAGCGAGAGTGAAAGCGTAGTGGTTGAGAGGGAGAGAAAGTTGAGATGATGCGATTGAAATGGAAATAGCGAGAAAGAGTGATTTTAGCGAAAAGTTGGAACCGAGAGTTGAGAGAAATGGTTTTCGTTTTCTTCGTTTTTATTTTTCTTTTATTTTTTTTATTTATTTATTGTATTTTATTTTTGTCTGATGTTGTTTTGGGCTTAGAGCCCAGTTCTCTCCTTTATCTGCACCCCTATCAGCTTTGAAGCCCCCTGTTCTTCTTTTCCTAAAATAAATTGTAATCTTTTTTTTAGTTTTGTTTAAAACAAACCGGTTGTATATATTTTATATATTTTTTGTTATTTCTTTTAAAAAAGGGTTTTATTAATTTTCTTTTGATAACTTTTGTATATATAATATAAAGAAGCTTTTATTTTCTATTTTAGAAGTTGATCTTATTCCGCATTTGTCATTGGGCTTTTGTCCCATTTTCCTTTGTTTAAGGGTCGATGACGAGACCTCCGTAATTCATTACCAGTCAAATTATTGATAAGTAATGTTGGATCTGAGACCACCTCTTTTCTCTCTTCGTCACTTGTCCCAAATTGATTCAAAAGCATTGACAAACCATCTTCAATGATCCAATTATCTTTGCATTGATTTAAAAAGAGGGGATTAAGTGTAGACTTTCTTCCTCTCCGAGTGTTGGGATGCCCACTGTAGTGAGGGTGGTTTCGACACTCGTCTTTCAATACGAAGACACTTCCCATCCATTTTCAAATCTCTTCAATTAAAATCAAATCATTTTTGTATTGAACTAAAAGAGGGGATTAAGTGTAGACTTTCTTCCTCTCCGAGTGTCGAGATGCTCACTGTAGTGTGGGTGGTTTAGACATTCATCTTTCAATACGAAGACGTTTTTCTTTCCATTCTTTCTATTTTCCAAACTATTCTTCTCCTAAAATGTCGGCTCCGCACCGAGAACATTTTCAACACATTTCCTCATAAAACCTCGGTCTCGTACTGAGTACCCTTTCAATGATAAATTAATTTCTCTTTTGTATCGAATTAAAGAGAGAAGATTGGGTGTAGACCTCTTCTTCTCCGAGTGTTGGGATGCCCACTGTAGTGAGGGTGGTCTCGATACTCGTCTTTCGATACGAAGACGTAACTTTATCCATCACCTATCTTTATCCACCATCTCGCTTTCACAACTTCCTTCCACAATTTTCACACCTAAAACCTCGGTCCCGCACCGAGTGCATTTCAAATTATTTTCACAACAAAAACTTGAATGGTCGTGGAGTGGTTAGGCGTAGGCCTTCTCCTATCCCGAGTGCTGACGTTTACCGTAGGGTTCTCTGTCGCAAAGCACTTACCATTCAAAACCAGAAACATCTTTAATAAGAGAACGAAGTTCTCTTTGCATTGAATTAAAGAGAGAGGATTGGGTGTAGACCTCTTCTTCTCCGAGCGTAGGGATGCCCACTGTAGTGAGGGTGGTTTCGACGCTCATCTTTCAATACGAAGACGCCTCGTTCGCCACACCTTTTTATAACAAAAACTTTGAGATAACGAATTGGGTACTACCCGTAGGGGTTACCATCCGAGGACCTATCTCGCCCCCTAAAAACGATCCAATCAATCAAACGTGACTCCTTGCCCCGCGTGGCGAAAACTAATCAATCTTTCAAAAGGATATGTTACGTCCGTTCTACCGCAAACAGGTAATGCCTAAGTCTCCAACGAGCGAGCAGCAAAACACCTAAACTGCTAGAATGCGCACGATAGCATCATCCATAAAAAACATCAACAAACCGTAGGCCGAACTACGGCTGCTCTGATTCTTTACTTTCTCAAGTAAAGATACGTAGGCACAAGGGCCACAATCCTTGTCGAGCACATCCCCCCATATCTGTAGTTCCCCGAACTACGTCGACTCTGACTTTCTCACATCTATTGAGAATACGTAGGCATAGGACTGCGAAGTCCTACCGAGTCTGTTCTTTCTCCCCCGTTCTCCCTCTCCTCCTAACTTTCCTATTTCTAACCTTTCCCTCTATCCTTTAAAAACCCTTTTCATGGCGTAATATTTAAGAAAATAAATTCACACATCGACAAACAAAAGGTTCCCATCGAGTACGATGGATGCGAGGGGTGCTAATACCTTCCCCTCGCATAACCGGCTTCCGAACCCGTTCTTGGTTGCAAGACCATCTTATCCATTTCTTTCTTAAGGTTTTATCGATATTTTCCTTTCCCCTCATGGGATAAATAAAGTTCGGTGGCGACTCTTCTGTCCTTTCTTTTCGCCTCCCCGTCGTTGCGCGATGCATTTTTCGAGTAGCGACAGCTGGCGACTCTGCTGGGGAAACCTAGCAAGCCAAGCCTATTTTGTTTATCGTATTTGTGTTTTATTTGCTTTATTTGTTTATGCTTTGATTCTCTAACCTGTTGGGTTTATTGGATGGTTTGTGAGATAAAGCTTTCTACCCGAGCTTTCAAGTACACACTAAGATAGGAGGTGGGTTCTTTCTGATTTGCGAGACTTAGGACTCGTTGAGTTGGATCGAATTCCACCGCTCAGATGAGACCCCGTTGGAATGATTATGTCTTACGTGTAGTCGTAATGACGTCTTTATTTCTGATGTGGGAGTCCGCGACTCTGAGGACCTTTGTAGAACCTTATTCCAAAGGTTGCTAAGACATGACTCTGTGTTCATCCTTTGAAGGGATTACCGTCTTACGAGTAGTCGTTATGATGGAAAACTTTCGAGGGTTAGTACATAGGACTTTGTTTAAAAGCCTTTGGGATACCCTCTTACAAACCAATAGATAACCCACCCGATGGGAGAAATATTTTGTGTTGTTTTGCAGGACCAATGATCTTGATCTCGTTTTGCGTTCTTTATCATGTGCATTCATAAAACATTGCATTGCATATCATTTCTTGCATATCAAGGGACTTAAGAGACTGTGATTATCTCAGGTATTGGTGAATACAATGACTGACCAAAGAAAGCGAAGCACAAATTCCATCAAGTTTAGAGAACCAGAGCTGGAACTAATTCAAGACATTCTGATTGACGTACCAAAGGCTATCAAGATCAACTTTCAGGGGAAGTATGGGAAATTGCTTGACCTCCTCCATTCTAGGGTCGATACTTGGGCTTTGTTCGCTATGGCTCAGTTCTATGATGCACCTCTCAGATGTTTCACTTTTCAAAACTATCAGTTGGCCCCTACTCTTGAGGAATATTCCCACATTTTGAACATCAAGATTAAGGATCAACCTATATACACAGGCTTGGAAGAAGAACCAAAACCTCCTGCCATTGCTCTTACTCTACGTATGACCAAAGAGGAAGTCAAAGAGGGTCTAACCAGTAAAGGGGGTGTTCAGGGTTTTCCATTGAAATTTCTGCTAGAAAAGGCTGCTCAATACAAGGTGGACGAAGATTGGGAAAAGTTCGGAATAAGCGTTGCTCTAATGATTTATGGGATCGTCCTCTTTCCAAATGTGGACAATTTCATAGACATCACTGCCATCGTTCTCTTCATGCAGAAGAATCCCATCCCTACACTCCTTGCCGATGTTTATCACTCCATTCATTGGAGGAGTGAAAAGAAGGCGGGAATGATCCAATGCTGCTCTCACCTACTATACAAGTGGTATGCTTCTCATTTACCCAAGAAAGGGTTGTTCATAGAAAACAAGAAGAAATTAAAATGGTCTCAACGCATCATGTCTCTGGAAGCTAGTGATATTGCTTGGTACTCTCCTGAGTACTATGATGTGGAAATCATTTTTAGTTGTGGAGAATTCAGTAATGTACCTTTGATCGGTAGGGCCGGTTGTATTAACTATAACCCAGTCATGGCATTACGTCAGTTGGGCTATGCTATGGAGGGCGAGCCCGAAGCAGAGAAGGTTCAGAGTTTCTTTTTGCTAGCCACATCAGAGGACCCTGCGTTTGTCAGGAAGATTGCTAAGGCTTGGGGTAAGATTCATACAAAGGGGAGGAAGGAGTTAAAAGCGAAGAATTGCGTGGCAAAGGAGCCATACAACCGGTGGTTACTAGCTAGAGTAGCTGAAAGGTCGTTACCATTTCCCTTAGAGCCCTCTATGCAAGAAGCACCTCCTGCTCCCACTCATGTGTCCATGGAAGAATATGAAAAACTGAAGCTAATAGTGGAGAGATTGACTAAGGAGAACCAGGACCTTCAGAATGAAGTCCACCAAGCAAAGGTGGAGAGCGGCCAGTACAAAAGAAAGGTGGAGTTTGAACAGGATCAAGCAGCTGAAAGTAGCAAGAAGCTAAAATTAGAAACGGATCTGAGAGTCAGGTACCAACAGGGTTACGAAGGGGCTGATGCATCATTAACAACTCTCCGACAACGCTTAAAGGACACCAAAGCTTCTTGTGATAAGGCATGGCACTTCTTTGAGATAGCCTCTGCCGAAAAGAAGGAAATACGAGAGAATCTTGAGGCTGATATTGGGGATCTTGAAGAACGACTGAGAAATGCCTTGACCCTAGTGGAAAATGAACGAAGACTCAAAGAAGAGGCATTGAAAGACTCATATGTCACGTCTGACCTGTGGAATAACAAATGTCAAGAATTGGAAACTGCCCAAGAAACAGCCCTTCTGTGGAGGAATCGTTTCGAGGCTTTGCAAAGAGATAGTGCGCAATGGCTCGAGAAGGAGGCCCAGCTCAATGAGTTGTTGGACACCCATGTGGATTCCATTTGTTATTACCAGTCGACTCTAGATATGTGTCGTGCTAGGTACAACAATTTGGTGGAGCATTGCAACCTCATGATCCGTGATATCCCATGGAGGTTGGAAAGCGCCATTCAAGACTTGGAAGGAAATGATATCCCCCCTTCTGTTCATCACTTTATCCAGCTCTGCGACCAAATGGTTAGGAGGTTCATGTTTGAGACGAAGAAGCTTGAAGAACGTCTCCAAAAGAGAGAATTTTAGTTATTCAGTTATCTTTTGTAGCACGACTTGTAGTTTCGGCTTATTCAGCTTTTGTCTGTATGAATTTTTCTAAAATTAATGAAAGATTGCTTTTTGGTCCAAATTGTGCATTTTTTTATTATTCAGTCATGATTCTATGATACCAATGATAATCACAAGCCTCGAAAGTCTCTCGAGCATTTTGCATACGTTTGCGCATTTTTTCTTTTTGCATTTCCTACAACCCGATCTTACACGCCGCTTACCCTTTCAGAAAGAGTAAAGCAAGCTGACTTCGTGACATCGGTATAATACAAGGAATAATCAGAGAAGAATCATGGACCAGATAGAACAAGACCAGGCTACTATGAGGAGCGAGATGCTAGGCATGAAAACGCAAATGAATCAACTCATGGAGGTGATTCAGAATATGGCCAGAAGTCAAGAGGAGATGAGACAAGCAGCAGAGAGGAGCGCTAATCAGACTTTGGCTGGTGCAGTTCCCAATGCAAGTGGTGCAATTCCAATTCCTGTTGATGCCACCCCAACCCCTGTTGGGGCCATTCCTACTTCTGCCGGCGCCGTACCTATCAACACCGTCCCTCCGCCAGTCGGTACTACTCATCCTCATGGTACTACGATCCCAACACAAGTCCAGTACGACGATCATGAAGGTTTCTATGAGAATTCAGGTGAAGCGTATGGACCACAGACCGCTGAATTAGAGAAGAAGTTTAATGCTTTACAGGAGATGGTGAAGACATTGCAAGGCCCCGATGTTTTAGGACTGGATGCCGCTGAAATATGTCTTGTACCCGGAATTAAGATACCTCCAAAGTTTGTAATTCCAACCTTCGAGAAGTACAAGGGTAACAGTTGTCCTAAGACCCACATAAGGTCTTACTGTAGGAAGATGGCCGCCTATTCTGATGACGAGAAGCTACTAATCCATTTCTTTCAAGATAGCTTAACAGAGGCATCCCTAGAATGGTATATGCACCTTGAACGATCCAACGTGAGAAGCTGGAAAGAGTTGGCAGACGCTTTCGTGAAACATTATCAGTATAATACTGACATGGCTCCGAATCGTATGCAGCTTCAGAATTTGACTCAGAAGCCGAATGAGTGTTTTAAGGACTTCGCACAGAGATGGAGGGGAGTAGCTGCAAGGGTACAACCTCCACTGATGGAGAAAGAACTGACAGACCTATTCATGGGCACGCTACAAGGACCGATCTTTGAGCGGTTAGCATCCTCAACCTCCACGGTGTTTTCTGAACTTGTTATGGCTGGAGAGAGATTAGAGAGTTTCATGAAGGCGGGAAAAATTCAGAATACAGGCGAATCTGCAAGCGGAGTCAAGAAGCCTTATCAGGGTTTCGTTAAGAAAAGGGAAGGCGAAGCTAGTGCAGTGTTCACCAATGGAAGGAGAACTCACCAAGGTTATCACCACATTGCTGCCATCGCTCCACAGCAACCACTTTCTATTCCGGCAAATCAGCCTGCGCCTCAGCAAAATCGACAACAACAACCTTATCAACCAAGACAAAATCAGTATCAAGGGCAGAGAAAGCCAGAAAGGAGGCTTGATCCAATTCCGTCCACTTACACCAAATTGCTTCCCTTCTTGTTGAAAGCCGGTCTCGTTCAACTTAGGGAAATGAAAGATCCTCCGGCTGTTCTCCCCTACGGCTACGATGAAAATGCGAGATGCGAATTCCACTCTGGCGCCCCAGGCCATAGCATCGAGAATTGTAAAGCTTTAAAATACATTGTGCAAAATCTTATCGACTCAAAAGCGATAAATTTTACCCGAAATACTCCGAACATCAAATCTAATCCGATGCCACCTCACCACTCAACAAACATGATTGAAGGCTCTAAGGGGATCCGATTAATTTCGGATATTGAGAAATTGAGGACCCCACTTTCCACTATTAAGGAGCAACTCTTGTTGAAAAACATTTACCCAGGATGTCCAACTGATTGCCATGTTTGCATGGACGGATCTCAAGGATGCGCTAAGCTGAAGAAGGGCATACAAGGCCTGATTGAGCAGGGTGTATTAGTAGCAGAACAACTATCAAAGATTGAGGAAGTTGCTACTCTTGAAATTCCGTTCGAAACATTGGAGATACCATATGATGATGGATATGAGCTTTGGATCCCAGTTGACAATTCGAACCGCACACCATTGACCATACCGTGCGATGAGGAAGAATGGGACAACGTGTATGGACATACTTCTATCCCACTGCAAATCCCGTATGATCCAGTTAAGATACCTATGTCTCCACCATCAATGAACCAGCTTGTCATTTCGACCCCATCTCCATTTCCGTACGAAAGCACCAAAGTTGTACCTTGGTTATACGATGAAACTGTTTTTCTCAACGGACAGAAGGTGGCAGAGGGAGATGTATTGGAAGAAAAGAAGACTGTAGGGAACATCGCGGGAACCGGAGGCATCACTAGAAGTGGTCGAATCTTCGCTCCGACTGCACCTCCTGTCAACGGCAGTGACAATACAAGGAAAGGTGCTGCCGTACCAAGCACCAATGAACAGGGGCAGTCATCTAAACAGAAAGGCATCCCAAATGATGAAGCGGAGGAGTTTCTAAGAATCATTCAGAAGAGCGATTACAAAGTGATTGATCAGCTCAATCAGACGCCTTCGAAGATATCCATGCTGTCATTGTTAATGTGTTCAAAGGCCCATCAAGAAGCACTGCTGAAATTCTTGAAGGCAGCCCATGTGCCAGAGGAAATATCAGTAGTACAGTTTGAAGAAGTGGTGGGAAATATTGCATCAGGTCATATTTTGAGCTTTAATGATAGTGAATTACCTCCCGAAGGTAAAAATCATAACAAGGCCCTGCACATTACCATCGAATGTGTGGATGTTGTATTCTCTAGGGTGCTCATTGATACTGGATCATCGCTGAATGTATTACCCAAAAGCTCGTTGTGCAAGCTGTCAATTGAAGGACTTGTGATGAAGCCAAGTCAAACTATTGTAAAAGCCTTTGATGGAGCTAAGAGAACTGTGGTAGGCGAGGTCGACCTCCCGATCAAGATCGGACCTCATACTTTCATCATTACATTTTACGTAATGGATATATACCCCGCTTACAGTTGCCTTCTTGGCCGTCCGTGGATTCATTCCGCAGGCGCTGTAACTTCAACCTTGCATCAAAAGATCAAGTTTATGATTAACAATCAGATGGTCATCATTGAGGGTGAGGAAGATGTCCTTGTGAGCCATCTTGCTTCTTTCCGCTATGTGGAAGTAGGAAATGAGGTGCATGAGACACCGTTTCAAGCTTTTGAAGTGATCAATGTTGAAATGATTTACGAAAAGCCAGCATCTTCAATAGTGACTTGGAAGGACGCGAGGACGGTGATAGAGGAAGGACATCCGCGAGGATGGGGCAGGGTGTTGGAATTGCCCGTCAACAAAAATGGAGCTGGTCTAGGCTACAAGCAGAAGAATGCAACTGATAAGGGCAAAGAGCTTGCAACTCCGTTGGTTTTTACTAGTGGAGGCCACCTTGTCGATGGTCAAGTCATGTTTTTGGAAACTGAAGCCGAAGATCATGAAGAGCTGTGTATGGTGTATCCTAGGGCGCCTAATCAAGTTTTGAACAATTGGAGAGTCGTCGAAATCCCCGAAGTTACTCTAGTAGACGAGTAATTCCCTTTTATTTTACCTAAAAAAAAAATCATATGCTCTGCCCAAGGCATATGGATCATGTTGTAGGGCCTTTTGCTTTTTTAAAGCACAACTTATCATCAATAAATGAACTTTCGCATCCAATTACGCTCTCTTTCTTTCAGTTTTACTTTTTGCACATAAAATTATCTTTGAAAGACAATGTTTTGTTTTATTTTCCTTTTTTCTGTCAACAAATATAAAAAAATAATAATAAAGCATGAAGTCATTCATCGTGCAGATTTTCCCCTGCTCCTGTCAATAACGACCCCGCTATAGTCCAATATGACTTTGATAACCCGATCTACCAAGCCGACGAAGACTGCGAGGAAGATTGTGATCTCCCAGAAGAGCTAGCTAGACTATTGAAGCAGGAGTCAAAGGTCATTCAGCCCTACCAAGAAGAGGTCGAAGTCATCAACATGGGAACTGAGGAGGATGCCAAAGAAATCAAGATAGGCGCAGCTTTAGAGTCAGAGGTTAAGTCAAAACTGATAATATTGCTTCGAGAGTATGTTGACGTTTTTGCTTGGTCTTACAAAGATATGCCCGGTCTAGATGAAGAGATTGTGATGCACAAACTACCTCTCAAGGAAGGCTGCCCGCCGGTGAAGCAAAAGTTGAGGAGAACAAAGCCAGAGATGTCTTTCAAGATCAAAGAAGAGGTACAAAAACAATTGGACGCTGGTTTTCTGGCAGTATCCAACTATCCGCAATGGATAGCGAATATTGTCCCAGTACCTAAAAAGGATGGGAAGGTGCGAATGTGTGTAGATTATAGAGACCTTAATAGAGCAAGTCCGAAAGATGACTTCCCTTTGCCACACATTGATGTGCTAGTAGACAACACGACCCAATTTTCTGTATTCTCATTTATGGATGGCTTTTCTGGATATAACCAGATTAAGATGGCACCCGAAGATATGGAAAAGACGACTTTCATCACTCCATGGGGAACTTTCTGTTACAAGGTTATGCCATTTGGACTTAAGAACGCAGGCGCAACATATCAGCGAGCAATGGTCACTCTTTTCCATGACATGATACATAAAGAGATTGAGTGTTATGTAGACGATATGATTGCGAAATCCCAGACGGAGGAAGAGCACCTTATCCACTTGGGAAAGCTATTCGCCCGGTTAAGGAAATTCCAGCTGAGACTAAATCCCAACAAATGCACTTTTGGTGTAAGATCTGGTAAATTGCTAGGTTTTATTGTGAGCCAGAAAGGGATTGAAGTCGATCCAGATAAGGTCAAAGCTATCCAGGAGATGCCGGCTCCTAAAACTGAAAAAGAGGTCCGAGGATTCCTTGGGAGGTTGAACTATATCGCCAGGTTCATATCCCATCTAACGGCCACTTGTGAGCCCATCTTCAAATTACTTCGGAAGGATCAAGCCGTGGTATGGAACGATAACTGTCAGAAAGCCTTTGAGAAGATAAAGGAATACCTACAAGAACCGCCGATCTTGATGCCTCCGGTGCCCGGACGACCCCTGATCATGTACCTGACTGTGTTAGAGGGATCCATGGGATGCGTATTGGGACAACATGATGAAACCGGCAGGAAAGAACATGCAATCTATTACCTCAGCAAGAAGTTTAATGACTGTGAAACGAGATATTCGATGCTCGAGAAGACATGTTGCGCATTGGCTTGGGCAGCAAAACGCTTGAGACAATATATGCTCACCCATACGACTTTGTTGATCTCCAAGATGGATCCTGTCAGGTACATATTCGAGAAGCCCGCTCTCACCGGACGGGTAGCTCGTTGGCAAATGGTGTTAACAGAGTATGACATCCAGTATGTTACGCAGAAAGCTATCAAAGGGAGTGTGCTCTCTGAATACCTTGCCCACCAACCTATGGACAACTACCAGTCTATGCGTTTCGATTTCCCTGACGAAGACGTCATGTTTGCCAGAGATTATGCCACGCCAGGCCCAGATGATGGACCCGAACCAGGATCGCGATGGACGCTCGTGTTCGATGGCGCCGCAAATGCCAAAGGTTGTGGAATTGGGGCAATCATCACTTCTCCAACTGGCTTTCACCTGCCGTTCACCGCCAGATTATGCTTTAAGTGTACTAACAACATGGCCGAATATGAAGCTTGTATTTTCGGAATTGAAGCTGCCATTGATAATAGAATCAAGATTCTAGAAGTCCATGGAGATTCCGCGCTTGTCATATGCCAGATTAAAGGGGAGTATGAAACACTGGACCTCAAGTTAATTCCTTACAGAGATCATGTCTTGAAGTTAATTCCGTACTTTGACGAGATCACTTTCCATCACATTCCCAGAGGAGAAAATCAGTTGGCTGACGCTCTAGCAACACTAGCATCTATGTTTCAAGTCAAGTGGGAGAATGAGGCGCCATCCATCCGTTTAGAATATTTGGACGAACCCGCTTATTGCCTAGCGGCCGAGGGGGAAGAAGTTAAAACTGATAATCATCCTTGGTTCTATGACATCAAACGATATCTAGAGACACAAGAATATCCGGAAGGCATAACTATCACTGACAGGAAGTATCTCAGAAAGCTCTCCTCAAAGTTCTTCCTCAGTGGTGACGTGTTATACAAGCGGAATTACGATTCAGTTCTACTCAGATGCGTGGATAAACACGAGGCAAAGCGTATCATAAATGAAATGCATGAAGGATCTTTTGGGACACATGCTAGTGGTCATACTATGGTTAAAAAGATTTTGAGGGCAGGATACTATTGGATGACGATGGAAACGGATTGTTGTCTCCATGTCCAGTCATGCCACAAGTGCCAAATTTACGCAGACAAGGTCCATACTTCACCACTCCCTCTGAATGTTTTGACTTCGCCTTGGCCCTTCTCTATGTGGGGTATAGATGTAATTGGACGCATCGAGCCAACCGCTTCAAATGGGCACCGTTTTATCTTAGTGGCCATCGATTACTTTACCAAATGGGTAGAAGCGGCGTCCTATGCCAACGTCACTAAGCAAGTGGTGACTCGCTTCATCAAAAAAGAGATTATTTGTCGATATGGAATCCCGAACAAGATCATTACAGACAATGGTTCAAACCTCAACAATAAGATGATGAAAGAGTTGTGTGAAAACTTCAAAATTGAACACCACAATTCAACACCTTATCGCCCTAAAATGAACGGAGCTGTTGAGGCGGCAAATAAGAACATTAAGAAAATCGTCCAGAAGATGGTGAAGACTTACAAAGACTGGCACGAGATGTTGTCGTTCGCGTTGCATGGCTACCGCACCTCAGTGCGCACTTCCACAGGGGCAACCCCGTTTTCTCTCGTATATGGCATGGAAGCAGTATTTCCCATTGAAGTAGAGATTCCCTCCTTAAGGATTTTAGCAGACGTCAAGCTAGATGAGGCCGAATGGATACAAGCCAGACTCGACCAACTCAATCTCATCGACGAGAAACGCATGACGGCCATCTGTCATGGACAATTATACCAAAAACGATTGAAAAGGGCCTTTGATAAGAAGGTTCGCCCACGACACATCCAAGCAGGAGATTTGGTGCTAAGGAAAATTCAGCCAACTCACGTCGATCCAAGGGGAAAATGGGCACCAAACTATGAGGGTCCGTATGTAGTAAAGAAGGTTTTCTCCGGAGGGGCCTTGATCCTGTCAACCATGGATGGTGACGATCTCTCATCCCCTGTGAATGCAGATGCAGTTAAAAAATATTATGCCTAAAAGATAGACCCGGTGGACCCAAAAAGAAAATCCACGCAAAAATGGGCGTCCTGGTGGACCATAAAAATGGTTCAGGCAAAATTAGGGACTAGAAAAAAAAAAGGAGTATCCTGATAGGCTGAAAACCTGAAAAGGCGGCCTAGGCAAAAGTTAGGGATTCAAAAAGGCAGAACTGCATCTTGAAAAGACGTGTGAATTATTCCTCGTAACCATCAAGCTCTCAACTGAGAAAGATCAATTCGATTCTGGGCTCAAAAGCAAGGCGTGAAGGGTCTTCAGAGACATATGGGCCATAGCGGATTTGAAACTTGGCAGGGACCATTTTCAACATTGTCTTAGTCTTTATTTTCTCTTTTAAAAGCAGTTACCTCTTTCAGGAATTGCCTCCTTTTGTAATTTTCCCATTTATGGGTGTTCATCAATAAAATTACTTTCATCAAAGCTTTTCTGTTTTTATTTACCCTTTGGTTGCAAGTTCATTTATTTGATGATGGGTTTTGCATATAATGACATTATGGTAAAATAGACTAAGGGATAACTTACCCTCTTGGGGTAACTAAAGGGTGACCATGACTCTAAAGAGTACGCAGGAACATCATTCTAAATCTTGTAACGACTTGACTGACAAGGTCGTCAAACCCGGCAGAGCAGGCCATGAGCTGAAAATCTCAACACATCCAAGTTCTTTATACATCACAAATAGAGGATGTCGGGAAGTCAGGCTTATCTTTCACTTTCCCACCACCAAAGTCCGCCATGTCGGCACCTGTATTTTCATTGCCCGTCCGCAATCATATGCATCATACGCATCGCATTCGACATTATAAGAACCTTGCTTCATAAAGCATCTTGCCTCATAAGCATCTTGCTTCGTAAGCATCTTGCATCATATACATACCCATGATTACATCATACTTTCCTCAGCTCTTGCATCACCGCGTGTTAGCATTTGCATTTGCATCTCCATTCGTTATGGAACATCATTATCATCAAGCATTTACATACGAGATCAGATCCAGGATCAATTTCGAAGATTGTCAAGATCCTAATCAGCCCAGTCAGGGGCATCTTCCGCAAAACCGTGGACGTTCCCCACGAATTTGTTCAAGATTTCGTTGGGCAAATTCAAAAGCTTCAAAGTATCCATCAGTCCGGTCAGGGGCATTACCTGCAAAGTCCGTGGGTCTTCCCCCCACGAAATTCAAGAATATCAAAGCAAGATTTAGCCCAGTCAGGGGCATCTTTTCAAGATCATGGGTGTATTGCATGATGTATTTCAACCTCGTGATTAATCAGATCTTCAAAATCAACATTCAGCCCAGACAGGGGCGTCTCTAGTAAATCCACGGGTGATCCCCAGTGAATTGTCTCCAGCAGACTTCAGCGGTAAGTGGCAATCTCTTCAGAGAAGCTTATCCATCTTCAGCGGTAAGTGGCAATCTCTTCAGAGAAGCTTATCCATCTTCAGTGATAAGTGGCAATCTCTTCAGAGAAGCTTATCCATCTTCAGTGATAAGTGGCAATCTCTTCAGAGAAGCTTATCCATCTTCAGTGATAAGTGGCAATCTCTTCAGAGAAGCTTATCCATCTTCAGTGATAAGTGGCAATCTCTTGGGAGAAGCTTATCCATCTTCAGCGATAAGTGGCAATCTCTTCAGAGAAGCTTATCCTTCATCAATGATAAGTGGCAATCTCTTCAGAGAAGCTTATCCATCTTCAGTGATAAGTGGCAATCTCTTCAGAGAAGCTTATCCATCTTCAGTGATAAGTGGCAATCTCTTCAGAGAAGCTTATCCATCTTCAGTGATAAGTGGCAATCTCTTGGGAGAAGCTTATCCATCTTCAGCGATAAGTGGCAATCTCTTCAGAGAAGCTTATCCTTCATCAATGATAAGTGGCAATCTCTTGGGAGAAGCTTATCCATCTTCAGCGATAAGTGGCAATCTCTTCAGAGAAGCTTATCCATCTTCAGTGATAAGTGGCAATGTCTTGGGAGAAGCTTATCCATCTTCAGCGATAAGTAGCAATCTCTTGGGAGAAGCTTATCCATCTTCAGCTATAAGTGGCAATCTCTTCAGAGAAGCTTATCCATTCTTCAGCGATAAGTGGCAATCTCTTCAGAGAAGCTTATCCATCTTCAGTGATAAGTGGCAATCTCTTCAGAGAAGCTTATCCATTCTTCAGCGATAAGTGGCAATCTCTTCAGAGAAGCTTATCCATCTTCAGTGATAAGTGGCAATCTCTTGGGAGAAGCTTATCCATCTTCAGCGATAAGTAGCAATCTCTTGGGAGAAGCTTATCCATCTTCAGCGATAAGTGGCAATCTCTTCAGAGAAGCTTATCTTTCTCCAGTGATAAGTGGCAATCTCTTCAGAGAAGCTTATCTTTCTCCAGTGATAAGTGGAAATCTCTTCAGAGAAGCTTATCCTCCTACATCCTTTTGGTGTTAGGGTTGATCTTGCTCCGCTCCATCATCCTTTTGGTGATGGGTCTGGCATCCTTTTGGTGTCATGACTAGCGTGTTTTCCATTATCCTTTTGGTAATAGACTCCTTACATCCTTTTGGTGTCGGGGTTGCCTTGTTTCGCTCCATCATCCTTTTGGTGATGGGTCTAGCATTCTTTTAATGTCATGACTAGCGTCTCCGCTCCATCATTCTTTTTGGTGATGGGTCTGACATCCTTTTGGTGTCATGGCTAGCGTGCTTTCCGCTATCCTTTTGGTAATGGGTCTCTTATATTCTTTTGATGTCAGGAAAGTGTGTGTGAGTGTACTATCATCCTTTTGGTGATAGGCTTGTCATCCTTTTGGTGTCAAGTTTTCTCTGTTAATATCCTTTTGGTATTAGCAACCTTTGCAAGGTATCCGGTATCTCATTCCCGAGCATTTACTTTCTTTTTGGACAAATTCAGGGTCTTCTTTATATCTAATTGATTTCTACCTCGGGAGAATGAACGCTGCAGCAGTTCATTTCTCTCAGTCCAAGCCAATCAGATAGGGGCATCTGTCATACCCCAAATTTGTCCTACCCTTTTATTTTTATTCCACTGGGTATCTGTGGGGATGCGTATTTTTATCAGTACTCATTTGGTTTCTGGATAAGATGTTCGAAGACTTCGCCCAGAAAGACCCCGAGTGTGCCTTTGGTGACTATGACCCCTAGTAAGTTGTAGTTGATTATTGTGGAAATAAAATAAAAAGTGTGCTCTTTCTGGGGGGTTGGTGTTAGGCCGTGGGATTTAATCACTCGAAGAGAAGACAATTGATCTTAGGAGAACTTCAAGATTTCGTTACATTTCAATACTTCAAGTGGATTCTATGTCATGTTCTTTTAATCTTGGATTTAACTAGTTTCAAATCTTCATCCAACTTTTATTCCAAATGATCTTGAATTACATTTTAAGTGATTTTTGGTTCTGACCAGCGTATGCTCAAGACGTGTGTTTAATTATTAAAAAGTTTGGAAGATTCACGGTTTGTAGGGAATATGTTTCAAAATGGTTTGTCTTTTCATTCCAAACTGCAAGATGTTGATTAATTAAGTTTCATGGGAATTCTTTGCCAAGACAAAGTTGGTTTGGTGCAAGTTTCCATTAGTTACAAAAATGACTGAAATGAATTCTGTCAGAGTCTACTCCAGCCCAATCAAGCACCAGGTTTTTGTCTTTGCAAACATCGACGACTTCAAGAATCTTCTTGATCCACTTCAAGAAGTAGCAAGAACTTTCAAGTCGAAGATAATGATTATATATGTTGATATTAGCGACGAGGACCTTGCAAAGCCTTTTTTGACGATGTTTGGACTTGAAGATTCAACAAATACTGTGGCATGCATTTGAATACCGGTGGTTCGGTCCCTTTTCAGGACAGGCAATTTTTGCCAACAGACAGTGAATATCCTTCATTTTTTCCTGGTAATGTTATATTTGAAGACAGTGAATCAGTGCAACAGTCATCTTGTGCTCCATATATTTCTTGTGAAGGCCAGTCATTTAATGTCAAAGCTGAAGGAGATGAAATGGGTATGCCTTTCCAAAATACTTTTCACAATGACCATGCTGAGTTAAATACTGGTCTTGGGGTGAAACAATTACCTGGTATTTTCCCTACCATTGAATGTCAGAATTATGATTTTTTGAAGGATGAGGATAGTGACATAATCGTAACAACCGAGGATGGCA
Organism: Lathyrus sativus; assembly: GCA_963859935.3. Taxonomy (NCBI): domain Eukaryota; kingdom Viridiplantae; phylum Streptophyta; class Magnoliopsida; order Fabales; family Fabaceae; genus Lathyrus; species Lathyrus sativus. The sequence continues at coordinate 610,827,087 of OZ012739.1, forward strand.
ATTATTATCAAGATTTTATCGATGAAACTGCTAAATGTTTTCCAGGAAATACAGAAAATTTGAATTTCAGATCCTTAGACAAATCTCTATCTATTGCCCGGGCATCAATTACCAACGGGAAGCAGTATAATTGTGGTATGAGCGAACTAGAGAGTAAGCCAAGTGAATATAAAAGTATTGATGATTCTCAACTTTCCAAAAGAAGTAATGAGGGATCGAATGACGAAGATGACTGCGATGTTTGCATTATTGAAGACATCAGTCACCCTGCACCTAGAAGTCGATCTGCTGAACTCAATAATTCTTATAATATGTCACAATCTTCTAGGTTTGACTATACCAAACCGTATATGGCGGGAGGCACACGACCAAAGCCACGCGACGAGCAGTACATATTACGAGCTGCATTGCAGGATCTGTCTCAGCCAAAGTCAGAAGTTAACCCCCCAGATGGGCTGTTGGCAGTTCCTCTTTTACGTCACCAGAGAATTGCTTTATCGTGGATGGTTCAGAAGGAAACATCAAGTTTATACTGTTCCGGAGGAATTCTTGCGGATGATCAGGGTCTTGGGAAAACAGTGTCAACTATTTCTTTAATATTAAAGGAAAGGCCTTCATTGCTCAAGACGTGCAAAAGTGCACAAAAAAAAATGTACTAGAAACCTTGGATTTGGATGATGACCCACTTCCTGAGAATGGTGTAGTGAAAAAGGAGTCTAACATGTGTCAAGATACACCCAACAGAAATGCAATCACAGGTGTGAATTTTTCGGTGAACACAAAGGGCAGGCCATCTGCAGGAACCCTTGTTGTTTGTCCAACTAGTGTCCTGCGACAGTGGGCTGACGAATTGCATAATAAAGTAACTTGCAAAGCAAATCTCTCTGTGCTTGTGTACCATGGAAGCAGTCGAACCAAAGATCCTTGTGGGCTTGCCAAGTATGATGTTGTTCTGACTACATATTCAATTGTTAGCATGGAGGTCCCTAAGCAGCCTCTGGTTGACAAAGATGACGGAGAAAAAGAAACTTATGAAGATCATGCTATGCCGAGTAAGAAAAGGAAATGCCCTCCTAGTTCCAAAAGCGGCAAGAAGAAAGGTTTGGACAGCATGATGCTTGAGGATGCTGCACGTCCTTTTGCAAAAGTAGCCTGGTTTAGAGTTGTCCTGGATGAGGCCCAAAGTATAAAGAATCACAGAACTCAAGTTGCAAGAGCCTGCTGGGGTCTTCGAGCTAAGCGCAGATGGTGCTTGTCCGGAACTCCAATCCAGAATTCAATTGATGATCTCTACAGTTACTTTAGATTTCTAAGATATGATCCTTATGCTGTGTACACATCATTCTGTTCAACAATCAAGATTCCTATCAGCAGAAATCCATCAAAAGGGTACAGAAAGCTGCAAACTATCTTAAAGACGATCATGCTACGTCGGACAAAAGGCTCACTTCTTGATGGGGAGCCTATTATATCTTTGCCACCTAAATCTGTGGAGTTGAAAAAAGTGGAATTTTCAGAGGAGGAACGTGATTTCTATTCCAAGCTGGAGGCTGATTCACGTGCACAGTTTCAGGAATACGCCAATGCTGGTACTGTGAAGCAAAACTATGTCAACATTTTATTGATGCTTTTGCGCCTTAGACAAGCCTGCGACCACCCTCAGCTTGTTAAGCGATACAATTCTACTACTCTATGGAAATCTTCAGTTGAGACGGCCATGAAGCTTCCTCGGGAAAAACAGCTATTTCTTTTGAAATGTTTAGAGGCTTCCTTGGCTCTGTGTGGTATCTGTAATGATGCTCCTGAAGATGCTGTTGTTTCAGTCTGTGGTCATGTTTTCTGTAACCAGTGCGTCTGTGAACATCTAACTGCGAGGACACAACCAAGCAAGCAGTAAGTTTGGAAGGCACACAAGAAAAAGCACAATGATTTCACAAAGCTCGTACGATCTCGCAACTTGGAAAATTAACCGCAGCATGTTCAAAAATGAGATGTAATTCAAAGCAGTACCAGGGTGTAACCAAGTTAGTCCCCACAGTGTTATTTCTATCCAATTACCCATACCAGAAGTTGAGACCACATACAAAAGTTTTATGCAACAAACTCATAATGTAACATCAATTGCAGGGTACAGAGACACATTCACAAAAATGGCAAAAACACCAATGACAGCAGTTTCACAACAGGTTTAAACATCAAAAAAGGAATAAAGCAAACTATGGTAAAAAATACAACCATAATAGAGCAGAAATCTCAGAAGTTGTGGCAGAGATTGTCTGCTAAACCTAATTGATTGGATATATATAACAGCATTATTCACTCAGAAGAAAAAGAAACCTACCAGCCGCTAACCCTTCTTGCTCTTTCACCAACATCAACTATCCTCAAACCTCTGTTCAGAACTGAAAACAATCTCCACCTTCAGCAAGTTCTTTTACTCTAACTCACTGCACTAACTTCATCTTCACCTACTTCCCCATTCAACTGTCATAAAACAAACCACAACAGTCAACCATCATAACACGAAAACACACATAAAGAACTGAAAAAAGAGAGATTGAAGAAGGAGCTTATCTGCTTTTGGTATTGACAATCTGGAGGTATTAGTTCAACAAGAAGCTCTGCATCATCCAAACTCCTCATCACTAGCGCGAGAACCTGTCGGATTCGCTCCAGCTCTGTAAGTATTCTATTGTCTTTTCTGTTTTCATAATCTTAAATCATTGTTACTTTGTTTTCTGATGGCGAGCCGTCGAGAGAGAGGCAGTGGTTTGTTGTGGATAAAGGAGACAACCCTAGCCGCTAACGAACCTCACCAGCTACACTCCCCTCTTAACGACAACCTGAACAGGAACCTCCAAACATGGTAAGCCCAGAGCAAACCCAGATTTCCACCTTCTTCAAAATGAAAACCCGATACCCATTTCATCCGATAAACCCTTGAAGAAAACCTCACCGTTTTCTCGCTGTAAAACTCAACCCCTCACCTCCATTAACATCGACCCAACGTAAAACCATTTCGAATCCATAACTTCATCTTCCTGGAACACCAACCGAAACCCCATCGCAACAACAGAAAACCCGTTTCATCTCCCTCTTCCACTCCAACCCGTCAAATCCCGAACAACAAACTTCCACCTTCCGTCGAACACTGAACAAATACCATCACCTTCAAAATCAAACTCAAAACACAAACTGAAACCCCTTCACTTTCTTCAAACTCCATAACTGAGAAGCCCATTTACCATGAACAGGACCCAGATCGAAGCTTCTTTTCCTTTCTTCGACTTCAACCACCCCAAGACCCAGCCACGAAAGCTTCACTCATCATCACCTCCATCCAATACCCATCTCCGAAACCTTTTTTTTTATTTCCAAATCTTCAACACAACAACAACTTGCTGCCACGACAAGGGAATACATAACCACGAACCAGATTGAAACAGAGCGGAATCAGATTTATTCAGAAAGGGTGAGATCGGAGCTTAAACAGAAGCGAGCGAGAGTGAGAGATTGAGAGACATTGAGAAAAGATGAGAGCGAGAGTGAAAGCGTAGTGGTTGAGAGGGAGAGAAAGTTGAGATGATGCGATTGAAATGGAAATAGCGAGAAAGAGTGATTTTAGCGAAACGTTGGAACCGAGAGTTGAGAGAAATGGTTTTCGTTTTCTTCGTTTTTATTTTTATTTTATTTTTTTTATTTATTTATTGTATTTTATTTTTGTCTGATGTTGTTTTGGGCTTAGAGCCCAGTTCTCTCCTTTATCTGCACCCCTATCAGCTTTGAAGCCCCCTGTTCTTCTTTTCCTAAAATAAATTGTAATCTTTTTTTTAGTTTTGTTTAAAACAAACCGGTTGTATATATTTTATATATTTTTTTTTATTTCTTTTAAAAAAGGGTTTTATTAATTTTCTTTTGATAACTTTTGTATATATAATATAAAGAAGCTTTTATTTTCTATTTTAGAAGTTGATCTTATTCCGCATTTGTCATTGGGCTTTTGTCCCATTTTCCTTTGTTTAAGGGTCGATGACGAGACCTCCGTAATTCATTACCAGTCAAATTATTGATAAGTAATGTTGGATCTGAGACCACCTCTTTTCTCTCTTCGTCACTTGTCCCAAATTGATTCAAAAGCATTGACAAACCATCTTCAATGATCCAATTATCTTTGCATTGATTTAAAAAGAGGGGATTAAGTGTAGACTTTCTTCCTCTCCGAGTGTTGGGATGCCCACTGTAGTGAGGGTGGTTTCGACACTCGTCTTTCAATACGAAGACACTTCCCATCCATTTTCAAATCTCTTCAATTAAAATCAAATCATTTTTGTATTGAACTAAAAGAGGGGATTAAGTGTAGACTTTCTTCCTCTCCGAGTGTCGAGATGCTCACTGTAGTGTGGGTGGTTTAGACATTCATCTTTCAATACGAAGACGTTTTTCTTTCCATTCTTTCTATTTTCCAAACTATTCTTCTCCTAAAATGTCGGCTCCGCACCGAGAACATTTTCAACACATTTCCTCATAAAACCTCGGTCTCGTACTGAGTACCCTTTCAATGATAAATTAATTTCTCTTTTGTATCGAATTAAAGAGAGAAGATTGGGTGTAGACCTCTTCTTCTCCGAGTGTTGGGATGCCCACTGTAGTGAGGGTGGTCTCGATACTCGTCTTTCGATACGAAGACGTAACTTTATCCATCACCTATCTTTATCCACCATCTCGCTTTCACAACTTCCTTCCACAATTTTCACACCTAAAACCTCGGTCCCGCACCGAGTGCATTTCAAATTATTTTCACAACAAAAACTTGAATGGTCGTGGAGTGGTTAGGCGTAGGCCTTCTCCTATCCCGAGTGCTGACGTTTACCGTAGGGTTCTCTGTCGCAAAGCACTTACCATTCAAAACCAGAAACATCTTTAATAAGAGAACGAAGTTCTCTTTGCATTGAATTAAAGAGAGAGGATTGGGTGTAGACCTCTTCTTCTCCGAGCGTAGGGATGCCCACTGTAGTGAGGGTGGTTTCGACGCTCATCTTTCAATACGAAGACGCCTCGTTCGCCACACCTTTTTATAACAAAAACTTTGAGATAACGAATTGGGTACTACCCGTAGGGGTTACCATCCGAGGACCTATCTCGCCCCCTAAAAACGATCCAATCAATCAAACGTGACTCCTTGCCCCGCGTGGCGAAAACTAATCAATCTTTCAAAAGGATATGTTACGTCCGTTCTACCGCAAACAGGTAATGCCTAAGTCTCCAACGAGCGAGCAGCAAAACACCTAAACTGCTAGAATGCGCACGATAGCATCATCCATAAAAAACATCAACAAACCGTAGGCCGAACTACGGCTGCTCTGATTCTTTACTTTCTCAAGTAAAGATACGTAGGCACAAGGGCCACAATCCTTGCCGAGCACATCCCCCCATATCTGTAGTTCCCCGAACTACGTCGACTCTGACTTTCTCACATCTATTGAGAATACGTAGGCATAGGACTGCGAAGTCCTACCGAGTCTGTTCTTTCTCCCCCGTTCTCCCTCTCCTCCTAACTTTCCTATTTCTAACCTTTCCCTCTATCCTTTAAAAACCCTTTTCATGGCGTAATATTTAAGCAAATAAATTCACACATCGACAAACAAAAGGTTCCCATCGAGTACGATGGATGCGAGGGGTGCTAATACCTTCCCCTCGCATAACCGGCTTCCGAACCCGTTCTTGGTTGCAAGACCATCTTATCCATTTCTTTCTTAAGGTTTTATCGATATTTTCCTTTCCCCTCATGGGATAAATAAAGTTCGGTGGCGACTCTTCTGTCCTTTCTTTTCGCCTCCCCGTCGTTGCGCGATGCATTTTTCGAGTAGCGACAATCAGCAGTCGCAGCATGTCAGCAAGGGAAACATGCCTGAAACTTCCAAGGTGCCCAAAAAAAAAGGTCGAGACAAAAAGAGCATTTGTTCCTCAATTTAGGTCGTGCCTTCAAACATATGTAGGGACAACAGACGTGCCTGAGGGCGGCATTCGTCTAATACATATGGAACAAGGTATTTTCGGTTTTGAATATTCCGAAACACTTGCTAAGGAGGATTTCGACCAGGTTTTCAAACATTTAGAATTGGGCGTCGGGGTTATGCATACCTACATCAGGTACTTCGATCCATTTTAATTAGATAATTGAAAATTTTAAAATTCGCTCGTTTAACTGAATAATCTAATGTTGATTATATTTTTTTTAGGCGCTTGTATGACAAGATGTTGGTCCCCGCTGATTTGACTTCAGTATTCGCATTCTTATCTGCTAGCAGTGTCAACTCACGGACAATAGACCAGACACCAGAAGCAGTCAAAGAGTACACAGTCCAGAGATTTATGGGTGCGAATACGGAGAAGTTGTTTATGTTGCCATATAATACTGGCCATGGGTTAGTTTTTATTCTAAATTCATTTATTATAATTGTTCGATTTTTGCCATATTATATAACATTTCCGTCTAAACTGTTGTCTTATTTTATAGTGGTCACTGGTTGTTGGTCGCAATTAATCCGATTAAAGAAATAGTGTATTATATAGATTCATTGGATGGCGATACAAACAAATATGAAAATCTGAAGAACATGGTTGATACGTAAGTGATGATGTATAGTGTTCTGAATAATTATATATGTTTATTTATTATGTGACATTGTTCTAAATATGTGTTTATATTATGTTAGAGTTATACAAATATACAGAGCACAGAGAGATGCAACAGTGCCAAAAAGCAGGGCTAGCAACATCAACTGGATCAGAGTGGAGGTATATTTTCCCATGTTTGACTGTTATAGTGGTTCTACTTATAAAACTATTTAAACTATATATCCTGATAAATGTTCGTTCGCTTTTTTCCTAATACAGTGTCCTCGTCAGCGTGGTGGGATTGACTGCGGATATTTTGTACTGCGCTTTATGAAGGAAATCATTCTTTCTGGTCAATTAGAGATTCCAATCATGGTATGGATCAATTCATGAGTTATATGATTCATTTTGATAATTAACTAATATTTCATCTGAGTAATTAGTATTAAATCGTGCTTGTTCTGTTATATTATGTAGTATTTTGATGAATTCAGATGCGCTACGTACTCGAAAGTAAAACTGGAAGAAATTAAGGAAGAATGGTGTCAATTTATGATTGAGTTAAGAATTCTATAATGTATATTGGATTTGTAATTATGTGTAAATTGTATATTGTATATTGTATATTGTATAATGTACAATGTTTAAATTATGTGTAAATTATACTTGAGTTAATTATGTGTAAATTGCAAAGTGTTATTGTATAATGTACAATGTTTAGTTATATTGTGTTGAATTAAAGGCCAAGTGTTGAATTACAATGTTTAAAGGCCAAGTTATGTTTAAAGCCTGAATTATAAGCAGGGAATTTAATTGTTATAAGCAGGTTTGTCTAAAAATATAAAAAAATGTGATTTTTCAAAAAAAAAAAAATTTAAAAACGTGAGGTATAGACAACGCTTTTACAAGAAAGCGCTGCTAAAGGGAGAAAAATAGGCATAAAAAAGCGCTGCTATAGGTTAGGAAAGGAGGGGTCTAAGAAAGCGCTTTAAAAAAGCGCTGCTAAAGGGTGGTCTACAAAAGCGCTTTCATAAAGCGCTGCTACAGGGGGGAGGGGGGGGGGGAGAATAAGCAGCGCTTTGAAAGCGCTGCTAAAGGGGTAAAAAAGCGCTGCTAAAAGTGATACCTTTAGCAGCGCTTTTTCCATAAAAAAAGCGCTGCCTTTACCTTTAGCAGCGCCACTTTAGGCAGCGCTTTAAAGCGCTGCTAAAGGTCAAAAAAAGCGCTGCTAAAGGCCATTTTTGGCATAGTGTATGCAGTTGATAAATCTGCATGATGAAAGATAGTTTGTTCCCTTGTTAGTATAGAGTTTGTTCCAATGGGGAGATTTGTGGTATTTGAATCGAACTCTATTATCGACAAGGGTAGTTTCATGGTTCGACAATAGTTGTGCATGCTGTAGTCAAAGTCTGTTCAAGCATGCTATCAAAATATGTTAGATTTGTGTTTAAGTTAGCATGCCGAACCAAACTTGCTTGTAAGCCCAATTGTAAGTTAACTTGTAGCCTAAGTTAGCTTAGTAGTCTATAAATAGACTAGTTCTCTCAGGTTGTTAAGAGGAGGTCAATTATTGTTATTCACTTGTAATCTTTGAACCCTTATTGAGTAAGTGAATAGTAAGATAATTTTTTAAAACCAATTCTTATTCTTCTTCTTCCTTCTTCTATCTTTTTCGCAAAACATAATAGGGTTTCTTGTGTTTTTTCAAGAAACTCAATCTTTTTCTCATATTTTGGTTTGTTCTTGACGACACCAATTCACAACATATTGACTGGAGAGAATGGTTAAGTAAAAGTGTATATAAATTAATAAAAGTCTATTAAAATAGTAAAATATAATATTTCTGAAAATTGACGTATTGTTGATCCAAATTTTTTACATACGGAAAAAAGTTTGTTGTTGATCCAATTTCTTACAAATGGTGCCAAAACAAAAATGATTTTATATAGATAAAAAAAAGTATCGTGGATCCAAATATTTTTATAAATAGTGTTATTTTTATAACGAGAAAATGTTTACTATTGATCTAACTATTTTTATAAATGATGTCAAAAACAAAAATAATGTTTATATATGACAAATAGTCTATTATTTTGTTATAATGTTGATACACGGAAAAATGTTTACTATTGATCCAAATAATTTTATAATGTTTATGATAAAAATAATATATTTTATTATGTATTAATTATTTTTTGAGAATATTGAAGAGTTTGATGGTATTTGGTTGTAGGAAAGATGAGATGAAAGTATGATGAGGATATTTGGTATTTGTAAACTATGGGGAGGGGGAGGAGAAGATGAACTTGACTTTGAGAGTGAATTTTGAAAGAGTATGAATGGATGGGGTGTGTAACATGTAATAAATTATCTGAGAAAGAAAAAAAAAAAAAAGACTATAGAAAGGGGAATTTTTGGTGAGATAAGAAGAAAATTCGGAATGGCCATTAGAACAATGCCACACAAGGAGAGATGCAGTCGGGTAAATGAGAAGAGAGATAGAGGATACGTTTTTTGAATGAATTTTTTCTGGATGATGAGAATGTGAACAAACATACAATACCTTATCTGAAGTTTCACTTCAAACCATTTACTGATATTATTTTTGAAAAATGGAACAATGATCGCTTAATAGCTAAAACTTATGCAACCACTCACACTTTTTATCTTACTTTATATAAAGTTGTATCATCAAATTATTTGCTGATATTATAAAATATTAAAATGAAAACTAATTTATCAAAATATAAAATAAATTATTACCATTATAATCCTCTATCATGGTCGACAGGTTCACTTCAACCTTGTCCTTAAGAGCACCCACATTCATATTATGTATGTTGGTGGTATAAGTGGGTCCCATCTAATATAATATATTTAAACCACTTAACTATATTTTCTAAATATCCATACTACTTACCTAAAATTCTAACCTGAGTCCCACAAAATTACATTATGTTTCAAATTTATACTCAAAACCAATATATTCCATAAAAGCAACGGTGTCATTTTAAGATACATTGTCAATTTAAACCACAATAAATAGTCTTTATTATCCATGCTACTCTGACACCAAATAGTATACATAGGCTTTTACCACTCTGATAATTATGCTCTAAAGGTTCAAATAGTATCGAGATATATTTGAAATGAAAGGAAAGAGAAAAAATCATTATTTAATTTCTGAACAGTTGAACTCTTTCCCAACCGACTTAACCGTTTTTTGAACAGTTGTGTCTTTTCGGTTTTTGTTATTAATCTCCTATATAAGGAGTCATTTGGCCTCAGTTTAAAAGATTGAACAAAAGTCATACTTTCTCTCTACATTCCTGATCTGTTATCTATTGCCAGAAGCAGATTATTCTTCAAGCATTATCCCCACAAAGATTTCGTGAACCCAGACAATAATAAGATCGAAATACTTTGTTCGGAAAGTGTACGAACACGATTCCTCGAAGTTATCTAGGATTATCATACTCAAATATCTAACACATCTACACTAACACTTTGCTCTATCAAAAATAACGATTTGTGAACCTTTCTGAAACTCTTCCTTCAATTTCTTCGTTTTTTTTTAAATGTTGTTCTTGAATTGGTTCAAGGATAACTTTTTGAAACTTTTATTTATTTATTTATTTTTGAATGAGAAGTCTTTTGAAAATTTTTTTGAGATGTTATCTTAAAACATGGATGAAACACTTGCAAATGCTTCTCAAAAGATCTTATATTACTAGAATGGGTATGATATTTTTGACCAATAATGAAGGACCTGTTTGTTGGTTGTTGTTGTATGTGATAATTGTTGTAGTAGTATGAATAATGAGCTGTATACCCATGATTAAAATATAAGCACGGTGATGGAGTTGTAACATGAATATTTGGAAAATAAGGTGAAAATTTTTTCCATGAAAAAGAAGGGAATGAGGGTGCGTAACAGTGTGTTGGAATGATAAAAGGGAATGATGAAACATGAGGAACATGGGCATGGCATAAGAGGTCTTGATGTTCAAAAGCACCAATTGATATGATGCCAAATAGAATCCTAACAAACTTAATAAAGTTGTAAAATCTAAACTATGAAGATGACAAATAAAACTAACAAAAACTCTAAAAATAAGAGAAAGATAAAACTAAAAAATATCATTTGATTTTATTGATTCATTCAAAGAAAATTAGATTTAATATAGAACTCTTAGAGTATTATAACTATACATCTGACATAATCTTAAAACTCTAAGAATATTATTCACATGCAGTGCATCTAATAGAATCTAAAAGCATTTAAAAGCAATTTCATTATGCATTTTTATACTGTAACTTATAGTGACTTATTACTTCATATTGTTGTACAATATTAACCATGCTAATTGTCACAGTTGTCTCCCATCTCGAAAAATATGATCATTCGAGATGGTTGAAAAAAAATAGATCAAATATAGTTGTCACCGAATTTTATTTATTCTAATGGAAGAAGAAAATATCAATAAAACCTTTAAAAATGAAGATGGTCGTCACAACCAAGTTCAGGTTCGAGAATCAATTACACAAGGGAAAGATATTAGCACCTCACATCTATTGTACTCAACAAAAATCTCTAAGTTAGATTTTCAATTTCAACATTAGTTTATGTCTTTTGTTTTCTTCGAAGATTAAAGAGAGAAAAAAAGGGTCTGACATTTTTTTATTAATGTGTCTGACAAGATTGTGAATCTTGCTTCTAGGTATGTCTGAGTGTAATAAAGAATTCAAACTTCCAAAGAAAACAACAACTATCACTTAAATGATTTTTAATGAAATTTAATAATGAAAATAAATGAGATTTGAGTAAGGCTACAATAATATTCTTAAAACCACAAGGCCGAGAAAGCAACGTTATAAAGAAAACCATTCATCTATTTCCCTTTTAAAACACTTCTCTCTCTCTCTCTCTGTTTCTTCTAAAAAAGTTTTCAAGAGAAACAAAACCCAGATGCCATCAAACTTAGACCATTGTTCATATGCAAGCAACCAAATCCAAATTCACCAAAGAAAACCCTATACTAACATAAACCTTAGTCTCAAATAACATTAAAGCATCACATAAAAGGTTAGCAAACAACCACAATAGCAAGTAATTAACGCACAGAGACACAAACCAAGCAAACACTAACCCATGGTTTTAAATTGCGGCTGCAGATGCGGTTGCAGCCACTGTGGTTGCTGTTGTTGCGACGCGGATTGCGGTTGTTGCAGCGTGAATTTATTTTTATCAACATAAAATTGTATACTTTATTATATGTATTAGGTTTCAAATGTCATTTGTTGTTGCGGGCTGATGCGGTCCGATGCGGGCAAATGCAGCCGTTGCGGTGCTATGATGCGGCAGTTACATTGTTATAATGCGGTTTTTAGTATGATTTACAATTACACCGCAATGGCGGTCTGATGCGGATGCGGACACTACCGCAACCGCAATATTGCGGCCGCATCAGGTGATGCGGTCCATAATTTAAAACCATGCCCTAACCCCAATCAAGACCCCAAAACCTTAATTTCAATATGTTCATGGTGATTACATATACAATTGGGTGTACAAGATAAATCATAACATAAAATGCAAAGAATTATATTTGAAAGTTTCACCTCACAGTTATTTTTCATGGAAAACGAATTATATTATGATATATTGTTAGGCTGTCTGTGACATATTGCTTAAGTTCTTATTAGATTGCAAATGTTAAACTCTGAATCTATTTTTGAATGTTATGGGAGGTTTAAGAAAAGAAACCACCCGGTCTACACAACTTGGCACATGGAGGATGCTAATACTTATTCTTATTACAATTTTGTGTTGTAAGTTCTCGTAAAAACTTTGTGCTTTGTTATTGTTTACTATGTATTCTTTTTTTGAATGCAGCCTGTGGTATTTTACTGGTATAGCCAATACTCACACTCTTAAACCACATCTCTTCATTTATTTTTCCTGCACCAAATGCTTAAAGTTATTTTTTTCTCACCTTGGTCCACAAATTATAAAAGGGATGATGGATGTGGGTCCTTAGTAATTGTATACTGCATAAGCTGGGTACAAGTCTTCTCATTCTTCTTGATGTGCTTGTGTTTGATCGACTTACTATTGGAATTTGTTTGAGTTGACAATTCAACAAGCCAAAGCTTCTTGGTTTTGAATTAGAACTGGATACAAGCATGAAGGAACATGTTCAAAGATGGGATAGCAAGACCAATTCTGCAAAAACTTCTCTGGATTTTTTTTTTACTTTAGGGCATGATGTAACCTTTTCTTCTTGTATGGACTTGTATTTTTTAGACATTGTATGTAGTTTGAAATCAAAAGGATGAAACTTGTAATATAGCAACATGCATCATCCTTAATTTTGGAAAGCCTTCCTCTTGTTCACTCCCTTTTTGTAATTCAATTTGAAATAGGCTTTGAATTAGGAGGGAAAAATATTGATGTAAAGAAAATCACACTTGGATATTGTTGATATAAGTGAGACTCAAAGACACTTAGATTAAACCGTGTGATTTTGAAAAGCACTACAAAGACATTATTATATATAGATAGATTACAACTAATTATGAAATTTTGAAATTCTAACACATGTTAATACTAATGTCCTCGCATCAGAACATAATGTCAAGACAGATATTACAACATCTTCTAATTGACAAAACAATTATATCAGACTGTAAAATATGCAGAATGATAAACAACACATTCAACTGTTAATCCAGTTTGCTGCAACATCGCCTATATTTGGGGAAATCCAAGGCAGGAAGAAAATTCACTATTATAGCATTAGTTCATAGCTAAACTCTCCTGTTTACAACTTCTCGCCTAATCACTACTGTGAGGGTAAAGTGCCTCATACTTGGTTATACTTGTTTCAATGATGTCAAAACATATATAGTTAGAAAAATGTACTTTGGACGGTATCATCGAGTCGCATATGCATACGTTATCTTTCTTGTGTCAAACATTTGTCAAAACATGTCTAGGTACATATAGAAAGAGCACTATGTGTGTTATATATGACTTTGATCATGTTGGTCAAGTTAGAGATGCATTAGGATCTCTTAGAAGTAGCTAAATATATGAAAATCTGCATTTTTGCAAGTTCTGAGTCTTTGAGTCGACTCATAGCTTGCTTAGGTCGACTTATACAAAAGTCAATTTTCACGTTTTGCTCTCAGGAGAGCTCGCGTCGACCCTCCGGTCGACTCATACTGTGTGCATTTGTGTTTGTCAAAATTGGGATCCTTTGTGTCGACGCATGGACCTGTTCCGATCGACGCAAAGTGTTGTTTCCTGCATAATCCTGAATTCGCAAGAGCTCAAGTCGACCCTCCCCTTGTTTTAGGTCGACCGCTTGCGCATTTCTCACAAAATTTATGCTATGCTTAACATTTTAAGTGACTGTTATGTTGCTTATTTGGTTTCAACTTTACATACATATATATATATATATATATATATATATATATATATATATATATATATATATATATATATATATATATATATATATATATATATATATATATATATATATATATATATATATATATATATATATATATATATATATATATATATATATATATATATATATATATATATATATATATATATATATATATATATATATATATATATATATATATATATATATATATATATATATATATATATATATATATTGAGTTAGTTCATTCTTCACAAAATAACAAGAAAAGTGAAAATATACACTGATTTGGTTCTCATCATCTTCATCCTCTTTCTTGCATTTTCTCAACAGCTACACATAATCATTTTTGTTATGTATTCTGCATCATCGAGGTGATAACTTCCAATTTTAGAATTGGTGTATCGAGTTTGGGTTGAGAAATCAGTGGGTTTATCTTAAATAAAACCTTGAGGATTTTGTCCTCTAAGAATCTTGGATTTTGGGGGTTTTACACAAATCGTTCCTTCACAAATTCAGTCGAGCGAAGGTAATTGAAGAACGGGAGGTTCTGTAAATTTAGTAGCGTTAACCGGAGGATTGTGGTAAGAAGGTTTGGGTTCGAATTGTTGGTGTTTGAAATCAACCGGGCAAGATTTGAAGACCAGAGGATTGTTCAAAGGTGGTGCCATAATCAGAGGTTTACTCATCACGTTCGAATGACTTGATTCATCTTGAATCAAGGGAAGAGAAGGCATAAGCTCGACATCAACATTTAGGTTTGATTGCTTCAATTCTATTGCTTCTCTTGTAAAAATAATTTGCAACTGGTTATATATACAGGTCTCAATTCTATTTTTAGAATTGAGGGCAAACGTACCCCGAGCGAGGACGACGGGGGAACTACCTCAACAAATTGGTGTTCTCTCTCTTTTTACTATTTTCATTGCTAAATTTTGAGTTTGTGTGCAAACATATTAGTTGATTAAAATTCTGGTGTGTGTTAGTGCTGAAAATTTTTTAGAAACCTCATTACAATCTTTTGATTGTAATTGAATAACATAGCACTTCATTCACCTACTGAAATTTACTTGAGGTGCTTCGCACACCAAGTGTTTGACTAATTGCTACAACACAAACACTTGAGCTGTTTTTCAATTGGTTTATATTTCACACACATTGGAAACTGTCCAACCTTAAGTGAACAAAATTTGATTGATTTGTGTTCAAACTATTGATTCTAATTCTCGACTTTATCGGTACTCCATATAGACTTTGCGTATATCCGATCTTTTTGGTAACGGTTTGTTTAGACGAGTATAGTTCCTCGGCCGCTTCCGCTTAAAACTTTTTAAAATCTAAATCTTAATAAGCGCTGGGGGAACTAATGATGTCAAACTAGCTAGAATCAATACTTTGACTCAAGAGTTTGATCTCTTTCACGTGAAGCAAGGGGAAACTATTTCCGACATGAAAAAGAGATTTTCTCATTTAATTAATAGACTAAATTCATTTGGTAGACCAATTTCCAATGATGTTGCTACTAACAAAGTCTTAAAATGTCTTACCAGGGAGTGGCAACCAAAGGTCACAGCCATAAAGAAAGCAAATGATCTTATGACTTTGGACCTTACAACTCTTTTTAGAAGGCTCCAAGAAGACGAGAAAATGCTTCTTAGTCTCGAGCAATTTGAGAAAAAGGAAAAGAAGGAAAAGACCAAAACTACGGAAAAGAAGTCTATAGCTCTAAAAGCTTCTTATTCAAAGTCCTCTGCAAAAGAGCTAAGTGATTACGACTCGAGTGATGACGATGATGAAGAAACGAATGAGGATATGAGGTTGTTTGTGAAGCGATACATTCGCTATGTAAAGAAGAATGGTATCCAATATTCCAAAAAGAATCTCCTCAATTTTAGAAGACGATCAAGGTCTTCCAAGAATGAAGGCAATAAGGGGAGTAAAGCAAGAGGGTCATGCTTTAATTTTGGAAAAGTCGGACACTATAAGACGGATTGTCCATTGATGAAGAAGGACAAAGGAAAGGAAAGTAATCGCTCACAAAAGAAAAAAGGTAAGCTTAAAAGAGATTACATCGCTTGGGAAAGCGATAGTGAGTCATCCGCGGATGATAGTTCTAGTGACGAAGAAGAGTCCGTGAACCTTTGTCTCTCCGCTCATCAAGAGAAGAAAAACAAAAAGGTACGACATGTTAAATATGAAAACTCTACTAGATTGTCTCATTCTAAATTACAAATTGCCTTTGATACCTTACACCATGAAGCCAAGAAAGCCTTTAAACGGTTGATCAGCGGTACCAGTAATCCTACCAATTTTCAGCCCATTCTGAATCCTTTCACCAATAGTCACGATATCAGCAAAGTTTGAAGAAGAACTACCCACCATTTTCTCATAGTACAACCCTTGTAAAGTGCCTATAAAGATATCAACCTATAGCTCTAGTTTTTGTGACGCGGCCACTACCGCGTTTAGTGCTACTTTCGAGTTTCTAATATTTATCCTATGATGCTTAAAAGGAAGGGGGAGAAATCTAAATTAACCTTGCTCGCAAATGTTTTTCCTACAAATACTAAGATATCTGGAATCGAGGTTTGTTTATACTAAGGGAAGCTATTAACACTCTGAGTATCTATAGTAATCTATAGGAACCTTGATTATATATTTCTACTGTTGAATTGCTTGCTAACTTAGGTTTGTTTGTTGCTTAATTGGGAAAGTTTCTCCTTTGTGAAAACTGAGGGAATGTTTTTGTTTGGTATTTCTATGGTTTTCTATTTTTTTGAAGATATCGGGACCTAAGGGTTTGTTATATTAATGTGCTTGCTAAGATCTCGCAATCTTATGCCTACGTATTCTCAAAAAGGAAACTAAGAAATCAAAGCGTTCGTAGTTCCTTCTAAATCCATGGGAGGAAATTGTTTGGTGTCTTATTCAAAGCCCAAGATTAAAGTTAAAAGAGTATTTGTGTCTTGTCCAAAACCCAAGATTGAAGCTAAAAGAGTATTTGTGTCTTGTTCAAAGCCCGAGATTGAAGCTAAGAGTTTGATTGAGATTTTCACAATTTGTCATCTCTAAAGGGAGATATCTCACCTATTAATCACAAACATTGGATCTTTGTCATCCTAATAAATGCCACATCTTTCTTTATGGGAAAAGTGAAATATCATAAAGGAAGAAGCTTTAAACATGGATTTTGAAATATCCAGAGCAATGCCACATCTTTCTTCATGAGTTTTATCATAAGGGAAGAAGCTTTAAACTTGGACTTTGAAATATCCAGAGCAATGCCACATCCTCCTTTATGTAAAATAATTTGATTTGATTATTTGATTTGATTTGAAATGTGATGTATAGAAGAGAGACCTTCCTACAGAAAGGACTAAAAGTCTCATTTATGAGGAAGTTGAATTTAGTGCCTTGATCAAAGCCCAAGGTTGAAGCTGAAAAACTTAAAAACCGACTCAATTGGAGAAGTTTTATCTGTCTTGTACAAAGCCCGAGATTGAGGCTGATTGACTGGGGAAATTTAAGTGGAGACTGACTCTTGCTAAGGATTAGAAGAGAGTTGAATTTTTTGGGGATTGATTTTATTGTATCCTGTATAAAGCCCATGATGTGAGGCTGAAAGGTGTGTTTATTGATATATAACTAAGATTTGATCTATGTTTTAAGGAAGCCTGAGGATCCTTGTACGAAGCTTAAGAGGAGGATGGGGATGAGATCTTCCAAGTCTCCTTGTATGAAGCCCAAGAGGAGGCTAACTTAGTTGGGGAAAGTCTTTGTATGAAGCCTAAGAGGAGGCTAATAATGCTTGGATAAGGCCCAAGAGGAGGTCAACTGTACTGGGGAAAAGATTCTTTTGTACAAGAGGAAACTAGTTGTTTGAACTAAGTTGTACTGATTGAAAGGATCCCATTGTTTCACCTAGTCTAAACTAAGGATGACTTAAATGCTAAGACTTTCCTTAGTTTAGATTAGGTGAAACAAGTATATATATATATATATATATATATATATATATATATATATATATATATATATATATATATATATATATATATATATATATATATATATATATATATATATATATATATATATATATATATATATATATATATATATATATATATATATATATATATATATATATATATATATATATGAACAAGTATATAAACAAGTATGAATTGAATTGAAAAAGTAACAGAGGCCCAGATGTATTTTGGTTGATTGAATGATTTGAGATTAAGATTGATTGAATGATTGGGGTTTTGAGAAATTGAAGAAAGTTTTGAATTGATTTTGGATTTGAAATTGAATTCGAAGATGATTTTAATCTTGAAAAGGAGGAGAGAAAGGGTATTGGGTCTTACACTCTAGATAGAGGCCCAGATGGTTGTTTGTATCCTGTACAAAGCCCAGGATGAATGAGGCTAAAATTTTTTCTATTTACAAAAGGTGTTGGGTCTTATACTCAAGAAGAGGCCTAGAGGGTTGTTTAAAACAATGTTTATGTACAGAGGGATGAGACTTACACTCCTAACAGAGGCCCATGAATTTATTGAAAGTTGATGATAGGTTTAGATTGAATTTGAAATTTTGAAAGAATGAATTTTTTGAAAATAAAAAGAGGGATGGGACTTACGCTCCTAGTAGAGGCCCAAATGATTGGTATGAAAACACTGATCGCACCGTGATTTTGAAAAGCGCAGTGAGACTTATACTATAACAGAGGCCCAAAGATTGGTTTATTTAGAGACAGGGTTGGGTCTTACACTCTAATAGAGGCCTAGAGATGTTGTTATGAAGTTTAAAAGTTTGAATCAAAGTAAAAACCTTAAGTTCATTTTTTAAGATTTTTTTTCAAAGAAAAATCAATAAAAAATGATATAATTATCAAATGAATTCATTTATCATGTCATGAACAATGATTAAGGTTTATAAAAAGATGTTTTATTCATATGAATATTTGAAATCACTTTGGTTTAAGAAAAATCAAGAAAAGAAATTATTTTAAAAATTTTAAAAACGATTTAAAATAATATTTTTAAATATATTAAAAAATATATCAAATAAAATATTTTTGTTGCTGAATAAAATATTTAAACATGTGAATGATATTCTTTCAAAAAATCATTTGAAAATAATTAAATTGGATATAGAAATTAAATTTTGAAAATAATTAAAATAATTAAAAATTAAAAAAATTGAAAAATGGCGCTAAGGCCATTGTCTTCTTCCTCACACACCACCACCACCACCAAATTTACAAAACCTCTCTTATCTCCCTCAATTCGTAATAAATTGAACGGTGTAAACATGAAAATCACTCACTTTTGAAAAAGGAACACGATGGTGGTGTTTAATTTCATTTATTTTAAGTGTGGAGTGGGATAATATATGATGAACAGATGAACCCTAATTTTTGCAAAAATCATAATGAAATTCTATACACGATTGATTAATGGCAATTGATTGAGGGTAAACAATCTACATACATGCATAAACATATAGTAACTAAAATAACATTTATGATGCATGATTCATGGAGATTGAAAATTCCAAGCTTACCTTGCAAGAGGAATTCAAATCCTTAGTTGTAGGTGTTACAGAAGTGTTTTAATTACCTGGACAGCTTCCTTGGACCTCAAGGAGTGTGTTGATGTGCTTGGAATAGATTCAAACCTTCTGGTTTGATGGGCTCGAATCCAACTGCAACTTGCTTGGGATGAACTATGATCTTGATGAATTTGATGTTACAGATGATGTTTAAGTGTTTGGATCACCTATACATAATGTATGTAAGGTGTTTGAATCATTGGTTTGGGTGGAATTCCTCTGGTTTGATAAATTCAATTTCTCCCTCACTTGAAAGTTTGAAGCTTGGAACATGGATGAATTTTCAGAAAACAAGTGTTGAAGTTGTTTTAGTGTGTTTAAAATGATAAAAAATGTCTTCTATTTATAGGAGAAAAATTTTGTTTTGGGAGGAATAGTGTTGGATGAGGGGTCACTCTATTGTCCAATGGATTTTGTCATGTAGCATGACTTGAAGTCTAAGGTACTATAAGTCTCATCTAGCATAGCTAGAACCATGACTCCTACCAATTTTGCAGGTTTTAACACTCATGGTTTTGGACTGAGTCTGAACTTGTGTGACTTGATCCATACCAATTCAAAGTATCACATTAATGCATGATAACAACACTTAAGTTCTCACATTTTCCATCATGGTTTCCACATGCTTAGAGATAAATCCTTGACTTAGGGCCCAAGTTTGCAGGTTCTTCATGATTGACTGAGATTCTTGTTGAATTAGATGAGGATCAGTCTTGCATAGTCACCAAATTTGGACTCAAAAATCGTGTGCTGCAAGTAATGCACAAAATCTATCTTGAAAATCATCTTGATCATGTCATGTTGTGAGGCTCATAACTTCTTTCTCAAGTTGAATTAAGGTATGTTCTTGTACTTTTTAAAAAGCTGATATGATGTTTTACAACATTGATGTTCATAGTTTGCATTGATTCAACTTGGACCATAATGAAAAATGTCCTTGAAAATTGATGTTTCATGCTGAAAAACTTGGCAAAATTTTCACTAAGTGTTGAAACTCATTTATTTTTTTATTTTTTTATTTTGATCACTTCATAATGGCTGCTTGGTTTGGAAGTTATGACCTTGCAAAGTATGGCAAAAATCATTGTTTTCTCAACTTGCCTTCTTTCATAAGTAACCTTGATTTCTTGATAATTATTTGATCAAATGCAAAAATGGGTCATATTTTCTTGAATAATAGTCCTGGATGATCAATTTTGCTCAAAAGTCAAACTTTGACTTTATGTATCAGATTAATTTTGTGCAGAGAAACCGTAATTCTTGATTTTCAAAGAATGAGTATCCCAAGGTGATTTTAAGCTTATGAATGGACTTCAAGGGTATATTTTGAGTGTCTTGAATCATATCCCAAGGTTGGAGATCATGTCTTAGTCAAAAGTCAAAGATATGGTTGACTTTTCATCAAAACCCTAGTTTGTGGCTCAGATGGATTTGAATTCTTGCATTGTTTATGAATCAAGTTTTTTGGATCAATCCAATCATATGAATGGACTAATATGATGTATTTGAGGTTCTTGAAACATATCATGAGGTCTTGGATCATGCCTTGCTTCATAAGTCATCCCAGGGATTGGATTAGGTCAAAACCCTGATTTTGGTGCACTGGGGGTCTTGAGTCTTGATGAGCTTGTCATGATGCAAATTTGCACTTGATTATTGATGATTGGAAGTTCTTGATCTTCATGATTGATTTAGGGACTTGATAAGTTGACTATCATGCCAATTCTTGATTGATCCTTTGATTGAATCCTCTGCAGTGCTTAAAAAAACCCTAATTCTTGGCCAAGGTGAATACCCAACAATCTTTGAGAGGATTAGTGATGCATAAAGGTACATCCATATTGTGGTGGTGATTTGCATAATGGTGTGAAATCTTAGGGTCAAAATTTAGGGTATGACACAACCAACTCAGTATCCGACAAAACAGGTCGCATACAAGAGGCCATCTCGCGCCACCTTTGTCCATATTCCTTGAAAGTTTCAATTGTGCGTGGAGACTGATTCTGCAATTGCAATCGAGTAGGATCCAAATAGATATTATACTTGTATTGCTTCGAGAAAACTTCATACAAGTCCCTCCATGAGCAAATCTTTCTACGCTCTAAACCCATATACCAATCCAAAGAAGCTCCAAATAAGCTATCTTGGAAGCAATAAGCAAGCAATTCGTTATTGTCAATATAGGACGCCTATCATACCCTAATTTTTAACCCTAAGATCCCACCTCTTTGTGCATCATCTTGCATATTTGCATGCTTCATTACTAATAGGTTTGTGCAGGAACATTGGTTTCAAGTGGAGTTGGTATTCGTTCTCACAGTTTAATACTTCAAGGCGTGAGCAATAGATTTTGATTCAAAGGGTCCTAGGGTTTCCACGGATTCAAATTATTTTGTTTCGTTTCAACTAGTTCTTTCATGGATTGTGGAACTAGGGTTTGAGCATATCCTCATCTAGGATCAATGTCACCCTCTTCAGTATTTCTCATAGGACTCGAGTCATGGTTTTCTTCCCATTTGTGGAACATGGTCATTTGGAAAAATAGTTGGAGTTTTTGTGGCAAGTTGCAAGTTGCAAGTTGTGTCATTGTTTTAAAAGGATTTCTTAAGGCATGACTCTTGTACCAAATTCATCTTCAATTGTGAGAGTAACAAAGTTCATCATTTATGCTTTTTTAAACTTAAGAGAATGAAGTTTGGATTTTCTTGTTGATGGTTTGAAGTTGTAAGTTTGGATAAAGATATTGAATCAAGTTTTAGTAAGTTCTCAAAGTGAGATTCAAGAATCATGTTCTTCACAAAAATACAAATTAATTCACTATTTTTCTACAAAGTTCAAAGTCAAAATATGAATCAAATTACAAGAGAGTTCCATGTGGTTTTCATCAAGTTTTAAATTTGAGATTCCAAGCGCAATTTGATTTCATTTCATCCCAAGAGCACAATGTTACAAATTCGAAGTCATAAGCTTACTTCATTCAAGAAGATCCATTACAAACAAAAAAGAGGGAAGAAGCCTACGAAACACGCGAAGAAAAATTGCAGTCTGACTACACAAAGGAGTGTGAAATGTTAAGGGAAAACTACAATATGTTGCCTCAAAATGTTGATACTGTTGTAGCATTAAAGTATGAGGAACTTGAGATGCAGCGTAATATCGTTTCCAAGAGTATGTTGTTAGCTGATGTTTTGGAGCCGAAATTATAGTAGTTGTTTCTCTAGAAATTTGCAACAGAATGCACTTGACATGGAAACACCCATTGATGATTCAGCATATAACTTATTTTCCTTCTCAATGACACCGCCAATATATGGAAACGTCCATCTATGACTCATCTATCCTTTTCCATTCTAACGATGGTAGGCTAATACCACAGAAACCTAGAAGTCAGGTATTGCTTCAAAATTAGTTCGATTAGTGACATGTAGGAAACATTGGTAAATAAATACTGAAAGGTCCTTTACAAAGTACAAAAATTTAGAATTCACATGTAATTCTAAAAATCCAAGTTTCATCAATCATTTTTTCAAAGCATAAAAAGTTTGAAGAGTTGTTACAAACCAAATCCATCAAAACTACATGATATTTCAAGCCACCAAAACTACACAACTACACAAGAAGCTTCCACGAGTCTCACAAAACGCAAGGCTGCTACATGTTACAAGCAACTCCAATCTCGGCTTGGAACTTTCAGTCCTACAATGAAGTCAAGAATTCCTTAGGCTGCATTTTTGGAAATCATGACAAAGAACCAACCGTGAGGAGTTAATTTCCCCTATGGACTATTCAGTTTCTAGATCAATCCATCATTTGATTACTAATCCTGCAACAAACTCCATGACATCATAAATTGATGGTTTTGGAAAATATAAAAAAATATAAACAGTTTCGTGGATCACTTACTAGCCACGCACGGGTTCAGGTATTCTTTTCTTGTCATGTGTTGGTTGTTCTCATATGTTAGAATGGTGGGTGTTTGGAATTTTAAAGAAGATAACATGAGAGAGAGCAAAGCTGAGATATAGAGAGACTTTTCTGGAATTTATAGTGGTGTTGTTGTTGGGAAGATGGATCAAGGCATATTGGCTTATGTGAACCGATTTGCACCATCCGTTTTTTGGTCCATATCATATTCTTCGCTGGGCTTTTCAATCAGGCCCAATGCCCTTGCCGGCTACACTTTCCTTGGCCAATACACCTCCCAGCTTAGTTAGATTAATGTTGTTTCTTTTTTTTATATTTCTTTTTTTTTGTCATTATTTCCTATGCATTTTAGTTCATGAAATATCATAAAATCCTATTAAAAATAATACATGTTAGTATTAGATTTTTTATTAGCAATTAATTAGAATTTTTTTCAATTAGATTCATTAGGAATTTCGATATTTAAGTTAATTATTTTTTTATGCTTTTAGTTTTTAACAAACTCTATGTGCTTAAAATGTCTCAAGTATGATCTTCACCCTTTGATTAGTTAATCAACTTCATGCTTGATCAATCAGTTATGCTTAATATTGGACTTTATTTTAACCTTGCCTCGAACATTTTCCCAGCTTTTCCTATTCAGTCGAGTGATCATAAGTCCCTTGATCACTTAATTGAGTTTAGACCTTTACGCCTGCACTGCACTGGATCACTCACACTCAATCTTAGGCTCTTAACCAAATGTGACAACTTCTAGGATAGTTTCCCTTTGATCCCGATCTTAGGACCATTACATGATAACATTAGGATAGATTTCCCCTTCAATCTCGACTTTAGATTCATCACTGTTTGACAACATTTAGGATTTAGTCTTCCATAGATTCCCTTTTCTGTTCACATCCAGATCTTTTCTCAATCAAAAGTCCAAAGGAAAGGATCTCTCTGTTGACTACCATGTCACATTTAGGATAGCCTTTTCCACCATTCCCTAGAGACCTTGTTAGGTTCTTACACGTTTATCCTAGCCTTAGGATTATAGTCGCCGCACTATATGTAAGTCTTCTTCCATGGACACTTACCTCCTTTTTAACCTAGCCTTAGGTTTAGAGTTTCTTAACTCTATGTAGGTGTTCTGCCATAAACACTTACTTCTTTCCTTTGGAACCTTAACCACAGTCAAGGGTTCCTCACTCTTATTGAGAGGAACTACGAATGCTCTAATTCCATTCTCGTTAGGATACGTAGGCACGAGATGCGATGTCTTAGTGAACATACTTAAAAATAACACCTTAAGACTCCCTTTACCTTTTCATCTTTTAGCAGACAAATAAAAAATAACACAATAAAACGAGAGGTTCATGTAGAGTACTACAGATACTTAGGATGCTAGCACCTTACATAGGTATAAATAACCCCCGAACTTTAGATTCTCTTTTTCTTTGCATTGCATATTATGGGTTTATTTTTTCTTTTTCCCTTCCTTTGGATAATCTAAAGATCGACGTTGATATCCAATTCTCACCTTGGTAGAAATGACGACTTCACTAGGGACCTACCTTAAGAGGGTTACCTCTAACTTGTTTTGTATGTGTTATTGTATACTTTTATATATCTTCCTGCTTAGGTTTTTCTGTATGCAAGGTTGTTACATCGTGTGGTGAGATAAGTCCTAACTTGGACTTGAGTGTACACCTATGATAGGATTGTGGTATAATTAATAGTTAAATGTTTGGAGTAGTCCTAACATGTTTAACATATGATGTAAACTCACTCAGTGGAGGCCCTTTTGGGATTACTGATGTCATGCGAATAGTCGTATTGGCATTACGTTTTCCAACCTAGGAGCCCGTGAAGCTGAGGACCTTAGTGTCCCTTCACCTCTCCTAATCTGTTTAGGATGTAGTGCAGTGATTATCCAGGTGTAGACCTGTGGTGGTTGTCATGCCATACTACACTCATAAGAGTTTATCTGAGAATATTATTAGCCTGTATGAGTAGTCGTGCAAGCCTATAATATCCGAAAGATTTACCGATGACTCTGGGGACTTTCTAGAACCCATTGTACAGGTACAAAAAAACCCCTAGTACACACCCCATGGTTGGTTCTTCAACCAGACTCCCTGTTGTGATCTTGAACCTTTGATCCTGCTATGTGTGATTTGCATCCTATCTTGCATATCATTTGCATCTTTGCATGATTCATTGCATGCGTCCAATTTGTCCAACAATTCATTTCTAAATGTCTCTATCTTCTAGCGTCATCTTACAGTCGTCAAGCTGATTCCTCGACACCAATACAGGACTATAGCTAACTACAGACGAAGAATGTCAGAGCAAGAAGTACACAATACAGAGATCCAAATGGAAATTGATGATCTTAAGTTAAGCATGACCAAGCTCATTGAAATGCTCCAGGTCTTGATTACTAGAAGAGAGCAAACCTAAAGGACTGTTATCCAGGAGGTTTCAAATGTTGATCCTTAACCTGTTCAGGTGCCACCTTTGACTTGGCTAGAATTTGGTTTACCCCATAATCATTCTCTACCTCTTACATAAACTGCTATGATTAATCAAACTACTAGACCAGTGTTTCAAGCTCTTGTTTTTGCTGAGCCTAGAACTGTGGTCAACACTGTTGTCGAGATTATCCAAGCTCCCTTTGAGAATCCTCTGTATGATTACAATGCTTCCAATGCTCAAGGTGAAGACCGCGAATACTTTATTGACCCCGAGGTTATCCGTGAGCAGTTTTAGACCATAGACAAGAGACTTCGAGTCATTGAGGGTACTGACTTCTTTAGTGTGGACGCAGACAACATGTGCCTAGTTTCTTACCTTGTTATGCCTGCCAAATTCAAAACTCCTGAGTTTGTGAAAAATAAGGGCCACTCTTGTCCAAGGGCTCATTTGGTCATTTACTTTCGAAAGATGGCTGCTTATACCAACAACCAGAAGCTGCTCATCCACTATTTTCAAGATAGCTTGAGTGAAGCTTCTCTCAAATGGTATATGAATCTTGAACATAATAGTATCAACTGCTTCCAGGATCTTGCTAATGCTTTTATGAAGCAGTACAAGTACAACCTCGACATGGCTCCTGAGCGCTGTCAACTTCAAAATATGTCTCAGAATGAGAAAGAGACTTTCAAGGAATATGCTCAGCATTAGAGAGAACTTGCTCTCAAGTTGAACTCCCTCTAGCAGAAAATGAGCTGACTGGAATGTTCATGGACACCTTGTCTCCATTCTATTGGGAGAAGATGATTGGCAGTGTTTCTTCTAACTTTACTTATTTGGCAACTATTGGTCAAAGACTCGAGGAAGGACTCAAGAATGGTAAAATGTCCAAGGTTGTTGAATCTTCTAATGAGGCGAAGAAATCCTATGGGAACTTCCAGAAAAAGAGGGAAGATCAGACTAATGTTGTCATGATTGAAACAAGAATGCCTCATCCTAGACCTCAGTATGCTAATCACCCTACCATTGTTGTCGTTACTCTTGTGATTACTGCTCCACGACCAACTCAAGCTCCCCAATGTTCGACTGTAGGGAAAAACCAGCACCGTAATAGGAATCAATTTGATCCTATTCCTATGATGTACACTGAAATTTATCCTGGTCTGGTTCAGAAAGGTTTAATTACCATAAAGACTCTGCCTCCTCCTCCAAATCCTCTTCCAAATGGCTTTAGATATGATTTCCACTGTACATTCCATGAAGGTGTCGCAGGCCACAACTTGGAAAATTGCTATGAACTAAAGGCTGGAGTGCGTGATTTGATTAAGGTTGAAATCCTTAGTTTTCATGACAGCAATCCTAATGTCCTGACAAATCCTCTACCAGAGCATCAGAAGTGAAGCTTCAGTCGATTTCAGCTGACCATCTTCCCAAAAGCCGGTGTTTCAAACAGGACAATCCTTGTTACTGATTAGTCACTAGGCCATGTTTCTTATTGTTTTCATTTTCCTTTTATTTTGTACTAGTTGTTTGCCTTCAAATTATGTTTGTACTTTCGTATTAATGAAATGAGCATTGCAACTTTTAATTCAATTCATGTTGTCCATTATTTACATCTTTATGCTTTCTTTTCAAAAATATATATATACTTCATCTCTTTTCCATTTTCCTTTGGAATGTGCAAAGATTGTAGGGAGGATGACGAAAACGTATACCCGTAATTTTCAGTATGCTTTCAAATAAACTTTGATGACGATGTAAGGCATTGTTTCAACTCCAAAATACTAGAGAAATAAGGAAGTTATTCCCTTGTCAAACCCTTCAAGTCTAGAAGTTGGAGTTTCTTTCTTTGCAAAAAAACCCATAATCATAACCCAGGGCAGAGTAGTTCTCAGTTAACTTGGTTGTGCGTTCATGTAAGACACCTTTCATATAAAGGTTGCATTCATAAATTTTCCTTCGCACACAACAAGCAAGTGTCGAAGATGTTTTTCAAGTAAAAAATCCAATGATGGTTTACCGTAATCATTAAACCAGTCAGTCACTTTCTTTAAAAAAAAACAATATAAAAAAATCAAAAAAGAAAAAGCCCAGTAAGTCAAAACCTATGAAGGAAACTTAGGAAAAATTGGGGCATCCCGCTGACTGTAAGCTTCAAAAGGAATAGTTCAGGTAAAAGTTAGGGATAATAAAAGAGGAAATCTTTGAATCCTTACCATGAAATCCTTCAAGAAAAAAACAACAACTCAATGTTGTAAGGAAGCGGTGAATGCTATTTCAAAGTCCCTCGACTTCTGAACCATCATCAGTACAATTTCTAATCTTTGGGAAATTGAGTGTATAGTCTAAGTTAACTAAACGTAGAACTGAAGATCATCACGAAGATTGGGTGGGTACAAATAAACTTTGAGCCTTTATCCTTTGTTTCTTAAACCGTAAACTAGGCCACGTTACAACCCTCAAAAGACCTAACTGAAGCAAGATAATTTTGAAAGCATATTACAGCAAGGTTGCGTAAACTGACTCCAAAAGATCTTTGCAGATCATCTATTTTGGCATTACACATTTACTTTACCTTTCACTTTGATGTCTTGAACCACCATGTTCAGACCAATAACTCATATGTTTTTCATCATTCCAAAATGAAATGATTTCAAAAGCTGCATGGTTTTTGCATTATGTTTACCATGTTTGTACGAATACTTTTGTTTGCAAACTAGCTTCCTCTCAAGGAATTTTTAAAAAATTAAGAAACTTGGTCAGTGATCCTATCAGGGGCAAGTTCTTTCCAGATCATGTTGACAATTTTTTCAAGATTTGTGGTTCAGTGCAAGTCCTTCTTGGAATTGGTTTATTTAGAAGATCTTTAAAGACTAAGACTGTAGCAAGCTTTCCCAAGCGCACAGTGAAGCAGTCATCTCCAACATTAATCCAACTGAAGTAATGATCAACTCATCTACAAAAGTCAGCTAATCTAGGGCAGTTTACTTGAAAAAATCCCCAAGAAACTCTTCATCCTTCCTACAAGAATCATCAACTTGATACAGTTTACAAGTGTGGCAGAGATGTGTCCAGTAGAAACATCTTTAGTCCCCGAGCAAAATGACAGTGATCTCTGTATTGAGGAAACAGTCTTCCATTCTTGTCTTCTCCCCAAAAGAGTCGAGCCATATCGCCGACATCTATATTTACAATTTCATTTGACCATATATCATAGCATAATTCATATAAACATGTATAACAAGAGTGTTTCATTCTCATTTACATTTACCACGCGTCGTGTTGTTATCCACGTCTTACCTTGTGGTCAAAGTCCAACTTACTTGGCACCAACCAAACATATATTTTCTTGTTTATCTAATGTTCTTCCAGATATAATGTTGTTTATCTGATGTTCTTCCAGATATGTCTTTGTGATTTTGATGCTTTCCATAATCTTTCTGAGGTTTCACCAGATATGCTTGTCTATCTGATGCTTTTCTAGATTGAGTCTCTTGTGTTGATGTTCTTCTAGAACCTATCTGATGTTTTTCTAGATATGCCTTTGTGATTCAGATGCTTTTCTTGAATATTTCCGAGGTTTTACCAGATATGTTTAACTCTCTGATGTTTTACCAAAATGAGTCTTTTGTTCTGATGTTCTTCCATAACTTATCTCATGTTTTACCAGATTAAGTATTTTGTTTTGATCTTCTTCCAAAACCTATCTGGTGTTTTTCCAGATATTTCCATTGTGATTCTGACACCCTTCTAGAATTTTTTTTACCCCCTAATGAGTCTCCAGATATATACCTTTGCAATTCTGATGAATTTCTAGAATGTTGTTACTTTTACCGTCTGATAATTTTCCATATGCGTCCTTTGCTTCTAGTGTTTTTTTAGAACCCCTTTTGTGTCTATCTGATGTTCTTCCAGATATGACTTTATTTCTGATGTTTTTCCAGAACTCCTCTATGTCTATTTGACGTTCTTCTAGATATGACTTTTCTTCTGATGTTTTTCCAGGACCTATTTGTGTATATCTGATGTTCTTCTAGATACGACCTTGCTTATCTGATGTTCTTCCGGATATGATGTTGCTTATCTGATGGTCTTCCAGATATGCCTTTAAAACCTTTTTCCGTGCATTTAATTCTTTTCTAAATGTTTCGGATGTATATCTTCAGAATTGTTATTTTCATCTAATGCCCTTCTAGATGTCTTCAATTTATTTCTGACTGTGGTTAAAAGTTGTTGATTGTTTTCAGGGTTTTTTATCCCCAAGACAATGTTGCAAAATCAAAAAATTGGAGTTGGTAAGTTATGATCCTTATAAAGTGGAAAAAAGGACATAAACATCTTTCCAAAATATATCTTGTTCGCACTGCGAACTCCACTTATAGGCACTTCAACTGCCTCTGAACCGTTAAACTGCCCCTAAAGATTCCATGACTTCACACTGCGAACCTGCTTGCTCAGGCCTTGCACTGCCATCAACTAAAGTTTTAGCTAATTTTGTCCAAAAGATCTAGTTCGTTGTTCCTTCACGGTGAGCTCGCATTGCGAGCTCGCTTTAACCTCAATACTCCTTCGCATAGCAAACCTGCTGACTTCTTCCTCATTACTTTGGCTTCCTTGTCAATTCAAATGTGTGTAGTTCTTTGACAATTCAACCTATATCCTACACAATAGCACATATATCAAGGCATCCAAAGGTACATTCAATTACATTGAGGAATCATACAAGAACATGAATTAATTCAATTGAAACTTGAGAAAAGAATTGAAAAATGCCAAGAATCATGGATCAAATAAGGTATATTTGACATTCAACAAACTCTCCCCAACTATATTTTTGACTGTCCTCAAGAAAATTATGTCCCTCATAACAACAAGAGGATTTTCTCAAGCATAGCTTCATCCAAGAAAAGGATTTATGGTTCAAATTCAATCATAACAATGCATACAAGTAATGATCACAACTTCCTAGAATCAACAATGAAAAAAGAATTTAGTTCTAAAACAAATATCATGCAATGTTTCACAAAATAACTAAATTATCATGCTTGAATCACTGTAACACTCATTTTTAATTAATGGATGAAGAAAATTGTGTGTTTGTAACCACGGGACAACTAAACTCAACTGAACAACAATGCTAACACAATTTAATTCATACATTTATCAATCAATCAAATAAAAAAGTTATAGAAACAAAAGATCACTAAGGGATTTCATGGTTATAGCTTGGTCGGGTTCACAACAAATGGTCATTTCTAAAGGTCTTTGAATTGAAATTGCCAATGCAAAAGATACATTCACTATACAAGTTATTCACACATTACAATTTCATTCACCAATCCCCTTTTTTCAATTGCTCAAAATTTCAAACTTTCTTTTGCACAATTATTTGCATTCTCTATATTTTTTTCTCTTCAAGCAAGCATTTTTTTTTCTTTTCTTTTTCAAATTCATATTCACAAATTCTGTTTTTCTTTGCTTGTTTGAAATTTTTCAAAATTTTGAGCAACTTACCACTTTTCTTTCATGCTCCCCAACTTGAATATCATCAAACCTCAAGTGAATGTTCCTTACTTTTTTATGGCAAAGAAATCAATTTAGAACAAAGCTCAAAGGTTTCAATACATAAATTTTAGAATCTCGCAAAATTCAATGATGAACTTAAACTTTCAAATTATGTACAAACATCAAGTTCATCACTAAAATTGAAATATAATCTATTAGGCTCAAAGGGGTTAACAAATTCTTACTACTCACAGGTAAGTTACTTTTGGATATGGTTGTGCTCAATATAAATAAATGTTTTGATCCTTTCTAATTCTTTTACAAAATCACAATAATTAAAAGATTAAGCATGAATAGAATGAATTAAACAAAGTTGTCAATTATCCAAGCATTTCGTAAACAATTGAGGTTCCTCACTATTTGTGGCTTTTGGACCTAAGTGACTCAAACATTCAGATAATTTGTAAAATGAAACAAGAGTATAAATTTGCACAAAGAAAAAAATTCTTAATCATTCTACAATTATAGAAAGTGGTAACCATGTACCTTGCATGCATTCATCACATTGAAAATCTTATCAACCATCCAATCTTGGAAGAAATTTCATTGGATACTTTTTTTTCTTTCAAAAGAGAAACCAATCTATAAGTTCAATCATTCAACATCAAAGAAGAAGCATGAAAATCAAAACAAATAAAACATCCATAACTAAACTAAAATTTAACATTCATTAAGTGAAAACTTCAACTCATAAAAATAAACTATCAAAAGTACCTAAAAGTGGTACGTAGTACATCATAATAATCCCAATACATAGATAATGTATAACAACACCAAAAATACAATAATATCAAGATAAAGCAATGATCAAAGCTTAACAGAAAACTTCACTTTGTAGCACACAAGGAAGTAATATTTTGATCAAGCTAAAAAACAACAGTCACACTAGTCCGCATCAGAATCAGACTCTGTCACCTCGTCATCACCGTCACCCTCTGTCATACCCTAATTTTTATCCCTAAAATTTCGCATCTTTTTACATCATCTGCATAGCCTATCATACCTTTTATCTCGCATAATGCCCAATTTATCAGCTGGAATGAACTTGTCGGATTTACAGCCGAATCAGACAAACTTAAAATCAATTGTGCATAAAATCAATGGACGGAAAATTTCAAAATCAAGCCTACAAACGTAGTATTTTTCCAATATGTTTATTTTGTGCTGGTCGTTTTGGTATATTCATTTTATTTTTTCAAGCACTTCGATATCGGTCCAATTATTCGTTTTTTTACCGTTTTTGTTTATGTTTTTAATTAGATAATCTTTGTTTAATTAAACAGTTTTATTTTAGATCTTTATTTTAATAGTTAATACCTTTTCATTTTTTTTAATACTTAATTTTATTTTAATTTTTTGGTTTTTTATTTATTTTAAGCAAACTTAGTAGATAAGTAATTTTGTTGAGTTCCCATGCATGCACTTGTACAACGTACTATCCCTACTCTCTCTCAATTTTTTTATTTGAAAAAAAGTAATAGAATAAGATACTGTAACAAATCATTATCCCGAACTTCCCATGCACACACACAGACCTCCCTTTTTCGCATATCCAATCTCTTCCTTGAAGACGCTTTTCCTGCACATTAGGAAAACAATAAAAAAACGGCCGCTTGATGCCACTACTTCAAGACTACACAACATGCACCTTTCCCATGCATGTACTACCCTCCCTTTCTCACTTAAACTTTATTGAAAAAAGAAACAAAAGCATACAGTGAGCATTTTTTTTATTGCGCATCACCTTTCACACACGCATGAAACTACGAGGCTGCCTGCATAATTTGATTTTTCTTACAAAAAGAAAAGAATCACTTGTACTCTCTCTGGAGATTGTTGCGCATGAATTAATGCCAAGATAATCCCTTCATATTTCTAGTTAAGTTTATTTCTTCTTTGATTTTAATATTGAAAATACCAAAAATAACATGTTCACATTTTTTCTAACTTTTATTTAATGTTGCAAATGTGCCTTAAAATTTTTGTTGATGAAAAGAAAGAAAATATATTTTGGAGATGGCATTTACCGCGAAAATCAGGAAAAAAAATTGGGCGGTGAATAGTGTTGTTCGTACAGTGAATAGTGATATTCGTACGGTGAATAGTATTTTCGTATTTTTTGGCTTTTTTCAATTTGGTCTATGGATCCATGTGATTTTGAACTTTGTTTGTTGGGTATTTGCTATTATAAATATGTATCTCTTATATGCTTTGTGTGTGAAAATCTTAGAGCTTACACAAACAAGGGAGAGTAAGGGTTTAAAGGTATAACATAGGGTTTTAGCTATGCACAAAGAAAACCTTGGATTACACCTTGGATTTGAGTGATTCATATATTGAGAGTTGGAGAGGTAGAGAAACATATATTGAGAGTTGGAGAGGTAGGGAAACACCTGGGTATTGGATTTGAGTGATTCATATATTGAGAGTTGGAGAGGTAGGGAAGCACTTGGGTAGAAAATAGGGTTGTTCTTGGGCGCCTTCAGGTTGTTCTTGGGAACCTGAAGGCGAAGACTATTTTCTTGTAACTCATCTGTAATCTCTTGGAACAACTTTTTGAGTATAGTGAATTGGAGATCTGCTATCTCTCCCAGAGTAGATCGTTTGATCGAACTATGTAAACAAACCTTCGATTTTTTTCTTGTCTTATTCTGTTATATGAGAACCATTTATTTTGGTTGATATTGTTCTTTACCTCACAAATTGATATTGAATTTTGTCCTAATTCATAATATTTAAGAATATATAAAAATATGATACTAAAAGATTACATAGCCTTTGTTTTTGTTTTTAGATTAGTTATTTATATTTGTTAGTTAGTTGTTTTGATTATTATTTTTGTGATTTACTTTTATTTAATTTGTATATTAGTTGAAGAACAAAAAATGATTTTTAATTATTTATATTTTATTAGTTAATTGTTAAATATTTAAGAATGTCAAAAAATAATTATATTGTTAATTGTTCGTCCCATATTTTTAATTAATTAGCATAATGTAAAAAACTAATTTTATTTTAAATTCTTTTTACTAATTTAGTTAGTAATTTCTATGATATTAAAAATGTAAAAAAAAATTATTTGATTATTAACTAATTTAAATTTTATTTTTATTTGATTAATTAAATTATTAGTTAATCTTATTAAATATTAATATTTAAATTAATTAATATTTCTTCTTTGTCACCCGATTCTATTTCATGACTTGATTGCTTTCTTACTTTGAGTTTATTTTGTTGGTCATATCCGTTATTTACACGATGTTTTGCCGTGACTGTTTTTGTGTTTGTGGATTCTCACGATGTTTTGCCGTGATTGTTTGTGGATTTTGTTCGTGATGCTTTGCCGCGTATTTTTGTCTGTTTATCCATGATTTTTTGTCATGTATCTTCTGTTGACTTTTTATTGTATGATTACCATGATGTTGTTCCATGTGTATTCTGTGATATCTTATTTGTCTGACCATACATGATGTTCTTGTCGTGTACTGTGTATGTGTCTTGTCTGCTTGCCACTTACATGATGTTCTTCCATGTAGTTTTTTTATTGATAGTTTTTAACCTAGTCCAATGGGAGGGATTGTATGTTAAATTATTGTCATTGTGCATGTCCCTCGTTTTTTCTTTACATGTCTTGTTGTTCTTGGTTCTTAGAACCCTAATAACTCGTAGTTCCACGAACTACGTACGCTCTGATTTCTCAAGTTCCTCTTGAGAATACGTAGGCACAAGGCCCCGATCCTTGGTGAGCAACCTTTTCTTTTTCACACTCTTTTCTTTTTACACCATTTTTCATCGTAGTTCTGAACTACGATTGTTCTGACTTCCTATTAAGGATACATAGGCATAGGATTGCAAGATCCAAGCGAGCTACCTTTTTCTTTTCCCACATTTTCTCTTTATTTTTCCCATCTTTTATCCTTTAGCAAACAATTTTAGCCAAAACACAAATATTTCAAGAGGTTTCTGTAGAGTACTACAGATGCTTAGGGTGCTAGTATCTTCCCTTAGTATAACCAACCCCCGTACCTTTGATCTCTATTTGCTTAGATTTAGGCCTTGCTTTTTGCTTTACATTTTATTTATGGGTTATTCTTTCTTTTCCGCTACCCTTGAATAAATTAAAGATCGGTGGTGATATTTTATGATTTGTGATTCAAGTTAATACAATAGCTTCATATCTGATTCTCACTGCGGCAATGCTAATTCTTCTTTATTTCTTTGGACTCCTTCTCCACTCCTTTGTGTCTTAAACATTGATGTTTTATGCCTATATCCTACACAATAACACACATATCAAAGCATCCAAAGGTATTTGCAATATAATTGAAGAATCACATAAGAAAAAGAAATAAGTATATTAAAACAAGAGAAATAAGTTGAAAATGCCAAGAAAGATAGTTCAATTTAAGTCAAAATTTGCACTTAACAAACTCTCCCCAACTAGATTTTTGCTTGTCCTCAAGCTAAGTATGCCCCTCATGAAAACAAGAGGATATTCTCAAGCATAAGATTCAACAAAGAAAGGATTAACGGTTTCAAACAAGAGAGATTTGCTCAAACAAGAGGATTTTCTCAAGCATGAGAATGCGCACAAGCAATGTTCACCACTCAATAGAATCGAACAACGATAAAGAATTTAGTTCTTAAACAAATATCATGCAATGCTTCAAATAACAACTACTCATACTTGAATCACTCTAGCATTCCTCTTCAAAATAATAATGAAGAAATTAACATGTTTGCAACCGCGGGACAATTTCACTCACCTGACAAATAATGCTAATAACAATCCAATTCACACATTCATCTAATCAATAAAAAATAAAATCATGGAAGCAAAAAGATCACAAATAACTTTTAAAGTTGTAACTTGGTCAGGTTCACAACAAATGGTCATTTTCAAAGGCCATTGAATCGAAATTGTCAATGCAAAAGAAACATTCATTATACATGGTATTTACACATCAACTTCTTTTCACCAATTTCTTTCCTCTATTTCAAACCTTATCAAACTTCCTTTTGCACAATTATTTCATTCTATCTATTTCTTTTTCAAACAAGCATTCTTTTTATTTTGTTTTTCACATTCATATTCACACTTTTTCCATGTTGCTTGAAATTTTTCAAAATTTTTAGCAACCTACCATTTTTCTTTTCATTCTCCCCAACTTGAATCCAACCAAACCTCAAGTGAATTCTCCTTGCTTTTTATGGTAAGAAAATCAATTTAGAACAATGTTCAAAGGTTTCATGAAATATTTTTAGAATCTCACAAAACTCAATGATAAACTAAACTTTCAAATTATGTACATAAACCAAGTTCATCACTAAAATAAGATCTAAATTGTTTAGGCTCAAAGGGGTTAACAAATTCTCACTACTCACGGGTAAGTTACTTTTGGATATGGTTGTGCTCAATATAAACAAATTCCTTCATCATTTCTAATGCTTCCAAAAAATCACAATAATCAAAAGATTAAGCATGAATCAAACGAATTAAACAAAATTATTAGTCATCCTAGCATGTAGTAAACAATTGAGGTTTCTCACAATTTGTGGCTATTGGACCTAAGTGAAACAAGCATTTAAATAAGTTGCAACATGAATACACATTTACACAAAGCAAAAAATTCTTAAATCATTCTAACATTCTATAAAGCGGTAACCATGTAGCTTCCTTGCATTCATCATACTCAAAATCCTACCATTATCATCCAAACTTGAGAGAATCTTCATTGAATACTTTTATACAAATAGAAACCAATCTAGAAAAAGTTCTCATCATTCATCCCTAATCAACACTTGAGAAAACATAAAAGTAAACAAATATATATACAGTATAAACAACTGTACAAAGCTCAAAAATATAGAAACTATTGCAATGCAATTCAATAACTAAACACCAACCCCCGACAATAACACTATTTTGTTCGAACTGCAGTAAAACGGCAAGAAGCAAAAATTTAGTTTTGGAAGGATTCCCTCCGGGATTTATATCGCCTCCACAGGGATCGATGCAAGGGAAAGAATGTCGTTCAACGGTCTCTATGTTTTTAAGCTTGTTGTGAAAATTATGGTTGAAAGATTCAAGGTACCATAAATAAAGGCAAAAAATATAAAGACGGAAAATATAAAGTAAAGACTTAAAATAAACGAAGCCTTGTTGGGATTAGATCTCATCAATTGATAACACATGCATTCTTCTAACCAGTTAAACACAAATTAATCATTCGTCTAATATCCTCACGTATCACCCATAATAGAGGTTATGTCTAACGCAACATCGAGAGAACAACTGTATTGTCTCATTGGTGATGTATCACGCAACTCAACAACACAAAGCATTAAGAACTTATGCTCACGCAAATGTTAAGCCTAAATCTATGTCTAGAGTTTATAACTTAACATATATTCATCATAGATCCAGATCTGAAGAGTATATGTCTGTAGCGATTCAAATCAAAGATAAACAGTTAAACAAAAATAACATACATATCAGATCCATGATTGATTCATATAAAATGCCATGATCAGAATACATACATACGATTAATTATTTTTACAAGCACTCGACTAATTTTTCAAATGTAAGTGAACATAGTTCTTCATCTCTATTATCACGCATCCTCACAATATCGTATTGATCGCTACTCATGTTAATAATCAACACAATAAAATAAAAGATACTAGTGAGTATTAACTTTCAATACTATGTCAAAAGTTTGCTCATTGATATATGAATATCTAAGTTCTAAGATTTGAAAAGGTTTTGTCAAGACCTACAAATAAGAAATCAAAGACAACATCAATATTGAATCAAAACTAGTTCACAATATTTGCAATATAATTGAAGAATCACAAAAGAACAAGAAATAAATCTATTAAAATATGAGAAATGAGTTGAAAAATGCCAAGAAATATGGTTCAATTTAAGTCAAAATTTGCATTTAATAACTTTTGATACACCTCTTGTGACCTGGCTCTAGGAACCACAACCTATAAGCTTTGACTCTTTCAGGGTATCTAAAGGAAATACATCTATGAGCTCTAGGTTTGACCTTGTCTTTTCTAATGTGAGCCTAGGATAAACAAACAAATACTCTAAGTATATCGAAATTAGGTGGATGTTCCAACCAGACTTCTTCACTCCCAAGGCAACAGAGGGACACCTATCTATCATGTATGCTGCAGTCACAACAGATTCTGCCCAAAACACCTTCTTCAATCTTGAGCTAACCAACATGCATCTAACCATTTCCAGAATGGTTCAATTAAACCTTTTAGCCAAACCATTTTGTTGGGGAGTACTTGGATTATTTTTGTGCCTTTCAATATGAGATGCAACACAATAGTTGTCGAAAACCTCATTACAAAAGTCAAGACCATTGTCGGTCCTCAAGCTCTTGACATTCCTGGCAGTTTGGTTTTCGACCAGAGTCTTCTAGCTTTTGAAATTTTCAAAAGTTTCATCCTTAGTCTTCTAGATGAATACCCATAACTTTTTGGAATAATCATCAACTATAGATAGAAAATACTTTGCACTTGAGTGTGAAGGATTCCTTGAAGGCCCCCGAAGATCAACATGTGTTCTTTGTTGACCTTTGTTAAACTTCACCCTATAGGATTTACAAAATACACAAGGTTCACAAAACTTCAGCTTTTTGACCTTGTCACCACACAACAGATTTTCTTTGTCACCAGGCATCTTTCACTGACATGGCCAAGTCTCTTGTGCCATAACTCAGTCTTCAACACAGGTTTTGTGGATGCAACATCTGCTAAACCACTTACAACCTTAGTCTCAAGGGTATACAAGCCTTGTTTCTTTACGCATGTCAAGACTCACTTTGCCCTCCTTTAAAAACATATCCTTTCTTGTCGAATTCATCAAGAGAAATCAAATTCCTCTTAAGATCAGGTACATACCTGACATTAGTCAATAGCCTTATTGACTCATCATGGAGCTTGAATCTCAAAGATCCAATACCCGCAATCTTGCAGGCTTTATTATTTCTCAACAACACTGATCCACCATCTTGATCACATAATTCCTCAAACACGTCTTTGTTTGGAGTTATGTGCCAAGTACAACCTGAATCCATAATTCATTCCTTGTTGGAGTCGTTGTTTGAAACCACAAGGACATTAGATGATTCATAACCATCTTATACAATGGATGTATTATCATTATCCTTTCCTCCTGATTATCTGATCGATCATGGCACACCTTTCTTGTATGACCTTCCTTCTTACAATGATAACACCTAATTGCAAGGGTATTGCCACCACAAGATTTATGTAGAGCTTTACTCTTATTCTTCTCAAACCTACCATCTTTCTTCAAGAATTTCCATTTAACAGACAAACCTTTACCAACAAAAGATGGTTTATGCTCCTTTCTTTCATTCAAGTCCTTAGAGTACAAGGATGGTTGAACTTCTTCAAAGGTCAATGAATTTTTTTCATACAAGATATTTTCTTTGAAGTGAACATGAGACTTAGGTAAAGCACACAACAACAATAATATTTGATCTTCATCAACAATCTTGACCTCGATATTTTTAAGATCAAGAATCAACATGTCGAACATATCCAGCTGCTCAACCAAGATTTTGTCTTCACTCATCTTAAACGAATACAAAGCTTGTTTTAGGTAGAGAAGATTTACCAACGATTTTTTCATGTACAAACCTTCGAGTTTCGTCCATACACCCGTTGTCGTCTTCTCCTGTAAGACATGTCGGAGAACTTTATCACAAATGCTTAATATGATGTCATTGTGGGCTTTCTCGATCATTGTCATCTTCTCCTTCTTCGTTAGGGAAACATCCATCTTCTCTGATCCTTTCAACGCTTCTAACAAATCCTATTGAACCAGTAGGGCTTGCATCTTCAAGCACCATAAACTAAAATTATTTACACTGGTGAATTTCTCAATCTCATACTTTGTTAACGACATCTTATCCTCCACGCTCACCACACCAGTTTGTTGTGAATTAATGTCGTCAAGAGCAAATCAAACTATGATGAAAAATGAGTTTCTTGAACAAACACAAGAAACCCTATTAGGTTTAACGAAAGATAGAGAAGAAGGAAGAAGAAGAACTGGAATTGGTCAAAACTGCTTTATTATTCACTTACTTAATAAGGGTTCAAAGATTACAAGTGAATAGTTACAATTAACCTCTCTCAACAACTTGAGAGAACTAGTCTATTTATATACTACTAAGTTAACTTATGCTACATGCTAAATTAATAGTTGAATTTACAAATAAGGTCTAATTCGGCATACTAACAATCCTAGCATTTCGACTACTGCATTCTTGAGCATACTTCGACTACATCATAGAGGATTAACATGTAAACAGACTTTGACTACATGCTAAACCTTTGTCGAACCATGAACTTATCCCTGTCGAGACTAGAGTTTGATCCAAACACTACATCAGAGAAATCGTTGGAGACCTAGAAGGCAAGCAAATGCGTCGGGGTGTGAAACCGATGAGCTTTACAATCAAGCGAGTCATTAATATTCTCTTTAGTCATTATGTAATTCTATTTGATAGAATAATATGATAATTTATTTATTTTATTAAACATTTATTATTATTATTATTTTGTTGTTAAAATAATTTTTGAAAAACAACATAAAATCTATAGAGAATGACGCATGATCTTAAAGCTTACATGTATGCACCAATGTCATTGACATTATATAAACGCACACATCACATACATTGGTGCCTAAGACATGAAAAGAATGCATACGGCAATGGTTAATTTGGTATATATTTTGAAAAGATGGTTATTTAAAGAACTTTTTTAAAAATAGTAATTTTTTTTATTAAAAAAAAAATCCCCTCACCTACTACAGCGGTAGGCCGTGAATATCTCATTATACGTTGATAACGACATCTATAAACTCAACTAGCACGTTAAATATTCTTATAGGTTAATGGAGGCTTTCAAATTAATTTAGTCACGTTTTAAGAGTTTTTTTCTACTCATTTCATTGCAATTAAAGTAGGTAATGTTTGATTTACACGTTAAATTTATTTATTCTTATTATTATTTTGGAAAGAAAAAAAGAAAGCATATTCTGATAGTGAGATGCAAATATATTCTTGGATCTGACATATTATCTTCTTCTTTTTAATCATATTTACGTTATTTTAAATATCTAATGTAACTATCAAACAGGCCAAGAATTGAAATTTACATTATTTTAAGTTTAAACACTTGAACAGTTTATGTAAACTGTCAAAGAATGATGCAATAATTTGGATTATTTTCCAAAAGAGATGGATCAAAGTAGTTGATAGTTAGATTGATTTGTTCACCCATTCTTTGACCATTAATGGAGGCTACATTTCCTTATGATAATAAAAAAAAATTTAATTTTTTTAATTTATTAAATAATAAATATATCTGAGCATATATGTTCAAATACATAAATTATTTAATAAAATTAAAGAAAGTAAATTTTTTTAAGCAAAAAATTCAAATTCTCCCATATTCCAGAAAATGTTCATCAATATCTAGACAAAATAAAGTGGGCGAC
Source organism: Lathyrus sativus (assembly GCA_963859935.3). NCBI lineage: Eukaryota > Viridiplantae > Streptophyta > Magnoliopsida > Fabales > Fabaceae > Lathyrus > Lathyrus sativus. Next base: position 610,869,297 of record OZ012739.1, read on the forward strand.
TAAGGTAATTAAGCAATATATTAGTACATGTGAATTTGTTTCTTAGTGTTTGGGGAGAAATATTTTAAAGATTAACATTGAAGTCAAATATAATAGTTAGGCAGATTACTTGACCTCAAAAAGAAGAAAAATTGAAAATGTGGCAAAACTATAGTTGTTAGTATTATTCTATAAAAATGTGACAAATAGTCAATTTGGATAGTACGGGGAACAAGTTATTTTTAAACTTGCTCAGATTTTCATATAGATGTAGATTCATAGTCTTTCCTTTATCATATCTGCCTCTCATAAATTTATTCAATAAAAAATATTAAGTTCTTTTAAATGAGTTTTATTTTTTGGTTTTTATAAATTAATTTTAAAAAATAGATTTAAAGAAAAATGAAGTATCGGATCGAACTCTAATATTGACAAAGAGAATTTGACTGGATCAAATGTATATATTATAGTTGAAGTCTGTTAAAGCATGTAGTAGTTGAGGATGTACATGTTGTGATCGAAGTCTATTCAAATATGTAGTTGTCTAAGTTAGTTATGTATTATGCTATGTAGTAGTTATGTATATCATGAATGAGAGTTATAAATAGATTGATTCTCTCAATTGTTAGAGAGAACATTGTTTGTTGATATTCACTTGTAATCTTTTATCCTTGATTAGGAAAGCTGAATAGAAAAACGGTTATAATCAATTATGTTTCTTCTTTTTATTTTCTCTTCTCTCTCCTTCGTAAAACTGAATCATTTTTTGGTTGTTCAAGAAATTCTCTCTCACAAATTTACACCGTTAATTGATATCATTTGTGACAACAATATGGTGCGGTGAGCGTGGATCACGACGTCGTCAACGAAGTATGAGATTGAGAAATTCACCGGAGTGAATAATTTTGTTTTAAGGCGCTTGAAGATGCAAGCTCTTCTGGTTCAACAGGGTTTGTTAGAAGCGTTGAAAGGATCGCAGAAGATGAATGTTTCCCCAATTGAGAAGGAAAAGACGGCGGTGATCGAAAAATCTCATAGTGTCATCATATTGAGTCTTGGTGATAAGTTTCTCTGACAGCTCTTGAAGGTAAAAATGGCAGCATGTGTATGGAGCAAACTCTGAGGGTTGTACATGACCAAATCTCTTGTTAATCGTCTATACCTGAAGCAAGCTTTGTATTCATTCAAGATGAGAGAAGATAGAGTCTGAATGGATCAGTTGGATATGTTCAAAAAACTTATTCTTGATCTGGAGAATATTGAGGTTAATATCGACGATGAAGATCAAGTGTTGTTATTGTTGTGTGCTTTACCTAAATCCCATGCTACTTTCAAAGAAACTCTCTTGTATGGAAGAGAGTCTCTAACCTTTGAAGAAATTCAATCATCCTTGTAGTATAAGGATTTGGACGAACGACGGGTGCAAAAGTCATCGTCTTTTGGTGAAGGATTTCCCGTTAAGAGAAAACTCTCAAAGAAAGGTTGTAGGTTTGATAATAAGAAGGGTAAAGGTCAATAGAAGTCTTATGATGGTGGTGCTCCTAGAATTAGGTGTTATCACTATAAGAAGGAGGGTCATATAAGAAAGGTGTGCCATGAACGTTTGAATAATTATGAGGGTAAGGATAATGGCAACGCACCCATTGTCCAATATGATTATGAATCATCTAATGTTCTTATAGTTTCAAGCAGAAACTTTAGCAAGGAGTGGATTATGGATTCAGGGTGTACTTGGAACACGACTCCAAACAAAGACGTGTTTGAGGAATTATGTGATCAAGTTGGTGGATCAGTTTTGTTGGAAAATAACAAAGCCTTCAAAATTGAAGGTATTGGAGATGTGGTTTTTTTTCTTAGCACCTTTTTTTTTGTTTTTTAATGTTAACCGAGCCCTTTGAGGATGACGAGCCTTGAAGAGCCCAAATGATTCCTCGTTTTTTTTTACATGTATATACATATATGGTTTTCTACCTCCCATACCCTTTTGTTTTCACTTATCTTTTAGTTTTATTTATATAAACTTATTTAATATTTTGTTAAAAAGATTTTGTTGATATTTGGATACCTCCTTTTATCAATTTGTGTTATTTATTTCGTTGATAATCTTTCTTAGTCTCTTTGTTAAATTTTTTTGTAATTATTTTGTTACATTTTTTCTATTTATTCTCATTATTGGTCAATGACAGTCAAAATCATAGATTGTCGATTTATCGATTCAAAATCTTGATTAGGATGAGATCAATTTCATTTTCATTTCTATTCTCATTTCTATTTTCAATTTTCTTCTCATCTAGATTCTCTCGATCGATGAAGTCTTTTTATTCATAGACGTTAATTTATCGATGTTGTTAACCTTCATTATTTTAAATTTGTAGAAAATGACCATTGAGGTCATTTTCTATACTTTGGGATCGTGATAGGTTACCTTCGATTAATTAACACGAAGTTTGTGATTAAGATGAGATCATCCACTTTTTAGTCCATGTGACACGATTACATTGGAAAATGATCCTTAATATCATTTCTCCATCGTGTTTTTAGCATGGATATCAACTTACACGACCTCATATAGTTTGATCTTCGTCATAGATCGAACTATGACGGTTTAGCGCTACATTTCATCCCGATTCAATTCACAAATCAACTAACGACTAACTTTACTTTCCGTCAATATACTCTTGTTTATTTTCAGTCATTATATCTTGATTTTATTATCTTGTTCATATACTTGACAATACTATCTTGATTATATTATTGTGGATATTATCTTGATTATATTATTATATATCTTATCATATTATTCATATTATTCACATTATTCATATTGTTCATATCTTGTTCACATTCTTTTCAAAAACACATAACAATTATCGAAACAATAAAAGCCTAAATTGGTGGACTGTTGGTTACTTTTTCGATCAACGGAATTTGGACTTTATCAAAAACCATAACTTGGAGCTTTTGTCCGGATTTTGCTCAAGGCTTAGTTTAGGACACTTCGCACACACACGGCTTCCTCTTGGGCTACCTGACAATGAACCCTTTTATTTCGTGCAATCTCGTGTAATTTACATGTACCCCTCTCCCATCCCGATGTACGCATTCGTATTTCTTTGATTGTGATTTATCTTCTAGGAGCACCCTTAGGGACTAGTGTAGACTAAACCATTTTCAAACTAATTCTCGATTCGTCATCGAGTCATTTTCAAACATCCATCTTAAGTCGAGTGCTCGTACACATTCGCCATCAACCTATCGTACACAATCTCACATTCCATCATGGTTTCATTATTAGGAGCACCCTCAGGGACTAGTATCGTTTCTCTCAACCTAACCCTCGATTCGTCATCGAGACGGTTCCATTTTCATCCAAACCCTCGACTCGTCGTCGAGCCATTTTCAAACCAACTTCCATTCCACCACGTCTTTGCACACAAATACACTCAAACTCTTGATCCAACGTCAGGTGGCTTTTCTCAATCAAAGCAACTAACAACTATCGAAACTCTTTTCAAGGTGCAAAAGAGAGGGATTGAGCCTTTGATCTCTCTTCAGTCATTTGGATGCGAGTTCTCTTACTCGTGTGTGAGTCATTGACGACTCAAAAACCTTTCCAACTCGACAACAGTCACTTATCTTCCAACCACTCATCATTCAAAGAATGAAGAAAGCATTCGACAAAAAGGCTCGACCCCGCGAGTTCAAAGAGGGTGACCTCGTACTCAAGAAGATTCAGTCATTCCTTACTGATACTCGAGGGAAGTGGACTCCGAATTACGATGGGCCATATGTTGTTAAGAAAGTTTTCTCAGGAGGTGTTCTAATGCTAGCAACCATGGATGGAGAAGAAATCACTCGCCCGGTGAATATAGATGCCGTCAAGAAGTACTATGCTTGAAAATGACAGTATTAGCCAAGACTCACTAATTAGAGTTACAGAACTTAGAACATAGGAAGTTCAAGTTTGTTTAGGAAGATAGTGGTAATTATTCCGCTGATGTAACTGTTACTATTATTATCATTTTCCAACATTGTAATAATATCTTGGAATCATACCCTTTTGCCGACTACCATTCAATAGAATGAAATTGAATTTTCAGACAATCTTTACCTTTACTTTATACTTGTTTTTAATTTGGTAGCAATTTTGAACAAATTTAAAATCTTTTCAAAAATATTTTTGTGTGCGTATTACTTGATATACGAATAAAAAAACAGACATTCATGGATGTTTATTTCATCCCTGAAAAGTCTCAAGCTCTGATACTCATACAAGTTTCACTTTGAAGAGGATATTTATTTTATCCTCATCAACAAGGACTCCTTCAATGAAGCGAATATTTATTTTATCCGCAAATTCTAATCCCCATGAAGCGACTAGATCCATCTGGACAATTCTGAAAATGAAGTTGAAGTATCATTTCCCAGAGAAAGTTCTGAAGCAAGATTATATCCATCCCGATGATGTTCTGGTCTATGAAGATTTTACTGAGTATCCTCGTTCGAGATGTTTATTTCATCTCCGCTCCATTTTTCTTGCCGTTTTGTCAGCATAATCATATCATATAGATAAATGGCATATGTGCATTATTGCATTTTTTGTGTTTATTTGTTTGTTCACTTTGGTCGCGTTTATCCCTGAGTGACTGGGTTTGTCTTCTCACTCTAAGTAAAGTCGCCAACCCTAAGCAGAAAGAGCACATCCTTTCTAAATTCTCCACCGAGTTTGATTCTCATGGAATATGGTTGCTTTAGTTTTCTTTTCTATTTTTGGATAAAGATAAACCCTATGGGAGTTCATTCCTCAATGGGTAGAGTTTTACTTGACTGTTTCTCTTCAGTTATTTCCTGAATTGAACTTTGGTCCTGGACAATCACAATTTTGAATTTCTTTATGCCATTAAACTTGGATTGAGTGTGCATTTATTTTGCACTTTCTCCCCCCAGGAAGAATTTGTTTGAAGATCACCATTGAAAACAAAGTATTTCTCCAGCAGTGTTACATCATTTTCTCAGCAAGTTTATACCCAAACAACAAATGACAACTCTCTATTTGAGCAGTTTGGTTTTTATTCTCAAGATTTCTATTTGGATGAAAAATGGCAGTCTCCTCAAGACAGTTTGTTTATCCTCAATGGGTTTTATCAGAATCGTCAACTCATCCTTCATCAAATTACATCTCCTCGGAAATCCGTCAGAGAAATTTGTTGAATACTTTATAGGTGTTTCTCTTTATTTGAGAATTCTTTCTACAAATATTTCATACATTTTCAAACTACAACAAAGAGTGCTCCTCAGGGATGTATTTCCCATTGTGTCCATTATACAGGTTAATTCCATCAAATGGTGTCTCTCCGAGAAGTTTGGTGAAGATTATTGCAATACATCGAATCAACCGGCCCACATCTCCTATGAAGATCCCCGGTGATATTTCCTAATTTCTAGCAAATTATGGATCTACACTAAAGTCATAATCCCCAATGGAACTTCAATACCCTGAGAAGATGCTTTCCCATAAGTATTCATCGTTCCAGGAAGAAACTAAGACCCGTTCATAACATACAACCTTGAAACGTGGGGAGGTTTATTTTACCTTTTTCAAGTGGAATACTTAATTAAGGAAGAAACTGAGACCCGTTCATGGCATACAACCTTGAAACGTGGGGAGGTTTAGTATACCCTTTTCAAGTGGAATACTTGATTAAAAAAGAAACTGAGACCCATTCATGGCATACAACCTTGAAACGTGGGGAGGTTTATTTTACCCTTTTCAAGTGGAATACTTGATTAAAGAAGAAACTGAGACTCATTCATGGCATACAACCTTGAAGCGTGGGGAGGTTTATTTACCATTTTTAAATGAATCATTATTCAAAGAAAAAATTAATTATATCGTAAAAGTCTATTCTGGTTATCACCTTTTCTTAGGCCATCGTACTTTTGATGGTATATGATATACTGTATCATTTCGGACATATATCTTTGCTTAGGATACCGTGTTTGGTAGTAGGGCATCTTCCCTTTGTGTGTTTCCCTTTGCTTAGGCTATCGCATGATTAATAGTAGGTAACATGTACTTTGTTATCTCAACTGGATGCCTTTGCTTAGGCTACATGTGTTGGTAGTAGGTTATCCATCGTTTCAAGTTTCTTGCCCATTACTTAAATTACCGTGTTCCTGATAATTAGTATTATACATCTTTATTCTATTGGAGATACCATATGTTAAAGCTATCCCGTGTAGAGGTTATTTGTCTCATCCCCGGTGTAGTTGTCACTCGTCCGTGTCAATTCCTGTTTTATCAATACTTCGTATTGAGTCCCCAACTCATGTTCCTATTGCTCAATTTCCATCAGCGGTTTCGTTAGTTGTATTCCTCAAAGGAGTCGTCTCTTCCCGGGAAGAGTGCAAATTTTATGGTTCTTTTGGTATTCAATCCCCTTCTACAACGAATGTCTGAAAGCTAATGCTATTCATACTTTCGGGTTTAAGTTGATTGAATAGGGGCAGCTATTGCACCCTAAAATTTACCCTCATATTTCTAACCTTAATTGGCTTTTTCTTTACATTCATATGCATTGTCCACTAGGTCATACACTCGTAATCATTCATAAGGCATTGGACCAAGGTTTTCTAAGAAATCAAGGTTTTCTATTGGGATAAGGTCCCTATATCGTTGGAAAATTAATTTGAATGGCCTTTTTAAGTTCTGATTGTCATCTTAAGCATCTTCGTCAAAATTCATAAATCTCATCTAACCCAAATTATCTAATAAATCCATTGAATCATTTTTTCTCAGGAAATTTTACCCCATACCCCTACAATTATACCCATACCCCTACATTAACACTTTTTAGACCAAAATACTCTCGTATAAAAATTTATAATTTTTTTCATTTGTTCACTGGAAGACTTTTTGCAAGTCTTCCGGTTCATATTTTTTCTTTTGTTCACCGGAAGACTTTTTGGAAGTCTTCCGATTCACATATTTTTTCGTTTGTTCACCGGAAGACTTTTTGAAAGTCTTCCGGTTCATATTTTTTTCGTTTTTTTACCGAAAGACTTTTTCGAAGTCTTTCGGTTCATGTTTTTTTTAATTTTAAAATTTTAAAATAAATTATTGACATTGTGTGTCATTTTTCTCTCTCTCATTCATCTTTTATTTTATATTAAAAATTCATTATTGAACATCAATTCATTTTTTTCTTACTCAATAAATTCAGATTTTTACCTTAAATATATAGTTTTCATATACTGATAATTTAAATTAGAATAAAAGTATTATTAATAAAATAGTTGAGACAAGTGAGTAAAAAACAAATAGATCATAACCTTTTTCATTATTTGCTTGTTGGGACTATATTATTATTATTATTATCAATATTATTAAGTTTTTATTATTGTAATTATTATAATATATATATATATATATATATATATATATATATATATATATATATATATATATATATATATATATATATATATATATATATATATATATATATATATATATATATATATATATATATATATATATATATATATATATATATATATATATATATATATAATATTTTATTTTTATGTAATAAAATAAGAATGAATCTGAACTATTAAATTTTAAAATAAATTATTGACATTATGCGTTTGTTTTTTCCTCCATCGTTTATTTTATATTACAAAATTTATTATTGGACATCAATTCATTTTTTGCTTATTCAATGAATTCAGATTTTTTTCTTAAATATATGGTTTTCAAATACTGATAATTTAAAGAATGATTAATATATGTTTCAGTCAATGTTTGAATCTAGAAACTTAAAATAATTCTTTGATATTGGATTAAATAAAATTAAATGACTAAGAACTATAATTGTATATTATATATTCTACTTTTGATTTGAATTCATGAATAGAATTAAAAAACCAACGTTACGATGATTAAAAATATTATAATATTTGACAATATTATATAAATTTTAATTTTAATTTTTAATAAATTATATGATAGGATAGTAAATAAAAAAAATTATAATTGACAATATTAAAAATTTTAAAAAATCTGAATTCATTAAACAAGCAAAAAATGAATTGATGTCCAATAATAAATTTTTTAATATAAAATAAATGATGGAGGAAAAAACAAACGCATAATATCAATAATTTATTTTAAAATTTAATAGTTCAGATTCATTCTTATTTTATTACATAAAAATAACTATTATATATATATATATATATATATATATATATATATATATATATATATATATATATATATATATATATATATATATATATATATATATATATATATATATATATATATATATATATATATATATATATATATATATATATATATATATATATATATATATATATATATATATATATATATATATATATATATATATATATATATATATTATAATAATTACAATAATGAAAAACTTAATAATATTAATAATAATAATAATAATAATATAGTCCCACAAGCAAATAATGAAAAAGGGTATGATCTATTTGTTTTTTACTCACTTGTCTCAACTATTTTATTAATAATACTTTTATTCTAATTTAAATTATCAGTATATGAAAACTATATATTTAAGGCAAAAATCTGAATTTATTGAGCAAGAAAAAAATGAATTGATGTCCAATAATGAATTTTTAATATAAAATAAAAGATGGATGAGAGAGAGAAAAATTACACATAATATCAATAATTTATTTTAAAATTTAAAAATTAAAAAAAAAAAAACATGAACCGGAAGACTTCCAAAAAGTCTTCCGATAAACACACGAAAAAAATATGAACCGAAGTCTTCCGGTTAACAAACGAAAAAATATGTGAACCGGAAGACTTCCAAAAAGTCTTCCGGTGAACAAAAGAAAAAAATATGAACCGGAAGACTTGCAAAAAGTCTTCTGGTGAACAAATGAAAAAAATTATAAAATTTTATACGAGGGTATTTTGGTCCAAAAAATGTTAATGTAGGGGTATGAGTATAATTGTAGGGGTATGGGGTAAAATTTCCTTTTTCTCATATCTATTCTAACTCAAATTTAGATCCATCTTTTAAGACCAATTCCAAAAATCCATTTCAAACCTTTTAGGCCCACATCTATGAATCAAAAAACCAATAGCTTACCTAAGTCAATCACTTCATCTACATTTTACATTCATCATTTCACCAGATCAAAATTTGACTCAACTGGCTTTTGTTACTAATTCACTCGCAATTGATTAAAAGTTCACTTGCATTTTTTGCATTTTTTCTTCATTTGCATGTCAAAAGTTAATATTTACTATTAATTTTGTTTTGTTGTAATTGATTTCTAAATAAGCAAACAAAATATTCTTTTTCTTTCCCTTTAGGTAGACCAATGGATTATTTAGTCTAACCAAGTGACTACTCACGTTTTAAAAGTCGATATTTTCTAAGCTAATGCCTACGACAGCATTAGCAGAAGATGTTGATGTTTTAACTCTAACGTAAAATACATTTAATTCACATATATAGAGTAATCCATATAATTTGATTAAGCAATAACTTTTAGAGTTATTACCATGTCTGAACGGTTATAGTAATATTTCTTAAATGACAGTCCATTGAACATAGCAGTACGGTAATACGTATGAAGTAGAATATTAATAAGAAGAGTATAATATTGAAAATGTAATGAAGTATTAAAATAGGTAGCATCCCTGCAACATTAAACAAGTTATAACAAAATAACAAGCTCACGACTAATTTAACAATGCATCCCAATAACCAGATCTCCCATCGAGAATTTCTCGTTCTCAGTCATTAATATGCTAATCTCCATATTCTTTTCAACTTGAATCACGGTCTAATACTGATCAAGATCGTGTATATGACGGAATATTAATTATTAATAGTTGTGGAGACTTTTCCAATGTACCTCTCTTTAGCACCAATGGAGGAATAAGTTACAATCCTATTCTAGCCCGCCGTCAGTTAGGATATCCTTTGAAAGATCAACCCAAAAGTGTTCATGTGGAAAGTATTTTCTTTAAAGACAACAAAGAACTCCAGGAGAAGATTGTGGTTGCATGGCGTCACCTACATAAAAAAGGAAGAGAAAGTTTGGGAAAGCCTAACTGTGTTTCTTTGGAACCGTACCTCCAGTGGGTCAGAGAAAGAGCTGTCAAATTGAAGATGCCTTATCCCCGACAAGAGCCTATACCTTTGAAGAGGGAACCTGTTCTATTTTTCATGTATGAAGTAGAAGAATTGAAGATTGCTCTGAGCAAAGCACAACAGGAGTCAGAAGCTTGGAAAAATAAGTATCAGGTGGTTGTTGAAAAGAATGCTGAACTTCAGAAACAACTTCAGCTGAAGAATGAAAAGTCACTTTTCTGCAAGAAGAGAAAAGCATGGGAGGATTTATTTTCCTCTAACCTTCAAACTACCCCTTGGAAGTTAATTTTAGACAATCTCATCTTCGAGAAGACCTAGTTAGAGGAGCAGATCAAGGAGCAAAATACAAAACTTCCTTAGGACTTTATTAGCTTTTATTTAGCTGTTATTTTAAGACTCTTTCTAAGAATATTTATTTGTAATCTGTTATTAAATAATAAATGAATTTCTTTTGGTATCCTATGATGTTTATACATTCTTGAATTCCATGAAACCTTTCACATTCGCATCTTTGCATTTTGTTTTTCTCTAACCCTTCAAGAAACCTAAATTGTTTTGCAGATATTGTGAAATGGATTTTGGAAGAAGAGAAACGTTGAAGTACACCTTCAAGAGTCCAAAAATTGAGAGCTTAAGGGAACTAGGAAGTCTAATCGATAACCGTCTAACTCTCTCAGATGAATATGGAAGAATCTTTTTGTTTTTGAGACTCAAGATGATTGATGGGCTGCTAGACACGCTCGTCCAAATTTACAATCCTCTTTACCACTGTTTTACTTTTCCTAACTATCAGTTGATGCCAACTTTAGAAGAGTACTTTGTATTGATGGGAATGACCTTCACACCTCGACCTCTACTCTCTGGGTTGGAGGACATACCTAGTGATCAAGAAATTATAAGTGTTACACACCTGAGTTTGTTTGACATTCAAGCTCACATGACCATCAAGGAAGGAGTCCTTGGATTTCTAGCTGAATTCTTGATAGAGAAGATTCGCTATCATGCTGAGAAGAAGGACATTGAAATACTTGAAGCTACTTTCGCATTACTAGCCTATGGGATTTTCCTGTTCCTAAAAATCGACGACTTTGTTGACATGGACACCATCAAAATCTTCATACTCAGGAACCTTGTTCCCACCTTGTTAGCTGATACCTATCACTCAATCCATCTGAAGAATTCCGAAGGAGGGGGTCAAATATTTTATTGTACTGCTTTTCTTTACTCATGGTTCATTTCTCATTTGACAAGGTTTCCAAGTATCTGAGAGTTAAAAGAGGCACCTTGTTGGCCGAAGATTGTCATGTCCCTTACTCACTCTGATGTCATATGGAATGACATTATGTATGGTGGAGTTAGAATGATTGACAATTGCAGAGATTTTCCAAATGTACCTCTTGTCGGGACAAAAGGATGTATCAGCTATAATCCTGTGTTAGCCCGCAGACAACTTGGACATCCAATGAAAGAGAGACCAGATCAAACTTTACAGGAAGGGATTTTCCTCAAGGAAGGAGAAGATTCGGAGCTCAAAGCTAAGATATTACAAGCATGGTGCCACATTTACAAGAAGAGGATGACTGTGATAGGGAATTCTAACTGTACCATTTCGGAGACTTATCTGCAATTGGTGCGAGAAAGGGCTCTTGAGCTGAAGATGCCTTTTCCTTTCCATGAACCTATGGTGTTAACTCTCCGGGATTCTGCTTGGACTATTACAAATGAAGAAGGAAAGCTGAAAAATGCTTTGGACGAAGCTGAAAAATTAAAGAATGCTTGGAGGAATAAGTACTACGTCCTCAAACTAGAGAATGAGAAGCTTCAGGAGCTGCAACACCAACAGAAGGAAGAAGAACCTTCGAAGAAAAGGAAGATGCGAGAGGTTTTATTTTCCCCTCACACATCATCAAGGTCAACTATCAGTTCTGGTCTTCCTTCAACCTTTGTAGCTTGGAAACAGTATGGGGACAAGCTCATCCTCGAAAAGGCGAAGATGCAGGAACAGACCAATCGACTTATGGAGGAGCTTCACGGGAAAAAGGGTCGTAATCAAGGGGATTATACTTCTAAGTTTCCTTTGTTTTATTTTCAGTACTTTTGATGTATCAAACTCTTGAAAGAGTACTTTCACTTTGTAATAATTCTTCAATTTGAGTAATAAAATGAGTTTTTCAGTTATCCTAAAGCCTTGTTGTTACAATATTTGCAACTATACTTTTTGAGTTTCTTGAAGTGTCATTTGCATTTGTGCATGTGCATATGCATCAGCATAGCATCCTTTGCATTCCAGGTTCTTACTCGTGCTTCATCTTCACAGACAAGCTGAATCATCGATATAATACTCGAGCCAATTAGCATCGAAGAATGGATCAACTTGAACAAGAGAACCGAATGCTCCGCGATGAAGTCACTACTCTGAAGGAAAGTTTAGAAAAGATTAATGGGTTGGTTGAAGCGTTGTCGAGTCAATCAGCACACAACACTCAAGAAAATACTTAGAGAACTATCATTTCTAAAATTTTATCAGCACCGATCCCAGTGCTGTCTGCTACTACTGAACCTCCATACAGCATGCCACCAGGCTTCCCATGGGGGATGCCTCCCTTTTTCACTCCAGCTGGTTACCGTCCGCCTGTCTCTGAAGTTCCTGCTGTAAGCATTGTTCCTGTTGTAACTGCAATCCCTGCCACCACCGTTGTAATGACTATGCCACCACCAAATATGAATACCACTCCGTATGTCTTGGAAAAGTCGGTGTATCATGGTGCTCCAAGCGAAACTGTAGGGTTTGATGAAAGAATGGATGAATTTCAGGATAAATTTTGAGAAATTTAGAAAGAACTGAAAGCTCTCTGAGGAAAAGAACTGTTCGGAAAAACTGCTTCTGATCTCTATTTGGTTCCGAATGTCAATGTCCCTCCAAAGTTCAAGGTTCCGGATTTTGAAAATTACAAAGGAAACACTTGCCCACAAATTCAACTCGTCATGTATGCTCGAAAGATATCGACACAGACAGACAATGATCAGCTACTTATCCATTATTTTCAAGACAGTCTGACCGGTGCAACCCTCAAATGGTACATGGGGTTAGACGGAATGAAGATTCAAACATTCAACGATCTCTACGAAGCCTTCATTAAGCAGTATAAGTATAATGTTGGCATGGCACCTGATCGAGATCAACTAAGGGCCATGACTTAGAAAGACAAAGAAAACTTCAAAGAGTATGCTCAGCGCTGGCGTGAGTGAGCCGCTCAAGTTACACCGTCATTAGAAGAGAAAGAGATGACCAAGATCTTTTTGAAAACACTCGGTTCATTTTTCTAGAGAGGATGATGGCCAGTGCACCTAGTGACTTCACTGAAATGGTGAACATGGGTATGCGTCTGGAGGAAGGAGTTTGTGAAGGAAGTTTAGCTAGGGAAGGAAGTGCCCCTAGCAGTGCGAAAAAGTATAGAGGTAATTTTATAAAGAAGAAAGAACAAGATGTAAGCGTCGTGCATCAAGGACGACCAAGGAGGAGGTATCAACAACCTCAGCAAGTTGTTGTTGTAACACTTGTACTCAACACCCCGGCCTATCAGCTGCAGTTTGCTCAACCATATCAATAACCTCAAGCTCCCCGAGCTCCACAACCACAGCCACAACGCCAACAGAACCAGCAATCTCCTCAGCAAAATCGACCATAGTTCAATAACCAGGGCCGTGTGCACAAAAGACTAGACTTTGATCCTATTCCTATGACATACACTAAATTATTCCCAGTTTTGATACACAAGGGACACATCCAGACAAAAGTTCCACCAGAGGTACCCAAAAATATCCCATACTGGTATAGAGTAGATAAATTTTGTCCATACCACCAAGGCGCTCCGGGTCATGACATTGAGAATTTGTACAAGTTGAAAGCTGATATTCAAAGGCTGATTAAGTGCGAGATCTTATATTTTAAAGATTCCAATCCTAACGTGCAAGATAACCCCTTGCCTCAGCATGGTTCGTCCACTGTAAACATGGTTCAAGGCTGCTTGAGAAAGTATGATGTATTTGATTTAAAGAATATTCAGGAATCGTTAGTGAAGATGCATAGTGATCTGACGAAGATGATGTTTTTCAATCATGAGCAACACGACTATACTGACTGTTCCATTTGTTTTGTAAACTCTCGAGGCTGCTGCCTTGTGAGAGAAGATATCCAGGACCTAATGAACAAAAGAGTTATTTTAGTTGTATATGAAAAAGTTTCGGTTCCGGTAGAAAGAGATGAAGAAGCATTTGTTATAGTGCCCCACTTCAAGGAAATGGAGCGCATTGAAATTACATACGATAGTAGGAGACCTTTCGTAACTCCCTTAGTAATTAATGTACCTGGACCAATTCCTTATGCTTCTAACAGAGAGGTTCCATACAGGTATAACGCCACGATGACGGAAAACGGAAAGGAGGTACCTTTACCTACTTTACCCTCAGTTGTTAATATTGCGGACGTTAGCAGATTAACTAGAATCCGTTAAGTTTATCCTTCAACGCTTCCAAAGAGTAAAGAGATTTCGTTCAAATGACCTATTACAAAGGACACAACCACAGGGAAGCCTAGTGGAACTTATTCTTCCCAATCTGATAAATTTCTGAGGTTGATCAAAAGAAGCGAGTACAAGGTCGTGGATTAGTTGTTACAGACCCCGTCCAAGATTTATGTACTGCAGTTGTTGATGAGCTCATAAGCTCATAGAGAAGCGTTACAAAAGGTGTTACAACAAGCTTATGTTGAACATGATGTGACTATCAAACAGTTCGATGGCATTGTGGGCAACACCACTTCTAGCAATAATCTCGGGTTCTGTGAGGAAGATCTCCCGGAAGAAGGAAGGAGACATAATATGGAAATTTTCTTTGGAATCTTCTTTTTCTTTTTCTTCTTCTTCCTCCTAAGTTTCTTCTTCTTCTTTGAAGTCCTCCTCACCTTGAGTGCCTCCTTGAAAGTGATTGACCCAAAAGGTTGGGCTTCTTCACTTTTCAATTACTGGTGTTCCATGGTGGTGTTGGTCTCCTTCACCACAGTTGTCTCAGAAGCGATGAGGACTTTGGTACCTACAGAAGGAGTGCTCATTTTGTTAAGAAGAAAAAGAGTTGTAAAAAGATGTGGGATTTCAACCTATGGACTTATGCTTTTATAGAGGATCTTGAGTGTCTCATACGTTGCTTGTGGAAGATTAATCATCGATGATGCATGACTCTAGCTCTTAATTGCAATAATTACTTCTGATGTTTTTGATTCCTGGAAGCTAAAAGACGTGCGTCTAACCGTCTTGAAAAGAAAATAAATTTTTTCAACCAATCTAGCCACTTCTCATTATTTTGAAAAACATGATTAAGTTTTTTGGAAGTACAAAAGTTTTTTTTATTAGAATTTAAATTTTCCCACAAATTCTTTTCTTTAGTATCTTTTCTCTCTATATACTATTCTATTTTAATTACATTTTTGTTGATTGAAAAGGGGGAGAAAATCATGGAATTATTTAAATAGGATAAAAGTATTTTGAATGCTTTTATATATACCTGAACCCATATTATTATTGCTCAAATATATGTGGATGACATAGTCTTTGGTGGAATGTCTGAGAAATTGGTTAAACAATTTGTCTATCAGATGCAATATGAGTTTGAGATGAGTTTGTGTGGAAAACTAACTTACTTTCTTGGGCTGCAAGTCAAGCAAATGGAGGAGTCTATATTTTTCTCCCAAAGTAAGTATACCAAAAGCATAGTCAAAAATTTTGGCTTGGATAATGCTGGTCATAAAAGAACACCTGCACCTACTCATCTGAAGTTGTCAAAAGATGAAAGTGGTACTAGTGTGGATCAAAGCCTGTACAAAAGCATGATTGGAAGCTTGTTGTATCTAACAGCCAACAGACCTGATATTGCATTTGAAGTTGGTGTATGTGCCAGATATCAAGCAAACCCTAAGGTAAGTCACATAAACCAAGTCAAAAGGATTCTCAAGTATGTGAATGGAACCAGTGACTATGGTATACTGTACACACATGGGTGTGATCCTACATTGTCTGGATACTGTGATGCTGACTGGGCTGGAAGTGCTGATGATAGAAAAAGCACCTCTGGTGGATGCTTTTTCTTGGGGAATAATCTCATATCATGGTTTAGCAAAAAGAAAAACTGTGTCTTATTGTCCACTGCAGAAGCTGAATATATAGTAGCTGGCAGTAGCTGCTCTCAGCTGGTCTGGATGAAGCAAATGCTGACATAATACAATATCACGCAGGATGTCATGACACTGTATTATGACAATCTTAGTGCTATCAATATCTCTAAGAACCCAATTCAGCATAGCAGAACTTAGCACATTGATATAAGACATCACTACATAAGAGACCTTGTGGAAGATAAAGTGGTCCCTTGGAACATGTGCCCACAGAAGTACAGCTGGCTGACATTTTTACTAAGGCCCTTGATGCTGCTCAGTTTGAGAATTTGAGAGGCAAATTGGGTATCTGCATAAATGAAGACTCATAGAAATTAATGGCACGTGCGAGTTTTAAAACTTCAATGCAGTCCACGGCCTTGACCACAAAAACTTTCCTCTCCACGCAAACGTGTTATATCTCTGCATATACTTTTTTCTCCGCCTCTTCCTCTCTACAGAATTCTCAATCTGCACTCCACACCAAGATGTCTTCCTATCATAATGCCTCCTCCTCCAAGACCCCTCCCAAATCCTCAAAAGATGTTCCTCCTACTGCTGAAGAACCCAAGCGCAAGTATCTTCATCCCACTGCTGAAGAACTTAGGCGAATCAGCAACTGGGAAGGCACGACTTACATGGATAAATCGAATAGGAAAATTGTCGATGATATACTCAAAAGAGGGCTTCCAATTTGGGGGATCACCATTCCCCTGGCTCACAGGGATCCACCTCACAATTCTGATATGCCAGAGGACGATCCTGATGACATCAATAAGGACATCTCAATGTCAGATTCAGATGACAGTGATTCCAACTCTTCTGAGGAAGATGATTAAAGTGAGATGATAGACTGCTGAGGGGCTCAGTCTGCTGCTTGCTGAGCCAATGTCATGTGCTGTTGGTTTGAGTATTTCATTGTTTTTATTTTTTTGTACCAACAAGAATTTGTGATGCTCTCTATGAGCAGTGTGTGTAATTTGCCCCTAACAATTGTAATGTTACAATTTTTGATATATGTTAAGTCCTTAGTTGGATATTAATTTGTGGCTAAAAAGGGGGAGAGAAAGATAGGGTGATAATAACAGCAGGTGGAAGAACAGGTGCAGCATATGTGATATTGTGTGCACATGGTATAATCATGCTTGCAGGTGTGACCACAGGTGCTGCTGAGGATGTGTGTGATAACAGATGCCTAGTGTTGTTAGTAATATGCTGATGCAATATGTGTGTGAATTCCTATGGTGTATAGGAATGTTTGTTGCTAACCATGTGTGATCCTAGAAGGTGTTTAGGAGTTGTGTGTGTCTGCATGATAGTAGCAGAGTGTGTTGTGCATCTCTTCAGGGGGAGTAGTACAGGTGTGTGTGCTTCAGGATGTCATCCTGAATGTCATAACATCCAGAGCAGACTGGATGAATATGTGTGACTGCAGAGTGTGCAGGTTAAGTGCTCAGCTGGTAAGGTGCATCAGTTGAGGGGGAGTAACCCAGTGTGTTACTCAGCAAAGTGTGACATCTGTAGTGGCAACTAACAGATGGTTAACAAGGTGAGTTATAACAGTGAGAGCTAACTGTGAGGACTCTGAGAGTGTGTTGAGCTAGTAACTTTCCTGCATGACAGGGCACATGATAAGTCTTCTGCTGTGTGTAAACTCTTATATGTTAACAGGGTGTTTTAGCCAAAAATTTGCCAAAGGGGGAGTTTGTAAGTGCTCTTAATTGGCTGCATTTTGTGGCAAAACATTAGAGTTTGCATGTATGTCATACTGAATGTTAAGACATACATAATTATGTGTGTCTAGGGTAAGTTAACTATAAGCTAATCTGAATGTCATACAGAATGTTATGACACTAACCGTATGACATCCAACGAGCAAGTTGGTTTTTATGGTATCTAGAAATCAAGAAACAAATCAGGAACTCAAGCTGAAAGACAGGAGACATTTGAGAAGCCCTAAAGTGAAACAAATGCTCCTGAATTAAATGGCAAGCGTGCAGATAATTGAAGAGTAGGGTTTGTTATGATTAAACCTAACTGTGTGCACCAAGGCCCAAAGGACTGACTGCTGCTATAAATATCAGAAGGAGCAATCCTAGAAGAGAAGCTCTTGACAGAAGAATAGAGAGTGCATATTACAGAGTCCGTGTGAGTTAAGAAGGTTGTTCTTCACATGAGTATTGTGAGTGAACAAACTGTGTTCTTCACGTGTGAATTGAGTCTTAGGAATACTTGTTTACCAAGCAGCTATTTGCTGCATTGGTTAGGTAGATTCTAAGTTGTGTCTCACTCAAAGCTTTTAAGCAAGAATGGTGTGTCCCTTGATGAAATCCTTAAAGCAAGATCAAGGTGTGTATGAAGTGTTTCTTCATCTTTATTCTGTAACTGTAATTGGATATCACTGTAGTGTGATTGAGGGGGAGTGAGTGGGAATACTCAGGTCTAGAGTGTCTCTAGGTTGAAGTGTCATTGGGTAGGTTTTAAGTGAGGAGTGCAAACAGAGTTGTTTGACTCTGAATTAATTCTGCTGATAGTGAATTTCCTCCCTAGCTTGGTATCCCCCAGATGTAGGTGTTGTTGACACTGAACTGGGTGAACAATTGTTGTGTTATTTACTATTTTTACTTACAGTTTAATTAGTTAGTACAGTAGCCAATGTCACAGTGGATGTTATAACTTTGGTAATAACATTCATCGTGTGCTTGCCAGAATTTCAAGCTTGTTGATTCCCCTCATATTTAGAACACAACGATTTAAAGATAGTCTTAGCAGTAGACATATTAATGATGTTGATATACTCAGAATGAGATATAGCATCTACCATAATGCTTCTAACTCTAAGATGATATCAGTGAAGCTTCTTCTGAGCTGGCGTGAGAGATTTTCTATTTTTGATCATCCCAACACCATCAACTTCTATAGCAATACCTTATTCAAGGATATCCCATAGTTCAATGATATATGAGTAAGCTTTCCTTTCCCATCATTTAAATTCAACATAGTCACTTACTGAATATGGGAGGATTTGTAGAGCAAAATACTTCTCAAATGGTACTTGATTCCTTCTTGAAACAAAATCTTCACCAACATATTTTTCTCATTGGATATTTATCTGCACCACTGTTAAGTGTTAAGCACAAACCATACTCTGATGCCAACTGAATGTGAGAAAAATACACGAGAATGGGGGTTGAATTGTGTTCTCCAATTTGCGTTGCTTCTATAAGAGTTTGGAACCTGATTAACAAGTTGTAGCAGAATAATAGCAAAAGCAACTAATTGATAAATGAACAAATATAATTTATCCTAGTTCCTCTCAAACTAAGACTAGTCTAGTCCCTTGCAGCACAATAGGTTTACCACTATAATCAAATCATGATTACAATTGCTTATGCCCTCGAGCATAAGACTTTCCTTGCTCCTACCTACAACCTAAGACTTGCCTGCTCAATTAGCACCTGATCAAGGTTTCTTGCTTAGATCCTCAGATCTTAAGATTTTCCAACTTATACCCTCAAGTACAAGACTTTCTGCTCAGACTAACAACTTAAGACTTTCCTGCTTAAATCCCACAGATTCAAGACTTCCTGCTTAGACCTCCAGTCCAAGACTTCCTGCTTAAATCCCACAGATTCAAGACTTCTGCTCATACCCTCGAGTACAAAAATTTCCTGCTCAAACCTCCAGTCCAAGACTTCCTGCTTAAATCCAATGGATTCAATACTTCTGCTCCTACCATCGAGTACAAGGGTTTCCTACTTAGACCTCCAGTCCAAGACTTCCTGCTTAAATCCACTTATTCAATACTTCTGCTCACACCCTCAAGTATAAGACTTTCCTGCTCATATTCCACGAATCCAATACTTCCTTGCTTATACTTGTAATCCATGACTTCCTTGCTTAATCAATAGTTTGGTCAAGACTTCAATGCTTAAGCACATAGCAAGAGACTTATTTGGCTCAAGCTCAGAGCAAGAGACTTTGACACTAATAACATATAGTAAGAGACTTTATTTCTAAACTACTAAATAACATGTTTAGCATAATAGACAACAAGGTATACTTGATATACAATCAGAGGTACAAGATAATAACCATAACAAAGATCATAGCTCTTAAGATTTCTAAGATATTCAATGTTTAAGAAATCTTAAGGTTTTGTATAAATTACAACAGATAGCAGAAACTCTGCATATTCAGTGTTATTGTTGATCTTGTTATTCTTCCATGTTGATAGAAGCATGAGACGCTTCTTTCTTCTTGTTCCTCTTTCTTTTTTCCTTGTTGTTGATCCAGATTAAATTTTCAACTACTTATATAGAAGTTACAAAAGAATATTCGTTGGAAGAGATAATTTGTACAGGTGTCTTTGTTACTCCATAGTACTAAGAGACTTTGAAGATATATACACAAAAATATCTTTATCCATCGTGTAACTTGTTTAACCATAGCGTCTTCCTTGTGAGTTTGTACTATAGATCCGTTGAGAGTGGATATCGATAAAGCATGTCAATTCTTCTTGAGCCATGTGAACATAGACTCTAGCTGTCAAACTGATTTGACATTGTAGCTTATTTATGCAGTATAAATCACTTAGGTTTGTTTTTGGTCTTGAATGATTATCAGAAGTTGATACATTCAATAAGTGCAGAGATAATATATTGCTCTTATGATACTGATACATTCAACTTCAGAGTCTATGCAAACCTATATCATCAGACTTCACTTAATAACGTCATTCAGCTCTGAACCATCAGAAGTCAAGAACTCAGCTTCTCTCAAATGCGTTCTCTTATCAGATTCTGAATAGAGTCTCCTTAAGCTTTAAAACTTGCATACTTAGAACACATATTAGATAACACCATTATTCTTTCAATACTTTTTTATCATCAAAATCTTAAAAAATATATGTGATGAACAAATCTTGTCCTAACAATAATAGTTTCTACTTTCTTCATCTTTTCAAGGTTAAGATTCTTGAAATGAATCTTCTTATAGCTCATTCTATCAGAAGGTTCAACTACAGTAATGTGTTCCCTTACAAATTTAGCTTCTTTGCCTTTATTCAACCATAACTCTACCATATCAATAACCTCTTTTGAAACTAGAAACTCGTGGATAAGTTTGTTGCTCTCATTATTAATGACTACAGAAGGATCTGAAATCGAAACATACAACAACAACAACATACAAAAAAACAAAAAAAAAACATAAACTCTCAAACAAGGAAGAAGAAGAATACCTTTATGTATGAAGAAAGATCTAATGACGAAGAAAAGAGAAAATATGTTCTAAGGTTTTGTTATAATAGATACGGCGATACTGTCAAGAAACAAGTGAAAAAATCTTAACACTAGATATAGGACAACGGAACATACTGAGGTACATACATAAAGTATTAAATTATTCGGAAAATTAGTAAGATGAGACATCATTTATTATTTAAATAGTAACTCTACGGTAATTTCAGATAATTTTCTCTTTAAATATCACAATTTATAAATTATTTAATTTTTTTCACTTATTTAAATAAATAAATATCCAAAACATCAAATTTACAAAATACAAACTTTCGAACCCTATTATTATTCACACTATTTACATATACTCAAATCATTCAACTTTCCAAACTTATAATTTAAAGATATCCAACAATACACCAATCACTTTCTTGCTTAGAAGTTCCATAACATGCACGTTTTCTTGTGTTCTTTGATGGTGCAACTTGGGTAGTTTGTTACGGACTGTTTGGAGAGAGCCAACGTTTGATTTCAACTCTTAACATCACTGCTGACCCCAAAAAAAAAGAAGAAAAAAATCTTAACATCATCACCTACTACAAATACAAGCTCTGAATATCTCATAACATTGATAATGACATCTATAAACTGAATTATCACGTTAAATATTCTTAGAGGTTGATGGAGGCTTTCAATTATTTTAAGTTTGATGGTTAGATCTATTTGTTCACGCTTTCTCTTTGACCTTAGTGGTGGCTATCTTTCTTTTCTATATTTTTTATCCTCTTCTCAATAGTTTTAATACATCAAATTAGTCTTATAAAGTCCTTGGTTATAGTTATAGATTGCCTTCTATAATATTGTTAGGATTGAATAAATAATCCTAATTTCCTAGTCACTCCAAAGAAAATATAACAGAAAATCCATTTACAGAAGCTAAATTTACCCTGCCACCCTCCTCCAATTATCGATAATATTCAAATTATTCTTATAAAATTATAGTAAAAAATAATTACGAAAAATCTGATAGAATAAAATAAATATTTAGTATGAATTGAAAAATGTAATAGTGTATTTAAAAAATTCGGTATACATTTTTATCTGTTTTTAAAAAAACGAGTTTAACACTTTTGAAATTTTTTATAAATCTAATATATTTTATAATTTTTTAAATTTTTAAAAAATTCAGTAATTCATATTTGATAAACCAAAATTTTTTATTAAGAATTTTTAAAAAATCCATTTTATTTTGTAGTTTTCTGACGCATTTGAAATAATCGGTAAAACTTTTTTTTAATAAAACAATGATTTTATACTAGACTTTGAAAAAATTGAAAAGTCCGGTAGAAAATGTATCATTTTACACTAGTTTTTAATAAATATCTGATATAAAATTATAATTTTTTGAAAAAATATATAAATTCACATCTGTTTTTAAAAAACATGTGTAAAAATATGTTTTTTAAATATATTTTTTCAAAAATCCCAATAAAAATTTATAGATCCCTCAAAAGAATTTAGTAAATTTAGTAAACACTAAATTTTTTTAAAAACATATAATTCGCAAAAGATATTAAGGTAAAAAATCACTACTTCAAAAGAGGTGACAGACAAGGGTGGCAAAACGGACAGTGGTCCGCTAGGCCGGTCCGCGCACCTGTCAAATTAATGGCGGATTGCATTGAAATTTTGAGCTCGCTTATTCGTCTAACGCATTCCGTTTTAAGTCTGCTCTGCCTTAAGTCCGCCAAAAACGAGGCGGGTTGTCCCGCCAGTCTACCAAAAAAGGGACGGGTTGGTCCGCCAATCCGCTAACATAGTTATCAAGCACTAAAATCATTTTTTTTGTTGATTGAAGGTTAGTATTTGAACTATATTTTGGACTACTTGTTGATAATTCTATTTTATATATGTTAATATGTGAATATATGCAATTTTTTAAAGTGAAATTTGTTATAAAGTTGCTTTATAAAAATTTGATTTAAAAAATGAATTGAAAATATAATTGAAATGTAAAAATTAACCTATTAATTTATTTAAAAAAATAAAAAATAAATAAAAGAATAGGCGAACAAGATCGCCAACCCACCACTTTGGCGAAGTGGATTAGAATTTTAAGTTTATTTTCACTTGACAAACTTACCCTCTCCATTTTTTTTTGTGGACAGATTTAAGGCGAGGCAGGGTGGGCGATTGTTTTACCACCCTTCGGGTTAAATTTGGAGGTGATAAATTCTCCTTCAATCATCAATTAATTACATTATAATTTTAGTTTTATGAAAAAAAAAATTATGGATCTTAAATTGGAGTTTATGAGATTTGTGTTTGGGTTATTTACAAATGAAAAGGTAATGAGAGATCTAATCATTTTTATTGTTTTGATCCCTAAATTTTATAATCCTCAAACTTTGTATGATTTTTGTCTGATTTTTTTAATGGGGTGTTTATACAAGGTGCTGTTTAAGTTATTAGTAATGTAATTTCTGAGGTTTAGTCTACATTTTGTGAGGAATCGTCAAATTTTAGAGTGTATTGTTATAGCTAATGAAGTGGTGGATGATGCTAAAAATGAAGAAACAAAAGAAAGAATTAATTATGTTTAAAGTGAATTTTAAAAAAGCATATGATTCTATAAAATTTGGTTATTTAGATTATGTAAAAGGCAAGATGGAGATTTTTAATGAGATGAAGGAATTGGATTAAGGAGTATACCTGGTAAATTTTAGCATAGTTCTTATTAATGGAAGCTCAATTGACAAATTTATTTTGGAGAGAGGATTGAGGCAAGTGGTGCTTTGTTACTGCTATTATTTCTTATTATGATTGAAGGCTTGAACCTTATGCTTAATGATGTCGTAAACACCTGTTTTTTCAGAGGGTATAGGATCAACACATACTCTAAAGTTAGAATCTTCCACTTGCAATTCACTAATGATACTCTAATCCCGTGCAAAGTGAGCGCGATTTTGATTATTTTGAAAATGATATTAGATTCGAAGATTAATTTTCAAAAGAGTTTGCTAGTTAGAGTTAGTATAGTGAATTCGTGGCCAATAGAAGCTTCGATGTTGTTAAATTGCAAAATAGGCAACTCCGTGGGCGCCTGTTTTGGAAATCTATTATTGAGAAAATTTAAAAAAAAAGTTATTCAAGTAAAAAAGCAAGAACTTAACGGGTGGTCTTCTAGTACTCATTAAAATTGTTTTCACGTCTTTGTTGATTTACTTTCTTTCATTTTTATTGAATCTCACAAGTATTATTTCATCTATTAAATCCTTATTTAAGTCTTTCTTATGAGATATAGGTGGGTTGAAAGTTTGAAGGGTAACAAAGTTCAATTTATCCTCGATCAAAAAATGATTGTGGAGGTTGAATGTTGATCATGATGGGTTATATTTTAAGGTCTTAGCAGCGAAATATGGTGTAAAAGGTAGAAGTAGTAAGCGTTAAGGTAGTAAGATGATTGTGTGGTGATAGACTCGACTAGAGCTAGGGAAGGAAGATGGATGAATCAAGGTTGGTGGTTAGAAGATCGTTTAACACGTTTAGTGTGTAATGGAGAAGGGTCATTTTTTTGAATGACCATTGGCTAGAGGGAGGGAGACTTAGTAATAGGTTTTGTCGTCTATAAAAAATATACTTGTGAAGATGAGAGTAGTAGGTTGGGGATCTAGGGGTCTTGGTTGGAGGAGTAAGAGGAGACTTTTGGCATGGGAGGAAGGACAAGTGGTAGAGTTTTACTCTTTGTTAGTTAACATTGTTTGTTAGAAAGTGTTTATGGCAGTTGGGAGTGGATTCACGATGGTGATAGTGGTTATTTCGTGAAAGGTGGATGTAACATTATAATACTTAAAGATCAACTTGACCCTAAACTGATTTAGAATATCATTTGGAACAAAATTACACTATTAAAAATATACATGCTTGCTTGGAAGCTGATTAACAATAGAGACCTCGCTAAAGGTGACCTAGCATAAATAAGGAATAATTCCACCAAGATTAATATAATGTACCGGTGGATGTGGTAAGGAGGAGGGCTTCCTTTATTTTTTTTTAGAGTGTGAGTATTTTGATTTGATTCAGAGTTGTCTTTATAAGTAACTAAAGATTTTTTATATGCTTTTGAATACTATTAGACATCATATCCTTCAATTTTGTGGATCATATTCTTTCAACAAAGAGGTCCAAAAGTGTTTTCTAGTCTTCTATCTGGTGGCAAGGATTTGGGTTATTTCAAAAGAAATTTTTTTTTAGACTTTCAACAATAAGAACCAAGTCTCCTTTAATTATTGAACAAGGTTTTAGTTCTTTCTTAGAGTGGCAGAAGGCTAAGAGATAAGAGGCTAGAAACGTTTATTGATATAAGTACTTGGTGGACTAACCATTCGTCTAACATTGGTTACTCTATTATGGAGCTAAGAGCTAAGATTGTTTTTATCGTATCCTTTTTGTTTTGTCTTTGGTAAAAAAAAATTATGCTCTAGTCACATCTTGTACTTAAACAACAATGATATTCCTACACCCTTTTCTTACACCAAATACATATATCGTATTTATACAATAAACAGTGTTTTTTTTAATTAAAAAAAATTATGAACAGTACGGAAACTATGAACAGTTACTTTAAAATAGTGAAATAAAATTGATTAATGAAATATAAAAAGTTAGTTAATAAAGTGATGAAGTTAGTTAATAAACGCGACAGATATTAAAAATTATTTTTAGTAATGAACTAAAATTGGTTAACAAAAAGTAAAAAACTGGTTAATAAAGATATGAATTTGGTTAATAAACGTTTAGATATTAAAAATAATTTTTAGCAACAAATAAAGTTGGTTAATAAAATGTAAAAAGTTGGTTAATGAAATTACGAAGTTGGTTAATTATACAATTTTTTATTAATATTATTTAATTTAAAAATAAAAAATAAAAATAAAATATTAAAATAATAACTTTTTATATTTTTTATAAAAATATATATATTTATTATAATATTTCACTGTTCAAACAGTTAAATGTATGAATTTGAGGTAAAAATAACATTTTTCTTAAATAAATTCTCTTTTTCATTATTATCTTTTATTTTGCCTTCTTTAAAAAAACATTATAATTAATTAATTTTGAAAATAAGACTTTGATATTGACATGTTAACAAAAGCAATACAGAAAAGCATGACTTACCAATAACGAAGAAATATCAATTGAATGACCAAAGAAAACCCTCACAGGATACATAAAAAAAAAAGTTCTACAATGGAGTTGTTGGTGTAATTACCACTTATCAAAAATAATTCAAATTCTCCAATCCCATATTTCCAAAAATGTTCATCAACCTCTAAACAAAATTAAGTGGACGACTCAGGTAATTAAGCAACATAGTTACATGTTAATTTGTTTCTAAGGGGGTTGGGGAAATAATGTGTAGATTAACATTGAAGTCAATAGTTAGGCAGATTACTTGGCCTCTAATTAATTGAAAATGTGACAAAAACTATAATTATTAATATTATACTATAAAAAAATGTGACCAAAAAATTAGATAAATACCAATATTCATGCATGTATGTATATAGTGTAACTCTTTCAAATAGAATGCGACCTTAGTGTTATTATATATTCAAGAGGTCCATAAGTCAAGGAATCTCTGCATAAGTAATTTTCTAAGGGTAGTTAGGATTAGAAGAATGTATTCCTAATCTTTTACTAATTATTTTAATTAGTGTGATCATCAATTATGTCATCTAGTATTTTTGTTGGCTTTATATTTCACTAAGGTGTTTTTATTTTGTAGTATTATTAAACATTATTAAACATACAAACCAATTATTTGTAGATGAGATCTAAAAAGATTACATGGAAGTCTATTGTTTTGATCTTAGGTTGTTACAAGACAACATACTCTTTGGAGGAATCAAAAAAACAAGGTTCATTCCAAAGGTTGTCTTTGTCTGACGTAAGCATTTCTAGCTCTAGTATTCAAGCTATTGAGGATCTTTCAGTTTCTTTAGCTGGTTCAAAGCTTTACATGTTCAATCTTGAGGAGTTAAGAGAAGCAACTCATAGTTTCTCATGGAGTAATTTGTTAGGTGAAGGTGGTTTTGGACCGGTTTATAAGGGTTTTGTTGATGATAAACTCAGACATGGTTTGAAGGCTCAACCTGTTGCTGTCAAAAGATTGAACTTGGATGGATCACAAGGTCACAGAGAATGGCTGGTTAGTAAAATACAAGAGATATGAATGAAATATAAGTTATAGATAATGAAACATGATTAAGAATAAGAACATGTTTTTTTCATTTTATAGGCGGAGATTATATTTCTTGGACAGCTAAGACATCCACATCTTGTGAAGCTAATTGGATATTGTTGCGAGGAAGAGCAGAGGCTTTTGGTGTATGAATATATGGCGAGAGGAAGTTTGGAGAATCAATTATTCAGAAGTATGTTACATTTTTTTTACTTTTAACGATACTATATTAACGAACCTTTAAGGTTTGATTTTTGATTTTTTTTGTTTGCGATATATGCAGGATATTCTGCTACCTTACCATGGTCGACAAGAATGAAAATTGCGTTAGGTGCGGCTAAGGGACTAGCTTTTCTTCATGAAGTGGATAAACCCGTGATATATAGAGATTTCAAAACTTCAAATATATTACTGGATTCGGTAGGTTCATTCTCTTTTGCTCGGTCATAATGTTGCATCTTATGCTAAACAATATCATGTAAGTTTTTTTTTACTCTCTTTAAATCCAGGATTATACTGCTAAACTATCGGATCTTGGATTAGCTAAAGATGGTCCTGAAGGAGAAGAAACACATGTGACAACAACTTGCATAATGGGAACAAAAGGCTATGCTGCTCCTGAGTATATCATGTCAGGTATCTACCATGTTCGAAAAAACAATTTAATTAAGTGTTTATAGTATAATTACTTATCTTATACGTGTTTAGGTCTAAGTTATTTCTATGACAATAGATGAAACAAGAGTAATGTGTTGTTGGGATTTTCAGGTCACCTTTCTACCAAGAGTGATGTGTATAGCTATGGAGTAGTGTTGCTGGAACTGCTTACAGGAAAGAGAGTAGTAGACAAAAACAGACCAAATAAAGAGAGGCACCTTGTGGAATGGGCAAGACCTATTTTGAGAGATCAAAGAAAGGTTCTTAATATCATAGACTCAAGATTAGAGGGACAGTTTTCTATTAAAGGAGCTTTGAAGATTGCTGCATTGACATATAAATGCTTAAGTCACAACCCTACCCCAAGGCCTAATATGAGTGACGTGGTAAAGATATTGGAATCACTTCAAAACTTTGATGATGTGATCATAGGACCATTTGTGTATGTGGCTGTTAGTGAAAGTGGTCATTAAGATAATGACAAGTGGTGTCGGGTTTGGTCCTAGGCACATAAAAACTATGTTCTGCCTATGGTAAGAGTATAAGAGTTGACTCGTTTTAATCATGAAGCTGAATGTAAGTAATTACTAGGTGCATGATTTAGGTGAGTATATCCAAAATTTGTGTAACAAAAGATGGATGATGATACTCTATACAATTAAAGGTTCATAGATTTTCAAGGTTCAATAGTTAGTTCATTTTATTTTCCTTTCAATACATGATACTTTCAATTTTGTTATTTAAGTTTGTTATAGTAAAAATACACCAATAATTAATAAAAGTAGTTTAATAAAAATGTTTTGCTTTTGACAATTTTATTGGATATCTTAATATGTGTACAGCCAATTTTGAAATAGATAATAATTTTTGTCTAATATGCATCCTAATGAATCACTATAATGTATTATTATTTTTATACTTTAAATAGTTTTTTGTTTTTTAATACAAGAGGGCATAAGTCCAAAAAATAAAAAACTAACTAATAATTAATAAAATGGGGATTAGGAACTCCTCTAAAACCTACGAGAAAATTGAACTCAATTATGTAGGACAAATATCATATGATTCAAGTTCTAATTCTCTTCAATCTCAATTTTGCCAATATATTTTGCACACTTATTTGATTCTCTATAAATATGATCAATGCGAACTTCACAGTCATGATCAAGCAAAGACTTAATTTTTTTGGAACAGTTCCCAACTAGTTCCCATTTTAGTTGATGAAGTAGTGACTAGTGAGAGTTTCAATGCTGGCAATACTTATGTCCTTTGGCAAACACTTAAGCCTTCAGCCTTCAAAGACTCCTCTCCACTTTTCTATGTCCTTTGGCAAACACCTACTTCAAGCCTTCAAAGTCCTATGTCCTTCTACTTCAAACCTTCAAAGACTCAAGCTCTGCAACCCCTACTTTGCGAATACTTTTGTGTTTTTGAAAACCCACCTCTTCAAGCTCCATTGATGTCTCTAATAATCCACCACACTATGTTTCTCCTTCTCACAGCTCCATCTGTATTATGTCTAATCTAGTCATTATCTAGTTGTGCCCATTTAATTTGCCGCATTTGCCTCTATCTACTCATGGCTCTCTGCTACATACCAATGTTCATCTCATAATCCTACTCTTGATCTTATGTTTGCTGCCAAATGTGTAAGGATCACATAGTCATCCAAGTGCTCCCTTTGTACTAAGCAACCATCCCACTTTGTTCTCCAATTCAAGGCCATAAACAAGCTAGCACAACTTCCATCAGAACACTCTTATCATATCCCTTGAAAAGGGATGACAATTGCTTTTTTTCCTTTCATTTCTCAACTCTCATACACATGATGAATCATTGATAAATCTCACGCTATCTTAACAATAATTTATTGATAATAATTAGTTAATTACAATAACTGCATAAACTTACACAACATAGCATAAACACCCTGTCTCAAATTCTCATTTGCAACAGATCTAACTTAAACAATAGAAAAATAGCAATAACAGTAAAACCTAACCGATTAGCAATAATCATAACAAGAAACTGAAATTAAGCACATGCGCAAGAACTATCAACGACGACGGAATCTTCGCCGTCGCTCCTGAACAACAAATAACCAACCGCAAGACCAACAACAATAGCTATAAACACGCCACCGTTATACGACATAACAGACAACATCAAGAAATACCCGATCGCCGAGCTTAACCCGAACAGAACCGCCCCGGCGACTCTCACGCCTAATTTAGCTCCACTTCCGGCGAATGTCCGTCGAAGAAGAGGCGCCTCGATCTGCGCCGGAAACGGCTTTCCGGAGGCCAAAAGCTTGAGGCGAATACGGCGATTCTCGAGCAACTGGTAGAAAATGGAGACGATGAGACAAGCGAGTAGACTCAGTGTGTAACTCGTCCATGAATCGGTTTTCCATGAATCGAAGAGGAGAGTCACTTTTTTGCTCCAATAGAAGGTCATGTGCATCATCTTCGCTGAGTTTTTTTTTTTTTTGAACTTCGAGGGTTTGTTGAACCACCAAAAAAATCAACTTTTTTTTTCTGTTATCTTTCTTTCCTTCTATTGATTCTTCGTTGTTGTATTTTTTGTTGCGTTGCTTTTAGGGTACGCTGTTGTTATTCCTAAAATGCCCTCGTTGCGGATATTTTTTGAAGGTTATTTACGGAATTTCGCTGATAAAACAAACTAGTTGGTAGTACATATAATATGGAACATCGCCGATCTTGATCTCTGTCGTACTTGTACTGCATAGTCGCTAGTAGCAGTAATTTTTTTTTTTATAATAGTAACAGTTATTTTAAATATATATAAATCCTCAATTGCCAGATTCTTTACTCTTATATCCTCTTTGAAACAATTATATTTTCCTTTATTTTTATTTAAAAAATTAAAAATATTTTTTCATTATTTAATATTAATTAAGTTAATTATAGTATAATCAAACTATATATATATATATATATATATATATATATATATATATATATATATATATATATATATATATATATATATATATATATATATATATATATATATATATATAATTTATTAATATTTTATGTGCATAGTATTTAAGACAACCTTTGAAAAAAAATTATGTTCATGATTTGATATAATGTACATCATTTTTATTTATCATTTTATCTTAAATCCAACTATTCAAATGCTATTAGATTTTGGATAACATTTGAGAGTTCTCACCATTTGCTCATTCCAGTACTCAGTATTTCTTGTATGGGAAGGTTAATATCCTTTATCTTGATTGGGTCTAAAAATAATTCACTAAAACAACAAATTCATAATTGTAACGAAGAGTTTTAAATAACAAGAGCCCTAAATAACAAGAGTCTTAAACACATATCATTCTCAAAATAAAAATGATATGTGTTTAGGGCTCTTGATTGATACATGTAAGAATGAAAGACTATAATCATTTATTTCACTTCTTCTTCACAAATCTGGTACATCAAACATCATTACTTATGTTATTGTTGTTGTTGCTTGTAACACCCTTATTCTACCCCACAGATATTACGGCAAAATAACACGGATTTTAGAGTAAAATATTACTTTCATTAAAAAGTCACAAAAGGGCGTACATTTCTCAAAGTCAACAAAATTGGTCAATACTCCGTAACACACGGGTTTTCTCAAAATACATCATATACATCGGAACTCAAAACATAACTCAATGTTTTCCTAATAAGGGAACATCAGTAGAATAACCCAATGATATACAATCAACTCAAAGAACTCAACCCGGTGTTACATATCATAACAAGACCCTCTAAATTAACCATAAAGGCTAACGACTCTAAAACTTCGAAATACTCCTCGACGGCGTCCACGACTAAACTTGCTCATCTGCACGTTACCCACATGGAGGTAACATTCAAACAGACAGGGTGAGTAAGACAATTCATAATAATCAATGTATAACAATTAATGCATAAACGGCATATTACTCATAATTACATGCAACACATTGATATCCTTCAAATATACCTCAAAGGCCATAACGTCATAGTTCATACAAAAAGACTCATAGATGCAATGCGACACAACTCAATGCATGTGGTACCAATCATCACAGCGCGATGGACACTAGGCCATCAACCCTCCATAGATCCCCATCAATAGGATCGGAGCACATCAAAATACTTCACATCCACACAGTGGGATTAAAGTCAAAGTAATCGAGGTCCTGAACCGAAGTTCGGATGCACATGAATGCATGATGCACACAACACAATAATAATCCTCACAATAACATCATAGGTGCATCATCATTCATCATATTCATCACCATCAAACGTCATAATTCATCATATTAATCATCATACAACATATCATCATAATTCATCATATTACTCATCATACAACATATCATCATAATTCATCATATTACTCATCATATAACATATCATCATAATTCATCATCTTAATCATCATACTGCATATCATCATAATTCATCATATTACTCATCATATCAATTAATCTCACACATCATGTCATCATATAATCACGTATAAATCACATATTAGTTCATAATCATATTATCCCATATTATCCCATATCAATTCATAATACTACCTACATATCATCTCATATTAATTTATCAAATTATACTCACGGTAATCCTCACACTATCGCCTATCAATCACATAATCTTCACAGTTCTACTCATGTTAATTTGTCATATCATCACATAGTATTCACATATTAATCCCTGATACCATCTCACTTTGCCTCATATTAATTCATCATAATCACACTCGCGGTAATTCTCATACTAGCACTTATTATTCACGCAACCTCACTGTCATACTCATATTAATTCATCATATTATTACAGTTACCCTCATGGTAATTCATCAGGAAAATCGCAGCATCAAAACATCAAGGCATCACTGAACCGAAACACGATTCATTAATAGGATATATACACAATTGACTTCTCAAACATAATTAGATATAAAAATATTGGGAAACCAATTCCCTTATCTATACTATGTTATGGCCCTGTTCATTAGCTTTCTAACGCTTCGAACGGGGTCAAAACGGACTTACGGATCAAAAGTTACGTCCAAAACGATTTCGACCGAAAACATGAACAGTCGTGACGGACATCAAAATGCTATTACGCTCTGGAACCTAAATCAACCCAAAAGTCCATACGATTCACTTCCCCAATGCCCCCAAAACATCTCTAAATCATCCCTAAGGTCTTACGGTGGTAAAGACACAAAACCTACGGTTTACTAGGCCAATCCCGTAACATATTCACGCCCTAAATCACAATTTTTCTTTCAATTACACCCTAAGGCATCAGAGTTACTCACTATCAAATATTCATATCCCTTCAGGGTTAGACATATAAAAATTCAAGGTTTTGTCCATAAGGCCTACCTTTCCCTTTTCCCCAACGGATTCCAGGTTAGATTCACACTAATAGGTTTAGGCCACGAAGGCCAAAGATCACTATTTCTCATATCTATACTTTAACAGTCAGGAATACTTACCACTACACCACAACCATCAGGGTTCTCACTATCAAATTTCCCTACAGCGTTAGAGTCAAATCATAGTTTTTGGTCATGAAGGCCTAGTTTCCCTTTTTCCCAAATAAATCCCTATGGTTAAAATTCTCAATAATCAATTTAGGCCACGAAGGCCAAAAATCCCTTTTTCTCATTATTCGCCTCAAAACTCTTAAACCCTTAAACCCTTAAATCAACTTTAAATACACTGAAAGTCCCACATGGAAAATTATGAAAGGCTATACTCCCCATACCTTAGCCGATTCGCAGATTTCACGATTAACTTCGGGATCTTCCGAAGCTTTTGCCTCTACTTCTCCCTCCTCAGAGCTCTGGCCTCATTCTTTCCACGGTTAACCAAAATGAATCCTCCACCTTCAGAATTCTATTTTGTCAAACTTAGATTTGGACCACACAATTGGGCTTTTCCCATAATACCCTTACTAACTCTTCATAATGTCCAATTTACCCTTATTTCTCTTATATTTATTTTAATTCATAATAATATTAATAAATCCATATTACATACTATTATTCCAAAATAAATACTCCAATATGCATAATTCCTCAATAATTCTCAAAACCACCGAAAACACCCGAAATACCAAAAATAAGAATATTCCCAATTAAATAAATTAATTAAAATATTCTGATTAAATTCGGGGTGTTACAACTCTCCCCCACTTAAAAGAATTTTCGCCCTCGAAAATTACCTCAAGAAACAGAGTCAGATACGACTCCCTCAACTGACCTCCAAGTTCCCAATTCCAAGTTTCTCCAGCTGGTCCGCCCAAACTACCTTCACCAAAGGAATATCTTTACCTCGAAGTTGCTTCTCGTTCATCAACCTGAACTAGCAACGCCTCGACAGTCAAATTACCTCTCACTTGTACATCATCCATCTGAATCAATGTACTTCTTCAACTTAGGCACATGCCACATCATGTAAATTCACAAGCGACAGCGATAAAACAGTCTAACATGCTACCTCTCCCATGCTTCCGCTGTGTCACTTCCGATACAAATCAACAAAACACAATGTATGCTTTCGAGACTTCAAAGCTCGACCAATACCAATCACCATCGTA
Source organism: Lathyrus sativus (assembly GCA_963859935.3). NCBI lineage: Eukaryota > Viridiplantae > Streptophyta > Magnoliopsida > Fabales > Fabaceae > Lathyrus > Lathyrus sativus. The sequence continues at coordinate 610,904,426 of OZ012739.1, forward strand.
ACTCTCAAAACACGTCTTTTCTTAGATCTTCTTGATCTTTTCAGTCGTCTATTACCCAATTCTCAGGTCCGAGCACAACACTCTCTCCCGAATCATATCAACACCAAGGAGTCATACACCTCCTACCATACAAATCCTCATACGGTGCCATTCCGGTGCTAGAATGCTAACTGTTATTGTAGGTAACTCAATCAATGATAATTAACTATCCCACGATCCACCTTGATCCAACACACAAGCTCTCCACAAATCCTCTAAAGACTGGATAGTTCTCTCTGTCCGTCCATCCGTCCATGGATGATAGGCATAGTTCAACTTCAACATGGTACTCAAAGCGTCTGCAAACTCTCCTAAAATCTCGATGAAAACTCAATTTCCCATCTGACACCATATTCGACGACGTCTCATACAACTTCACAACTTCATCGATATACATCTCAGCTAGCTTCAACGTAGAATGATTAATCCTTATTGATAAGAAAAGAGTCAATCTAATCAATATATCCAAAATCACCCAATTAAAATCATATCCCTCCAATTCTTTGGAAAACCCAACACAAAATCCATGGAAATACTATCCGATTCTCACTCTGGAATATTCCACGGTTGCATCAGACCCAATGGTCTCTGATGTTCAATCTTCGACTTCCGACCAGTCTAACCAGCATATACAAACTCAACCACTTCTCTCTTCATCTATGGTCATCAAAATAATTTCCTCAAATCCGGTTACATCTTCATAGCACCGGGATGGATACTCCCTCTACCTCAATACTCTTATTCCACTAAATAATATCTAGAACACAAACTCTATCACGACATCTCATGATACCATTTCTATTAATCCGAAAATCAAGTCTTCGACTTTAATTCATCAAATTCCACCAATCTGCCAACTCAATTCAGATTTCTAACCTTCTTGAGTCTGATCAAGAACACCACTAGTAAGCTCCAACATGCTAAGCTTAACTCCACAAGAAGTCTCTTCACAACCCAAACTCATATCACCAAATTGCTTAATCAGTTCTAACTCTTTTCACCATTATCACCGGTATATGCAAAGATTTCCAAATCAATGCATAAGCTACCACGTTTTCTTCACCCGAATGGTAATTCAATCCAAAACAATAATCCTTCAAGAGTCCCAATCATTTTCTCTGCCTCATATTCAACTATTCAAACTCAAGCAAATACCTTAAGCTCTTGAGATCACCAACATTTCAAATCTCAAACTAACCAATCAAAGCCTCCAACTTCGGCACAATCACAACAACAACCAACTCTAAATCACTCGTCAGATAATCCCTCTTATGTACTTTAAATTTCCTTGAAGCACAACTAAAACTCGCTGATGTTGCACTTAACATATCTCCCAATCACATCAATAAAGCATCACAAAACACAACGAATAGTTTTGTCGGATTCGGCAAAAATCAACACACGAGCTATTGACAACTCTCCCAAAAACTCTCTGAACTTTCTTCACAGTGGCATATCCATGCTTCTTCTCCAACACTGATAACTCAAGTTCCCGATGTTCAACATGATCCTCTATACTCTTCGAATATACCAAAATATCATCGGTTAACACAACCACTGACTCGCTTAATTAAGTATGGGAAATCCCATGCCAAACGGACACTCAATTTGCAAGTTATGGCGGAAACACGAACCGCGCCTTCTGCACTTACCACAACATCCAAACATATTCCATCAATAAATAACTTAATTTCATACCACTACTTCACCATCACATAGAGCATTGGACTAGCTTTCCAACACTTCGAACCGCGCGTCATTTCGAGTTACAGTTCTCCCGTTACAACAAAAATACCAAAATAACATCCTTCTGCCCAGGACATGCTCGCTAGGCGACGATCCTAGCGAACCTGACAGTCCGAAACCTTATTTTCGACCGTTACCTGACTTTCGGGTGTCCGATTTTGATTCCGTAAAAAGTTGCGATCTCGGAATTCGACGTACAACAACAATTTCACACTTAGAAGGCCATTCAACGCATTTCCAATTTTTGAAATATTTTAAAACTCAGTTATACCAATACTGCATTCCACATCTGACCTTCTTTAATAATCATCAGAAGTCATCGTCCACCTTTAATATACTCGACCTCACAATCTGTTGCCTTAGTACACACACACCAGACACAAGCCTCAAAACTACTCAATTCAATTAGTTCTTAGACCATCCAAACGGACATATAATATGGAGCTCTCAATATCGGACTAGTTCCCGTAACTAAGTCGATCATAACTCCACTTCACGTCCTGGCTGTATATCACAATCTTGTCAGGATAACTTCCATACAACCATAATTAATCGGCAAACCGCCAACTTCCCCACTTTCAGTAACACTCAAAATTCCCATCAAAATAAGCATCTCGGCATCATCCTACACCGACTCACCAAAACAATTCTAAGCATTGAGCTTAACTCAAAACAATTCACAGCTCACGCCATCTAAGCTTGCAAGACACGCCTATCCCATCCAACATGACCCCGTCTACTATCAACAACAGATTAAGGCTGATCAGTTCCTCAATTTGTCAATAGACAGCCGAAAATCATGATGGGGTATAAACCATCTTTACCAAACTATAAGAGCGTTCAACCACACACTGAGCTACAACTCAACACTTGCAGCATCCTGGAGAAGCACAACTTCTCCCCCACTTGTTTCATTCCCACTTCTGCAGACAAAGGTTAGGCAGCAAACGTGTACCGACAGTGTTTTTACACACATGTCGCATACTAGGGAACAAACAACATTAGACAACTTGGCCTGACGGACCGACCTGCTCTGATACCACTAATGTAACACCCTTATTCTACCCCACAAATATTACGGCAAAATAACACGAATTTCAGAGTAAAATATTACTTTCGATAAAAAGTCACAAAAGGGCGTACATTTCTCAAAGTCAACAAAATTGGTCAATACTCCGTAACACACGGGTTTTCTCAAAATACATCAAAACATCATATACATCAGAACTCAAAACATAACTCAATGTTTTCCTCATAAGGGAACATCAGTAAAATAACCCAATGATATACAATCAACTCAAAGAACCCAACCCAATGTTACATATCAGAGCAAAACCCTCTAAATTAACCATAAAGGCTAACGACTCTAACACTTCGAAATACTCCTCGACGACGTCCACGACTAAACTTGCTCATCTGCACGTTACCCACATGGAGGTAACATTCAAACAGGCAGGGTGAGTAAGACAATTCATAATAATCAATGTATAACAATTAATGCATAAACGGCATATTACTCATAATTACATTCAACACATTGATATCCTTCAAATATACCTCAAAGGCCATAATGTCATAATTCATACACAAAGACTCATAGATACAATGCGACACAACTCAATGCATGTGGTACCAATCATCACAGCGCGATGGACACTAGGCCATCAACCCTCCATAGATCCCCATCAATAGGATCGAAGCACATCAAAATACTACACATCCACACAGTGGGATTAAAGTCAAAGTAATTGAGGTCCTGAACCGAAGTTCGGATGCACATGAATGCATGATGCACACGTCACAATAATAATCCTCACAATAACATCATAGGTGCATCATCATTCATCATATTCATCACCATCAAACGTCATAATTCATCATATTAATCATCATACAACATATCATCATAATTCATCATATTACTCATCATACAACATATCATAATAATTCATCATATTACTCAATATATAACATATCATCATAATTCATCATCTTAATCATCATACTGCATATCATCATAATTCATCATATTACTCATCATATCAATTAATCTCACACATCATGTCATCATATAATCACGTATAAATCACATATTAGCTCATAATCATATTATCCCATATTATCCCATATCAATTCATAATACTACCTACATATCATCTCATATTAATTTATCAAATTATACTCACGGTAATCCTCACATTATCGCCTATCATTCACATAATCTTCACAGTTCTACTCATGTTAATTTGTCATATCATCACATAGTATTCACATATTAATCCCTAATACCATCTCACATTGCCTCATATTAATTCATCATAATCACACTCGCGGTAATTATCATACTAGCACTTATTACTCACGCAACCTCACTGTCATACTCATATTAATTCATCATACTATCACAGTTACCCTCATGGTAATTCATCAGGAAAATCGCAGCATCAAAACATCAAGGCATCACTAAACCAAAACATGATTCATTAATAGGACATATACACAATTGACTTCTCAAACATAATTAGATATAAAAAAATTCGGAAACCAATTCCCTTATCTATACTATGTTATAGCCCTGCTCATTAACTTTCCAACGCTTCAAACGGGGGTCAAAACGGACTTACGGATCAAAAGATACGTCCAAAACGATTTCGACCGAAAACATGAACAGTCGTGACGGACAACAAAACGCTATTACGCTCCGGAACCTAAATCAACCCAAAAGTCCATACGATTCACTTCCCCAATGCCCCCAAAACATCTCTAAATCATTTCTAAGGTCTTACGGTGGTAAAGACACAAAACCTACGGTTTACTAGGCCAATCCCGTAACATATTCACGCCCTAAATCACAATTTTTCCTTCAATTACACCCTAAGGCATCAGAGTTACTCACTATCAAATATTCCTATCCCTTCAGGGTTAGAAATATAACAATTCAAGGTTTTGGCCATAAGGCCGACCTTTCCCTTTTCCCCAACGGATTCCAGGTTAGATTCACACTAATAGGTTTAGGCCACGAAGGCCAAAGATCACTATTTCTCATATCTATACTTTAACAGTCAGGAATACTTACCACTACACCACAACCATCAGGGTTCTCACTATCAAATTTCCCTACAGCGTTAGAGTCAAATCATGGTTTTTGGCCACGAAGGCCTAGTTTCCTTTTTTCCCAAATAAATCCCTATGGTTAAAATTCTCAATAATCGATTTAGGCCACGAAGGCCAAAAATCCCCTTTTCATATTATTCGCCTCAAAACTCTTAAACCCTTAAATCAACTTTAAATACACTGAAAGTCCCACATGGAAAATTATGAAAGGCTATATTCCCCATACCTTAGCCGATTTACAGCTTTCACGATTAACTTCGGGATCTTCCAAAGCTTTTGCCTCCACTTCTCCCTCCTCAAAGCTCTGGCCTCATTCTTTCCACGGTTAACCAAAATGAATCCTCCACCTTCAGAATTCTATTTTGTCAAATTTAGACTTGGACCACACAATTGGGCTTTTTCCATAATACCCTTACTAACTCTTCATAATGTCCAATTTACCCTTATTTCTCTTATATTTATTTTAATTCATAATAATATTAATAAATCCATATTACATACTATTATTCCAAAATAAATACTTCAATATGCACAATTCCTCAATAATTTTCAAAACCACCGAAAACACCCGAAATACCAAAAATACGAATATTCCCAATTAAATAAATTAATTAAAATATTCCGATTAAATTCGGGTTGTTACATTGCTGTTGAGATCTGAAACCTAAAAGTTTAATCTTGTTGTTATTGTTTAAACTCAGATTGATGTTATATGTTGTTGTTTTTGTTGAGATAAGTATGTTATAGATTTATTGAAGTTGATGTTATAGGTTTATTGTTGATGTTGATGTAATTTTGTTAAGAGTTTTTTTTAGTTGTTGTTTAGATTAAGATTGAATGTTAATGTTGTTATTTATTGTTGTTTTTTAGTTGTTTGATGTTATTGTTGTTGTTGTTTAGTAATTCTACTTCGCAAAGTTTTGAAAAGCTATATGTTGTTGTTTAGTTGTTCTACTTCGCAAAGTTTTGAAAAGCTATATGTTGTTGTTTAGTTGTTGTTGAGTTTGAGATTGAAATTATGTTCTTGTGATTCTTTGTGCAACTTTCATCTTGTTTTGTTGAACATGTTAAGAGGACATTATAGTGATAAAAAAATATAGTTGAGTTTATTGTATCTTGTGTTGACTGTTTGTTTCACTAACCCCTCTTTGAGCATATAACCTATTAAATTGATTTTGGAACTAATAATATAAAAAATTATGGTGTATTTGAAAAAATCTTACACTCGTTCAATATTTTTCGAGCATTTTGTAACTCATAATTCATCTATTTTTCTTTTATGGTTAAAATCTCTATATTGTTTCTAGTATTTGTTCAACTTTCTTTTATACTTGTTCATTTTGCAAAGTATCAAGTTTTATACTTTCAAGAATGAATAAGTAGAAAATGAAGTGTTGAATGAAGAACTTGAAACTTTGAATGAGATTCTAACCATTAAAGAACAGGAGATGAATGATGAGTTATAGAGTGCTCAAAAATCATTGATTATTGTAAGTTGTTTTTCAAATATAGCATAATCGTTCATAAAATTATTGTGTAAACCAATTTGAAAAGTTATATGTTCAATTAGGGCTATCTAAAATAAGCAATTTACATTAGATATAATAAACTCAATCATGTTTTACCTGTCGATTAAATTAAAAAACTGAGGGGAATTTTATTTTTTCCATTTAAATTTTTCAAATATGATATTTGTTATCTCAGATCTTTGACACAAACATTAGTCACATAGATGAAACAAGATTCGTGCAATATTGAGTTTTTGTGATAATCTGAAATGGTTGATTATGACCAGTTTGGTATTTAATGGATTCGACCTATCGAAATGACAGAGTTAAGTCTGGTCGAATATTGTAGTGAGTAAGAGACCAAAGAGGTTCGTTGAGTTTGGAACTTAGTGAAACTTAGAGTTCTCAAATTTGTTTCTGTATGTAGTCGAATGAGTTGGAATGAATAAGACCGGGTAGTTATTCAAGGACGCATGGGGGTTTGTCGAGGGCGAAGGTCGCATGGAGAAGAAGACGTGGCGTGTTTTGTCTAGTTGATTATTGTAAACGATTATTTTAGATTAGTATATAAGTAGATGTTTGCTTATATTTTAGAGGTCCGCAATTGTACATTATTGTACAAAAATCAAAGTATATGTGTGATTGCAAAAATACTCAAGAATATACGTATGCGATTTACCTTTTACAAATCAAAGTCTTTATGTTCAATTCATTTTTCTGCAGTTAAATTACTCAATCATTTTATCCTAAGTTTTTTTACATTTTGATTTCAGCATAGATTTCAGTTATTATTTTCAAACTTTGTATTTTGATTTCAATTTCAAGATTGTTTAAATTTCATGATTCACACAAATACATCTTGGGATATTTCTGAGTTTAATCCCTTAAGTATTAATTGAAACTTGTTTTGTTTACTAAATTTCACAGTAAACAAATTGGCACACCCGGTGGACTCTTTTTGTGTGAACTTTTACTTTTTTACTTTTGAAAAATTGTATTTGTGAACTTCTTCATTTAAGAAACTTCTCAAAGTGTGAGTGTGCATGAGATTGAGAAGTGGTAAAATAACCAAAAAAATAAGTTAGGAAACCAACGAGGAAATACACTAGAGGAATGGTTTCTCCCAGTCACCTTGGATTTTTTTACTCGACTATAAATGAAAAATGCAGAACAATAAATATGCCACATGAAAAATCAAGATGAAGTGGAGTCAAAAGAAAATCAAGCTGATTCGAGATCCAAAAATATACATGGTGATGTTAGTCAAAAAAATGGTAAGTGAGAGGGACGATGTTGGAGTTTTGAGGGACTTAGTGAAATTGCTTACTATGTTATGTTGGCTAAGGTTGAAGTTCATCATTACAATGGAAATAATGTCAATTTGCTATTGTATGTGGAAATTACTATAGAGTATGATCTCGCAACATGGTCGATCATGGGGGCTTTGACGTACTTGGGTTAATTCCTGATGACCAGTAAAAGTGGTTGAGATATTTGAATGGTATTGAAAGAGTGGGAACTGGTTTAACACATATGGTTACTTGAAGACACGTGAAAACTCGTCGGAAGAAACAGATGCATGGGATTGAAATGTGTCATGATAGAGTTAGTCAACCGTTTTTAGATAGTTATTTTAAAGTAGTATATAAGGAGATGATTCATGCTCATTGTGTAAAGGGTACGCAATTGTACTTATATTTCTGTAAACTTAGGGTGTGTTTGGTTCGGGGTAGATGGAGGGGAGAGGGGGGGGGGATTTTTAATTAAATATGTTTGGTTCAAATTTTAGGAGGGGAGGGGAGGGGAGCAAAATCCCTCCAAAGCACACTTTTTGGTTTCCTCCGAATTGGGGGGATTTGGAGGGGAGGGGAGAGAATATGAGTTTTGGTATTTAAAAATTATTATATTTACTAAAATATCCTCATTTTAATTTCAGTATTGCAAAACTATTCGTTTTCTTTCGACTGTTTTTTCTCGATTGTTTCCATCAACTTATTATAATTGTTCTCCACCTTCAAATTATTTTATAATTTCAATACTTAATATAAATCATAATTATTGTCTTTTTTTTATAAAAAAATTATGTTTAGTTATATTCGTTTTTTTCTTTTGATTTTGTTAGGTATTCTATCATATTTTCTTTTATATCAAATTGTAAACTATTCATTTTATTTATTTTTGTTTATTCATTTTATTATATATTTTGAGCCATTAATATTTAATAATAAGTTATTTTATATATTTGTTTTGTTATATGATTCATCACAATTTAAACGATGTTATTGGTATATAGTTTAATTTATGTTGGAAAGTTATAAGCCGAATCAATTGTACTCAATTTTTTAACTTTATGTGACAAATAAATATTTTTTTAATCACTCAATATTAAAATTTTTATTACCAACAAAAATACGCATAATTTTTCATATTTTAATATCATATGACTTATATAAGATCATAAGGATAAAATTGTAAATTATTAATAAAATCCCTCCCCTCCCCTTCTGAACCAAACACATTTTTAATTAAAATCCCTCCCCTCCCCTCCTCTCTTTTGAACCAAACACTTATCTGATTAAAAAAATTCTTCACCTCCCCTCCCCTCCCCTCCCCTTCATTAAAATTCATCCCCTCCCCTCCCCCTCATTTGAACCAAACATACCCTTAAAGTATTTGTGCATTTGAGAAACGAGTGAGGAAAATGTACGTATGTGTTCCACCATTTACAAAATTCAAGCATTTTTACATTCAAGTCTTTTTTTCTGCATTAAGTTACATTTCGATTTTGCATTACAACTCTTCTCATTTTTACTTTATCTTGCATTTCAATTTCAATTTCCTTCATTTTCAAAACCTTGTATTTCAAGTCTTGTTCCAAGTCACATCATTACTTTCAAAATATCACTTTTTCTATTTCAAATGAAAAATGATGTTCAAAGTCTATAAATACACACAAATATGTTCCGAAAGATTTTCGAGTTTGATCCCTTAAGTATTAATATAAACTTGTTTTGTTTACCAAATTTCACAATAAACAAATTGGCACGCCCAGTGAGACTGATTTTGTTTGTGTTTTACTTTGCATTTTTTATAGAAAAAAATATAGTTATTCATTCCATTTAATTTCTTATTGTGTGAGTGTTTATGAGATTAAGGTGTGGTAAAATAACAAAGAGAGGAGTTAGGAAACTTGTGAGAAGATGCGTTAGGAGATTGGAAATTCCCAGGAACAACTGTTAGACAATGGCAATGATTTGGAAGGGGTTGAATAGATCACTAATTTATTACAAGAGTCGACGCTTAAAAGTTTGTTTTAAAAATTCGTGCAGGAGTGGCTGAGGAACCGTATCGTCTAAACAAACTGTTATCGAAAAGATCGGATATGCGACAAGCCAAATGGAATAAAAACTTAATGAGAAAACAAATCAACGATTTGGTAATTAATCAATACAAGTAATTTCCACTTAGTGTATCCTATTTCTAATGAATTGTAAAAGGTAAACTAAAATTGGCAATATCATAAACAATTTATGTGCACTCAATTCGTCGAACACTTAATATGCACAACACCCCATGTTGATTTTCCTTTGTAATTCTAGTGCAAAAATTTTTACAATTACAACCCAAGAGATTATTATTATATTTACAAAACAGAATTTCAGCACTAACCATAGAGGAAATTATCGAACAATCGAAATTACACAAACGTAAACAACACAAATAAAGAATGTAGAGAAAGAGAGAACAACACCAGATTTGTTTAGGCAGTTCCCCTTTTCGCCCTTGCTTCGGGTACGTCTACTCCGAACTCTAAAACTAGAATTGAGATATTTATCATCACGTTGCAAAGTTTATACAAGAGAAGCAATAGTCACCACCACTCAATCCTAATTATTGAAGTTGATACTATTTCCTTTTCTCCCCTTGATTCAAGTTGAATCAAGTGCGTCAAACGCTCAGAACAAACCTTCGGTTACCGCTACTTGTTTGCAAGACCCCTTTGTTCTTCAAACCTTTCACTCGGATGATTTCGATCGCAAGACGTTGACCCCAAATCTTTCTTCATAGTCCTCCGGTTATCGTTACTCATTTGAACCGAACCCACCGTTCTTTAAACCTTTCACTCAGCTGAATCTGTGAGGCAAAGATTTATGCAAAAAACCCTAAATCCTCAAGATCTTGGAGGACAAAACCCGAATAGTTTTATTCAAGAAAAACCCATTGATTCCTCAACTCAAAATAGATACAAAATCCTACATTTGGACGTTATCACCTTGTTGTACCCCAAAATTTGACCAACCTCTTTGGCTTATGTTATATTGCATCATCAGCATTAGCATTGCATAACATTTTGCCTTCCACAGGGGATCGAGGTATGTGTGTCTAACAAGAAGAATTATCAAGGTTTTTTTTAACCTGATCAAGGAGGTTATATTCAAGTCGTCAAGCAAAGTGATCAAGTCAAGGGTAGCAATGGTTGGAATTCAGATTATCAAGATTCAACTCGTTTTCTAATCAGGGTTGGGATAAATTGTTGCAAGATTTCACGTGAAGATTGTCTAGACAGGAGCGTGTACAGTATGGATTGATGATCGTTTTCTGATTCCAAGGCTTTGAGAAATCCAGTTTATGAGGAATGATTATGGTTCAGCTACAATCTAAGTGACGTCAGATCAAGAATCATATTTTGAGTGTTTATCTCAAATGTAAAGAAGCTGAAGATGCAGAGAAGCTGTTGGATGAATTGCCTGTGAGAAATGTTGTGTCCTGGAATATTATGATTCGCGGTGTTGTTGGATCACACGACAATGAGAATTACTCAAATGTTTCATGATGATGGGAATTCAATTGCATTGTTTTATAGTGAAAGTTGGATTTGATTTGGACTGTTCTGTTGGTTGTGCTCTTGTTGATTTATATGCAAAATGTGGTTTCGTTGAGAATGCAAGGAGTCTTTTTTTTTTTTTTGAGCATAACAAATTTCTTTTGCTGATCAAATTATTTGAGATGTCATTATGTACAACAAAATCCACCAACCCAAAAGATAAAATTCAGATGCTACACTAACAGCAAAATATTGTACAACCTATTTCAAATCTTACGATCTGAAATGAGTCAAATGCTCGTTTTAAATGTTAGAAATCTAAAATTGGTGCCCTCAAACCTATGCTCCAATGTGAAATGCCAATGAGGTTTCCATACCATAGTAAACTATGTATATTGACAGCACTAACCCCTATTTACTGCAACAGATGAATTTGAAACTAATGTAGACACCACAGTTTCTCAACAAGACGAACAAGAAACAGAGCTGGAAACATCTGATGAACCAAAGAAAGAGAAAGAACAGAACGTGTCAACCTCGGACGATGCTGGAAGACTCTATGTTGGAAATTTGCCGTTTTCATTGACTTCTGCTGAATTGTCTGAGATCTTTGCCGAAGCTGGCACTGTCGTCTCTGTTCAGATTATGTATGATCGAGTTACATCCCGAAGTAGAGGATTTGCATTTGTTACAATGAAGAGTGTTGAAGAAGCTAAAGCAGCAATTCAAATGTTTGATGGTGCTCTAGTTGGTGGTAGAAACGCTAAGGTGAACTTTCCAGAAATGCCTAAAGGAGTTGAAAGGTGAGCTGTTTGGTTCTTCTGGCGTTGCTTGTGATAGGTATTCGGAGGTGGAAACTTGTTCAGTCAGAATTGTTACTCAGGATGATATTGATGTTGCGTGTGGGTCTGAGGATTCGGATTTTCAACCCCTGTTAAAGCCGTATCAGTACGCAAGCCATGACCTGCACCAATACCACACTACATAATGACCTGCAGCATCATGACAATAAACTTGCAATAACACAAACCCTCGACCAGTAGCTCTATATTTTGCACCTCCATGAAGCAACGTCCTTCCATAATAGTGAGTTTTTGTCCCAAGCGAAAATGTGAAGAAAACAGGAGCTAGCTGCAACTGCATCAATATGAACTCGCTAAGCGCTGTTCGGAATCCCCTTTCCAAGCCAATTTCCATCAACATGGGCAAAGCCATCAAAAACCCAATTTGAACAAAGGACTGGGATGCGAGAGCCACTTGAAGAGGCTTATTATCTCTAATGATTTTTTTTTGTGTACTCAAACCTTGTTCAAGCCCGCTAAGAACAAGATAAAGGCGACCATAGAGGAATACGTACACAGTGAGAACAGTAATCTGCTCAAAGTTTAAACATGAAAAAAAAAGAAGGGTTAAGAAAAGCTTTTGAAAAAAGAACTAAATAAGAGTTAACTCTGGTGGTGACATACAAGGGTACTGAAGTAAAACCCAATTGTGGTGAAATAACAAGACAATATTCTGAAGAAGTCAAATCGGTGACCAAGTCGGTATATATCTCGACTCAGTGTTTGTTCTCCATTGCCATTAGCTATCTTTGCTTCAAACATAGAAATCTGGTTGAGACCCACATCCCTTCCTTTCCCAACTTGTATGTATTCATGATGAGTAACATTTCCTTCACGGAGGGTAGAATTAAAGCCTGCAAATAACATAATGAAATTCAAATTAAGACCTGTACCCAAAAAAAAAAAACCTACATCAACACAAAAGAAAAAGGGATGGAAGTGACACAACCGCTGCTGTTGCCGACAAGATCAACATTTTTCGCCTCACATGATTTTTGATCAAGATCGTTGTCGTCAAGAGATTGCTAGGATGATCATTATGCATGATTACCCCCTTCACATAGTTGAGCATCCTGGATTTGTTGCACTTGTTCAAAATCTGCAACCTCAGTTCAACATGGTGACCTTTAATACTAATCAAGGAGACCGCGTGGCAACTTACCTGACAGAAAAGCAAAACCTTATGAAGTATTTTGATGAATTCACAGGACATTTTGTTGGTAGTGATTAGAAGTTGCAGAGGAAAATTCTCAATGCTGTGATGGAACCATACCCTGATTATGACTCTGCTCTCAGCCATGCTGTATCTGTCTGCACTTCTGATTGGAATTTGGGGGGAGGGTTATTTACTATCACTTGTAATCAGCTACTGTCTGAAGTCACCATTGAGAATCTCAGACCTCTGCTCTCTGTGAAGAATCCACTTATCTTCAATAGCCAGTTGCTAATTGGAAGCTGCATTTGTTGCATATGATTTGTTAGGCTCAGCACATGGCATTATTAACAAAACCGGGAAAATTGCATCATTACACCAAGCTGCGAAGAAAATAAAAATGAAAAAGGACAACATACATAGCATACCAACAAATCATCCTGCTGTCTCTGCACAAATACTCTCCACACCGGACAAAACCTTGCAAAATCGTACCATGCCTGCTACACCAATTCACCACAGCAGACAAAACCTGCTAGCCTGTACAGAACCTGCTAGCCTGTACAAGACCTGCTACATACCAGCCTGTTGCAATAAACCTCCATGCCAGACAACCTTTCTGCACAACAGCAAACCATGAGAAACTTGCCCAAATCGAACACACACACAACAAAGCCTGGAGGGATATACACAAAAAAAAAACATAAAAATGACTAACCTTCTTCAAATTTCTTCCAGACTTTTCTTCCTCATAAAACCTCAACATGTTTTAACACTAGCAGACAACTACCCAAAACTCATCCTCCACTCTTTTCTCAACAATGTGTTCAACTGTTCACGTTGAACATTGAAACATCATGTCCTTCAAATCGCACCACCTCCACCAACTAAATCATCATCAAGTGTGCATCAACCATCACCCTTGAAGATTCATTATTGTTCTTTTCTGATTGGAATAAACACAACAGAAACAACACACGCAGTGAACCATATAGCACACACATCAACCATTCTTCACACTTCAGACCACCATCCTCAACAACATATGTAACTCGTGCACTCTCCATTTCCTCCTCCCTGCTTTGTACAACCTTCTTATCATAATCCTCACTTCTTCCTTCATGAATCACAAAACTTAACACTCTTCTTGGAAGCTCTTGAATCTGGCGTCCCAAATCAGTTAAACAACTTTCATTTTCTGCTTCAAACCTCCACTTGTCTCCTTTGGAAAAGCATCAATATCAAAATCCCAGAGGGATTTCACCAAAAAACCTATTGCTTCGAATCTCATCTTCACCGTTGAACAACCGTTTCCACCGAACCGTTGTCACCTGCACAAACTTTCAGCCCTCATCTTTCAACCAAACTGAAAACCCTTTCCTTCGAAGTAAACACGCCCAGAACTCCATCCTCACAATGCAACACCCACACGTATTCAACATCAACTAACAACTCCAGGAAAACCAATCAAACTCCGACCCCAAAAAAAAATCAGAATCGATACTTGTCTAAACCCTTCAATCAGAACTCTATTACTCAAGCCCTCTTCTACCTCCGTTTTCCTTAACCCCCGTTCACAACCCCCAAATACTCACCGTGAAATCGAGACCGTGACACACTCGTACCACCTTCACAAATCCATCTTCAATTCATCGTCAACCCGCCGTAAACCACAAACTCCTTCCATTAACGCTCGGCCATGGAGCTTCAAATCCAAATCAATCAACATCTCCCTCAAACCCCCATTTCCAATCTCTTCTCCTAACAAAACCCTAAATAAGCGAGAAATAGAGATGAGGAGAAATTGCTCAAAATCCAAACAAAACAAACCGTGAAAGACGAATAGAAGGAGAGACGCGAGCGAGGGGCGTGATATTGTAAAGGCGCGATCCAGGTCGTCGACAAACTTTGACGAGAAGCCATCCCTCTGTGGTCAGTGATTCACGTTTTCATGTGGGATTTAGATTTTTGTTGCTGAAAATGTTTATGGACTGATTTCGGGCCTTCATGATGAAGCCCATGTGTTGTTTCTTTCTTTTTTTTGTTCTGTTTATAGAATCAGGGTGATGGGATAACAAGCCCACATGATCCCATTTTTTTATTTTATTTATTACAATCTTTTTATCAACCCCTCTTGTTCTTTTTTAATTAATTCATTTATTTTATCTTTAGCATAGGTTTTATATTTAATTTTTAAGAACTCTTTAATATTTTTAGAGTACGTATATTTTTAGAGTTAAGTATTTTTTTTAAATAACCTTCTTAGAAAATTTCTTAAGTTTTTATTTGTAATTTAAGTTTTAGAGATAGATTTCATTTCTCTTTTCTTTTTGGACATTTTTGTCCCATTTTCCGTTTTGGTTGATGACGAGACCTCCGTAATTCATTACCAGTCAAATTATTGATAAGTAATGTTGAATCTGAGACCACCTCTTTTCTCTCTTCATTACTTGTCCCGACTCGATTCAAAAACATCGTCAAACCATCTTTTAAATCATATTCTTTGTATTGAATTAAACGAGGGGATTAAGTGTAGACTTTCTTCCTCCCCGAGTGTCGAGATGTTCACTGTAGTGTGGGTGGTTTAGACACTTGTCTTTCAATACAAAGACGCTTCCACCCTTTTCCTCCTAAAACCTCGGCTCCGCACCGAGTGCATTTTCAAAAACCTCGGTCTCGTACCGAGTCCATTTTCAAACCATAATAAATTGATTTCTCTTTGTATTGAATTAAAAGAGGGGATTAAGTGTAGACTTTCTTCCTCTCCGAGCGTTGGGATGCCCACTGTAGTGAGGGTGGTCTCGATACTCGTCTTTTAATACGAAGACGCGACTTTACCCACCACCTCTCACTTCCACAACTTCATCCCGCAACCCTTGTCACCTAAAAACCTCGGTCCCGCACCGAGTGCATTTCAAATTATTTTCATAACAAAAACTTGAATGGTCGTGGAGTGGTTAGGCGTAGGCCTTCTCCTATCCCGAGTGCTGACGTTTACCGTAGGGTTCTCTGTCGCAAAGCACTTACCATTCAAAACCAAAACATCTTTAATAAGAGAACGAAGTTCTCTTTGCATTGAATTAAAGAGAGAGGATTGGGTGTAGACCTCTTCTTCTCCGAGTGTCAGGATACTCACTGTAGTGTGTGTGGTTTTGATACTCGTCTTTCAATACGAAGACGCTATGTTCGCCACACATTTTTACAACAAAAACTTTGAGACAAAGAATTGGGTACTACCCGTAGGGGTTACTATCCGAGGACATGTCTCGCCCCCTAAAAAACAATCCAATCAATCAAACGTGACTTCTTGCCTCGTATGGCGGAAACTAATCAATTTTTCAAAAGGATATGTTACGTCCGTTCTACCGCAAACAGGTAACGCCTAAGTCTCCAACGAGCGAGCAGCAATACACCTAACTGCTAGAATGCGCACGATAGCATCATCCATAAAAAAACATCAACACACCGTAGGCCGAACTACGGCTGCTCTGATTCTTTACTTCGTTCAAGTAAAGATACGTAGGTACAAGGGCCACAATCCTTGCCGAGCACACTTCCCCTCTATATCCGTAGCCCCGAACTACGTCGACTCTGACTTTCTCACATCTATTGAGAATACGTAGGCCTAGGACTGCGAAGTCCTACCGAGTCCGTTCTTTCCCTTCTTCCCCCCGTTACTTCTCTTTCCCCGTTTCTAAACCCTTTTTCTTTTACCCTGTGGAACACTTATTATAGCATAATGTTTAAGCAAATAAATTCACACATCGACAAACAAAAGGTTCCCATCGAGTACGATGGATGCGAGGGGTGCTAATACCTTCCCCTCGCATAACCGGCTTCCGAACCCGTTCTTGGTTGCGAGACCATCTTATCCATTTCTTTCTTAAGGTTTTCTCAATATTTTCCTTTCCCCTCATGGGATAAATAAAGTTCGGTGGCGACTCTTCTGTCTATCCTTTTCGCCTCCCCGTCGTTGCGCGATGCATTTTTCGAGTAGCGACAGCTGGCGACTCTGCTGGGGACACCTTAGCAAGCCACGCCTATTTTGTTTGTCGCATTTATGCTTTATTTGTTTCGCTATTTATTTTATGGTTATGTTTCTTTCTAACTTGTTGGGTTCACTTGGTTTGGTTTGTGAGGATAAAGCTTTCTACCCGAGCTTTCGAGCATACACACTAAGTTAGGAGGTGGATTCTTTCTGATTTGCGAGACTTAGGACTCGTTGAGTTGGATTGAATCTCACCGCTCAGAGGAGACTCCGTTGGAATAATTATGTCTTACGTGTAGTCGTAATGGCGTTCTTATCTTCAACTTGAGAGTCCGCGATTCTGAGGACCTTTTGTAGAACCTTATTCCAAAGGTTGCTAAAACACAACTCTGTGTTCATCCTTTTGAAGGGATTACCGTCTTACGAGTAGTCGTTATGATGAGAAACTTTTGAGGGTTAGTGCATGGGACTTTGTTTGAAAAGCCTTTGGAATACCCTCTTATAAACCGATAGATTTCCCGCCCGAGGTGAGAGATATCTCGTTGTGCTGTCTTGCAGGGAACTTTGACCTTCATCCTACCCGTTTGTCAGTAGGAACAGTTACAGTGGGTTCCTTGTACTAATGTCGTTTGGTCTCAAGGCGAAGCGCTGGTCCGTCACCGTCAACAACACAACAACTTTTGATCCCCTGTTGCATTTGCATATTCATTTGCATTTCTTTGCATGTCTTGCATATTGCATCATTATTCATTTGCATAGAGGTGTTCTAATTTTGTGGGCGTAATTGCTTCATGTGGTTTTCCATCCGGCTTGTTCCAGAATTGAAGATCATTTCACCCCAAAGGAAACCAACAGAGACGACCATGGAACAAATTCGAGAAGAGTTGAGGGGAATCCGAAGCCAAATGGGACAATTCATGACGGACATGCAAGTTTTGTTTCAGGATCAGAAAGTGCTTAGAGAAGAAGTCCATCAGTTGAAGACTCAGATGGGCCTGATAACAGAAGTCATGAGGAATGTGTTGAGAAAGGAAGGCGATCATGTGCCCGAAGCTGCAGCAGAGATGGCCATCCCACCTTCACATGTGGAACCTCTCCCGAGGCGTGAAGTGCCTCAAAGATATCTTACACGACCTGAGGTTCCAGTATTTCCTCGCCAACAACTACTTCCTGTTTCCCGAGACAATCCTAGGATTGTGAGGTATGCTCAAAGGACGAAGCAGTCCGACAGAATGTTCAACCAGATCCCTATGACTTATGCTCAGATGTTGCAACTCTTGCTTCAACTTCGGTTGGTTAAACTCCGGACTATGGCTCCGTTGATTGGCGAGCCACCACAAGGCTATGATGGAAATGCCCATTGTGATTTCCATTCTGGGGCACCGGGGCATAATATCGAGAACTGCAAAGCCTTTAAGCACAAGGTTCAGGATTTGATCGATTCAAGAGCATTTGAGTTCATGCCGAGCAATGGTCTTATTCCAGAAGACGTGGATGTTCCTATTCTCTCCCCTGAAGTTGCATCAGGTCAGGAGCCTGTCTTGCAATCTGTGACCCTAGAGTCTCCCTGCCCGCAGCTATTGCCCGTTCCTAGGCCAAGCCTAAGAATGAAAGTTCCTGAACGAAGGGAGTCCCCGATACCTCAGACTCAGTCTCCCGATGTCTCAACTATTCAAAGTCAACGATCCTTTGGGTCTTTGCATCAGACATCTGTTCCCCGCCAGAGTCAGCAGTCATACTGTCATCAGCCGCGTCAGCACGCCCGACGAAGGCCAAGGAAGCCAGAGAGACATTTCACTCAGTTGCCATTGTCGTACAGTCAGATATTGCCAGACTTGATCAGAGGTGGTTTGATTGTGCCGAAGCAAACTGATCCCGAGACTTCTCCACATCCGTTGGATTCTGATGTTAATGCTCGCTGTGAGTACCATGTTGGGGCACAGGGACATTCAACCGAAGACTGTAAGGTGCTTAGAAGCCAGGTTCAGACTCTGCTGGACTCCAACAGGTTTTTAATCACGCCTCAGGGTATTCAGATCAACGATCTTCCTTCGTCAAGTCATATGGGTTCGGCAGCTAATGTTATGGAGGGATTCACCGAGAGCATATGTTCAGAAGAATATCAGACGGATTTCGAGGAGCAATTCTAAGGATGGCTGGTTCGGTAGCAAATCGAGACCTGAAAGACCAGTTTCGAAGCTGGCAATCTCTCTATCATGTTATTCCTTTGCATTTGTAGTTTCTTTTCTGTTAAAGTGCGAACCTATTTGAAAATCTTATCTGTAGAACTTGTTTGTTTTCAATCGATAATGATAATGAAATGAATATGCATGTTTTGATTAAATCCATTCGTGTTCACTCAATATTGCTTTTCCATTAATGTCAAACGCTTGTTAAAGCGGAATCCGAGGGAGGATGACGAAATTTAAAGACGCAAACTTCTGAACGTATGCTTTTTGAATTAAAACCTCTGCTGATGATGTACAGGCATTGTTTCAAATTCCTAAACACCGGTGATATAAGGAAGATAATCCTTTGTTAAACCCTTTTGAGCCTAGTAGTAGGAGTTTCTTTCTGAAAACGAAAAAAAAAACCTCAATCTTAACCTGGGGCAGGGTAGGTGTCAGTTAATTCAACCTAACATCCAAATTGCAAAAGGAGCGTTCTTGTTCGAAGATCAATCACACCTATATAGGTCGTACCTAAAAAACCACAGTGGTTATCCTTCACCAGCCAAAGAGTGAGACAGTCACAACCCCTTCAACAAGTCAGACGAGCCGGTGTCATACGATTTGTTCAACAACAAAAAAAAAAGAATCAAAAAAAAGAAGAAAAAAGCCCGCTAAGTCGATAACCTGAAAACAAATGGCTTAGGAAAAATTAGGGCATCCCACTGGACTTCGAAATCAAATGATATACTCAAAAGAGTCAGTCCAGGCAAAAATAGGGAATGAAATGATGAACAACAAGTCGTGTGACTCCAGGCACCAAAGACGAAGAGCGAGTGACTGTCACTCCAAAAATTTGCAGTTTCCCGAACCATCACTCTAGCCATTTAACCTTGGAGAGGTGAGCGCTTGTGTCGAATTAGCTGAACATAGGATTGGAGAATATTAAGGAAAGTGGGTGGGTTAAACAGAACTTTGAGCCTCATATCTTTTCTTTCAAACCGTGAACCTGACCAAGTTACAACCATCAAAAGTCCTAATTGAAGCAGGTTTGTTTCGAGAGCATACTTCGGTAAAGATCAAGTCGAAACTGACTCCTAAAAGGATTCTTCTTACCCTATGGGTATAGATATTGATATTTCTGATAAGTAATTCATTCACTATATGTCACAACTTTTTTAGTGAACAGACTTGGATTTTAAAACTGTCATATGCATTGCATTAATATTATCTTTTGCAAAACGAAGTGTTTTACTCCCGAGAAAGCATTTGACATCAGGAAAGTTTCTACAATGCGAAGTTTGATAGAAATAAGATATAGAGCGCCCGAATACTCCTTTGAGCAGGGGCAAGTCACATCAGGTAAACGTAAGCAGAGTCGGTCATCCCTAGATGCAGTTAATCTGGGGCAATCAGGTCGAAACTCGTCAAACCACTCGAAGGCCAGTCGAATACGCCATTCCCTAAGGTTAGTTAATCTGGGGCAATCAGGTCGAAACTCGTCAAACCACTCGAAGGCCAGTCGAAGACGCCATTCCCTAAGGTTAGTTAATCTGGGGCAATCAGGTCGAGATTTGATAAATCTCTCGAAGTCAGCCAGGGGCACTTCTCTACAAATCAGCCAATTAGGAGGAAATCACTTCAAAGCTGGGGCAGGTCACCCGAAGAGCACAAAGACTATCCTTGTCCAGAAGGGAAATTAACTTGAAGCACTTCTTCGGGGTTCGAAGCGCTGGGGCAGTTCATATCTAACCATCAGGGTACCGAAATTTCAGGTTTCCCTTCGAGGAAAGTTTTTACAAAAGTCCCGCGGGCTAGGGCAAAATCAGAAACAAAGGAGATGTGTTCCTCTCCATGTCTTCAGAGCTTATCAGAGTTATAGAAGCAGATTTGGGTTTATTTCCCCAACAGTAGGGCGAGCGCAGTACTGTTATCCCCACAGAGTCTGAACAATTGACTTCTTTCCCCTCAGAGTCTAGGTCATTGACTCATTCCTCAAACGGAAGTATTGTTGAAGTTTACTTCTCATTTTCCCCAAGCAGAGATTGATGTTGACTCCCTCCTTATCTAATCCCCAGCCAAGTCAGCAAAGTTAATTTCCTTCCCCACAGAGTGGACCTGACTCAGAGATTGTTTATCTCCATCCCCCAGCAGAGATAGTTTGGGATAAGCTCCCAATAAGTCTTATTCAAAATCCCTAGCAGATAGCGGATTCAATCTCCGACAGAATGGAGCTATTCCTCAGCAATCTACTGTGTTTCCCCAGTAGAGTTATTCTGGCTAATCATTCATAACTGATTTCCCCGGTAGAGTGGAGGTGTTGTCTCCAGTCAAGTTGTTTGTTCCCCAGAAGAGTGGTAGGCTGATAGGCCACCCGGGACGTTTTCCGCAGCAGAGTTTGATTTGGATCCCCAGCGGAATGGATTTATTCTTAGCAAAGCAGTTTTACCCAGAAGTTTTCTCGGAGGCCATCCACGGCTTGCATTCCCCAGCATGAGTTTATTTGCGCTAAGGCGTATCTAGCTCTGACTCAACGGAGTTGGCTCTTTCTCTTTAGCATTTATTTTGCTAAAATGGTTCATTTGCATTTACATACGTGCATAGCATCCACCCAAATGCGAAGCATTTCCATTTCGTATGGAGCATTTCGTCATATCCAAACATATGCATGCGAGACATAAGCCAGGTCGTTACCCTTTTGTTTCAAATGAATCTCGCAGATGATTAGTATCTTTGCCCGTGTGTTGGCTAGACCCCAGCTCATGGTGTTTCCCCAGCGGAGTTATTTTGCGACTATCACCAATGGATGGTCTTAATCTCGTTTGAATCTTGTTGCTCGCTTATATTTAGTGAAGGCTTGGCGGCAATGTCAAGTGATTTAGTGCTTCAACGGCGATGTTGAGAAGTCTGTTTTGACGGCGATGTCAAGTATTTATATTCTTCAACGGCGATGTTGAGAAGTTTGTTCTGACGGCGATGTTAGATGATTTAGTGTTTCAACGGCGATGTTGAGAGGTCTGTTTTGACGGCGATGTCAAGTATTTATATTCTTCAACGGCGATGTTGAGAAGTTTGTTCTGACGGCGATGTTAGATGATTTAGTGTTTCAACGGCGATGTTGAGAGGTCTGTTTTGACGGTGATGTCAAGTATTTATATTCTTCAACGGCGATGTTGAGAAGTTTGTTCTGACGACGATGTTAGATGATTTAGTGTTTCAACGGCGATGTTGAGGAGTTTGTTTTGACGGCGATGTCGGAATAATTTGTTTATTCAGCGGCGAGGTTGGATGTTTGTTTCTGGCGGCGATGTCGGAATAATTTGTTTATTCAGCGGCGAGGTTGGATGTTTGTTTTGACGGCGATGTCGGAATAATTTGTTTATTCAGCGGCGAGGTTGGATGTTTGTTTCTGGCGGCGATGTCGGAGTAATTTGTTTATTCAGCGGCGAGGTTGGGTGTTTATTTTTCGGCGGCGAAGTCGAGTGGTTTGATTCTTTAGCAGCGATGCTAGATGTTTGTTCTTGGCGGCGATGTCAGGTAGTTTGGTTCTTCCAACGGCGATGTTGGATTTTGTCTTGACGGCAATGTCGGAGGATCGTATCTTTGGATTCAATATCTGTTTGTATTTAACAGAGGACTGACGGCGAGGTTAGATCTTTTTACCGACTTAATGTCGAGGCCTGACCATGAGGTCAGATGCTTTCACCGATTATTTTAAGAATTGACGGCGAAGTCAAAGCTGTTGGAAATGACGGCGAAGTCAGAAGATTGTTTTAAGAGATGACGGCGAAGTCAGGTTATGTGAGAATTGACGGCGAGGTCAGATGTTTACTTGATTTATGACTGACGGCGAAGTCAGAAAATATTGTAAATTGACGGCGAAGTCAGAAGACGATTTTGAAAAAAAGATTGACGGCGAAGTCGGAAAATATTGTAAACCTGACGGCGATGTCAGAAGTTCTTTTTTACGGTTGGCAAATTTCAGGTCTCTTTGGTATTCAACCGCCTTTTACCATGATTGTCTGAAAGCTGTTCGCTGTTCATCCATTCAGGTCTAAGCCGTTTGAATAGGGGCAACTGTTGTACCCCAAAATTTGACCAACCTCTTTGGCTTATGTTATATTGCATCATCAGCATTAGCATTGCATAACATTTTGCCTTCCACAGGGGATCGAGGTATGTGTGTCTAACAAGAAGAATTATCAAGGTTTTTTTTAACCTGATCAAGGAGGTTATATTCAAGTCGTCAAGCAAAGTGATCAAGTCAAGGGTAGCAATGGTTGGAATTCAGATTATCAAGATTCAACTCGTTTTCTAATCAGGGTTGGGATAAATTGTTGCAAGATTTCACGTGAAGATTGTCTAGACAGGAGCGTGTACAGTATGGATTGATGATCGTTTTCTGATTCCAAGGCTTTGAGAAATCCAGTTTATGAGGAATGATTATGGTTCAGCTACAATCTAAGTGACGTCAGATCAAGAATCATATTTTGAGTGTTTATCTCAAATGTAAAGAAGCTGAAGATGCAGAGAAGCTGTTGGATGAATTGCCTGTGAGAAATGTTGTGTCCTGGAATATTATGATTCGCGGTGTTGTTGGATCACACGACAATGAGAATTACTCAAATGTTTCATGATGATGGGAATTCAATTGCATTGTTTTATAGTGAAAGTTGGATTTGATTTGGACTGTTCTGTTGGTTGTGCTCTTGTTGATTTATATGCAAAATGTGGTTTCGTTGAGAATGCAAGGAGTCTTTTTTTTTTTTTTTTTGAGCATAACAAATTTCTTTTGCTGATCAAATTATTTGAGATGTCATTATGTACAACAAAATCCACCAACCCAAAAGATAAAATTCAGATGCTACACTAACAGCAAAATATTGTACAACCTATTTCAAATCTTACGATCTGAAATGAGTCAAATGCTCGTTTTAAATGTTAGAAATCTAAAATTGGTGCCCTCAAACCTATGCTCCAATGTGAAATGCCAATGAGGTTTCCATACCATAGTAAACTATGTATATTGACAGCACTAAC
Source organism: Lathyrus sativus (assembly GCA_963859935.3). Lineage (NCBI taxonomy): Eukaryota > Viridiplantae > Streptophyta > Magnoliopsida > Fabales > Fabaceae > Lathyrus > Lathyrus sativus. The sequence goes on from OZ012739.1 coordinate 610,928,849, forward strand.
CCCTATTTACTGCAACAGATGAATTTGAAACTAATGTAGACACCACAGTTTCTCAACAAGACGAACAAGAAACAGAGCTGGAAACATCTGATGAACCAAAGAAAGAGAAAGAACAGAACGTGTCAACCTCGGACGATGCTGGAAGACTCTATGTTGGAAATTTGCCGTTTTCATTGACTTCTGCTGAATTGTCTGAGATCTTTGCCGAAGCTGACACTGTCGTCTCTGTTCAGATTATGTATGATCGAGTTACATCCCGAAGTAGAGGATTTGCATTTGTTACAATGAAGAGTGTTGAAGAAGCTAAAGCAGCAATTCAAATGTTTGATGGTGCTCTAGTTGGTGGTAGAAACGCTAAGGTGAACTTTCCAGAAATGCCTAAAGGAGTTGAAAGGTGAGCTGTTTGGTTCTTCTGGCGTTGCTTGTGATAGGTATTCGGAGGTGGAAACTTGTTCAGTCAGAATTGTTACTCAGGATGATATTGATGTTGCGTGTGGGTCTGAGGATTCGGATTTTCAACCCCTGTTAAAGCCGTATCAGTACGCAAGTCATGACCTGCACCAATACCACACTACATAATGACCTGCAGCATCATGACAATAAACTTGCAATAACACAAACCCTCGACCAGTAGCTCTATATTTTGCACCTCCATGAAGCAACGTCCTTCCATAATAGTGAGTTTTTGTCCCAAGCGAAAATGTGAAGAAAACAGGAGCTAGCTGCAACTGCATCAATATGAACTCGCTAAGCGCTGTTCGGAATCCCCTTTCCAAGCCAATTTCCATCAACATGGGCAAAGCCATCAAAAACCCAATTTGAACAAAGGACTGGGATGCGAGAGCCACTTGAAGAGGCTTATTATCTCTAATGATTTTTTTTGTGTACTCAAACCTTGTTCAAGCCCGCTAAGAACAAGATAAAGGCGACCATAGAGGAATACGTACACAGTGAGAACAGTAATCTGCTCAAAGTTTAAACATGAAAAAAAAAGAAGGGTTAAGAAAAGCTTTTGAAAAAAGAACTAAATAAGAGTTAACTCTGGTGGTGACATACAAGGGTACTGAAGTAAAACCCAATTGTGGTGAAATAACAAGACAATATTCTGAAGAAGTCAAATCGGTGACCAAGTCGGTATATATCTCGACTCAGTGTTTGTTCTCCATTGCCATTAGCTATCTTTGCTTCAAACATAGAAATCTGGTTGAGACCCACATCCCTTCCTTTCCCAACTTGTATGTATTCATGATGAGTAACATTTCCTTCACGGAGGGTAGAATTAAAGCCTGCAAATAACATAATGAAATTCAAATTAAGACCTGTACCCAAAAAAAAAAAACCTACATCAACACAAAAGAAAAAGGGATGGAAGTGACACAACCGCTGCTGTTGCCGACAAGATCAACATTTTTCGCCTCACATGATTTTTGATCAAGATCGTTGTCGTCAAGAGATTGCTAGGATGATCATTATGCATGATTACCCCCTTCACATAGTTGAGCATCCTGGATTTGTTGCACTTGTTCAAAATCTGCAACCTCAGTTCAACATGGTGACCTTTAATACTAATCAAGGAGACCGCGTGGCAACTTACCTGACAGAAAAGCAAAACCTTATGAAGTATTTTGATGAATTCACAGGACATTTTGTTGGTAGTGATTAGAAGTTGCAGAGGAAAATTCTCAATGCTGTGATGGAACCATACCCTGATTATGACTCTGCTCTCAGCCATGCTGTATCTGTCTGCACTTCTGATTGGAATTTGGGGGGAGGGTTATTTACTATCACTTGTAATCAGCTACTGTCTGAAGTCACCATTGAGAATCTCAGACCTCTGCTCTCTGTGAAGAATCCACTTATCTTCAATAGCCAGTTGCTAATTGGAAGCTGCATTTGTTGCATATGATTTGTTAGGCTCAGCACATGGCATTATTAACAAAACCGGGAAAATTGCATCATTACACCAAGCTGCGAAGAAAATAAAAATGAAAAAGGACAACATACATAGCATACCAACAAATCATCCTGCTGTCTCTGCACAAATACTCTCCACACCGGACAAAACCTTGCAAAATCGTACCATGCCTGCTACACCAATTCACCACAGCAGACAAAACCTGCTAGCCTGTACAGAACCTGCTAGCCTGTACAAGACCTGCTACATACCAGCCTGCTGCAATAAACCTCCACGCCAGACAACCTTTCTGCACAACAGCAAACCATGAGAAACTTGCCCAAATCGAACACACACACAACAAAGCCTGGAGGGATATACACAAAAAAAAAACATAAAAATGACTAACCTTCTTCAAATTTCTTCCAGACTTTTCTTCCTCATAAAACCTCAACATGTTTTAACACTAGCAGACAACTACCCAAAACTCATCCTCCACTCTTTTCTCAACAATGTGTTCAACTGTTCACGTTGAACATTGAAACATCATGTCCTTCAAATCGCACCACCTCCACCAACTAAATCATCATCAAGTGTGCATCAACCATCACCCTTGAAGATTCATTATTGTTCTTTTCTGATTGGAATAAACACAACAGAAACAACACACGCAGTGAACCATATAGCACACACATCAACCATTCTTCACACTTCAGACCACCATCCTCAACAACATATGTAACTCGTGCACTCTCCATTTCCTCCTCCCTGCTTTGTACAACCTTCTTATCATAATCCTCACTTCTTCCTTCATGAATCACAAAACTTAACACTCTTCTTGGAAGCTCTTGAATCTGGCGTCCCAAATCAGTTAAACAACTTTCATTTTCTGCTTCAAACCTCCACTTGTCTCCTTTGGAAAAGCATCAATATCAAAATCCCAGAGGGATTTCACCAAAAAACCTATTGCTTCGAATCTCATCTTCACCGTTGAACAACCGTTTCCACCGAACCGTTGTCACCTGCACAAACTTTCAGCCCTCATCTTTCAACCAAACTGAAAACCCTTTCCTTCGAAGTAAACACGCCCAGAACTCCATCCTCACAATGCAACACCCACACGTATTCAACATCGACTAACAACTCCAGGAAAACCAATCAAACTCCGACCCCAAAAAAAAATCAGAATCGATACTTGTCTAAACCCTTCAATCAGAACTTTATTACTCAAGCCCTCTTCTACCTCCGTTTTCCTTAACCCCCGTTCACAACCCCCAAATACTCACTGTGAAATCGAGACCGTGACACACTCGTACCACCTTCACAAATCCATCTTCAATTCATCGTCAACCCGCCGTAAACCAGAAACTCCTTCCATTAACGCTCGGCCATGGAGCTTCAAATCCAAATCAATCAACATCTCCCTCAAACCCCCATTTCCAATCTCTTCTCCTAACAAAACCCTAAATAAGCGAGAAATAGAGATGAGGAGAAATTGCTCAAAATCCAAACAAAACAAACCGTGAAAGACGAATAGAAGGAGAGACGCGAGCGAGGGGCGTGATATTGTAAAGGCGCGATCCAGGTCGTCGACAAACTTTGACGAGAAGCCATCCCTCTGTGGTCAGTGATTCACGTTTTCATGTGGGATTTAGATTTTTGTTGCTGAAAATGTTTATGGACTGATTTCGGGCCTTCATGATGAAGCCCATGTGTTGTTTCTTTCTTTTTTTTGTTCTGTTTATAGAATCAGGGTGATGGGATAACAAGCCCACATGATCCCATTTTTTTATTTTATTTATTACAATCTTTTTATCAACCCCTCTTGTTCTTTTTTAATTAATTCATTTATTTTATCTTTAGCATAGGTTTTATATTTAATTTTTAAGAACTCTTTAATATTTTTAGAGTACGTATATTTTTAGAGTTAAGTATTTTTTTTAAATAACCTTCTTAGAAAATTTCTTAAGTTTTTATTTGTAATTTAAGTTTTAGAGATAGATTTCATTTCTCTTTTCTTTTTGGACATTTTTGTCCCATTTTCCGTTTTGGTCGATGACGAGACCTCCGTAATTCATTACCAGTCAAATTATTGATAAGTAATGTTGAATCTGAGACCACCTCTTTTCTCTCTTCATTACTTGTCCCGACTCGATTCAAAAACATCGTCAAACCATCTTTTAAATCATATTCTTTGTATTGAATTAAACGAGGGGATTAAGTGTAGACTTTCTTCCTCCCCGAGTGTCGAGATACTCACTGTAGTGTGGGTGGTTTAGACACTTGTCTTTCAATACAAAGACGCTTCCACCCTTTTCCTCCTAAAACCTCGGCTCCGCACCGAGTGCATTTTCAAAAACCTCGGTCTCGTACCGAGTCCATTTTCAAACCATAATAAATTGATTTCTCTTTGTATTGAATTAAAAGAGGGGATTAAGTGTAGACTTTCTTCCTCTCCGAGCGTTGGGATGCCCACTGTAGTGAGGGTGGTCTCGATACTCGTCTTTCAATACGAAGACGCGACTTTACCCACCACCTCTCACTTCCACAACTTCATCCCGCAACCCTTGTCACCTAAAAACCTCGGTCCCGCACCGAGTGCATTTCAAATTATTTTCATAACAAAAACTTGAATGGTCGTGGAGTGGTTAGGCGTAGGCCTTCTCCTATCCCGAGTGCTGACGTTTACCGTAGGGTTCTCTGTCGCAAAGCACTTACCATTCAAAACCAAAACATCTTTAATAAGAGAACGAAGTTCTCTTTGCATTGAATTAAAGAGAGAGGATTGGGTGTAGACCTCTTCTTCTCCGAGTGTCAGGATACTCACTGTAGTGTGTGTGGTTTTGATACTCGTCTTTCAATACGAAGACGCTATGTTCGCCACACATTTTTACAACAAAAACTTTGAGACAAAGAATTGGGTACTACCCGTAGGGGTTACTATCCGAGGACATGTCTCGCCCCCTAAAAAACAATCCAATCAATCAAACGTGACTTCTTGCCTCGTATGGCGGAAACTAATCAATTTTTCAAAAGGATATGTTACGTCCGTTCTACCGCAAACAGGTAACGCCTAAGTCTCCAACGAGCGAGCAGCAATACACCTAACTGCTAGAATGCGCACGATAGCATCATCCATAAAAAAACATCAACACACCGTAGGCCGAACTACGGCTGCTCTGATTCTTTACTTCGTTCAAGTAAAGATACGTAGGCACAAGGGCCACAATCCTTGCCGAGCACACTTCCCCTCTATATCCGTAGCCCCGAACTACGTCGACTCTGACTTTCTCACATCTATTGAGAATACGTAGGCCTAAGACTGCGAAGTCCTACCGAGTCCGTTCTTTCCCTTCTTCCCCCCGTTACTTCTCTTTCCCCGTTTCTAAACCCTTTTTCTTTTACCCTGTGGAACACTTATTATAGCATAATGTTTAAGCAAATAAATTCACACATCGACAAACAAAAGGTTCCCATCGAGTACGATGGATGCGAGGGGTGCTAATACCTTCCCCTCGCATAACCGGCTTCCGAACCCGTTCTTGGTTGCGAGACCATCTTATCCATTTCTTTCTTAAGGTTTTCTCGATATTTTCCTTTCCCCTCATGGGATAAATAAAGTTCGGTGGCGACTCTTCTGTCTATCCTTTTCGCCTCCCCGTCGTTGCGCGATGCATTTTTCGAGTAGCGACACACCTCGACAATGCACTCGATCAAAAAAATATATTATGTGTAGATGTTGAAGAATGCAAGAGAGAATGAAGATGATAAGAAAAAATCAGTGTATATCTCTTACTTTTCTTGTTATGTCATGTACAATAATGAGACAACTGAATATATATGATGCCTAGACCCACTAACTAACATAACAGCAATTTGAATCAAAATAGATCAGAAATATTGACTTAATGCAGTGAACGGTCGACAAAAGCTCTTGGTGGGTCGACTTGAGCACACCCAAAGCAAAACTATTCAAGAAATCAAGCGATGTGTCGACTAGACCAGAGCCATGCGTCGACACAAGGTTACTTAAAAATAGCATATTTTTATGCTTTTAGTGTGAGTCGACCAAAGGGTCGACTTGAGCAGACCCAAGAGCAAATGATTACAAATTAACCTGTATACGTTGACCAGAATAGGACTTTAGTCAATGCAAGGACCTTAAAAAGTCAAAAACAAGTTCTTTGCTCACATTTAGATCCACCTAAGCCATTTTTGTGTAGACCAAAGTTACCTAACATGATCAAATGCATACATAACATATATGAAATCGAAATCAATTTGTTCGATTGAAAAAGCAGTAAGAATATTGAACGATAAAACTTGATTTAATAAAATAAGCACTTATGTTATTCAAATAATAGGAACAATATTATTACAGAAGCAATTTAGGGACACCCCCTAGCATTGAGGGGTTTAGCTACTCATAATAATCAGAGAAATTACAATATAAAAATTAGACATTACAAGATAATAGGATTGCCTTGATCTTCAATTGCATCTGCGCATGAAAACCTTTAGTTCTCCCTTGTGTTCTTGATCGTAATTTTCTTCACAAGTCCAAAAGTCCCTTTTTCCTTCTCGAAATGCGTCTTAAATACTCCCAAGTCCAACACATTAGTAGGAAAATATCCAAAATATCCTTAGGAATCACAAAACTCACAAAAATAAGAAAATTGGAAGCTGACACGACCAAGCCAACACGGGATGTGTCAGGTGACACGGGCACCGTGTTGGCCTCCTGGCTCTCTGGTGCAAATTATTCATGCCCCAGACTTGCTGACACGGGCCATGTCAGGTGACACGGGCACCCGTGTCAGCCCACTGTCCACCACTCAAATTTCTTCTCTTTGGGTTCCTCTTGACACGACCTATGTCAGGCCACTATCTCTCTTTTAAAAACTCTTCCAAATTCCTGCGACTTTTCCTGGTTTTTCGCTCTGATTCGTCCTGAATGCTAACCTGAACCTAAAAACAATGGAAATATAAAACCAACGCATAAAATGCGACAAAAGGAAATAAAATGCAACTAAGCATATAAGAAGATTAACTAAAACTAATGGTAAAATAATGCATAAAAAGCACTGATCACTTCTCCTATTACACCTCAGCAAAATGGAGTTATTGAGCGCAAGAACAGAACTATTCAGGAATCTGTTAGAGCTATGCTTCATGCTAAACATCTGCCTTATCACTTTTGGGATGAAGCTATAAATACAACCTGCTATATTCACAACAGAGTGACCTTGAGATCAAGTACTTCAGTCACCCTATATGAAATGTGGAAAGGAAGGAAACCTACATTCAAATACTTTCATGTCTTTTGTAGTAAATGTTATATCTTGGAAGATCGTGAACAGATAAGGAAATTGGGTCCAAAGAGTGATGATGGAATATTTCTAGGTTGTTCTACTAACAACAGAGCTTATAGGGTTTTTAACACCAGAACTAAAGATATGATGAAGTCCATTAATGTTGTGATTGATGACTCAACTATAAATGAGAAAGTAGATGTTATAGAAGATGTTGGAACATCTATTCAGATGATTGATGCTCCAGAAGAGGCCACAGACACGAGTACAGGTTGTGAATCAGCAGGTGTTGATTCTGGAATAGATCAAGTCAACAAATGACCCTTTGTCAAAATTCAGAAATAACATCCAAAAGAGCTCATCATAGGGAATCTTAATGATGGAATAACTACTAGATCAAGGAAGGTTGTGTCAAATTCTTTCTTTGTGTCAAAAGTTAAACTTAAAAATGTTAAGGAGGCTCTAACTGATGAATTATGGATTAATGTTATGCAAGAGGAGCTAGGTCAATTCAAGAGGAATGAAGTATGGGATCTGGTCCCTAGGCCTGAAGGAACAAGTGTGATTGGAACTATATGGGTATACAAAAATAAATCTGATGAACAAGGTGTTGTCATTAGAAATAAGGCAAGACTTATTGCTCAAGGATATACTCAAATTGAAAGGGAGATTTTGATGGGACTTTTTCTCCTGTAGCTCGTCTTGAATCTATCAAATTGTTGTTAGGAGTGGCATGTATTGTGAAGTTTAAGCTATTTCAGATGGATGTGAAAAGTGCCTTCTTAAAAGGATACTTAAATAAGGAGGTATATGTTGAAAAACCAAAGGGATTTTTTGATCCAACTTTTTCTAATCATGTGTTCAAATTGAAGAAAGCTCTTTATAAGTTGAAGCAAGCTCCAAGAGCATAGTATGAAAGGATAACAAAGTTCATTGTTTAAAATGGTTACAGAAAAGGTGGAATAGACAAGCCTTTTTATAGAGAAGGATGGAAAGCTCATGATTGCTCAATTTTATGTTAATGATAACTTGTTTGGAGGAATGTCTAATGAGATGGTTCAACATTTTGTGAAGCAAATGTAATCTGAATTTGAGATAGTCTTGTGGATGAATTAACACACTTTCTTAGAATGCAAGTCAAATAAATGGAAGATTCTATCTTCGTATCTCAAAGTAAGTGTACAAAGAGCATAGTGAAGTAGTTTGATATGGAGAAGTCCAGCCACAAGAAGACTCCTGCACCTACTCATTTGAAGTTGTACAAAGAAGAAAATTGGGTGAGTCTGGATCAAAGTCTCTATAGGAGAATGGTAGGCTGTCTATTGTACCTTACGGCCAACAGACTTGACATTACATTTGTAGTAGGTGTCTGTGCAAGATATCAAACTCAACCTAAGATGAGTCACATCATTCAAGTGAAGAGAACATTGAAGTATGTCAATGGCATTTGTGATTATGGCATGTTATACTCTCATGGATCTGATTCCATGCTGGTGGGATATTGTGATGCAGATTAGGAAGGTAGTGCTGATGATAGGAAGAGAACATCAAAAGGTTGTTTCTTTTTGGGAAACAATCTCATATCTTGGTTCATCAAGAAGCAAAATTGCGTCTCTCTGTCCACTGTTGAGGCTGAGTACATAACAACAGGAAGCAGTTGCTCTCAGTTGGTATGGATGAAGCAGATGTTGACTAAATATAATGTCAAGCAAAATGTCATGACATTATATTATGACAATCTGAGTACCATAAACATCTCAAAAAATCCTATTTAGCACATCATAACTAAACACATTGATATTCATCATCATTTCATAAGAGAACTTGTAGAGAACAAGATTGTTGCCCTTGAACATGTGGCTACTGATCAACAACTAGCTGACATTTTTACTAAGGTGTTGGATGCTAATCAATTTGAAAAGTTGAGGGGCAAACTAGGAATATGCATATTTAAGGATCTATAGAAATTAATGTTGTTCAAGCGTGCCAATAAAGTTTTCTCTTTCTTCAATCAAGTGGCACACGTCTATCAAAGGAAATCATTTCAAACATTCCAAATTTGTTTTCCTCCTTGTTATCTCTTCTCTGATTTTCTACTCACTAGTCCGTTCATCTTCCAACTCAACAAGGTTATATTTTTCTATCATTTCCATAACATCTTCGTTCAACTCTCTTTCAAGATGTCTCGACATCTCATTTCATCTCCAACAAATGCTTCTGAAGAGAATGTTCATTTATCTCCTTTAAAGGATACAGTTGATCCTCTCTCTGGTATGGGAACTACCAATGAGGAAGTGCTTGATGTCATGCCGTTAGAAGTGGTGCCTTGCTCTGAAAACATGCAAAAGAAAGATAGAACCCCCTTCTAAGATTACGAAAACTAATGCAAAGAGTAAGTCTTTTAAACTTCCTCTGATGTTAAGAAGGTTCACACCATGTCTAGCCTATATATTGACCCCATTAAAATTAGTACCACTAAGTCTGGTGCTAAGAAAACCTTTGAACCTGTGATTGAAAACCCTAATCTAGATGAATTTGAGAAAAGGGCTATTTATAGAAACATCAGTAGGTTTGTTGCTTCTATGTTGAAAGAAGTGAGGTCAGAAGATACGCCAGATGTTGCAACATCTTTGGCACAAGAAAATGTTACTGCTGTTACCGCCATCATTAGTCCTACTAGTGATGTGTCTGGTTCTTCTAAAAACCAAACCCCATAATGTGTTAAGGATCAAGGTGTGTCTGAAAAAGAGAAGACTACGAGTAGGAGGAAGAATGTTCCTACTGATGTTGTCAACATTGATGAAATGTTATATGATGAACAAGTCATTACTAAAAATCTTGCCCCTAGTATTTCCAAAAGGCTTGAGAGTAGGAAAGGTAAAGTTATTGTTGTTGAGAACACACCTTCAAGGTGTGTTAAGAAGAAATTTATTGTTGGCCCTACAAAATCTTAGAGTAAAGTAGCTACTCCCTCTAGAAAGAGAAAGGTTGTCTCTGATAGTGATTCAGGAATATGATGTTGAGGATGATGTCCAAGACATCACTCCTATGAAGAAAGTTTTTATCAAGAAAACCTCTGTGAATGTGCTTAATGCACCTTTGGACAACATCTCCTTTCACATTGTTGAAAATATGGAGTGATGGAAGTATGTGTATCAAGGAGGATAGCTCTGGAACGAGAGTTAGGACAGGATGCCTTGGAGTACAAGGAAGTCATGGAGCTTATAGAATATGTCGGTCTTATCAAATCTATAACTTGTTTTGCAAAATGCTATGAGGTCTAGGTGAAAGAATTTGTTGTGAAAGTTCCCTCTGAGTGTGTTGATAGGAAGAGTAAAGACTTCAAGTGTTTGTGAGAGGAAAGTATGTGGAGTTATCTCCAGCTATAATCAATAAGTACTTGGGAAGGAGTGAAGATCCTCAGGCTGAGCTTGAAGAATCAGTTAATCAGATTTACAAGGAGATAACTGCAAATTAGGTTGAGCATTAGCCTAGGAAAGGGAAGCTCTCTAGTGGGAAACTTAGTGTCAAATAAGAGTATGAGTTACTAATTGGGTGCCTACCAACCACACTTCAACTATCTCAACTGGATTGGGTAGGTTCATCTATCCTGTTGGAACCAAAACCAGTTTTAATTATGGTGCCTACATTTTTTATCAAACCTTAAAGCATGTTGGAACTTGTGATATGGAAATGCCAATAGCATTTCCATATCTTATCTATGGTATCATACTAAATCAGCATCCTGGTATCTTGACTAGTACTGACAGTACTTGTAAAAGGGAATCTTCTTTGTCTCTCTACTATAAACTGTTTGTAGGAACATATGTCCCAGACATTATTCTAACATCTGCTAAGAAGGTTGGGATTATAGCGGAGCTGAAAGAAGCATGCAAGGAGCTGGATGATTTATCCGTGCAAGCACAGAAAGGAAGCACAAGTTTGAAAGAATGATCAGATCTCTGACTGAAGAAGGTCATACTGTTGTTAATGATGATGAGGAAGAAAACTTTGATGATAAGAAGGAGGAAATGGTGATGATGATGATGATGCAAGCCTAGCTTCTGCTAGTTTAGATGGTTCTTCTGGCAACTGACTATTGTTTATGTTTGTTTTGTTGTTTCCGTTGTTTCGTTTTAGGGTTTTGTCCAGGATTATTTTGGCACCTTGAGTGCATGGTTTGTACTTATGTTCTCTTTAATTTACTACCTTTTTCATATTGTGGCTAAAAATGGGGAGCAATATTAGTAGTGTTTGTTAAAGCCTTGTGTGATGCTATCTCGAGGGGGAATGTACAGATATAGAGAATTTATTTTTCTCTGGTCTGGTGTTGAGGGGGAGTAGAATGGTTTGTGCACAGATACAAAGAATTTATTTTTCTCTGGTTTGGTGTTGAGGGGGAGTAGAATGTTTTGTGTTTTGGCTTTGGCTTGCTGATGTGTTAAAATTTCAAACTTCATGTTTTGACATTAGCAGAGATTTTTTTTCTTAGTCTTTTGTGCATATGTCTTTGTTGGTTGGGTGTGAAGGTTGCTTAATTTGTTTTAGCCAAAATTTGCCAAAGGGGGAGATTGTTAAGTCTCTAGTTTTTATGATTGACATTAATTTTGGTAAAATATGTTCTTCAGCAAGATGTTGAGCAAGATGTTCTGACATGTTGATTAGACATATTTGCAGGATTTATTTCTTTTCATGATTTGTTTTCTATTTACTTCTTGAAAGATTTGTTTTAATATCTGAAGATCTTATGAAGTTTAAAACATATAGCTTTTGGTTCAAGGAGTTGATTTTGTTAGAAGATTTGATTGGATTGGAATTTGTTTTAAAAAGATATAAAATACATATCAAATATGTTCCTAATTTAATGCAGAAATATTCTGCATGATTTATGAAGTTTCTTACTGGATTTTCTGCTGACTTAAGTCAAAGCTCATGCTATCCAAAAAGATATTTAAAAAGATCACTGATAACCTATTATGATTATTGATTATGTGCGGTGTTGCTTGTAGTTTGTCATTAGGGTTTAGTGTCCTTTATATTTTGTGAGCCTCTCTTATATCTATCTGATATCAAATTAGGATTGTGTTTGAGTTGTAAGTTGTTAATCATCTATAAGCTTTTAAGCAAGGATGATTATGTATCTTTGAAGTGTATCTTCTAAACTTTGATTATTTTGTTCATATAATTGTGTGTGATTCAAAGGAAGTGAGAAGGGTCCCATATCTAGGAGAGTCTTAGATAGAAATAACAGAGGTAGAGATTAGGTGAGAAGATTGTAAATAAGAGGTGTTTTGTTGAGAATCTTCAAACTAATTCTATTTTAGTGGATTCCTTAATAGCTTGATGCCCCCAGATGTAGGTGATATTACACCGAACTGGGTTAACAACTAAGTGTGTTATTTACTTTATGTAGTTATATTATATTACCTTGTCTTTAAGTTGTGTGAAGTTCAGGTATTAGTATCGTGACATCTCTTTCGACATCTCATATATGTTACCAGAATTTCAAGTATATAAGTATATGCTTGGTTATGTTTTAGGGGTCCGCAATTACACATTATTCTACAAAACTCAAAGGATATGTGTGATTGAGAAAAGAGTCAGGAATGTACGTATGCGTTCCACCTTTTACAAGTCTTATGTTCAAGTCATTTTTCTGCAGTTAAATTACTAGTCATTTTTTCTTAAGTTTCTTTACATTTCGATTTCAAAGTATTTATTGAAGCTTGTTTTGTTTATTAAATTTCACAATAAATGTTCTGGACTGGGTCAAGACCTGCCCCTCAGTCGGGGAGGCCCAACAAGGCGCAATTCTCAAATGTCAGGCATACCTCTCAAAAAGGTCCCCTCAGTCGAGCAGACCACTACTTGGCGCGAGGAGAGCCCACGCGTTTTCCCCACATTCTCCACGTGTCCCTCACGTGGGCACACGTCATCAGGCAACTACCCACTTCCGAAAGAACTGGTCATCCCAACTTCTGAAGATCACAGGGCACTTGATCCAGGGCGAAGATCATATGTTGGTCTTCCCTACGCCATGTAAGCTCTGGAAGTTACTTGTGTTAAGCCTGATAATCCAACCTAAGGTAATGTAATCGTTGGCTCTAAGCTGGGAGCACATTATAAATATTCTCTTTCACTAGAGGATCAGGTATTCTATTCTCTATACTTATTCTCTCAGTATTTGTGCTTTCTAACTCCGTTACTCACTTAAGCATCAGAGTATCTTGCAGGTACACCCCCTCCTCCTCTACAACACTGGTGAACACAGAAGCTCACGACGCGTGGCAGACTGCTGATTCCTTTCTGATAAGGTGAGATCAATAAACAATATCGTTGGCGATTGAGTCCATGATCATTAAACATTTCCCGTCAGTGAATATAAAGTCGAGAGATAAAATGGCACACTTTTTATTTTGTTACCTCGTATATGAAACTTGAGTAACACCTCATATCAATTGGAAAAATTAATATTAAGCAAACACCATACAATAATTAAAAAATATTTTATATTCTAAAATTTTAAAAAAATCAAACATAAATCAAAACCTAAAAGTTTCCCTAAATTAGTATTATAAACTTTAAAAAAACCTCGCATTAAAATTAATCTTTATTATTCATACTCCATTTGGATGGAATCGGTAATGCATCCAACCTGCAATTCAATTAGCTTTATAGTGATTTAATTTTCAAAATATATTAATTACATATATAGTACTCATATCATTCTTGTACCACCTATACATGATAATGATATATTCAATTTTTATTGGTTAAAAAGCAAAAAGTTTATTGGTTATTGGTTAAAAATATATTAATTACAATTTTTATTGGTCATGGTTGATTTATTTTGTGTTTGAATTGGCGTGTACATAATTGATTTTGATAAAATTGAGTTTAGTAGAATTGATTTTAATAGATTTAAGTTTAGTAAAATGTGTTTATGTTTGAATACATTCATGTAAAAGTGATTTAAAATCAAAAGTTACTTTAAAAAAATCAAACACGTTAAATTAAATTTATGTTATTAAGAAAAAACATATAAACATCTTTCCCATTGGAATATTTTATTAGTATTAAATAATATTATAATATGTTTCTCATTAAATAGTTAACGTTAACTATATAGATAATGGAAACTAAACTTTAGTTCATTAGATGCCATGTCAACTCTACTATAATGCAAATTCTTAAGCTATACAAAATTTTGGTTTAACAACCCGCGCTAAAGTTGCTCTTAGTAATATAGTTTTTTAAGCTGAATGCATTTACAACCGTGGTTGCAACCGTGGTTGCATTTACAGCAATGTCACTGCAAACTTAAACAAACTTAAAATATAAGCAAAATTAACCAAATAATCCAATAAGAAAACAAAGTAATGAAGTAACATCTGTTAGATTAAAGTCACTAAACTCACAAAGAGAACCTTAACCTAAAACTAAAACTAAATTCTCACAAACATTCTTAAAAACCACCCACCATGATTACAGCAACTGAACCTTAACCCCACCCACCATGATTACAGCAACTGAATCGTAACCCTAGCTTGTCTCTCCCTCCTTCACTCCCTTTGTGGTTCCATCTTCATTCACCGTAGCAAAACAGCTCCATGATCTAGCAGTTACTCGAAGAATCCATAAACCACAAATCCAACGGCCATGGTAACACTCACGAACACGGTCAATGTACGGCCGTGTACACTCCTCCGTTAAGCCGCAACAGTAGCACTGGACGGTTTCTATGGAAGCCATCGGAATTCGAAACCTGAGAAAGAGAAGATTTATTTAGTACGATTAAGTATGATTATGATTAAGTATGATTATGATGAGGTAATACGGTTTTGAAAATTTGAAAGGTGATTTGTAACCGATGATTTTAGAGAGATTGATGTGAGTTTATTACCGTATTGAATTTGGAAGATTGTGAAAGATGTTGTTCTGTGAGTATACGGTGGGTATGTGTTATATATATAGTCTTTAGGGATGCTGTAAAACTAAGAATTAATGGAGATGAAAATAGAGAAATAAATTTTCTTGATAAACTTCCAAAGCGTATGTTTTCACACTAAGTTTGAGGAACAATTCGCCCCCGCCAATTTTGGTATGTTGGATGCAAACGGGTTTATCGGCGAATTTCCTGCAGGATACTTTAGAATCCTTAAAGAGAATTGCACAATCTCTCTAAGTGTATCTTTGATAGTATTTTACAGAAAAATATTTCTTTTTCTTGCTCTCATGCATTAGAGAAGAGAAAGATAATTTAAAGTGAGAAAATAATTTGAGACAAATTGTATTTTTTGTGTTTTATCGTGTCACGAAACATTCAATTTATAATGATGCTACATTATGTTTGGGAACAGATGTATCTCTTAAAATATTGTATTGCACCATTTTTTGTTACACCGAACTGCTCAAAATTAGCAATATATTGTTTATAAATTGCAACTGTTCCTAATTAAATGCTAACCAATGATATAACATACTATACCACCAATATTCAACACATAGCATTTAAATTAGAGATGAAAAAAAATCCAAATATAATATTTATGTGGAGGCAAATCGCCACACATCACACGAGTCTGCAAGACATTACTCGATATAGGTTTCGATGATGACAAATTACAACCTTGGATGGATTGAGAATTATAAACTTCAGATCTACTAAACAAATGCAACGTATCACCTACCATATCCTTTTATATGTGCTTAAAACTGTTGTAATAAATATACTATGTGTAGATAAAATGTAGTCATGACCAGAGGCATGAAAAACCACAAAAAGATCAATTTTTGCAGGTTTGCAGGGCATGAGTCGACCATAGGGTCGGCGCATGCATCAGAGCATTTTTCCACTGGTCAGCGCATGAAGGCATGAGTCGACCATAGGGTCGGCGCATGAAGGAAATATTTTTCAACGGGTCAGCGCACGCCGACTGTATGGTCGACGCATACTGATACATTTTCCAGATTTCCAAAAACGCAGGCTATGCATCGACGCACAGATCTGCTGCAGTCGACCGTTCGCGCGAAAATCCAGTTTTTAAGTGATTCTCTCTACTATTTGAAAAGTTGTTATGTCTTTGGTTGGTCTGGTACTATATATACAAGTTCAACCACTTATGTCAATTAACATTTGATAAAAATTGATTCATGTGTTCAAGAATAAGAAAGAGTGAAATAGGTGTCCAAGATTCATCATCTTCATCTTCAACATCTCACAACACATCAATTACACACAATCATTTTTGAAGTGTATTGTGAGTGATTAAAGGTGATAAGGTTCGAAGCTTAGATCGGATAATTAAGTTCGGATTGAAGCTTATGACAGGTTCTTTCTTGAATAAAACCGTAAGGGTTTTATCCTCCAAGATTGGTTTGAATTTTGGGGGTTTTTGGACGAGATTCTTCATCAAGGGTCAACTGAGCGAAGGTGATTGTGAAGAGGTGTTCTTCAACAGTCTAGTAGCGGATTCGGTGATATTGAAGGGAAGATCTCGGGTTTGATTCGTTGTAGTTGAGATCAGCCGGGCAGAAGGTTTGAATAACTGAGGGTTCATTAAGGTGGCTGGAATTGGAGGTCCATCAACAACAAATCGGAGGACTTGATTCATCTTGAATCAAGGGGCAAGGAGTGAAAGCAACATTCAACGTCTTGAGATTTCTGTTGTATATTTGCTGTTCAATCCTTGTATAAACTGTTACATTCAACAGGTGATATCTATTAAATCTATCTCAATTCTAGTTTTATAATTGAGGGCAGACGTACCCCGAAGCGAGGACGACGGGGGAACTGCCTCACCAAATACCTGTCTTCTCTATTTTTTTAGCATTTACGTTTTAGCTCAAAAATAAGTGATTTTTGTATAAGCACTATTATCAAAATGTGATATCAATTGAGTAAGAGGTTAAAACTCTGTTTTTGACTCCAAAATACAATAAGATATTGTACTAGGCTAGTTGGAATCACTTACTCAACACAAATATCACTTGGAGTGTTTTGCACACCAAGTGTTTGACAAATTGCCTAAACCAAAATTATCTTACTTGCGTATCTAGTTTTGGTTTGCTCTTTAAATCATTGGAACTAGGAATCCTAACAAGTGAATTAGATAATTGATAAGTGTGATTAGTGTTGTGATTCTATTTTCCATATTGTCATTAATCCAAAGGCTTACGCATATCCGGTTTTCCAATAATCGTTCGTTTTAGACTATATTTTCCTCGGCCGCTTCCGCACTCAAAACAAATTTTCAAAACCAATTTTTAATTGGTAGCGCCGACTCAAATTTTAATTGGGATCTATTCAACCCCCCCCCCCCCCCCCCCTTCTAGATTCGTGCCATAGTCTAACAATTTATATTATTAATTCAAATAATACAAGCATTTTATTTAATATTATGTTGGAAATTCTCTTACAATCCCCACCATTTTCAAAACAACTAAATCTCAAATATCATGGTTTCAGATATAGGTATCTTACGATTTGAACCAATACTTAGTAAGCTATGGATTTCACTCATCCCGAACAGACTTTGGTAGACAAGCTTTGAACCAAATACTCATTAGAACAAGTGTGCAAAACTTACCCATGAAATCTCGATACTATCAAAAGAATTGTAAATATGACACATTTGATAAGGCCATATGTCATGTATCATTTTCATGAGAATTTAAGAGTCAAGCCCTTGAACTTTATGAAGCAGCCCACTTCATTCTCATATAGGTAGATTATATCGAAAATGCTCCCGTAATAAGCATTTCAGCAAAACATATGTTATATATCTATTAAGAGAATAATCTCATCCTATCACTTTGTTTTTATGGTCTAAGTACTTTTTGCCCCTTGGGATGTTTCTATTGTTAAGTACTTCAGTCACTCTAATAATGTATTTTCATCATTGAACTCAAGACTTTATTTTAATCAAGTGTGAGTTGAGTTTCCACTATTGGTGATTAATTAGATATGGGCTTGAGACCCATCCCCAATGATGTCTTCAACACCATGTCTTTTGCCAGACCTTTCGTCATAGGATCTGCAAGATTATTTTTAGTTCTTACGTACACTATGGAGATTACTCCATTTAAAATTAAATCTTTCACATGGTTATGTCTTATACCAATATGTCTAGATTTTCCATTATATACTTGGCTATATGCTTTAGATAGTGTGGATTGACTATCACAATGTATGGATACAGGTGCTATTGGCTTTGGCCAAATAGGTATCTTATACAACAAGTTTCTTAGCCATTCTGCATCTTTACTATCTGCAGCCAGAGCAATAAATTTTGTAGCCATGGTGGAGTCGGCAATGCAAGTATGTTTCTTCGAACCCCAAGAAACTGCACCTCCTAAGGTAATGTAATCGTTGGCTCTAAGCTGGGAGCACATTATAAATATTCTCTTTCACTAGAGGGTCAGGTATTCTATTCCCTATACCTATTCTCTCTGTATTTGTGCTTTCTAACTCCGTTACTCACTTAAGTATCAGAGTATCTTGCAGGTACACCCCCTCCTTCTCTATAACACTGGTGAACACAGAAGCTCACGACGCGTGGCAGACTGCTGATTCCTTTCTGATAAGATGAGATCAATAAACAATATCATTGGCGATTGAGTCCATGATCATTACACATTTCCCGTCGATGAATCTAAAGTCGAGAGATAAAATGGCACACTTTTTTATTTTGTTACCTCGTATATGAAACTTGAGTAACACCTTATATTCAACTGAGATTAAATGTTTTTTTAGTTGTAATGAGTGATGAAGAATATATAGTGGCACGAAGTAGTGGCAAACAAACCAAAGCAATATTTTTAATCTTTTATGAGAGGCAGAACTTCCAAGTCCAAGACCAAGCTTTTGAATTATGAGTAATAGGATCATAATTATTAGTGAGGAGCCATGAGTATCGATTTCTTGTAGTGTAGTTGTTGTTAATGTGGTCAGAAGACATCATTAATGTTGAGTTAAAGTTGAGATTGTTATTCGTGAGTGATAATATTGTAAAGAAGTTAAGTGTAGAGATAGTTGAGTTATTTATGAGTGATATTATTGTAAAGAAGTTGAATATAAAGATAGTTGATGTATCTTGTTCTATAGACTATAAATTTTTAACAAATTATATAATTATAAAGTTGCGAGTCAAACTACCTATTTTTTTCAAACAAACACATAAGTTTTTAACTACCTATCTATTTCAAACAAAAATATTTTTCAATTAAACAAATTGATACCCTTGCTGCTTCTGCCTTTTCAGACAAAGTTGCGAGTCATGCTTTCAATGGTATCACAAACGTTGTAAGAGAACCGTATATTTTACATGTAGTAAGAGTCACATTATCAATTGGAAAAATTAATATTAAGCAAACACCATACAATAATTAAAAAATATTTTATATTCTAAAATTTTTAAAAAAATCAAACATAAATCAAAACCTAAAAGTTTCCCTAAATTAGTATTATAAACTTTAAAAAAACCTCACATTAAAATTAGTCTTTATTATTAATACTCCATTTGGATGGAATCGGTAATGCATCCAACCTGCAATTCAATTAGCTTTATAGTGATTTAATTTTCAAAATATATTAATTACATATATAGTACTCATATGATTCTTGTACCACCTATACATGATAATGATATATTCAATTTTTATTGGTTAAAAAGCTACATTTACAAATTAGCTTAGAGCATCTTTAATGGGAGTAAACTAAATGAATAAACTAAGATATTTTTTTTGGGCCCAAAGTGTTTTGTAGGATTTAAAAAATTTATAGTTGATTTGAGTAGTTTTTACTTTAATGATGATTTTCTATAAGAAACCAAAATTTGACCCCATATAATATATTTTTTATTCAAGTTACCATTAATTTAATTATTTTAATTAAAATGCATACAACTTTTTTTAATAAAATTTATCTTAAAAACTTAGAAATAATATTAAATATATTTTATTATAAATTTAAAAATGATACAAAATTCACAACAATAATACATAAAAAAAATTACATTTTCATAGGAATATAAAATAATACATTACAATAAAGAGTACCATATGACCCTCATGATTTAACTTTAATCCTCATGTTTTCTCTTTGATACACACAAAGTAGAGTATGATTTAACTATAAGTCTCATGATTTCTCCACCATACACACAACTCATGAAAAGTACCATATGACCCTTGTGATTTAACTTTAACCCTCATGTTTTTTCTTCAATACACACAACGTAGAGTATCATAGAAACCTCATGATTTAACTCTAAATCTCATGATTTTTCTTCAATAATTCCTATAATTATGAAAACAACATAAAAGACTCAATTTGGTGATATATATATTGAACCAAAGGTCTCATCTTCCACAGCTATAAATCAAATGTCATATTGAACTTTATTTTTGTTTATATAAAACCACCCCCAAACCTTGAAGTTGAAATTTTTATGTTTATTTGCGTACTTTTTCACTTTTAAAGTTCACTTTCATTTAAAGATTCCTTAAGTTATAAGTTAAGATATTTTCAAGTATATGCATGTCGTTTAAAGTTTTATGTTTTTAAACCAAAGTTTTATGTTTTTAAACCAAAGTTTTAAAAATTCAGGATAGTATTAGTTTGTTTGGTCACAGTTGATTTATTTTGTGTTTGAATTGGGGTGTACATAATTGATTTTGATAAAATTGAGTTTAGTAGAATTGATTTTAATATATTTAAGTTTAGTAAAATGTGTATATGTTTGAATACATTCATGTAAAAGTGATTTAAATTCAAAAGTTACTTTATAAAAATCAAACACGTTAAATTTAATTTGTGTTATTAAAAAATAACATATAATCAGTCTTTCCTATTGAAATATTTTATTAGTATTAAATAATATTATAATATGTTTCTCATTAAATAGTTAACGTTAACTATATAGATAATGGAAACTAAACTTTAGTTCATTAGAAGACATGTCAGCTCTACTATAATGCAAATTCTTTATTACTAAGGTAAGCTATACAAAATTTTGGTTTAACAATCCCGCGCTAAAGTTGCTCTAAGTTAAGGTATTTTCAAGTATATGCATGTCGTTTAATGTTTTATGTTTTTAAACCAAAGTTTTATGTTTTTAAACCAAAGTTTTAAAAATTCATGTTAGTATTAGTTTGTTTGGTCATGGTTGATTTATTTTGTGTTTGAATTGGCATGTACATAATTGATTTTGATAAAATTGAGTTTAGTAGAATTGATTTTAATAGATTTAAGTTTAGTAAAATGTGTTTATGTTTGAATAAATTTATGTAAGAGTGATTTAAAATCAAAAGTTACTTTAAAAAAATCAAACACGTTAATTTAATTTGTGTTATTAATAAGAAAAAACATATAAACGTCTTTTTATTAGTATTAAATAATATTATAATATGTTTCTCATTAAATAGTTAACGTTAACTATATAGATAATGGAAACTAAACTTTAGTTCATTAAATGTCATGTCAGCTCTACTATAATGCAAATTCTTTATTACTAAAGTAAGCTATACAAAATTTTGGTTTATCAACCCCGCGCTAAAGTTGCTCTTAGTAATATAGTTTTTTAAGCTGAATGCATTTATAATCGTGGTAGCAATATCACTGCAAACTTAAACATACTTAAAATATAAGCAAAATTAACCAAATAATTCAATAAGAAAACAAAGTAACAAAATGAAATAACATCTGTTAGATTAAAGTCACTAAACTCACAAAGAGAACCTTAACCTAAAACTAAAACTAAATTCTCATAAACATCCTTAAAAACCAAACCACCCACCATGATTACAGCAACTGAACCTTAACCCTAACTTGTCTCTCCCTCCTTCACTCCCTGTGTCGTTCAATCTCCATTCACCTTAGCAAAACAGCTCCGCAATCTACCAGTTCCTCGAAGAATCCAAAGACCTACTAAAGAAAAGATGTTTCACAGCAAGAATCAAATCGAGAGCAGGCTTATACGGAGGTCTCAAAGATAAAGCTCTGAACTTCATATGTCGCTTCAGCGCTGCATCCATTGTAATATCTCTCTGTGATTTCAACCTCTCTTCTTTCACCGCCTCAACGCATAAACCACAGATCCAATGGCCATGGTAACACTCACGAACACTGTCAATGTAAGGCCGTGTACACTCCTCCATTAAGCCGCAACAGTAGCACTGGACGATTTCTATAGAAGCCATCGGAATTCGAAACCCGAGAAAGAGAGGATTTATTTAGTACGATTATGTATGATTATGATGAGGTAATATGGTTTTGAAAATTTGAAAGGTGAATTGTAACCGATGATTTTAGAGAGATTGATGTGAGTTTATTAGCGTATTGAATTTGGAAGATGATAGCTGATTGTGCAATTATCGCTCCTTTTTCCACTCAATCTCCACTATCAGTGTTCTATAAATAGTAAACCCTAAACAGAGAACTAAATAAAGAGCAGTAAATAAAGTATGGTACATTTCAGAGCATTAAATAATGTAGTTACTTTCAACCTGCTATTGTTTTATTTACTATTTTATCCTTTTATTTGATTTGTTTGTTTCTCTGTTCTTACTTTATTTGATTTGTTTGTTTCTCTGTTGTTTTATTTACTATTTTATCCTTTTATTTGATAGGTTTGTTTCTCTGTTCTTACCTTATTTGATTTGTTTGTTTCTCTGTTCATATTCTGTTTTATATATATATATATATATATATATATATATATATATATATATATATATATATATATATATATATATATATATATATATATATATATATATATATATATATATTGATTGTGTGTGAAAATTAAAACTTAATCTCCACCGTCAGTCTTCCCTAAATCCTAAACCCTAAACACTAAATAGAGCACTAAATAAGAGATGGTGCATTTCAGAGCCCTAAACAGAACACTAAATAACGTAGTTACTTTTATTTACTATTTTATCCTTTTATTTGATTTGTTTGTTTCTCTGTTCATACCGTAATTTGTAGCTTGGTGTGAAACATTCTTTTATATATATATATATATATATATATATATATATATATATATATATATATATATATATATATATATATATATATATATATATATATATATATATATATATATAGTGTGTGTGTGAAAATCAAAAGTCATTATATTGGATTAGATTTTTTTTAAGAAAAAATATTTATGTTTTTTGATTGGGAAAAAGTGAAACACGTCACACATGGTGCATTTTAGAGCCTTGGCTTACTGGAATATTTTATACTATTTTGATTCTGATTTTGAATTCTAATTTCACACATGGTGCAATGGTCTCGTATATATACTAGTGTTTGTATATGTTGTGTTTTTTTATTTAATTTGGAAATTAGAAAGATAAACTCGTGTGGAAAATAAACATTTGATGATGATTAATTAGAGCTTTGGTTGAAGTGACACGGTGAGTGCCATGTTACGCCGAAAATGTTATAGATGGAATTAAACACAGCTTTTACAAATCATTAATCATAATTATTTTAATTAAAATATAAAAATAATTTTTTTTCTCTTTTTCGTTATAATCACTACACCATAATTCTAATTAAAAAATATTAAATTTTAAATAATTGAAAACAACTTTATAATTGTTTTCATAAATATAGATACAAATGTGTTTTCAGGAATTTCTCGTTTAGGCCAACACGTTGATGGAATTTGGAAAGATACGTGGCGTTGTGGGATTTGTGGGGGAGAAATTTTACTGTGATGGGTAAGATGGCAGGTTCTTTTTCTTGGTTGGATTGGAGTTGCGACCTAAAGTAGGAGTGGTCCATTGACTATTTTACCTTGCCAACTGTTAAGATAAGTACACATATATGATGGAAAACGTGCATTTCACGAAATAATAGTATTCCGTATATGAGCTAGGTTTCTATGGTCACAAAACTTTGGTACTATTTAGGTATACTTAGAAAAAGGGAAATTTTTAAAATACTTTTCAAATAATTAAAACAATAAAAGGTCAAATTAATATATATATATATATATATATATATATATATATATATATATATATATATATATATATATATATATATATATATATATATATATATATATATATTTAAAACGAGATTAATTAGAATATACGGTGAGTATGTGTTATATATATAGTCTTTAAGGCTGTTGTAAAACTAAGAATTAATGGACATGAAAATAGAGAAATAAATTTTCTTGATAAACTTCCAAAGCGTATGTTTTCACACTAAGCATGAGGAACAATTCGCCTCCGTCAATTTTGGTATGTTGGATGCAAACGGGTTTACCGGCGAATTTTCTGCAGGATACTTTAGAATCCTTAAAGAGAATTGCACAATCTCTCTAAGCGTATCTTTGATAGTATTTTACAGAAAAATATTTCTTTTCCTTGCTCTCATGCATTAGAGAAGAGAAAGATGATTTAGAATGAGAAAATAATTTGAGACAGGTTGTATTTTTTGTGTGTTTCATCGTGTCATGAAACATTCAATTTATAATGATGCTACGTTATGTTTCGGAATAGATGTATCTCTTAAAATATTATATTGCACCGTTTTTTGTTACACCGAACTGCTCAAAATTAGCAATATATTGTTTATAAGTTGCAACTGTTCCTAATTAATGCTAACCAATGACATGACATATTATACCACCAATATTCAGCACATAGCATTCAAATTACAGATGAAAAAAATCCAAATATAATATTTATATTATTAATTCAAATAATACAAGCATTCTATTTAATATTATGTTGAAAATTCTCTTATAATCCCCACCATTTTCAAAACAACTAAATCTCAAATATCATGGTTTCAGATATAGGTATCTTACGATTTGAACAAATACTTAGTAAGCTATGGATTTCACTCATCCCGAACAGACTTTGGTAGACAAGCTTTAAACCAAATACTCATTAGAACAAGTGTGCAAAACTTACACATGAAATATCGATACTATCAAAAGAATTGTAAATATGACACATTTGATAAGGCCATATGTCATGTATCATTTTCATGAGAATTTCAGAGTCAAGCCCTTGAACTCTATGAAGCAACCCACTTCATTCTCATATAGGTAGATTGTATCAAAAATGCTCCCGTAATAAGCATTTCAGTAAAACATATGTTATATATCTATTAAGAGAATAATCTCATCCTATCACTTTACTTTTATGGTCTAAGTACTTTTTGCCCCTTGGGATGTTTCTATTGTTAAGTACTTCAGTCACTCTAATAATGTATTTTCATCATTGAACTCGAGACTTGATTTTAATCAAGTGTGAGTTGAGTTTCCACTATATGTGATTAATTAGATATGGGCTTGAGACCCATCCCCAATGATGTCTTCAACACCATGTCTTTTGCCAGACCTTTCGTCAAAGGATCTGCAAGATTATTTTTAGTTCTTACGTACACTATGGAGATTAATCCATTTAAAATTAAATCTTTCACATAGTTATGTCTTATACCAATATGTCTAAATTTTCCATTATATACTTGGCTATATGCTTTAGATAGTGTGGATTGACTATCACAATGTATGGATACAGGTGCTATTGGCTTTGGCCAAATAGGTATCTCATACAACAAGTTTCTTAGCCATTCTGCATCTTTACTATCTGCAGCCAGAGCAATAAATTTTGTAGCCATGGTGGAGTCGGCAATGCAAGTATGTTTCTTCGAACCCCAAGAAACTGCACCTCCTAAGGTAATGTAATCGTTGGCTCTAAGCTGGGAGCACATTATAAATATTCTCTTTCACTAGAGGGTCAGGTATTCTATTCTCTATACCTATTCTCTCTGTATTTGTGCTTTCTAACTCCGTTACTCACTTAAGCATCAGAGTATCTTGCAGGTACATCCCCTCCTCCTCTACAACACTTGTTAACACAGAAGCTCACGACGCGTGGCAGACTGCTGATTCCTTTCTGATAAGGTGAGATCAATAAACAATATCGTTGGTGATTGAGTCCATGATCATTACACATTTCCTGTCGGTGAATCTAAAGTCGAGAGATAAAATGGCACACTTTTTATTTTGTTACCTCGTATATGAAACTTGAGTAACACCTCATATTCAACTGAGATTTGTAATGAGTGATGAAGAATATATAGTGGCACGAAGTAGTGGCAAACAAACCAAAGCAATATTTTTAATCTTTTATGAAAGGCAGAACTTCCAAGTCCAAGACCAAGCTTTTGAATTATGATTAATAGGATCATAATTATTAGTGAGGAGCCATGAATATCGATTTCTTGTAGTGTAGTTGTTGTTAATGTGGTCAGAAGATGTAACACCCATTTTAATTATTTAGTCATTTTATTATAATTTTAATTATTATGTGTTGGTGTGCCCTTTGGTGGGGTGTGTTGGATGATGATTGGTGGGTGTTCCTGATATGGGAGAATTATTAGTGGTGTTTTGGTGTGGATATAATAATATAATAAATAGTAGTAATATGGTGGCATTATTATTATTATTTCATTATTATTATTATTATTATTAGTAATATTATTAATATGGAGAATATAATATTATTATTAATATGGTTATTATATTATTATGATTATTGGTGAGATAATAATATTGTTATTATTATTATGGTTACTATTATTAATATTTAGTAATATTATATATTATTATTATTACTTGGGATTAGAATATATAAAATAAAATAGAGGAATAAGAGGGGGAGTTAGAAGGTGAGAAGAGAAAAGAACGATAGAAGTTAGAAGAATGGGAAAGAGAGCGAAGAACGAAGGAGAAGAGGGAAAGTCAGAATTGGCCAACCTTGGAGGATTTCTTCACCGATCAGATCGATTAACAAGGTAAGGGGGGAGAAACTTGATTGGGATGGTATTTACATGTATAGGGTAGTGGGGATTCCTTAACCCCGTAGGAATGTATCGGTGTATGAAGTTTTATGTTGACATGCCTATAATTGTTGATTGATGTTGAGAATTGGTATTTGATAAACCAATGAGGAATTGATATATGTCGATGTTGATGAATTGTTGTTTTTGGTGAGTTTGGGGTATTGGTTGGGTTTACGGTTTTAGGGAAGTTCTGTGTAATCTTTTTGATGTATCTATAAAATGTTTAAGTGTTGGATTCTGGAATATAGATTAGGGAGTGATTGGTTTGAATTACGTGCACTATTGATACTGAGAATAAGATGAGGATTAAAGTTGGAATGTTAGGCTTGAATTTGGCTCTGGTAGCACTTCAGAGCAGTAGAAAATTTGGTGGATCGCAGCATTCGCTGGGCTTCGCCTGGCGAGTGTTGGCGAAGCTTCGCCTGGCGAATGAAGGCGAGTATTCGCCTGGCAAACTGTGGCGAGTGATAGCGAATAATTCTGAATTAAATCCCAGACCAAAAGAGTAGGAACTTCGCCTGGCGAATGCCAGCGAAGGTTCGCTACGGGGATTCGCCTAGCGAATGTCCCAGCGAACGTAGCAGAAAAATGTGACTTTTTGTGACGTTTGGCCTTGAGCTTTGATCTTGTGTGATCCTTTTGGCCATGATGAAGTGATAGAGTGGTGATTGTAGGATTTAATTGGAGTACTTGGTGATAGTAAGTGATCCCTTGATATTTTATTTTAAGTGGATGATTAGTTGGTGTATTCCCGAGTGGTGGGATGTGTTTATACTTGGTGTTAGAATGTGAGATTGCTCACTGTGTGATTTGAATTATATGATGTTGGTGTGTAATATATCTATACCTATATGTATTGACGTATGATGATATGATCAGGAGGATCGTGTGCACTTAGTGTGCCTGAATATAATAGTTATGCATTGGTGTCGTGCATATCATGGTGTTTGGTAGGATGAATCATATCTCAGGAGGAGCGTAAGTGATTCATCCGTACTCCTTGTGGAGAATGGGGGGAGATAGATCATATCTCAGTAGGAGCGTAAGTGATCTGTCGGGGATAGATCATATCTCAGTAGGAGGATAAGTGATCTGTCTAAGGTTCGATTGAATGAACCAATGAGTCGGTACCACATGCATGGTGTTGAGTTGCATATTTGCATTATAATATGTTATATTGTAATTTGAACAGTAGGTTCGTGATTGGTATTGTGGGGTGAATATTAGGGTGCTGGTGTGTTTTACTACCTTGTTTACATGTATTACATTACCAATATATTTTTGATCATGTTTACTCACCCCTTTGTTGTTGTTGTGGTCTGTGCTTCTTCGGAAGTACAGATAATCCAGGTACTTAGCTAGCTTGGATTATGGTGTGCCAGTCGAGTCTAGGATGCTCTGATACGTAGCACGGGACTTGGGTGTTTTTATTTGTTTTATGCTGAACTTGTATTTTGTTCCTGTGAACGTATCAAAAACCTTTGTGGGATTTTACTATTTAATATTCCGCTGTATTTGGAGAAAAACCTTTTTATAAGGAAATGTTGGTTTTGCTATGTGATATCCCACTTGGGAAGAAAAACTCTGATGTTTATTTATAATGTTTATTATTTTAATTGTTTTTGGGAAGTGGGGTGTTACAATTGGTATCAGAGCAGGTCGGTCCGTCCGGCCAGTGTTGTTGAGTCGAGTTGAGTCTGTCCTTTAGGATAGAGTTGAGTATCTTTTAACCTGGTGTTGTTATTTTGACCAGTATGGCAGGAAGGAACGATGCTGCGTTGGCTGCTGCTATGCAAGCAATGGCGCAGGCGGTTGCTAATCAGAACCAAACTGTAGATGCCCAATTCAGGAGTTTGGCGCAGTTTCGGAGTAACAAGCCGCCGACGTTTGAAGGAGGAATTCTGGATCCTGAAGCTGCACAAAAGTGGCTGAAGGAAATCAAGAAAATCTTCAGGACTATTGATTGTAATGATGAGCAAAAGGTGAGGTTTGACACTCACATGTAGGAGGGCGAAGCTGAAGCTTGGAGGGACAACAGTCGCCAAAGATTGGAAGCTGCTGGAACTGCCATTACTTGGGAGGTGGTTCGGAAAGGTTTTCTGGAAAAGTATTTTCCGGAAGATATTCGAAGTGCTAAGGAGATTGAATTCTTAGAGCTGAAGCAGGGTAGTATGACGGTAGCAGAGTATGCTGCTAAGTTTGAAGAGCTGGTGCAGTATTGTCCTCATTATAATATTGATGGGGCAATGACTTCTAAGTGTTTAAAATTTGAGAATGGACTGCGTCCAGAGATTAAGTTGGGGATTGCTTGTCAGAAGATCAGGAGTTATCCCGAGCTGGTAAGCAGGAGCAGAATTTATGATAATGACAACCGGGCAAGGATTGCACACTACAAAGCTGTTAATGACCGTAAGAGTAAGCAGAGGTTCAGTGGTACTCCTTATAGTGTTGTTGCCGATAAGGGAAAGCGTAAAGCTGTTGTTGATAAGAAGCCCAGAGAGGGAAAGACATCTGCTGATGGGAAATGTTTCTGATGTGGTGGCATGGGACACCGTGCTAATGATTGTCCTAATGAAGTAAAGAAGTGTTTTAAGTGTGGGAAGCCAGGTCATGTGATAGCTGATTGCAGAGCTACTATGCCGACCTGTTATAACTGTGGTGAAAAGGGTCACATCAGTACCCATTGTGAGAAGCCGAAGAAGCCTCAGACATCTCCGGCTAGTGGGAAAGTGTTTGCTTTGGCAGGAACTCAAGCTGTCAGTGATGAGCGAGTTATCAAAGGTACTTGTATTATCAATAATATTCCTTTGACTGCTATTATTGATACGGGTGCAACCCACTCGTTTATTTCTGTTGACTGTGTGAAGAGGATAGGATTGGTGCCGTCTACTCTTGAGAGACGAATGACTATTGAGACACCCTCTATTGGCTCAGTGACTACTTCTTTGGTATGCCTGAAGTGTCCGCTGACTATTTTCGGTAGAGAATTTGGAGTGGATCTGATTTGTCTACCACTTGGTAATTTTGATGTTATACTGGGTATGAACTGGTTAGAGTTCAACCGAGTCTACATCGATTGTTTTCGGAAGGAATTGTTGTACCTGACTCCAGAAGGGGAAGCTTTAGCAGATTCTTTGTCTAGTAAAGAATTGAGGACCTTGTTGGAAGATGAAGCTAAAGTGTTTGCTTTATTTGCATCCTTATCGGTGAATAGCAAAGCGTCAATGGAGGAATTGGCAGTGGTGAATGAATTTCCGAAAGTGTTTCCTGATGACATTACGGAATTTCCTCCGACGAGGGAAGTTGAATTTAGTATTGATCTTGTTCCTGGTACGAGGCCTATTTCTATGGCGCCGTACAAGATGTCTGCAGTGGAATTGGCTGAGTTGAAGTCTCAGATTGGAGAATTGTTGGATAGAAAGTTTATTAGACCGAGTGTGTCGCCGTGGGGAGCTCTAGTGTTATTGGTGAAGAAGAAGGATGGTAGTATGCGTTTGTGCATCGACTACCGTCAGTTGAATAAAGTGACTATTAAGAATAAGTATCCTCTACCAAGGATTGATGATTTGATGGATCAGCTGGTGGGAGCTCGAGTGTTCAGTAAGATCGACTTGAGATCGGATTACCATCAGATCAGAGTAAAAGAAGGTGATATTCAGAAGACTGCTTTTAGGACTCGAGATGGACATTACGAATATGTTGTAATGCCGTTTGGAGTGACTAATGCGCCGGGAGTATTTATGGAGTATATGAACAGGATTTTCCATTCTTATTTGGATCAGTTCATTGTGGTATTTATCGATGATATATTAATTTATTCTAAATCTGGTGAAGAGCATGCAGGACATTTGAGGATTGCCTTGCAGGTGCTGAAGGAAAATAAGTTGTTTGCTAAACTGTTGAAGTGTGACTTTTGGATGAAGTCGGTGAGTTTCTTGGGACATGTAATATCTGGTGATGGCATAGCGGTGGACCCGTCAAAAGTAAGTGCAGTGTTGCAGTGGGAACCACCAAAGACAGCAACGGAGATTAGAAGCTTTTTGGGTTTGGTAGGTTATTACCGCAGATTTATTGAAGGGTTCTCTAATTTGGCGTTGCCATTGACTCAGTTAACGAGGAAGAACCAAGTTTTTGTATGGAATGTGTCATAACCCAATTTGTCCTACTTCGGTATTTAATGGATGTTTGACTGCTTCACGACTTCTGGCCATGATTCTCTAAGACTTTGTTTATAAAGACTTTATATGTACTCATTGTGGTTATGCTGAATTCTTGTGGGAGGAGCGCGCCTCTAACCCCTTATACCCAAACCCATGTTGTTGCACCCCAAAATTTGACCAACAATTATTCATCCATCAAGTGTTTGAAGGTTGATACCTTCACCAGAAAGTTCAGGAGATCCTCAGAAGAATTGGTTGAAACCAAGGTTGTGTGCTTCATAGCTTGAGAGTTGTGGGAGCTCCTCAGATGATTCTGAGACTTTGAGAATGAACTTGAAGCTTTGAGAAAGTTTATGAGATGTCTTGATAGCCATCATGAAGCCCAGAAAGGTCATTGTGCAAGAATTCAGAAGATTCAACCATGAATGGTTGAATTGGGGTTTTGACTGGGTCAATCCTAGATCAGCTGATGTTTTGGAGAGGGTTGAGACCTAATCCAAGGGCCATGATATCATGGAAGGATGTATGGAGATGTTATGAAGATGATTCCTAGACCAACTCATCATGATTGAGGAGTTTGAGAAGTTTTGAGTTAGGGTTTCCAGGGATTGACAGTGAAAAAACCCTAATTTGACCCCTATCTTCCAGGCAGTTTTAGCTCAAGATGTGATTGATATCTCATCTTCCCCACAACATGAATGTTGTAGAGCTTGGTCTTAGCTTTAATTTGAGTGGTAGAAGTCCTTGATAGGAGTTGCAGAGCTCAAGTTATGGTTTTGACAAATTACAGGTCAGCTGAGGTGTGTGAATTTGGGTCCTTGAAAGTCACCCAACTTGCAGACAACTTTTTCCCTAGTAGGATGATTCCTATGATTTCTTGGTCAACATGAATGTTGAAGAGCATCTTCTTAGCTTTCTAGAGAGTACTAGAAGTCCTTGATAGGATTTGTAGAACTCAACTTATGGTTTGAACAAGACAGGGGTATTTTGGTCATTTGGTGATTATAGGTCATTTTAAGCAAAGGCCATATCTCCTATTTCCAAGCCTCAAATGGAAAAACTCAAAACATAAAAGTTGTTCAAAATGGGATTTTAAGCCTAGAAAAGAGGTCATGAGTTGTTGGAAAAGCTCATAGCATGGAATGACAAAGTTTGGTAAATTTGAACTAAAAAAGGCATATAAGTTAATTCAAGTCAAGTTGAAATTTGGTTTGGGAGATCTATGAATCCAAAATAGGTCATCCAATATACCATTTTGAGTGCAAATAACATTCTAAAAACTTTGGTTTAAACAGAATTTTTATTTGAGTCTCAAAAATGAAGGTTGCTTTGAAAAATTGTAACTTGTATCTTAAGGCATCCTTGGAAGGTTCTACACAAGGCAAGTTTGGCCTGATTTTTGCACATATGATCTCAATATCTCTTGTAATGAGATTTTGACACAAGTTTACAAGGCCTAACTCATGAGATATGGTATGTTCAACTTGTCACCAAAGGAGAAAATCCAAGCTTTTCTAGTGGATTCTAGATGATTCTAGAAGCTTCCATGGATTGCTATTTAAAGAGTACCTCATAGTGTGATGAAAGGTTGGTGAAAGTTGCTGAGTTCATTGGAGAAAGTGAGAGAGAAAGTGCCATTTCTAGATTTCTTCAAGATCAAGCAAGATCCAATTTCTTCTTCTACAAGCCTCATCCACCTCTACTCTTGCAAACAGAAAGGTATTCATCATTGGAGGAGCATTTGGAGAAGATTTCAAGTGCTAGATCAAGCTCTAACACCACTCACCATTGAAGCTTGACAGGTTGGTAACTTGATCTATAGGTCTTTATTCAGGTGCATTCTGTTAGAATTATAGGTGGAAAGATAACATGCTAGGTTAGTTGATGATATTATGAGAAGTAGAGAGCTTGGCATAAGGTTTCATGGCAGGACACGATTTTTTCAAGATTCAATAGCAAGCTGTTTAATGTGCATTAATGGATATGATATAGTGTAGAATGGCTAGGGTAGCATGTAGAACAATTCTGGATCGTTAGTTTGAAGTTACATCAAGATTGATAGCAGAGGAAAAGGTTGAAACCCTAAGGTTGGAGCTTTCTGTTAGAACGATTTGAGGAGTTTCAGGGAAAACCATGGGTATCATCGTGTTCTGGGTGGTTAGTAGAGCAAGTTTGCTCTTGGAAGTTTTGGATTTCATTGAGGGATCAGAGAGAACGAGTTGATGGAAACTCTGGCATGGAGTTAGGGTTTCTGAAAACCCTAGGGTGTGTTTGGGGACGATGAACTCCCACCGTTGGATTAACCTGGTTACTTGACTTCTTCACCTGATCGCACGGCCGAGATTGAGTTTCAGAAGCGGAGGGAAAGAAGAGATCCAAAACGATGCGTTTAATTAAGTGAGGAGTTCTGGGCTTCAGCAGACCAATGCTATTCACACCTCCACCATGGGCCCAATCAGAAAATGAACTAAATTTTGATGCTATTTGCACCGTCCTCCTATTTATTTTTCTTTTAATTTTTCAAATGATTTTCTGAGCGCAGGTGGGCCTATCCCAATTTAATATCTGCACCCCCCAGGTTCTCAGCCCAATCATAAAACAACTGGGCGCAGTTACTCATGACACCCCCCATCCCTTTTTCTTATATTTTCATATTTTAATTTCTTTTATATTTCTTGCATATTAAAAAAATCCATATAAAATAGGAAAATTAGTATTTTTCACTTCTTGTTTTTTTCACATATTCATAATTCTGTCTAGAAAAATATCAATAAATAAAATTCCATTTTATTTTTCTTTTAATATTTTTTAGCATATTATTCTTGCAATAGTCTTTTTAATTGATTTTGGTTAATACTTGATTTTGTATAATTTCTTTTAGGAGTTTCCCTTAGGATTTTTGAGCCATTCTTTTTGGCATAGTTAGATATTGAATCATAGTTCATATAGGATTTAATTCACAATTTGTAGATTAAAATTTGATATAGTTTGCTTGGTTGACATTTAGGTGCTCAAATTAGGGTTTTAGGTTGTATAAGTAGATTTGAACAATTTTGTTTTGGGGTTTGTAGACCAAATTAGTACATGGGGAATATATGGGTTAAGGGTAAGTATGTATAGAGTCCCCTAGAATTTTGCTAGAATATTATATAGTATTTTAGTATTTTTAATTGATTTTTGAATGTATGGTTAGTATGTGTGTTGCTTAAAGGCATAGTTTGTATTGTTTTGTTTTCTTTTCTTCTCCTTTGAATGTGTGAGCTTTGAAGATTGAGTTGAAGACCTTGTGGATCATCATTGAAGCTTTGAAGACCTTGCAGAGGAGTTTAGCTTAGATTTTGTTGTTTTGTTTATAGGATCATAAGTGCATAGGTAGAGATTTAGATAGAATACTTTTATTCAATAAACAAGGAGTGTCTTGTTCACCTCCTTCCTTCTCTGTGACATAAAGTCCCTTAAGGGTATTCACCTCTCTCCTTTGGAGGGATTAGTGACCTTGCCCTCTGAGGTAGAACTTTGAGAGAGCCTTTCCCTTTGATGTTAAGTCCTTAATGGCATCCTTTGGAAGTCAGTGAGCACTGTAACATCCTCACCTCATCTTGTTGACTGAATCTTGTTTGCTGGAGCATTTAAGCCATTGAAGATAGAAGCTGAAGCTGTGAAGAGGATGATTCCTTGAAGATTATTGAAGTCTGAAGACTTTGTGAAGATCAAGTTGATACCTGAATATCCCTGAAGATAGTGAAGCCTGAAGGTGGAGCTGATCAAAGAAGCTGAAGCTTAAGGGAGAAGATGAGTTGATACTCATATTGTAGGGTTGATACCTGGAAAGCAAGTGATCTCTGAAGTCTGAAGACTGAGTTGCTGCTGAAGGAGCTGAGGCTTTCTTCTGTTTTCTTTTCTGTATTGTGTGTTTTGTTTGATTTGTCTGTTGCATTAGAATAAGTTCATCTAGAATAAGTAGAATCTAGGAGCATGATTGCATTAGGGGTTGAGTTGCTCCCTCTGCTTGTATTGTTATTGCGTGGCTTTGCTTGCGGGTATTCGGTAGAGCCCAGCTCCCTTGCCCATGTGGTTTGTTCGCCTGATGGCATTTCGTTTCGTTTTATCTGTATGATTGCAGTTTACTGTTTATTGCTTGATAGCATGTTGTTTATTTTTCAGTATGATTACTGTTATTTCATGACTGGCTTGAGGTTGAGATGAGCTTGTGGAGGCTGAAGCCCTACACACATTTCCTCCCTCACTTGCATTGCATGCATTTTACTGTTAAGCTGATGCTTTGTCTGTTTTGGTGTATCATTGACATGATCCCTTAGGACTCTCATTTCCTTGGATAAGGATTTGATGATAGACTTTTAGGTTGAAACCTATGCATGACAACTTCTAGGAGTTCCCTGTTCAAACCTCAACCATAGGATGAATCCATGGCATGATAACAGTAGGACTTGATAGTCTCCCTCCTAGTTGGGCCTGTTCTCTTCTCATCTCAAACAGTTTAAGATACAGTAATCATGAATGATTTCTTTCGTACGTTACGAGCCTTAAGCTATCTGAGAAAGGATTGTGGGAGAGTGTCTTTTCCACAGTCTGGATGTTTAGTATGGTACCCTTTGGGCGACATGCGACGCATTCACTCTCAGGTCATAGTCTCTAGTGCGGTTGAAATCGCAAACACAATAAAAAACACTTCTTTTGTAAACAGGAAATAAACCGTAGTTTCCCAAACTACGTGAGCTCTGATCTCTCATACCTGTTGAGAGTACGTAGGCACAAGATGGCGAAGTCTTGGCGAGCTACCTTCCCCCGTAACCCTTCGTAGGCCGAACTACGTTGACTCTGATTTCTCATTCTCTGATGAGAATACATAGGCATAAAGTGCGACGCTTTGCCGAGTCATTTTTATTTTCTTTTTCAGCCAGCCTTGATAGGTAGATAGATTATAACCAACCCGTCCAAGTAAACAAACAAGCGAGGATCCCGTCGAGTACGATGGACGTGAGGGGTGCTAATACCTTCCCCTTGCGTAACCGACTCCCGAACCCAGACAATGGTTGCGACGACCTTGTCTTACCCTTATTCGTCAGGTTTTCCGATCGTTTCCTTTCCCGCTCTGAGGGATAAATAACGAAAGGTGGCGACTCTTTTGTCATGCCGACACCTTATTTTCGCGCAAGCGACAACTGGCGACTCTGCTGGGGACTTGATAGTGTCCTAGGGATCCAACGTCCCGAAAGCGAGTCAGTTTTGGGATCCAACGTCCCTTAAGAGAGTCAATCCTACCGCTTGTGTGTTTGCTTATTGGGTTGCGTTTATTTATCGCGTTTTTACTTCTCGCACTTCATTTCCCGCATTTTATTTTCATTATAATATGATTGTTTGTGCTGTTGTGGGATGGGAGTTCTGATGAGTGAGAAGCCAGACCCAGGCTTGAGTGCACCATAGACTTAGAGTGGAAATTAGTGGGCGCGTGCTTGCTTTGCAGGCACTAGTGTCTCATGAAATCCACACTCAGACGAGGTTCATCCGGTTGGCTTCACTTTCAACCCTTTGGGTTGAGACGGTTGCTGGTTTAGTGGATTGTCGACTCTGGGGACCGATCATTTGTGATTCAGCTAAGTGAGGCCTCTTCAAAGCTCGATGATGCCACTCCTTCTGGGAATCGTATCATCAGTTTTGAAAGTCTGTGACGCTGATGAACGCATAGGATGCCATACCTTGAGTCAGTTTAGGTCCATACCTGTGAGTGGGATCGGGTTTATTGCAGGAAACTTTGACCTTCAGACTACCTGGTTTTCTTGACAGTGAATCAGTTATGTTGGTACCAGAGTTCTCAGTTGCAGACTCGTCTGTTCCTGATAGAGCAGATTTTGATCAGAGGATCTTATCATCGGGTGTTTGTCTGTTCTTGATAGAGCAGGTTTTGACCAGAGTATTACCATCAGTGATTTGTTCTTGATAGGGCAGATTTTTAGCGGGGTCTGAAGATCTCATCAGCAGATGTTATTTGTTCTTGATAGGGCAGATTTTGAGTGGGGTCTGAAGATCTCATCAGCAGATGTTATTTGTTCTTGATAGGGCAGATTTTGAGCGGGGTCTGAAGATCTCGTCAGCAGCTGTGTGTTTGTTCTTGATAGGGCAGATTTTTGATTTGGGGTCTGAAGACCTCATCAGCAGATATCTCTTGATCATGCACCCGGGGTCCTTATTATCAGACATTTGCTCTCGGCAGAGCAGAATATTGATCTTATATATATGGTCCTGTCAGAGGATCGTTCTTAGCAGATCAGATCAGTAGTCTTACACCGGGGTTTCCTTCTCATCAGCGACTGTTGATACCGAATCTCCACAGCAGCTACCTGGATATATTATTGCATGCCTGCATTCTGCATTAGTTTGCATGTTCATTTGCATTCCATTAACGTGTGTCTATGACAGGTGCCGTTTCCCCGATCCAGGACCCCTCGCCTCCTATTGTATTATTGCAGCCTCTCTCAGGAAGACTGTTGCGTACGAGTTCTTGGTCCTTGATGTGTCGAATTTGACTATTGCTAATGCTATGTGTGAGATTGATGTTTCCATGATTGGGCTCAGATTTCTTCTTCTTCTTATTGTCAGCATTGGGACCAAGGCGCTAGGATCGGGGGAAAATCTCCCACGCACACAGACACACGCATGCATCTGCATGAAGCATATTTGCATGGTGTATATCTTATCGCTTTTCCTAACCTTTATTGTTGACAGGTTTTTCAGGTTCCGAGCTGTTTCCGGTCTCCAGGATTGATCAAAGACTCATCCACCGCTACTCAACTCGCGCTAATCAGATAAGGATCATGGACCAGGTGCAGTCAGATGTTCAAGAGCTCCGTGAACGGATGGATCGTTTTATGGAACTGATGCAGGTAGTCGCTAATGGTCAGGACCAGCTTCGCACTTTGGTTCAACCTCTAATCTCCAGGGTTGATAGTAATGGCATACTTCATGGCGGGGCCGTGCCTTCTCCTCCTCCAGTGGATGCTCCACAGAATGTTGTTCCTGTTGCCGGGGGCAACGGCAGTGCTAACGGCAATCTAATGACTAATCTCGGGCTCAATGCGGCAGGCGTCGGCAATGGTAGTCTGGGAGCCAATGTTAACATAGGGCCGGTCAACGGCAATGCTGGTGTCGGAAATCTGTTGGTGCCTCAACCATGGCTTGAGGACCATCAGGACGACGCATTTTCTCAAAGAGGTGTAGAAGCAGAGTTGAATGCTGAAGCTCGACTCAGGTTCAAGGCGCTGGAAGACAAGATGAGAGACATTGAAAATCAGAACACATTGGGCGTTGACATGTCCAAGCTCGGGTTGATTGCTGATTTTAAGGTACCTCACAAGTTCAAGGTGCCTGTCTTTGAGAAGTATAAGGGTACTACTTGCCCCCGTGTCCACCTTCGATCTTATTACAGAAAGATGTCCGCCTATTCTGACGATGAGAAGTTGCTGATGCACTTCTTCCAGGATAGTCTTTCTGGTCCATCACTCGAATGGTATATGGGCCTGGAGCCTGCTACTGTGCGCACCTGGAAAGACCTCGCTGAAGCGTTCGTCCTCCACTATCGATACAATAGCGACTTGGCCCCCAACCGAGTTCAGCTTCAGAATCTTTCACAGCGGAACAATGAAAGCTTCAAAGAGTATGCCCAGCGGTGGCGTGAATTGGCTGCTCGAGTTCAACCGCCGATGGTTGAGCGTGAGCTAGTGCAAATGTTCGTGGCCACCCTTCCTGGAATCTACTATGAAAAGCTGGTCAGTGGCATGTCTGGGACATTCTCGGCTCTCATCACTATGGGCGAGCATGTCGAGAACGGTATAAAGATCGGAAAAATTCAAGGCGAATCATCCTCAGCTGGAGGAAGTAGCAAGAAACCTTACGCTGGCAAGCGTTGAGAGGGAGATGCCAGTGCTGTCACTAATGCTCGGAGAAAGGGCAAGGGCCCTCA
Source organism: Lathyrus sativus (assembly GCA_963859935.3). Lineage (NCBI taxonomy): Eukaryota > Viridiplantae > Streptophyta > Magnoliopsida > Fabales > Fabaceae > Lathyrus > Lathyrus sativus. The sequence continues at coordinate 610,968,081 of OZ012739.1, forward strand.
GCCTCAGATTGCTAGCATAAATATCCCAGCTGCTCCACCGCAGCCGCAGCAGCAGCAGCAGCCTCAGCAGCAGAATCAGCAGGGGTATAGAAGATATCAGAATCGGGCTCCTCTGACAAATCGTCATTTTGAAACTCCACTTATGTCGTATGCACAGCTCTTACAAACGTTGCTTCAGCTTCAGTTAGTTCAAAAGAGGACAATGGCTCCCTTAACAGGGGCACCACCACCAGGGTATGACGCCAATGCTACTTGTGATTTCCATACTGGGGCACCAGGCCATACGATTGAGAATTGCAAAGCTTTTAAGCACAAAGTGCAGGACTTAGTGGACGCCAAGGTCATCAACTTTTCTGATAGTGTGCCCAACGTTACCAAGAACCCTATGCCTCATCATAAGGGAGGCGGAGTGAATGCCGTTATCACTAAGGAGAGTGCGGACTTGCTGACTGATGTCAAAGACTTGAAGACGCCGCTTAGTTTTGTCAAGGCTAAGTTGCTGAAGAAGGGCTTTTTTCCTGGATGCGGAGAGTTATGTATGGCTTGTGCTACACTTCCTGATGGGTGTGGACAGCTGGTAGAAGGTATCCAAAGTCTAATGGCTGAGGGTATTTTGCAGTTCAGCCGGAGCGTTGAAAGTGCATCAGGGGAAGTCGTGCTGAAGCAGGCAAGTGAAGTTGCTACCATTATTATTCCTCGTCACCCTATTACTATTTCTGCGCCCCGACCGCCTACTATCACTATTACCAGGGCCGGGCCGATCCCATTCGAAAGCACTAACGCCGTTCCATGGCATTACGGTGCCGAGGTCTATTGCAATGGTCAGAAGTTAGAGCTGGAGCCATACGGATCGACTGTGCAGAATCTTGCCGGAGTCAGTGGCATTACTCGAAGCGGTAGAGTGTTTGCGCCAGCAGAGGTTGCAGCAGAGAAAGTGGTCCTAGCTGACGTTGTGGATAAGGGTAAAGGCAAAGCTGTCGAGGAGGTCCCTTCTGGGGCAGAAGAAGATTTGCTAGTTAAAGATGCTGAAGAGTTCATGCGATTAATCAAAAAGAGCGACTACAAGATTGTAGATCATCTTCATCAGACTCCGTCAAAGATCTCTATTCTTAACTTGTTGCTGTGTTCTGAAGCACACCGCAACGCGTTACTGAAGGTTTTGAACGCTGCCTACGTGCCGCAGGAGATATCAGTAAATCAGCTGGAAGAGGTGGTAGCCCATGTTAATGCTGGTAATGGGCTGGGATTTACAGATTTAGAGCTGACTCCCAAAGGGAGAGACCACAACAGTGCCTTGCACGTCTCGATAGAGTGCAGAGGCACGATCATGTCGCATGTCCTGGTGGATACGGGTTCGTCGCTTAATGTGCTTCCGAAAAAGGCACTGATGAAGTTGGATACCCGCGGATTGCTTTGCACGCCCAGTGATCTGGTGGTGAAAGCCTTTGATGGAACTAAGCGCCACGTCTTCGAAGAGTTGACCCTGCCGATTCAAGTTGGTCCGGAGACGTTCAATACGGTTTTCTATATCATGGATATCATGCCTGCCTACAGTTGCCTCTTAGGTCGGCCATGGATCCATGCTGCTGGTGTCGTGACGTCCACGCTGCATCAGAAGCTCAAATATGCTGTCGGGGGCAGCATAGTAACCGTCTGTGGTGAGGAGGACATTATGGTGAGCCACTTGTCATCTTTTAAATATGTTGAAATGGATGGCGAGATCCATGAAACTCTCTACCAGGCATTTGAAACCGTCAAGGCGAAAGAGGTAGCTCCTGTTGTCGTAGAGAGGCAAGAGATGAATCTCTCCTCGTTTAAAGAAGCTCGGGCCGTTGTCGAAGTCGGTTCCACCCCAGGCTGGGGGCATGTTTTGGATATACCAATCAAGCAGGATAAGTTTGGATTGGGGTATTCTCCTGAAGCTGAAGCTTCATCTTCTTCTAGCAGTTCGTCTCGTGGGAAAGGGCCGATCCTATTCACCAAGGGCGGAGTGATTTTCAAAAGCATCAACGCAGCGTCTGAGGACAGCGGGGATAGCGATTGTGATCTTGACGCCTGGATGCAGCCAAGCAAGCCGGGCGAGCGCCTCAACAATTGAACCATCAAGGAAATTATCCAGCTGACAAGTGAAGAGTAATGATTTGCTTTTTACAACCTTTGTACAACCCTATGTCCTGCCCGGGGCATAGTGGTTTTATGGTCAGGGCCTTGCTGGATTATGTACATGCATTTTGTTAATAAATAAAAGGCGTTTTCTTCGTACTCAAATATTGTGTTCTCTGTTATTCCTGTTTTGTGTTTATTTCGAAAAACAGCAAAATGGCAACGAGGTTTGTGCTAACCTGCATATTCTTGCTTTAAACTTAACCCTTGTTATTGCAGGATCCACATGACAGATGACATCCACTCTGGACCCTCTACGGCTCACTACGACTTTGATTGCCCGATCTATCAAGCCGAGGATGAGATTGATGAAGACGAAGACCTTCCGGAAGAGTTGGCCCGCTTGTTGAGACAAGAGGAAAAGGTTATTCTGCCTCACGAGGAGGATATTGAGATCATAAACCTGGGTTCCGAAGAGCTCGTCAGAAATGTCAGAGTAGGGGCTGCGTTGCAGAATGATGTCAAGCATAGACTGATCGAGATGCTTCGAGAGTATAGTGACGTCTTTGCTTGGTCATATGAGGATATGCCCGAACTTGACACAGACATCGTGGTTCATCGCTTGCCGTTGCGAGAAGATTGCCCTCCAGTCAAGCAGAAGCTTAGGAGGACGAGACCAGATATGGCTGTAAAAATCAAAGAAGAGGTCCAGAAGCAGTTGGACGCAGGGTTTCTAGCCGTTACCACTTACCCTCCGTGGGTCGCCAACATAGTGCCGGTACCGAAGAAGGACGGTAAGGTACGCATGTGCGTCGATTATCGGGATTTGAATAGGGCGAGCCCTAAGGATGATTTCCCATTGCCTCATATCGATGTGTTGGTCAACAACACATCCCAGTTCTCCGTGTTTTCGTTCATGGATGGCTTCTCCGGTTACAATCAGATTAAGATGGCACCGGAGGACATGGAGAAAACGACGTTTATCACCCCCTGGGGAACATTTTGCTATAAGGTAATGCCCTTCGGTCTGAAGAACGCAGGGGCCACTTACCAGCGAGCAATGGTAACTTTGTTTCATGATATGATTCATCATGAGATCGAGGTCTATGTTGATGACATGATTGCAAAGTCCCAAACGGAGGAAGAGCATTTGGTCAACTTATTGAAGCTTTTTGAGAGGCTTAGGAAATTCAGGCTGAGGCTGAATCCTAACAAGTGCACTTTTGGAGTGCGGTCCGGAAAGTTATTGGGGTTTATCGTTAGTGAACGAGGGATTGAAGTTGATCCTGCGAAAATAAAAGCTATCCAAGAAATGCCAGCGCCGAAAACAGAAAGAGAAGTTCATGGTTTCTTGGGCCAAATAAACTACATTGCAAGGTTTATCTCTCAGCTCACGGCCACTTGTGAACCGATGTTCAAGCTTTTAAAGAAAGATCAGGCGATTACTTGGAATAAGGATTGCCAGAAGGCATTCGACAAAATAAAGCAGTATCTTCAAGAACCTCCAATCTTGATACCCCCAGTGGCTGGACGGCCATTAATCATGTACCTGACGGTTCTGGAGAATAGTATGGGGTGTGTTCTCAGTCAGCACGACGAGACGGGCAGAAAGGAGCATGCCATTTATTATTTGAGTAAAAAGTTCACTGAGTGTGAATCTCGATACTCGACGCTGGAGAAGACGTGTTGTGCACTAGCTTGGGCCGCCAAACATCTACGAAAGTATATGCTCAATCACACCACTATGCTAATTTCGAAGATGGATCCGATCAAGTACGTCTTCGAGAAGCAGGCTCTTTCGGGCAGGATCGCCAGATGGCAAATGGTGCTAACGGAATATGATATTCAGTACGTCTCTCAAAAAGCCATTAAGGGAAGCGTATTGTCTGATTACCTTGCCGAACATCCAATCGAAGACTACCAGCCGATGAAGTTTGAATTCCCTGACGAGGATATTATGTTTCTCAAAGCAAATGATTGCGATGAGCCATTGCCCGATGAAGGGCCAGATAGGAAGTCTCAGTGGAAGTTGATATTCGACGGAGCGGTTAATTCCTATGGAAGTGGTATCGGGGCTATCATCACGACTCCTCACGGATCCCACATCCCGTTTACTGCGAGACTGACGTTTCCAGTTACCAACAATGAAGCCGAGTATGAAGCATGTATTATGGGTCTAGAAGAGGCAATTGATTTGAGAATCAAGAATCTAGACGTATATGGTGACTCAGCGCTTGTAATCAATCAGATTAAAGGGGAGTGGGAAACTCGTCAAGCGAATTTAGTGTCGTACATGAATTATGCCAGGAGGCTACTTCCTTTCTTCGATCGAGTGGAACTTCATCATGTACCCAGGGCTGAAAATCAGATGGCTGATGCCTTAGCCACGTTGGCTTCAATGTATAAAGTCAATTATTGGAATGAGGCTCCAAGAATTGTACTTTCGCATCTTGATAGACCGACATTCGTTTTTGCAATCGAGGATGCCGCCGACGGCAAGCCATGGTTCCACGATATCCAGACCTTCCTTATGACTAAGGAGTATCCCGCGGGTGCGTCAACCCAGGATAAGAAGACTCTGAGGAGGCTATCTGGAAACTTTTATCTCAATCCTGATGGAGTGTTGTATAAGAGAAATCACGATCTCGTGCTACTCAGATGTGTGGAGGATAAAGAGGCGAGCATACTCATGGAAGAAGTTCATGAGGGCACATTTGGTACGCACGCCGGCGGGCATGCCATGAAGAGAAAGATCCTGAGAGCAGGATATTACTGGCTGACTATGGAGTCGAATTGCTTCAGATTCGCGAAGAAATGTCACAAATGCCAGATTTATGCCGATAGAGTTCATGTGCCGCCGTGCCCATTAAATGTCATGTCCTCCCCTTGGCCGTTCTCCAAGTGGGGCATCAACATGATAGGCAAGATCGAGCCCACTGCATCCAATGGTCATCGTTTCATTCTGGTAGCTATCGACTACTTCACCAAATGGGTGGAGGCAGCCTCGTATGCTAATGTGACCAAGCAGGTGGTAGCTAAATTCATAAAGAGGGACATCATCTGTCGCTATGGAATTCCCGAGCGGATCATTACTGATAATGGTTCGAATTTAAATAACAAGATGATGAAGGAGCTGTGCCAGAGCTTCAAGATTGAACACCACAACTCATCTCCTTACCGGCCGAAGATGAATGGCGCTGTTGAAGCGGCCAACAAGAACATCAAGAAGATTGTTCAGAAGATGGTTGTGACGTACAAAGATTTGCACGAGATGCTGCCATTTGCATTGCACAGTTATCGTACAACGGTACGTACGTCGACCGGGGCAACTCCTTTCTCCTTGGTGTACGGTATGGAAGCTGCCCTACCGTTAGAAGTGGAGATTCCTTCTTTGCGAGTTTTGGTTGATGTGAAACTCGACGAGGCAGAATGGATTACGAATCGCTTGAACCAACTCAGCCTGATGGACGAGAAGAGGTTAACATCGATTGCATTTGGTCGCCTGTACCAGAGCCGAATGAAGAAAGCTTATGATAAGAAGGTGCGTCCTAGAAGCTTTCAGACGGGTGATCTCGTCCTGAAGAAGATTCTTCCGCCATACTCCGATCACCGGGGCAAGTGGACTCCGAATTATGAAGGGCCGTATGTCGTCAACAAGGTCTTCTCGGGAGGAGCTTTGTTGTTATCCATGATGGATGGTGAAGATTTTGCATCCCCGGTGAACGCGGACGCAGTTAAAAAATACTTTGCTTGAAAGAGACCCGCTGGACAAAAAAGAAAGAGTCCAGGCAAAAAAGGGGCATCCCGGCGAACCAAAAACAGAATAAAAGGTTCGGGAAAAAATTAGGGATATATTAAAAAATGTACACCCGCGAAGTCGAAAACCTACACTGGGCGGCTTCGGCAAAAAAGGGTATCCCGGTGAACTGAAAACCCGTAAAGGGCGGTTCACGCAAAAGTTAGGGATTTGAATAAGCAAATGACTGCGTTCCGCGTGTGGACTTTCATTGTTTAGTGGTTTGGAGGACCTGAGGGCTGTTTATCTGAATCAATCTCTTCCGAAGCCGAAGCATCGGAGAAGTATCGAAGTCGAGTGGGTCTTAGAGGGATCAACTCATGGTGTTCGTCTACGCCTCGTTGCCAACATTTGTATATACCGATGTATATTTATGTTTCAGTTTTGTGCGGCTTCCTCATTCCAGGAGTTTGCCTCTGTTGTAAAACATTTATTTACCCATTCAGGGGTTCACCATTAATAAAATGCACATTATTCAGCAATTTTGCTTGTCTGTTTAGCATTTATCTGTTTTGTTTGCGAATGAAAACGCCGATGTTTTTTTGATAAAATGCGCATACATAAACTTGCGGGCCTAGGCCCATTGGTTGTTGAAACAATTAATTACCTGAAAATTGTCACGAGTTAATAACCTTGATAGGCCCCTTTGAGGAGGGTATCTTGTCTGTTTGTTTGTGTTGTTGCAGGTGTAGCACCTTCTAGGCAGTGTGCCGTGCGCATCCCCGAAGCAGGGCGAGCCCTCCTTCTCCAGCAGTGTTCAGAAGTCTCTCCTCCATAGAATCTGAACACAAGATAGTGAGCATTGATATGTCTCCCCAGGCAGGGATGATTCTCTTCCCCAAGCAGACGCATCCTGAAGGAACGTCACCTCATCAGCTGAGTCAAGCACCGAAGAATGATGTCTTCTTCCCCCAGCACCGGGTCACAAGTGCAGATTTCAGAGGAATGTTCGGGTACCGAAGCTCGTGTTTTCCCCAGTAAAGCCGCCGCAACGGATGTTTCTCCCCAGCACCGGGTCACAAGTGCAGGTTTCGCCGAAGTACGCAGTAACTGATGGTGCCAGACTGAAGTCTCCAGCGGAATTGAGATTCCCCATCAGAGCCGTATTCTCTCCCGAAGTAGAATGACTTCTCCTTCCCCAGTAGAGTGTTGGAACAGCTGATGTTGTATTCCCCTGCAGAGTTGCACTCTCCCCCGAAGTCAGATGATTCTTTCTTCCCCAGCGAAATTGAAATCCCTCGTCAGAGCCGTACTCTCCAGTGAAGTAGAATGATTTCTTTCCCCGGCTGAGTCCGCAGACCCCAGGAGAGCCTAATCCTAGGTAGCAGTTGAGACCGTGAGTGGTTTCCCCTAGCAGATGCTGAGCAGCTGATGCTGTATTTCCCCCAGAGTTGTATTCTTTCTAGCGAAGCAGAATGGTTTCTCCTTCCTCAGCCGAGTCTGCAGATATCCAAGAGAGCCGAATCCTTGGAAGTTGATCAGACCATGATCGGTTTTCCCCAGTGGAGTGTGGAGCAGCTGAAGTTGTTTCCCCACAGAGTTATCATCCCCAAAAGAGTAGCCGGGACGGCCCCGCAGTTTATTCTCGAGATTGACATCGCTTGCCCTCAGCAGGTTCGGGTTCTCGTAGAGCTTCGTTCCCCTGCAGCAATCAACTGAAGTTGGTTCCCCTGCAGCAGTCAACCGAAGATCATTTCCCCAGACAGAATCCGATTGATATTGGCGTGTCCGCACTCTCCTCAGCAGGATGATTCCTCTACCTGAGTAGTTCTTTCCTCCTTGACAGGAGAACTTCCCCCCGACATTTATTTTGCTGACGGGATCGCGTCATTGTGCATGATTGCATAACATTTAGCATAACCGCATAGCATTTCCACCGTGTGGGGCATGGCGCCGAAGCATATGCATCATAAGCATGATCTAGGTTATTATCATTCTTGTTTTACAGGTGTTCCACCAAAAGACCAGTGGCTCAGGATGATTCCTGACGTTCTCCCCAACGAGGTCGCTTTCTTGAGATGATTCTTGAAGACCCCGGTGTAATTCCCACAGTCGCTCGCTCAAGATGATTTTTGAGATCCCCAACGAAGTCTTCAGTTCGAGATGATTCTCGAATCCCTCAGCAGGGCCGTTTGCTTAAGATGACTCTTAAGACCTCAGCGCAGTTTCTCGAGTTGTTTGCTTAGGATGATTCTTGGGCTCCCCAGTAGCGTCCCCGGCGAAGATCGCCCAGGACAATGCCTGAAACTCCAAGAGAGCCGAGACCCCAGCGAAGTCTTCAGTTCAGGACGATTCCCGGAATACCCAACGGAGTGGAGGTCTTTTCCCCAGCAGGTGGTTGGCACTTCCCCAGCAGCAGGCAGGTAGATTGATATCCCCAGCCGAGCATAGCCATGAGTGGCAGATGAAATGTTTCCCCAAGCAGATCCTGAAGGATCGTCCAGCAAGCTGAAGTTTGTTTATCCCGTAAGTTTGAGACTTAATGACATGAGTGTCTTGTAGCCTGAAGGCTATGTTCCCCAGAAGGGTCGTTTCCCAGAGAGTCGTTCAGGGCATTTATCGCTTTCCCCATGCAGAGTATAGCAGAGGATAGTGTGTTGATCAACCTGATGTGCTGTGTTCTCCGGAGGAGTCCGTCATCCTCAAGTGTAAGTCCAGTTGAGATTGGCAGAAAATGCGGTTCCCTTGAAGGGTAGCTCTTCCTCAGCATAATGGTTACTCTCCCCGAGTGGATGGTTCCTCTTTCCAGCATTTATTTTGCTGGGGCATTTCCTTGCATGATTGCATAACATTTACTCAAAAGCGTAGCATCCCGTTTCGCGCGGAGCATTACGCCCATTTTTCCAGCATTGCATATGAAGCCTGAACCAGGTGGTTACCGTGCTCTCGAACAAGAGTACTTGCTCCCCAGTAAAGTTGGTAGGAATCGTCTGAGTGAGCTCTTTCGTTATTCTCCAGCAGTTGTTGAAGTCGTTTGGGTGAACTCTCTCGTCTTTCTGCAGCAAAGTCTACAAGGTTGTTTGGGTGAACCCTTCTTCCTTTTCCCCAGTGAGTCATCAGGATTGTTTGGGTGAACCCTCATTCCTCTCTCCTCAACAGAGTTGTTAACCTGGTAATTATGTCCGGTGACCCGACATGTTTGCTTTTATTTAGCAACGACTTGACAGGATGTCAGGAGAATAGCAGCGTGATATGTTTGCTCCAACCGTGATGTCTAATCTGAAGATTGACTTCGTGAACGCCTGAAGGCGATATCAGAAGGTTCCTGTGAGCTCAGATGTCCTTGTTGATGAATCAACGTGTGGCTGAAGACAAAGTTCCAAAGTTTGTAGATATAACCAGGTGATCCGTGTTGGCCTGAAGACCAAGTCAGTTGTCCTGAGGTGATGATTGATTGCGATCAAGTGAATAGTGTTTCTTCCGACTGAAGTCGAAGATGTTTCTCCAGCTGAAGCGGAGTTTGCCTGAAGGAAAAGTGTTTGAATCCCCGAAGAGTCATGAATGGTTCAGGATACCATTTCTTTGACTGAAGTCACAGATTTCCCAAGCTGAAGCGAAGGTGCCTGAAGGCAAGGTTATCCCAAAGGTCATGAATGACCTAGGATTCATTTTTCGGACTGAAGGCCGAAGTATATCCCTGACTGAAGTCTCGGACACTCTATAGCAGAGGCGGAGTCGCCTGAAGGCAGATCCATGTATCCTTGAAGGCCAAGGATCATTTCTTTAGACTGAAGTCGAAGATACCTCCTGCAGAGTTGCCATCCTCGAAGGCCAAGGATGCTTATCTTCAGAAGTACTTGAAGATCTTTTCTAGCTGAAGCTGGAAGTGGCCAGGGGCCAGGGTTTCATATAGTTCTGATGTTGAAGTTCTACAGTGGGATCATTGTGCAGTAGTATTCCGATGTTCGTTATGGTTCTGAGGGTGAACCCTGTTAGAACACAGATTGGTTCTTAATAATTACTCTTTGTTTTGATGATAACTGTAAGGAAATTTATATTTAAGAATTATATATTCTAAAATTTGTTTGAGAGTTTTACTGCAGATTAAAATTATATTAACTCTCTAGAAGCAAATCTGCCTTGAATACAAGAAGCTATCCTGACTCTGAAGCGCCAGATGCACCTTACAGAAGAATCTGCTTGCTCCTTACAGAAGATCCTGAGCGTAGTCTCCAGAAGGATCTGAAGAAAGAAGCTCCAGAACATTCTGAGTCAGAAGCATCTGAAGATAGTCAGAAGCATCTGAAGATAATCAGAAGCATCTGAAGCTGAAGCATCAGAAGTATAGAAGAATATTGATTGAAGAGTTTCTCAAAGCACTTAGTCTACAGAAGTTTCTGAAAGTACTTATGCTGCCAAGTACTGAAGTTCTGTGTCAAGATGCTCTGATGATCAACACGCTAGAAGCACACAAGCTGCAGAAGACTCTGATACAGCATAGTTCTGAATTTCATCAGAAGACTCTGATCCATTCAGACTCTGAAGAACTTGCTAAAACTGAAGAAGTGTTTTCAAGAATGTATCCGTTGGAACCATTCAACGTCTCTTTCCTTATTTGTGCTAGACACACTTGCACAGACAAAAAGGATTTATCTGTGCCATCTATTTTAAGGAAAGGTCAGTGCATGTGAAGACAAAAAGGCTCAGACCTTTTGGACTCTCTTTTCAACGTGGATGATTCAGTTGCCTATAAAAGGAGTCTCTCACTTCATTCTTCAGTGCTACACACTTGCTGAAAAAAAATCACATATTCTATAAGCTCTCATTCTTATTCTTCATAGAATCTTATTGTACTTAAATCTTAAGAGAAAAATCACTGTTGTGATTATAGCTTTATAGAAGCATTAAAAACTCTTGTATTTAATTTACATTGTTTGTAAAGGATTTTCCTTAAGAGGATTCAGTGTGAATCAGTAGCTCTTGAGAAGACTAAGAACTGTAGTTCTTAGGTGATACTATTGTAATCAGTTTGATTTAATAGTGGATTAAGTCCTTGTTGAGAAAGGCAAATCACTCTGAAAGGGTGGACTGGAGTAGTTGTTTAACAAACCAGGATAAAAATAATTGTGTGATTATATTTCAAGTATTAATTTGCCATACTTATTCAACCCCCCCTTCTAAGTAATATCTCACCTTCAGTTGGCATCAGAGCTCCGGTTCTGAGTGTGCTATCACTTAACAGTGTCAGTAAAGATCCAGAGGAGATATACTTTGATCTATATATTTATTTGTTATCATGGCTGATAATTCAATGTCAAATATCAACAATAAATATGAAGAGAGGGATAGGATCAGTACCAAACCTCCAATGTTTGATGGAGAAAAATTTGACTATTGGAAAGATAGAATAGAAAGTTTTTTTCTTGGGTATGATGCTGATCTTTGGGATTTGGTCATTGATGGATATGTACATCTTACTGGAGAGGATGGCAAAAAGATTGATAGAAAATCAATGACTGAAGTACAGAAAAGAGACTTCAAGAATCACCACAAAGCCAGAACTATATTGCTTAATGCAATCTCTCATACTGAGTATGAGAAGATTACTAACATAGATACTGCTCATGACATGTTTGAATCACTCAAAATGACTCATGAGGGAAAATCTCAGGTTAAAGAGACAAAGGCTCTGGCGCTCATACAGAAGTATGAGGCATTTAAAATGGAAGATTCTGAAAATGTAGAAACTATGTTTTCTAGATTTCAGATTCTTACAGCTGGTCTGAAAGTTCTGGACAAGGGCTACTCAACGTCAGATCATGTCAAGAAAATCATCAGAAGTCTTCCCACCAGATGGAGACCAATGGTGTAACACCCCGTTTTATTTAATATTATATTAATATTTTCGAGTTACCGTTTGACGTTTATTTTGCGACGAGAATATTTATACTAACTGATATATCTGTTAATATATTTGGCGACGTATTATTCAGACCGGTAATTATTTTATTCGGTCCGATAATTATTTTGAGGGACCGGTAATTATTTTATTCGGTCCGGTATTTGTTTTGAGGGACCGGTAATTATTTTATTCGGTCCGGTATTTGTTTTGAGGGACCGGTAATTATTTTATTCGGTCCGGTATTTGTTTTGAGGGACCGGTAATTATTTTATTCGGTCCGGTATTTGTTTTGAGGGACCGGTAATTATTTTATTCGGTCCGGTATTTGTTTTGAGGGACCGGTAATTATTTTATTCGGTCCGGTATTTGTTTTGAGGGACCGGTAATTATTTTATTCGGTCCGGTATTTGTTTTGAGAGACCGGTAATTATTTTGTTCGGTCCGGTTTTCATTCCGTTCGGTTCGGTAAAATATTATTCGGACTGATACTTAATTATTTGGAGTTATTTTAATTATTTAGGTTAATAATATTATTTAGTGTTATGAGTAGTATATTTTAAGAGGGGCTAATTGGTAATTTGAATTATGTCTTGCTACTAATCAAAACCAAATACACCTTGTTTTATGTCATAACTCACAAAACACACTTAGAGGCATTAGAGAGAGCTAGAGGGTCTTGGAGAAGAGAAGAAGAACAAGAACACAAAGCTTGGGTTTTGGGTTGGTTGAATCATCAAGAATCATTTCAAGTATATAAGGTAAGGGGTTTGATTTTCCAATGCCTATAGTTAGAGTTTGATTTGGTATATTTTGATTTGGGATAAAATTGATTTTTAGGGTTTATGAGTTGTGTTGAGTGATTTTGATAGAGGTTAGAAGAATTGATTTAGGTGTTATTGTTGTTGTTGGATTGTTATTGAATTAATTAAGAATAATTAAATTAGAAAAGAAAAACTAATTATATTAATGTTATAAAAAAAAAAAAAAAGTTATGCAGGAAAACTTATGCAGAAACTCTGTTTCTGCTAAAGTTCTATTTATATTATTATATATATTAAATAATTATATTAATTAAATTCAAATATGAAATAAGTTAGCCAATTTAATTTGGAACCCGATTATGTTCTGATTTCTCGATTTCGGTAATTTCGGCGACGGAGCTAGTTACTCCGAATTGGACGAAAATTGACGTGCTAGCTAACTTTGACGTGTAGAACGTCGTGGTGAGGTTAGTTTTTAGAGATTACGAGTTTTTAACGGAGTGACCCAAAATAGGCCAATTTACGGTTAATTCTAAACGGGTTGCATTTTAGTCGGTTTAAGTCGCGTATGGACAATCCGATTGCGACGTTGATAATTATGATTGATGCCGATTATTATGAATGACTTTTGCGACGATTATTGATGTTTGATTATTTTTCCATGTTTGGAATGAAGTGAATTATTTGATAATGATGTGGTGTGATTAAACATGATGTTTGCGACGGTTTATTTATAATGAATACTTGATGATATGCGATGCGATGATATGTTTATCTTGATGTGGATAAGTATGGCGACGTGGGCTTTATGCCAATCTTGATGCGTGATGATGATGTTTTTGTTGTGTCGTGTTTGTGATGTCATGTTGTCAAGTCACATACATTGCATTGGCGACGAGGGCTTTTATGCCAAGCGACGAGGGCTTTTATGCCAAAGCGACGATGGGCTTTATGCCAAATGTCCCTAATTATGGACAAAGCGACGGGTACCACATGCATAACATAGTCGTGTCTCATGGAGTCGGTTATGTTTATTTTGAGTCTTTTGGCATTGAGTTTTATTTGATGACTTATGATGAATTGTGATGTTGTAGGATACTTTATTTTGTGATCATTTTTATGTTAAACATAAAGTGATTAAGATTTGATACATTCACGAGGATTATGCGACGAATATAACATGGCGGTAAAGCGACGATATGAATTTATGGCGATGGAGTTTATATCTTGTTTTGATATGATTATGGCGAGTATGTGACGAAATTAAAGTGTTGATTCTATACACTAAATGATGATTTAAAGTGTGTGAGATTTGGATATGTGTTAATATATTCTTATTAATCCTATATCATTTATGATTCCAAACTATTCATATATTTCATCATGCCTTTAATTATATGTTTTGGAGTATCTCACCCTTTACTTGTTTCGCCGTTGCCTTTATATTGGTAACGTGCAGGTGATCCGCGAGGATGATGTGGATTAGCTCGAGTCTCTTTTTTTTTGAGTCGCTCTGCTCTGATAGTAGTAACACTCGGGATTTGGGCGACGTTATTATTTTGGATATGATAGTTTATGTATACTATTTTATGACTTTATGAATTTATGTATTGATGATAACTTGTTGATGCGTATATTTTGTGAATACTCATATGGTTATATGATGTTAATGATATGAATCGGTATATCCGACTTTTGATTTTTGTGTTGTGCATTATATTGCAAAGTGATGAAAATGAATATGTGATACCTCAATTTATGTTTGGATGAAATTTTGAAACTCTGATTTTATTATTTATTACGAGGGGTTGAATTGGGGTGTTACATTAGTGGTATCAGAGCAGGTCGGTCTGTCCGACCAAGTTGTTGAGTCTTTAGTTGTTTAACAATCAAGTATTGTTATTTGTTGATTCTAATCCTTGTTTATGTGGTGAGCAGAAGTGTGATGGCCGGGAGAAATGCTGGAAGAAACGATGAGGCACTTGCTGCAGCTATGCATGCAATGGCTCAGGCGTACCAGAATCCGCCAAACGCTGACGAGAACATAGGGTCTCGTAGTTTGGCAACCTTTCAGAGGGAGAACCCTCCTACTTTTGAAGGAAAGTATGATCCCGAAGGAGCACTGGCGTGGCTGAAAGAGATAGAGAGGATATTCAGGGTGATGGATTGTACCCTTGCTCAGAAAATCCGTTATGGTACACATAAGTTGACATTGGAAGCTGACGACTGGTGGGTCGAGACCCGTCAGAGGCTAGAGCTTGCTGGAGAAGAGATCTCGTGGGAGGTATTCCGAAGGGAATTCTTAAGAAAGTATTACCCGGAGGATGTAAGAGGAAAAAAGGAGATTGAATTCCTTGAGCTAAAGCAAGGAAACATGTCGATCACTGACTATGCAGCGAAGTTCACCAAGCTGGCTAAGTTCTATCCGCATTATGATGGACCCAATGCTGAGTTCTCTAAATGCATTAAGTTTGAAAATGGCTTACGTCCTGAGATTAAGAAAGCAGTGGGTTATCAAAAGATTCGCGTCTTTGCGGATTTGATTGATAGTTGCAGGATCTTTGAAGAGGATAGTAATGCCCATTATAAGATCATGTCTGAAAAGAGAAACAAAGGTCAACAAAATCGTGGGAAGCCGTATGATGCCCCGGTTGGAAAAGGGAAGCAAAAAGTAGTCCAAGGGCGAAGGACTAGTGGGGGAGATGCCCCTGCTGGTATTGTTTGTTACAAATGTGGGAAGGCAGGACATAAAAGTAATGTTTGTAGAAGTGATGCCAGGGTTAAGGAGAATGAAGTGAGATGTTTCCGATGTGGAGAAGTGGGGCATATAACCCGTGATTGCAAGCATAAGGATGTGGTTTGTTTTAATTGCGGTGAGGGGGGTCACATTAGTTCTCAATGTAAGAAGCCTAAGAGGACTCATGATTCGGGAAAAGTGTTTGCTTTGTCAGGAGCTCCGAAGGCAAACGAGGATGGACTTGTTCGAGGTACTAGTTTCATTAATAGCATTCCTCTTATTACTATTATTGATACTGGTGCTACTCATAGTTTTATTGCTGCTGATTGTGTTAAGAGATTGGGTCTTACTTTATCCTCCTTGAATAGAGATATGATTGTAGAGGTTCCAGCTAAGGGAACGGTTACTACCTCCTTTGTGTGTTCAGATTGTCCTTTATCAATCTTTGATCGAGATTTCCTTGTGAACCTTATTTGGTTGCCGCTTGTCGGAATGGATGTGGTCTTAGGTATGGACTGGTTAAAATCTAATTATGTTCATATCAATTGCTATAACAACTCGGTGATGTTTTCTTCCTTAGAAGAAGAAGAACGAGCCACTTTGGTAACAACGAAGCAGTTGAACGCGTTTATGAAGGAAGAGGCGTTAATGTTTTTGTTGATGGAGACTCTGTCTGTTGAGAGTCAGGCTGTGATTGCAAACTTTCCGGTGGTATGCGACTTTCCCGAAGTATTCCCTGATGAGATTCCTAGTGCACCGCCAAGAAGAGAAGTTGAATTTTCTGTGGACCTTGTCCCTGGTACCAGACCTATCTCTATGGCACCATACAGGATGTCCGCATCCGAGTTATCAGAATTGAAGAGCCAATTAGAAGATTTGCTCGAGAAGAAGTTTGTTAGGCCAAGTGTGTCACCGTGGGGAGCTCCTGTGTTATTGGTGAAGAAGAAGGATGGTAGCATGAGACTTTGCATCGACTACCGTCAGTTGAACAAAGTAACAATCAAGAATAGATATCCGCTTCCAAGAATTGATGATTTGATGGACCGATTGATTGGCGCTCGCATGTTTAGTAAGATTGATTTGAGATCGGGTTACCATCAAATAAGGGTGAAAGAAGAAGATGTTCAGAAAACTGCTTTCAGGACGAGGTATGGACATTACGAGTATTTGGTGATGCCTTTCGGTGTCACTAACGCACCGGGAGTATTCATGGAATACATGAATCGTATTTTCCATCCTTACTTGGATCGTTTTGTGGTGGTTTTTATTGATGACATTCTGATTTTTTCTAAATCGGAAGAAGAACATGCAGAGCATTTGCGCATTGTGTTAGAAGTTCTGAAAGAGAAGAAGCTTTATGCTAAGTTGTCAAAGTGCGAGTTCTGGTTAAGTGAAGTTAGCTTTTTGGGCCATGTCATTTCTGGTAATGGCATTGCGGCGGATCCTTCAAAAGTTGATGCGGTGTTGAGATGGGAAACTCCTAAGTCGGTTACCGAGATTAGAAGTTTCTTAGGCTTGGCTGGCTATTATAGAAGATTCATTGAAGGATTTTCAAAGTTGGCACTTCCTTTGACAAAGTTGACTTGCAAAGGAGCTGCATTTGTGTGGGATGTCAAGTGTGAAGAAAGTTTCATGGAATTGAAGAAAAGGTTGACGACGGCTCCGATCTTGATTTTGCCTAATCCGGAGAAACCGTTTGTTGTTTATTGTGATGCTTCTAAGATGGGTTTAGGTGGTGTGCTCATGTAGAATGGAAAGGTGGTTGCTTATGCTTCTAGGCAATTGAAGGTTCATGAGAAGAATTATCCTACTCACGATTTGGAACTTGCGGCAGTTGTTTTTGTGCTTAAGATTTGGAGGCATTATCTTTATGGTTCTAGATTTGAAGTATTTAGTGACCATAAAAGTTTGAAGTACTTGTTCGAGCAGAAAGAGCTTAATATGAGACAAAGGCGGTGGCTCGAATTGTTGAAAGATTATGACTTTGGATTGAATTACCATCCTGGTAAAGCGAATGTGGTGGCCGATGCCTTAAGTCGCAAGACTTTGCATATGTCACTTTTGATGGTGAAAGAGTTGGAAATGATTGAGCAATTTAGAGATATGAGTCTTGTGATCGAGGTGACGCCGAAGAGTGTTATTCTGGGGATGTTAAAGATCAATAATGATTTCCTTGATAATATTAGAGAAGCTCAGAAGTTAGATGCAAAGTTTGTTGACTTGATGGTTAGTATTGGACAAACTGAGAATGATGATTTCAAGTTGGATGCGAATGGTGTGTTGAGATTCTGTGACAGGATTTGTATTCCTGATGATGTGGATTTGAAGAGAATGATTTTAGAAGAATGTCACCGAAGTAACTTGAGTATTCATCCCGGAGCGACCAAAATGTACCAAGATTTGAAGAAGTTATTTTGGTGGTCTGGTATGAAAAGAGAAGTAGCTCAGTTTGTTTATGCTTGTTTGACTTGTCAGAAGTCGAAGGTGGAGCATCAGAAACCTGCTGGGCTGATGCAACCGTTAGAGATTCCGGAATGGAAATGGGATAGCATTTCTATGGATTTCGTGACGGGGTTACCGAATACACCAAGAGGACATGATGCGATATGGGTTATCGTTGATAGGCTCACAAAGTCGACTCACTTTATTCCTATTAACATCACTTATCCCGTATCAAAGTTGGCAGAAATTTATACGCATGTGATAGTGAGATTACATGGTATTCCTCTTTGTATCGTTTCGGATAGAGATCCGAGGTTCACTTCAGATTTTTGGAAAAGCTTGCAAGAAACTTTGGGTTCTAAGTTGAGGTTAAGTTCAACTTATCATCCTCAAACCGATGGTCAGACGGAGAGAACAATTCAATCTTTAGAAGATTTGTTGCGGGCTTGTATTCTTGAACACGGTGGTTCATGGGATACTTATATTCCTTTGATTGAGTTCACTTATAACAACAGTTTTCACTCGAGTATTGGAATGGCACCTTTCGAGGCTTTGTATGGTCGGAGGTGTAGAACTCCTTTGTGTTGGCATGAGTCGGGTGAAAGTGTGGTGCTTGGACCGGAGTTGGTTAGAGAGACAACCGAGGCGGTTAAGATGATTAGAGAAAAGATGAGAATTTCGCAAAGTAGGCAAAAGAGTTACCATGATAAAAGAAGGAAAGATTTGGATTTTCAATCGGGTGATCATGTGTTTCTACGAGTTACTCCTACAACCGGTGTTGGAAGAGCTTTGAAATCGAAGAAGTTAACTCCTCGCTTTATTGGACCTTACCAAATCACTAGTAAAGTGGGAAAAGTGGCTTATCGAGTGGCGTTACCGCCGAATCTTTCGAACTTGCACGACGTATTTCATGTGTCGCAACTTCGGAAGTATGTTCCGGATCCTTCTCATGTAATTGAGATGGATGATATTCAAGTTCGAGACAATCTTACGGTGGAGACGATGCCGTTGAGGATTGAAGATCGAGAGATAAAGACCCTTCGTGGTAAGGAGATCTCTTTGGTCAAAGTTGTGTGGATAGGAGCAGCTGGTGAAAGCGCAACGTGGGAGTTGGAAAGCAAGATGCAGGATTCATATCCCGAGCTTTTCGAGTCAGGTAAATTTTCGAGGACGAAATTCTTTTAAGTGGGGGAGAGTTGTAACACCCCGTTTTATTTAATATTATATTAATATTTTCGAGTTACCGTTTGACGTTTATTTTGCGACGAGAATATTTATACTAACTGATATATCTGTTAATATATTTGGCGACGTATTATTCAGACCGGTAATTATTTTATTCGGTCCGATAATTATTTTGAGGGACCGGTAATTATTTTATTCGGTCCGGTATTTGTTTTGAGGGACCGGTAATTATTTTATTCGGTCCGGTATTTGTTTTGAGGGACCGGTAATTATTTTATTCGGTCCGGTATTTGTTTTGAGGGACCGGTAATTATTTTATTCGGTCCGGTATTTGTTTTGAGGGACCGGTAATTATTTTATTCGGTCCGGTATTTGTTTTGAGGGACCGGTAATTATTTTATTCGGTCCGGTATTTGTTTTGAGAGACCGGTAATTATTTTGTTCGGTCCGGTTTTCATTCCGTTCGGTTCGGTAAAATATTATTCGGACTGATACTTAATTATTTGGAGTTATTTTAATTATTTAGGTTAATAATATTATTTAGTGTTATGAGTAGTATATTTTAAGAGGGGCTAATTGGTAATTTGAATTATGTCTTGCTACTAATCAAAACCAAATACACCTTGTTTTATGTCATAACTCACAAAACACACTTAGAGGCATTAGAGAGAGCTAGAGGGTCTTGGAGAAGAGAAGAAGAACAAGAACACAAAGCTTGGGTTTTGGGTTGGTTGAATCATCAAGAATCATTTCAAGTATATAAGGTAAGGGGTTTGATTTTCCAATGCCTATAGTTAGAGTTTGATTTGGTATATTTTGATTTGGGATAAAATTGATTTTTAGGGTTTATGAGTTGTGTTGAGTGATTTTGATAGAGGTTAGAAGAATTGATTTAGGTGTTATTGTTGTTGTTGGATTGTTATTGAATTAATTAAGAATAATTAAATTAGAAAAGAAAAACTAATTATATTAATGTTATAAAAAAAAAAAAAAAGTTATGCAGGAAAACTTATGCAGAAACTCTGTTTCTGCTAAAGTTCTATTTATATTATTATATATATTAAATAATTATATTAATTAAATTCAAATATGAAATAAGTTAGCCAATTTAATTTGGAACCCGATTATGTTCTGATTTCTCGATTTCGGTAATTTCGGCGACGGAGCTAGTTACTCCGAATTGGACGAAAATTGACGTGCTAGCTAACTTTGACGTGTAGAACGTCGTGGTGAGGTTAGTTTTTAGAGATTACGAGTTTTTAACGGAGTGACCCAAAATAGGCCAATTTACGGTTAATTCTAAACGGGTTGCATTTTAGTCGGTTTAAGTCGCGTATGGACAATCCGATTGCGACGTTGATAATTATGATTGATGCCGATTATTATGAATGACTTTTGCGACGATTATTGATGTTTGATTATTTTTCCATGTTTGGAATGAAGTGAATTATTTGATAATGATGTGGTGTGATTAAACATGATGTTTGCGACGGTTTATTTATAATGAATACTTGATGATATGCGATGCGATGATATGTTTATCTTGATGTGGATAAGTATGGCGACGTGGGCTTTATGCCAATCTTGATGCGTGATGATGATGTTTTTGTTGTGTCGTGTTTGTGATGTCGTGTTGTCAAGTCACATACATTGCATTGGCGACGAGGGCTTTTATGCCAAGCGACGAGGGCTTTTATGCCAAAGCGACGATGGGCTTTATGCCAAATGTCCCTAATTATGGACAAAGCGACGGGTACCACATGCATAACATAGTCGTGTCTCATGGAGTCGGTTATGTTTATTTTGAGTCTTTTGGCATTGAGTTTTATTTGATGACTTATGATGAATTGTGATGTTGTAGGATACTTTATTTTGTGATCATTTTTATGTTAAACATAAAGTGATTAAGATTTGATACATTCACGAGGATTATGCGACGAATATAACATGGCGGTAAAGCGACGATATGAATTTATGGCGATGGAGTTTATATCTTGTTTTGATATGATTATGGCGAGTATGTGACGAAATTAAAGTGTTGATTCTATACACTAAATGATGATTTAAAGTGTGTGAGATTTGGATATGTGTTAATATATTCTTATTAATCCTATATCATTTATGATTCCAAACTATTCATATATTTCATCATGCCTTTAATTATATGTTTTGGAGTATCTCACCCTTTACTTGTTTCGCCGTTGCCTTTATATTGGTAACGTGCAGGTGATCCGCGAGGATGATGTGGATTAGCTCGAGTCTCTTTTTTTTTGAGTCGCTCTGCTCTGATAGTAGTAACACTCGGGATTTGGGCGACGTTATTATTTTGGATATGATAGTTTATGTATACTATTTTATGACTTTATGAATTTATGTATTGATGATAACTTGTTGATGCGTATATTTTGTGAATACTCATATGGTTATATGATGTTAATGATATGAATCGGTATATCCGACTTTTGATTTTTGTGTTGTGCATTATATTGCAAAGTGATGAAAATGAATATGTGATACCTCAATTTATGTTTGGATGAAATTTTGAAACTCTGATTTTATTATTTATTACGAGGGGTTGAATTGGGGTGTTACAAATGGTGACTGCATTGAAGATGGCAAAAGATCTGAACAAAATCTCCTTAGAAGAACTTATCAGTTCCTTGAGAAGCCATGAAATTGAGCTGGAGGAAGATGAACCCCAGAAGAAAGATAAAGGTAAATCCATAGCTTTAAAATCTAACAAAACTGCTAAAGCTTTGCAGGTTATTCAAGAAAGCTCTGAAGAATCTTCTTCTGAAGAAGAAGATGAGTTGTCCATGCTGTCCAGAAGGATTAACAAACTCTGGAAGCACAAGGGAAAGAAGTTTAACAACTTCAGAAGATCTGACAACAGAAAAGAATCTTCTAGTCACAGAAGATCTGCCAAGAAAGAAGTGGTGTGCTATGAGTGCAAAGAACTTGGGCACTACAAGAATGACTGCCCTAAACTTCTGAAAGAAAAACCTAAGAAGAAGTTCAACAAGAAGAAAAAGGTTCTGATGGCAACATGGGATGACTCAGATGAGTGTGAGTCATCTTCTGAATCAGAAGAAGAATGTGCAAATGTTGCACTGATGGCCAGGACAGAGGATCAAGAGGAAGGTACCTCTGGATATGAATCAGAGTCTGAATCTGATGATGATGCAGAAGAGGTAATGGCTAAACTTACCAAAGAAGAACTCATTAAAGTTTTAACAGAAGTTCTTAAAAGTTACAACAACATCAAACTCAAATACAAGAAGCTGAAAAGCAATCTTGAATCTGAGATTGATCTTCTGAAAACAGAACTTGTTGAGCAGAAAGAAATAAATTTAAAAATCAAAAATGACTTTGATAGAACTCAACAAGAATCTGATTCTGAAACTAAGTCTTGTGAAAATATTTTAGAAAAATATGACTCTAGTTTTCAGAGGTTTCTCACTAAGAGCATAGACAGAAGCAAGATAGCTTCCATGATCTATGGTGTTAGTGGAACCAACAGAAGAGGGATTGGATATGAGTCTTCATCTGGAAGCAATCCAAAACCTGTTGACAAACTTTTCATCAGGAAGACACCTCTGTACTCTCAATTCAAATTTGGTCATCTAAATGACATTAAACACACAAGCTCTGAGAAGAGTACTTATGTGTTTAAACCCAAGGCAAGTCAGAATAAACATTATGTTGCAAAACAGAAGTTTAGACAAACTTGCAAACCAACTAACCCCAAAGGACCCAAGAAGATCTGGGTACCTAAAGACAAAATAATTCCTGTTGCAGATGTTCTTAGCAGCAAAGTCAGGACACCAATCATGGTACCTGGACTCTGGATGCTCACGACACATGACAGGAGAAAGGTCTATGTTCCAAAGCCTGGAACTTAGATCTGGAGGGGACGTGAAGTTTGGAGGGAACCAGAAGGGCAAGATCATTGGATCTGGCACTATTGGAAATGGTAAGCTTCCCTCTATTACTAATGTTCTGTTAGTTGAAGGATTGAAACATAATCTATTGTCCATAAGTCAATTAAGTGACAATGGTTATGATATAATCTTTAATCAAAAATGTTGCAAAGCTGTATGTCAAAAGGATGGCTCTATCCTATTCAGTGGAAAGAGGAAACACAACATTTATAAAATTAACCTTTCAGAACTTAAAGTTCAAAATGTAAAATGCCTCTTATCTGTGAATGATGAGCAATGGGTCTGGCATAGAAGATTGGGGCATATTAATATGAGACGTATATCTCAGATTAATAAACTCAATCTGGTCAGAGGACTTCCTAAGCTGAAGTTCAACTCAGATGCTCTGTGTGAAGCATGTCAAAGAGGTAAATTTTCAAAATCACATTTTAAATAAAAAAATGTTGTGTCTACCTCCAGACCATTGGAATTACTTCACATTGATCTATTTGGACCAGTGAAAACTGCATCCATCAGAGGCAAGAAGTATGGGTTAGTCATTGTAGATGACTACAGCAGATGGACATGGGTAAAGTTTCTAAAACACAAGGATGAGTCTCATTCTGTGTTCTTTGACTTCTGCAATCAAGTTCATATTGAAAAAGATTCCAAAATTATTAAAGTCAGAAGTGATCATGGTGGGGAATTTGAAAATAAACATTTTGAAAAATATTTTTCTGAAAAAGGAATTGCACATGATTTCTCCTGTCCTAGAACTCCACAACAAAATGGAGTTGTAGAGAGGAAAAATAGAACATTGCAAGAGATGGCCAGAACCATGATCAATGAGACAAATCTGGAAAAACATTTTTGGGCAGAAGCAATTAACACAGCTTGTTATATTCAGAACAGAGTGTCTGTAAGACCTCTTTTGGAAAAGACTCCCTATGAATTGTGGAGAAACAGAAAGCCTAACATTTCTTATTTTCATCCTTTTGGATGTATTTGTTATATGCTTAATACTAAAGATAATCTGAACAAGTTTGATTCCAAAGCACAAAAGTGTTTCATGCTTGGTTATTCTGAACGCTCTAAAGGCTACAGAGTTTTCAATACTGAAACACAGATTGTTGAAGAATCTATTCATGTTAGATTTGATGATAAGCTTGGCTCTGAAAAGCCAAAGCAGTTTGAAAGTTCTGCAGATAGAGAAGTGATTCTCACAGACTCTGAAGGATCAGAGGCAGAAAAGGCAAAAATCAAAGAATCTGAAGCAACTCCAGATGCTACACCTTTGACTTCCCAACTAAACAACTTGCAAATTTCTGAAAGACCAACTGTCAGAGGATCTTCTTCCAGAATCAAATCTTCTCATCCAGAAGATGTGATAATTGGAAAGAAAGATGATCCAATAAGGACAAGATCATTTCTCAGAACTTCTGAATCTTCTTTATTTGGCTTAGTGTCAATAATAGAACCAACATCTGTAGATGAGGCTCTGGAAGATAATGAATGGATTATAACTATGCAAGAAGAGCTGAATCAATTCACCAGAAATGAAGTATGGGATCTGGTTCCTAGACCTAAAGGATTCAATATTATTGGAACAAAATGGGTCTTCAGAAATAAGCTGAATGAAAAGGGAGAAGTAGAAAGGAATAAGGCAAGGCTGGTTGCTCAAGGATACAATCAGCAAGAAGGTATTGATTACACTGAGACATATGCTCCAGTGGCAAGGTTAGAATCTATACGCCTTCTTATTTCTTTTGCTGCACAGAATAACATCACTCTGTATCAGATGGATGTTAAAAGTGCTTTTCTTAATGGTATTATAGAAGAAGAAGTATATGTCCACCAACCTCCAGGTTTTGAAAGTGAAAACTTTCCAGATCATGTTTTCAAATTAAAGAAATCTCTTTATGGATTAAAACAAGCTCCCAGAGCTTGGTATGAGAGGTTGAGCAATTTCCTTCTGAAGAAAAATTTTATCAGAGGAAAAGTGGATACAACTTTATTCTGTAAAACTGTTAAGAAAGATCTGTTGATTTGTCAAATTTATGTAGATGACATTATTTTTGGATCAACAAATATTACGCTTGGAAAGGAGTTTGCTAAATGTATGCAGGAAGAATTTGAAATGAGCATGATGGGAGAATTGAGATTCTTTTTGGGAATCCAAGTCAATCAGACTCCAGAATGCACCTACATACATCAAACCAAGTATGTTAAAGAGCTTCTGAAGAAGTTTAACATGGTTGATAGCAAAATGGCAAAGACTCCAATGCATCCTACAAGCACTCTAGGTAAGGAAGAGGTAAGTAAGAAGGTAGATCAAAAACTCTACAGAGGTATGATAGGATCTCTTCTATACTTGACTGCTTCTAGACCAGATATTCTGTTTAGTGTCTGCTTATGTGCTAGATTCCAATCAGATCCTAGAGAATCACACTTAACAGCTGTTAAGAGGATTTTAAGGTATCTGAAAGGTACTGCTAACATGGGTTTGTGTTACAGAAGATCTGATGAATTTTCATTAGTTGGATTCTGTGATGCTGACTATGCTGGAGACAGAGTTGAACGTAAAAGCACTTCTGGAAGCTGTCAGTTTCTTGGAAGTCATCTGATCTCATGGTACAGCAAGAAGCAACCTACCATAGCACTATCAACTACAGAGGCAGAATACATTGCTGCTGCTGGATGTTGTACTCAGATGCTCTGGATGAAGAGTCAATTAGAAGATTATCAAATCTATGAGAGTAATCTTTCTATCTTTTGTGATAATACTTCTGCTATATGTTTGTCAAAAAATCCAATCTTGCATTCTAAGGCTAAACATATAGAAATTAAACATCATTTCATCAGAGACTATGTTCAGAAGGGAATCATAAATTTAGCCTTTGTTGATACAGATCATCAATGGGCAGATATTTTTACAAAACCCCTTGCTGAAGATAGATTTAAGTTCATTCTGAAAAATATTTGTATGGATTTTTGTCCAGAGTAATATTTATCAGAGGCAACCTCTCAGATGCAAAATGTTTAATGATCTGAAGTATTTCTTCTATTCATTTATTCTATTCTGATTATTATTTCTGATGTGAAAATCTGAACTGACCATCTTTAGAAGATCTGAACGTGGCTAACGTTTCATTTCTTGAGAGAATTCAGAACAGCATGCAAGCAAACATGTGTCCCACAAAATCTGAAGAGGTGGCGTGTGGACAACTGAAAAGACATTTGAGGTGAAATTTGAATAGTTAAATTCTTGATTTTCCCCCCAAATCTGTCAGAAGCATTTATTATTTGAAATGATTTTATTCTTTTCATTTAATGCTGCCTCAACGTGCTTTATTTCTGTCTCTTGGTGTGACTATGTGTTTAGTATAAATACTTGAAGTGTTTTCACTTTCACACTTTTCACTCTCAGAATTTATATGCATTTTCATCTCTTGTTCTCTCTTCACAAAAACTCAAAACCTAAGTGTTCTAAAAGGCATTCTTCAATGGCGTCTTCTTCATCAACAACTGCTCAGTTTCTATCAACAATGGCTGCTGTAACTTCAGATAATCTAGGTGCTAATCCATACATTCCTCCACAAAGAACTCTTCTCACACCTGTTGAAAAGTTAGAAGTATTGTGTGAATCCATGGTTGAATTTGATTCACTGGCTGAAAATGGGTTTGACTTTCGCTCCATTGTTAGAGCTCAAGGTTGGGTAAAATACTTTGATAGACTGTTTGGACCAGTTTACCCTTTGCTTGTTAAGGAATTCTGGATTCATGCATCTGTGTATCCAAAGTTTATTCTATCATCTGTGCTGGGAAAGGAGATCATCATCACAGAGGATCTAATTAGAAAACTGATTGGTTATGAAGAAACAGATGGTGTTTCTCATCTGCCAGTTGGACGTGTTGATATGGATGAAGTCTATGAAGAGGTTATGACTGTTGGAAAAACCTCTAACAGATTCAAAGATCTGAAGCCAGATTACAAGATCTGGGCCAAGATATTCATGGGATGCATTCATCACAGAAAATCAACAAATTCCCCAGATTATGTCAACAATGAACAGATCTATTTTATGTACTGCCTGAGTCAGAGCAACAAGGTAGATCCGCCTTACTTATTGTTCATGCATCTGTGGAATCACATAAACACATCCAGAGAATCTGTGAAATAAAAGAACCAGAAGATCAGGAATTGGATACCTTTTGGAAGGTTGCTCTCAGATCTTCTCACTGAAAATGGTTTAGTGGCTGCTCTGTATGATGCTGGTGTAACAGAGGAACTAGAGTTCATTATGGGAAAGCCTCTGAACGCTAAGAGCCTTCTGAGACTCAAGATTGTAGATGAACTTACCACTGCTCCAAAGAAGTTAAACATGTCTGATCTGAATAAAAGGATTCCAGTATCAGATTTCCCTCTATTTTTTGCTGAAGAACCTAGACACATTGTTCTGATGTATATAGAGGAATGCAAAAGGGAAGGAGTGCCTGTTCCTTCCAATGTATTTCAACTTGTCAAGCAACCCCTGCCAGATGCAGGAGAAGAAGAAGAAGAAGCAGAAGTTCCACTTCAGAGGAAAAGACCTCAACCTGCAGCAGAATCTGAACCTGTCCAGAAGAAGGCTAAGATTGCTGAGAAACCCAAGGATCTTCTGAAGAGAAAAGATTCTGGAGAAGCTGTCTCTGCTAAAAGGATTAAACTCAAAGGTACTAAAGCTTCTGTCTCTTCTAAAAATGTTGTTATAAATGATTCTTCTATTAAGTCTGTTCCCAAACCCCCTGTCACTCAAACAACATCTATTGCTGCCCCCAATTCTGTATCACCTCAGAAACAACCCTCTGCTTCTGTATCAAAACCACCTCAACCAAAACTACACATCAAACACTTCACTCCACGTCCATCACAATCTGTTCCACAACCATCAGAACCACAACCTAAAGAAAAACAACCAACAGAATCTCAAACATCAGATCCACAACCAACTGTTCCACAACAACCAGAACCACAACCATCAGAACTACCACAAAATTCTGATACACAAAAATCTGCTCAACCAACAACAGAAAATCACCCAGAAAAACAAACCACAGAAGATCAACCACAAAAAGAATCTGTCATTCCACCATCACCTATTCAATCTTCTGAACCTGTAGCAACTGTTACTTCTGAACCCACTAAAGTAACTCCTGCTCCTGTTTCATCTGAACCACCTACTCAACAACCTGATATTCCTTCAGAACCATCTCATATCCCTGAGACAGAAGTTCTTGATATCACTCCATTAAAAACAATGTTTCAAGTTTCTTCTACCTCTTGTACACCTGAAACATCTTCAAATTCATCTGAATCAGAAATTCATCCTGATTTTCTGATTAATCCATCTGACAAATACCCTGTTCATGACCCTGAACCTGAATCATCTGTACCTATAAAAACTACCATTGCAGAAACTATGCCTCCACCTGTACCTTCATCTGAGATGATTGTTCCTACTTCCAATCCATCATCATCTGGAATCTCTTGTGCTCAAGTGTCCTCTCTGTATCATAATTTATCTTATGGTTTCAAACTTAAAGATTTTTATGATAGAGTTGAGCCCTCTGAACCCTTGAAACCTCTGAGACCTAAACTAAAACCAACCCTTCCATCTGTGATCCTTTCATATATTAAATCTATGGAAAATGAAGGATCCTTAGCCCCCATACCTGCTACATCTGGTAAAGCTGTTGTATCAGCTCTGCATCCTGCATCTGATAACACAATTGCTTCTGATAAACCATCAAACTCTGCTTTCGTACCATACTCTAATGCAGTCTTTGATGATGTTTACCCACGCACCAGACCTCAACCAAATCTGCTTAATGCTTTAAACAGATCCCTTCCTCAGAAACCAGAAATTCCATTCTTTCCATATGTTCCCCCTCCTCTGATTTCCATTCCAAAATCATTGATACCACCAATTCCAAAACCTAAACAGATGACTCTGGAAACCTTGCTTAAACCTCCACCCAGACTTAATATTGAACATTTATTTCAAACGTTTTTGCAAGAAATACAGATGTCATTAGGTACTGTTCAGAAAAGATGTTCTGAAACTATGGATGCAAATGAGACTGAAATCATCTGGAAAGGATTTTTGAATAGATTCAACACTGTGGCTTCTAATCTGAAGAACATCTGTTCTGATGATGCAAAGCTCAGAGCTGAAAGAACTCAATTCTGGATTGAAAACAAGACTGAACCTCTGCTATGTTTGGATGCTCCTCCAACTCCTCCTCCACCAGAACCAACTGCCACTGCATTAACTATGACTCTGGTAGAACCCTCTTCAGGATCTCCAGAACATATGGCAATTGACTCTGTTCAGGATACAGAACCTCCATCATCAGAGATCAAAACAGAAAATCCAGATTTGGAAAACAAGATTGCTGCTCTGGAAGCTGGTCAATCTGAAATCAGATCTTGGATGGCAAAGCAAGACAAGAAATCTGAGGACATGTCAGAATGGATGACCAAACAAGATGAGAAGAATGAGACAATCACTAAGTTCATGTCAAAGCAAGAGCAATCACAATCTGAGATCACAGACCTATTGAAGATGCTTTTGTCTAAACACACTTAGATTTTTTTCTTGTTTGTGCATCTGTTATTTTTGCATCTGTTATTTTTGCATCTGTATGTTTTTGTTATATCTTCTGATGTACTTTTTGCTCTGTTATGATTGAATGAAACAGTTTGTTATTCTCCATTGAATTATCTGCTATTGTTCCTTTTAATTGTCTTTATTAAAAGTTTTTATTTTTTTTGCTTATGACAAAAAAGGGGGAGAAAATAAAGATCTGAACTATTTAATATAATTTCACTAGAATGAATCTTCAGACATATCTATTCTTTCTAATATCTAAATTGACTATTTCAAAACTTTTGATAAGAACACTCTATAAAAGAACCTCTGAGTTTCTCAGATCATTTATCTTTTATCAAACTCTGAATCTTATATCTGCAAGATATTCTGACCATTGATTATTACAAGACAAACAAGATCTGACTCTGAAGATTACTCAAGATAAAAAGGGAAGTTTCTATTCCTTTTTCATATTTAACTCAGGGGGAGATTCATCATCTCAGGGGGAGTTATAATTCTTTAAGTTCAATTAAATAAAATTTCTGATATTTTTTTTGTCATCATCAAAAAGGGGGAGATTGTTAGAACACAGGTTGGTTCTTAATAATTACTCTTTGTTTTGATGATAACTGTAAGGAAATTTATATTTAAGAATTATATATTCTAAAATTTGTTTGAGAGTTTTACTGCAGATTAAAATTATATTAACTCTCTAGAAGCAAATCTGCCTTGAATACAAGAAGCTATCCTGACTCTGAAGCGCCAGATGCACCTTATAGAAGAATCTGCTTGCTCCTTATAGAAGATCCTGAGCGTAGTCTCCAGAAGGATCTGAAGAAAGAAGCTCCAGAACATTCTGAGTCAGAAGCATCTGAAGATAGTCAGAAGCATCTGAAGATAATCAGAAACATCTGAAGCTGAAGCATCAGAAGTATAGAAGAATATTGATTGAAGAGTTTCTCAAAGCACTTAGTCTACAGAAGTTTCTGAAAGTACTTATGCTGCCAAGTACTGAAGTTCTGTGTCAAGATGCTCTGATGATCAACACGCTAGAAGCACACAAGCTGCAGAAGACTCTGATACATCATAGTTCTGAATTTCATCAGAAGACTCTGATCCATTCAGACTCTGAAGAACTTGCTGAAACTGAAGAAGTGTTTTCAAGAATGTATCCGTTGGAACCATTCAACGTCTCTTTCCTTATTTGTGCTAGACACACTTGCACAGACAAAAAGGATTTATCTGTGCCATCTATTTTAAGGAAAGGTCAGTGCATGTGAAGACAAAAAGGCTCAGACCTTTTGGACTCTCTTTTCAACGTGGATGATTCAGTTGCCTATAAAAGGAGTCTCTCACTTCATTCTTCAGTGCTACACACTTGCTGAAAAAAAATCACATATTCTATAAGCTCTCATTCTTATTCTTCATAGAATCTTATTGTACTTAAATCTTAAGAGAAAAATCATTGTTGTGATTATAACTTTATAGAAGCATTAAAAACTCTTGTATTTAATTTACATTGTTTGTAAAGGATTTTCCTTAAGAGGATTCAGTGTGAATCAGTAGCTCTTGAGAAGACTAAGAACTGTAGTTCTTAGGTGATACTATTGTAATCAGTTTGATTTAATAGTGGATTAAGTCCTTGTTGAGAAAGGCAAATCACTCTGGAAGGGTGGACTGGAGTAGTTATTTAACGAACCAGGATAAAAATAATTGTGTGATTATATTTCAAGTATTAATTTGCCATACTTATTCAACCCCCCCTTCTAAGTAATATCTCACCTTCAAATCCCAGATCAGAGTGTGCTCGGTTAAGTTTCTCATTCCCAGCAGAGTAGTTTCAAATACGCAAGTGTACCTTTTGTTCCATTTACCAGGGGTGAACCCCAGGCCAGATCATGTTTGTGTTCGACGGCGAGGTTGAATGTTTGTCTTGACGGCGAGGTCAGATCAAGAATGTGTTCGACGGCGAGGTCAGATCAGGTTTGTGTTCGACGGCGAGGTTGAATGTTTGTTTGACGGCGAGGTCAGATTATGATTGGTTCGACGGCGATGTTGAATGTGTTCGACGGCGAGGTTGGATGTTTTGACGGCGAGGTCAGATTAGGTTTGTTTCGACGGCGATGTCAGATTATGATTGGTTCGACGACGATGTTGAATGTGTTTGACGGCGAGGTTGGATGTTTTGGCGGCGAGGTCAGATTAGGTTTGTTTTGACGGCGAGGTCAGATTAGGTTTGTTTCGACGGCGAGGTCAGATTGTGTTGGTTTCCGGGGGCAATGTTGGAGGATTATGTTCGACGGCGATGTCAGACTCTTTAAATCCCCAGCAGAGATGATGTTTGTACGACGGCGACGTCGAGTGTCTCTCAGAGCGATGTTTGTTTCCGACGGCGATGTCAGATTCAGTTTTCCAGCGGTGATGTTGGGCATGTCAAGTTGATCCAGTCTTCTGACGGCGATGTTAGGTGATGCAGATCCTTTAGTTCTCCAGCGGCGATGCGGGGTATTTTGTCAGATGTAGTTCTCCAGCGGCGATGCGGGGTATTTTGTCAGATTTAGTTTTCCGGCGGCGATGTTGGATGTTTGTTTCCCCGAGTTATGGTTGTTCCTGAAGGTGATGTCAGGTGGTTTGGCCTCCCCGCGGCGATGTTGGGTGTTCCTCAGAATCTTGTCTGCTTCTGACGGTGATGTCAGGTGGTTTAGTCTTCCAGCGGCGATGTTGGGTGTTTGGTCGCCTGAAGATGATGTCAGAAGAAGTTAACGTGGATAACTGACGGTGATGTCAGATCAGTATTTCTCCAGCTAGTTGCCGTGCAGCTAGTGTTCCAGTTTTCGAAGATTTGTTCCCCTCGGAGTATCGTGTACTCGCGCAGTTGGAAAATTTTCGGGTTTACCGGTATTCAACCGTCTCGCACCTTGATTGGCTGAGAGCCGTTCGCTCCTCACCCAGTCAGGTTCAAGCCGTTTGAATAGGGGAAGCTGTTGCACCCCAAAATTTGACCAACAATTATTCATCCATCAAGTGTTTGAAGGTTGATACCTTCACCAGAAAGTTCAGGAGATCCTCAGAAGAATTGGTTGAAACCAAGGTTGTGTGCTTCATAGCTTGAGAGTTGTGGGAGCTCCTCAGATGATTCTGAGACTTTGAGAATGAACTTGAAGCTTTGAGAAAGTTTATGAGATGTCTTGATAGCCATCATGAAGCCCAGAAAGGTCATTTTGCAAGAATTCAGAAGATTCAACCATGAATGGTAGAATTGGGGTTTTGACTGGGTCAATCCTAGATCAGCTGATGTTTTGGAGAGGGTTGAGACCTAATCCAAGGGCCATGAGATCATGGAAGGATGTATGGAGATGTTATGAAGATGATTCCTAGACCAACTCATCATGATTGAGGAGTTTGAGAAGTTTTGAGTTAGGGTTTCCAGGGATTGACAGTGAAAAAACCCTAATTTGACCCCTATCTTCCAGGCAGTTTTAGCTCAAGATGTGATTGATATCTCATCTTCCCCACAACATGAATGTTGTAGAGATTGGTCTTAGCTTTAATTTGAGTGGTAGAAGTCCTTGATAGGAGTTGCAGAGCTCAAGTTATGGTTTTGACAAATTACAGGTCAGCTGAGGTGTGTGAATTTGGGTCCTTGAAAGTCACCCAACTTGCAGACAACTTTTGCCCTAGTAGGATAATTCCTATGATTTCTTGGTCAACATGAACGTTGAAGAGCATCTTCTTATATTTCTAGAGAGTACTATAAGTTCTTGATAGGATTTTTAGAACTCAACTTATGGTTTGAACAAGACAGGGGTATTTTGGTCATTTGGTGATTATAGGTCATTTTAAGCAAAGGCCATATCTCCTATTTCCAAGCCTCAAATGGAAAAACTCAAAACATCAAAGTTGTTCAAAATGGGATTTTAAGCCTAGAAAAGAGGTCATGAGTTGTTGGAAAAGCTCATAGCATGGAATGACAAAGTTTGGTAAATTTGAACTAAAAAAGGCATATAAGTTAATTCAAGTCAAGTTGAAATTTGGTTTGGGAGATCTATGAATCCAAAATAGGTCATCCAATATACCATTTTGAGTGCAAATAACATTCTAAAAACTTTGGTTTAAACAGAATTTTGATTTGAGGCTCAAAAATGAAGGTTGCTTTGAAAAATTGTAACTTGTATCTTAAGGCATCCTTGGAAGGTTCTACACAAGGCAAGTTTGACCTGATTTTTGCACATATGATCTCAATATCTCCTGTAATGAGATTTTGACACAAGTTTACAAGGCCTAACTCATGAGATATGGTATGTTCAACTTGTCACCAAAGGAGAAAATCCAAGCTTTTCTAGTGGATTCTAGATGATTCTAGAAGCTTCCATATATTGCTATTTAAAGAGTACCTCATAGTGTGATGAAAGGTTGGTGAAAGTTGCTGAGTTCATTGGAGAAAGTGAGAGAGAAAGTGCCATTGCTAGATTTCTTCAAGATCAAGCAAGATCCAATTTCTTCTTCTACAAGCCTCATCCACCTCTACTCTTGCAAACAGAAAGGTATTCATCATTGGAGGAGCATTTGGAGAAGATTTCAAGTGCTAGATCAAGCTCTAACACCACTCACCATTGAAGCTTGACAGGTTGGTAACTTGATCTATAGGTCTTTATTCAGGTGCATTCTGTTAGAATTATAGGTGGAAAGATAGCATGCTAGGTTAGTTGATGATATTCTGAGAAGTAGAGAGCTTGGCATAAGGTTTCATGGCAGGACACGATTTTTTCAAGATTCAATAGCAAGCTGTTTAATGTGCATTAATGGATATGATATAGTGTAGAATGGCTAGGGTAGCATGTAGAACAATTCTGGATCGTTAGTTTGAAGTTACATCAAGATTGATAGCAGAGGAAAAGGTTGAAACCCTAAGGTTGGAGCTTTCTGTTAGAACGATTTGAGGAGTTTCAGGGAAAACCATGGGTATCATCGTGTTCTGGGTGGTTAGTAGAGCAAGTTTGCTCTTGGAAGTTTTGGATTTCATTGAGGGATCAGAGAGAACGAGTTGATGGAAACTCTGGCATGGAGTTAGGGTTTCTGAAAACCCTAGGGTGTGTTTGGGGACGATGAACTCCCACCGTTGGATTAGCCTGGTTACTTGACTTCTTCACCTGATCGCACGGCCGAGATTGAATTTCAGAAGCGGAGGGAAAAAAGAGAGCCAAAACGATGCGTTTAATTAAGTGAGGAGTTCTGGGCTTCAGCAGACCAATGCTATTCACACCTCCACCATGGGCCCAATCAGAAAATGAACTAAATTTTGATGCTATTTGCACCGTCCTCCTATTTATTTTTCTTTTAATTTTTCAAATGATTTTCTGAGCGCAGGTGGGCCTATCCCAATTTAATATCTGCACCCCCCAGGTTCTCAGCCCAATCATAAAACAACTGGGCGCAGTTACTCATGACACCCCCCATCCCTTTTTTCTTATATTTTCATATTTTAATTTCTTTTATATTTCTTGCATATTAAAAAATCCATATAAAATAGGAAAATTAGTATTTTTCACTTCTTGTTTTTTTCACATATTCATAATTCTGTCTATAAAAATATCAATAAATAAAATTCCATTTTATTTTTCTTTTAATATTTTTTAGCATATTATTCTTGCAAATAGTCTTTTTAATTGATTTTGGTTAATACTTGATTTTGTATAATTTCTTTTAGGAGTTTCCCTTAGGATTTTTGAGCCATTCTTTTTGGCATAGTTAGATATTGAATCATAGTTCATATAGGATTTAATTCACAATTTGTAGATTAAAATTTGATATAGTTTGCTTGGTTGACATTTAGGTGCTCAAATTAGGGTTTTAGGTTGTATAAGTAGATTTGAACAATTTTGTTTTGGGGTTTGTAGACCAAATTAGTACATGGGGAATATATGGGTTAAGGGTAAGTATGTATAGAGTCCCCTAGAATTTTGCTAGAATATTATATAGTATTTTAGTATTTTTAATTGATTTTTGAATGTATGGTTAGTATGTGTGTTGCTTAAAGGCATAGTTTGTATTGTTTTGTTTTCTTTTCTTCTCCTTTGAATGTGTGAGCTTTGAAGATTGAGTTGAAGACCTTGTGGATCATCATTGAAGCTTTGAAGACCTTGCAGAGGAGTTTAGCTTAGATTTTGTTGTTTTGTTTATAGGATCATAAGTGCATAGGTAGAGCTTTAGATAGAATACTTTTATTCAATAAACAAGGAGTGTCTTGTTCACCTCCTTCCTTCTCTGTGACATAAAGTCCCTTAAGGGTATTCACCTCTCTCCTTTGGAGGGATTAGTGACCTTGCCCTCTGAGGTAGAACTTTGAGAGAGCCTTTCCCTTTGATGTTAAGTCCTTAATGGCATCCTTTGGAAGTCAGTGAGCACTGTAACATCCTCACCTCATCTTGTTGACTGAATCTTGTTTGCTGGAGCATTTAAGCCATTGAAGATAGAAGCTGAAGCTGTGAAGAGGATGATTCCTTGAAGATTATTGAAGTCTGAAGACTTTGTGAAGATCAAGTTGATACCTGAATATCCCTGAAGATAGTGAAGCCTGAAGGTGGAGCTGATCAAAGAAGCTGAAGCTTAAGGGAGAAGATGAGTTGATACTCATATTGTAGGGTTGATACCTGGAAAGCAAGTGATCTCTGAAGTCTGAAGACTGAGTTGCTGCTGAAGGAGCTGAGGCTTTCTTCTGTTTTCTTTTCTGTATTGTGTGTTTTGTTTGATTTGTCTGTTGCATTAGAATAAGTTCATCTAGAATAAGTAGAATCTAGGAGCATGATTGCATTAGGGGTTGAGTTGCTCCCTCTGCTTGTATTGTTATTGCGTGGCTTTGCTTGCGGGTATTCGGTAGAGCCCAGCTCCCTTGCCCATGTGGTTTGTTCGCCTGATGGCATTTCGTTTCGTTTTATCTGTATGATTGCAGTTTACTGTTTATTGCTTGATAGCATGTTGTTTATTTTTCAGTATGATTACTGTTATTTCATGACTGGCTTGAGGTTGAGATGAGCTTGTGGAGGCTGAAGCCCTACACACATTTCCTCCCTCACTTGCATTGCATGCATTTTACTGTTAAGCTGATGCTTTGTCTGTTTTGGTGTATCATTGACATGATCCCTTAGGACTCTCATTTCCTTGGATAAGGATTTGATGATAGACTTTTAGGTTGAAACCTATGCATGACAACTTCTAGGAGTTCCCTGTTCAAACCTCAACCATAGGATGAATCCATGGCATGATAACAGTAGGACTTGATAGTCTCCCTCCTAGTTGGGCCTGTTCTCTTCTCATCTCAAACAGTTTAAGATACAGTAATCATGAATGATTTCTTTCGTACGTTACGAGCCTTAAGCTATCTGAGAAAGGATTGTGGGAGAGTGTCTTTTCCACAGTCTGGATGTTTAGTATGGTACCCTTTGGGCGACATGCGACGCATTCACTCTCAGGTCATAGTCTCTAGTGCGGTTGAAATCGCAAACACAATAAAAAACACTTCTTTCGTAAACAGGAAATAAACCGTAGTTTCCCGAACTACGTGAGCTCTGATCTCTCATACCTGTTGAGAGTACGTAGGCACAAGATGGCGAAGTCTTGGCGAGCTACCTTCCCTCGTAACCCTTCGTAGGCCGAACTACGTTGACTCTGATTTCTCATTCTCCAATGAGAATACGTAGGCATAAAGTGCGACGCTTTGCCGAGTCATTTTTCTTTTCTTTTTCAGCCAGCCTTGATAGGTAGATAAATTATAACCAACCCGTCCAAGTAAACAAACAAGCGAGGATCCCGTCGAGTACGACGGACGTGAGGGGTGCTAATACCTTCCCCTTGCGTAACCGACTCCCGAACCCAGACAATGGTTGCGACGACCTTGTCTTACCCTTATTCGTCAGGTTTTTCCGATCGTTTCCTTTCCCGCTCTGAGGGATAAATAACGAAAGGTGGCGACTCTTCTGTCATGCTGGCACCTTATTTTCGCGCAAGCGACACATATGTGTCCTCGTTTTCACGATCAGACATATATGATATGGACAATGGCATCAAATACTTGATTGGATCTATTTTGCAACATAATTATCGGTTCTCAGGAAATTTAAACCCTACTTCAACTTGATTACAAACTTCTCTAAAGGTTGTGTGAGCCTCACTACAAGTTGCTTCTACAAGTTGCTTGTTACGATATGCACTTAATTCAAGATACTTTACATGATGCTTCTAGACATGGCCGATTTTTCCTCGAGCTTGGTTCGATTGCAAGTGTCAAGTTATGATTGGATTCTAAATCAGTTTGTGACAAACTTAGATTTAGCCCACAAATTTCAAGGTCAATCTCATTGATATGGATATGATTAAATGGACGCTTGATTTCAGATAAAATAGAAAGTATATACTCTCCTACTAGTGAGTAATTAGTTAAGCTAATGCTCACTTTCGGTAACTCACCATCCATGAAACATGATTAATGTATTCTAATACTTAAATGGTGGAAAATTGATTTTTGAATCTTGTTGTTTGAGATTTGGTCTCAAGTACGTTTTCTTTGGATTGGCTAAGTTTACGTCGATCTTCGAGATTAGAAGTCAAGGTGTTTTAATGTAATTCAAGGCATATGGTTATAATCAAACAGAGGTAGATGTGAGTTATACCTAGCACGTTGTTGTTGCATAAGCCAAATCTTGGCCGAATAAAACAATAAACCATGTGAATCATAAGTTAAAACCAATAATAATCTCATACCATTTAGCTTGTGACTTGGTTACTTAAAAAGACATGGTCAAGGCAAAAGAAAAACAAAGAAACTAATAACAGAGGAACATCAGCATTTCATGCGTGGGAATCTTCACCAATTAGGTGTTATAGAGAAGTTTACATGGGAACAACGGCTAAAGCCATCGTACAACAGATTCGGTTACAATTTTCCGGCAAACATTCTTTCTCAAATTGAAGGATTAAGATGGGAGGCGGCGTGAAATGTTGAAAAGCTCATGAGTGCCCGAACCTGCTAATTGTTCCCTTGGTCAGCCCCTCGACTTAATCAATCATGTCATTACGAAAACGTTGTCGTATCAAGGAGCACTGCTACTTGGAGAAGGTGGATAAGTAATTGTGGGAGTATAAATTGAAATGAGTTATGTGAGCCATGAAAAATCTGTGTCACCTGTAGAATGAAAATTTCAGCAAAAGACAGTATCTACGAGAAGCTCACAAGCTCAAATAAATTCATAATGACTCAAGTTTGTCCCTGTAATCTATCAAATATTGAAGCTTTGACTAGACCGTGACTTGGAAGTTGCGTGCATCTTATGTTCCATGCTCCATGCGTTTATGCCGTAACAGATACTGCCAGCACTACCCTTTTCCTCTTGGTTCTTCAAAATCTCTGATAGTCAAAGCTTTAACAGCAACGACGCGATAATTAATAACCAAAGGAGATTCCGAAGGAACTACCAGCTGCCATCGTGCCAAAACCTCCAGAGCTGCACCAATTCTATTACCGAAACATTTGTCAACCATTTTGATGATTATCTACATGCTCCCACCATGACTAGCTCTCATACATTCTCCACCCTTCAAGTTTCAATGCTGAATGTGTACAAAATGAAGACACATGGTTAGTTCAAGCCTTACAATTAATTCTCAAAGCATCACACTAATTCCAGTTACATAAGTCATATGAAAAATATATGAATAGAGATCATATCTTACAATGTTGATTAGAATGATTTAGTGTACAAGATGGTGAGTTGTTATCCCCGGTGTTGCAGCAAAATTCTGACTTGGCTTTTGTGGCGAGTTTATCCCGACAACGGAACGAAAGTTTGACTTGATATTGCTACTTGTCAACATGACTGTTGTGTGTTTCAATAAGGAAAAGCAGGTGCAAGATTGTTGTTGGTATTTCTCCTTGTCGTATCAAACTCGTGTTATGCCAAGCCTCCCATGAGCGCATACATGAATAAGAAATAAAAGTGGTTAGTACAACAAGATCATATACGATTCAAAGCGAAAAAATTGATTTGGAAGTATTCTTAAGCATGTCAATAGCAGCAGTAAGTAGCAAAAGCGAGAATAAAACGCGGCAGCATGTACATCTTGTCTTGAAATGTTGTAAAGCTCGTGAGCGCTCAAACAAGATGATGGTAATGGAAAAGACTTATCGGGACACTGAAGGGAAATCCTTCCAGGCACGCTACAGATGCTTCAAAAGGCTTCTCCTTCAATGAAGTTGGTTCTGTACGCAAAAGCAATGGAAAAGTTGTTTATTGTCATTTCTCCTTAGATAGGAAATTATTAGCCAGTGTTGGACATGACAAGAAGGTTGTTCTCTGGAACATAGAGACACTGCAAACTCAGAGCACACCAGAGGAACACACTGTTATTATTACAGATGTTCGCTTCAGACCAAATTCAACTTAGCTGGCAACATCTTTATTTGATACAACTGTGCGACTTCAGGATGCTGCAGATCCAAGCTTTTCCTTGCCGGCATATAGGGGTCATTCTTCTCATGTTGCATCCCTTGATTTTCACCCCAAGAAAAATGATATTTTCTGTTCTTGTGATGATAATAGTAAGATTCGCTTTTGGAATATTAATCAATTCTTGTACTCGTGTTTTAAGGGAGGATCTACACAAGTGAGGTTTCAGCCAAGTAAAGGACACCTTCTGACTGCATCTCCAAGCCATGCCACATGAACAATAATAAGAACGTCATCTGCAACAACAACTTCCAAATTCAGTGATCATGCTCACTCCCATTATGCACATGAAAAAGGATGAAAAGATTTTATTAGTGTGAGCAAAATAGAAGTGATACAAATGACTAGCATACCAGAAAGTTGCGTAAGATGAAATAAAAGCTACAACAGCACAAAACAGGTCATGCGGATACGTAATGAAAACTGAATGTTGTTTAATACCTTTAGACCAGCAAGGTTGATCATTCCAATTCATCTGTCATAAGATGAACAAATGATTAGTGCAAGTGGGACCACAAAAAGTTAATTTTGCAAAAAGACAAACGAGGCAAATACACAGCAAATACATAACAGAGATAATGGTTTGCAGACACAGTACAATCCCTAACGGATTTGTATCACAAAATTGCACCTCACCATCACACGTATTACTCAAAAATAAACCCTATTTCACACGTATGAACCCCCTATATAAACACTTACTATTCATTTAGAAAGGGGGCGACAGAGAGAAGATAGGGAAGAAAACCCTAACATTACTCTGCCCAAATTGTTACCCAAACCTTCACTCCAAAGCTCTCATCGATAGAGAGCCCTCAGGTTCATCATCAGAATCTGAGTAGGCTTTGAGCTAAGCCACGACTCGTAGAGGAGTTCACAGACGACAACGAGAGGAAAGAGGTGGAAAACATACGAATTAAAGAAAAGATAGTAAGGAAGCAGCCAAGAAGTAGCGGTAGAAGAACAATTCGCAGGACGCAAGTACTCAAGGATTCATACCTTCAGGTCAGCTCGAAATCAAAACCATATTTATCTTTGTAAAGTATACTCTGTATGTTCTCATCCTTGTTTTCTTGTTGATTTTGCCATCATTAAGTTGTCGCTGCTTAGAATGTTGTTCTCTTGTGCTTTAGATTGTTATTGACATTTTATTTTGGTTCGAGTCATGTGGGGAGTTCGAGATTGTAGCAGGAATTGAGGGCTGATGTTTGAATTTAGGGTTAGTTTCTCATTGTTTTTCTTCTTCCTTTTCGTGAACAGAGAGGAACGGGTGAGATAGGGAAAGATATTAGGGGTATGGGTTGGTATTAGTACCATCTGTTTCTTTCACTACTTTAATATGACAAACATTTTTTGGCATTGATGAGAAGCCAACTGCATATCAATGATGGCACATGACTCTAGGTATGCATTTATGAGTCATCTCATTTCAATGCCCTATGTTGACAGTATGTGATTTTCATTTACTATGTAGTCTCTTAAGTGCCACAACGACTAAGATGGAGAAGTCATGAGGTTTTGTTTTTATCCATTTAATATTATTCATGTGGTGATTACTCTTTCCATGCGCATGTGTGAGGCGACGGGTAGAATCAGAGGGACACTGGGTTTTTTCAGTCCACGTGGGCTATGCAAGAAAACGGGTTGTTATTTACCAAGCCCAACGTTGTTTCAGTAATGTGTGTGTAATAATAATCGGTTAATTTATGGGGATTGGGCCTATAATATTGACATCTTTGGATTCTTGTTTAGAGTAGTTTAGAAGTCTATTATTTAATTTGATAACTAATTACAGCTGTATTTTTAAGTTTTGTTAATAGATGTTTTTCTTGTATTAGTTAGGTAATTAAAATAAGTAAGTGATTTTATCATAATTTTATTTTATATTAATCTGATTAATTTTATTTCATAACACAATTCACTTTAAGCATTTAAATCCTATACTTAATTTTCTAAACATAAGGTTTTAAGTTTTTTTTTAATTAATCAACGAAAGTAGTGGACTCTTGGGGTCTAGCATCCTTTGAGTTCTTAAACAAC
The DNA here is from genome assembly GCA_963859935.3 of Lathyrus sativus. Classification (NCBI taxonomy): domain Eukaryota; kingdom Viridiplantae; phylum Streptophyta; class Magnoliopsida; order Fabales; family Fabaceae; genus Lathyrus; species Lathyrus sativus. The sequence continues at coordinate 611,010,038 of OZ012739.1, forward strand.
CGCTCTCGATGCACACGCCCTTGAGTTGTGGTTGTTCCGTCTTTCGGTTTCCAAAATGTTTTTTCACTCAAATTAATTGAAATTTTTTTAAAGGATATTTTTATTACTTTTAGATACTTTTATAAGAAAAATTCAAATTATTCTTTCTTTAAAAAAATATATTTCTAAATTATTACCAAATAATATTTTAAATATTAAATTAAAAAAAAACTACTTTATTATTAAAGTTAAAATATTTTTTAAGATATTAAACTTCTCTTCAAAGCAATTAATAATGATTAACTTTTCTCAAATTAAAACTTTTTGCAATTGATTAATTTATATGAAAATTAAAACTATATTTCTTAATTAATTTAAATTATTTTTCAAAATCAATTTTCAAAACAATCAAATTCTTGGATCTCGCCTTCCTCGAATTTTTTAAGCGACCGCTCTCGAGGTGCACACCTTGAGTTGTGACCCTTTCGATCTTATTTTCTAGAATACATAGCGCGCCTAGTCCGAGTACGCTAATATTTTCAACTTATTTTCATAATTAAATCACTAAATAGTCGAGTTCTTGGAGTCGCGCATTCCTCGAATTCGAGAGTGACTACTATTGAGGCGTACGCCTTGAATGGTGTGTCGTTCGAATTTTCGTTTCTAAAATACCTCCTTTAATTATTTGGACAAGTATTCGCGGTCCAACAAACATATTTCATAATTAATGGAATGAAAAAGATGTCGTTGGGATCTAGCATTTCAACGATATCCCGACTAATCAGTTACGAGGCTGACGTCTCGCTTATCGAATAGTCGTCATTCCTCCCAAATTTACAACCCGTCTAATCTCGTTCCTCACCTTCATACGGTCGAGTCTAAACCCTAATATGTTTCTAAACCATAAGCCAAATTCAAAATATTTTCTTAATTAAATTACAAAAGAACTGAGTTCTTGGAGTCTCGCACTCCTCGAATTCTTGAGTGACCACTCTTGGGGCGTACGCTTTAGGTTGTGGATTACTCGACCTTTCGTTTATAAGATACATGCCCTAACTACTTTGACAAATACCACCATTGTCCATTCAAATACATTTTCCTAATTAATTGAAAAAGGTATCATTGGGATCCAGCATTCCAATGATATCCCGATTAATCGGTTGCGAGACTAACGTCTTGTTTATCGAGTAACCGTCATTCTCCCTTAAAATATTCAATCCAATTCTCTTTTCTCGCCCTCGTGCGATTGAAACTTTCTCAAACAAATTTTGAAGTTAGTTGAATGAAAAAGGTGTCGTTGGAATCCAGCATTCCAATAATTCCCCGATTAATTGATTGCGAGACTGACGTCTCGTTTATCGAGTAGTCGTCATTCTCTCCTAGATATTCAACCTAACCAAACTCCTCTTTCTCGCCCCGTGCGATCGAAACCTTAAAATATTCTATCCAACTCTCTTTTCTCGCCCCCGTGCGATTGAAACTTCCTTAAACACTAATTTCGAAGTTAGTCGAATGAAAAATGTGTCGTTGGAATCTAGCATTCCAATAACATCCCGATTAATTGATTGCGAGGTTGACGTCTCGTTTATCGAATAGTCGTCATTCTCCATCAAATTACCTAACCAAGCTCCTCTTTCTCGCCCCCGTGCAATCAAAACCTTAAACCTATTCAAATATATCCTCTAACCAAAACATCCAATACGATAAACCTAATTCCTCGCCCTCGTGCGATTTCTAGCCCAAACACTTTCCGAAAGAACATTGTTTAGCTCATTCTTCCGCGCATAACAAACTCGTGCTTCAGCCTCCCCTAGCGAGCAGACAAGCCAACATTTAGCAGTTAGAATGCGACCTAAAACACTCGTTCAAATCCAAACCTTTTACCGTAGTTAGCCGAACTACGGCTGCTCTGATTTCTCACATCCGTTGAGAATACGTAGGCACAAGATTGTGATGATCTTGGTGAGCATAATCCCCTCTTTTCCCGTAGTCCCACGAACTACGAATGCTCTGATTTTCCACTTCTCATAAGTGAAGATACGTAGGCACAGGGGCCTCAATCCTTGGCGAGCACCCTATCTTAAAACCACTCATTCCCCCCTATAGGAGAAACCATAGAAGAAAACAAACAAGCGTAGTTAACTTTACTCTCGAATCGAATCAAGAGGTTCCCGTTGAGTACAACGGACGTAGAGGGTGCTAATACCTTCCCTCTACGTAACCGACTCCCGAACCTAGAATATTGGTTGCGATGAACATGTTCTTATCTCTCTTAAAGGTTTTATCGATATTTTCCTATTCCATCCTTGGAATGAATAAAGTTCGGTGGCGACTCTGTTCGAACGTATTTTCCGCGTCCATCGCGAGGATCGTATTTTTCGAGGTACGACAGATGGCGACTCTGCTGGGGACTCGCATTGCCCTATGCAAGGGAGAGTCAAGCCTAACTTAACTCGGTTTAAGAGTGTTAACCTTTTGCTTAACTGTTTTTCTTTTATGTTTATTTTCTCCTATTGTTTATTTCTTATTTTCTCTTTCTATCGTATGCTGTTTATTATATCTTCCTGCATCTGCCTGCTGGATTCGGGGATAGCATTGCAAGTAAAGCTCTGCACCCGAGCTTTGGAAAAAGAAGAGAGAAAACATAGTTTAGAATTGGTAGTAATTAGTGTTAGTCCCCAAGGACTCGCTCCTTGTGTGCCTAGCATGAAAGCTCCTCCAGAATAGACCTTTTCGTAGATCCTATCGTAACGCAGCTAGCCTGTTGCACGATTTGATTCATGAAGGGTCCATGACTCTGGGAACCACTCGTAGAACCAGTTTCTATATTGGTAGTCGTGTAGTGTTAGTCTTCGAGGACCCGCTCCTCGTGTGCCTAGCATGAGGGCTCCGCTCAGGAGAGACCCTATCATACTCTCGTTATAATACAGCTAGCTTGTTGCATAATGTTGATGCGATTGGTGTCCATGATCTTGGGAACCTTATATGTCAACATAGAAGCTATCCTGTGAGTGGGTATGTGGGTAAAGAAAATAGAGCTTGCCTAATGTAACCTACCAGTTAGGGAGCTTTGACCTGCTTATGTTATCCTGGATCCTGCCTGCATTGCATTCGCATGTCATTGCATATACATTTTATTTGCATTCCAAAACCAAAAAGCTCATCCATCCTCTGTCTATAATCCATAGTTGATTTCCTGACACACGTGTTGGACTTGAAGCAGTGCTAGAAGACTATGGAACACTTGAGGCAAAATCAATTTGAGCTGAGAAAAGACGAGAATAACAGGGAAGGCAAGATGAAGCAGACGCCAGAAGTGGGAAGAAGAAAGGAAAAGCTTCAAGAAGGTACCACAACTAGGAGTGTTACTCCCACATTTCATCCCACTCCACAGCCTCTTGGTTTTTATCCCCAACCATTTCTTCCAAAGCCTCGGAATCAACGGTCATCACCTGTTCTATCCCAGGAACAGGGGAATCTAAACCAGAGAGGCGTCAAGAAGTCTCAGTCACGCCCTATTCACGACCCTAATCCTATACCGTGTGGACAAGTGCTCTCGCACCTGATTCAGAGTTCATTAGTGGCACCCATATCCCTCGGGCCAGCTTGTACTCCTCCTCCACCTGGATATGATCCTGATGCACAGTGTGAATACCATAAGGGAGCGAGAGGGCACTCTATTGAAGGTTGTTGGTCATTCAAGAATAAAGTTCGAGAGCTAATTAATAATAAGCGCATAGTCTTCGAGGAAGACAACCCAGGGGCAGAGGGTGGGTATCATACTGGAACCGTAAAAGCTTTCGAAACAAGTTGCAAAGATTGACCAGAAAGGAAGACCCTATCCCAAATGGTTCAACTCAAAGATCTGGCAAAGAGGAAGTACAAGAGTTTTGTGGACCAATCAGAATTCGGTACCACAAGGAAAAAGTTGAGTTTTTGGCAGATGAGATGTCTTTATCCTCTAATAATCATGTGGAGACCATGATCTCAAGAGAGGAGATGGAAGTGAAGTCTAAAAGAGTTGTATTTGCTGAAAAGACCTCGAAAAGTCACTTGGGAGAGCATCCTACCGATACTGAGGAAGATGATGACATCCACCTTTGGATCCCAAAAGGACATCCAACAATACCCGGGGAACCATGTCAGAAGCCTTGGATTGCTCCCTATGCAAATCAACGAGCGTATGGCCGAGGAAATCAGGATCCACGCCAAAATCAACACAGGCCTTGCAACAATTTGGGAAGAAGGAACGCTCTTCTTCACCCCGTTCCTGTATCGCACACTCAGCTTCTGCCACATTTGATTCGAAATTCACTAGTGGAGCCTAAATCTCTCAAGCCAGTTCCAGAACCATACCCTCCTGGGTATGATCCCAATGCACGTTGTGGATACCATGCTGAATCAATGGGGCATTCGACAGAAGATTGCAAAGCTTTTCAGGCTAGGGTGCAACAATTGATTGACCAGGGATGTATATCCTTTCAAGAAGGGAGTTTGGTTGTGCGTGTCCGCCTCACACCTGAATGAGTCTGAGGACTTCAAGACGCATCTTCTCAAGACAACTGATCAAGCAAGAAAAGCCCAGTTCCTCCATGCTGGCATTTTTTAGATCATGTTTTTTTATGCATTTGTAGTTTCTTTTCTGTTAATTACTACTTGCTTTTAGACATTGTTTCGTATTAATGATATTGTTAATGTGATAATCATGCATGTTTTGATCAAATCCATTCGTATTCACTCACAATTTCTCATTTATTGCAAAAATCACAAAAATATTTCACTTCCTTTATCGCACTGTTGTTTAGCAAAGATTTGAGGGAGGATGACGAAAGCTAAATGCCCATAATTGCTGATAGTATGCTTTCGGATAAAATCCGCTAATGATGTACATGCATTGTTTCGAACCCCCAAACACTGGAGAAATAAGGAGTTAGTCCCTAGATAACCACTTCGAGCCTAGAAGTAGGAGTTTCCTTCGGATTTCTAAACCCTTACACTTAACCTGGGGCAGGGGTAGTTGTTCAGTTAATTCAATCCCGCACTCGAGACAAAATCCAAAAGATATGATGTTTGTTCTTCAAAGATCATTGACTTGGCGGTCACCAGTCTCCAAAAAAATCAAAAGCCTGCTAAGTCAAACACCTTAAAGGAGACTTAGGCAAAAATCAAGGCAATCCCGATGGATCTGACAAACAAAGTCAGTCCATGCAAAAGTTAGGGATCAAAAACAAAACCAAAAAGAGGTCCTCGAACCCTCGACAAAAATAAAATAAGATTCAGTGGCCACCCAAATCAAGGGGTTATTGACATCCATCAAAATAAGGTGGCTGCCGTTTCAAGCAAACCTTGAACCATCAAATTTACACCGTCGGGCAGGTGCAAAATTAACTGAGCGTAGGTATGGAGATCATTACGAAGAAAGGGTGGGTACAAATCATACTTTGAGCCTAATATCCTTTATTTCTATAACCGAGAACCAGACCGCGTTACAACCCTCAAAAGACCTAATTGAGGCGGGGTTTATTCTGAAAGCATGCTAGTGCGAGGTTGCGTAAACTGACTCCTACATATTTGCTAATCTTACGTATTGGTGTCATATTCTTGCTATATCTTTCACACCAATTAAATCAGCATTGCGTTTGGATTAACAGTGCACTCGTCACACATTTTCACATCCTTCCCAATAAATGATATTTTCATAACTTGCATGAATGTTGTATTAAAATTACCATTTTTGAATGAACAATTTTAATTGCAAATTAGTAATTGGCATAATGGAAATTCCAACAAAGTGCAATCAAAGAGGAACTTGATCATTCATTGGTGTTGACCTGAATTAAGACTTTCTCCTAACCCTACGAATCTGGGGCAAGTCCTTCTGAGGTTTAAACCGGGGCAGACCACTGCAAGGTTCAGACACTGGGGCAAATGGGTTCAAGCCATATCCTAGTATAATCACCGCCAAAGTTCTCATCCCAGAAGAAGTCCTTCAAATACCCGGCAGACTGGGGCAAACTGTTTGAACTTGGGGCAAACTAGCTGATGGTTGAGGTCAACAAGCGTCAAAGGCCTTGGGGCAGAGCAAAAGCACGACTAATACACATTAGTTAAGTCGCTACGCTCAATCCATACACATTGGTTAAGTCGCTACGCTCGTGCAATCCAAACACATTGGTTAAGTCGCTACGCTCGCGCAATCCAAACGCTTTGGTTAAGTCGCTACGCTCAATGTTCGTAAGTCATCATGACATATCCGCTAGAAGCAAGGTTCTTACAAGAACAAGTACGCCACTTCTGTAAAGGATCCAACTTGGGACACCAAGAGTATCCACTTTTGTTTTCTGATTGTAGCACTGCCAGAAACTGTGTGTCGGGAAGTCAAATCCTTTTATCAATAAAAGTCCAATCTCGCTTGGCACACCCCCCATGAAGTCCCATCTTTTATTGGCAACCACAAAAAGCCACTCCAATTGGAACCTTCAATTCACCCTAAAAGTCCTATCTTCATTGGCAACCAATAAAAGTCCACCCTTGATGGCATCCTCATAAAACCAAAGTCCAAATCCATTTGGCAACTACCAAATCCAGTCCCTGGTGGTATCCCTAGTAGGATTTTATTCCCAGCATACCTGATCATTTGCATTATCATAAGAACGACATACAACATCATATCATAATTATATCAAGCATTAGCATATCGTTTGCATTCGCATCTTGCACTCCTTAGCAGTTGCACTGTTAGCTGCATGTTTGGGCATCATAAAACATTGCATTGCATAACCACGTAGCAGGATCTAGGATCAGTTTGCAAGCATCTTGGCCAGTTCTCCATTGAAGTTGGCAGTATGACTCTAAATAGAGTTAATACCCCGCGAGTTCAAGGAATTCTACTCCCCATCAAGTCACTCTTCAACCATGCAGTTGATGATGATAATCCCCAGCAGCTATTGCTCTTGTGGCTCCCCAAGCAGAGGTTCTCTTAAAAAGTTTCTTGAAGGCTTGCCCTGCAGAGTTTGCACAACGTTGCTCCTCCAATAGGAATTTTGGCTCAACTATTCCCCAACAAATTTTAGAGATACTGCTTTGGTATCATCGAAGAATCTTATTGGATAAGAGGCTGCTTCGACCACCCGAAGAATCTCATGTGTTTAGAGACACCACTTTGGTATCGCGAAGGACCTTAACGAATGAGGGACTGCTTCAACCACCCAAAGAGGCTCGTTTATACCACTTTGGTATCGCGAAGGACCTTAACGAATGAGGGACTGCTTCGACCACCCAAAGAGGTTTGTTTATACCACTTTGGTATCGCGAAGGACCTTAACGAATGAGGGACTGCTTCAACCACCCAAAAAGGTTTGTTTATACCACTTTGGTATCGCGAAGGACCTTAACGAATGATGGACTGCTTCGACCACCCAAAGAGGTTCGTTTATACCACTTTGATATCGCGAAGGACCTTAACGAATGAGGGACTGCTTCGACCACCCAAAGAGGTTCGTTTATACCACTTTGGTATCGCGAAGGACCTTAACGAATGAGGGACTGCTTCGACCACCCAAAGAGGTTTGTTTATACCACTTTGGTATCGCGAAGGACCTTAACGAATGAGGGACTACTTCGACCACCCAAAGAGGTTTGTTTATACCACTTTGGTATCGCGAAGGACCTTAACGAATGAGGGACTGCTTCGACCACCCAAAGAGGTTTGTTTATACCACTTTGGTATCGCGAAGGACCTTAACGAATGAGTGACTGCTTTGACCACCCAAAGAGGTTTGTTTATACCACTTTGGTATCGCGAAGGACCTTAACGAATGAGGGACTGCTTCGACCACCCAAAGAGGTTTGTTTATACCACTTTGGTATCGCGAAGGACCTTAACGAACGAGGGACTGCTTCGACCACCCAAAGAGGTTTGTTTATACCACTTTGGTATCGCGAAGGACCTTAACAAATGAGGGACTGCTTCGACCACCCAAAGAGGTTTGTTTATACCACTTTGGTATCGCGAAGGACCTTAACGAATGAGGGACTGCTTCGACCACCCAAAGAGGTTTGTTTATACCACTTTGGTATCACAAAGGACCTTAACGAATGAGGGACTGCTTCGACCACCCAAAGAGGTTTGTTTATACCACTTTGGTATCGCGAAGGCCTTAACGAATGAGGGACTGCTTCGACCACCCAAAGAGGTTTTGTTTTATACCACTTTGGTATCGCGAAGGACCTTAACGAATGAGGGACTGCTTCGACCACCCAAAGAGGCTAGTTTATACCACTTTGGTATCGTGAAGGACCTTAACGAATGAGGGACTGCTTCGACCACCCAAAGAGGATCGCTTATAGTACTCTGGTATCGCGAAGGACCTTATTAGATAAGGGACTGCTTCGACCACCCAGAGAATATCAGGTTATCTCGTTCATCCTATTAACCCATTCATGGTACTTTTCACTCCTCTACCGGACAAATTTCGGGGTCTTCTTGTATCTAATTGACTTCCACCTTAAAATGAACGCCATGTGGCAGTTCATTCGCTCAGGTTTAAGGAAATTAGATAGGGGCATCTGTCATACCCCAAATTTGTCCTACTTCGGTATTTAATGGCTGTTTGACTGCTTCACGACTTTTGGCCATGATTCTCTAAGACTTTGTTTATGAAGACTTTATATGTACTCATTGTGGTTGTGCTGAATTCTTGTGGGAGGAGCGCGCCTCTAACCCCTTATACCCAAACCCATGTGTGTCCTCGTTCTCACGATCAGACATATATGATATGGACAATGGCATCAAATACACGATTGGATCTATTTTGCAACATAATTATCGGTTCTCAGGAAATTTAAACCCTACTTCAACTTGATTACAAACTTCTCTAAAGGTTGTGTGAGCCTCACTACAAGTTGCTTCTACAAGTTGCTTGTTACGATATGCACTTAATTCAAGATACTTTACATGATGCTTCTAGACATGGCCGATTTTGCCTCGAGCTTGGTTCGATTGCAAGTTTCAAGTTATGATTGGATTCTAAATCAGTTTGTGACAAACTTAGATTTAGCCCGCAAATTTCAAGGTCAATCTCATTGATATGGATATGATTAAATGGACGCCTGATTTCAGATAAAATAGAAAGTATATACTCTCCTCCTAGTGAGTAATTAGTTAAGCCAATGCTCACTTTCGGTAACTCACCATCCATGAAACATGATTAATGTATTCTAATACGTAAATGGTGGAAAATTGATTTTTGAATCTTGTTGTTTGAGATTTGGTCTCAAGTACGTTTTCTTTGGATTGGCTAAGTTTACGTCGATCTTCGAGATTAGAAGTCAAGGTGTTTTAATGTAATTCAAGGCATATGGTCATAATCAAACAGAGGTAGATGTGAGTTATACCTAGCACGTTGTTGTTGCATAAGCCAAATCTTGGCCGAATAAAACAATAAACCATGTGAATCATAAGTTAAAACCAATAATAATCTCATACCATTTAGCTTGTGACTTGGTTACATAAAAAGACATGGTCAAGGCAAAAGAAAAACAAAGAAACTAATAACAGAGGAACATCAGCATTTCATGCGTGGGAATCTTCACCAATTAGGTGTTCTAGAGAAGTTTACATGGGAACAACGACTAAAGCCACCGTACAACAGATTCGGTTACAATTTTCCGGCAAACATTCTTTCTCAAATTGAAGGATTAAGATGGGAGGCGGCGTGAAATGTTGAAAAGCTCATGAGTTCCCGAACCTGCTAACTGTTCCCTTGGCCAGCCCCTCGACTTAATCAATCATGCCATTACGAAAACGTTGTCGTATCAAGGAGCACTGCTACTTGGAGAAGGTGGATAAGTAATTGTGGGAGTATAAATTGAAATGAGTTATGTGAGCCATGAAAAATCTGTGTCACCTGTAGAATGAAAATTTCAGCAAAAGACAGTATCTACGAGAAGCTCACAAGCTCAAATAAATTCATAATGACTCAAGTTTGTCCCTGTAATCTATCAAATATTGAAGCTTTGACTAGACCATGACTTGGAAGTTGCGTGCATCTTATGTTCCATGCTCCATGCGTTTATGCCGTAACAGATACTGCCAGCACTAACCTTTTCCTCTTGGTTCTTCAAAATCTCTGATAGTCAAAGCTTTAACAGCAACGACGCGATAATTAATAACCAAAGGAGATTCCAAAGGAACTACCAGCTGCCATCGTGCCAAAACCTCCAGAGCTGCACCAATTCTATTACCGAAACATTTGTCAACCATTTTGATGATTATCTACATGCTCCCACCATGACTAGCTCTCATACATTCTCCACCCTTCAAGTTTCAATGCTGAATGTGTACAAAATGAAGACACATGGTTAGTTCAAGCCTTACAATTAATTCTCAAAGCATCACATTAATTCCAGTTACATAAGTCATATGAAAAATATATGAATATAGATCATATCTTACAATGTTGATTAGAATGATTTAGTGTACAAGATGGCGAGTTGTTATCCCCGGTGTTGCAGCAAAATTCTGACTTGGCTTTCGTGGCGAGTTTATCCCGGCAACGGAATGAAAGTTTGACTTGATATTGCTACTCGTCAACATGACTGTTGTGTGTTTCAATAAGGAAAAGCAGGTGCAAGATTGCTGTTGGTATTTCTCCTTGTCGTATCAAACCCGTGTTATGCCAAGCCTCCCATGAGCGCATACATGAATAAGAAATAAAAGTGGTTAGTACAACAAGATCATATACAATTCAAAGCAAAAAAATTGATTTGGAAGTATTCTTAAGCATGTCAATAGCAGCAGTAAGTAGCAAAAGCGAGAATAAAACGCGGCAGCATGTACATCTTGTCTTGAAATGTTGTAAAGCTCGTGAGCGCTCAAACAAGATGATGGTAATGGAAAGGACTTATCGGGACACTGAAGGGATTCCAGGCACGCTACAGTTGCTTCAAAAGGCTTCTCCTTCAATGAAGTTGGTTCTGTACGCAAAAGCAATGGAAAAGTTGTTTGTTGTCATTTCTCCTCAGATAGGAAATTATTAGCCAGTGTTGGACATGACAAGAAGGTTGTTCTATGGAACATGGAGACACTGCAAATTCAGAGCACACCAGAGGAACACACTGTTATTATTACAGATGTTCGCTTTAGACCAAATTCAACTTAGCTGGCAACATCTTTATTTGATACAACTGTGCGACTTCGGGATGCTGCAGATCCAAGCTTTTCCTTGCCGGCATATAGTGGTCATTCTTCTCATGTTGCATCCCTTGATTTTCACCCCAAGAAAAATGATCTTTTCTGTTCCTGTGATGATAATAGTAAGATTCGCTTCTGGAATATTAATCAATGTTCTTGTACTCGTGTTTTAAGGGAGGATCTACAGAAGTGAGGTTTCAGCCAAGTAAAGGACACCTTCTGACTGCAGCTCTAAGCCATGCCACATGAACAATAATTAGAACGTCATATGCAACAACAACTTCCAAATTCAGTGATCATGCTCACTCCCATTATGCACATGAAAAAGGATGAAAAGATTTTATTAGTGTGAGCAAAATAGAAGTGATACAAATGACTAGCATACCAGAAAGCTACGTAAGATGAAATAAAAGCTACAACAACACAAAACAGGTCATGCGGATACGTAATGAAAACTGAATGTTGTTTAATACCTTTAGACCAGCAAGGTTGATCATTCCAATTCATCTGTCATAAGATGAACAAATGATTAGTGCAAGTGGGACCACAAAAAGTTAATTTTGCAAAAAGACAAACGAGGCAAATACATAGCAAATACATAACAGAGATAATGGTTTGTAGACACAGTACAATCCCTAACGGATTTGTACCACAAAATTGCACCTCACCATCACACGTATTACTAAAAAATAAACCCTATTTCACACGTATGAACCCCCTATATAAACACTTACTATTCATTTAGAAAGGGGGCGACAGAGAGAAAATAGGGAAGAAAACCCTAACATTACTCTGCCCAAATTGTTACCCAAACCTTCACTCTAAAGCTCTCATCGATAGAGAGCCCTCAGGTTCATCATCAGAATCTGAGTGGGCTTTGAGCTAAGCCACGACTCGTAGAGGAGTTCACAGACGAAAACGAGAGGAAAGAGGTGGAAAACATACGAATTAAAGAAAAGATAGTAAGGAAGCAGCCAAGAAGTAGCGGTAGAAGAATAATTCGCAGGACGCAAGTACTCAAGGATTCATACCTTCAGGTCAGCTCGAAATCAAAACCATATTTATCTTCGTAAAGTATACTCTATATGTTTTCATCCTTGTTTTCTTGTTGATTTTGCCATCATTAAGTTGTCGCTGCTTAGAATGTTGTTCTCTTGTGCTTTAGATTGTTATTGACATTTTATTTTGGTTCAAATCATGTGGGGAGTTCGAGATTGTAGCAGGAATTGAGGGCTGATGTTTGAATTTAGGGTTAGTTTCTCATTGTTTTTCTTCTTCCTTTTCGTGAACAGAGAGGAACGGGTGAGATAGGGAAAGATATTAGAGGTATGGGTTGGTATTAGTACCATCTGTTTCTTTCACTACTTTAATATGACAAACAATTTTTGGCATTGATGAGAAGCCAACTGCATATCAATGATGGCGCATGACTCTAGGTATGCATTTATGAGTCATCTCATTTCAATGCCCTATGTTGACAGTATGTGATTTTCATTTACTATGTAGTCTCTTAAGTGCCACAACGGCTAAGATGGAGAAGTCATGAGGTTTTGTTTTTATCCATTTAATATTATTCATGTGGTGATTACTCTTTCCATGCGCATGTGTGAGGCGACGGGTAGAATCAGAGGGACACTGGATTTTTTCACTCCACGTGGGCTATGCAAGGAAACGGGTTGTTATTTACCCAGCCCAACGTTGTTTCAGTAATGTGTGTGTAATAATAATCGGTTAATTTATGGGGATTGGGCCTATAATATTGACATCTTTGGATTCTTGTTTAGAGTAGTTTAGAAGTCTATTATTTAATTTGATAACTAATTACAACTGTATTTTTAAGTTTTGTTAATAGATGTTTTTCTTGTATTAGATAGGTAATTAAAATAAGTGATTTTATCATAATTTTATTTTATATTAATCTGATTAATTTTATTTCATAACACAATTCACTTTAAGCATTTAAATCCTATACTTAATTTTCTAAACATAAGGTATTAAGTTTTTTTTTAATTAATCAATGAAAGTAGTGGGCTCTTGGGGTCTAGCATCCTTTGAGTTCTTGAACAACCACTCTCGAGGCACACGCCCTTGAGTTGTGGTTGTTCCGTCTTTCGGTTTCCAAAACGTTTTTCACTCAAATTAATTGAAATTTTTTTAAAGGATATTTTTATTACTTTTAGATACTTTTATAAGAAAAATTCAAATTATTCTTTCTTTAAAAAAATATATTTCTAAATTATTACCAAATAATATTTTAAATATTAAATTAAAAAAAAACTACTTTATTATTAAAGTTAAAATATTTTTTAAGATATTAAACTTCTCTTCAAAGCAATTAATAATGATTAACTTTTCTCAAATCAAAACTTTTTGCAATTGATTAATTTATATGAAAATTAAAACTATATTTCTTAATTAATTTAAATTATTTTTCAAAATCAATTTTCAAAACAATCAAATTCTTGGATCTCGCCTTCCTCGAATTTTTTAAGCGACCGCTCTCGAGGTGCACACCTTGAGTTGTGACCCTTTCGATCTTATTTTCTAGAATACATAGCGCGCCTAGTCCGAGTACGCTAATATTTTCAACTTATTTTCATAATTAAATCACTAAATAGTCGAGTTCTTGGAGTCGCGCATTCCTCGAATTCGAGAGTGACTACTATTGAGGCGTACGCCTTGAATGGTGTGTCGTTCGAATTTTCGTTTCTAAAATACCTCCTTTAATTATTTGGACAAGTATTCGCGGTCCAACAAACATATTTCATAATTAATGGAATGAAAAAGATGTCGTTGGGATCTAGCATTTCAACGATATCCCGACTAATCAGTTACGAGGTTGACGTCTCGCTTATCGAATAGTCGTCATTCCTCCCAAATTTACAACCCGTCTAATCTCGTTCCTCACCTTCATACGGTCGAGTCTAAACCCTAATATGTTTCTAAACCATACGCCAAATTCAAATTATTTTCTTAATTAAATTACAAAAGAACTGAGTTCTTGGAGTCTCGCACTCCTCGAATTCTTGAGTGACCACTCTTGGGGCGTACGCTTTAGGTTGTGGATTACTCGACCTTTCGTTTATAAGATACATGCCCTAACTACTTTGACAAATACCACCATTGTCCATTCAAATACACTTTCCTAATTAATTGAAAAAGGTATCATTGGGATCCAGCATTCCAATGATATCCCGATTAATCGGTTGCGAGACTAACGTCTTGTTTATCGAGTAATCGTCATTCTCCCTTAAAATATTCAATCCAATTCTCTTTTCTCGCCCTCGTGCGATTGAAACTTTCTCAAACAAATTTCGAAGTTAGTCGAATGAAAAAGGTGTCGTTGGAATCCAGCATTCCAATAATTCCCCGATTAATTGATTGCGAGACTGACGTCTCGTTTATCGAGTAGTCGTCATTCTCTCCTAGATATTCAACCTAACCAAACTCCTCTTTCTCGCCCCCGTGCGATCGAAACCTTAAAATATTCTATCCAACTCTCTTTTCTCGCCCCCGTGCGATTGAAACTTCCTTAAACACTAATTTCGAAGTTAGTCAAATGAAAAATATGTCGTTGGTATCTAGCATTCCAATAACATCCCGATTAATTGATTGCGAGGTCGACGTCTCGTTTATCGAATAGTCGTCATTCTCCATCAAATTACCTAACCAAGCTCCTCTTTCTCGCCCCCGTGCGATCAAAACCTTAAACCTATTCAATTATATCCTCTAACCAAAACATCCAATACGATAAACCTAATTCCTCGCCCTCGTGCAATTTCTAGCCCAAACACTTTCCGAAAGAACATTGTTTAGCTCATTCTTCCGCACATAACAAACTCGTGCTTCAGCCTCCCCTAGCGAGCAGACAAGCCAACGTTTAGCAGTTAGAATGCGACCTAAAACACTCGTTCAAATACAAACCTTTTACCGTAGTTATCCGAACTACGACTGCTCTGATTTCTCACATCCGTTGAGAATACGTAGGCATAAGATTGTGATGATCTTGGCAAGCACAATCCCCTCTTTTCTCGTAGTCCCACGAACTACGAATGCTCTGATTTTCCACTTCTCATAAGTGAAGATACATAGGCACAAGGGCCCCAATCCTTGGCGAGCACCCTATCTTAAAACCACTCATTCCCCCCTATAGGAGAAATCATAGAAGAAAACAAACAAGCGTAGTTAACTTTACTCTTGAATCGAATCAAGAGGTTCCCGTTGATTACAACGGACGTAGAGGGTGCTAATACCTTCCCTCTACGTAACCGACTCCCGAACCTAGAATATTGGTTGCGATGACCATGTTCTTATCTCTCTTAAAGGTTTTATCGATATTTTCCTATTCCATCCTTGGAATGAATAAAGTTCGGTGGCGACTCTGTTTGAACGTATTTTCCGCGTCCATCGCGAGGATCGTATTTTTCGAGGTACGACAGGATGCTGCTTGTGAAGATAGCTTTGAAGAGCTGAAGAAGAAATTGGCTACGGCACCAGTGTTAGTGTTGCCGACTCCGAGTGAACCGTTTGTGGTATACTGTGATGCGCCTAAGATGGGATTAGGTGGATTTCTTATGCAGAATGGTAAGGTAGTAGCATATGCTTCGCGGCAACTGAGAGTGCATGAGCGAAATTATCCTACTCATGATCTCGAATTGGCTGCGGTTGTTTTTGTGTTGAAAATCTGGAGACATTATTTATATGGTTCGAGATTTGAAGTGTTTAGTGGTCATAAGAGTCTGAGATATATGTTTGATCAGAAAGAGCTGAATATGAGGCAGAGAAGATGGTTAGAATTTTTGAAGGATTATGACTTCAGTTTGAGTTATCATCCAGGAAAGGCCAATGTAGTGGCAGATGCTTTGAGCAGGAAAACGATTCATATGGCAGCTCTGATGGTGAAAGAAATTGAGTTAATTGAACAGTTCAGAGATTTGAGCATGGTTTGTGAGACTACTGCAAATAGTGTGATGTTGGGTATGTTGCAGGTAAATAATGACTTCTTGGATATGATTAGAGAGAACCAGAAGTTGGATGTGAAATTAGTAGATTTGATGCCTGGAGTAGGAAGTGACTCCGATAATGACTTTAAATTGGATAGTACAGGGGTATTGAGATTTAGATGGAGGTTTTGTGTACCAGATGATGAGGGATTGAAAAAGCTGATTTTGAGTGAAGGACATCGTAGTAATCTGAGTATCCATCCGAGAGCTACGAAAGTGTACCATGATTTGAAGAAATTATTTTGGTGGTCTGGTATGAAAAGAGACATTGCTCAATTTGTTTATGCCTGTTTGACGTGTCAGAAGTCGAAGGTGGAACACCGAAGACCTTCTGGATTTATGCAACCATTAGAGATTCCGGTTTGGAAATGGGATTGTATTACTATGGACTTTATTACAGGTTTGCCGAATACGGCAAGAGGATTTGATGCTATATGGGTGATTGTGGATCGATTGACGAAGTCTGTACACTTTGTGCCGACTAATATTAGTTTCCCGTTGACGAAGCTGGCGGAGATTTATATTCGGGTAATTGTAAAGTTACATGGTGTTCCGTTCAGTATTGTGTCGGATAGAGACTCGAGGTTTACTTTGGAATTTTGGAAAAGCTTGCAGGAATCTTTAGGAACTAAGTTGAAGTTGAGTTCAGCTTATCATCCGCAAACTGATGGTCAGTCAGAGAGGACTATTCAGTCGCTTGAGGATTTGCTGAGAGCTTGTGTGTTGGAAAAGGGTGGTGCGTGGGATACTCATTTACCATTGATTGAGTTCACGTACAATAACAGTTACCATTCGAGTATTGGAATGGCACCGTTTGAAGCTTTGTATGGGAGGAGGTGTATGACTCCTTTGTGTTGGTATGAGACTGGTGAGAATGTGGTACTTGGACCAGAAATTATACAGCAGACTACTGAGACAATTCAGATGATTCGTGAGAAAATGAAAGTGTCTCGGAGTAGGCAGAAGAGTTATCATGATAATCGGAGGAAAGAGTTGGAATTTTGTGTAGGTGATCACATATTCCTAAGAGTTAATTCGATGACTGGTGTGGGTCGTGCGTTGAAGTCCAAGAAGCTGGATTCTAAGTTTATTGGACCTTATGAGATTTTGCAGAGAATTGGCGATGTGGCTTATAGGGTGGCATTGCCGCCTGAGTTGTCGAACTTACATGATGTGTTTCATGTGTCGCAATTGCGAAAGTATGTTTCTGATCCATCTCATGTGATTCAAAGAGATGATGTTCGGGTTCGGGAGAATCTTACTGTTGAAATAATGCCGTTGAGGATCGAGGACCGTAAGATGAAACAACTCCGAGGGAAGGAGATACCATTGGTGAAGGTAGCTTGGGGAGGTGCTGCAGGAGGCAGTGTGACCTGAGAGTTGGAAAGTAGGATGCAAGAAGCGTATCCGGAACTATTTCCATCAGGTAATTTTCGAGGACGAAAATGATTAAAGTGGGGGAGAGTTGTAACACCCATTTTAATTATTTAGTCATTTTATTATAATTTTAATTATTATGTGTTGGTGTGCCCTTTGGTGGGGTGTGTTGGATGATGATTGGTGGGTGTCCCTGATATGGGAGGATTATTGGTGGTGTTTTGGTGTGGATATAATAATATAATAAATAGTAGTAATATGGTGGCATTATTATTATTATTTCATTATTATTATTATTATTATTATTATTATTATTATTATTAGTAATATTATTAATATGGAGAATATAATATTATTATTAATATGGTTATTATATTATTATGATTATTGGTGAGATAATAATATTGTTATTATTATTATGGTTACTGTTATTAATATTTAGTAATATTATATATTATTATTATTATTACTTGGGATTAGAATATATAAAATAAAATAGAGGAATAAGAGGGGGAGTTAGAACGTGAGAAGAGAAAAGAACGATAGAAGTTAGAAGAACGGGAAAGAGAGCGAAGAACGAAGGAGAAGAGGGAAAGTCAGAATTGGCCAACCTTGGAGGATTTCTTCACCAATCAGATCGATTAACAAGGTAAGGGGGGAGAAACTTGATTGGGATGGTATTTACATGTATAGGGTAGTGGGGATTCCTTAACCCCGTAGGAATGTATCAGTGTATGAAGTTTTATGTTGACATGCCTATAATTGTTGATTGATGTTGAGAATTGGTATTTGATAAACCAATGAGGAATTGATATATGTCGATGTTGATGAATTGTTGTTTTTGGTGAGTTTGGGGTATTGGTTGGGTTTACGGTTTTAGGGAAGTTCTGTGTAATCTTTTTGATGTATCTATAGAATGTTTAAGTGTTGATTCTGGAATATGGATTAGGGAGTGATTGGTTTGAATTACGTGCACTATTGATACTGAGAATAAGATGAGGATTAAAGTTGGAATGTTAGGCTTGAATTTGGCTCTGGTAGCACTTCAAAGCAGTAGAAAATTTGGTGGATCGCAGCATTCGCTGGGCTTCGCCTGGCGAGTGTTGGCGAAGCTTCGTCTGGCGAATGAAGGCGAGTATTCGCCTGGCAAACTGTGGCGAGTGGTAGCGAATAATTCTGAATTAAATCCCAGACCAAAAGAGTAGGAACTTCGCCTGGCGAATGCCAGCGAAGGTTCGCTACGGGGATTCGCCTGGCGAATGTCCCAGCGAACGTAGCAGAAAAATGTGACTTTTTGTGACGTTTGGCCTTGAGCTTTGATCTTGTGTGATCCCTTTGGCCATGATGAAGTGATAGAGTGGTGATTGTAGGATTTAATTGGAGTACTTGGTGATAGTAAGTGATCCCTTGATATTTTATTTTAAGTGGATGATTAGTTGGTGTATTCCCGAGTGGTGGGATGTGTTTATACTTGGTGTTAGAATGTGAGATTGCTCACTGTGTGATTTGAATTATATGATGCTGATGTGTAATATATCTATACCTATATGCATTGACGTATGATGATATGATCAGGAGGATCGTGTGTACTTAGTGTGCCTGAATATAATAGTTATGCATTGGTGTCGTGCATATCATGGTGTTTGGTGGGATGAATCATATCTCAGGAGGAGCGTAAGTGATTCATCCGTACTCCTTGTGGAGAATGGGGGGAGATAGATCATATCTCAGTAGGAGCGTAAGTGATCTGTCGGGGATATATCATATCTCAGTAGGAGCGTAAGTGATCTGTCCAAGGTTCGATTGAATGAACCAATGAGTCGGTACCGCATGCATGGTGTTGAGTTGCATATTTGCATTATAATATGTTATATTGTAATTTGAACAGTAGGTTCGTGATTGGTATTGTGGGGTAAATATTGGGGTGCTGGTGTGTTTTACTACCTTGTTTACATGTATTACATTACCAATATATTTTTGATCATGTTTTCTCACCCCTTTGTTGTTGTTGTGGTCTGTGCTTCTTCGAAAGTACAGATAATCCAGGTACTTAGCTAGCTTGGATTTGGATTATGGTGTGCCAGTCGAGTCTAGGATGCTCTGATACGTAGCACGGGACTTGGGTGTTTTTATTTGTTTTATGCTGAACTTGTATTTTGTTCCTGTGAATGTATCAAAAACCTTTGTTGGATTTTACTATTTAATATTTCGCTGTATTTGGAGAAAAACCTTTTTATAAAGAAATGTTGGTTTTGCTATGTGATATCACACTTGGGAAGAAAAACTCTGATGTTTATTTATAATGTTTATTATTTTAATTGTTTTTGGGAAGTGGGGTGTTACAGAAGACATCATTAATGTTGAGTTAAAGTTGATATTGTTATTCGTGAGTGATAATATTGTAAAGAAGTTAAGTGTAGAGATAGTTGAGTTATTTATGAGTGATAATATGGTAAAGAAGTTGAATATAAAGATAGTTGATGTATCTTGTTTTATAGACTATAAATTTTTAACAAATCATATAATTATAAAGTTGCGAGTCAAAAATATTTTTAACTACCTATTTTTTTCAAACAAACACATAAGTTTTTAACTACCTATCTATTTCAAACAAAAATATTTTTTCAATTAAACAAATTGATACCCGTGCTGCTTCTGCCTTTTCAGACAAAGTTGCGAGTCATACTTTCAATGGTATCACAAACGTGGTAAGGGAACCCTATATTTTACATGTAGTAAGAGTCACGTTATCAATTGGAAAAATTAATATTAAGCAAACACCATACAATAATTAAAAAAAAAATTTATATTCTAAAATTTTAAAAAAATCAAACATAAATCAAAACCTAAAAGTTTCCCTAAATTAGTATTATAAACTTTAAAAAAACCTCGCATTAAAATTAGTCTTTATTATTAATACTCCATTTGGATGGAATCGGTAATGCATCCAACCTGCAATTCAATTAGCTTTATAGTGATTTAATTTTCAAAATATATTAATTACATATATAGTACTCATATCATTCCTGTACCACCTATACATGATAATGATATATTCAATTTTTATTGGTTAAAAAGCTACATTTACAAATTAACTTAGAGCATCTTTAATGGGAGTAAACTAAATGGATAAACTAAGATATTTTTTTTGAGCCCAAAGTGTTTTGTAGGATTTAAAAAATTTATAGTTGATTTGAGTAGTTTTTACTTTAATGATGATTGTCTATAAGAAACCAAAATTTGACCCCATATTTTATATTTTTTATTCAAGTTACCATTAATTTAATTATTTTAATTAAAATGCATACAATTTTTTTAATAAAATTTATCTTAAAAACTTAGAAATAATATTAAATATATTTTATTATAAAATTATAAATGATACAAAATTCACAACAATAATACATTAAAAAAATTACATTTTCATAGGAATATAAAATAATACATGACAATAAAGAGTACCATATGACCCTCATGATTTAACTTTAATCCTCATGTTTTCTCTTTGATACACACAAAGTAGAGTATGATTTAACTATAAGTCTCATGATTTCTCCACCATACACACAACTCATGAAGAGTACCATATGACCCTTGTGATTTAACTTTAACCCTCATGTTTTTTCTTCAATACACACAACGTAGAGTATCATAGAAACCTCATGGTTTAACTCTAAATCTCATGATTTTTCTCCAATAAATCCTATAATTGTGAAAACAACATAAAAGACTCAATTTGGTGATAGATATATTGAACCAAAGGTCTCATCTTCCATAGCTATAAATCAAATGTCATATTGAACTTTATTTTTGTTTATATAAAACCACCCCCAAACCTTGAAGTTGAAATTTTTATGTTTATTTGCGTATTTTTTCACTTTTAAAGTTCACTTTCATTTAAAGATTCCTTAAGTTATAAGTTAAGGTATTTTCAAGTATATGCATGTCATTTAAAGTTTTATGTTTTTAAACCAAAGTTTTATGTTTCTCAGTAAACGACATGCAAATACTTGAAAATACCTTAACTTTGGTTTAAAAACATAAAACTTTAAACGACATGCATATACTTGAAAATACCTTAACTTATAACTTAAGGAATCTTTAAATGAAAGTGAATTTTAAAAGTGAAAAAATACGCAAATAAACATAAAAATTTCAACTTCAAGGTTTGGGGGTGGTTTTATATAAACAAAAATAAAGTTCAATATGACATTTGATTTATAGCTGTGGAAGATGAGACCTTTGGTTCAATATATCTATCACCAAATTGAGTCTTTTATGTTGTTTTCACAATTATAGGATTTATTGAAGAAAAATCATGAGATTTAGAGTTAAATCATGAGGTTTCTATGATACTCTATGTTGTGTGTATGTTGTGTGTATTGAAGAAAAAACATGAGGGTTAAAGTTAAATCACAAGGGTCATATGGTACTCTTCATGAGTTGTGTGTATGGTGGAGAAATCATGAGACTTATAGTTAAATCATACTCTACTTTGTGTGTATCAAAGAGAAAACATGAGGATTAAAGTTAAATCATGAGGGTCATATGGTACTCTTTATTGTCATGTATTATTTTATATTCCTATGAAAATGTAATTTTTTTAATGTATTATTGTTGTGAATTTTGTATCATTTTTAATTTTATAATAAAATATATTTAATATTATTTCTATGTTTTTAAGATAAATTTTATTAAAAAAGTTGTATGCATTTTAATTAAAATAATTATATTAAAGGTAACTTGAATAAAAAATATATTATATGGGGTCAAATTTTGGTTTCTTATAGACAATTATCATTAATGTAAAAACTACTCAAATCAACTATAAATTTTTTAAATCCTACAAAACACTTTGGGCCCAAAAAAAATATTTTAATTTATCCATTTAGTTTACTCCCATTAAAGATGCTCTAAGTTAATTTGTAAATGTAGTTTTTTAACCAATAAAAATTGAATATATCATTATCATGTATAGGTGGTACAAGAATGATATGAGTACTATATATGTAATTAATATATTTTGAAAATTAAATCACTATAAAGCTAATTGAATTGCAGGTTGGATGCATTACCGATTCCATCCAAATGGAGTATTAATAATAAAGACTAATTTTAATGCGAGGTTTTTTTAAAGTTTATAATACTAATTTAGGGAAACTTTTAGGTTTTGATTTATGTTTGATTTTTTAAAAATTTTAGAATATAAAATATTTTTTAATTATTGTATGGTGTTTGCTTAATATTAATTTTTCCAATTGATATCGTGACTCTTACTACATGTAAAATATATGGTTCCCTTACAACGTTTGTGATACCATTGAAAGCATGACTCGCAACTTTGTCTGAAAAGGCAGAAGCAGCAAGGGTATCAATTTGTTTAATTGAAAAAAATATTTTTGTTTGAAATAGATAGGTAGTTAAAAACTTATGTGTTTGTTTGAAAAAAATAGGTAGTTAAAACTATTTTTGACTCGCAACTTTATAATTATATGATTTGTTAAAAATTTATAGTCTAGAGAACAAGATACACCAACTATCTTTATATTCAACTTCTTTACAATATTATCACTCATAAATAACTCAACTATCTCTACACTTAACTTCTTTACAATATTATCACTCACGAATAACAATCTCAACTTTAACTCAACATTAATGATGTCTTCTGACCATATTAACAACAACTACACTACAAGAAATCGACATTCATGGCTCCTCACTAATAATTATGATCCTATTACTCATAATTCAAAAGCTTGGTCTTGGACTTGGAAGTTCTGCCTCTCATAAAAGATTAAAAATATTGCTTTGGTTTGTTTGCCACATATTCATGCCACTATATATTCTTCATCACTCATTACAACTAAAAACACATTTAATCTCAGTTGAATATGAGGTGTTACTCAAGTTTCATATACGAGGTAACAAAATAAAAAGTGTGCCATTTTATCTCTCGACTTTAGATTCACCAACGGGAAATGTGTAATGATCATGGACTCAATCGCCAACGATATTGTTTATTGATCTCACCTTATCAGAAAGGAATCAGCAGTCTGCCACGCGTCGTGAGCTTCTGTGTTCACAAGTGTTGTATAGGAGGAGGGGGTGTACCTGCAAGATACTCTGATGCTTAAGTGAGTAACGGAGTTAGAAAGCATAAATACAGAGAGAATAGAATACCTGACCCTCTAGTGAAAGAGAATATTTATAATGTGCTCCCAGCTTAGAGCCAACGATTACATTACCTTAGGAGGTGCAGTTTCTTGGGGTTCGAAGAAACATACTTGCATTGGCGACTCCACCATGGCTGCAAAATTTATTGCTCTGGCTGCAGATAGTAAAGATGCAGAATGGCTAAGAAACTTGTTGTATGAGATACCTATTTGGCCAAAGCCAATAGCACCTGTATCCATACATTGTGATAGTCAATCCACACTATCTAAAGCATATAGCCAAGTATATAATGGAAAATTTAGACATATTGGTATAAGACATAACTATGTGAAAGATTTAATTTTAAATGGAGTAATCTCCATAGTGTACGTAAGAACTAAAAATAATCTTGCAGATCCTTTGACGAAAGGTTTGGAAAAAGACATGGTGTTGAAGACATCATTGGGGATGGGTCTCAAGCCCATATCTAATTAATCACCAATAGTGGAAACTCAACTCACACTTGATTAAAATCAAGTCTTGAGTTCAATGATGAAAATACATTATTAGAGTGACTGAAGTACTTAACAATAGAAACATCCCAAGGGCAAAAAGCACTTAGACCATAAAAGCAAAGTGATAGGATGAGATTATTCTCTTAATAGATATATAACATATGTTTTGCTGAAATGCTTATTATGGGAGCATTTTCGATATAATCTACCTATATGAGAATGAAGTGGGCTGCTTCATAGAGTTCAAGGGCTTGACTCTTAAGTTCTCATGAAAATGATACATGACATATGACCTTATCAAATGTGTCATATTTACAATTCTTTTGATAGTATCGAGATTTCATGTGTAAGTTTTGCACACTTGTTCTAATGAGTATTTGGTTCAAAGCTTGTCTACCAAAGTCTGTTCGGGATAAGTGAAATCCATAACTTACTAAGTATTGGTTCAAATCGTAAGATACCTATATCTGAAACCATGATATTTGAGATTTAGTTGTTTTGGAAATGGTGGGGATTGTAAGAGAATTTCCAGCATAATATTAAATAGAATGCTTGTATTATTTGAATTAATAATATAAATAGTATATTTAGATTTTTTCATCTCTATTTTGAATGCTATGTGCTGAATATTGGTGGTATAGTATGTCATGTCATTGGTTAGCATTTAATTAGGAACAGTTGCAACTTATAAACAATATATTGCTAATTTTGAGCAGTTCGGTGTAACAAAAAACGGTGCAATATAATATTTTAAGAGATACATCTATTCCGAAACATAACGTAGCTGTAAGAACACAGATTGTTCCTTAGTTATATCTCTATGTTTTGATGATAACACTTATGAATTTTGTATTCAAGAATTATATACTCTAAATTTGTTCTAGACTGTTTGCTACAGGTACTAAAGAAAATATTCTTAAAAGAGCAAGTTTGGATCTGAACAATGATATTATGAAAGGCTTTAAAGATTCAAGAGCATCTTAAATGAAGATCTGAACGCTGCTCCCAGAAGAATCTGAGTGCTGTCTACTGAAGATTCTGAAGCAGAAGCCTCTAAAGCATAGAAGACTCTGAGAGATCAGAAGCTTAGTCATTAGAAGACTCTGAAGATACTGCGCTGCTTAAGTATTGAGAATCTGATATAAAAGACTCTGCTCTGACAGAATTACACGCTCAAGCACACAAGCTACACATACTCTGATTCAGCACAATCTGAAGAACATCCCAGACTCTGAAGACCCAAAAGATCTCTACTCTGGAGATTCTGAAGATCCAGACTCTAATGTTGATAGCTGAACTTATTTAGTGAAGAAGATTTGAATATGTACGTTGGCATATCTCAACAGCTCTTTCCTCTTTTGTGCTAGACACAAGAACACAGACAAAAAGGTTTTATCTGTGCATTCCATTCTAAGGAAAGTTTCTGCAAAGTGAAGACAAAAGGCATCAGGCTTTTTCAGCACAGCCTCTAATGTAAAGACAAAAGGCTCCAGGCTTTTCAGCACAGTCTTCAATGTTGAGAAGACTTCATGGATCTATGTGCCTATATAAATAAGTCCACTCCATCTTCTTCAGCATCGAACTACTTGCAAAAATCACTCATCAAAGCAATTCTCTCAAAGCTCTTATATTTTATTTTGCTGTAACATTGTTCTTAAACTTAAGAGAAATATCACAGTTGTGATAACAGCTTCTTAGAAGCATTCTTACTCTTGTAATAGTTTTACATTGATTGTAAAAGGTTTTCCTTAAGAGGATCCAGTTGGGATCATTAGCTCTTGAGAAGACTAAGAACAGTTGTTCTTAGGTGTTACTATTGTAATCTGTTTGATTAAATAGTGGATTAAGTCCTTGACTGAGAAAGGCAAATCACTCTTGAGAGGGTGGACTGGAGTATTTGAGTTCAACGAACCAGGATAAAAATAACTGTGTTTAAATCTCTGATTATTTGTCTTACTTATTCAACCCCCCCTTCTAAGTAATTTTCTCACCTTCAGTTGGCATCAGAGCTCCGGTTCTGCGTGTGCTATCACTTAACCGTGTTAGTAAAGATCCAGTGAGAAAAGTTGCTTTGGTATATATTTGTTTGTCATGATGGGTGATGTTTCTACATCCAATACAGCCAGTTGTAACAAATATGAAGGGGATAGAATCAGCACAAAGCCTCCCATGTTTGATGGAGAGAAATTTGATTACTGGAAGGACAGGATAGAAAGTTTCTTCCTTGGGTATGATGCTGATTTGTGGGACTTGGTCATTGATGGTTATGAACATCCTACAAATGAGGATGGCAAGAAAATTGATAGAAAATCAATGACAAAATCCCAGAAGAAGGATTTCAAAAATCACTATAAGGCTAGGACAATATTGCTTAATGCAATCTCTCATACTGAGTATGAAAAGATTACTAACAGAGAAACAGCTCATGGAATGTTTGAGTCACTTAAAATGACTCGTGAAGGAAACTCTCAAGTGAAGGAGACTAAGGCTATGGCGCTTATACAAAAGTATGAGGCGTTCAAAATGGAAGAATCTGAAAATATAGAAACTATGTTTTCTAGATTTCAGATCCTTACAGTTGGTCTAAAGGTTCTAGACAAGGGATACTCCACATCAGATCATGTAAAGAAAATCATCAGAAGTCTACCTACCAGATGGAGACTAATGGTGACTGCCTTGAAGATGGCTAAAGATCTGAACAAGATCTCTTTAGAAGAACGCATCAGCTCACTGAGGAGCCATGAAATTGAGCTTGAGGAAGATGAACCTCAGAAGAAAGAAAAAGGTAAATCTGTTGCTTTAAAATCTAACAAATCTGCTAAAGCTTTGCAGGTTATTGAAGAAAGCTCTGAAGAATCTTCTTCTTCTGAAGAAGATGAATTATCCATGCTGTCCAGAAGGATCAACAGGCTCTGGAAGCACAAGGGAAAGAAGTTCAACAACTTCAGAAAATCTGATCATAGAAAGGAATCTTCTGGGCACAGAAGATCTGGCAAGAAAGAAGTTGTATGCTATGAGTCCAAAGAACCTGGACATTATAAGAATGATTGCCCCAAACTTCAAAGAGAAAAACCTAAGAAGAAGGTTGACAAAAAGAAGAAGGTTCTGATGGCAACATGGGATGACTCAGATGAATCTGAATCATCTTCTGAATCAGAAGAAGAATGTGCCAATGTTGCACTGATGGCCAGCACAGAAGATCAGGAGGAAGGAACCTCAGGATATGAATCAGATTCTGAATCTGATGATGACGCTGAAGAGGTAATGGCTAAACTTACTAAAGAAGAACTGATAAAAGTTTTTATCAGAAGTTCTGAAAAGTTATAACAATATCAAACTCAAATACAAGAAGCTGAAAAGCAGTCTTGAATTTGAGATTGATCTTCTGAAGACAGAACTTGTTGAGCAAAAAGAAATTAATCTGAAAATCAAAAGTGACTTTGAAACAACTCAACAAGAATTTGAATCTGAGACTAAGTCATGTGAAAACATTTTAGAAAAATATGACTCTAGCTTTTAGAGATTCCTTACTAAGAGCATAGACAGAAGCAAGATGGCTTCTATGATCTATGGTGTTAGTGGGAATAACAAAAGAGGTATTGGATATGAATCTTCATCTGGAAGTAATCCAAAATCTGTTGACAAACTTTTCATCAAGAAGACACCTCTGTATTCTCAATTTAAATTTGGTCACTTAAATGACATTAAACACACAAGCTCTGAGAAGAATACTTATGTGTTTAAACCCAAGGCAAGTCAGAATAAACATTATGTTGAAAACAGAAGTTTAGACAAACCTACAAACCAACTAACCCCAAAGGACCCAAGAAGATCTGGGTACCTAAAAACAAAATAATTCCTGTTGCAGATGTTCTTAGTAGCAAAGTTAGGACGCCAATCATGGTACCTGGACTCTGGATGCTCACGACACATGACAGGAGAAAGGTCTATGTTCCAAAGCCTGGAACTTAGATCTGGAGGTGACGTGAAGTTTGGAGGGAACCAGAAAGGCAAGATCATTGGATCTGGCACTATTGGAAATGGTAAACTTCCCTCTATAACTAATGTTTTACTTGTTGAAGGCCTAAAACATAACTTATTGTCCATAAGTCAATTAAGTGACAATGGTTATGATATTACCTTTAATCAAAAATGTTGTAAAGCTATATGTCAAAAGGATGGCTCTATCCTATTTAGTGGTAAGAGGAAAAACAACATTTATAAAATAAATCTTTCAGAACTTAAAGTTCAAAATGTTAAATGCCTCTTGTCTGTTAATGAAGAGCAATGGGTCTGGCACAGAAGATTGGGCCATATTAATATGAGACGTATATCTCAGATTAATAAACTTAATCTTGTCAGAGGACTCCCTAATCTGAAGTTCACTTCAGATGCTCTTTGTGAAGCATGCCAAAAAGGGAAGTTTTCAAAAACATCTTTTAAATCAAAAAATGTTGTTTCTACTTCCAAACCACTAGAACTACTTCATATTGATCTGTTTGGACCAGTGAAAACTGCATCCATCAGAGGCAAGAAGTATGGATTAGTCATTGTTGATGACTATAGTAGATGGACATGGGTAAAGTTCTTAAAACACAAGGATGAGTCACATTCTGTGTTCTTTGACTTCTGCAAGCAAATCCAGATTGAAAAAGATTTCAAAATTATAAAAGTCAGAAGTGATCATGGGGGTGAATTTGAAAATAAATATTTTGAAAAATATTTTTCTGAAAATGACATTGCTCATGATTTTTCATGTCCTAGAACTCCACAACAAAATGGGGTTGTAGAGAGGAAAAACAGGACTCTGCAAGAAATGGCCAGAACCATGATCAATGAGACAAATCTGGCAAAACACTTTTGGGCAGAAGCAATCAACACAGCTTGTTATATTCAGAACAGAGTGTCTGTAAGACCTCTTCTGAAAAAGACTCCATATGAACTGTGGAAGAACATAAAGCCTAACATTTCATATTTTCATCCTTTTGGATGTACTTGTTATATACTTAACACTAAAGAAAATCTTAACAAGTTTGATTCCAAAGCACATAAGTGTTTCATGCTTGGTTATTCTGAACGCTCTAAAGGCTACAGAGTATTCAATACTGAAACACAGATTGTGGAAGAATCTATTCATGTAAGATTTGATGATAAGCTTGGCTCTGAAAAGTCAAAGCAGTTTGAGAATTCTGCAGATAGAGAAGTGATTCTCACAGACTCTAAAGGATCAGAGGCAGAAAAGGCTAAAGAAAAGGAATCTGAAGCAACTCCAGATGCTATTCCCCTATCTTCTCAATTGGACAACTTACACATTTCTGAAAGATCAAATGTAAGAGGATCTTCTTCCAGAATCAAGTCATCTCATCCAGAAGACGTGATTATTGGAAAGAAAGATGATCCAATCAGGACAAGATCCTATCTCAGAACATCTGAGTCTTCATTGTTTGGCTTAGTGTCAATAATTGAACCAACATCCGTGGATGAGGCTCTGAAAGATAATGAATGGATTATTGCCATGCAAGAAGAGCTATATCAATTCACCAGAAATGAAGTTTGGGATCTGGTTCCTAGACCTAAAGGATTCAATGTTATTGGAACAAAATGGGTCTTCAAGAATAAGTTGAATGAAAAGGGAGAAGTTGAAAGGAATAAGGCAAGGCTGATTGCTCAAGGATACAGTCAACAAGAAGATATTGATTACACTGAGACATACGCTCCAGTGGCAAGGTTCGAATCTATACGTCTTCTTATTTCATTTGCTGCACAGAATAACATCACTCTGTATCAGATGGATGTTAAAAGTGCCTTTCTTAATGGTATTATAGAAGAGGAAGTATATGTCCACCAACCTCCTGGTTTTGAAAGTGAAAACTTTCCAGATCATGTTTTTAAACTAAAGAAATCTCTTTATGGATTAAAACAAGCTCCCAGAGCTTGGTATGAGAGGCTGAGCAATTTCCTTCTGAAGAAAAACTTTATCAGAGGAAAAGTGGATACAACCTTATTCTGTAAAACTGTTAAGAAAGATTTGTTGATTTGTCAAATTTATGTAGATGATATTATTTTTGGATCAACAAATATTATGCTTGGAAAGGAGTTTTCTAAATGTATGAAGGAAGAGTTTGAAATGAGCATGATGTGAGAATTAAGATTCTTTTTGGGAATCCAAGTCAACCAGACTCCAGAGTGCACCTACATACATCAAACCAAATATGTTAAAGAGCTTCTGAAGAAGTTCAACATGGTTGATAGTAAAATGGAAAAGACTCCAATGCACCCTACAAGTACTCTAGGTAAGGAAGAGGTAAGTAAGAAGGTAGATCAGAAACTCTACAGAGGTATGATAGGATCTCTTCTATACTTGACTGCTTCTAGACCAGATATTCTGTTTAATGTCTGCTTATGTGCAAGATTCCAATCAGATCCTAGAGAATCACACTTAACAGCTGTTAAGAGGATTCTAAGGTATCTGAAAGGTACTGTCGCTACTCGAAAAATGCATCGTGCAACGACGGGGAGGCGAAAAAGATAGATAGAAGAGTCGCCACCGAACTTTATTTATCCCATGAGGGGAAAGGAAAATATCGAGAAAACCTTAGGAAAGAAATGGATAAGATGGTCTCGCGACCAAGAACGGGTTCGGAAGCCGGTTATGCGAAGGGAAGGTATTAGCACCCCTCGCATCCATCGTACTCGATGGGAACCTTTTGTTTGTCGACGTGTGAATTTATTTGCTTAAACATTATGCTATAAGAAGTGTTCCACCGGGTAAAAGAAGGGTTAGAAAAAAGAAAGTTAGGAGGAAAGAGAGAACGGGGAAGAAAAGAGAAAGAACAGACTCGGTAGGACTTCGCAGTCCTATGCCTACGTATTCTCAATAGATGTGAGAAAGTCAGAGTCGACGTAGTTCGGGGAACTACAGATATGGGGGGAATGTGCTCGGCAAGGATTGTGGCCCTTGTGCCTACGTATCTTTACTTAAAAGAAGTAAAGAATCAGAGCAGCCGTAGTTCGGCCTACGGTGTGTTGATGTTTTTTATGGATGATGCTATCGTGCGCATTCTAGCAGTTAGGTGTTTTGCTGCTCGCTCGTTGGAGACTTAGGCATTACCTGTTTGCGGTAGAACGGACGTAACATATTCTTTTTGAAAGATTGGTTTTCGCCATGCGAGGCAAGGTATCATGTTTAATTGGTTGAATTGTTTTTTAGGGGCGAGATAGGTCCTCGGATAGTAACCCCTACGGGTAGTACCCAATTCTTTATCTCAAAGTTTTTGTTATAAAAGGGTGTGGCGAACGAGGCGTCTTCGTATTGAAAGACGAGTATCGAGACCACCCCCACTACAGTGAGCATCCCAACACTCGGAGAGGAAGAAGACTACACTTAATCCTCTCTCTTTAATTCAATGCGAAGAGAACTTCATTCTCTTATTAATGATGTTTTTGGTTTTTAATGGTAAGTGCTTTGCGACAGAGAACCCTACGGTAAACGTCAACACTCGGGATAGGAGAAGGCCTTCGCCTAACCACTCCACGACCATTCAAGTTTTGTTGTGAAAATGATTTGAAAATGCACTCGGTACAGGACCGAGGTTTTAGGTGTGAAAGGTTACAGAAGGAAGTTGTGAAAGGAGAGGTGATGGAAGAAGTCGCGTCTTCGTATTGAAAGACGAGTGTCGAGACTACCCTCACTACAGTGGGCATCCCAACACTCGAATAAGAAGAGGTCTACACCTAATCTTCTCTCTTTAATTCGATACAAAGAGAAAACAATTTATTATGGTTTGAAAATGGACTCGGTACGAGACCGAAGTTTTAGGAGAGAAGGGATTGAAAACGTCTTTGTATTGAAAGACGAGCGTCGAGACCACCCTCACTACAGTGGGTATCCCAACGCTCGAAGAAGAAGAGGTCTACACCCAATCCTCTCTTTTTAATTCAATACAAAGAATTGATTTTGAAGATAGTTTGTCAATGCTTTTGAATCGAGTTGGGACAAGTGACGAAGAGAGAAAAGAAGTGGTCTCAGATCCAACATTACTCATCAATAATTTGACTGGTAATGAATTACGGATGTCTCGTCATCGACCGAAACAAGATGAAATGAAATAAAGTCGAAAATGAATCGAAAATGGAAAACGAACGAGAGCGGTCTCAGATCCTTTGTTTCACGTCAACAATTTGACGACTAAACGTTGGTGGTCTCGTCATCGACCAAAACAAAACGAAATGAGCTAAGAAGTCCAATGAGAAAAGAGAAATAAAATCTACCTCTAAAAAAAAAGGATTAAAAATCTAAATAAAAAATTAATAAGAAATTTAAACAAGACTCTAAATAAAATAAAATAAACTATAGAATACATAATATATATATTAACTAATAATAATAATTAATAATAATTTACAATAATAATAATATTAATAATAATAATAATAATAAATAAATGGAAAGAAGATCAGACTAACAGAACGTGAAAGATCCCCTTTCTTCTCCTTCACACGCGATCTTTTTCTCTACTCCTTGCTCTCTCGATCGCGACGGATTTCTCACAGATCCCTCTCTGTGTTGTGATCTATTTCTCCCTCATGATCTCTCTTGTCCGTCTCTGTTCCAACGCGGCGGTTATGTTACTGTGATAACGATGATGGTTCGTGCGTGGGGGTATTGACAGCGGAAATGGAAGCTTCGTGTGGTGTTTTATGGTGTGAGTCGTGGTTTATGTAGTTTCGGATAGTTCATTTGTTGATGGTGAAGGTTTGTACTATAGATTTGTGATTTATCTCTGGTTCGGTTTATCTACAGGTTTTACTGTTTTCGCTGCGAGAATGGCAAATCATGAAAAGTGTCATGAGGAAAGGTTGGGTTTGATGAGGTTAGTGGTTGTTATTAAAGTAAAAACAGAATGAAGGTTTTGATGGTGGTTACGCAGCGGCACGATTTTTTGAAGTGCGGTTGGGTGTGAAAGAAGCGGTAGCAGAGGTTGAGTTTGATGAGGTTCTGTGGTGAATGGTGGTTCAGTTGTTGGTACGAGTTCTATTGTGGGTTTTTAAGGTTCATGAATATGATAGTGATTGTGAGAGCTGCTACAACAAGTGTGTTATTGTGATATCATGAAACAGATCTAAGCTGATAAAAGCAAGGTTATCGTGAGTGATTTGCAGATTGTTCGCAGTGTGAAAACGGAGGCGGTTTTATGGAGGATATGAAGGTTACTTGGGTGAAAAAGTGAGTTGTATTGGTGAGCTTTGAAGGCTGAAGAAGATAAAGGTGAGGGACAGTTTGATGTGTGTGAGAGAAGAACAGAGAGTGTTTGTGTTAAGCAGAGTTTTGGTTGGATGATTTACGGTGAGAGTTTGAAGTGTTGGTTGGTGTGTTATCTGTGAAGAAGGTTTGTGTTTTTGTTGGAGAATGAGTTGAGATGGGTGAAAAATGAGTTCAACCTTGAAGGTGACATTATGTTTATGTGTTATGGAAGAAGAAAACGGTGAATGTTTAGCTTATGGTTACTGAGGTTGTTTTGAATGTTCGAGTTTTCACAGATGAAGAAAGAAAATGGTGATGATGAACATGATGTGAGGGTTGCGTTTGAAGTTTTGAAGGTTGATAATTGTTGTCGGTTATGTCAATTGGTGAGGAAGATGTGAAGATTTTTTTTTAAGAGTTGAAAAGAGATGAATGAGCTGTTTTTATTTTTCTCCCGTTGTATGGTTTTTGTTGTGCCTTTTTTTCATTACTTTGGAGTGATGGTTGTGAATTTATGTAGGTCTTGTCTGTAGCAGGTTTTGTCTGGCGGTACGGTTATGCAGTAGTGTGGGCTGGTTGTGCAGAGCTTGTCTGGTTTGCAGCAGGCTGGTCTGGGCTGGCTGTTGTTTTGTGGTAGGATAGTGGTCCTGCTGTGTTGTTGATTCAATACCACTTTGGAGTGTGGCAACAGGTTGTAGCAGCATAGGCTTTGTTTGAACATTATCACATCTTGTGTAAGATCATGTCTCTCCCTTTGTACTGAATTGGTTTTTTTTATGCAGGTTGAGTGGTATGGTTTTCGTCTGTTGTGAATTGTAGGACCACTCCTTGGATTGTATGGAAACCACAAATTTGCTTTTGGCCGACGATGGGTTCTGCTGCCATGCTGAAGCTGAAGTTGGCATGAGGATAATAGTTAGCCTTAAACCGTGCTACACCGTTGCGGTACGAAACGCGGGGTCGGTCGCTAGCGTTTGGTTAGTTATGTTCTGCTGTGGTAAGACCCTTCTTCCCTTGTTTGGTGTCCTGTCTTTGATTGTTTATGTACTCACTAAATTTTCAAATCATCAACTGTAAATTGTAACAGGGCCTCGATCTGCTGCGCTGCATTACTCATACTGATGTCTTTCTGCAGCTGGCCATGAGTATAGTGATGGTGCGTGTTGATTACAATACTGCACGGGTTTTGGCTGCGGGAATTACGTGATATCATGGGGCCATTCATTGGAGTAATTCTGCTCAACAAAAAAAAGACCGCGTATCATGTGTCGGCATTCTGTGGGGTCATGAGCTCGTACCACTGCGGAGGATTTGTGCAGCTCATCAGAAAACAATTGCAGCTTAACTTGAAACTCTCCTTTGAAGCTTGTATTGTGTGCTATAATTATGGTACGAAATCATTTCTGTCTTCACCTTGTAAAATTATGTGAGGTCCGATCCCTTTTGCTACTGCGAAGCTTGTTTCTTGATTTATTAACCTCCTCGTTTGATTCTGGTTTACTGCAGGTGAGTTGGCTAATCATGATAGTTGTGGCAAAGGTTGTAGCTTGCAGGTTTGCGAATCGTGTCGGTACTTTTTCTCAGGTCTGGTTTTGGATTCTTGTGAGATGCGTGTTGGTGAGGTGCAGGATATACAGCTGTGGCATTGATGTTGTATGAGACTCATGAGGCCCTCCTTGCTGGCCATATGCTTTTTGTCTTGTAGAAGATTAAAGTTTAAGCCGTGGCTAGCCGGCTGGTTTCAAATTCTTGCTTTTGGTTCATATGTACTTTGTATTGCTCACAAATGGACCTTATTCTTCTCCGTGTAAAAAACGTTTATGTCTTCTTCTTTGTAATGAATTTGTATGACAAATAAAAGTTCATGGACCCACTCTTGTTAACTAACTTTGAATTCCCCACTTTTGTGCATGATAATGGACGTCTACTTAGTAACATGGACTTTGAGAGTAAATATGGCCTTTTTAGCAATTAGAAGAATGGGCTTTGCATTGTAAACTTAAATAAGCTTATTGCACCCTTGCTTAGCAAAATAAATCCAATTTGTATGAGACTTGTGAATTTGTTTTGTAGAAATAGTGGGCCTTTGCTTGAATTGTATATTTGACTTTTTGAATTGAATAATCACACTCGAGTTGATTTCTTAAGAAATAAACATCAATCCTCAAGTTGAATCGATCAATTTTCCAACAATCCTTAAATTAATTCTGAACATGAGACAACATGGACCCCTTTAAATTTGCCATAGCCTTGAAACAAAACAAAATCACTAATGCATCAACTTTCGAACTTGACCATTTGATAAAACAATGCTCACTTAAAAAAAACCAAATTCTATATGATCCCATTATACAACATTTGAACCCAAATGGCTTGATATTCTTGAATATACTCCTGTTTGATCAAAACTAATACCCATCCACATGAACTTTAGCCAACCCTGCTCACCGGCTGGATATCCTCAAATAGAACTTGATTAAATTCGAATTGTCCTTCTGACAAAAGTAATCAATTTTAATTTTCTGAATAGTAGCTAATGGATAACCGAGGTAGGACAAATTTGGGGTATGACAGATGCCCCTATCTAATCGGCTTAAACCTAGTAAGACGGAATGCTATGGCATTAATTCTTTCGAGGTAGAAGATGATTAGATATAGAAGATCCTGAATTTGTCCAAAAAGAAAGTAAATATTTGGGAATGGGTACTGGATACCTTGCAAAGGTTGCTAACATCAAAAGGATGACAGTTCACTCACACACACTGCTTTGACATCAAAGGAAATTAAGGGACCCACTACCAAAAAAGATAGTGGAAAACACGTGCTAGTCATGACACCAAAAGGATGTCAGACCCATCACCAAAAGGATGATGGAGCGGAACAAAATCAACCCTAACACCAAAAGGATGTAAGGGAGTCCATTACCAAAAGGATAATGGAAAACAAACGCTAGTCATGACACCAAAAGGATGTCAGACCCATCACCAAAAGGATGATGGAGCGGAGCAAGATCAACCCTAACACCAAAAGGATGTAGGAGGATAAGCTTCTCTGAAGAGATTGCCACTTATCGCTGAAGAAAGATAAGCTTCTCTGAAGAGATTGCCACTTATCGCTGAAGAAAGATAAGCTTCTCTGAAGAGATTGCCACTTATCACTGAAGATGGATAAGCTTCTCCCAAGAGATTGCCACTTATCGTTGATGAAGGATAAGCTTCTCAGAAGAGATTGCCACTTATCGTTGATGAAGGATAAGCTTCTCTGAAGAGATTGCCACTTATCACTGAAGATGGATAAGCTTCTCTGAAGAGATTGCCACTTATCACTGAAGAAAGATAAGCTTCTCTGAAGAGATTGCCACTTATCACTGAAGATGGATAAGCTTCTCCCAAGAGATTGCCACTTATCGTTGATGAAGGATAAGCTTCTCTAAAGAGATTGCCACTTATCGTTGATGAAGGATAAGCTTCTCTGAAGAGATTGCCACTTATCACTGAAGATGGATAAGCTTCTCCCAAGAGATTGCCACTTATCGTTGATGAAGGATAAGCTTCTCTGAAGAGATTGCCACTTATCATTGATGAAGGATAAGCTTCTTTGAAGAGATTGCCACTTATCACTGAAGATGGATAAGCTTCTCTGAAGAGATTGCCACTTATCACTGAAGAAAGATAAGCTTCTCTGAAGAGATTTCCACTTATCACTGAAGATGGATAAGCTTCTCCCAAGAGATTGCCACTTATCGTTGATGAAGGATAAGCTTCTCTGAAGAGATTGCCACTTATCACTGAAGATGGATAAGCTTCTCTGAAGAGATTGCCACTTATCATTGATGAAGGATAAGCTTCTCTGAAGAGATTGCCACTTATCACTGAAGATGGATAAGCTTCTCTGAAGAGATTGCCACTTATCACTGAAGAAAGATAAGCTTCTCTGAAGAGATTGCCACTTATCACTGAAGATGGATAAGCTTCTCCCAAGAGATTGCCACTTATCGTTGATGAAGGATAAGCTTCTCTGAAGAGATTGCCACTTATCGTTGATGAAGGATAAGCTTCTCTGAAGAGATTGCCACTTATCACTGAAGATGGATAAGCTTCTCTGAAGAGATTGCCACTTATCACTGAAGAAAGATAAGCTTCTCTGAAGAGATTGCCACTTATCACTGAAGATGGATAAGCTTCTCCCAAGAGATTGCCACTTATCGTTGATGAAGGATAAGCTTCTCTGAAGAGATTGCCAATTATCGTTGATGAAGGATAAGCTTCTCTGAAGAGATTGCCACTTATCACTGAAGATGGATAAGCTTCTCTGAAGAGATTGCCACTTATCACTGAAGAAAGATAAGCTTCTCTGAAGAGATTGCCACTTATCACTGAAGATGGATAAGCTTCTCCCAAGAGATTGCCACTTATCGTTGATGAAGGATAAGCTTCTCTGAAGAGATTGCCACTTATCGTTGATGAAGGATAAGCTTCTCTGAAGAGATTGCCACTTATCACTGAAGATGGATAAGCTTCTCTGAAGAGATTGCCACTTATCACTGAAGAAAGATAAGCTTCTCTGAAGAGATTGCCACTTATCACTGAAGATAAATAGTCAAGTCTGCTGGAGACAAAGCACTGGGGATCGCCCGTGGCTTTACTGAAGACCTCCCTGTCTGGGCTGATTGTTGATTTGAAGATCTGATTAACCACGAGGTTGCAATACATCGTGCAATACACCCATGGTCTTGAAAAGATGCCCCTGGTTTGGGCTGATTGTTGATTTGAAGATCTGATTAACCACGAGGTTGCAATACATCGTGCAATACACCCATGGTCTTGAAAAGATGCCCCTGGTTTGGGCTGAATTTTGCTTTGATAATCTTGAATTCCATGGGAGGACCCATGGCCTTTGCAGATAATGCCCCTGACTAGGCTGCTAATTGCCTTAAAGCTCAATAAGTTGCAAAACTTCGTGGGGAACACCCACGGTCTTGTGGAAGAATGCCCCTGATTGGGCTCAATCTTGTCTTGATATCTTCTGACTCTAGTAAGAGAAACCCACAGTCTTGCAAGAGGTTCCCCTGTCTGGGCTGATGATCTTGGAAATCTTCGTGATTGATCCTGGATCTGAGCTCGCAAATGCGAATGCTTGATGATAATGATATTCCATAACAAGTGGAAATGCAAACGCAAATGCTAACACGCGGAGATGCAAGAGCTGGGGGAGTATGATATGATTCTGGGTATGCGTATGATGCAAGATGCTTATGAAGTCGAACGCGATGCGTATGATTCATATGATGCAGACGGGTAATTGGGAATGCAGGTGCCGACGTGGCAGACTTTTGGTAGTTGCCAATGCGGATTGGACTCTGGGTTATGTGGGAAAGTGGAGGACAAGCCTGACTTCCTGACATTGTTTTAAACTTGACAGTTGTTGACGAGAATGAACCTGCTTGAGTAGCTTGCCATGAGACGAACTCGAGATGGTCTGCCCCAGAGTTTGTACCACAAATGGATTCATCATTGATTAGCCTATTCTGGTGGTAGTTGGCTTCAATGTACTCTTGGAGTAGCTTTCCCATGAAAGAGCGTGGAAGCGACTTGACTTATCTCGATTGAACATTGGAGGGACCTATCCTTAAGTCAAAGAAACTCTGGGTGGCCTGCCCCTGATCAGTATTCTCAAGATGATTTACTTCCGATCAACCACTTCTTGAATGATTTCCCCCATGGTCGACCGATGCTTGGGGATTTGCCTCAGACTGACTGATTTCATGCTCTCGGATGTCAATGCCCCAGGCCCATAAGGTTATATGGTATACTTGGTTCTGGTCCAGACTGTTGAATAATCCAGCCATGCTTGATTGCTTTGTGTTGGAATTTCCTTAATGTCAACTACTAACTTGTAAATAAAATTGTTTGTTCACGAATGATAATCTCAGTGCAAAGTTCATGCAAGTTTTTGAAAGAATTGTCTTTTATTACGTGTCGTGAGAGTGAAACAAATGGACCATTTAGTCTAAACGTTGTGCTAACTGGATTGGCATGAAAGATATATCAAAGATAATGACACCAATGCTGATGATTATCAAATGTGTAAGGAGTCAGGTTACGCAACCTCGCAATAGTATGCTTTCAGATAAAACCTCGCCTCAATTAGGTCTTTCGAGGGTTATAACATGGTCTGGTTCACGGTTATATAAACAAAAGATATCAGGCTCAAACTTAATTTGTACCCACCCCTTCTTCTTGATGATCTCCATACCTACGTTCAGTTAATTCTGTGCATGTTTACCTTGACGGAGTAAGCTTGATGGTTCAGGGTTTTCCTGAGATGGCAGTCACCTTATTTTGATGGATGTCAGTAGCCCCTTGATTTGGGTGACCACTGAATCTTATTTTGTTTTTGTTGAGGGTTTGAGGACCTCTTTTAATTTTGTTTTGATCCCCTAACTTTTGCATGGACTGATTCCGCTTGTCAGATCCATCGGGATTGTATTAATTTTTGCCTAAGTCCCCTTTGAGGTGCTTGACTTAGCAGGCTTTTGATTTTTTTTTTTTAATTTTGTTGGAAGATTGTGACTGCCATGTCACGGGTCTTTGATGAACAACCGTCTTCTGGATTTTTCTTTTGAGTGCGGGATTGGATTAACTGAATAACTACCCTGCCCCAGGTTGAATGTTAAGGGTTTGAATATCCGAAGGAAACTCCTACTCCTATGCTCGAAGTGGTTGACTAGGGATTAACTCCTTATATCTCCAGTGTTTAGGGGATTTGAAACAATGCCTGTACATCATTGACGAGATTCTGTCTGAAAACATACGGTTTGCAATTATGGGTATTTCGTTTTCGTCATCCTCCCTCCAATATTGCTAAACAACGGTGAAAAAGTGGAGTGGATAAAAATATGTGTCTGTGATTGTGATGAGCGAATGCGACATAATTAATTCGGAAAATACATAATCATTTCATTAATATTACCATTCAAAACAACAATGTTTAAACAACAAGTAGTAATTGACAGAAAATAAACTACAAATGCAAATGATAAAAGCGCCTAAAGATTGCTAATGTTAAAGATGTCTGCCGGTCTGGACCACTGGCTTTTGGAGATGACCACAGGATTCTTCAATCATATTTGTTGAGTGATGAGTCGACATTGGATTAGTTTTGATGTCTGGGGGTGTTTCGGGTAAAGTTTATCGCCTTTGAATCGAGGAGGTCTTGCACAATGTGCTTCAAAGTCTTGCAATTCTCAATGTTATGGCCTGGGGCGCCAGAATGGAACTCGCATCTTGCATTGACGTCATAGCCAAAGGGAAGAATTTCTGGAGGATTCCCCATTTCCCTAAGCTGAACAAGACCTCCTTTCAATAGGAATGGCAATAACTTGGCGTACGTAGACGGGATTGGATCGAATCTTCTTTCTGGCCTCCTCTGTCTTTGCGGACCTTGGTACTGATTTTGTCTCGGTTGATAGGATTGTTGTTGTCTGTTTTGTTGAACCGCAGGTTGATTTGCTGGAATGGACAACGACTGTTGTGGAGCAACAACAGCAACATGGTGATAACCTTGATGAGTTCTCCCTCTGTCTGTGAATGCAACACTAGCTTCGCCTTCTTTCTTCTTAACGAAACCCTGATAGGGCTTCTTGATCCCATTTGAAGATTTGCCAGCATTCTGAATCTTTCCTGCCTTCATAAAACTCTCTAATCTTTCTCCAGCCATGACAAGTTCAGAGAACACCGTGGAGGTTGTGGATGCTAACCGCTCAAAGATCGATCCTTGTAGCGTGCCCATGAATAGGTCTGTCAGTTCTTTCTCCATCAGCGGAGGTTGTACCCTTGCAGCTACTCCCCTCCATCTCTGCGCGAAGTCTTTAAAACACTCATTCGGCTTCTGAGTCAAATTCTGAAGCTGCATACGATTCAGAGCCATGTCAGTATTATACTGATAATGCTTCACGAAAGCGTCTGCTAACTCTTTCCAGCTTCTTACGTTGGATCGTTCAAGGTGCATATACCATTCTAGGGATGCCTCTGTTAAGCTATCTTGAAAGAAATGGATTAATAGCTTCTCGTCATCAGAATAGGCGGCCATCTTCCTACAGTAAGACCTTATATGGGTCTTAGGGCAACTGTTACCCTTGTACTTCTCGAAGGTTGGAATTACAAACTTTGGGGGTATCTTAACTCCGGGTACAAGACATATTTCAGCAGCATCCAGTCCCAAAACATCGGGGCCTTGCAATGCCCTTACCACCTCTTGTAAGGCCTTAAACTTCTTCTCTAATTCAGCGGTCTGCGGTCCATATGCTTCACCTGAATTCTCATAGAAGCCTTCATGATCATCGTACTGGACTTGTGTTGGGATCGTAGTACCATGAGGATGAGTTGTACCGACTGGTGGATGGACGGTGTTGGCAGGTATGGCACCCGCAGAAGTAGGAATTGCCCCAACAGGGGTTGGGGTGGCCTCAACAGGAATTGGAATTGCACCACTTGCATTGGGAATTGCACCAGTCAAAGTCTGATTAGCGCTCCTTTCTGCTGCTTGCCTCATCTCCTCTTGACTCCTGGCCATGCTCTGAATCACCTCCATGAGTTGATTCATCTGCGTTTTCATGCCTAGCATCTCGCTCCTCATAGTAGCATGGTCTTGCTCTATCTGATCCATGATTCTCTTCTGGCTATTCCTTGTGTTATACCGATGCCGTGAAGTCAGCTTGCTTTACACTCTCTGAAAGGGTAAGCGGCGTGTAAGGTTGGGTTGTAAGGAATGCAAGAAATGATGCAGAGATGCTTATGCAAATGTAATGTAATGAGCACATGATAAAAGAACAATAGCGAGATCAAAGTCATAGGTCCTGCAAAACAACACAAAAAGTATCTCTCCCATCGGGTAGGTTATCTACTGGTTTATAAGAGGGTATCCCAAAGGCTTTTAAACAAAGTCCCATGCACTGACCCTCAAAAGTTTTCCATCATAACGACTACTCGTAAGACGGTAATCCCTTCAAAGGATGAACACAGAGTCATGTCTTAGCAACCTTTGGAATAAGGTTCTACAAAGGTCCTCAGAGTCACGGATTCCCACGTCGGAAATAAAGACGTCATTACGACTACACGTAAGACATAATCATCCCCACGGGGTCTCATCTGAGCGGTGGAATTCAATCCAACTCAACGAGTCCTAAGTCTCGCAAATCAGACAGAAACCACCTCCTAATCTTAGTGTATACTCGAAAGCTCGGGTAGAAAGCTTTTATCCTTACAAACCAACCCTAATAAACCCAACCAGGTTAGAAAATAAAGCATAAACAAATAAAGCAAATAAAACACAAACACGACAAACAAATTAGGCTTGGCTCGCTAGGAGGTCCCCAGCAGAGTCGCCAGCTGTCGCTACTCGAAAAATGCATCG
This sequence comes from Lathyrus sativus, assembly GCA_963859935.3. Taxonomy (NCBI): domain Eukaryota; kingdom Viridiplantae; phylum Streptophyta; class Magnoliopsida; order Fabales; family Fabaceae; genus Lathyrus; species Lathyrus sativus. The sequence goes on from OZ012739.1 coordinate 611,052,920, forward strand.
TGCAACGACGGGGAGGCGAAAAAGATAGACAGAAGAGTCGCCACCGAACTTTATTTATCCCATGAGGGGAAAGGAAAATATCGAGAAAACCTTAGGAAAGAAATGGATAAGATGGTCTCGCGACCAAGAACGGGTTCGGAAGCCGGTTATGCGAAGGGAAGGTATTAACACCCCTCGCATCCATCGTACTCGATGGGAACCTTTTGTTTGTCGACGTGTGAATTTATTTGCTTAAACATTATGCTATAAGAAGTGTTCCACCGGGTAAAAGAAGGGTTAGAAACAAGAAAGTTAGGAGGAAAGAGAGAACGGGGAAGAAAAGAGAAAGAACAGACTCGGTAGGACTTCGCAGTCCTATGCCTACGTATTCTCAATAGATGTGAGAAAGTCAGAGTCGACGTAGTTCGGGGAACTACAGATATGGGGGGAATGTGCTCGACAAGGATTGTGGCCCTTGTGCCTACGTATCTTTACTTAAAAGAAGTAAAGAATCAGAGCAGCCGTAGTTCGGCCTACGGTGTGTTGATGTTTTTTATGGATGATGCTATCGTGCGCATTCTAGCAGTTAGGTGTTTTGTTGCTCGCTCGTTGGAGACTTAGGCATTACCTGTTTGCGGTAGAACGGACGTAACATATCCTTTTTGAAAGATTGGTTTTCGCCATGCGAGGCAAGGTATCATGTTTAATTGGTTGAATTGTTTTTTAGGGGCGAGATAGGTCCTCGGATAGTAACCCCTACGGGTAGTACCCAATTCTTTATCTCAAAGTTTTTGTTATAAAAGGGTGTGGCGAACGAGGCGTCTTCGTATTGAAAGACGAGTATCGAGACCACCCCCACTACAGTGAGCATCCCAACACTCGGAGAGGAAGAAGACTACACTTAATCCTCTCTCTTTAATTCAATGCGAAGAGAACTTCATTCTCTTATTAATGATGTTTTTGGTTTTGAATGGTAAGTGCTTTGCGACAGAGAACCCTACGGTAAACGTCAACACTCGGGATAGGAGAAGGCCTTCGCCTAACCACTCCACGACCATTCAAGTTTTGTTGTGAAAATGATTTGAAAATGCACTCGGTACAGGACCGAGGTTTTAGGTGTGAAAGGTTACAGAAGGAAGTTGTGAAAGGAGAGGTGATGGAAGAAGTCGCGTCTTCGTATTGAAAGACGAGTGTCGAGACTACCCTCACTACAGTGGGCATCCCAACACTCGAATAAGAAGAGGTCTACACCTAATCTTCTCTCTTTAATTCGATACAAAGAGAAAACAATTTATTATGGTTTGAAAATGGACTCGGTACGAGACCGAAGTTTTAGGAGAGAAGGGATTGAAAACGTCTTTGTATTGAAAGACGAGCGTCGAGACCACCCTCACTACAGTGGGTATCCCAACGCTCGAAGAAGAAGAGGTCTACACCCAATCCTCTCTTTTTAATTCAATACAAAGAATTGATTTTGAAGATAGTTTGTTAATGCTTTTGAATCGAGTTGGGACAAGTGACGAAGAGAGAAAAGAAGTGGTCTCAGATCCAACATTACTCATCAATAATTTGACTGGTAATGAATTACGGATGTCTCGTCATCGACCGAAACAAGATGAAATGAAATAAAGTCGAAAATGAATCGAAAATGGAAAACGAACGAGAGCGGTCTCAGATCCTTTGTTTCACGTCAACAATTTGACGACTAAACGTTGGTGGTCTCGTCATCGACCAAAACAAAACGAAATGAGCTAAGAAGTCCAATGAGAAAAGAGAAATAAAATCTACCTCTAAAAAAAAAGGATTAAAAATCTAAATAAAAAATTAATAAGAAATTTAAACAAGACTCTAAATAAAATAAAATAAACTATAGAATACATAATATATATATTAACTAATAATAATAATTAATAATAATTTACAATAATAATAATATTAATAATAATAATAATAATAAATAAATGGAAAGAAGATCAGACTAACAGAACGTGAAAGATCCCCTTTCTTCTCCTTCACACGCGATCTTTTTCTCTACTCCTTGCTCTCTCGATCGCGGCGGATTTCTCACAGATCCCTCTCTGTGTTGCGATCTATTTCTCCCTCGTGATCTCTCTTGTCCATCTCTGTTCCAACGCGGCGGTTATGTTACTGTGATAACGATGATGGTTCATGCGTGGGGGTATTGACAGCGGAAATGGAAGCTTCGTGTGGTGTTTTATGGTGTGAGTCGTGGTTTATGTAGTTTCGGATAGTTCATTTGTTGATGGTGAAGGTTTGTACTATAGATTTGTGATTTATCTCTGGTTTGGTTTATCTACAGGTTTTACTGTTTTCGCTGCGAGAACGGCAAATCATGAAAAGTGTCATGAGGAAAGGTTGGGTTTGATGAGGTTAGTGGTTGTTATTAAAGTAAAAACAGAATGAAGGTTTTGATGGTGGTTACGCAGCGGCACGATTTTTTGAAGTGCGGTTGGGTGTGAAAGAAGCGGTAGCAGAGGTTGAGTTTGATGAGGTTCTGTGGTGAATGGTGGTTCAGTTGTTGGTACGAGTTCTATTGTGGGTTTTTAAGGTTCATGAATATGATAGTGATTGTGAGAGCTGCTACAACAAGTGTGTTATTGTGATATCATGAAACAGATCTAAGCTGATAAAAGCAAGGTTATCGTGAGTGATTTGCAGATTGTTCGCAGTGTGAAAACGGAGGCGGTTTTATGGAGGATATGAAGGTTACTTGGGTGAAAAAGTGAGTTGTATTGGTGAGCTTTGAAGGCTGAAGAAGATAAAGGCGAGGGACAGTTTGATGTGTGTGAGAGAAGAACAGAGAGTGTTTGTGTTAAGCAGAGTTTTGGTTGGATGATTTACGGTGAGAGTTTGAAGTGTTGGTTGGTGTGTTATCTGTGAAGAAGGTTTGTGTTTTTGTTGGAGAATGAGTTGAGATGGGTGAAAAATGAGTTCAACCTTGAAGGTGACATTATGTTTATGTGTTATGGAAGAAGAAAACGGTGAATGTTTAGCTTATGGTTACTGAGGTTGTTTTGAATGTTCGAGTTTTCACAGATGAAGAAAGAAAATGGTGATGATGAACATGATGTGAGGGTTGCGTTTGAAGTTTTGAAGGTTGATAATTGTTGTCGGTTATGTCAATTGGTGAGGAAGATGTGAAGAGTTTTTTTTAAGAGTTGAAAAGAGATGAATGAGCTGTTTTTATTTTTCTCCCGTTGTATGGTTTTTGTTGTGCCTTTTTTTCATTACTTTTGAGTGATGGTTGTGAATTTATGTAGGTCTTGTCTGTAGCAGGTTTTGTCTGGCGGTACGGTTACGCAGTAGTGTGGGCTGGTTGTGCAGAGCTTGTCTGGTTTGCAGCAGGCTGGTCTGGGCTGGCTGTTGTTTTGTGGTAGGATAGTGGTCCTGCTGTGTTGTTGATTCAATACCACTTTGGAGTGTGGCAACAGGTTGTAACAGCATAGGCTTTGTTTGAACATTATCACATCTTGTGTAAGATCATGTCTCTCCCTTTGTACTGAATTGGTTTTTTTTATGCAGGTTGAGTGGTATGGTTTTCGTCTGTTGTGAATTGTAGGACCACTCCTTGGATTGTATGGAAACCACAAATTTGCTTTTGACCGGCGATGGGTTCTGCTGCCATGCTGAAGCTGAAGTTGGCATGAGGATAATAGTTAGCCTTAAACCGTGCTACACCGTTGCGGTACGAAACGCGGGGTCGGTCGCTAGCGTTTGGTTAGTTATGTTCTGCTGTGGTAAGACCCTTCTTCCCTTGTTTGGTATCCTGTCTTTGATTGTTTATGTACTCACTAAATTTTCAAATCATCAACTGTAAATTGTAACAGGGCCTCGATCTGTTGCGCTGCATTACTCATACTGATGTCTTTCTGCAGCTGGCCATGAGTATAGTGATGGTGCGTGTTGATTACAATACTGCACGGGTTTTGGCTGCGGGAATTACGTGATATCATGGGGCCATTCATTGGAGTAATTCTGCTCAACAAAAAAAAGACCGCGTATCATGTGTGGGTATTCTGTGGGGTCATGAGCTCGTACCACTGCGGAGGATTTGTGCAGCTCATCAGAAAACAATTGCAGCTTAACTTGAAACTCTCCTTTGAAGCTTGTATTGTGTGCTATAATTATGGTACGAAATCATTTCTGTCTTCACCTTGTAAAATTATGTGAGGTCCGATCCCTTTTGCTACTGCGAAGCTTGTTTCTTGATTTATTAACCTCCTCGTTTGATTCTGGTTTACTGCAGGTGAGTTGGCTAATCATGATAGTTGTGGCAAAGGTTGTAGCTTGCAGGTTTGTGAATCGTGTCGGTACTTTTTCTCAGGTCTGGTTTTGGATTCTTGTGAGATGCGTGTTGGTGAGGTGCAGGATATACAGCTGTGGCATTGATGTTGTATGATACTCATGAGGCCCTCCTTGCTGGCCATATGCTTTTTATCTTGTAGAAGATTAAAGTTTAAGCCGTGGCTAGCCGGCTGGTTTCAAATTCTTGCTTTTGGTTCATATGTACTTTGTATTGCTCACAAATGGACCTTATTCTTCTCCGTGTAAAAAACGTTTATGTCTTCTTCTTTGTAATGAATTTGTATGACAAATAAAAGTTCATGGACCCACTCTTGTTAACTAATTTTGAATTCCCCACTTTTGTGCATGATAATGGACGTCTACTTAGTAACATGGACTTTGAGAGTAAATATGGCCTTTTTAGCAATTAGAAGAATGGGCTTTGCATTGTAAACTTAAATAAGCTTATTGCACCCTTGCTTAGCAAAATAAATCCAATTTGTATTAGACTTGTGAATTTGTTTTGTAGAAATAGTGGGCCTTTGCTTGAATTGTATATTTGACTTTTTGAATTGAATAATCACACTCGAGTTGATTTCTTAAGAAATAAACATCAATCCTCAAGTTGAATCGATCAATTTTCCAACAATCCTTAAATTAATTCTGAACATGAGACAACATGGACCCCTTTAAATTTGCCATAGCCTTGAAACAAAACAAAATCACTAATGCATCAACTCTCGAACTTGACCATTTGATAAAACAATGCTCACTTAAAAAAAAACCAAATTCTATATGATCCCATTATACAACATTTGAACCCAAATGGCTTGATATTCTTGAATATACTCCTGTTTGATCAAAACTAATACCCATCCACATGAACTTTAGCCAACCCTGCTCACCGGCTGGATATCCTCAAATAGAACTTGATTAAATTCGAATTGTCCTTCTGACAAAAGTAATCAATTTTAATTTTCTGAATAGTAGCTAACGGATAACCGAGGTAGGACAAATTTGGGGTATGACAGGTACTACTAACATGGGTCTGTGTTACAGAAGATCTGATGAATTTTCATTAGTTGGATTCTGTGATGCTGATTATGCTGGAGACAGAGTTGAACGTAAAAGCACTTCTGGAAGCTGTCAGTTTCTTGGAAGTCATCTGATCTCATGGTACAGCAAGAAGCAACCCACTATTGCACTATCAACTACAGAGGCAGAATACATTGCTGCTACTGGATGTTGTACGCAGATGCTCTGGATGAAGATTCAGTTAGAAGATTATCAGATCTATGAGAGTAATCTTTCTATCTTCTGTGATAATACTTCTGCTATATGTTTGTCAAAAAATCCAATCTTGCATTCTAAGGCTAAACATATAGAAATTAAACATCACTTCATCAGAGACTATGTTCAGAAGGGTGTAATCAATCTAGCCTTTGTTGATACAGATCATCAATGGGCTGATATTTTCACAAAACCCCTTGCTGAAGATAGATTTAAGTTCATTTTGAAAAATATTTGTATGGATTTTTGTCCAGAGTAATATTTATCAGAGGCAACTTCTCAGATGCAAAATGTTTAATGATCTGAAGTATTTCATCTGACTAATTGTTCATTTATCTTTAATTAATTTATTTGTGTGAAACTCTGAACTAACAAACTCAGAAGATCTGAAAGTTGGAAACGTTTCATTTCTTGAGAGACATCAGATACACATACAAAGCAAACACGTGTCACTCAGTATCTGAAATGATGGAGTGCTCAACTGAATTGACGTTTGAGGTATTGCTTTGAAAATCTCACTTTTCTTGGTTTTCCCCCCAGTTGTCATAATTTTAATGTGAAATGATTACTTTCATTAAATGTTGTACAAACGTGTGTATGTGTCTTTTGTTGTGCCCAATGCTTGTTTTTTTTGTTCTCTATAAATACCACCTATCACACTATTTTCACACTTTTCACATTCACTACACTCATGCGTTTCTGCTTACTCTTCAAACTCTACCAAAACCCTAAACCCAAATCAAGATCTTCTTCTTCATCAATGGCTTCTACATCAAATGCTGCTGAAATCTCCAACAAAACTATAATGTACAAGAAACCAGAACGCACCCTATTTACTCCAGTAGCAGATCTTGAGGTTCTGTGTGAGAGCTTCGTTGATCTTGAATCATTAAAGGAAAATGGGTTTGACCTAACACCTGCCATTAAAGCTCAAGGCTGGGAGAAATACTTTGAGAGATTGATGGGTCCTGTGTACCCAACTCTTGTAAAGGAATTCTGGATTCACGCTAGTGCTGGTCCTAAGTTTATTCACTCATCTGTCCTTGGGATGGAGATAGTGATTACTGAGAAACTGATCAGGCAACTGTTCAGTTATACAGAATCTAATGGAGTTTCAAACCTAGCCTCTTCACGTATTGATATGGCTAAGGTATATGAAGAAATCACTGTAGCTGGAACACCAACAAGTAAGGTTAAAGATCTGAAACCTATCTATAGGATCTGGGAAAAGATATTTATGAGTACAATTTTTCACAGAAAGTCATCCAACTCACCAGACTATGTGAGTTCAGAACATCTGTATTTCATGTACTGCATCAGCCAGAATGTTAAGGTGGATCTGCCCTATCTGATCTTCAGTCATCTTCTGACTCATGTCAAAGAAACTAGAGAAGAGGTCAGAGCTAAAGCTGGGAAAGTTAGAACTTGGATACCTCTGGGAAGACTGATTTCAGACATCCTTGTTGAAAATAAGCTGGTAAAGCATCTGACAGATGCAAAGATAACAGAAGATCTGTCATACATCATTGGATCTGAGATAAATGGACTCAATCTGAAAAGGATGAAAATTATTTCAGAACTGAATGGAAAACTAAGGAAGATAAACTCTGAGGAGGTCCATGGCAGAAGGATACCCTTAGAAGACTTTCCAATGTTCAGTGCAGATGAACCAAAGGAATTTGTCTGGACTTACATTGCAGAGTGTCTAAAGGAAGGAATTCCTCTACCTGCTAATCTTGTTCAGAAACAAGGAGAAGAAATGCCCAATCTGATGAAGGAAAGGCGTAGTAAGAGGAAAGCTGAAGAAGGATCGGTTCAGAAGAAAAGGAAAGTATCTGAAGTTCCAAGGAAGAAGAAGAAAGGAGCAAAGAAAGCCAGAATCAGTTCTAGAGATGCCACTCTGGAAGAGATTAGAGACACTATTCATCAAGTATTAACATCTGATCCTACACCTGCTGTTCATTCACCTCTTTCATCACCGCAACTCTCTCCAAACCTTAGACAAAGAACTTCAAAACCCAAACAATCTGCAAATCCTTTATCTGAACCACCCTCATCTGAACCAGTACATTCACAACCATTTTCTGTACCAATTCCCTCTGAACCCCAACCTCATATTATATCTGAACCCCCTCAAACAATTCAAACAAAAATTACACAACCTCAAACACTTCAATCAGAAATTCCACAAACAAAATCAATTCAACCTGAAATTCCGCAAACAGAAACAATTCAACCGGAAATTCCTCAAACAGAAATTCCACAACCAGCAATGTCACAACCAAATAATCCCCAATTAGAGATTCTCCAACCAGAAATAATCATCTCAGAACCAAACCAACCAGAGACTGTTCAAACTGAACACTCTGAACAACCAATTCCATCAGAAGATCCAAATCTTTCTGACAATATTCTAGATATAGAACCCCTAAATCAATCAATTATAATTTCTTCAACATCTGTTCACTCAGATGAATCTTCTGATTGTGAATCATCTGATTCATCTGATTTTGAATCAGAGTCACTCAAACAAGCACGTTCTGAAAGTGCTATGAAGGAACATCTTAACATTTCCATGTTTCATACTCCACCAAACTCTCCACCTCAACCACAACCATCTAAAATTCAACCATCTGAAACTCAAACATCTGAAACCCAAACCATCCCTCAACCATCTGAAACCAATCCATCTGAAACACAAACCATTCCTCAACCATCTGAACTCCCTCAATCTGACATCCAAACATCTCAACCAACATCACCTCAACCACAACCATATGAACCTACACCATCTGAACCTACTCCTGCTAACACTCCTAATCCTAATCCCTTTGAACAGTCTGAACAGTCAGATCTAGGATCATGTGTTAATGCTATGTTTGAATTTTTCAAAAAGGAGATAGATTCTGAATATACTCGTGTTAAGGATGTGTGCATGTCTAGTTTGGATCCAACTGTTTCAAATGCTGTCTGGAAGCGCTTCATCTGGATGTTCAACAAAGCTGCCTTAAAAGTTAGAGCTAAATGCTCTAAGCTTGCTAAGACTAAGTTTGCAGAATTAATCAAGGTAACTCTGATGAACATGCCTCCTCCTCCTCCTGTGTTACTTTTGGAAGCTGCTCCTCCAGAGGTTCCTGAATCTGAAATGGTTGAACAAGCTTCTGAAGAGAACCCTGCTGCTACTGCATCTGCTCCCTCTTCATCTGTGGTCACAGAGCTTGTGAATGATGTTAAGGAAATAAAAGATTGGATGGTCAAGCAAGAGAAGACAACTGATGAGATCAAGACCTGGATGTCTAAGCAAGAAGAGTCAACTGCCAAAATGACAGAGCTTCTGACCCTTATTGCCTCACGCCAGACTTAGTCTTATTTGTCGTTTTTTCTGCACATGTTATTGTTTTTGTTGTTTTCTTACTGTTGTGTTATGCGTTTTGGCATCTGCCTGTTTGACTGTGAACTTTGGTATGTTTAATTGCATGTTGATGTTTTTGCTTCTATATGCTTCTTTTCTTCTGTATCTTTATGTCTTTAAAAATCTTTTTGATTATGACAAAAAGGGGGAGAAAAAGAGAATCTGATTGTTCAAACTATAAGCAATTACTAAAACTGAAATTCAGACATTTTAATTAACTTACTTTGAATTTAAGTCTTTCAGATTACATTGATATATCTGACATAATTCATTGAAGCTACCCTGAGACTTTTCCAACCAGAACCTGATCTTCAAAGAAAATCTGAGTATTCAATCAAATCTGATAGCTTACTCTGATACCTTTACTCTGAAATATAATTCAAGCAAGATGATAACCAGGCGCTCTGACTGAAGAAAGTATTAATTATCTGGTATCAACATTTGACTCTGAAAGTCAAACCTCTTGCATCAGGCTCTAAATCTGAAATATACTTAATCAAAAAGGGAAGTGTTCTCTTCTATTAGAGTATTTATTTCAGGGGGAGATTGTTAATCTCAGGGGGAGTTATAATTCATATTTTTTATTGAACAAAATTTCTCATGTTTTGTCATCATCAAAAAGGGGGAGAATGTAAGAACACAAATTGTTTCTTAGTTATATCTCTATGTTTTGATGATAACACTTATGAATTTTGTATTCAAGAATTATATACTCTAAATTTGTTCTAGACTGTTTGCTACAGGTACTAAAGAAAATATTCTTAAAAGAGCAAATTTGGATCTGAACAATGATATTATGAAAGGCTTCAAAGGTTCAAGAGCATCTTAAATGAAGATCTGAACGCTGCTCCCAGAAGAATCTGAGTGCTGTCTACTGAAGATTCTGAAGCAGAAGCCTCTAAAGAATAGAAGACTCTGAGAGATCAGAAGCTTAGTCATCAGAAGACTCTGAAGATACTGCGCTGCTTAAGTATTGAGAATCTGATATAAAAGACTCTGCTCTGACAGAATTACACGCTCAAGCACACAAGCTGCACATACTCTGATTCAGCACAATCTGAAGAACATCCCAGACTCTGAAGATCCAAAAGATCTCTACTCTGGAGATTCTGAAGATCCAGACTCTAATGTTGATAGCTGAACTTATTTAGTGAAGAAGATTTGAATATGTACGTTGGCATATCTCAACAGCTCTTTCCTCTTTTGTGCTAGACACAAGAACACAGACAAAAAGGTTTTATCTGTGCATTCCATTCTAAGGAAAGTTTCTGCAAAGTGAAGACAAAAGGCATCAGGCTTTTTCAGCACAACCTCCAATGTAAAGACAAAAGGCTCCAGGCTTTTCAACACAGTCTTCAACATTGAGAAGACTTCATGGATCTATGTGCCTATATAAAGAAGTCCACTCCATCTTCTTCAGCATCGAACTACTTACAAAAATCACTCATCAAAGCAATTCTCTCAAAGCTCTTATATTTTATTTTGCTATAACATTGTTCTTAAACTTAAGAGAAATATCACAGTTGTGATAACAACTTCTTAGAAGCATTCTTACTCTTGTAATAGTTTTACATTGATTGTAAAAGGTTTTCCTTAAGAGGATCCAGTTGGGATCAGTAGCTCTTGAGAAGACTAAGAACAGTTGTTCTTAGGTGTTACTATTGTAATCTATTTGATTAAATAGTGGATTAAGTTCTTGACTGAGAAAGGCAAATCACTCTTGAGAGGGTGGACTGGAGTAGTTGAGTTCAACGAACCAGGATAAAAATAACTGTGTTTAAATCTATAATTATTTGTCTTACTTATTCAACCCCCCCTTTAAGTAATTTTCTCAACTTCAGTAACATCATTATAAATTGAATGTTTCATGACACGATGAAACACATAAAAAATACAACCTGTCTCAAATTATTTTCTCACTCTAAATCATCTTTCTCTTCTCTAATGCATGAGAGCAAGAAAAAGAAATATTTTTCTGTAAAATACTATAAAAGATACGCTTAGAGAGATTGTGCAATTCTCTTTAAGGATTCTAAAGTATCCTGCAGGAAATTTGCCGGTAAACCCGTTTGCATCCAACATACCAAAATTGGCGGAGGCGAATTGTTCCTCATGCTTAGTGTGAAAACATACGCTTTGGAAGTTTATCAAGAAAATTTATTTCTCTATTTTCATGTCCATTAATTCTTAGTTTTACAGCAGCCCTAAAGACTATATATATAACACATACTCACCGTATATTCTAATTAATCTCGTTTTATATATATATATATATATATATATATATATATATATATATATATATATATATATATATATATATATATATATATATATATATATATATATATATATATATATATATATATATATATATATATATATATATATATATATATATATATATATATATATATATATATATATATATATATATATATTAATTTAACCTTTTATTGTTTTAATTATTTGAAAAGTATTTTAAAAATTTGACCTTTCTAAGTATACCTAAAATAGTACCAAAGTTTTGTGACCATAGAAAGATGATTTCCTGCAGGATAGTTAAAATACTTTTCAAATAATTAAAACAATAAAAGGTCAAATTAATATATATATATATATATATATATATATATATATATATATATATATATATATATATATATATATATATATATATATATATATATATATATATATATATATATATATATATATATATATATATATATATATATATATATATATATATATATATATATATATATATATATATATATATATATATATATATATATATATATATATATATATATATATAACGAGATTAATTAGAATATACGGTGAGTATGTGTTATATATATAGTCTTTAGGGCTGCTGTAAAACTAAGAATTAATGGAGATGAAAATAGAGAAATAAATTTTCTTGATAAACTTCCAAAGCGTATGTTTTCACTCTAAGCTTGAGGAACAATTCGTCCCCGCCAATTTTGGTATGTTGGATGCAAACGGGTTTATCGGCGAATTTCCTACAATATACTTTAGAATCCTTAAGGGGAATTGCACAATCTCTCTATGCGTATCTTTTATAGTATTTTACAGAAAAATATTTCTTTTTCTTGCTCTCATGCATTAGAGAAGAGAAAGATAATTTAGAGTGAGAAAATAATTTGAGACAAATTGTATTTTTTGTATGTTTCATCGTGTCATGAAACATTCAATTTATAATGATGCTACATTATGTTTGGGAACAGATGTATCTCTTAAAATATTGTATTGCACCGTTTTTTGTTACACTGAACTGCTCAAAATTAGCAATATATTATTTATAAATTGCAACTGTTCCTAATTAAATGCTAACCAATGACATGACATACTATACCACCAATATTCAACACATAGCATTCAAATTAGAGATGAAAAAATCTAAATATAATATTTATGTGGAGGCAAATTGCCACACATCACACGAGTCTGCAAGACATTACTCGATATAGGTTTCGATGATGACAAATTACAACCTTGGATGGATTGGAAATTATAAACTCCAGATCTACTAAACAAATGCAACGTATCACCTACCATATCCTTTTATATGTGTCTTAAAACTGTTGTAATAAATATACTATGTATAGATAAAATGCAGTCATGACCAAAGGCATGAAAAACCACAAAAAGATCAATTTTTGCAGGTTTGCAGGGCATGAGTCGACCATAGGGTCGGTGCATGCATCAGAGCATTTTTCCACTGGTCAGCGCATGAAGGCATGAGTCGACCATAGGGTCGGTGCATGAAGGAAATATTTTTCAACGGGTCAGCGCATGAAGGCATGAGTCGACCATAGGGTCGGAGCATGAAGGAAATATTTTTCAACGGGTCAGCGCACGCCGACTGTATGGTCGACGCATACTGATACATTTTCCAGATTTCCAAAAAACGCAGGCTATGCGTCGACGCACAGACCTGCTGCGGTCGACCGTTCGCGTGGAAATCCGGTTTTTAAGTGATTCCCTCTACTATTTGAAAAGTTGTTATGTCTTTGGTTGGTCTGGTACTATATATACAAGTTCAACCACTTATGTCAATTAACATTTGATAAAAATTGATTCATGTGTTCAAGAATAGGAAAGTGTGAAATAGGTGTCCAAGATTCATCATCTTCATCTTCAACATCTCACAACACATCAATTACACACAACCATTTTTGAAGTGTATTGTGAGTGATTAAAGGTGATAAGGTTCGAAGCTTAGATCGGATAATCAAGTTCGGGTTGAAGCTTGTGACAGGTTCTTTCTTGAATAAAACCGTAAGGGTTTTATCCTCCAAGCACTACGCCAAAATTGGTTTTTTGTATCGCCTACTTTAATAGCGCTTTTTAAATAAGCGCTATTAAAAAGGAAACAAACATATTTATAATAGCTCTTTATAGTAAAGCGCTATTAAAGAGTACAGAGAATATGATTTTGATAACACTTTGTAAAAAAGCGCTATTATAGATATTCACTAAGATAGCGCTTTTCTAAAAAGCGCTATTAAAATGTTGTATTACAATAGCACTTTTATAAAAGCGCTATTATTAAAAGCACTACGATAGCGCTTTTTAAAAATCGCTATTAAAATATGTAACTACAATAGCGCTTTCTATGAAACCGCTATCGTTTCTATAATTGTGTTTTAAGATAGCGCTTTTTTAAAAAGCGCTATTAAAATATTCTACTAAATTAAATTAATTAAAAATATGAAAACCTTTTTTGGCCCAATGTTTTTCGTTTTCGCGCAAAATTCCTTCTTCTTCACTCGGATTCCCCTCTCTCTCAATCTCGTTTCACTGGCTCTCTCTTTCAAACTCTCTCCATCTCCTCTTATTCTATTTCTGAATCTGGTTTACGTTTGTTGATGATGATTATTTTGAACGGTTTGATTTTGATGATGGAAATCGATTGAAGTTTGAGGTTTACGGCGGAAGGAATGGAGATTTGGATTACTGAAAGAGGGGTTAGGGTTTATGATTGGGTGTTCGGTTGTTTCACTTTGAATCTCTCTTTCACTTTCGGTTCTGGTTTTGGGGGTGTTTTGAAGTTGGATTTACGGATGAAATGGGTTTGAAGCCAGTTTGAAGTGAGGGATGGATTAACGGTCGGAGGTGAAGGTTTCTGGAAGGGGTTTCGATGGAGGTTTTGAAGGAGTTTTCCGGCGTTTTGCGTGTGGTTCTGTTAATGGTGAGAGATGGAATGTGGATTCTGTGTTGAAGATTTTCAGATGTTGAAGTTAGGGTTAAAAGAGGGGTTTAGGTCCGGTTCTGTTTTGATGTTAACGGAGGGATGTTTCTGGTGTTTAACGGTTTCGATGAGTTTCTGATGTTGATAGCAGCGTCGGCGGAGTAAGGTGGGTCGAAGGGAGGTTTGTTGTTCTTCAGGTTAGGTTTGGGCGTTGAAGGATTGAGACATTAATCTTGTATTAGATCGCCTTTTGTTTTGTATATTAAGCTTGCTTTCAACTGTCAGTAACTGTGGAAGTGCAATATTGTGCAATTGCATCACATTTTGAGCTCCGTTTTTTTTTACTTAATGTAGGCTCGTATGGAGTCTGTTGAAGCTGTAAACAAAATACTGGAAGAGGCTAATAAGCGCATTCAAGCAACTGGAATTGGTACCTCAATAGCATTAGTATTTTGTGCTTTTTAAACTTTTGTCTCTCTACCCTTCCCATCAAATCCTCCGCTTCATGGACTTGCATGCTTTGTTTTATTAATTCTTCATATTTTATGTGTTCATTATAAAATTTGTCAAACTTTGAAATTCTTGCGGCTGATGACTGGTATTACTAGGTGAATTATTTGGTGCTCTTAGGGGCCGACTCTATGATAGCAACAAAAATATAGTCATGGCTACCTTGACAACAATTGGTAATGTTGCATCTGCAATGGGTCAAGCTGTAGAGAAGTCAAGCAAAGTTAGTGAACTCTGTTCTGCTTTTGTATTTTCTTTCCTGTTGCTAATGTTGCATTTCCTTTATTAAAAGTTCAACTTTTTCAAAATGGTTTATTTCAGGGCATTCTGTCTGATATATTGAAATGTCTCGGTGACAATAAGAAGCACATGAGAGAATGTGTACTGAATACTCTCGATTCTTGGCTAGCAGTTGTTCATCTTGATAAAATGGTCGGTCCTGATTTTGTATTCAATTATTCTTGTGCTCATTTGTTGTCTTTGTCCCTGAACTTGATGTTAACATAGGTTACATATGTTGCAATTGCTTTGGTGGATTCCAAACTTGGTGCGGAAGGGCGTAAGGATCTTTTTGATTGGCTATCTAGGCAACTGTCTGGGTTAAGTAGTTTTGCTGAAGCTGCACAACTGCTAAAGCCAGCCTCGTCTGCAATGGCAGTATGTTCTGATTACTCAATTATGTCCTCGAGTGTCTGTCATTATCAAATCAGTTCTATTAATAATTTCCTTAAATTTAAATTTTGCTATGGCTCCTTTGCAGGATAAATCCTCTGATGTTCGCAAGGCAGCAGAGACTTGCATTACTGAGATACTGAGAGTTAGTGGGCATGAAATGGTATGTGTGATAAAAATGCTGTTTTTTCATTCCCTGTTTCCTCACATTCATTTGATACCAAGCATAATTAAATTGTTTGTTCTATTAGATTGAAAAGATAGTCAAAGACATTCATGGACCAGCTCTGGCACTTGTTCTTGAGAAGCTAAAACCATATGGAGCTTTTCAAGGTGGTTCTTCGTCAACAGTTTTTTTAATTTTTTTCTTACACGTGGTTGATTTTATCATGGTAACTATTTTGCCTCTTATACTTTCTCTATCTTACACCCTACCCCCCAATGTGTGTCCCTAGAGTCATTCGAGTCAGCCAGGGTAACTTCTGTGGGTATAACATCGAAAGGTGTTACTAAGGTTGGGAAATCAACAGCAAATGGTGTTTCAAAACCTGGAAATAAAGTTGTATCTTCGGTATGTTTAGTTTTTATTATTTATTTATTTATTTATGTCAATTACTCTTTTATTGTGTTTGGATTTCTAACTGTACGTTTCATCATGAAGAGGGCCGGGGCAATAAAGGGCGCAAAGTCTGAACCAATATCTGTTCAAGATATAGCAGCCCAAACTCAAACCTTGCTAAATATCAAGGATTCGAATAAGGTATTGTTGACAGAAGTATTTACCCAACATTACTTCAAATTTTCAAAAGATGTATGCTTGAACTGTCAGTTGTCTTCCATGCAGGAAGATAGAGAGAGATTGGTTGTTCGAAGGTTTAAGTTTGAGGATCCACAAATTGAGCAAATTCAAGATCTTGAGGTTGACCTGTTCTTTGAGGACTTCAAGTTTTTCACGTTTAATTTAAGTTTCCTAGTTATTGAATTGTAATAAGTGCTGCAATTCGCAGAATGATATGATGAGGTATTTCAGAGAGGATTTACACAGGAGACTCTTAAGTGCAGATTTTAAGAAGCAAGTTGACGGACTTGAAATTCTGCAGAAGGTGTTGTTCTTTTTATATTCTTAATAAGTTGCGTGCTTTTCAATTGTTGACTGTACTATTAGCTATATAATCTTCTATCGCACTTCGCAGGCACTTCCATCCATTGCTAAGGAAGTTATAGAAGTTTTGGACATTCTTTTGAGGTGGTTTGTGTTGCAGTTTTGCAAATCAAACACAACATGTCTATTAAAGGTACAATTTAGTTTTCCCTTTTGTTTTCATTGTTCCTTCAGTTTTCTTCTTTTCCTATCTCATTTATGAAGTGTATTGCATTCCTGCTTGGATAAACAACTTGATTAAGCCCTTATAAACATATATCATTTAAGTTCTTATGTATACGTTTATAAGCTATTTCTCTAACAGATTTTAATATAAAATCAAAATGATTTTAGATCAGCTGTAAGTTGTTTTCATAGCTATCATGGCGAGATGATGGAAACAACTCAAAAAAGCATGTTAGATGATAGATTTAAGTGGAAAGTAAGTTCTCACCTTTCTCATTTTTCCATCCCCTTTTTGATATACTGCATTGCTGATGAATGTGGTGTAATTTGACAGGTCCGGGAAATGGAAAAGAAAAAAGAAGGAAAGCCAGGGGAAGCGATGGCTATTTTACGATGTTCTGTCCGGGAAAATGGGCAAGTCTTTTCATTTTATGTTGTAAATTTAATTTATTATATATCTTTTAAGCTTTGATAACCTGATTGTGATCACCAATTATAAAATGAAAACAACAATATAACACGATAACTGGATTATTTTGAACCTGGATTCTTTAGTTTTGATGATTGACAATGAGACCCAGAAAAGGCCGGAAATTGTACTCTTGAAATATTTTTGTTTCATTAAGGTGTTAGTTTTTTCTGTAAATTATCAACTTTAGAAGTTAAAAATTTCTGTATTGATGTGAAAAGGCTGGAAATTATTCTTGTGAAATCTTTTTCTTTTGTTATGGGGTTAGTTTTTTGTTTAAATTTTTTGTATAGACGAGAAAAAGCTGGAAATTGTACTCTTGAGTTTGTTAGTATCTGTTTCCATGTTTAACATTTCAATTTAATATTCAAGATGTTTTTGCTTAAATTACCAGGTCTGATGTTGCTGAGCAAAGTGGAGAAATGGCTAGATCTCTTGCTGGTCCATTATTGAGGTATTCAAATGTTTTTATTGAATTTTTTTCTTTTCCCTTAAATCACCAATAAAACTGCATTGTTGCTATTACTCTTAATCATCTTTCTTATTAATGCAGGAGAAATTTTGCTCAACCCGATAGTAACATTGAGAGACAATTGATGCCCCGTCCCGTGGCTATTGCCAGCGCCCCCACTGATTGGAATGAAGCACTTGAGATTATTTCTTTCGGTTCTCCTGAGCAGGTATATGACGTAGCATCCTCTTGTTACTATCATGAATATCTTAATCATGATGTGTGGGATAATAATTCTTGCATTAGTCATCCACTTTGAAAATTGACAATGTTGTTCACAAATATATAGATACAACGTTGGAGTTTTTTCCTGTTCTCTTTTCCAGTTTGAAAAATGGAGCTTTTACATCTGTTTTCAAAATAATTTTGTGATGCAGTCTGTTGAAGGAATGAAAGTTGTTTGTCATGAGTTGGCTCAGGCCACTAGTGATCCAGAAGGCAATGCTAGGAATGAAAGTTGTTTGTCGGATTAAACAATACTTTTGAAAGTTCATCAACTTATCTAGCTCCACTACTTGGATTGACCTATGGTTTACACAAAACTTTTAGGGATCTGTATGTGCTGCAAGGTGTACTGCTAGTTTCGTGCGAGGAGACGATGTCATCCACAAGTTGTTTACAGAACTGGCTTAACGGTACACGTGAGTATTAAACTTGATGTAATTTCAATCACCAATTTATGACTGTTAATTGTGACACTGAACAGACGTTGTGTTGTACAGGGATAGATCTGGTGGGTACACCAAGTTGCTTCGGACTCGTATTCGAGTTGGCGATGCTGCACCAATGGCCTATATTGAGTAAATCTCTTTATTTTCTGATAGTCACTAGTCTAACTGACCTTGTTAGTTCTGTTATTTTTGTATCCCAGCTTGATTTCACTAAAGAAGTCATTTCTTTTCATTATTGGTGCAAACAGTTACCGATAATTATGCTATCAGGTTGTGGAAGTTACCGAAGGATGTGCGGGAAGGCTTCAGCTGAGAATTAAACCAATCAAACCTGAAAAGGTATAACTTTAAATCACATTTCCGCTACTTGTTCAGTTGTCTAAATGGTTGCAAATGTGAGCTTTTTTTTTGCCACTTATGAATCAAATATTGTAACAGATGATTGAGCAATCACCTCTCTCTGCAGCATATAGAGCCTTGATTGTTTCGATGTCGTCATAGCTACCAAAAAAATATCAGAGACCGTTCGTGAATTATTGTTGGAATTTAATCAAGTGCCCTTTGCTTGTTGGTGAAAGACTGTCCTCTGGCTTGTTCCTCCATAAAACAACGTGTGATGAACATCAGTTACCATAATTCAAATATATCTTAGAGACTTGGTTAATAAACCATCTGTGAGAAATTCTCACTTTACTGTTTTTTTATTAGTTTAGAGAATATGTCTAGCTAAGTGATTGTACTTTTTGTTTGGAATTTGGTTTGAAGTACTCTTAGCCAAATTAATAACTACATGACAAAATACTTTAGTTGTGTTTATAAAATATTTTGGTTTGAAGTACTCTTAAGCCAAATTAATGGTATCACATTTGTCATTATTATTTTAATTTCAAGTATTTTAGCTACTTAGTTATAATTATTTTATGAATTCTAATGACGTAAAATGCAAATGCCATATATATATATATATATATATATATATATATATATATATATATATATATATATATATATATATATATATATATATATATATATATATATATATATATATATATATATATATATATATATATATATATATATATATATATATATATATATATATATATATATATATATATATATATATATATATATATATATATATATATATATATTATAAATGATTTGGTGTAAAAAAAAAAGTGTATTAGAATAGTGTTTTGAAGAGAGCGTGCTATAATAGCGCTTTGTTAGAAAGTGCTATCAAAATTAAAGGAATTTACCGGTATTTTAATAGCGCTTTGTTTGAAAGTGCTATCGAATATGTGGATTATAATAGCTCTTTCTTTGAAAGTGCTATTAAATATGTGTCTTATAATAGCGCTTTCTTTGAAAGTGCTATTAAATATGTGTATTATAATAGCGCTTTGTTTGAAAGCGCTATCAAAATTAAAGCAAATTACCGGTACTATAATAGCGCTTTGTTTGAAAGCGCTATCAAATATGTGACTTATAATAGCAGTTTTGGAAAAGCGCTATTAAATACAGGTACTATAATAGCGCTTTTGAAAAAACGCTATTAATTACTAGTGATATAATAGCGCTTTTAAAGCGTTATTAAAAATTTTGTTTTACAATAGCGCCTTGATTAATAGCGCTTTAAAGCGCTATTAAAAAGCAAAAAAAGCGCTATTATAAAGCTTTTTTGTAGTAGTGAAGATTGGTTTGAATTTTGGGGGTTTTTGGACGAGATTCTTCATCAAGGGTCAACTGAGCGAAGGTGATTGTGAAGAGGTGTTCTTCAACAGTCTAGTAGCGGATTCGGTGATATTGAAGGGAAGATCTTGGGTTCATTCGGTGATCTAGGGTTGTTCATTAAGGTGGTTGGAATCGGAGGTCCATCAACAACAAATCGGAGGACTTGATTCATCTTGAATCAAGGGGCAAGGAGTGAAAGCAACATTTAACGTCTTGAGATTTCTGTTGTATATTTGCTGTTCAAACCTTGTATAAACTATTACATTCAACAGGTGATATCTATTAAATCTATCTCAATTCTAATTTTAGAATTTAGGGCAGACGTACCCCGAAGCGAGGACGACAGGGGAACTGCCTCACCAAATACTTGTCTTCTCTATTTTTTAGCATTTACGTTTTAGCTCAAAAATAAGTGATTTTTGTATAAGCACTATTGTAAAACAGTGATATCAATTGAGTAAGAGGTTAAAACTTTGTTTTTGACTCCAAAGTACAATAAGACATTGTACTAGGCTAGTTGGAATCACTTACTCAACACAAATATCACTTGGAGTGTTTTGCACACCAAGTGTTTGACAAATTGCCTAAACCAAAATTATCTTACTTGTGTATCTAGTTTTGGTTTGCTCTTTAAATCATTGGAACTAGGAATCCTAACAAGTGAATTAGATCATTGATAAGTGTGATTAGTGTTGTGATTTTATTTTCCATATTGTCATTAATCCAAAGGCTTACGCATATCCGGTTTTCCAATAATCGTTCGTTTTAGACTATATTTTCCTCGGCCGCTTCCGCACTCAAAACAAATTTTTAATTGATAGCGCCGACTCAAATTTTAATTGGGATCTATTCAACCCCCCCCCCCCCCCTTCTAGATCCGTGCCATAGTCTAACAAGTGGTATCAGAGCATGGTTACTCGGTGCTTCAAATACAACGTTGATAGAAAATGGCTAACGAACCAAAAGGGGCGTACAATAGAGCTCCCGTTTTCAACGATGAAAATTATAGTTATTGGAAAGACTGTATGCGGGTGCACATAAACTCCATAGACAGAAAAATATGGAACGTTATCCTCAATGGTCCAATAGAAATTACTATTACCAATGTGGATAACGTAGTTGTGCCAAAGCCCGAAGCACAATGGACCGATGACGATGAAAAAAAATACAGTTATGATTGGAAAGCCAAAAATATCTTAATCTCCTCATTAGGTGTAGATGAATACTATCGTGTATCCCATTGTCCTACTGCTAAGGCCATGTGGGATTCACTACAAATTGCCAGTGAGGGGACGAACGATGTTAAGTTGTCTAGAATCAACATATTAACACAAGAGTTTGATCTCTTTTTCATGGAGCAAGGGGAAACCATTGCTGACATACAAAAGATATTTACTCATCTCATCAATCGTTTACATTCATTAGGTAGGCCTGTTTCCAATGATGTTGCTACTAATAAGATCTTAAGATGTCTTAACAGGGAGTGGCAACCAAAAGTAACCGCCATCAAAGAAGCACATGATCTTACCTTATTAGACTTGACAACATTGTTTGGCAAACTACAAGAGCATGAACAGGTACTCTTGAGCCTAGACCAACGCGAAAAGATGGAAAAGAATGACAAAACAAAGGTGAGTGAAAAGAAATCGATAGCTCTCAAGACTTCCTCCTTGAAGTCTCAAGCAAAAGAGCAAAGTGATTATTCCTCAATCGACAAAGAAGAAAAGGACAAGAGCGAAGATATAGGGTTGTTCGTTAAACGGTATAACCGTTACGTGAGAAAGAACGGCATCCAACATTCCAAGAAGAACTTGGTAAACTTCTGGAAACAATCGAGGTACTCCAAAGATGATGAATCAAAAGGTAAAAAGACTAGAGGGACGTGCTACAAGTGTGGAAAGCTCGGTCACTACAAACCGGACTGTCCGA
Organism: Lathyrus sativus; assembly: GCA_963859935.3. Taxonomy (NCBI): domain Eukaryota; kingdom Viridiplantae; phylum Streptophyta; class Magnoliopsida; order Fabales; family Fabaceae; genus Lathyrus; species Lathyrus sativus. Next base: position 611,074,956 of record OZ012739.1, read on the forward strand.
TGAACAAAAAGGCAAAGGAAAAGGAATCATCAAAGTCACACAAGAAATCATCAAAGCCTAGGAGAGCGTACATAGCTTGGGAAAGCGACAACGACTCTTCCTCCTCTGATGAAAGCTCTAGTGATGAAGAAGAGTCCGTGAATCTATGCCTCTCTGCTCATCAGAAAAATAAGAAAAAGCAGGTACGCCACTCTAAATATGATAAGTCCTCAAATATGTCGCATTCAGAATTACAAACCGCATTTAATGCTTTACACAATGAAGCAACTGAAGCCTTCAAGAAACTTGCCTCTAATAAAAGAATTTTTACGTACTTAGAGCATAAAGTTAAAGAGTCCGAAAAGAAACTAGAGGACCTTAAGGCTTCCATTGTGGAAGGTAATAAATCGGATTGTAAGGACAATAGAAATCCTTTCGACTTTGGGTGTGATACTTGCCATATTTGGTAAGGTGAGGTTAGAAACCTTAAGGCCAAATTAAACAAGGCACTTGTGCCTAAAATTACATTTGATATTGATAAAAAGGATTTTAGAAAAAGTATGATAAACCCATATCAAAAATATGCATATGTAATTAGGGATCAAGCAAGTAAAAGTGATTCTAAAGTCGATTTTGCATGCTTATATTGTTGCAAGAAAGGCCACTCCATTGGTAAATGCCAATTTAGGAGATTTCTTGTTCCTAAAGGCATCTACCAATGGTTTACCAAACGCAACCATTTTGTCGCTAACCTATTAGGACCCAATATGCCATTGGGTACCTCCATTTGCTAATTATGTTTTGATATGTGAAATGTGTCGAGACCACCGAGAGAAGATGGGTTCTCGACAGTGGGTGCTCAAGACACATGTCTGGAGACATATCCTTATTCATAGACTTCGTGGCTAAGAAGAAAGGGTATGTAACTTATGGTGATAACAACCGCAGAGCAATACTAGGTAAAGGTAGTGTAGGTAATCCCTCCTCTACTACGATTTCCGACGTGTTGCTTGTCGAAAACCTTAAACATAATCTGCTTAGCATTAGCCAATTATGAGACAAAGGATACAATTTATCTTTTTCAAAAGATTGTTGCAAAATTGTGCATGAAAATGATAAGAAGAATATGTTTAATGGTTTTAGAGTAAACAACGTATATATGCTTGACTTAAGCGAAGTATCGTTAACAAGCGACAAATGCCTCATAACTATGAGTGAAGACTCGTGGCTATGGCATAGACGTTTAGCGCATGTTAACTTTGACTCACTCAATAAGTTGGTCTCAAAAGACTTAGTCTTAGGACTTCCCAAAATAAAGTTCACTAAGGATCACCTTTGTGATGCTTGTAAAAAAGGGAAGCAAACGAGGATCTCATTTAAATCTAAAAAGATAGTTTCAACAACGACACCTCTCGAACTTCTTCATATGGACTTGTTTGGGCCGTCTAGGATTAAAAGTTTAGGAGGAAACTATTACGGGTTCGTAATAGTGGACGACTTTTCTAGGTTTTGTTGGACCATCTTTTTAGTAAGTAAGAGTGATACATTTGTCGCTTTTGAAAGGTTTGCTAAGCTTTCTCAAAATAAGTTAAATACAAACATAGTGTCAATTAGAAGCGACCATGGAGGTTATTTTGAAAATCACTTATTTGAAGAATATTGCGGTAACCATGGTATAGATCATAACTTCTCCGCTCCACGCACACCTCAACAAAGCGGGGTTGTGGAGCGTAAAAACCGAATTTTAGAAGAATTGGGAAGAACAATGATTAACGAAAGTGGTTTACCGAAATATTTTTGGACCGACGCCATTAGTACGGTGTATTATGTCTTGAATAGGGTGCTTATTCTCCCCATTCTAAATAAGACACCGTATGAACTTCTAAAAGGGCGAAAGCCAAATGTTTCTCACTTGCATGTGTTTGGCTGCAAATGTTTTGTATTAAACAATGGAAAGGAAAACTTGGGCAAATTCGATTCCAAGGCCGATGAAGGTATCTTCCTCGGATACTCTCAATCGAGTAAAGCATATAGAATATATAATAAACGATTGCTTGCTGTAGAAGAGTCTGTGCATGTTACTTTTGATGAGTCCTATCCGAGAAATGTCGGAAAGGATAGTGTTGTTCATGGTGCAGGTGCATCTACAGAAGACATACTCAAAGGTGGTGAGACGGGGATTGATCAACCTGACAAAACCAAAGTTGAGGAGGATAAGGATGTACACCATGATATACCCGAGGAAGTTCATCCGCCTTCAAACGATGATCTCCCTCAAGCTTGGAAGTCTTCCAAAGACCATCCAATTGAAAACATTCTCGGAGACATCATAAAGGGTGTAGCAACTCGATCGAAGCTAAGTAATTTCTGTTATCACTTCGCATTCGTTTCACAAATGGAACCTAAAAACCCTAAGGAAGCCCTACTCGATGAACACTGGTTTTTATCAATGCAGGAGGAACTGAATCAGTTCACCTAGAAATAAGGTTTGGGACCTTGTCCCTCCTCCGCGAGGTCATCGAGTAATCGGCACCCGATGGGTGTTTAGAAATAAATTGGACGAAAACGGAGTAATAACTCGCAACAAGGCGTGGTTAGTCGCGCAAGGGTATAACCAAGAGGAAGGCATCGACTATGAGGAAACTTATGCGCCGGTTGCCCGACTCGAGGCTATACGCCTTTTGCTTGCTTTCGCTTGTGCGAAGGATTTTAAGTTATTTCAAATGGACGTTAAGAGTGTGTTCCTTAACGGGTTCATAAATGAAGAAGTCTATGTTGCTCAACCTCCTGGTTTTGAGTCTCATGAGTATCCTGATCATGTCTACAAACTGAAAAGAGCTTTATACGGTCTCAAACAAGCTCCTAGAGCTTGGTATGAAAGACTAAGTAAATTTTTACTTGATCAAGGCTACTCAAGAGGAAAGGTTGACACTACTCTCTTCATTAAACGTCAAGGAAAGCACTTAATTCTTGTACAAATTTATGTTGACGATATCATATTTGGATCCACTAACATGAGTCTCGTAAGAGAGTTTTCTGAGCTTATACAGGGTGAATTCGAGATGAGTATGATGGGTGAACTCACATACTTTCTTGGTTTGCAAATCAAGCATCTGAAAGAAGGAACTTTCGTGAGCCAAACAAAATATTTCTTGGAGCTTCTCAAGAGATTTGACATGGCAAATTCAAAAGCCATAGACACTCCTATGCCAACATGTGTAAATATGAGTAAAGATGAAAGTGGTAAGGATGTTGAGGTAAAAAGGTATAGAGGTATGATTGGCTCTCTTCTCTATCTTACTGCTTCTCGTCCCGACATTATGTTTAGCGTGTGTATGTGCGCAAGATACCAATCATGTCCTAAGGAATCCCACCTAAAATCTGTCAAACGCATACTTCGATACCTATCTGGTACTCTGAAGTATGGACTGTGGTATTCCAAAGGTAATGATTGTTCATTGGTAGGCTTTTCCGATTCCGATTTTGCCGGTTGCAAATCGGATAGGAAAAGCACCAGCGGTACGTGTCACTTATTTTCAAATTCTTTGGTCAGTTGGCACAGCAAGAAACAAGTGTCTGTTGCTCTGTCAACCGCCGAAGCGGAATACGTAGTCGTTGGTAGTTGTTGTGCGCAAGTCCTATGGCTTAAGCAACAACTATTGGACTTCAATTTAAAACTAGAACGTGTTCCAATATTTTGTGACAATACTAGTGCTATAAATCTTACCAAAAATATGGTGTTACATTCGCGTACCAAACATATAAAAATTCGACACCATTTTCTGAGGGACCATGTAGAGAAAGGTGACGTTGTCTTTGAACACGTTGACACTAAAAATCAACTAGCGGACATTTTCAAAGCCGCTAGCCAATGAACCTTTCTTTCATATTCGTCGAGAACTTGGCATTCTCGACATTTCTGATCGGGCTTAATGATTGGTAGTTTCATATTACTCGGTTTACACTTATATACTTGTACTTCTAACAAGTTTAACCTTTGTTGCAAGCACAAATATGATGTTATCAAGTGTTGTTGGTATAGAGGTGATATTGCTCCTTTCTCTCTCTCTTTCTCTAAATATTCATGACTTAAACTAAGTATATCGTTTGACAATCATGGTTTTTATTTTTATATATGACATTTGCTGCAAATACTATGTGTTTTGGATGCAAATTATATTGTGAAAGGGTAAATAGGCATGGTAAATAGGCAAGTGTGGCATTCTACATGACATAAAACTGAAAAATTGAGTTTTTGATCACTATGAGTTGACCAAAACAGGACAGCGGTCGACGCATGCTGTAGACTTTCAAAATTATCAAAAATCACACAGTGATGCATACAAGGGTTATGGTCGACGGCTCGCGCAAAAACCTTGAATTTTTTTTTAAAAACCGTTCCATCTCTTCATTTCTTCATTAAATGTGCAGTCAAAAGCATCTACGATTTGAAAGTGCATTTTCTTGTAAGTTGCATCTAGACATCTAGTGTATCCCCTTGTCTCCTCCCTCTTACCAAAACCCTAAACCTCTCCCTATAAAAAAGGAATAGTCTTCATCTTCTCCAAAATCATCCCCAACTACTCTCTCCAAAAACATTAAAGTTCATCTCTACAAAATCTCCAAAAATCATCATCAATGGCTTCTCTATTTCGCAAAAATACAGGAAAGAGATCAAGGGCCTCATCATCATCCACTTCAGTACCCATTACCACTGTCTCACTAGTTCCTCCACCTACGGTTGAAAACTTCAACAAGAATCTCAGCAAAAGAGCAATCGTTCCACAACATGCCTTTTACAAGGCAACGGCGGAGCGCATGCATCTCACCCAAATTCTGTCTCTGCTAGAGTTTCAGGGATTCTTCAACTTTCTGGAGTGCAACACAAAATACAGTGAGGATTTAGTTCGGGTGTTCTACACAAGTCTGCATGATAACTTTCAAAGTCAATATTTCCACACCTCTGTCGGTAATAAACTGGTAAACATAAATTCTGAAGTCTGGAACAAATATTTTGATTTGATTGTAGATGCTGATGCACCACCTCTTCATGAGGTAACAGACTCTCGTACGGTGCCGGGATACGAGTTCAAGAGTGCTCTGAATGACATGCTCAAAAGGCCCTATTCATATGCTATTGTCAATAGCGATGCTTTTCCTAGAACAGTTACAGCAGGGAAACTCCAAACAGGGGAGCGCATCCTTCAGTGGATTGTCGCTCGCATCTTACGACCAAAAAAAGGTGGCTTGTCCCGTGTCGAACAAGCTGAGGTATATCTCATCTATATCTTGAAACATAAGATCAAAATAAACTAGCCATACTATATTGCAAGCAGGATTTTTGCTCTGAGAGACTCAGGTAGAGGCACTGCACTAGCCTATGGATAATTTATTTTGGAAGTTCTTGCCGCAACAAATTTTGTATACCCAACATTTCCTTGTGTTTCAGTATCCTCTGACAAAGAATTTAGTACCAAGACCTTCGCCATGATGGAGTGTTTTTGGTGTGATGAACGACAAACATACAAGTTTGTCCATCAAGCTAACATTCCTCGGGTGACTCATGACAGCTCTGATGACAGTTCTGAACAGGAAAGTGAAGAACAAGGTGAACAGGATGATGATGAAGAAAATACAGCAGAAGAGGTACAAGAACATGTCTACGAGACGCAAGACTATTATCAATCGCCGGTTCAACATGAGATTCCAAATACCGATTGGCTCCAGCATTCAGCTCCATCTGAAGAACAAGAAGAAGGTTATACAAATCAGGGATGGGGTGAATGGAAATACACAGGCTGAACCACCCTGGGTAGATTCTACGATCCATATCACGGCTACCCTCAAGATCATCAACCTTCCCAGCACTCATCACCTCCTCCACCATCAGACAACTCTGAAGTACTTAATATGCTGCAGACCATGCAGTTAGATCAACAGACCTTCATGAGGAGTCAAGATAGGCAAATGGAACAGATCAGAGATGAGCTTCGTACTCAAAATGAAAGGTTAAATTCATTTTTAACTCGGATGGACGCCCGTCTTGAAGCTCTTGTCGCATCACATGAAAGGCAAGACATGGAAATCACCGACTGTCTCCATCACCTCAACATGTTCGTAGAAGCGTTTGTGGACTTCTCGGATCCTTACCGCAATCCCGATAGTGCATACCGGGGGAGGGGCCGAGGTCGGGGTCGGGGATATTAGTTACATAGTTGCATATTTTTTTTCTTCTGTGTCCTTTCCATTTTTTTCCATTTTATGTTTGCCTGCATATTCACCTATTTGCATGTAATTTTTTTTCACTATCTATTAATTCCAGTTTTTTTTTGTTCATTATCACTCTTATGTGTGAAGTTTGATAATTGACTAAGCTATCACCTATTGTATATTTTTATGTTAACTGATGCGTTCTCCTTCTCTTTTTGATGTTGTCAAAGGGGGAGAAGAACATGTAGCAAGCACCAAAGCCAAGCCAGGATGTTCACAACAATTGATGGTTACAAAAGTTGATGGTTGTTTGTTCTGCAGCCTCATATTACAAAAGAAAGGGGGAGCTTGTGTATACATTGCATATTGTTGCACACTGTTGTGGTCTTGGTTGTATACATGTTGTCATCATCAAAAAGGGGGAGAATGTGGAGGCAAATCGCCACACATCACACGAGTCTGCAAGACATTACTCGATATAGGTTTCGATAATGACAAATTACAACCTTGGATGGATTGGAAATTATAAACTCCAGATCTACTAAACAAATGCAACGTATCACCTACCATATCCTTTTATATGTGTCTTAAAACTGTTGTAATAAATATACTATGTGTAGATAAAATGCAGTCATGACCAAAGGCATGAAAAACCACAAAAAGATCAATTTTTGCAGGTTTGCAGGGCATGAGTCGACCATAGGGTCGGCGCATGCATCAGAGCATTTTTCCACTGGTCAGCGCATGAAGGCATGAGTCGACCATAGGGTCGGCGCATGAAGGAAATATTTTTCAACGAGTTAGCGCATGAAGGCATGAGTCGACCATAGGGTCAGCGCATAAAGGAAATATTTTTCAACGGGTCAGCGCACGCCGACTGTATGGTCGACGCATACTGATACATTTTCCAGATTTCCAAAAAACGCAGGCTATGTATCGACGCACAGACCTGCTGCGGTCGACCGTTCGCGCGGAAATCCAGTTTTTAAGTGATTCCCTCTACTATTTGAAAAGTTGTTATGTCTTTGGTTGGTCTGGTACTATATATACAAGTTCAACCACTTATGTCAATTAACATTTGATAAAAATTGATTCATGTGTTCAAGAATAAGAAAGAGTGAAATAGGTGCCCAAGATTCATCATCTTCATCTTCAACATCTCACAACACATCAATTACACACAGCCATTTTTGAAGTGTAATGTGAGTGATTAAAGGTGATAAGGTTCGAAGCTTAGATCGGATAATCAAGTTCGAGTTGAAGCTTGTGACAGGTTCTTTCTTGAATAAAACCGCAAGGGTTTTATCCTCCAAGATTGGTTTGAATTTTGGGGGTTTTTGGACGAGATTCTTCATCAAGGGTCAACTGAGCGAAGGTGATTGTGAAGAGGTGTTCTTCAACAGTCTAGTAGCGGATTCGGTTATATTGAAGGGAAGATCTCGGGTTCGATTCGTTGTAGTTGAGATCAGTTGGGCCGAAGGTTTGAATAACTGAGGGTTGTTCATTAAGGTGGCTGGAACCGGAGGTCCATCAACAACAAATCGGAGGACTTAATTCATCTTGAATCAAGGGGCAAGGAGTGAAAGCAACATTCAACGTCTTGTGATTTTTGTTGTATATTTGTTGTTCAATCCTTGTATAAACTGTTACATTCAACAGGTGATATCTACTAAATCTATCTCAATTCTAGTTTTAGAACTGAGGGCAGACGTACCCCGAAGCGAGGACGATGTGGGAACTGCCTCACCAAATACTTGTCATCTCTATTTTTTAGCATTTACGTTTTAGCTCAAAAATAAGTGATTTTTGTATAAGCACTATTGTCAAACTGCCTCACCAAATACTTGTCATCTCTATTTTTTAGCATTTACGTTTTAGCTCAAAAATAAGTGATTTTTGTATAAGCACTATTGTCAAACTGTGATATCCATTGAGTAAGAGGTTAAAACTCTGTTTTTGACTCCAAAGTACAATAAGACATTGTACTAGGCTAGTTGGAGTCACTTACTCAACACAAATATCACTTGGAGTGTTTTGCACACCAAGTGTTTGACAAATTGCCTAAACCAAAATTATCTTACTTGTGTATCTAGTTTTGGTTTGCTCTTTAAATCATTGGAACTAGGAATCCTAACAAGTGAATTAGATCATTGATAAGTGTGATTAGTGTTGTGATTCTATTTTCCATATTGTCATTAATCCAAAAGCTTACGCATATCCGGGTTTCCAATATTAGTTGGTTTTAGACTATATTTTCCTCGGCCGCTTCCGCACTCAAAATAAATTTTCAAAACCAATTTTTAATTGGTAGCGCCGACTCAAATTTTAATTGGGATCTATTCAACCCCCCCCACCCTTCTAGATCCGTGCCATAGTCTAACAATTTATATTATTAATTCAAATAATACAAGCATTCTATTTAATATTATGCTGGAAATTCTCTTACAATCCCCACCATTTTCAAAACAACTAAATCTCAAATATCATGGTTTCAGATATAGGTATCTTACGATTTGAACCAATACTTAGTAAGCTATGGATTTCACTCATCCCGAACAGACTTTGGTAGACAAGCTTTGAACCAAATACTCATTAGAACAAGTGTGCAAAATTTACCCATGAGATCTCGATACTATCAAAAGAATTGTAAATATGACACATTTGATAAGGCCCTATGTCATGAATCATTTTCATGAGAGTTTAAGAGTCAAGCCCTTGAACTCTATGAAGCAGCCCACTCTTTCACTCCCTGTGTCGTTCCATCTCCATTCACCATAGCAAAACAGCTCCATGATCTACCAGTTCCTCGAAGAATCCAAAGACCTAAAGAAAAGATGTTTCACAGCAAGAATCAAATTGAGAGAAGGCTTATTCGGAGGACTCAAAGATAAAACTTTGAACTTCATATGTCGCTTCAGCGCTTCATCGGTTGTAATATCTCTCTGTAATTTCAACCTCTCTTCTTTCACCGCCTCAACGCATAAACCACAAATCCAACGGCCTTGGTAACACTCATGAACACTGTCAATGTACGGCCGTGTACACTCCTCCGTTAAGCCGCAAAAGTAGCACTAGACGGTTTCTATAGAAGCCATCGGAATTCGAAACCTGAGAAAGAGAAGATTTATTTAGTACGATTAAGTATGATTATGATGAGGTAATACGGTTTTGAAAATTTGAAAGGAGAATTGTAACCGATGATTTTAGAGAGATTGAGGTGAGTTTAAGGTGAATTGTAACCGATGATTTTAGAGAGATTGAGGTGAGTTTATTACCGTATTGAATTTGGAAGATTGTGAAAGATGTTGTTCTGTGATGATAGCTGATTGTGCAATTATCGCTCCTTTTTCCACTCAATCTCCACTGTCAGTCTTCTCTAAATCCTAAACCCTAAATAGAGTACTAAATAAAGTATGGTACATTTCAGAGCATTAAATAATGTAGTTACTTTCAACTTGCTATTGTTTTATTTACTATTTTATCCTTTTATTTGATTTGTTTGTTTATCTGTTCATACCTTATTTGATTGGTTTATTTCTCTGTTCACACCCTGCTATATATATATATATATATATATATATATATATATATATATATATATATATATATATATATATATATATATATATATATATAGTGTGAAAATTAAAACTCAATCTCCACCATCGGTCTTTCCTAAATCCTAAACACTAAACCCTAAACAGAGCACTAAATAAGGGATGGTGCATTTCAGAGCCCTAAACAGAACACTAAATAATGTAGTTACTTTTATTTACTATTTTATCCTTTTATTTGATTTGTTTGTTTCTCTGTTCATACCCTAATTTGTAACATGGTGTGAAACATTCTTTTATATATATATATATATATATATATATATATATATATATATATATATATATATATATATATATATATATATATATATATATATATATATATATATATATATATATATATATATATATATATATATATATATATATATATATATATATATATATATATATATATATATATATATATATATATATATATATATATATATATATATATATATATATATATATATTGTGTGTGAAAATTAGAAGTCATTATATTGGATTAGATTTTTATTAAGAAAAAATATTTATGTTTTTTCAGTGGGAAAAAGTGAAACACGTCACACGCGTTTACAGGTGGATCCATCTACATATAAATAAATAAAAAAACTAGAAAAACACAGATAGAGAGATCGTAACTTCAAACTTAAACCAAGCAGCAGTGACATAGTCACCGTACCTAACGCGTCATTCATGGCATCTTCCCGAATCATCTCCCACTTTCAACTCAATCTCCACCGTCAGTCTTCCCTAAACCCTAAACAGAACACTAAATAAGGTTTGATGCATTTCAGAGCCTTGGCTTATTGGAATATTTTATACTATTTTGATTCTGATTTTGAATTCTAATTTCACACATGGTGCAATGGTCTCGTATATATACTAGTGTTTGTATATGTTGTGTTTTTTTAATTTAATTTGGAAATTAGAAAGATAAACCCGTGTGGAAAATAAACATTTGGTGATGATTAATTAGCGCTTTGGTTGAAGTGACACGGTGAGTGCCATGTTACGCCGAAAATATTTTAGATGGAATTAAACATAGCTTTTACAAATCATTAATCATAATTTTTTTAATTAAAAAATAAAAATAAAAGTTTTCTCTTTTTCGTTATAATCACCACACCATAATTCTAATTAAAAAATAAATTTTAAATAATTTAAAACAACCTTATAGTTGTTTTTATAAATATAGATACAGATGTGCTTTTCAGGAATTTCTCGTTTAGGCCACCACGTTGATGGAATTTGGAAAGATACGTGGCGTTGTGGGATTTGTGGGGGAGAAATTTTACTTTGATGGGTAAGACGACAGGTTCGTTTTCTTGGTTGGATTGGAGTTGCGGCCTAAAGTAGGAGTGGTCCATTGACTATTTCACCTTGCCAGCTGTTAAGATAAGTACACATACATGATGGAAAACGTGCATTTCACGAAATAATAGTATTTTGTATATGAGCTAGGTTTCTATGGTCACAAAACTTTGGTACTATTTTAGGTATACTTAGAAAAAGGGAAATTTTTAAAATACTTTTCAAATAATTAAAACAATAAAAGGTCATATTATATATATATATATATATATATATATATATATATATATATATATATATATATATATATATATATATATATATATATATATATATATATATATATATATATATATATATATATATATATATATATATATATATATATATATATATTGAAACGAGATTAATTAGAATATACGGTGAGTATGTGTTATATATATAGTCTTTAGGGCTGCTGTAAAACTAAGAATTAATGGAGATGAAAATAGAGAAATAACTTTTCTTGATAAACTTTCAAAGCGTATGTTTTCACACTAAGCTTAAGAGCAATTTGCCCCCACCAATCTTGAATGTTGGATGCAAATGGGTTTACCGGCGAATTTCCTGCAGGATACTTTAGAATCCTTAAAGAGAATTGCACAGTCTCTCTAAGCGTATCTGATCTGACCTGATCAGAAGGGGATCACTAGCTGGCCACACTCTGTTGGACTGCTGCCTGTTCAGCGGTGATGAGGAGGAGAAGGGGGGTGTACCTGCAAGACACTCTGATGCCAAAGTAAGGAATTGGGCAGAGTGAGAGCAAATACAGAAATGAGGTAAGAAGTGAATTACCTGACCCTCTTGTGGAAGAGGGTATTTATAGAGAGACCCCAGCGCTGGGCCAACAGTCACTTGTGTTGGACTAGATTGTCAGGCCCAATCCAGGTGACTGCTAAGGCTTACATGGCGTAGTGAAGACCAGGACGTGGTCTTCGCCCTAGTCCAACTGTCCCGTGATCTCCGGAAAGTGGGTTTAACCTGCTCTTTCGGAGGTGGGCAGTTGATCGGTGACGTGTCCCCGCGGAGGGGGGCACGTAGAGAGCGTGTGGAGGACACGTTGTCTTGCCCGACGAGGTGCGGGTTCTACCCGCGGGGGCGGTGTTTGGTCGAGATGGGAGTTTCCTTCCCGGCGTGGTTGGGGCAGGTCCTTCTCGCGGGGAGACTATTTCTGCTCGTCGGGGACCCTGTGCCCGACGTTGTGGCCCAAGCTGGTCTGGGCTTGGTGGAGTATTATTGGGTTGGACCCGCGTGGTCAGGCCAGAACAATATCTTTGATAGTATTTTACAGAAGAATATTTCTTTTTCTTGTTCTCATGCATTAGAGAAGAGAAAGATAATTTAGAGTAAGAAAATAATTTGAGACAGATTGTATTTTTTTGTGTGTTTCATCATGTCAAGAAACATTCAATTTATAATGATGCTACATTATGTTTGGGAACAGATGTATCTCTTAAAATATTGTATTGCACCGTTTTTGGTTACACCGAACAGTAACAACGCTTTGCTCAAAACTAGCAATATATTATTTATAAGTTGCAACTGTTCCTAGTTAAATGTTAACCATGACATGACATACTATACCAACAATATTCAGCACGTAGCATTCAAATTAGAGTAGAAAAAAATCCAAATATAATATTTATATTATTAATTCAAATAATATAAGCATTTTATTTAATATTATCATGGTTTCAGATATAGGTATCTTACGATTTGAACCAATACTTAGTAAGCTATGGGTTTCACTCATCCCGAACAGACATTGTAGACAAGCTTTGAACCAATTACTCATGAGAACAAATGTGCAAAACTTACACATGAAATCTCGATACTATCAAAAGAATTGTAAATATGACACATTTGATAAGGCCCTATGTCATGTATCATTTTCATGAGAATTTAAGAGTCAAACCCTTGAACTCTATGAAGCGGCTCACTTCATTCTCATGTAGGTAGACTATATCGAAAATGCTCCCATAATAAGCATTTCAGCAAAACATATGCTATATATCTATTAAGAGAATAATCTCATCCTATCACTTTGCTTTTATGGTCTAAGTACTTTTTTCCCCTTGGGATGTTTCTATTGTTAAGTACTTCAGTCACTCTAATAATATACTTTCATCATTGAACTCAAGACTTGATTTTAATCAAGTGTGAGTTGAGTTTCTACTATTGGTGATTAATTAGATATGGGCTTGAGACTCATCCCCAATGATGTCTTCAATACCATGTCTTTTGTCAGACCTTTCGTCAAAGGATCTGCAAGATTATTTTTAGTTCTTACGTACATTATGGAGATTACTCCATTTAAAATTAAATCTTTCACATAGCTATGTCTTATACCAATATGTCTAGATTTTCCATTATATACTTGGCTATATGCTTTAGATAGTGTGGATTGACTATCACAATGTATGGATACAGGTGTTATTGGCTTTGGCCAAATAGGTATCTCATACAACAAGTTTTTTAGCCATTCTGCCTCTTTACTACCTGCAGCCAGAGCAATAAATTCTGCAGCCATGGTGGGGTCGGCAATGCAAGTATGTTTCTTCGAACCCCAAGAAACTGCACCTCCACCATGATTGAAGATCCATCCACTAGTGGAGGCATGATCTTCTAAATATGTTACCCAACTGGCATCTGTATATCCTTCCAAAACCGAAGGATATCCACTATATGTTAAACTATATCTAATCGTCCCTTTTAAGTATTTTAATACTCTATTAACAGCATGCCAACGGTCTCTACTGGATTACTTGTATATCGACTTAACCTATCAACCAGATATGATATATCAGGTCTGGTATAAGTCATAGCGTACATCAAGCATCTGATTACCTTTGAGTATTCAAGTTGTGCCACTAGACACCCTCTATGTGGTCGCAAATTAACATTTTGATCAAATGGGGTAGAAACAGATTTGCAACTGAAGTGATCAAATTTCTTAAGCACCTTTCCGATATAGTGAGATTGGGATAAACCAATATGTTCACCATCTCTTATGATTTTAATTCCTAAAATCACATCTGCTTCACCTAATTCTTTCATATCAAAAATTTTGGATAAGAAAGCTTTAGTCTTTTCTACCTCTTTTAATTCAGTACCAAAGATTAACATATCATCCACATATAAACAAATCATAACCCCTTTTCCATTGTTAAAGTTACTATAAATACATATTTGTCAGATTCATTTATTTTGTATCCATTGGCTAACATAACTTGGTCAAATTTTTGATGCCATTGTTTGGGTGCTTGTTTTAACCCATATAAAGACTTAGTTAATTTACACACTTTATGTTCTTGGCCTTTGATAACGAACCCTTTAGGCTGTTTCATATACACCTCTTCATCCAATTATCCATTTAGGAAAGCAATTTTAACATCCATTTGATGAATGACAAATTTATAGATGGAAGTGAGTGCCAAAAGTACTCTAATTGGTACAATTCTTGCAACATGTGCATAAGTATCAAAATAGTCAATTCCTTCTTTTTGTGTAAATCCTTTAGCGACAAGTCTAGCTTTGAATTTTTCAATGGTACCATCAACTTTCATTTTCCTTTTAAAGATCCATTTAAACCCTATTGGTTTTGATCCTGGTGGGAGATTTACTAGTTTCCAGGTTTTATTACCCATAATTGAGTCCATTTCCTCTTGGATAGCTTCTTTCCAAAAGGCAGAATCTTGAGATTTTATTGCCTCTTCAAATGTTTATGGATCATTTTCTAGGTTATAGCAAATTGGTCCATAACGATTTATGGAATCATTATTTCCTTCTACAAGGAACATAAAGAAGTCTGATCCATAGTTTTTCGCTTTTCGGATTCTTTTACTTCTTCGAGATTCTGAATATTCCAACATATCATTATTAGATACATTACTTTCTAGACTTTGAACATCATAATGAACATTGTCCTTGGGATATTGAATTGAGGTAAATCTACTCTCTTGAAAAATTGCATCTCTTGACTCAATCATGGTATTAATAGGATATGAGTCATTGGATTTAATAACCATGAATCTATATGCTTTGCTATTTTTAGCATAGCTCAGAAATATACATTCAATTCCTCTTTCTCCCAATTTCTTTCTTTTTGGTTCAGACACCTTTACAATTGCTCTACAACCCCAAACTTTTAAATAGTTTAGATTGAGTTTTCTTTTCTTCGAGAGTTCATATGGGGTTATCTTGTTCCTTTTATTAGGAACTCTATTCAATATATAACATGCAGTTAGCATGGCTTCACCCCAATATCCTTTAGATAAACCAGAATAGGATAACATGGCATTTACCATTTCTTCTAGCACCCTATTTTTCCTTTCTGTTATTCCATTTTGTTGTGGGGAATATGGTGCAGCTATTTGATGTATAATACCAGTGGACTCAAAATAATTAGGATGATAGAACTCTCCCCCTCTATCACTCCGAAAATATTTAATGAAAGTTTCATGTTGAAGTTCTACTTGTGCTTTAAAAATTTTAAAATTTTCTAAGGCTTCATCCTTAGAGTGCATTAAATAAGCATAACAAAATCTAGTGCAATCATCAATGAAAGTGACAAAATACTTTTTACCACTAATTGTGGGCCAACCATGTAAATCACATACATTAGAATGAATTAAATCTAACACTTTAGAACTTCTTTCAAGTGTTTTAAAAGGTTGTGTAGTGATTTTAGTTAACATGCAAGTAGTACATGAATTTGAATTTTTGTCAATAGTTGGAATTAAATTTGATTTCATCATATCATTTGATTTTCTAAAATTAACATGTCCTAGTCGCATATGTCATAAATCATAAGAATCAACAATATAAGCAGAAATCACATCATTATTATTATTGTTATTATTATTAACAATATTACACATGAAATATTAGAAATATAACCCTTCCCTACAAACATACCCCCTTTGGAGAGAATAAATTTATCTCCCTCAAATACAGATTTGAAACCATACTTATTAAGTAAAGGTACATATATCAAGTTTTTCCTAACTTCAGGTACATAAAGTACATCTTTCAAAGTGAGTAACTTTTCAGATGTGAATTCAATCTCTACTGATCCTTTTCCTTTGACTTCAACCACAAAAGCATTTCCCATGTACAAAACACTACCATTTTCTTCATTGATGGTCTTGAATAATTTTTTATTTTTGCACACGTGACGGGTAGCACCAGAGTCTATCCACCAAGAATCAACATCTTCTATCATGTTGATTTCAAAAATGACCGCAACAAGATTGTCTGTTGTTGCACTTGAATTCTTGTTTTTATTCTCTCTTTTTAAGAACCTGCACTCATTTTTAAAGTGTCCTAATTTTCCACAATGATAGCAATTTCCTTTCTTTTTCTTTCTATTGTTATTATTTCTATTAGCATTATAATTTTCATAAGATTTTCCAAAATCTCGCTTTCTTTTCTTGAAAGTTTTACTTGAATTTACTTCCTCCATTACATGCACCTTCTCATGAGTAATTTGATTTTTAGTATCATCTTGTTTACGATACTCTTCTTCTAAACGAAGGTGATTACCCAATTGCTCAAGAGATATGTCATCTTTCTTATGTTTCAAAGATTTTTTAACATCTTTCCATGATGGAGGAAGTTTATCACTTATGGAAGATACAATTATTGTTTCATCCATATTCATATTATGTTGTTTGTAATTATTGAGAATACGTTCGATTTCATACATTTTTCCATTACAGGCCTATTGTCTACCATTTTATAATTATTAAATTGAGAAACAAGAAACTTCTTACTTGTAGCATCTTCTTGCATGTATCTTGATTTTAATTTCTCCCATAATTCTTTTGCGGAGTTGCTACTTGTTGTACCCCAAAATTTGCCCAACCTTTCCTTTGCTTGGTTTATGTTTCATTTGTTCTAGCATATTGCATTGCATAGCATTTTGCATTTTTCAAGGGATCAAAATATGTGTGAGAAACAAGAGAGATGTGCCAGAGGTTCTAAACCTAATCAAGAGGTTGTATTCAAGTCAACAAGAAGGGTATCATCATCAGAGACAAGGCAGAGCCCTTTGGATAAGCAGATAAGTGTATGTGGTCCACCTCCTGTCTAGGAGGCCATTTGAAGGTCATCTGAGGATCCCCAAGCCCATGGTCATGAGGGGAGATTGTCATTTAAGCTCATTAGAGGCTTTGAGAGTCATTGTGGAGTTCATTCAAGTATTTATGATAAAGTGTGAAGAGCTACAGTTGAAAATTGTGCAATTAGGGTTTTCATCTGGTCAACCCTGAGTCAACTGTGAAATTGAAGGAGATCAAGACTCAATTCCAAGTCTTTATGGTAAAATAATGTTGTGTTAAGGTACATGGGATATCATTTCAAGATCAATTTATCAAGAAGCAAGAGTGTGAGGAGTGACTCAATTAGGGTTCTCAGGGTAAAATCCCCTATTTAGTGCCTAACTTCAAGACCACCTATCTCAAGATACAAGCCTCATCTAAACTTTTTGCCAACATTGGACTTGTAGGGCATGTTCTTGGCTTTAATTTGAGTACTAGAAGTCTTTGATTGGATTTATAGAACTCAAGTTATGATCCAGACAAGTTATAGGTCATCAGAGGGATGTGATTTTGGTCAACAAACGTCAACCAACTTCCAAGCTATTTTTGACCTAGAAGGATGTTACTCCTCAACTTTTTGCCAACTTGAAAGTTGTAGGGCATGGTCTTATCTTTCCAAGAAGTACTATAAGTCTTTTATATGATTTGTAGAACTCAAGTTATGATGCTTGCCAGGCAGGGGTATTTTGGGAAAGTAAGATTACAGGTCATTTTCATTATAGGTCCATTTCACCACTTTGCACACTTCAAATGAAAATCTTTACAACATCAAACTTGCTCCAAATGGGGTCATTTGCATTGTCAAACATCAAGGTATCAAAGATTGGGCTTGGATTAAAGAACCCCCAATGGAAATTCATGAAAAAAAGCCTTAAAAGATCAAAATTGCACTTAATTCATTTTTAAACATTTTTGTGCAAATAAGTGCATATTTTGAGTGCAAAACATGTTTTAAGAACATTGGAAATTTCAGAATTTGGATTTGAGTTGTTTTGACATGCCATTTTCAAGGTTTCTTCAATAATAAGCAACACATCAAAACCTTGCCATAAGATCAAACCAAGGGGCAATACTCAGCCTTTGGATCAGCATTGACATTATGCAAGTCAACCATGCCTTCTTTACAGCTGGCCAAGTACAAATTCGTGTACCTTGCAAGTGGGAAAGTTTGAAAAAAGTGAAACTTGGTTTGGGCTTAAGGAGCTGTCATTGGGCCTCCTTTTGATCTAAATCCAACATATATTATCCCAGGAGCATTTCCATTGTCTCAAAAGTGAGTTTGGTGAGAGAGAGAGAGAGAGAGAGCAAGAACAGCTTTGAAAAAGTGAGAGCAAGAGTGAAAATCGTGTTTGGTATTTCACTGAGTTTCAGTCACTTTTAAACATCCAAAAACATTCCTTGAGTGTTGTTGAACGTTTCTGAATAGTTTATTACTAGCTTTGGCCACTCATTAAGCTCTGAGGAAATTTGTTTTTAGGTTTCTTACTTTTCGTTTTATCTCACTGTTCAAGCATCTATTTCGTGCCATTTTTACATGTTTACAATCCTTGCATATCATAGTTCATTTTTGGGTTGCTTTGGTGGTTGATTGTTGAACTTTAAGTTTTGAGCTTCAAACTTGTGAATTTCGTTTTTACTTATTCTTGAGCTTTTAAGTCTTTTTAATGGTAGAAATGAGTTCCCCACGAGACGTAGATGATTTTTGATACAAAAAACATGCGAAACGGTGGAGAAATGATGAAACCGTATGTTGTAGTTGTTGCGTGGCCGACCGGAGCTTGCGAGGAAGACGTCCGGAGATGTTTTCCGACCGTCTGAGCTTTCCCTCCATGTTTGAGGTTGAAGACAGTGAGGTGTCATCCCCACGTGCGTCCGATTGGCTTGCTTTTCGTTCCAATGGTTGTGATTAAGACCCATGGTGGTCTCTCTTTGACTTGCTACACTTTGTTCACTTTTAAATATTCATTAAATGAGGTGTCATCCCCACAGCCACATGATTGGATTACTGAATGATCATGCGCACATGATTGAATTCCATGATGGTCTTTAGTTGACCCTTGCACACACAAGTCACCAGATTTTATTTTATTTTTGATTTTTTTCTGTTGGGCTTAAAAAAACACGCGCTATTGACACCCCCTTGTTGGGCCCAGTTTCATTTTGAACTGGTTTTTGTTGCTATTAGCACCAACGTTTTGTCTTATTTAGTTTATTTTCTTTTTATTTTATTTTTGTATCTGTTTAGAAATTAAGTCATTAAAAATACTTCCAATGACCACAAAATTCCACAAAAATACATTTTGGATTTCTTGAGATATCCTCTAAATTTAGGTTAATTTTATTTTATTTTTTGAGTTATTTTTAAATTAAAAAAGGGATTTGTCTTTGGAAGTGTGTTTTTTGACCTAGTTTTTCACATACTTGGTTCTTGAATTTATTTCTCTCATGTCCCTTTGATCCAATGA
Organism: Lathyrus sativus; assembly: GCA_963859935.3. Classification (NCBI taxonomy): domain Eukaryota; kingdom Viridiplantae; phylum Streptophyta; class Magnoliopsida; order Fabales; family Fabaceae; genus Lathyrus; species Lathyrus sativus. The sequence continues at coordinate 611,094,663 of OZ012739.1, forward strand.
ATAAGATTTGATCCTCATATCAATGATGAGTAGATGAATTTTTGAGGACCATTTTCCCCCTGCCTTATTGACTTTTTAGTTGACTTTTGATGCTTTACATTTGACCCTATGCAATCCTCCTTCACAATGGAGCACCCTTGTGAATCAATTTCTATGGTGATGTTTGTTGCACCCCAAAATTTACCCAACCTCTTTTCTTACTTGGTTTATGTTTCATTTGCATTAACATTTGCATAGTTATATCATTTGCATATCATGATATCATTCATATAGAAGGGGATCAAGTGTGATTCTTATCAAGAGAAGCCTAGCAAGAGGTCTCATTCAAGATTGAGAAGTTATCAAAGTCATCAGGAGGTGATTTGAGGGCCTAAGGGTTTAGATGTTTGAGTGTGAATCTTCTCCTAACTTGAGGATCAATTGAAGTCCATCAGAGGGATGTGAAATGTTGAATGTGAGAAGAGGATGTGTATGGAGGTCATAGAATTCCTAGAGGGCCATGGGAGAGTTTAATCAAGTCATTGTGTCAAATGCAAGAGCCACAGTTGAGGTGCAAGCAATTAGGGTTTCATCTGGGTCAATCCTAGGTAAACTGTGCAATTGAAGAGTATCAAAGCCTACTTTTAGGTCATGGAGTTCATGAAATGATATGTTAAGACATTTCTGGTGCTGTGCCAAGATCAAGTCAAGAAGAGTCAAGAGTGTGGGAAGTTGCTAAATTAGGGTTTCAGTGTAAAATCCCATGTTTAGTGCCTAACTTCAGGACCACATAAGTCAAGATGCAAGTTTCAAATGGATCTTTGGCCAACATAAAACTTGTATAGCATCTCAATACCTTTAATTTGAGTACTAGAAGTCCTCAAGGGAATTTATAGAACTCAAGTTATGACCCAGACAAGTTACAAGTCCTCAGATGCCTCTGAAATTTGTCTGTGAAAATCATCTGACTTCAAAGCCATTTTTGACCTAGAAGGAGCTTTCACCTGAACTTTTGGCCAACATGAAAGTTGTTCCTCATGATCTTATCTTTCTAAATTGTACTAGAAATCTTCCATCTGATTTGTAGAACTCAAGTTATGAGGTTTGCAAGTCAGGGGTATTTTGAGAAAGTGAGATTATAGGTCATTTTCAATCATAGGTCAAAATATACAACTTGCACTTGTCAAATGGATTTTTGTTCAACATGAAACTTGTTCAAAACATGATTTTAAGTGCAACCAAGTGGTCATGTGGAATTGGTTTGGCTCATAGCAAAAAGTCACTTAAAATGGCCTAAAAGGGGAAATTTTCAAATGGATTAAGGAGGGAAAAATGACTTTTTGAGTTAAAGGACCAAAACATGTCAAGTAGCTACTTTTTTTGAATGGAAATTGAATTCTAAGCACTTTGGCATTAGCAGAATTTTGAGTTCAGGCCAAGTTTTATGAGTTGTCATATGTTTACTTCAAATGCAAGTTACATAGCCAATTCATTCCACAATGCAATTCAGGTTGTGTTATGATTCAATTTCGCTCACCACGTGTTATGCAAGTGATCAGAACCTTCTAGAGCAAGCTGTGAGCAAGAATACACGACTGTTGCATTGAAATTTCAAGAGCAAAAACAGAAAATGCAATTGGCTGGATTGGGCTTCATTCAGGTCCAAAAAGCCCATGAAAACATTATATATATTCATTGGATTGATTTCAGATCAATTTTTGAGTCATTTTCGTGCCAGAAGCTGAAGTTGCAGTTGAACATTCAAGAGGAGCAAGTGAAATCGGGTTTTCAGTTTGGAGCAAGATCAAAGCAAATTGAAGGTTGAGGCATCATCCTCTTGCATCATTGAACGTATCTGGAGAGTTTTGAAGGGAGAATCAAGCTCCAAGTGCATCTGTTACTAGATCTACAACAGGTTAGTAACATTTAAAATTCCACATGAATTAACATGATGTAGTTAGATTTGAACTTGTGGTTAGGATCTAGGTGCAATGTAGATCGTTTTAGGATCAGTTTGGAAGCATTTGATATTAGTTGATCATGACATAACAATTCTGTTTGGATTCGAATCTCTTGATTCATGAGTAGTTAGAGCAAGATGATTAGATCTTAGTGATGTAGGAAGTATGAGGATGATTTCTGTGCACTTAGATTTGCAATTGGTGATGATTGATCTGGATGCTATTTCTGAACATTGCTTCATGTTTTACTACCTATTGAGAGTTGGAACATTTGGACTGGAGATTTGAATTCCTGATGAAAAACTGAGTAGAAATGATATGGAGTTTGTGCATTTTGGTAACCTGTACATTAAACCTCGCCGGAGAAGACAACCGGAGTCTTCTCCGGCCACCGTGCCTGCTCTCAATCTGGCCAGCCTGATAATTGGAGTAGATGAGTCCAGATCCATTAGATCATGCTTTGACCAAAGACCAAACACCTCATCCAACGGCCATATTATAATCTGAGGTTTGAATTTTGTGAGTCCAAAACGCAGTAGTTTCAATAAATGCGTTGGCAAGTTGTGGATCCTTGGATGTGTTGACTTGTATGCAGATCCAACGCGCGTGGTTATTTTCAGCAATTGTGTTTTCTTTTATTTCATTTTGTTTATTTTTTATGCATTATTGATTCTAAAAATCACAACAATTTCAATTTTGATCCAAAAATTATTTTAAAAAATATCTCCATGCTCCTGATTGAATTTGTGATTTTCTGGGATCAATAAATTGCATTTTCATGCATTTTTTTTAATTTTATTTGATTTTTCTTATTTTGTTTAATTCTTTAATTTTTGCATATTTGTTCATCTGTTTTGTTGAATTTTGTTCTCTCAATTGGTGTTGATTCTGGCTGAGATTTTTAGTATGTTTTAGGGTAGATATTCATGATCCCTTAGGATTTTTATTAGATTTTTAAGACAATTATAGATTCTGTTTTAGGTGAGATGTTTAGAGCCTTCCCAAACTTGTGGTTTACCTTGACATGTTTCAACTTATGAATTGTTTAGTGGACCTAGAAGTTGAATTAGGCTTTAATATTTGAACCCTAGATTTTTAAAACATGCATGTCCCCCTAGTAAATTTATTAGAATTTTACAACTTAGTTTTCTATTCTAGGTAGAATTTGCAAGTTGGTTGTGCTTTTGGTGTTCTATCTTTGGTACTTTGCCTTGTTTGATCTTGTTGGTGACTTTGGGGCTTGAAGTGCTTGGATTCCTTTTTGGAGGGGCTTCTGGACATCTTGTAGTTGATGTAGCTTGGCTTGTGGAGCTTGGAGTGGTTTGTTCTTCTTTTTTTTAGGAGCTTTTTAGAAGCTTATAGGATTAGGGTTTTAGGAAGAGCCATTAGAACTAGTTTCTTCTTTCTTTCATCAAACATAGAATGCATTGTTTGCTTCTATCCTATCCTATGATGCAAAGTCCTCTTAAGGAAGTTCCATATCTCCTTTGGAGGGATGAGTGACATGCCTTAATGAGTAGAACTTTTAAGGATGCACTTTCTTTCATGTTGGTTCCTGATGAATTCCTTTGGTTTTCATCAGGTTTTCTAGCATTGTAACTTGATCTCAATGGTGATTTCTCTTCTTGTGGAGCTTGCTAGAGCTTGAAGATTAAGAATTGAAGAATCTTGAAGATAGAAGCTAGCTTGAAGATGAAGTTTCTTTGCTGTCCATTCCACTTTGCTGACCAGAGCTGTTGTTGAGTATTGAAGTTGCTGTCTGTAGAAACTGTTGCTGCTGCTTGGGCTGCTTCCTCTGTTTTTCTTTTGTTGTATTGTCTGTTTGCTTGTGTTGTTTACCTTTAGGTTTGAGGTGGAGCTTGTCTCCCATTGCCTGTTGTTTTCTTAGGTTTAAGGTTGAGCCGGACTCCCTTGCCTCGCTTGTACTGTTGCATAACATGCATTTTACTGTTTACTATTTACTGTTTGCTTTCTTTTGTTGTTTTCCCCTAGGATCTCTGATTTCCTTTGTGCAAGAGGGAATTATGACAGACATTAGGTTTTGACCCATGCATGATAACTGTAGGTAGATTCCCCTTTCAACCATAGTTTTAGGGTGTCTTTCTCTTCTCATCTCAAAACAATTCAAAAACACAATAATAAGGTTAATTGAAGTCGTAAGTTACGAGCCTTAAGCTATCTGGGAAAAGGTTGGTGGAGGGTCTCTCTCCAGTAATCTGGATGTTAGTGTGGTACCCTTTGGGTGACATACGAAGCGTTCACTCCGGGATCATAGTCTCTAGTGCGACTGAGATTGCAAACATCCTAAAAAACATTTCTTTCGTAAAAAACTCAAACAAACATTCAAACTCTGTTTTTGTCCTCTTTGACCCTTAATCAGGAAAACCCTTTCTTAAGGAGATAAAAAACTGTCAGACAAGCTCGTGTCTTCCGTAGCCCGAACTACGTTTGCTCTGATCTTTTATGCCGTATAAAAGTACGTAGGCACAAGATGCGATATCTTGGCGAGCAACCTTCCCCCTTAACCCGTAGTTAGGCGAACTACGTTGACTCTGATTTCTCGTTCCAGACGGGAATACGTAGGAATAAAGTGAGATACTTTGCCGAGTCATTTTCTTTTCTTTTTAGACCAGACCTTTAAATGTAGATAGATAAACACACCCTTAGATAGAAAACAAGCATGGATCCCGTCGAGTACGACGGACGTGAGGGGTGCTAATACCTTCCCCTTGCGTAACCGACTCCCGAATCCAGGATTTGGTTGCGATGACCATTCCTTTCCCTCTTTGCGTTAGGTTTACTCTGAGCGTTTCCTTTCCCTCTTGTGGGATAAATAACGCACGGTGGCGACTCTTCTGTCATAGCCGGCGCCGATTTTCGCAGTAGCGACAGTTGGCGACTCTGCTGGGGACTCCAACGGTTCCCTATGCGAGTCAATCCTAGCGCTTGTTTTCCCGTATGGGGTTTTGTATGTATTTATCTTTCTGTCTTTACTTTCAGTACTATATATTATTGTTATTGTGCTGGGGTAGAGGGTTAGTTTGAGAGATAAGCCGGACCTGGGCTTGAGTGCACATAGACTTAGAAGTAGAGAGTAGTGGTTAGCCTGCTTGCTTTGCTCGCACCAGCTAGCTACGAAATTTACACTCAGACGAGATTCTCTTTGATGGCATCTTTCCTGGCCCTTTGGGCTCGACAGGTTGTTGGATTTGAGGGTTGTCGACTCTGGGGACCTATCATTTGGGATTCTGCTAAGTGAGGCCTCTTTAAGGGATGATGATGCCACACCTTCTGGGTATTGTATCATCACTCTTGAAAGTTTATGACACTGATGACCGCATAGGATGTCGTACCTCGTCTGCGAGTTAAGTACATACCTGTGAGGGGTAGGTGGGTCTTTTTGCAGGAAAACTCTGGCCTCAGAATACCTGGTTTGTCTCTGTCAATGAGAATTGGTTGTGAGGGTTCTTTTGTGGTTGGTTTGGTTTGAGGAGAAGATCTGATGGTTCTCAAGTTGCAGTACAGCCCAGCACAGTTCTTCATTATTGCACTTGATCCCCTGTTGCATATGCATCTGCATTTTCATGTTTGCATTTCATTAACGTGTATTTATGTTGCAGGTGTGTTTTTCCCCTCAGATTCTAGTGTTCTTCTTGCCAGACATGGAGTCCATGAAGAGGACAGTTGCTTACAGGTTGCCTTCTCCAGATATCAGTTCCTTGTTGCGGTTGGTTGCTCTAGAAGATCAGAGAGTGAGGGCTGAGTTTAGAGAGTCTTATGGGAAACTGCTCAGTTTGGTGTGCAGACCTTCTGTGTTTGAGACGACTGGATTGTATACCTTGATGCAGTTTTACGAGCCTCAGTTGAGATGCTTCTTGTTCCCTGATTTTATTTTGGCTCCTACTTTGGAGGAATATTCTGATATGCTAGGAGTTCCTGTGTTAGATCAGATGCCTTTTATTCACGAGGATACTGAGCCTGAGTTGGCTAAGCTTGCTGAGATTGTCAGTTTAGATGCTTCTGAGTTCCCCGGAGGTTTGGTCAAGCTGAATGGAGCTTATGGTTTTCATCTTTCTTGCTTGGTTGAGAAGGCTACACAGTGTGCGAAGGATGGATGTTAGATTGTCTTCAATGCTATTCTGGCTGTTTGCATTTATGGGATTGTATTGTTCCCCAACTTGCCTGATTTTGTTGACTCAGATGCTTTCTTTATTCTCACCTCGAAGAATCCAGTGCCTACTCTCTTGGGTGACGTTTATCATTCTATTCACTATAAGAATGAGAAGCGTCGGGGAAAGAATGTTTCTTGCTGTGTACCTCTTTTATACAGGTGGTTTCAAGGACATCTTCCTAAGACAGGACCTTTTGTTGATACTGCTGGTACTTTAGATTGGTCTTCCAGATTGATGGGATTGTGTGCTGAGAACATTGTTTGGTTTGATCGGAACCTACTCGGAACGAATATTATATATAGTTGCAGTGGCTTTCCGAACGTTCCTTTGATTGGACGGAAAGGTTGTATTAACTATAACCCTTCTCTGCTTGTGAGATAATTTGGCTATGCTTTGAGAGACTCTCCGGTTGAAGACGAGATACAGGAATCTCTGTATCTCACAGGTTTATTAGATGGAGATGTTTTGGTCAGATTAAGGTATGCTTGGGGTAATATTCACAGAAGAGGAAAGACATTGCTTGGCAAGAGTGACAGTCGAGCTTATAATCCTTATCGGCTCTGGATCCATGAGAGAGTTAGGACTTCTTTGATGTCGTATCCTGCTGTAGAGCCTTTGTATCTTTCGGTGGTTGAGGAACCTACTTCAATAGAAATTGAGAAGTATAACAAGATGCTGGCTGAAAAGGAAGAATTGCAAAGAGCAAATGAAGAGTTAAAGAAAGATATTTTCCAGCTTCGGCATGAGAAAAATGAGGCAACCTTCACTTTGAAGAAGCAGACTGAGATGATTAATTAGTTGGGTTCAGATTTGACTGAAGAGACCAGCAAGAGAGAGAAGGTGGGAGTAGCCCTGAATGGTGTTAGTAGTGTGCTTGCTACTAAGAAAGAGCTTCTGAATAAGGCTTATTCTCGACTTTCCAAATGGGAATTTTTGTGGAATGCCACGCTTACTAGCCGGAAGGAGCGTGAAGATGAGTTGAAGCTTCAGATTTCCCAGTTAGAGGAGCAGCTCAGCGCTAAGGATGTGAATATTGCTGAAGAGGCATCTCTTAGACGTGACGCTGAGTTTAGAGTGAGCAACATGGTCAAAGAAACGAGGGGTTGTGAATTAAAAGCTGGCTTCAAGAGATGCAGGTTGGATGAGTGTTTTGGCAAGGGAGCCTGTGTAGAGGACGCCAAAAAGCTGAGATCTACTGTTAGGCGACATGCATTACTGATACAGGAACTAATCTCCAGACCAGGTCATCCGGATACGTTGAGGCTATTGGGAGATGTTCGGGCGCGCCATACGTCCTGATTTATCTTTACTTTTCTCTTGTAGTATGTTGTACGTGCTTGTATTTTGACCATCGCCAGGCTTGTTGGCCGAGGTCTTTTCAGTTGTATTCAGTTGTATTTTTGTACTCTGCCTCTTGGCATTTGTTTATATATGAGGTTGCTGATTCTGCGCTTGCTTACTTGGGACTCCATTGTCGTTATGGCTTCTTCTCCGGAACTAGAATCGGGGGGGAAATTAACCTGTTGCATATTTACAAGTGTGCATTTGCATATTCATATTTCATGGCAGGTACTTTTTTGAGCTCGAATCTTATCTCCTGCGTCTTTTAGGTTGTTTCAAGATTGACGAACAGAGAACTCACCGGTACGCTACAAGAAGCAACAGTAAGAAGATCATGGATCAGGTATAATCTGAGATGCAGGAGATCCGGGATAGGTTGGCCCAATTCATGCAGACAATGGAGGTTGTGGCCAAGGGCCAGGAACATCTTCAAACTCTGGTGCAACCGCTGTTGGCGCGAGCGGCTGGTAATACTGAATACAACTCTGTTCATGTTGAGACTCCTCGCAGGGAGAAAGTGATACCAAATGCTAGTGAGAATGGTACCGGCAACGGCAACGACAACGCTGGTAACAAAAATGCTGATAATGTTAATGGGAACATGGAAACCAACAGGAATGTTGGTATAAATACTGGTTTCGGTGACAACAATCAGGGTTTTGGCTTTGGCAATCTGGATGGCAATGATGGCTTTAATAATCAGGGCTTCGGCAACAGAGGGTTTGGTGATAACAATCAAGGTTATGGTAATAATGGCTACGGTAATGCTGGGTTTGGCAATGTGAATACCAATGGTGCTGGGATGGGTCCTTTCAATATTGGCTTTGGGACAGTGGTTGCTGATCAAGAGCTTGGCAATCTGAGGTATGACCCCAGGTTTTTCCAAAGTGGTCATGGTCATGGTCGTAATGCTGCTTATGACGGGTATGGTAATGAGGGTCCGTATTGGAACATAGATCGTCAGGAAGATGCCTTTTCTGGGCAAAGTTTGGGTTTTGAGGGTCCCACTGATAATGATCGGAGGATTAAAATGCTGGAAGAGCAGATAAGAGGTATAGCCAATCAAAATTCTACAGGTTTGGACAGGCTACCATGGGTCTGGTTCCTGGGCTGAGGGTGCCATTGAAGTTCAAAGCTCCCACTTTCGATAAATATAAAGGGGATACATGCCCACGGGTTCATGTGCATTCATATTACCGGAGGATGTCTGCTTACTCTGATGATGAGAAGATGCTTATGCATTTTTTCCAAGATAGTTTGTCGGGACCATAGCTGGAATGGTACATGGGACTAGAGCCTGTACAGATCGGAAGTTGGAAAGAATTGGCTGATGCTTTCGTCAGACACTACCAATACAACAGTGACCTTGCGCCAAATAGGATCCAGCTTCAAAGTCTTTCACAGAAGAATGGGGAGAGTTTCAAGGAGTATGCCCAACGTTGGCGGGATCTGGCGGCAAGGGTGCACCCACCTATGGTTGAAAGGTAATTGATTGATATTTTTGTTGGAACATTCTCTGTGATGTATTATGATAAATTGCTCAATTGCTCGATAGGTAGTTTCTCTGACATGATACTCATGGGAGAACGAATTGAAAATGACATCAAAATTGGTAAGATTCAAGCCGGTGAATCGACCTCAGCAGGAGGTGCAAAAAAGGTCTTTGGTGGTAAAAGACAAGGAGACGCCAGCGCAGTGTATGGTGGTCGAGGACGAGGTAGAGGTAAGAATCAATATATTCAACAACAGGTTACTAGTGTGACGATCCCTATACCTCAACAACGAAAACAACCACAACAACAATAACAGCAACAACAAAGGCATAATCCTGCTCAGAGAAGGATTCAGAATGGGAAGCCAAAGAGGGTATTTGATACACCTCTGTCAACGTATGCAGAACTACTTCAGACGCTGTTAAGTTTGAATCTGGTTGAGAAGAGAACGTTGGACCCGCCCACAGGAGCACTTCCTTACGGGTATGATACTAGTAAGCAGTGTGAGTTTCATTCCGGGGCACCCGGACATGATATCGAGAGTTGTCATGCTTTTAAACACAAAGTCCAAGATTTGATTGATAGTAAAGTCATTAACTTCAGTCATGATGGTCCCAATATTGTACAGCAACCAATGTCGAATCATGGAGCGAATGCTATTCTGACAGAAGAAGATTTGGATTTGGTTATGGACGTAAATGATCTCAAGACGCCTTTAAGCTATGTTAAAAGCAGATTGTTAAAAGGGGGGTCTTCCCCGGATGCGATGAGTACTGTTTGGATTGTTGGACCCGACTAGAGGGCTGTATTGATTTGAAGAGGGGTATTCAGGACATGATTGATGAGGGAACTTTACAGTTTGACCGTACTGTTGTTGAGAAGCCTGTTGAGGCAATGCTTGAAAAGCAGGGTGAGGTCGCAACAATTACAATTCCACGAAAGACTATTACGATATTAGCGCCCGCCAAGCGGCCAACTATCACGATAACGAAAGCAGGGCCCGTTCCTTATGAAAGTACGAAAGCCATTCTGTGGAATTATGGGTTGGAAGTTTTTTGCAACGGGGAAAAGATTAATGTGGATAGCCAGCCGGCAGGGGCAGTGGGCAATCTTATTGAAGCGGGAGGCATGACCCGCAGTGGTAGAGTTTTCACTTCACCTGAAATCGAGGCTGAAAGGGTTGCTAGAGGCAAAGCCAAAGTGAATGAAGGAGGACCTTCCCAGTTGAAAGAGAAAGAAACACGATCAAGGATGTAGAAGAGTTTATGAGGTTGATTCGCAAAAGTGACTATAAGATTGTGGAGCACTTGCAGCAGACGCCCTCCAAAATTTCAATATTATCTTTGTTGCTTTGTTCTGAGGCCCATCGAAATGCCTTGTTGAAAATCTTGGACACATCTTTTGTACCTCAGGAAGTAACTGTCAATCAACTTGAGAGGGTACTGGCGCATGTGAATGCCGGACACAGGCTAGGATTTACTGACTTTAATTTGACGCCTAAAGGTCGGGACCATAATATGGCTTTGCACATTTCAGTGGAATGTCGGGGCACTGTTATGTCGCATGTTCTTGTAGACACCGGATCATATTTGAATGTGTTGCCTAAGAAGGCTATGATGAAGCTAGATGTTCGAGGAATCATATGCACGCCAAGTGATTTGGTCGTGAGGGCTTTTGATGGGACCAGAAGGTCGGTGTTTGGGTCCATAACGTTGCCACTCCAGGTCGGGCCGAAAGTGTTTGACACAGTGTTCTACATCATGGATATACATCCAGCTTACAGCTGTTTACTCGGGCGACCATGGATACATTCTGCAGGGGCTGTAACGTCCACGCTGCATCAGAAGCTTAAATACATGATCGGTGACAGTGTTGTTACTATTTGCGGAGAGGAGGACATTCTGGTTAGTCATCTTTCGTCATTCAAATACGTCGAAGTGGATGGGGAGATCCATGAGACGCCATGCCAAGCCTTTGAAGGGTTGCAGATCAAGGACAAGTCTCATGTTACCAGCAAAGGGTCGGAGGTGGCCATGTCTTTGTACAAAGACGCTCAGGCAGTGGTTCAGGCTGGAGCAACCAAAGGATGGGGCAAAGTCTTGGAAATTCCTGTCAAGATGGACAAGTTTGGGTTGGGGTATCGCCCGACGTCGTCATATTCCGCATCAGGCGTGCCAAAGTTCAAAGGATCAGTGATGATCACTCCAGGTGGGGTCTGTTATGAAACGATTAATGATGTTTCTGATGCTGAAGACGGAGATAGTGACTGCGATATGGACTCGTGGATCAAGCCTGACGTGCCAGGACAGAATCTGTGCAACTGGTCTATCCAGGAACTTGTCCCAGTGACTACAAAACAATAATGATTTGTTTTCTCGATTATTGTATAATCCTGTGTCCTACCCGGGGCATGGTGATTCTGTTTTTAGGGCTACCTGCTTATGTGTGTACTTTGTTTAATCATTAATAAAGGTGTTTTTCTCATGCAAATTTTGTGATCCTTATTTTTCCTGTTTTTGTTTAACAATAAAATGGAAGCGTGGTTATATGCTTTGTTTGCATTATTTGAAACATTTAACCATTCTCATTGCAGGATTCATATTTCAGACGACACCGATCACGAACTTCCTATGACTCGCTTCGACTTCGAGCACCCGATATTTCAAGCAGAAGAAGAGATTGTGGAGGATGATGACTTATCAGAAGAGCTGACTCGACTTTTGAAACAAGAAGAGAGAATCATTCTGCCTCATCAGGAGGAAATTGAAATTATCAACGTGGGGTCCGAAGAGGTTGTCAGGAATATCCGGATAGGGGCTGCACTGCAGAGTGATATCAAGCAAAGGCTTATCGAGATGCTTCGAGAGTATAGTGATATCTTTGCTTGGTCTTACGAAGACATGCATGGATTGGATACTGATATGGTGGTTCACCGTTTGCCATTGCGTGAGGAATGTCCGCCGATTAAGCAAAAACTCAGAAGAACTCGACCAAATATGGCTGTGAAAATTAAGGAGGAAGTTCAGAAATAGTGGGACGCCGGTTTTCTGGTTGTCACAACTTATCCCTCATGGGTCGCCAATATAGTACCTGTACCAAAGAAAGATGGTAAGGTGCGGATGTGCGTGGACTATCGAGATTTGAATAGGGCGAGCCCAAAAGGCGACTTTCCGCTTCCTCATATTGATGTGTTGGTCGACAACACCGCTCAATTCTCTGTGTTTTCCTTCATGGACGGCTTTTCGGGCTATAATCAGATAAAGATGGCGTCGGAGGATATGGAGAAAACAAATTTTATTACCCCGTGGGGAACGTTCTTCTACAAAGTGATGCCCTTTGGTTTGAAGAACGCCGGGGCAACATATCAGCGAGCTATGACAACACTCTTTCATAATATGATGCATAAAGAGATCGAAGTCTATGTTGACGATATGATTGCCAAATCCCAAACGGAGGAAGAGTATCTGGTCAATCTTTTGAAATTGTTCAAGAGGCTTAGGAAATTCAGACTGAGGCTGAATCCTAACAAGTGCACCTTCGGGGTGAGATCCGGTAAGCTATTGGGGTTTATTGTTAGTGAAAAAGGAATTGAGGTTGATCCTGCTAAGATAAAAGCGATACAAGAAATGCCAATGCCGAAAACAGAAAAAGAAGTTCGTGGTTTTTTAGGGAGATTGAATTACATAGTTCGGTTCATATCTCATCTAACGGCCTTGTGCGAGCCATTGTTCAAGTTATTGAAAAAAGATCAGGCTGTGACCTGGAATGAAGATTGTCAAAAGGCGTTTGAAAAAATAAAAGAATATTTGCAGGAACCTCCAATATTGATACCCCCAGCCGGGAGACCATTGATTATGTATTTGACGGTTCTTGAAAAAAGTATGGGTTGTGTTCTCGGTCAACATGACGAGACTGGACGTAAAGAGCATGCGATTTACTACTTGAGTAAAAAGTTTACAGATTGTGAGTCCCGTTACTCAATGCTCGAAAAGACGTGTTGTGCGCTAGCCTGGGCTGCCAAACGTTTGAGGCAATGCATGCTAAATCATACAACCCTGCTAATTTCAAAGATGGATCCAATCAAATACGTGTTTGAAAAGCAAGCACTTTCCGGAAGGATTGCCCGATGGCAGATGGTATTGACAGAATATGATATTCAGTATGTTTCTCAAAAGGCTATTAAAGGTAGTGTTCTGTCAGAATACCTAGCTGAGCAGCTAATTGATGATTACCAGTCGATGAGTTTTGATTTTCCTGATGAGGATATCATGTACTTAAAAATGAAGGACTATGAGGAGTCGTTGCCTGATGAAGGTCCAGAGCTGGGTTCCAAATGGCAATTGATATTTGACGATGCCGTTGTAACACGGTGGGAGAACTGACTTTAAACAATGTTGCGGATAGCAAGAGTCGCCACCGACTTTTATTTTATCCATAAGGAAAGGTTATAAAAGAACAGGAAAGACCTTAGAGAATATTTTGGGTCCGGGGGGTAGGTTATGAAAAGGGAAGGTGTTAGCACCCTTTTCATCCATGGTTATCCATGGGCTCTTAGGTACTTAAGCTCACTTTTGAATTGTTTTGAAAGTCTAGTGTGTGAATAGAAAATTTTCAGAATAGTTAATAAATAATCCATGTAAGGATGTGTTAAGAACTTGTTTGAAAACTTGTTGAAAATTTGTTTAAGTGCGAAACAGTTTTGAAGTGAGCAAGCACCTAGGAGTAACCTACCCTAATGTTTAAAGGTCTTTCTTATTCTTCATTCTTTCCTTTAGTAAGACTATCCCTACTATAATGGAGTAGGTAGTCCTTACTTTGGATGTTAAGGGACATGTGAGGGACAATTTGACTTTGAAGGCCATTGTGGGATGTAATAAGCACATATAAGGGACCATCATCATTTTTCGAAAGGGACTCGATTCGTAAAGGCAACCATAAGGGACTTTGATGATTTTTTCTATTTGAGGGACTTGCTTTATACACCCCACTTAACCATTATTCGTAGGCAACTTGAGGGATATCCTTAGGAAGTGAGACGGCGATTAAAATCGACTTACGTGTGTGACGTGTTTATTTTAATTATCTTTATTTAAAAGTGATCTAAATTTATTTTAATATTACATACATGTTGTTACACTCCCTAATTACTAACCATAATAGTAATTAAATAATTAAACAACTTTACATCCAAGAAACAATTACAAAATAATAAGCAAAATAATTAAATAGCAAAGATAAATAAAATATAAATAAGCAATAATAAATAATAAAGGGGGTTAATTCTAAGTTTACTCGGCAAGACATCGCATCTTGTGCCTACGTATCCTTACGGGAGTGGAATCAGAGTAATCGTAGTTCCCCTCAATAGGGAGGTTAGAAACTTCTTGACTGTGGTCAAGGTCTCAAGGGGAATAAACGCATCTTAAGGACACGCTTACGTGGAGTGTAGGAACTCCAAATCTCTACGTTGAAATGTTAAGTTGTAATTAGGGTTAGGTTAGGGATTCCGCGGCGGGAAACCCTAAAATGAGCGCGGCGGCTCTTTGACCTAATGCTAGGGGTAAAATTGTAATTTTTGCCTGCGGCGAGGCATTTGTGAAAATTAGGGTTTGTAAAAGTTGTAAGGGTTGAAGGTGAGGACTATTGACACGGCGGTCAAATGCTAGACCTAATTCCTTCAGAGTGTGCAATGTGACAGAAATAATAGTAAACGCGTGAGATAATTGAATCATGCAAACAGAGAGATAATGTCATAATTTAAACCATGCAAGCAGAAATTTAAAGGCAGAATTTAAAGAGCGATTGTTAAGTTCGCGAGGTTACATGAGAGGAGCAGATACAATATGATAATGAAATTTGAATTGAACAATAATAAAATAAAATAAATAACGGTTCTAGTTATTATTTTAAAAAAAGGATTTTAGTTATTATTTTAAATTTATCTAAAAAAAGTTTTTCTTAAAAATAATAGGTTTTCATATTAATTTGGAAAAGATGTTAATGTTATTTATTTTAAAAAACAGATTTTTATATTATAACAAATTTTAATAAATTAATGATAACAATAATAATAATAATGGTAATAATAATGATAATAATGATAATAATAATAAATAATGATAATAATAATAATAATAATAATAATAATAATAATAATAATAATAATAATAATAATAATAATAATAATAAAGCAATAATGAATTTTAAATGTGCCAAATCACCCAACAATGTTGCTAACGCAGAAATGCGCTCATCGCAACCAGATCTAAATCGGACGAAACAAAATTTATCGCAAAGAAAAAGAAATTAAGCAAAAAATAGTATTATTGCTCACACAAAAATGCGATCATCGCAACCAGATCGAACTAACACAAATGTCACGCGTCATGCACACAAATGTGCAAACATCGTATCGACATAATTCGATCAAAAATCTTATATATATAAACTCTAACAATTTAAAAATTATATATATATAAACGTAACAGTAATAGATAAAGAAAAAGAAATAACGGTAATAGATGAAGAAAAAGAAATAACGGTAAAAGATGAAGAAAAAGAAACAACAGTAATAGATGAAGGAAAAGAAATAACGGTAAACGATGAAGAAAAAGAAACAATAGTAATGGATGAAGAAGAAAACTAAATAACGGCAAACGGCACTCACTCCTCTTAGGTTTTTTTTCATTCTCCCTTTTTTTTCCAACAAGGCAACACATGTATATATAGGGAACAAATTAGGGTTAACACCAAATTGTCAATAATGTCCCTAAAGCCCAAACTAAATAATTAGTTAAGAAAAAATAAAATTTAAATAATTTAAAAAAAATAAACTTAAAATAAAAACTAATAATCCTATTAATTCCTAAAATAAAAAATATTATAAAAAGAACAAAATTTTTTTCAATATTTTTTATTTTATGATTTTTTGGATATTTTTATGAATAATTTAGAAAAAAGTGAAAAAAAATAATATTTTAAAAAATGATTTAATTAAAATACGAAAATAATAATTAAATAATAATAAAAACTATTTTTGTTATTTTTTTAATGAAAGATAGAAAAATTTAGAGTAAAAATAATAAAAAACAAAAAAAAATGACAAAGGTGAGATTCGAACTCTCAACCTCTCACACTCATAACTCCTTACACATGTCCTCCTGCCAATTGTGCCATTTTTACTTTTTAGAAAAAAAATGCATGCCATATGATATTTACCTGCAAAAAGTCAAACGACTACACAAATTTGTTAGTAATTGATTAAATGCAATGAAATGCGACGACAAATCTTAGGGCAAAATTTGGGGTATTACAGTTATTATGATAATATTTCTCACCCAACCTCTCTTTGATGTTGGCAAAAAAAAATCATGAAGTTTGACTTTGGTTTGACCACAGTTGACCTCAGTTTGACCTTTTAACTGCATTGACTGCTTTTGACTTATCTGATCATCTGACTGAGCAAACTTTTGAGAAAAGTCTTGAAACTTGACGTGGGGGTTCTTATACACATATAAGATGTTATGAAGCTCACTTGAAGTCTTGGAAGTCCATTTAGCCTGATTAAAGTCAAAACCCTAGTTTTGGATGCACTGCTTAGGAGGTGCATTGTCTGAGGGAATTGTCAACTCTTCTGACCAATTGTGAATTTTGTGAACCTTGTGAACCTTCTTGGAACACAAAGTCTTGTATTGTGAGGGCAAATTTTGGGGTGCAACAGCTGCCCCTGTTCAATTTTCTGAAACCTGAGGGGTTAGATTGGTATATTTGCCAGTCGTAACCTGGAAGGTTGAAGGGGATTGAACACAAAAGCCCAAAAATTTGCACTCACCAGTGCATGGAGTGATATTGATGGTTGGTTGAACATGATTGAGTGGGCTTAAAGATGCCACTAGGGGAAAGTTCTTCAGTAGTATAATGAGAACTGTCAGGAGTCTGGAGTAATACTGATGTAACAGCATGTCTTCATGAGGATAGAGCAATCAATAATGATAACCCTAAAGCAGTCTTGAAGTGATAAATCTGACCTCAGGAGGATAGAGCAATCAATAGCTCTAAAGCAGTCTTGAAGTAATAATGGCTTCAGGAGGATAGAGCAATCAATAGCTCTAAAGCAGTCTTGAAGTAATAATGTGATATGTCTTCAGGAGGATAGAGCAATCAATAGCTCTAAAGCAGTCTTGAAATAATAATGTGATATGTCTTCAGGAGGATAGAGCAATCAATAGCTCTAAAGCAGTCTTGAAGTAATGATTTCAGGAGGATAGAGCAATGGATAGCTCTAAAGCAGTCTTGAAATAATAATGTAATTTCAGGAGGATAGAGCAATGGATAACTCTAAAGCAGTCTTGAAATAATTAGATGGCTTCAGGAGGATAGAGCAATGAATAGCTCTAAAGCAGTCTTGAAGTAGTAATATGACCTCATGAGGATAGAGCAATGAATAGCTCTAAAGCAGTCTTGAAGTAATAGGATGATTTCAGGAGGATAGAGCAATCAGTAGCTCTAAAGCAGTCTTGAAGTCATGAGAGGCTATCAGGAGGATAAAATAACCCTGAGGTTACAATAAAGCAGTCCCAAAGTAATAAGAAGCTCATCAGGAGGATAAAGTAACCCTGAGGTTACAATAAAGCAGTCCCAAAGATCATAAGCTTGTTTGTTGGATAATTAACCTGAAAACAAGGTAGCATTCTGTATAACAACATTAGTTTATGCTTTATGTATGCATGTATGACATGATGCACTTAGGTAATGTACTATAGACATATATGTTATGGTATGATGTAAATGATGTATGTATGCTATGACACTGCTGGAAGTGTCTGGATATTCTTGTATAACAACTGCTGGCCAAGGAAAATAAATCCCGATTCGTTGTTGAAGAATATATAACCCTCCGTCTGCTGGGGATAACAAGGTATAGATAACCTCCCGTTGTTGGGGATAGTAGGGTATAGATAACCTTCGTTTTCGTTTGATAGTAGGATAAGTATAACATCCCGTCTTCGTTCATCGTGCCCTTATTGGAAAGTAATTTCCCGTATATCCGTATGAGGATAAAAGAGATGGATATAAATTCCAGGGGAGATTAGACTTTGTGAAAATGGATTAGTCCTACTGATGGTTTGTAACTGCCTTGTAAAGATGAGCCGGCGAAGCTTCGTTGAAGTCCTTCCCTCGTTCGTCCTTAGTAAATACTATTACTGCATTTTCATGCATTTCTGGTAAACATCAATCATATTAAAAGCATACATGCATTTCTGGTAAACATCAATCATATTCAAAGGCATACATACATTCAAACACAACCAATGGACGTTTCGCTTATGTAAATAGGGTAAAAGTAAATCTGGATTCAAAAGATGGAATTTATTTATATCAAAAGTGACCCATACACGGGTAAGTTTGTACAAGGAGACATAAACCCTAGTAAGAGAATTTTGTCATGAAGTTTTACAAAAAGAATCAGCTATGTGGGAAATAATCCTATTGAGTTTCAATTCTACTATTGCCACTCAAGTATCTCATCTTCTTGCTGTTGAGACGGAAACGATTGGATTGAGCTTTATCTGTTTGAGCTTGAGTAAGTAGTACAACTGGTTGCAGTTTCATGAGTGATCCAAACGAGACATAGTCATACGCTTTAATCCCTAACTTTTGCCTGGATTGCCCTTTCAGGTTTTCAATCCACCGGGATACCCTTTTTTTGCCCAAGCCGCCTTTTCAGGTTTTCGACTTGCCGGGTGTACATCTTTTTATATATATATCCCTAATTTTTGCCCAAACCCTTTTGGTTTGCCGGGATGCCCTTATTTTTGCCTAGGCCTGTCAACCTAGCGGGTCTCTTTTTATGCGTAGTATTTTTTAACTATGTCTGCGTTTACAGGTTGTGGGAAGTCTTCACCATCCATTGTAGTCAGTATCATGGCACCTCCTGAGAACACTGTCTTGACTACAAATGGTCCCTCATATGTTGGAGTCCACTTGCCCCTTCAGTGTCAATCTCATTGCAGTATGCAGGCTTCTCAAATCTATCAATGGTAATCTTGAGAGCTTCATCATCCCAGCTTATCTCAAACATAGATGCCATGGTGGCCAATGCGTCTGCCAACTGATTCTCTCTTCGTGGAATATGTCCAAAAGTAATCTCTTTGAAATGTGGGATCAAAGACAACACATGTTCTCTGTAAGGAATGAGATTATCATGCTTTGTATCCCAATCTCCTTTAATCTGACTTACTACCAGAGCTGAATCTCCATACACCTCAAGGAACTGAATCTTCATATCAATAGCAACTTGCATACCCATGATACATGCCTCATACTCAGCCATGTTATTGGTACAATAGAAACAAAGTCTGGCAGTAATCGGGGTATGACAACCTTCAGGGGAACTAATCACAACACCAACACCATTACCATGTGCATTGGAGGCTCCATCAAAAACCATAGTCCATCGGGATCCTTGTTCAGGTCCGTCATATTGTCCAGGTTCTTTGGTAACAGACATAATGTCTTCATCAGGGAACTCAAAATTCATTGACTGGTAATCATCTACTGCTTGATGAGCCAAATGATCAGCAACAACACTCCCCTTAATGGCCTTCTGAGTAGTATACTGTATATCATATTCCGTCAAGATCATTTGCCATCTTGCAATTCTTCCGGAGAGAGCAGGTTTCTCAAATATGTACTTGATTGGATCCATCTTCGAAATCAACAAGGTAGTATGGGTCAACATATACTGTCTTAGTCGGCGAGCAGCCCATGCCAAAGCGCAGCAAGTTTTCTCGAGCAGTGAGTATCTTGTTTCACAGTCGGTAAACTTTTTGCTAAGGTAGTATATTGCCTGCTCTTTTCGACCAGACTCGTCACGTTGCCCCAATACACACCCCATTGAGTTGTCTAATACTGTTAAATACATAATCAAGGGTCTTCCATCAACTGGTGGCATTAAAATTGGAGGTTCTAGCAAATATCTCTTGATTTCATCAAAGGCAGTCTGGCACTCATCATTCCATTCCATCACCTGATCTTTCTTCAACAACTTGAAGATTGGCTCACAGATGGTAGTTAATTGGGAAATAAATCTTGCAATGTAGTTCAATCGTCCCAAGAAACCTCTAACCTCCTTCTCAGTACGGGGAGCTGGCATCTCTCGTATAGCTTTCACTTTTGCAGGATCCACTTCAATACCTTTTCCACTGACAATGAAACCCAGGAGCTTTCCAGATCTAACTCCAAAAGTACACTTGTTTGGATTTAATCTCAACCTGTATTTCTTCAACCTCTCAAACAACTTGTGCAGATGATCAAGATGTTGTTCTTCATTCTGAGACCTGGCTATCATATCATCCACATATACCTCTATCTCATGATGAATCATATCATGAAACAAAGCCACCATAGCACGCTGATATGTTGCCCCTGCATTCTTCAAACCAAATGGCATTACCTTATAGCAAAAGGTGCCCCACTGTGTCACAAATGTAGTCTTCTCCATATCTTCAGGTGCCATCTTGATTTGATTGTAACCATAGAAACCATCCATAAAAGAGAATACCTTATGCTGAGCAGTGTTGTCTACCAGAATATCAATATGAGGAAGTGGAAAGTCATCTTTAGGGCTAGCCTTGTTCAGATCTCTGTAGTCTACACACATACGTACCTTACCATCTTTCTTAGGAACTGGTACCACATTTGCAACCCACTGAGGATAAGAAGTTACGGCCAAGAACCCTGCATTGAACTGTTTCATTACCTCTGCTTTGATCTTTTCTGACATTTCAGGACGCATACGGAGAACCTTCTGCTTCTTTGGACGACAATCTTCTTTCACTGGCAAACGGTGAACCACAATGTCTGTATCCAACCCTGGCATATCTTCATAAGACCAAGCAAAGATCTCCACATAGTCACGTAGCATCTGAATCAACCTGCTCTTGACATTGTCCTCTAAATCAGCCCCTACCTTGACCTCTTTTCTGTTTTCTTCAGTTCCCAGATTCACAACTTCGACTGGCTCTTCATGTGGCTGTATAGCTTTCTCTTCTTGTTGTAACAACCTAGCAAGCTCTACAGGTATTTCACAATCGTCCTCGTTTCCGTCTTCAGTTTGATAGATCGGATTCTCGAAATTGTAATTGGCAATAGTAGAACTGTTATCAACTGGATCCAGAGTGGATGAGGATCTGTATTTTAGTGACGTGGGTGTGTGTAAGAACACATAGCTGATAAAGCAAAAATAAAAGAAAAAGAAAGACAAGGAACACAATATTTACGAAAACGAAACGTCCACTGATTTTATTGAATGAAGTATGCAAATGAAATGGCAACCCGTAACAAGCACACCATTGTGCCCCGGGTAAGGCACATGGCTTGAAAGTTTTAATTGTTCCAGAAATTATAAATTTAAAAACATAACACAGTAATAGTATTTACTCCTGACTAAAGGAGATAGGGATAACATCTTCAGCTGTCCAATTATTGAGTCCAGCACCCACAGTAGGAAAAATCCATGCCTCCAAGTTGTAGTCTTCATCTCGATCTCCCACAGCATTGATAACCCCTTGATTGGTGATACGAACAGCACGGGCACGACGGACAACCTTCTGGGACTCTGCAGTGAAACCCAAACCAAACTTGTCAGACTTGTATGGCATATCAGGAAGCTGACCCCAAATAGTACAACCACCTTCTTCCACCACAGCTTTTGCATCATTGAGGGAGGCCATTGCCATTGTTGGAGGGTTTCTGATGACCACAGGAACCTTCTTCACAGCAGGAGGAGTCACACAATCCTTAACAGCCCAGGGAACCACTTCAAATGACTGACATGGAGTTTCAATGTATTCACCTTCTACTTCTAGATGCTTGAAAGTGTTTACATGGCTGACAAAGTATTCTTCCTCTCCAAAGACAGTAACAACTTTTCCATTCACCGGATATCTCAACTTTTGATGTAATGTGGAGGTCACAGCACCTGCCCCATGGATCCAGGGACGACCAAGCAGACATGAGTACGAAGGACGAATATCCATCACATAGAATGTAGCAGTGAACACCTGAGAGCCAACCTTGATTGGAAGATCAATTTCCCCATGCACTACTCTTCTAGAACCATCAAAAGCCTTTACCACAATATTACTGGGCTTCAATACCGTATCTTCAGGACTCAGCTTGTTCAGGACTTCCTTAGGCATTGGATAGGTTCAGGATCAGCTCTTGGAACTGTGCATTCTGTGCCTGGAGATCCTTAACTGATTGTTCAAGAGCCATTGCTGAAATAAACAGCGAGAAGATGAGAAACCTGTGCACAATTATAAACCTGTGATGCAATGATATGGGAATGCATATGCAATGTTTTCAAGGACCGCAGGATTTAAATTTGCTTAAACAAACAAGAAAGTAACTTTTTATTAGTAATAACTTGTTTTGCCTTTTAGGCTTACAAAAAATGAAAACGAAATAAGTACAAAAGATGGGGTTTTAAGTCTCCCATGGACGTTTCCTCTTTGTGTTGAGGTATGAGTTGAGGTTTCGTTCCTCATGAAGTAGCTTTGTTAGCTCTAGGATCCTTGCTTGGCTTGCTTTGTAATGAGCCTCGAAAGTATCCCTTTGCTCTTTCAGTTGGATCCATGATCTCTGCAAGTCTTCCATATCAGTAGGCATGTCTGGGTGAAGGATGGTATAAGCTGTGTCTCCTTCAGCAACAGGTTCCATGGTAACTGGTAGGACGGCAGGATATGGCATCATGAGTGTCTGAGCACGAGATCGTACCCATCTGAGATAAGCCTCCATAGGAATAGTGTACTTAGGCTCCAGTGTCTTGCTGTCAATCCTGTTTACTTTTCCTCAAGCTCGGATGAATCTCTGACGGTAACCCTGAAGATCGTTGTCGTAATCAAACACAATGCCCTGAATCAACATGTCATGTGGACCATTGCTCCGGGCGTAACCAAACTGTCGTAAAGCTAGAGATGGGTTGTAGGTGATGCCTCCTCTTATGCCTAGAAGTGATACATTAGGAAACTCCCCACAACGGTCAATGATGGTGACATTCTCCATAGATCTGGAGCACCAATGGATGTCTGAGTGAGAAAGTGACATGATCCTCTTGGACCATCTGAACCCTTGCTCATTCTTCATTACTGAGCGAGGAAGGTGAGAAATAAACCACCTAGAAAGTAAAGGTATGCAGCACATCAAAGTTCCTCTTGCCCTTGTAGTACGGGTGTGAAGAGAATGTAGGATGTCTCCAAGTAAGGTAGGCACTGGATTGTGACTCAGGAATATGTTGATGGCATGAACGTCTATGAACTGATCAGGATTGGGGAACAACACTAAGCCATAAATCAATAAGGCTAAGATCTCCTCAAAAGCATCGTAGCTCATAGCCTTCAAGAACATTTGAGCTTTATCCACTAATACCTTGGCAAGAATACCTTTAACTCCACTTCTCGTCTCTAGAACAATGTCAGACTTCTTCAGATGTAGAGCTGCAGCAATAACTTCTGGTTTAAGCTCCTTCTCTAAGCCTGTGAATGGCTTCTGATCAAGAACAGGTATACCCAGAAGTTTAGAGAACTCCTCCATGGTTGGAACCAGCTGATAATCAGGAAATGTAAAGCAATGGTGCTTAGGGTCAAAGAACTGAAACAGCACACTCATCATGTCTTCACTGAACCCTGAAGTAACTAGATCCAATAAGTGACCATGTCTCTTGTTGAACTGGGAATGATCGGGCACTAGGGAAACCAACTCCTTGAGCTGAGCAGGTATCCCTACAAAGTTGATCCTGATGGTGTTTCTACGAGCAGAAGCCATGACCTGCAACAAAGAACAAAGATAAATCCTTTGGTCCTTGAAATGGTTAGGGAAAATGATATGCTTATGATGCATGATGATGTCATGATGTCATGCTCAATCACAAACATGTGGCACACACAAACAAGTCACACCATAGCCCTAGGTTTAAAGGCTTGCATGAGGTTCAAAGGCAAGTACCCTCCCCTGAAGTTAGATGGTTCATCCTGTCCTACAAAAGTAACCAGGTTCTAAGGGATCTCAATATCATTGATCTTTCACAAGGGTGGTTGTTCAGAAGGCAACTTACTTGCCAACCAAAACCCTCCAAGTTTAAGATCTCAATGAGCGTAGTATCGAGTGTCAACCAACTTCAGCCTGCACCAAAGTCGGTTACCTCACTACTTTCTAAAGGCCAAGATGAGTTAACTAGGGTTCTAAAAGTCAGTTAGTGCATTGACAACATATGGCAGCCTCAATATTATCCTCAACTTGACTTAAGGAATATAAGCACCAACCGAGAAGTCGCACTAACTATGGCCACCAGATCAACCGTATCGATATACGTCGTACAGTTTCCTTGGTCTATTGCCATTTACCTAAGGTACACTAGATCCGGGTTAGGACCTTTCACACATAAGAGCACCCCAACAATATAATAATAAAGCAAACAAGGCAAACAATTTAAAGTGATCTTAATTCCTAAGGGTACCCCTCTTAAATAAATCCCCAGCAGAGTCGCCAGTTCTGTAACACGGTGGGAGAACTGACTTTAAACAATGTTGCGGATAGCAAGAGTCGCCACCGACTTTTATTTTATCCATAAGGAAAGGTTATAAAAGAACAGGAAAGACCTTAGAGAATATTTTGGGTCCGGGGGGTAGGTTATGAAAAGGGAAGGTGTTAGCACCCTTTTCATCCATGGTTATCCATGGGCTCTTAGGTACTTAAGCTCACTTTTGAATTGTTTTGAAAGTGTAGTGTGTGAATAGAAAATTTTCAGAATAGTTAATAAATAATCCATGTAAGGATGTGTTAAGAACTTGTTTGAAAACTTGTTGAAAATTTGTTTAAGTGCGAAACAGTTTTGAAGTGAGCAAGCACCTAGGAGTAACCTACCCTAATGTTTAAAGGTCTTTCTTATTCTTCATTCTTTCCTTTAGTAAGACTATCCCTACTATAATGGAGTAGGTAGTCCTTACTTTGGATGTTAAGGGACATGTGAGGGACAATTTGACTTTGAAGGCCATTGTGGGATGTAATAAGCACATATAAGGGACCATCATCATTTTTCGAAAGGGACTCGATTCGTAAAGGCAACCATAAGGGACTTTGATGATTTTTTCTATTTGAGGGACTTGCTTTATACACCCCACTTAACCATTATTCGTAGGCAACTTGAGGGATATCCTTAGGAAGTGAGACGGCGATTAAAATCGACTTACGTGTGTGACGTGTTTATTTTAATTATCTTTATTTAAAAGTGATCTAAATTTATTTTAATATTACATACATGTTGTTACACTCCCTAATTACTAACCATAATAGTAATTAAATAATTAAACAACTTTACATCCAAGAAACAATTACAAAATAATAAGCAAAATAATTAAATAGCAAAGATAAATAAAATATAAATAAGCAATAATAAATAATAAAGGGGGTTAATTCTAAGTTTACTCGGCAAGACATCGCATCTTGTGCCTACGTATCCTTACGGGAGTGGAATCAGAGTAATCGTAGTTCCCCTCAATAGGGAGGTTAGAAACTTCTTGACTGTGGTCAAGGTCTCAAGGGGAATAAACGCATCTTAAGGACACGCTTACGTGGAGTGTAGGAACTCCAAATCTCTACGTTGAAATGTTAAGTTGTAATTAGGGTTAGGTTAGGGATTCCGCGGCGGGAAACCCTAAAATGAGCGCGGCGGCTCTTTGACCTAATGCTAGGGGTAAAATTGTAATTTTTGCCTGCGGCGAGGCATTTGTGAAAATTAGGGTTTGTAAAAGTTGTAAGGGTTGAAGGTGAGGACTATTGACACGGCGGTCAAATGCTAGACCTAATTCCTTCAGAGTGTGCAATGTGACAGAAATAATAGTAAACGCGTGAGATAATTGAATCATGCAAACACAGAGATAATGTCATAATTTAAACCATGCAAGCAGAAATTTAAAGGCAGAATTTAAAGAGCGATTGTTAAGTTCGCGAGGTTACATGAGAGGAGCAGATACAATATGATAATGAAATTTGAATTGAACAATAATAAAATAAAATAAATAACGGTTCTAGTTATTATTTTAAAAAAAGGATTTTAGTTATTATTTTAAATTTATCTAAAAAAAGTTTTTCTTAAAAATAATAGGTTTTCATATTAATTTGGAAAAGATGTTAATGTTATTTATTTTAAAAAACAGATTTTTATATTATAACAAATTTTAATAAATTAATGATAACAATAATAATAATAATGGTAATAATAATGATAATAATGATAATAATAATAAATAATGATAATAATAATAATAATAATAATAATAATAATAATAATAATAATAATAATAATAATAATAAAGCAATAATGAATTTTAAATGTGCCAAATCACCCAACAATGTTGCTAACGCAGAAATGCGCTCATCGCAACCAGATCTAAATCGGACGAAACAAAATTTATCGCAAAGAAAAAGAAATTAAGCAAAAAATAGTATTATTGCTCACACAAAAATGCGATCATCGCAACCAGATCGAACTAACACAAATGTCACGCGTCATGCACACAAATGTGCAAACATCGTATCGACATAATTCGATCAAAAATCTTATATATATAAACTCTAACAATTTAAAAATTATATATATATAAACGTAACAGTAATAGATAAAGAAAAAGAAATAACGGTAATAGATGAAGAAAAAGAAATAACGGTAAAAGATGAAGAAAAAGAA
Organism: Lathyrus sativus; assembly: GCA_963859935.3. Classification (NCBI taxonomy): domain Eukaryota; kingdom Viridiplantae; phylum Streptophyta; class Magnoliopsida; order Fabales; family Fabaceae; genus Lathyrus; species Lathyrus sativus. The sequence goes on from OZ012739.1 coordinate 611,121,355, forward strand.
ACAACAGTAATAGATGAAGGAAAAGAAATAACGGTAAACGATGAAGAAAAAGAAACAATAGTAATGGATGAAGAAGAAAACTAAATAACGGCAAACGGCACTCACTCCTCTTAGGTTTTTTTTCATTCTCCCTTTTTTTTCCAACAAGGCAACACATGTATATATAGGGAACAAATTAGGGTTAACACCAAATTGTCAATAATGTCCCTAAAGCCCAAACTAAATAATTAGTTAAGAAAAAATAAAATTTAAATAATTTAAAAAAAATAAACTTAAAATAAAAACTAATAATCCTATTAATTCCTAAAATAAAAAATATTATAAAAAGAACAAAATTTTTTTCAATATTTTTTATTTTATGATTTTTTGGATATTTTTATGAATAATTTAGAAAAAAGTGAAAAAAAATAATATTTTAAAAAATGATTTAATTAAAATACGAAAATAATAATTAAATAATAATAAAAACTATTTTTGTTATTTTTTTAATGAAAGATAGAAAAATTTAGAGTAAAAATAATAAAAAACAAAAAAAAATGACAAAGGTGAGATTCGAACTCTCAACCTCTCACACTCATAACTCCTTACACATGTCCTCCTGCCAATTGTGCCATTTTTACTTTTTAGAAAAAAAATGCATGCCATATGATATTTACCTGCAAAAAGTCAAACGACTACACAAATTTGTTAGTAATTGATTAAATGCAATGAAATGCGACGACAAATCTTAGGGCAAAATTTGGGGTATTACAGTTATTATGATAATATTTCTCACCCAACCTCTCTTTGATGTTGGCAAAAAAAAATCATGAAGTTTGACTTTGGTTTGACCACAGTTGACCTCAGTTTGACCTTTTAACTGCATTGACTGCTTTTGACTTATCTGATCATCTGACTGAGCAAACTTTTGAGAAAAGTCTTGAAACTTGACGTGGGGGTTCTTATACACATATAAGATGTTATGAAGCTCACTTGAAGTCTTGGAAGTCCATTTAGCCTGATTAAAGTCAAAACCCTAGTTTTGGATGCACTGCTTAGGAGGTGCATTGTCTGAGGGAATTGTCAACTCTTCTGACCAATTGTGAATTTTGTGAACCTTGTGAACCTTCTTGGAACACAAAGTCTTGTATTGTGAGGGCAAATTTTGGGGTGCAACAGCTGCCCCTGTTCAATTTTCTGAAACCTGAGGGGTTAGATTGGTATATTTGCCAGTCGTAACCTGGAAGGTTGAAGGGGATTGAACACAAAAGCCCAAAAATTTGCACTCACCAGTGCATGGAGTGATATTGATGGTTGGTTGAACATGATTGAGTGGGCTTAAAGATGCCACTAGGGGAAAGTTCTTCAGTAGTATAATGAGAACTGTCAGGAGTCTGGAGTAATACTGATGTAACAGCATGTCTTCATGAGGATAGAGCAATCAATAATGATAACCCTAAAGCAGTCTTGAAGTGATAAATCTGACCTCAGGAGGATAGAGCAATCAATAGCTCTAAAGCAGTCTTGAAGTAATAATGGCTTCAGGAGGATAGAGCAATCAATAGCTCTAAAGCAGTCTTGAAGTAATAATGTGATATGTCTTCAGGAGGATAGAGCAATCAATAGCTCTAAAGCAGTCTTGAAATAATAATGTGATATGTCTTCAGGAGGATAGAGCAATCAATAGCTCTAAAGCAGTCTTGAAGTAATGATTTCAGGAGGATAGAGCAATGGATAGCTCTAAAGCAGTCTTGAAATAATAATGTAATTTCAGGAGGATAGAGCAATGGATAACTCTAAAGCAGTCTTGAAATAATTAGATGGCTTCAGGAGGATAGAGCAATGAATAGCTCTAAAGCAGTCTTGAAGTAGTAATATGACCTCATGAGGATAGAGCAATGAATAGCTCTAAAGCAGTCTTGAAGTAATAGGATGATTTCAGGAGGATAGAGCAATCAGTAGCTCTAAAGCAGTCTTGAAGTCATGAGAGGCTATCAGGAGGATAAAATAACCCTGAGGTTACAATAAAGCAGTCCCAAAGTAATAAGAAGCTCATCAGGAGGATAAAGTAACCCTGAGGTTACAATAAAGCAGTCCCAAAGATCATAAGCTTGTTTGTTGGATAATTAACCTGAAAACAAGGTAGCATTCTGTATAACAACATTAGTTTATGCTTTATGTATGCATGTATGACATGATGCACTTAGGTAATGTACTATAGACATATATGTTATGGTATGATGTAAATGATGTATGTATGCTATGACACTGCTGGAAGTGTCTGGATATTCTTGTATAACAACTGCTGGCCAAGGAAAATAAATCCCGATTCGTTGTTGAAGAATATATAACCCTCCGTCTGCTGGGGATAACAAGGTATAGATAACCTCCCGTTGTTGGGGATAGTAGGGTATAGATAACCTTCGTTTTCGTTTGATAGTAGGATAAGTATAACATCCCGTCTTCGTTCATCGTGCCCTTATTGGAAAGTAATTTCCCGTATATCCGTATGAGGATAAAAGAGATGGATATAAATTCCAGGGGAGATTAGACTTTGTGAAAATGGATTAGTCCTACTGATGGTTTGTAACTGCCTTGTAAAGATGAGCCGGCGAAGCTTCGTTGAAGTCCTTCCCTCGTTCGTCCTTAGTAAATACTATTACTGCATTTTCATGCATTTCTGGTAAACATCAATCATATTAAAAGCATACATGCATTTCTGGTAAACATCAATCATATTCAAAGGCATACATACATTCAAACACAACCAATGGACGTTTCGCTTATGTAAATAGGGTAAAAGTAAATCTGGATTCAAAAGATGGAATTTATTTATATCAAAAGTGACCCATACACGGGTAAGTTTGTACAAGGAGACATAAACCCTAGTAAGAGAATTTTGTCATGAAGTTTTACAAAAAGAATCAGCTATGTGGGAAATAATCCTATTGAGTTTCAATTCTACTATTGCCACTCAAGTATCTCATCTTCTTGCTGTTGAGACGGAAACGATTGGATTGAGCTTTATCTGTTTGAGCTTGAGTAAGTAGTACAACTGGTTGCAGTTTCATGAGTGATCCAAACGAGACATAGTCATACGCTTTAATCCCTAACTTTTGCCTGGATTGCCCTTTCAGGTTTTCAATCCACCGGGATACCCTTTTTTTGCCCAAGCCGCCTTTTCAGGTTTTCGACTTGCCGGGTGTACATCTTTTTATATATATATCCCTAATTTTTGCCCAAACCCTTTTGGTTTGCCGGGATGCCCTTATTTTTGCCTAGGCCTGTCAACCTAGCGGGTCTCTTTTTATGCGTAGTATTTTTTAACTATGTCTGCGTTTACAGGTTGTGGGAAGTCTTCACCATCCATTGTAGTCAGTATCATGGCACCTCCTGAGAACACTGTCTTGACTACAAATGGTCCCTCATATGTTGGAGTCCACTTGCCCCTTCAGTGTCAATCTCATTGCAGTATGCAGGCTTCTCAAATCTATCAATGGTAATCTTGAGAGCTTCATCATCCCAGCTTATCTCAAACATAGATGCCATGGTGGCCAATGCGTCTGCCAACTGATTCTCTCTTCGTGGAATATGTCCAAAAGTAATCTCTTTGAAATGTGGGATCAAAGACAACACATGTTCTCTGTAAGGAATGAGATTATCATGCTTTGTATCCCAATCTCCTTTAATCTGACTTACTACCAGAGCTGAATCTCCATACACCTCAAGGAACTGAATCTTCATATCAATAGCAACTTGCATACCCATGATACATGCCTCATACTCAGCCATGTTATTGGTACAATAGAAACAAAGTCTGGCAGTAATCGGGGTATGACAACCTTCAGGGGAACTAATCACAACACCAACACCATTACCATGTGCATTGGAGGCTCCATCAAAAACCATAGTCCATCGGGATCCTTGTTCAGGTCCGTCATATTGTCCAGGTTCTTTGGTAACAGACATAATGTCTTCATCAGGGAACTCAAAATTCATTGACTGGTAATCATCTACTGCTTGATGAGCCAAATGATCAGCAACAACACTCCCCTTAATGGCCTTCTGAGTAGTATATTGTATATCATATTCCGTCAAGATCATTTGCCATCTTGCAATTCTTCCGGAGAGAGCAGGTTTCTCAAATATGTACTTGATTGGATCCATCTTCGAAATCAACAAGGTAGTATGGGTCAACATATACTGTCTTAGTCGGCGAGCAGCCCATGCCAAAGCGCAGCAAGTTTTCTCGAGCAGTGAGTATCTTGTTTCACAGTCGGTAAACTTTTTGCTAAGGTAGTATATTGCCTGCTCTTTTCGACCAGACTCGTCACGTTGCCCCAATACACACCCCATTGAGTTGTCTAATACTGTTAAATACATAATCAAGGGTCTTCCATCAACTGGTGGCATTAAAATTGGAGGTTCTAGCAAATATCTCTTGATTTCATCAAAGGCAGTCTGGCACTCATCATTCCATTCCATCACCTGATCTTTCTTCAACAACTTGAAGATTGGCTCACAGATGGTAGTTAATTGGGAAATAAATCTTGCAATGTAGTTCAATCGTCCCAAGAAACCTCTAACCTCCTTCTCAGTACGGGGAGCTGGCATCTCTCGTATAGCTTTCACTTTTGCAGGATCCACTTCAATACCTTTTCCACTGACAATGAAACCCAGGAGCTTTCCAGATCTAACTCCAAAAGTACACTTGTTTGGATTTAATCTCAACCTGTATTTCTTCAACCTCTCAAACAACTTGTGCAGATGATCAAGATGTTGTTCTTCATTCTGAGACCTGGCTATCATATCATCCACATATACCTCTATCTCATGATGAATCATATCATGAAACAAAGCCACCATAGCACGCTGATATGTTGCCCCTGCATTCTTCAAACCAAATGGCATTACCTTATAGCAAAAGGTGCCCCACTGTGTCACAAATGTAGTCTTCTCCATATCTTCAGGTGCCATCTTGATTTGATTGTAACCATAGAAACCATCCATAAAAGAGAATACCTTATGCTGAGCAGTGTTGTCTACCAGAATATCAATATGAGGAAGTGGAAAGTCATCTTTAGGGCTAGCCTTGTTCAGATCTCTGTAGTCTACACACATACGTACCTTACCATCTTTCTTAGGAACTGGTACCACATTTGCAACCCACTGAGGATAAGAAGTTACGGCCAAGAACCCTGCATTGAACTGTTTCATTACCTCTGCTTTGATCTTTTCTGACATTTCAGGACGCATACGGAGAACCTTCTGCTTCTTTGGACGACAATCTTCTTTCACTGGCAAACGGTGAACCACAATGTCTGTATCCAACCCTGGCATATCTTCATAAGACCAAGCAAAGATCTCCACATAGTCACGTAGCATCTGAATCAACCTGCTCTTGACATTGTCCTCTAAATCAGCCCCTACCTTGACCTCTTTTCTGTTTTCTTCAGTTCCCAGATTCACAACTTCGACTGGCTCTTCATGTGGCTGTATAGCTTTCTCTTCTTGTTGTAACAACCTAGCAAGCTCTACAGGTATTTCACAATCGTCCTCGTTTCCGTCTTCAGTTTGATAGATCGGATTCTCGAAATTGTAATTGGCAATAGTAGAACTGTTATCAACTGGATCCAGAGTGGATGAGGATCTGTATTTTAGTGACGTGGGTGTGTGTAAGAACACATAGCTGATAAAGCAAAAATAAAAGAAAAAGAAAGACAAGGAACACAATATTTACGAAAACGAAACGTCCACTGATTTTATTGAATGAAGTATGCAAATGAAATGGCAACCCGTAACAAGCACACCATTGTGCCCCGGGTAAGGCACATGGCTTGAAAGTTTTAATTGTTCCAGAAATTATAAATTTAAAAACATAACACAGTAATAGTATTTACTCCTGACTAAAGGAGATAGGGATAACATCTTCAGCTGTCCAATTATTGAGTCCAGCACCCACAGTAGGAAAAATCCATGCCTCCAAGTTGTAGTCTTCATCTCGATCTCCCACAGCATTGATAACCCCTTGATTGGTGATACGAACAGCACGGGCACGACGGACAACCTTCTGGGACTCTGCAGTGAAACCCAAACCAAACTTGTCAGACTTGTATGGCATATCAGGAAGCTGACCCCAAATAGTACAACCACCTTCTTCCACCACAGCTTTTGCATCATTGAGGGAGGCCATTGCCATTGTTGGAGGGTTTCTGATGACCACAGGAACCTTCTTCACAGCAGGAGGAGTCACACAATCCTTAACAGCCCAGGGAACCACTTCAAATGACTGACATGGAGTTTCAATGTATTCACCTTCTACTTCTAGATGCTTGAAAGTGTTTACATGGCTGACAAAGTATTCTTCCTCTCCAAAGACAGTAACAACTTTTCCATTCACCGGATATCTCAACTTTTGATGTAATGTGGAGGTCACAGCACCTACCCCATGGATCCAGGGACGACCAAGCAGACATGAGTACGAAGGACGAATATCCATCACATAGAATGTAGCAGTGAACACCTGAGAGCCAACCTTGATTGGAAGATCAATTTCCCCATGCACTACTCTTCTAGAACCATCAAAAGCCTTTACCACAATATTACTGGGCTTCAATACCGTATCTTCAGGACTCAGCTTGTTCAGGACTTCCTTAGGCATTGGATAGGTTCAGGATCAGCTCTTGGAACTGTGCATTCTGTGCCTGGAGATCCTTAACTGATTGTTCAAGAGCCATTGCTGAAATAAACAGCGAGAAGATGAGAAACCTGTGCACAATTATAAACCTGTGATGCAATGATATGGGAATGCATATGCAATGTTTTCAAGGACCGCAGGATTTAAATTTGCTTAAACAAACAAGAAAGTAACTTTTTATTAGTAATAACTTGTTTTGCCTTTTAGGCTTACAAAAAATGAAAACGAAATAAGTACAAAAGATGGGGTTTTAAGTCTCCCATGGACGTTTCCTCTTTGTGTTGAGGTATGAGTTGAGGTTTCGTTCCTCATGAAGTAGCTTTGTTAGCTCTAGGATCCTTGCTTGGCTTGCTTTGTAATGAGCCTCGAAAGTATCCCTTTGCTCTTTCAGTTGGATCCATGATCTCTGCAAGTCTTCCATATCAGTAGGCATGTCTGGGTGAAGGATGGTATAAGCTGTGTCTCCTTCAGCAACAGGTTCCATGGTAACTGGTAGGACGGCAGGATATGGCATCATGAGTGTCTGAGCACGAGATCGTACCCATCTGAGATAAGCCTCCATAGGAATAGTGTACTTAGGCTCCAGTGTCTTGCTGTCAATCCTGTTTACTTTTCCTCAAGCTCGGATGAATCTCTGACGGTAACCCTGAAGATCGTTGTCGTAATCAAACACAATGCCCTGAATCAACATGTCATGTGGACCATTGCTCCGGGCGTAACCAAACTGTCGTAAAGCTAGAGATGGGTTGTAGGTGATGCCTCCTCTTATGCCTAGAAGTGATACATTAGGAAACTCCCCACAACGGTCAATGATGGTGACATTCTCCATAGATCTGGAGCACCAATGGATGTCTGAGTGAGAAAGTGACATGATCCTCTTGGACCATCTGAACCCTTGCTCATTCTTCATTACTGAGCGAGGAAGGTGAGAAATAAACCACCTAGAAAGTAAAGGTATGCAGCACATCAAAGTTCCTCTTGCCCTTGTAGTACGGGTGTGAAGAGAATGTAGGATGTCTCCAAGTAAGGTAGGCACTGGATTGTGACTCAGGAATATGTTGATGGCATGAACGTCTATGAACTGATCAGGATTGGGGAACAACACTAAGCCATAAATCAATAAGGCTAAGATCTCCTCAAAAGCATCGTAGCTCATAGCCTTCAAGAACATTTGAGCTTTATCCACTAATACCTTGGCAAGAATACCTTTAACTCCACTTCTCGTCTCTAGAACAATGTCAGACTTCTTCAGATGTAGAGCTGCAGCAATAACTTCTGGTTTAAGCTCCTTCTCTAAGCCTGTGAATGGCTTCTGATCAAGAACAGGTATACCCAGAAGTTTAGAGAACTCCTCCATGGTTGGAACCAGCTGATAATCAGGAAATGTAAAGCAATGGTGCTTAGGGTCAAAGAACTGAAACAGCACACTCATCATGTCTTCACTGAACCCTGAAGTAACTAGATCCAATAAGTGACCATGTCTCTTGTTGAACTGGGAATGATCGGGCACTAGGGAAACCAACTCCTTGAGCTGAGCAGGTATCCCTACAAAGTTGATCCTGATGGTGTTTCTACGAGCAGAAGCCATGACCTGCAACAAAGAACAAAGATAAATCCTTTGGTCCTTGAAATGGTTAGGGAAAATGATATGCTTATGATGCATGATGATGTCATGATGTCATGCTCAATCACAAACATGTGGCACACACAAACAAGTCACACCATAGCCCTAGGTTTAAAGGCTTGCATGAGGTTCAAAGGCAAGTACCCTCCCCTGAAGTTAGATGGTTCATCCTGTCCTACAAAAGTAACCAGGTTCTAAGGGATCTCAATATCATTGATCTTTCACAAGGGTGGTTGTTCAGAAGGCAACTTACTTGCCAACCAAAACCCTCCAAGTTTAAGATCTCAATGAGCGTAGTATCGAGTGTCAACCAACTTCAGCCTGCACCAAAGTCGGTTACCTCACTACTTTCTAAAGGCCAAGATGAGTTAACTAGGGTTCTAAAAGTCAGTTAGTGCATTGACAACATATGGCAGCCTCAATATTATCCTCAACTTGACTTAAGGAATATAAGCACCAACCGAGAAGTCGCACTAACTATGGCCACCAGATCAACCGTATCGATATACGTCGTACAGTTTCCTTGGTCTATTGCCATTTACCTAAGGTACACTAGATCCGGGTTAGGACCTTTCACACATAAGAGCACCCCAACAATATAATAATAAAGCAAACAAGGCAAACAATTTAAAGTGATCTTAATTCCTAAGGGTACCCCTCTTAAATAAATCCCCAGCAGAGTCGCCAGTTCTGTAACACGGTGGGAGAACTGACTTTAAACAATGTTGCGGATAGCAAGAGTCGCCACCGACTTTTATTTTATCCATAAGGAAAGGTTATAAAAGAACAGGAAAGACCTTAGAGAATATTTTGGGTCCGGGGGGTAGGTTATGAAAAGGGAAGGTGTTAGCACCCTTTTCATCCATGGTTATCCATGGGCTCTTAGGTACTTAAGCTCACTTTTGAATTGTTTTGAAAGTGTAGTGTGTGAATAGAAAATTTTCAGAATAGTTAATAAATAATCCATGTAAGGATGTGTTAAGAACTTGTTTGAAAACTTGTTGAAAATTTGTTTAAGTGCGAAACAGTTTTGAAGTGAGCAAGCACCTAGGAGTAACCTACCCTAATGTTTAAAGGTCTTTCTTATTCTTCATTCTTTCCTTTAGTAAGACTATCCCTACTATAATGGAGTAGGTAGTCCTTACTTTGGATGTTAAGGGACATGTGAGGGACAATTTGACTTTGAAGGCCATTGTGGGATGTAATAAGCACATATAAGGGACCATCATCATTTTTCGAAAGGGACTCGATTCGTAAAGGCAACCATAAGGGACTTTGATGATTTTTTCTATTTGAGGGACTTGCTTTATACACCCCACTTAACCATTATTCGTAGGCAACTTGAGGGATATCCTTAGGAAGTGAGACGGCGATTAAAATCGACTTACGTGTGTGACGTGTTTATTTTAATTATCTTTATTTAAAAGTGATCTAAATTTATTTTAATATTACATACATGTTGTTACACTCCCTAATTACTAACCATAATAGTAATTAAATAATTAAACAACTTTACATCCAAGAAACAATTACAAAATAATAAGCAAAATAATTAAATAGCAAAGATAAATAAAATATAAATAAGCAATAATAAATAATAAAGGGGGTTAATTCTAAGTTTACTCGGCAAGACATCGCATCTTGTGCCTACGTATCCTTACGGGAGTGGAATCAGAGTAATCGTAGTTCCCCTCAATAGGGAGGTTAGAAACTTCTTGACTGTGGTCAAGGTCTCAAGGGGAATAAACGCATCTTAAGGACACGCTTACGTGGAGTGTAGGAACTCCAAATCTCTACGTTGAAATGTTAAGTTGTAATTAGGGTTAGGTTAGGGATTCCGCGGCGGGAAACCCTAAAATGAGCGCGGCGGCTCTTTGACCTAATGCTAGGGGTAAAATTGTAATTTTTGCCTGCGGCGAGGCATTTGTGAAAATTAGGGTTTGTAAAAGTTGTAAGGGTTGAAGGTGAGGACTATTGACACGGCGGTCAAATGCTAGACCTAATTCCTTCAGAGTGTGCAATGTGACAGAAATAATAGTAAACGCGTGAGATAATTGAATCATGCAAACAGAGAGATAATGTCATAATTTAAACCATGCAAGCAGAAATTTAAAGGCAGAATTTAAAGAGCGATTGTTAAGTTCGCGAGGTTACATGAGAGGAGCAGATACAATATGATAATGAAATTTGAATTGAACAATAATAAAATAAAATAAATAACGGTTCTAGTTATTATTTTAAAAAAAGGATTTTAGTTATTATTTTAAATTTATCTAAAAAAAGTTTTTCTTAAAAATAATAGGTTTTCATATTAATTTGGAAAAGATGTTAATGTTATTTATTTTAAAAAACAGATTTTTATATTATAACAAATTTTAATAAATTAATGATAACAATAATAATAATAATGGTAATAATAATGATAATAATGATAATAATAATAAATAATGATAATAATAATAATAATAATAATAATAATAATAATAATAATAATAATAATAATAATAATAATAATAAAGCAATAATGAATTTTAAATGTGCCAAATCACCCAACAATGTTGCTAACGCAGAAATGCGCTCATCGCAACCAGATCTAAATCGGACGAAACAAAATTTATCGCAAAGAAAAAGAAATTAAGCAAAAAATAGTATTATTGCTCACACAAAAATGCGATCATCGCAACCAGATCGAACTAACACAAATGTCACGCGTCATGCACACAAATGTGCAAACATCGTATCGACATAATTCGATCAAAAATCTTATATATATAAACTCTAACAATTTAAAAATTATATATATATAAACGTAACAGTAATAGATAAAGAAAAAGAAATAACGGTAATAGATGAAGAAAAAGAAATAACGGTAAAAGATGAAGAAAAAGAAACAACAGTAATAGATGAAGGAAAAGAAATAACGGTAAACGATGAAGAAAAAGAAACAATAGTAATGGATGAAGAAGAAAACTAAATAACGGCAAACGGCACTCACTCCTCTTAGGTTTTTTTTCATTCTCCCTTTTTTTTCCAACAAGGCAACACATGTATATATAGGGAACAAATTAGGGTTAACACCAAATTGTCAATAATGTCCCTAAAGCCCAAACTAAATAATTAGTTAAGAAAAAATAAAATTTAAATAATTTAAAAAAAATAAACTTAAAATAAAAACTAATAATCCTATTAATTCCTAAAATAAAAAATATTATAAAAAGAACAAAATTTTTTTCAATATTTTTTATTTTATGATTTTTTGGATATTTTTATGAATAATTTAGAAAAAAGTGAAAAAAAATAATATTTTAAAAAATGATTTAATTAAAATACGAAAATAATAATTAAATAATAATAAAAACTATTTTTGTTATTTTTTTAATGAAAGATAGAAAAATTTAGAGTAAAAATAATAAAAAACAAAAAAAAATGACAAAGGTGAGATTCGAACTCTCAACCTCTCACACTCATAACTCCTTACACATGTCCTCCTGCCAATTGTGCCATTTTTACTTTTTAGAAAAAAAATGCATGCCATATGATATTTACCTGCAAAAAGTCAAACGACTACACAAATTTGTTAGTAATTGATTAAATGCAATGAAATGCGACGACAAATCTTAGGGCAAAATTTGGGGTATTACAGTTATTATGATAATATTTCTCACCCAACCTCTCTTTGATGTTGGCAAAAAAAAATCATGAAGTTTGACTTTGGTTTGACCACAGTTGACCTCAGTTTGACCTTTTAACTGCATTGACTGCTTTTGACTTATCTGATCATCTGACTGAGCAAACTTTTGAGAAAAGTCTTGAAACTTGACGTGGGGGTTCTTATACACATATAAGATGTTATGAAGCTCACTTGAAGTCTTGGAAGTCCATTTAGCCTGATTAAAGTCAAAACCCTAGTTTTGGATGCACTGCTTAGGAGGTGCATTGTCTGAGGGAATTGTCAACTCTTCTGACCAATTGTGAATTTTGTGAACCTTGTGAACCTTCTTGGAACACAAAGTCTTGTATTGTGAGGGCAAATTTTGGGGTGCAACAGCCGTCAATTCATACGGAAGTGGAATAGGGGCAATCATTACTACTCCTCATGGGTCGCACATCCCATTCACTACCAGATTGACCTTTCCAGTTACCAACAATAAGGCCGAATATGAAGCATGCATTATGGGGCTCGAAGAAGCTATTGATCTGAGAATTAAAAATCTTGATGTATACGGAGACTCTGCTCTAATTGTGAACCAGATCAAGGGAGAGTGGGAGGCTCGTCAGCCCAATCTGATACCCTATATGAATTATGCAAGAAGGTTGTTACCTTTCTTTGACAAGGTGGAATTGCACCATGTACCACGAGCAGAAAATCAGATGGCAGACGCTCTCGCGACTTTGTCTTCGATGTATAAAGTTAACTTCTGGAATGAGGCTCCCAGGATAGTTATCTCTCGCCTTGATAGGACCGCTTTCATATTCGCCATTGAGGAAGCTTCCGATGGCAAACCATAGTATTATGATATCCAGAATTTCCTGAAGAACCAAGAATATCCGGCTGGGGCATCCAGTCGTGATCAGAAGACTCTTAGGAGATTGGCTGGCAATTTCTATTTGAATCCAGATAGTGTCTTGTACAAGAGAAACCACGACTTGGTGTTGTTGCGGTGTGTGGACGAGAAAGAGGCTAAGTTGCTCATGGAAGAAATCCACGAGGGTACATTTGGCACACATGCCGGCGGACATGCAATGACGAGAAAGTTATTACGAGCAGGATATTACTGGCTGACAATGGAAACAAATTGTTTCAAATTTGCAAAGAAGTGTCATAAATGCCAGATTTATTCATGTGCCTCCGAGCCCTCTGAAGGTTATGTCGTCACCTTGGCCTTTTTCCATGTGGGGAATTGATGTGATTGGAAAGATTGAGCCCACGGCATCCAACGGACATCGTTTTATCTTGGTAGCTATTGATTACTTCACCAAATGGGTTGAAGCGGCGTCGTATGCTAATGTTACCAAGCAGGTGGTAGCCAGATTTATCAAGAAGGATATTATCTGCAGATATGGAATCCCGGAGCGGATTATCACTGACACCGATTCGAATTTGAATAACAAGATGATGAAGGAATTGTGCCAGAATTTCAAGATTGAACATCACAACTCTTCTCCTTATCGGCCCAAGATGAATGGCGCTGTTGAAGCGGCCAATAAAAACATAAATAAGATCGTTCAGAAGATGGTTGTGACCTACAAGGACTGGCATGAGATGATGCCTTTTACTTTGCATGGTTATCGTACGATGGTACGCACATCAACCGGGGCAACTCCTTTTTCATTGGTATATGGTATGGAGGCTTTCCTACCATTGGAGGTTGAGATTCCTTCTTTGAGGGTTTTACGCGATGTCCAACTTGATGAGGCAGAATGGGTGAAACATAGATTGGATCAGCTCATTTTAATGGATGAGAAGAGATTGGCTTCTCTAGCATACGGTCGGCTGTATCAAAGCCGGATGAAGAAAGCTTATGATAAAAAGGTGTGTCCTCGAAGCTTTCAGACGGGCGATCTTGTGCTGAAAAAGATTCTCCCACCACAATCAGATCACAGGGGCAAATGGACTCCCAACTATGAAGGTCCATATGTCATTAGAAAGGTTTTCTCTGGAGGAGCCTTATTGCTATCCACCATGGGTGGTGAGGATTTCACATCCCCTGTGAACTCGGACGCAGTTAAAAAATACTTTGCTTAAAGAGACCCGCTGGACAGAAAAAAGAGAGTCCAGGCAAAAATGGGGCATCCCGGCAAACCATAAAAAAGGAATAAAAAGTTCGGGCAAAAGTTAGGGATAAAAGTAAAAAATGTACACCCGCGAAGTTGAAAACCTGAAAGGGGCAACTTCGGCAAAAAAAAGGGTATCCCGGTGAATTGAAACCCGCAAAGGGCGGTTCACGCAAAAGTTAGGGACTTGAAAAAAGCAAATGACTACGGTCCGAGTTTGATACTGCATTGCTTAGTGGTCTGGGAGTACCTGAGGGTCGTATATCCGAAACTATCTCTTCCGAAGATCGAGTATCGGGAAAGCGTCAGAGTCAGGCGAGTCATAGGAGGATCAACTCATGGTGTTCGTCTGTACCACGTTGCCGACATGTATACAAATTTTCTTTGTGCTTCTGTATATTTGTATTTTGTTTGTGCGTAACTTCCTCTTTTCAGGAGTTGCATCCAGTGTATAAATTTTGCCTATTTACAGGCTCGTTATCAATAAAGCATATTATTCAGTATTTGATGCTTGTTCTTTACTGTTTTGTTTGTGAAAAACGTCGATGTTTTTGATGAACTTGCATGTACATAAACTTGCTGGCCCTTGCCAATAATTGCTAAAACTTCGAATTGACTGAACGAATGTCACGAATACTAACCGGGATAAGTCTTGTTGTGTAGATTTGTTCTGTCTCGTTTGTGTTTTGCAGGGTTCTCACCTTTGAAGCAAACAGTCATGGAATTTATGTTTCCCTAGCTAGAGTCCCGTGACCAAATGGTTGTAACGATCCTCAGCAGATGGCAGTCACATATTATCCCAGAGAGATTTGAGGTGGTACTTATCCCTACTGGAGGTGGGGTTTTGTCTTCCCTAGAAGAGTATTCCCCAGGAAAGCTGCTCAGAGAGTATCCTTAGTGGATTTGATATCCCCAACAGAAGGTGCATTCCCAGCAATGAGTATGTACACACTCCATACCCAGCATGAGTAGCTCCCGCAGAATAACCAAGTCGTCTTTGGTTCAGAAGGATTATCCCCACGCAGGATTGTTTCTCCTTCTCCCCAGCAGGTTGTTTTTCCTCCGACAGGATGAACATCCTCAGCTTAGTTCGTAATTTCAAGCTTGTGAGTTATTCCCCGACAGAATGGTTATCCCCAGCGGAGTTAGTTTCACATGTCTAGTGTTTATTTTGCTGGAATGCTTTGTGATACTCGGTTATCCCCAGCAGATTTGGCTTTGTCTTCAGCATTTATTTTGCTGAAGCGCCTCTTGGCATCTTTGCATTTTGCATATATCATCATATTTGCATCTACCCAAATGCGTACCATTTCTATGTCGTATGGAGCATTACGCCATTGTCAAACATACGCATTTTGAAACATAAGAAAAGTTGGTTACCTCTTTGGTTTCAGGTGTTATCCCTTGCAGAGGAGTGAGATTCTTGCTCAGAAGGATTTCTAAATATTCAAATTCTCAGCGTGAGATAGGTGATGATAACGTTTGTCCCCTAACAGAGTTGCTTGGTTAAGTTTCTCTTCATCCCCAGCGGAATTCTTCTCAGATTGCTGTTACGTCAGCATTAAAAGATTTCATGGTTTAAACTTTCGGAGTTATCACTAGTGATTTCCCCCGTGAAATTTTTCCCCACAGAGTTGTTTGGTTAAGTTTCTCGCATTCCCTAGCAAAGTATTCTTCAAACGGATCCGTGTTGACGAAATTGTTACCTGTGATTGACAGAGATTGTTCTCCGTGTTGACGGAATTGTTACCTATGTTGACAGTGATTGTTATGCGTGTTGACAGAATCGTACCTGTGTTGACAGTGATGGTTACCCGTGCTGACGGTGATTGTTATCCGTGTTGACGGAATTGTTACCTGTGTTGACGGTGATTGTTATCCGTGTTGACGAGATCGTACCTGTGTTGGTAGTGATTGTTGTCCGTGTTGATGGAATCGTACCTGTGTTGACAGTGGTGGTTACCCGTGCTGATGGTGATTGTTATCCGTGTTGACGGAATTGTACTTGTGTTGACAGAGATTGTTATCCGTGTTGACGGGACCGTACCTGTGTTGACAGTGATTGTTATTCGTGTTGACGGAATTGTACCTGTGTTGACAGTGATTGTTACCCGTGTTGACGGAATCGTTACCCGTGATTGACGGAGTTGTCTCCAGTGAAGTTTCCAGTGATTATTATCCGTGTTGACAAGGTCGTTACCTGTGATTGATAGAGACTGTTATTCGTGTTCACGAATTTAGTCCAATGGTGGACGGAGTTGTACCCGTGTTGATGGAGTCTCTCCTCGTGTTGACGAATTTAGTCCAGTTGTGGACGGAGTTGTTTCTTGCAAAGTTAATTCGATGCCTGTGGCGTCTGTCATACCCTAAATTTGTCCTACCTTTGTACAGTCTCCATTCTGTATATTTACCCACTTGCTATATTCAAAAGTCCAAAAATATGTTGTTTGAGGATATTAGGTCAGGTGTGTGTGGGAAGGTGTTGAGTGAAGTCCATTGCTCAGGAAGGAGTATGTTTCATAGTTTAAGTGGTGGATTTAAAATTTTCAATCAAGGTTTTAACCAGAGCAATTCATGTTTCGAGTCATGTTATTTTAATCCCATTTCCAAATCCATTCATGTATTCACAATCCAGTCTCAATTCTACTCATAATCCATGCTCGATTCCATGTTCATTCCATTCAAGTTCCAAAAAACCTTATTCACTTTTTATTCGTTTTTTATTATTTATCTATCCTTTCCAATCAATTTTCAAGCCCAAAATTCCATAAAAAAAAACATACGTTCATTTTGTGTTGGAAAATTACCAAAGCCCATGGTCCAAAAATTCTCAAAAAAAAAAATTGAAAGCCCACTTGCATTCTTTTTACAAAAATAAGAGTTAAGAAATTCTAAGTGAGTTAGTAAGTCTTCAAGCCAAAATTCATTATACAAGTACATTCAGCCACTTTGAATTATTTTTGGTCACTACAAATAATCCTACCCAATATCAAATTACAGTATGAGAAATATGGCCAAATCAAAGAGAAACTTTATCACACCAAATGCAACCCACATTCCAGCAACTTGATTATTGAGCCTTCACAAACATTTCCAATGCAAGAACCATTTTCCAAACCTTTTCTACGACAAAACTGATTATCATGTACGTTACGACCCATAGCTCACCCACTTGCAGCAGCAACAACATACAACCTCCAAAACGCAGCACTCTGCACAACCTTACAAGTATGTATAACCAGCTTCACGCGAAAAAATCGCACCACCTCGTACCACCACAAAATTGGTACCCACACTATAAAATAAAGCCTGCACAAAGTGACAAGTTGTATGCCAACGACCCATACCCATATAACAGAAGACGAAGAAAATGCAAAAAATTTGCGGTACGTTGAGACTGGTACGGAAAAGCCGTTCATACCATAACCACACCTCCAGCTCACGAAACCCGGCCTACAAAGACAACAACAAATAACTTTTATGAAAAAACTTAGAAATCACAAAGCATGGCTTATAGAGGTTGATTATGCAAACGGCAAAGAGGAAGAGCCACATCGTGAATTCGTACAGAAGAGTCCGCGAATTTCGCACGGCATCACCGATGGACAGCAACCTCAACAACAGCAGCAATATGAACTTCAGCAACATCAGCAACAGTTTGAAATCATGCATACAACAAAAACAATGGTGGTTTGAATTTGACCGACACCGACGACATCGTTATTCAAACCACACACCGAATACAGCAATACACACAGAAAGAGAGTGAGATTCAGAGTTTGAAGTAATGTCTTTGATTAACTTGCTCCGATCACAGACACGCAATCTTTTTTTATCAACCAACACTCCGTCGGTGTACAAATGTTTTAGGTCTTCCATATCCGGACATCCAATCAGTGTCAATCCAATATCCAAAACACAGGACAATGCGGAACCGATATTTAAGACTTCTTCCCAACTTGGTGCTTCTCAAATGAGATGGGCATCTAAAGCTTGCACGACCATAACCTGCATTAAATAACAAGACAATCATTTTGGCATTTGGTATGTGAAAAAGTTAGTCAAAAGAAAGTTCAATAAAGGCTATAACAACTATTCGCGCAATACCAACAAGGCCATAACATTCCGCATCGCATCACACAACAGACGGTGCACTGCTCTGTACCTGCAGAATTTCAAAACAAGAAAAAAAGGGAATTGTTATATAGCTATCAGCTGGGGACCACAAGAGAATTGAAACTGGAAAAAAGAGGAAGAGAGAGTTGAAAACGACACAACCGCGACATACCGCAAAAGAAAAATCAATTCTATGCACCTGCAGACGCGGTACAGACCAGCAACATCCAGATTCACAAAATAAATAGTACAAAAAGGATTGAAAAAAGTATATGCCAAAAGCAATTAAAACGATGTGCCGCAAGCATCCAAACAGCGGCTACTATCATTCTTTTCCCATTGGGGGACCCCTGCACAATGTTCACAAGCCACTCCCAAGTTTTTATAAAAATGCATAATACTAGCTGAAGCACAGCTCACACGCCAAAGGCTACGCTCTTCAAATCCACTCACCAGAGCATACATCATGTACAGCCACAAAACCATTTCAATGTCGAAAGTAGTACGAGTACTAATCCATCGTCATAACAGCCCATATCCTGCGATGAAGAGACGAAATCAAAAATGTTACAACTACAAAACAACCCAAAGGCAATAAAAAAAACGTAGCAGTCAAGAGCCATTTTGATTACGCGTACCACACGTGACAAGATGCACGACTCGCACGGTGTTTCCTTCGTACGACATCACTAACTTGGCTCACACATCAGCTTTTGATTCACCTGCACAGGTCGCGCCAATAATCGTGATTCAACCGGCAGCAACACAACATGATAAGCAAAATTTGAAGGAAAAGTAAATGAGCAGAATGTTAGTGCATTACAAGAAATCAAAAATGAAAGTTCAGCAAAGCATTGTAGGCTTGAAAAGTAAAGCTTCGTTGCAAACATTACTTGAAACAACATCACAAGGTTCAAGGGTTCAAATAGTGCTACAATTAACTGCAAGACAATTACAAAGCTCAAAATCAAAGAACTCTAAGGTTTAAAGCATGGAGTTACATGATTGATCAAGTGCAGGACTTACAAGTGGCGGTTATTGTTTTTTTTTCATGCCAAAATTACTTCCTCATCACAAGAACACAAGCAGCATCACATAAAAGTTGGTGCACAAAATTCCCATAATACGCAAGGCATCAGTTACCAAACCAGCCGCTGTTTCGCGTCTCACAACATACCATGTGAAGCAACAATGTCGCAGGGACTACATGAATTTCAAGGCCTTCAGTTCCAAGCAGCGCCATATAAACATCAACAAGAGCTTCATTTTTACAACAATCCAGCCGTACAGCGCACTCCTCGCGAGACCGTTTCGGCATTTTCTTGTACGCCATGGTACGACCTATAAAAAAAACAGTATGTGAGTGTCACAACTTGTAAATCGCAAAGCAAAACGCAATGACAAATGAAAAAATCGCATAATACTCGGCGCACCAACTTGCTATTGTTCGTAAGGTTTGTACGATTTGAATTATATGGAGATGTCACGCGGCAACCATAAATTAAGTGAGGCATGATAATACCCACCACCTGCACCATAATATTGAGAGTCACATAAGTCCCATGAGTTTTTTTAGTAGAATAAAAGGTGAAAATACAGATAATAACAATAAAGTGGACTCACGGTTGGAAAACGCAGCAAGTCTCACACAACATCCCCCTCCAAAATCGTACCAGCTGCAACCACTCTGCAAAAGGACAACAGCAGCTCCCAATATCACTACAGCTAGTACTACAAAACCTGCAACAGCAGAAAAAGCAGAGACAACCATTACAATACCAGCCCACTCACAATTCAAAAGGAAAAAGTTGTTGAAATATCCAAAAGGGACCTGCAAAACGACAAAGAGGGAAGCAAATATCAACCTGAGATATTATCCATTAAACCCTATAAAACTCGATTCTGAAACAAGGATCAGGGGGGACCTCCAACAAAAGAAAACCCTAGCCGCTATCTCTTTCAAAAAATCACCCCAAAGCTCTTCTCTTCCTCTGGAGAAAACCCCCAACCTCCTCTTCAAACAGGATCATCAGTTTCAACAAATCTTCTTCAAAGACCTAAACCTTCACCTTCAGACTTGAAAATTCTTACAACCACAAAACACCAATGATTCACCCCTTAATCCCCTTTCGGTGAATAACAGAAACTTGCCTACCCTCCCTTAAACTTCCATTAAACCAAACAATCCAAACCCGAACGAAACCTTTCAATCAACTTCATGTTCCTTCAAATCATTCTTTGGAGACCCATTTGCAACCTGATAACTCTCCTTTAAACCTCTCTTCTCCTTTTTCCATAAATCTTCCTTTTCAAATCAAATCTATAAACAGAACCAGAAAGGAGATGAAGCAGGAAGTTCAGAACAAAACCAAACAAATTTGAGTCAAATGCAAAACAAACCTTACAGACTTGAAGCGAGTTCGAGTGATTAAATCCGCGAGAAACAAGGCAAGACGAATCGATTCATGTTAGAGGGTTGAAACGAAATTGCAGCATGACGTTGAAGATTGATTTTCGTAACTTGGTTGGGTTCTCGTCTTGATCTCGTTTCCCAGAATCGTACCCTATTTAATCCTTTTTAAGTTCATCAAGGTTGGATTGACCGTTTTTTTATGTATTAAGTTCTAAACATTGCCTTGCTCCTGTTTATTTTTAGGATAAGAATATTATGTCATGAGGACCGGGTTATGCGTTGTGGGCTCAAAGGCCCGTGTGCTTTAGGTTCCCACTTCTAGTCTTTGCCAGCTACGTTTATGTGGGATGATGGGTTGATTCAACTCAAATGATTCCTCACTCTTGACACACTCCCATCCCAGATCTCTACCCCTTGTTTTCCTTTTTTAAGAAATGTAGATATCTTAGTCTTTTAGTAAATTTTCAATACGTTTTCTTTATATAAATTAACCGTATTATTACATTAATTTTTTTTCTTCAGATTGTTAGTATATTTTTTAAATATTTATGCATATAACTTTAGATTTTTTATTTGGTTTTAATAAGAGTTAAGTTTTAACATTTTCATTATCATTTGAGGTTTTTTTTCATATTTCCTCATTTTTGGGTCGATGACGATACCCCGAGTTATAATTTGTCAAATTATTGACAGATAATAACAAACCCGAGACCATTTCTTTTCAAAACTTTCATTTTCGTTTTTATCCACTTTTTTCTTATTCCCTACTCAATGATGACTTTAATGATTATTATCAGTCAAATTATTGATAGATGATAGTTCAGTCAAAACTATGTCATTTTCTCTTCAAATCATTTTTTTAAACATTTTCCTCGAAAAAACTCCAAAAGAGGGAGATTCTTGAAATCTAGCATTTCTTGGATCTTCGAGTGAATAATTCTCGAGGCACGCTCTTGAGTTGTTATTCATTCAATCTTTTGATTTTCTCAAACACATTCTGTTGCACCCCAAAATTTGACCAACCGGGTCTCGTATCTGGCTCGATGTTTCGACGCATAACCGCATTCGCATCTGCATATTGCATACAGTGCATTTTTCATTTTGTTTTGATTTTATCAGGGATCACAGCTCTCGTCTCGTGTTTCAGGTGTTTTTTGTCAGTTCAGATAGGTAGAATCGTATTTTTGGGATATTTCGGTGTCCGTTTATTTTTACCGGCTATTTTTAGTGCGCTCTCGCGGTGTTATGTGTCGTTCGGCACTTATTTTGTTCTTATGGGATTTATTGTGATTTTTCTGGATTTTATTGGCCATTTTTAGGATTTAATAGATTTTTTAAGATAATATAGAATTTTTAGAACATTAATAGGATTTTTTTTAAATAGTTTTAATATTTTTTAATTCAATTTTTAGAATATTAGATTTAAATAGATTTTTCTTTTATTTTCTTTTATAGAGTTTATAATAAATAGCATAGTGTCGCTTGCGCGAAAATAAGGTGCCGGCATGACAGAAGAGTCGCCACCTTTCGTTATTTATCCCTCAGAGCGGGAAAGGAAACGATCGGAAAAACCTGACGAAAAAGGGTAAGACAAAGTCATCGCAACCATTGTCTGGGTTCGGGAGTCGGTTACGCAAGGGGAAGGTATTAGCACCCCTCACGTCCGTCGTACTCGACGGGATCCTCGCTTGTTTGTTTACTTGGACGGGTTGGTTATAATCTATCTACCTATCAAGGCTGGCTGAAAAAGAAAAGAAAAATGACTCGGCAAAGCGTCGCGCTTTATGCCTACGTATTCCCATCAGAGAATGAGAAATCAGAGTCAACGTAGTTCGACTGCCTACGTCTAAACGGGGGAAAGGTTGCTCGCCAGGATATCGCATCCTATGCCTACGTACTTTCATCTGGTATGAAAGATCAGAGCAAACGTAGTTCGGGAAACTACTGAAAATATGGCTCAACTAGGAGGGAGACTATCAAGTCCTACTGTTATCATGCCCTGGATTCATCCTATGGTTGAGGTTTGAACAGGGAACTCCTAGATGTTGTCATGCATAGGTTTCAACCTAAAAGTCTATCATCAAATCCTCATCAGAAGAAATGAGAGTCCTAAGGGATCATGTCAATGATACATAGAATACAGACAAAGACATCAGCTTTAACAGTAAAATGCATGCAATGCAAGCGAGGGAGGAAATGTGTGTGGGGTTTCAGCCTCCACAAGCTCATCTCAACCTCAAGCCAGTCATGAAATAACAGCAATCATACTGAAAATAATCAACATGCTATCAAGCAATAAACAGATAAAGGAAATGAAGTGCTATCAGGCAAACAAAACTCACATGAGAAAGAATCATCTATTCTCTAACCCTAACCCTAATCACAGGATCTAAACAAACCTAAGCAAAACTCTCAAGCAGAACCCTAAGCAGGAGAAATCATTCCCAGTCTTCAAGCTTCAGAATAAGCTTACCAAAGAAAGGGAGCTAAGCAAGCAAGCTCATAGTGTCTTCCTCAGGAGAACACTAGGAGGTGTATACTCAGGAGTCATACCCTATGTGGCTCAACCACTGTGATCAGTTTACATCCCTCCTCAGGAGAGATTAAACTCACAAGCAGGCTCCAACATCACTGGATATTTAGGAAATCCTATCTGAACTAGTGGAACTAAGTGAATAGACTCATAGGACCTTCCACAGGAAAGTACTAGGAGGCTTCCACTTAGGAGTTGTATCCCATGTGGCTCAACAACATGTGATCAGTTTACATTCCTCCTCAGGAGAAATTAAACTCACAAGTTGGCTCCAACATCATTGGATACTTAAGAAATCCTAGATCAACTAGTGGAACTAAGTGAATAGACCCATAGGACCTTCCTCAGGAAAGTACTAGGAGGCTTCCACTTAGGAGTTGTATCCCATGTGGCTCAACAACATGTGATCAGTTTACATTCCTCCTCAGGAGAAATTAAACTCACAAGTTGGCTCCAACATCATTGGATACTTAAGAAAGAGGTGAGAAGGAAGGATGAAAGTCATTCATAGTGCCTTCCTCAGGAAAGTACCATGAACTTCCTTCAAACTTCAGGCTCTCAAACCTCACAGACAGGAGATGAGACAAGCTCTGGGTCTCTGCATCTTGATCTACAAGCTTCCCCTCATGATGCTCTCCATCAATATCCTCAAGGCAACACAAGCCCTTCATCAAATTCCTCAGAAAGAACCCCACAGATGAACAGATAACCCACTGAACAAATCACATTATCAGGCAATCTCAGAAAATACCTAAAAATACTAAACTAATGGGGAAAAATTTAACAAATATTCATAAGGGTCCTCAACACCTACTCATAACATCTACAAAGGTTTCTACCTAAAAATCAAGATAAAACTCAATCAAAGAAAGGAATCATCACCTATGCACAATTCTAAACCCTAATTAGACCATCCTAAGT
The DNA here is from genome assembly GCA_963859935.3 of Lathyrus sativus. Taxonomy (NCBI): domain Eukaryota; kingdom Viridiplantae; phylum Streptophyta; class Magnoliopsida; order Fabales; family Fabaceae; genus Lathyrus; species Lathyrus sativus. The sequence goes on from OZ012739.1 coordinate 611,145,413, forward strand.
CAACCCTAATTGAACTAATCAAGATTAATTCTAAAAAATCTAGAAAAAATCCTATGGGGAAGTATGGCTAATCATCTAATTGCACAAAAAAGAGTGGGTAAAAAATATTAATGGAAAGTACTAAAACAATTCCTACAAAATCAAATACCAAAATGAAACAATTAAAAAGCTATTGAATTGGAAAATCTACTAAAAATATCAAACCTAAAAATAAAATCTCAATTTTATTTTTATAATTTTCTACTCATTTTAATCTACTCATAGAAAAAAGAAGAAATTAAAAATCATTTTTTAACTATTTTTAATGCATTTTACAAATCAGAAAAATATTAAAAAGAAAATTAAAAAGAAATGAATTAATTAAGGGGAGGGGGTGCATTAAGAAATACGCGCTAGTTCAATTAATTGGGCTACACAAAAAAGGGGGGTGCAAGTAGCGTTCTGGGCCCAGAATGCCCTTTAATGAAACGCTGCGTTTGGATATAGTTGAATCTCCCTCCAATTCTCAGACGCGCTCACAGCCACACGATGGGGAGAATGAGTCAATCCCTGGAACGAATCCAACGTCTCACCTTCATCGTCCCCAATGCAAACCCTAGGCTCTCAGAATTCTCCCTCCATGCCATCAACTTCGAGCCCTTCTAACTCCCTCTACACGCCACGGCTTGCCACGATATAAAAATGAAAAATCATCTACTTCTCAAGGGGAACACAACCCTACGTTCACTTTTCCACATCTCGCCCTAAATTGTTCTAACAGAAGGATTGAAGATCCGGGTACAACCACATTCAACTGCTATCAAACTTTCACCAAACTTCAACCTAATGATTTACAGATACACTACACATTACCCTAACTAATGCACACTAATTCTTGATGATTGAAATGCCCTAAACTAATAGTTCTTGAAAATCAAAGTTTCAAACACCTGCCATGGAACCTCATGGAACAGGCTGTAACTCATGGGGAAGAATCATCTAGCCTAGTACATCATGTCTATGCCTAAGAAACTAATTGAAGCTGCATAATTAAGGAGGTATAAAGTGAAGAAGAAACCTGTCAAAGGGTTATGGTGCAGTGGTGTAGAGGTGGTTCCCAGCCTTGGAATTGCTTGCAGATGGTCCTTGAATGATTCTCAGTATTCTGTTTGCAATGGTGATGGAGGAGATGGCTGGTAGTGCAAGATATCTCAACTTGCTTCAACTTGAAGAAATCTCTCCAATGGCTATGTATCTCTCTCTCTCCTCTGACTTGGCTCCACTTTCACCAACCATAGACTCTCCATAATGCACTCTTTTTATAACAATCCATGGAAGTTTCTAGATTCATCTAGAATGATGTGGAAAGTTCATGAAAGTTCCATGATATGCCATGATGGTTATCTCACATCTCACATGCCATGCCTTGTTATTTTGGTCTCAAATTCTCCTTACATGAGTTATTGAATGAGGATGAGTGAAAAACAAGGCCATTTGTTGCTTGTGTAGGGTTTTCCAATGCTACCTTCTTTTTCAAGTAACAAATTTCCAAAGGAACCTCCTTTTTTAAGCCTCAAATGAAAAATCTACTTAAACCAATCTTCTCAAAATGGTTTTTCCAATCAAAATGATATATTGGATGACCTATTTTGGATTTGTAGATCTTCCAAAACACTTTTCAATTTCAACTTTTCAAAGTTATAAGTCATTTTTAGTTCATTTTTGACCAATCATGGAATCTTGTGCTATGAGCTTTTTCAACAATTTGTGACCTTCTTTCTAGACTTAAAATCACATTTTGAGCAACTTTCATGTTTTGAGTTTTTCCATTTGAGGCTTGGAAATAGGAGTTTTAGGCATTGGTTAAAATGACCTATAACTGACAAATGACCAAAATACCCCTGCCTTGCTCAAACCATAACTTGAGTTCCACAAATCCAATCAAGGACTTCTACCACTCAAATTAAAGCTAAGAAGATCCTCTTCAACATTCATGTTGACCAAGAAACCATAGGAGTCCTCCTACTAGGGCAAAAGTTGTCTGCAAGTTGGGTGACTTTCAAGGACCCAGATTCACACACCTCTGCTGACCTGTAATTTGTCAAAACCATAACTTGAGCTCTGTAACTCCTATCAAGGACTTCCACCACTCAAATTAAAGCTTAGAACAAGCTCTACAACATTCATGTTGTGGGGAAAATGAGATATCAAACACATCTAGTGCTAAAACTGCCTGGAAGATAGGGATCAAATTAGGGTTTTTTCACTGACAATCCTCAGAAACCCTAACTCAAAACTTCTCAAACTCCTCAATCATGATGAGTTGGTCTAGGAATCATCTTTATATAATCTCTATGCATCATTCCATGATCTCATGGCCCTTGGATTAAGTCTCAACCTTCTCCAAATCTTCAGCTGGTCTAGGGTTGACCCAGTCAAAACCCTAATTCTACCATTCATGGTTGAATCTTCTGAATTCTTACATAATGACTTCTCTGGGCTTCATGAAGGCTATCAAGGCATCTCATAAGCTTTCTCAAGACATCAAGTTCATTCTCAAAGTCTCAGAATCATCTGAGGAGCACCCACAACTTTCAAACTGTGAAGCACACAACCCTGGTTTCAAAACACTTCCTCTGAAGATCTCTTGAACTTTCTGATGAAGGTATCAACTTCCAAATACTCAATGAACAAATAAATGTTGGTCAAATTTTGGGGTGCAACAGCTGCCCCTATTCAAACGGCTTGAACCTGACTGGGTGAGAAGCGAACGGCTCTCGACCAATCAAGGTACGAGACGGTTGAATATCGGTAAACCCGAAAATTTGCCAACTGCACAAGCACACGGTACTCTGCGGAGAACAAATCTTTGAACACTGCAACACTAGCTGCTTAACAACTAGCTGGAGAGATACTGATCTGACATCGCTGCCAGAAACAAACATAATCTGACCTGGGGTTCACCCCTGGTGAATGGAACAAAAAAAGTACACTTACATACCTGAAGCTACTCCGCTGGGAAGGAGAGACTTAACCGAGCACACTCTGATCTGGGGTTCACCCTCAGAACCATGACGAATATCGGAATACTGCTGCACACTGCCCGCCGTAGAACTTCAACATTAAAGATATATGAAACCCTGGCCCCTGGCCACTTCCAGCTTCAGCTAGAAAAGATCTTCAAGCACTTATGAAGATAGATGAAACCCTGGCCCCTGGCCACTTCCAGCTTCAGCTAGCAAAGGTCTTCAAGTACTTCTGAAGATAAGCATCCTTGGCCTCCAAGGATGGCAACTCTGCAGGAGGTATCTTCGACTTCAGTCGGAAGAAAATGATCCTTGGCCTTCAAGGATACATGGATCTGCCTTCAGGCAACTCCGCCTCTGCTATAGAGCATCCGAGACTTCAGTCAGGGATATACTTCGGCCTTCAGCCCGAATAATGAATCCTAGGTCCTTCACGACCTTGGGGGATAACCTTGCCTTCAGGCACCTTTGCTTCAGCATAAGAAATCTGTGACTTTAGTCAGAGAAATGGTATCCTGAGCCATTCATGACTCCACGGGGATTCAAACACTTTGCCTACAGGCAAAACTCCGCTTCAGCTGGAGAAACATCTTTGACTTCAGTCAGAAGAAACTATCCACTTGATCGCAATCAATCATCACCTCAGGATAACTGACTTGGTCTTCAGACTCACACGAATCACTCTGTTGTATCTACAACCCTGGAACCTTGTCTTCAGCTTACCTGTTGATTCTTCAACACGGAAATCTGGACTCACCGGAACCTTCTGATATCGCCATCGGGCGCTTACGAAATCCATCTTCAGATTAGACATCGTTGGAGCAGACATGTCACGCTGCTGAGGACTTCAAGAATCAACTTGAACAAACAGATCCGTCGGGCATCTTCAAGAATCGTCCTGAACTAATAACCTTTCTGGAGCAAACATTCTGTTGGGAATTCCAGGAATCTTCCTGGGCAACTCCTGCTGGAGGCGCTATTGGGGAGCTCAAGTATCATACTAGGCGAACAACTCGGGAAGCTGTACTGAGGTCTTAAGAATCGTCTTAAGCAAATGGCCCTGCTGAGGGACTTGAGAATCATCTCGAACCGAAGTCTTTGCTGGGGATCTCAAAAACCATCTTGAGCGAGCGACTGCGGGGATCACCGGGGTCTTCAGAATCATCTAAGAAAATGACCTTGCTGGGGAGAACTTCAAGAATCGTCCTGAGCAACCGGTCTTTCGGTAGTACATCTGTACAATAAGGATGATAATGACCTAGATCATGCTTATAATGCATATGCTGCTGCGCTATGCCCCACACGGCGGGAATGATATGTATTTATGCTAAGTGTCATGCAATCATGCACAATGCTATGCAGTGTTGAATGCTATGCAGTCATGCACAATGATGCGATCCCGTCAGCAAAATAAATGCCGAGGGGGGAATCCTCCTGTCAAGGAGAAAGAACCACTCAGGTAGAGGAATCATCCTGCTGAGGAGAATGTGAACACGCCAATATCAATTAGGCTCTGTCTGGGGACTCAATCTTCCGCGAACTGCTGCAGGGGAACAACTTCAGCTGACTGCTGCAGGGGATGAATCTCTACGAGAACTTGGATCTGCTGATATCAATCGCTAGAATGAACTGCGTGGCCGTCTCGGCTACTCTTCTGGGGATAACTATTCCGTGGGGAACCAACTTCAGCTGTTCAACACTCCACTGGGGAAAAACCAATCATGATCTGATCCACTTCCCAGGATTCGGATCCCTTGGACATCTGCAGACTCGGCTGAGGAGGGAGAAATCATTCTGCTTTACTGGATAGAGTACGACTCTGGGGAAATACAGCATCGGCTGCTCCATGCTCTGCTGGGGAGAATTGATCATGATCTGATCAACTTCCAAGGATTCTGCTTTTCTGCGGACTCAGCCGGGGAGAGAAATCATTCTACTTCACTGAAGAGTACGACCCTGATGGGGAATTTCAATTCTGCTGGGGAAGAAAGAATCATCTGACTTCGGGGGAGAGTACAACTCTGCCGGGGAATACAACATCAGCTGTTCCAACACTCTACTGGGGAAGAAGGAATCGTCCAACTTCAGGAGAGAATACGGCTCTGATGGGGAATCTCAATTCTGCTGGAGACTTCAGTCTGGCACTATCAGTTACTGCATACTTCGGCATACGACTAGCTTCCTGCGAAACCTGCACTTGTGACCCGGTGCGGGGGAAAATCCTGCTTTAGTGACTTTACTGGGGAAACACGAGCTTCAGCTCCCGAACACTTCTATGAACTCTGCACTTGTGACCCGGTGCTGGGGAAAGACGAGCTACGGTACTCAATCATTCTTCGGCGCTTAACTCAGCTGATGAGGTGACGTTCCTTCAGGATGCGTCTGTTTGGGGAAGAGAATCACCTCTACCTGGGGAAGACATATCAATGCTCACTATCTGATTCTGATTCCGCGGAGGAGAGATCACTGAACTCTGCTGGAGAATGAGGACTCGCTCCGCTTCGAGGATACGCACGGCACATCTGCTGGCGAGGTGCTATACCTGCAACAACACAAACAAACAGACAAGATACCCTCCTCAAAGGGGCCTATCAGGGTTATTATCTCGCGACAACGTTCAATTAATTAATTGTTTCAACAATCAATGGGCTTAGGCCCGCAGGTTTATGTATGCGCATTTTATCAAAAAAAAAAAAAAAAAACACATCGGCGTTATCATTCGCAAACAAAACAGATAAATGCAAAACAGACAAGTAGAATTGCTGAATAATGTGCATTTTATTGATGGTGAACCCCTGAATGGGCAAAAATGTTTTACAACAGAGGCAAGCTCCTGAAATGAGGAAGCCGCGCAAAAAAAGAAAACATAAATATACATCAGTATATACAAATGTCGGCAATCGAGGCGTAGACGAACACCATGAGTTGATCCCTCTAAGACCCACTCGACTTCGATACTTCTCCGATGCTTCAGCTTTGGAAGAGATTGATTCAGATAAACGGCCCTCAGGTCTTCCGAACCACTAAACAATGAAAGTCCATACGCGGAACGCAGTCATTTGCTTATTTAAATCCCTAACTTTTGCGTGGACCGCCCTTTCGGGTTTTCAGTTCACCGGGATACCCTTTTTTGCCGAAGCCGCCCAGTGTAGGTTTTCGACTTCGCGGGTGTACATTTTTTCAATATATCCCTAATTTTGCCCGAACCTTTTATTCTGTTTTTGGTTCGTCGGGATGCCCCTTTTTTGCCTGGACTCTTTCTTTTTTGTCCAGCGGGTCGCTTTCAAGCAAAGTATTTTTTAACTGCGTCCGCGTTCACCGGGGATGCAAAATCTTCACCATCCATCGTGGGTAACAGCAAAGCTCCTCCCGAGAAGACCTTGCTGACGACATACGGCCCTTCGTAATTCGGAGTCCACTTGCCCCGGTGATCGGAGTGTGGTGGAAGAATCTTCTTCAGGACGAGATCACCCGTCTGAAAGCTTCGAGGACGCACCTTCTTATCATAAGCTTTCTTCATTCGGCTTTGGTACAGGCGACCAAATGCAATCGATGCTAGCCTCTTCTCGTCCATCAGGCTGAGCTGGTTCAGGCGATTCGTCACCCATTCTGCCTCATCAAGTTTCACATCAACCAAAACTCGCAAAGAGGGAATCTCCACTTCTAGCGGTAGGACAGCTTCCATACCGTACACCAAGGAGAAAGGAGTTGCCCCGGTCGACGTACGCACCGTCGTACGATAACCGTGCAAGGCAAACGGCAGCATCTCGTGCCAATCTTTATACGTCACAACCATCTTCTGAACAATCTTCTTGATGTTCTTGTTGGCCGCTTCAACGGCGCCATTCATCTTCGGCCGATAAGGAGATGAGTTGTGGTGTTCAATCTTGAAGCTCTGGCACAGCTCCTTCATCATCTTGTTATTCAAATTCGAACCATTATCAGTAATGATCCGTTCGGGAATTCCATAGCGACAGATGATGTCCCTCTTGATGAATTTAGCCACCACCTGCTTGGTCACATTAGCGTACGAGGCTGCCTCCACCCACTTGGTGAAGTAGTCGATAGCTACCAGAATAAAACGATGACCATTGGATGCGGTGGGCTCGATCTTGCCTATCATGTCAATGCCCCACATGGAGAACGGCCAAGGGGAGGACATGACATTCAAGGGGCACGGCGGCACATGAACTCTATCAGCATAAATCTGGCATTTATGACATTTCCTCGCGAATCTGAAGCAATCCGACTCCATAGTCAACCAGTAATATCCTGCTCTCAGGATCTTCCTCGTCATGGCATGCCCGCCGGCGTGCGTACCAAATGTGCCCTCATGGACTTCCTCCATGAGCATACTGGCCTCTTTCTCATCTACACATCTGAGTAGCACGAGATCGTGGTTTCTTCTATACAGCACTCCATCAGGGTTGAGATAAAAGTTTCCAGATAGCCTCCTCAGAGTCTTCTTATCCTGGGTTGACGCACCCGCCGGATACTCCTTAGTCATAAGGAAGGTCTGGATGTCGTGGAACCATGGCTTGCCGTCAGTGGCATCCTCGATTGCGAACACATATGCTGGTCTGTCAAGACGCGAAAGTACAATGCTTGGAGCCTCATTCCAAAGATTGACCTTATACATAGAAGCCAACGTGGCTAAAGCATCAGCCATTTGATTTTCAGCCCGGGGTACATGATGAAGTTCTACTCGGTCGAAGAACGGAAGCAGCCTTCTGGCGTAATTCATGTACGGCACTAGGTTCGGTTGACGAGTTTCCCACTCCCCTTTGATCTGATTGATCACAAGCGCTGAGTCACCGTATATGTCTAGATTCTTGATTCTCAAATCAATTGCCTCTTCTAGACCCATAATACATGCTTCGTACTCGGCTTCGTTGTTGGTAACTGGAAACGTCAGTCTCGCAGTAAACGGGATGTGGGATCCGTGAGGAGTCGTGATGATAGCCCCGATACCACTTCCATAGGAATTGACTGCTCCGTCGAATATCAACTTCCACTGAGACTTCCTATCCGGCCCCTCGTCGGGCAATGGCTCTTCGCAATCCTTTGCTTTGAGAAACATAATGTCCTCATCAGGGAACTCGAACTTCATCGGCTGATAGTCTTCGATTGGCTGTTCGGCAAGGTAATCAGACAATACGCTCCCTTTGATGGCTTTCTGAGAGACGTACTGAATATCATATTCTGTTAACACCATTTGCCATCTGGCAATCCTGCCCGAAAGAGCCTGCTTCTCGAAGACGTACTTGATCGGATCCATCTTCGAAATTAGCATAGTGGTGTGGTTGAGCATATACTGTCGTAGACGTTTGGCAGCCCAAGCTAATGCACAACACGTCTTCTCCAGCATCGAGTATCGAGATTCACACTCAGTGAACTTTTTACTCAAGTAATAAATGGCATGCTCCTTTCTGCCCGTCTCGTCGTGCTGACCGAGAACACACCCCATGCTATTCTCCAGAACTGTCAAGTACATGATTAATGGCCGTCCAGCCACTGGGGGTATCAAGATTGGAGGTTCTTGAAGATACTGCTTTATCTTATCGAATGCCTTCTGGCAATCTTCATTCCAAGTAATCGCCTGATTTTTCTTTAACAACTTGAACATCGGTTCACAAGTGGCCGTGAGCTGAGAGATAAACCTTGCAATGTAGTTTATTCGGCCCAAGAAACCACGAACTTCTTTTTCTGTTCTCGGCGCTGGCATCTCTTGGATAGCTTTTATTTTTGCAGGATCAACTTCAATACCTCGTTCGCTAACGATAAACCCCAATAACTTTCCGGACCGCACCCCGAAAGTGCACTTGTTAGGATTCAGCCTCAGCTTGAACTTCCTAAGCCTTTCAAACAGCTTCAGTAAATTGACCAGATGCTCCTCCTCCGTTTGGGACTTTGCAATCATGTCATCAACATAGACCTCGATCTCATGATGAATCATATCATGAAACAAAGTTACCATTGCTCGCTGGTAAGTGGCCCCTGCGTTCTTCAGACCGAAGGGCATTACCTTGTAGCAAAACGTGCCCCAGGGGGTGATAAACGTCGTTTTCTCCATGTCCTCCGGCGCCATCTTAATCTGATTGTAACCGGAGAAGCCATCCATGAACGAAAACACGGAAAACTGGGCTGTATTGTCGACCAACACATCGATATGAGGCAACGGGAAATCATCCTTAGGGCTCGCCCTATTCAAGTCCCGATAATCGACGCACATACGTACCTTACCGTCCTTCTTCGGTACAGGCACTATGTTGGCGACCCACGGAGGGTAGGTGGTGACGGCTAGAAATCCTGCGTCCAACTGCTTCTGGACCTCTTCTTTGATTTTTACAGCCATGTCTGGTCTCGTCCTCCTAAGCTTCTGCTTGACTGGAGGGCAATCTTCTCGCAACGGCAAGCGATGAACCACGATATCTGTGTCAAGTCCAGGCATATCCTCATATGACCAAGCAAAGACGTCACTATACTCTCGAAGCATCTCGACCAGTCTATGCTTGACATCGTTCTGCAGCGCAGCCCCGACTCTGACATTCCTGATAAGCTCCTCAGAACCCAGATTTATGATCTCAATCTCCTCCTCATGAGGCAGAATAACCTTCTCCTCTTGTTTCAACAAGCGGGCCAATTCTTCCGGAAGGTCTTCGTCTTCATCAATCTCATCCTCGGCTTGATAGATCGGGCAATCAAAGTCGTAGTGAGCCGTAGAGGGTCCAGAGTCGATGTCGTCTGTTACGTGGATCCTGCAATAACAAGGGTTAAGTTTAAAGCAGGAATATGCAGGTTAGCACGAGCCTCGTCGCCCTTTTGCTGTTTTTCAAAACAAGCATAAAATATGAATAACAGAGAACACAATATTTGATTACGAAGAAAACGCCTTTTTATTTATTGATAAAATGTATACACATAATCCAACAAGGCCCTGACAGTAAAACCACTATGCCCCGGGCAGGACATAGGGTTGTACAAAGATTGTAGAAAGCAAATCATTACTCTTCACTTGTCAGTTCGATAATCTCCTTGATGGTCCAGTTGTGAAGGCGCTCGCCTGGCTTGCTCGGTTGAATCCAGGCATCGAGATCACAGTCACTGTCCCCGCTGTCCTCCGACGCTGCGTTGACACTTTCGAACATCACTCCTCCCTTGGTGAATAGGATCGGCCCCTTTCCACGAGATGAGCTACCAGAAGAAGTTGAAGCTTCAGCTTCCGGAGAATATCCCAATCCAAACTTATCTTGTTTGAATGGTATATCCAAGACATGCCCCCAGCCTGGGGTAGAACCAGCTTCGACAACGGCTCTAGCTTCCTTAAACGAAGAGAGGTTCACCTCCTGCTTCTCTGCAACAACGGGAGCTACCTCCTTCACCTTGACGGTCTCAAACGCCTGGCAAAGAGTCTCATGGATCTCGCCATCCATTTCGACATACTTGAAGGACGACAGGTGGCTTACCATGATGTCCTCCTCTCCGCAAACTGTCACTATGCTGCCCCCAACAGCATATTTAAGCTTCTGATGCAACGTGGACGTCACGGCACCAGCAGAATGAATCCACGGCCGACCTAAGAGGCAACTGTAGGCGGGCATGATATCCATAATATAGAACACTGCATTAAACGTCTCTGGTCCAACCTGAATTGGCAGGGTCAATTCTCCAAAGACGTGGCGTTTGGTTCCGTCAAAAGCCTTTACGACCAGATCACTGGGCGTGCACAGCAGTCCCCGGGTATCCAACTTCATTAGTGCTTTCTTCGGAAGCACGTTCAGCGAGGAGCCCGTATCTACTAGGACATGTGACATAATCGTGCCCCTGCACTCTATCGAGATGTGCAAGGCATGGTTGTGGTCTCTTCCCTTGGGCGTCAGCTCCAAATCTGTAAAACCCAGCCCATTACCAGCGTTGACATGAGCTACCACTTCCTCAAGTTGATTAACCGATATCTCCTGCGGCACGTATGCAGCATTCAATACTTTCAGCAATGCGTTGCGGTGTGCTTCGGAACACAGCAACAGGTTGAGAATTGAGATCTTCGACGGAGTCTGGTGAAGATGATCTACAATCTTGTAGTCACTTTTCCCGATCAGTCGCATGAACTCTTCTGCGTCTTTAACCAACAAGTCTTTTTCTGCCCCCGCAGGAACCTCTTCAACGGCTTTACCTTTGCCTTTGTCAGCAGCATCAGCCCGGACTACCTTCTCTGCTGCACCCTCTGCCGGCGCGAACACTCTACCACTTCTGGTGATACCACTGGCCTCAGCAAGATTCTGCGCAGTCGATCTGGGCGGCTCAATCTCTACCTTCTGGCCATTACAATACACTTCAGCGCCGTAATGCCATGGCACGGCATTGGTACTCTCGAACGGGATTGGTCCAGCCCTGGTGATGGTAATAGTAGGCGGACGAGGTGCAGATATAGTGATAGGGTGGCGAGGAATGGTGATAGTGGCAACTTCGTCCGCCTGCTTCAGCACGACTTCTCCCGACGCATTCTCAATGCTTTGACTAAACTGCAAAATACCCTCGGTCATCAGACTCTGGATACCTTCACTCAACTGCTCACACCCGTCAGGAAGTGCAGCACATTCCATACAAAACTCCCCACACCCGGGAAAGAAGCCTTTCTTCAGCAGTTTAGCTTTAACAAAACTCAGTGGCGTTTTCACATCTCTGACATCAGTCAGCAAGTCTGAATTCTCTTCAGTGATGACAGCATTTATTCCGCCCCCCCTATGATGAGGCATCGGATTCTTGGTGACGTTGGGCACGTTGTCAGAAAAATTTATTATCTTGGCGTCAATCATGTCCTGGACCTTATGCTTAAAAGCTTTGCAGTTCTCAACTGTATGGCCAGGTGCCCCCGAATGAAATTCACAAGTAGCATTAGCATCGTACCCCGGTGGTGGTGCCCCTGTCAAGGGAGCCAACATCCTCTTTTGAACTAATTGGAGCTGAAGCAGCGTCTGCAGAAGCTGTGCATACGACATAGGAGGAGTTTCCAAATGACGGTTTGCCAGGGGACCCCGATGCTGATATTTCTTATATCCCGGATTATTCTGTTGCTGAGGCTGCTGCTGCGGCTGTGGGGGAGCAACTGGGATGTTTATGCTAGCGATCTGAGACTGAGGGCCCTTGCCCTTTCTCCTAGCATTAGAGACAGCACTGGCATCGCCCTCTCGGCGTTTGCCAGTATAAGGTTTCTTGCTGGCTCCTCCAGATGAGGATGATTCGCCTTGAATCTTGCCGATCTTTATACCATTTTCAACATGCTCGCCCAAAGTGATGAGGGCCGAGAATGTCCCGGACATGCCACTAACCAACTTCTCATAATAGACTCCGGGAAGAGTAGCCACGAACATCTGTACCAACTCACGCTCAACCATCGGCGGTTGAACCCGAGCAGCCAATTCACGCCACCGCTGGGCGTACTCTTTGAAGCTTTCATTGCTACGCTGCGAGAGATTCTGAAGCTGAACTCGGTTGGGAGCCAAGTCGCTATTATACTGATAGTGGAGAACAAATGCTTCAGCGAGATCTTTCCACGTTCGCACAGCAGCGGGTTCCAAACCCATATACCATTCAAGCGATGGGCCAGAAAGACTATCCTGAAAGAAGTGCATCAGCAACTTCTCATCATCAGAGTAAGCAGACATCTTCCTGTAATACGATCGGAGATGAACACGGGGACAAGTAGTGCCTCTATACTTCTCAAAGATAGGCACCTTAAACTTGTGAGGTACTTTAAAGTCAGCAATCAGCCCAAGTTTGGACATGTCAACGCCCAATGTATTCTGATTTTCTATATCTCTCATTTTATCTTCCAGTGCCTTGAACCTGAGTCTAGCTTCAGCAGTCAACTCAGCCTCTACACCTCTCTGAGAGAAAATGTCGTCCTGATGGTCCTCCAGCCACGGTTGAGGCACCACCATATTTCCTGCACCAACATTAACATTGGCTCCCAAACCACCATTGACGGCGCCCGCCGCGTTAAGTCCGAGATTATTCATAAGATTGCCGTTAGCACTACCGTTGCCCCCGGCAGCAGGAACAACGTTCTGAGGAGTATCCACTTGAGGAGGAGGAGTGGGTACGGCCCCGCCGTGAAGAATTCCATTGCTGTCAACCCTGGAGATGAGAGGTTGAACCAAAGTACGAAGTTGCTCTTGCCCGTTCGCAACTACTTGCATCAACTCCATAAAACGATCCATCCTTTCACGAAGCTCCTGAACATCTGATTGTACCTGGTCCATGATTCTCGTTTGATTGGCGCGAGTCGAGTAACGGTGGATGAATCTTTGATCAATCCTGGAGATTGAAAGCAGCTCGGAACCTGAGTACCTGAAAAACCTGTCAAGATTAAGGGTTAGGAAAAGCAACAGAATGTATGTCATGCAAGAATGCTTCATGCAGATGCATGCGTGTGTCCGTGTGCTTGAGAGATTTCCCCGATCCTGTCACCTGCTGATAATAACAAGGGGAAGAATCTAGGCCCAATCATGGAGACAGCAACCTCACAGACACACGCTAATGGAATGATTATGCAAGCTAATGCAAAATGCAGGCATGCAACAATATATCCAAGGCTGCTGTGGAGATTCGATGTCAACAGCCACTGCTGAGAAGGAAACCCCGGTGTAAACCCACTGATCTGATCTGTTGTGAATAACCATCTGGTAGGATCGAGATCAAAATTCTGCTCTGACAAGAACGAAGGCTTGATAATAAAGACCCCGGATGCAAGATCAAGGAATATCTGTTGGAGAAGTCTTCGGACCCCAAGTCAAAAATCTGCCCTCTCAAGAACAAATGCACAGCTGCTGATGAGATCTTCAAACCCTACTCAAAAATCTGCCCTATCAAGAACAAAATAACAACTGCTGGCGAGATCTTCAGACCCCCCTCAAAATCTGCTCCATCAAGAACAAATAACAATTGCTGATGAGATCTTCAGACCTCACTCAAAAATCTGCTCCATCCAGAACAAATAACAACTGCTGATGAGATCTTCAGACCTCACTCAAAAATCTGCTCCATCCAGAACAAACCTCTGATAATAATACACTGGTCAAAGCCTGCTCTATCAAGAACAGACCAACATCCGATGATAAGATCCTCTGATCAAACCGTTGCTCTATCAAGAACATATCTGCAACTGAGAACCCAACATAACTGATTCACTGTCAAGAAAACCAGGTAGTCTGAAGGTATAAGTTTCCTGCAATATCCCGACCCCACTCACAGGTATGATGGACCTAATCCACGGACAAAGGTACGGCATCCTATGCGGTCGTCAGCGTCACAGACATTCATGAGTGACAATACGATTCCCAGAAGGAGTGGCATCGTCAAGTCATGAAGAGGCCTCTCTTAGCTGACTTCCAAATGATCGGTCCCCAGAGTCGACAATCCTCACGTCTGGACTCCCCTCAGATCCTCAGGACCGGAAAGGAGCACCTCTGCAAGAATCTCGTCTGAGCGCAGATTTTCGTAGGGAACTGTGCCTGTTCAACAGACAGGTTCGTCTACTACTTCTCCACAACTATATCTAGGTGTGTACTCAAAGCCCAGGTCCGGCTTTTCACTCACAGTAACATCCCTCTCCCACAGCAGCACAGATAATCATATCAAACTGGAAATAAATGCGGGAAATAAAATGCGGGAAGTAAAAATGCGATAAATAAACGCAACCCAACAAGCAAACACACAAACGATAGGATTGACTCTCATAGGGAACCGGAGAACCAGAGATTCTGGGTTCGATCCCCAGCAGAGTCTCCAGCTGTCGCTTGCGCGAAAATAAGGTGCCGGCATGACAGAAGAGTCGCCACCTTTCGTTATTTATCCCTCAGAGCGGGAAAGGAAACGATCGGAAAAACCTGACGAAAAAGGGTAAGACAAAGTCATCGCAACCATTGTCTGGGTTCGGGAGTCGGTTACGCAAGGGGAAGGTATTAGCACCCCTCACGTCCGTCGTACTCGACGGGATCCTCGCTTGTTTGTTTACTTGGACGGGTTGGTTATAATCTATCTACCTATCAAGGCTGGCTGAAAAAGAAAAGAAAAATGACTCGGCAAAGCGTCGCGCTTTATGCCTACGTATTCCCATCAGAGAATGAGAAATCAGAGTCAACGTAGTTCGACTGCCTACGTCTAAACGGGGGAAAGGTTGCTCGCCAGGATATCGCATCCTATGCCTACGTACTTTCATCTGGTATGAAAGATCAGAGCAAACGTAGTTCGGGAAACTACTGAAAATATGGCTCAACTAGGAGGGAGACTATCAAGTCCTACTGTTATCATGCCCTGGATTCATCCTATGGTTGAGGTTTGAACAGGGAACTCCTAGATGTTGTCATGCATAGGTTTCAACCTAAAAGTCTATCATCAAATCCTCATCAGAAGAAATGAGAGTCCTAAGGGATCATGTCAATGATACATAGAATACAGACAAAGACATCAGCTTTAACAGTAAAATGCATGCAATGCAAGCGAGGGAGGAAATGTGTGTGGGGTTTCAGCCTCCACAAGCTCATCTCAACCTCAAGCCAGTCATGAAATAACAGCAATCATACTGAAAATAATCAACATGCTATCAAGCAATAAACAGATAAAGGAAATGAAGTGCTATCAGGCAAACAAAACTCACATGAGAAAGAATCATCTATTCTCTAACCCTAACCCTAATCACAGGATCTAAACAAACCTAAGCAAAACTCTCAAGCAGAACCCTAAGCAGGAGAAATCATTCCCAGTCTTCAAGCTTCAGAATAAGCTTACCAAAGAAAGGGAGCTAAGCAAGCAAGCTCATAGTGTCTTCCTCAGGAGAACACTAGGAGGTGTATACTCAGGAGTCATACCCTATGTGGCTCAACCACTGTGATCAGTTTACATCCCTCCTCAGGAGAGATTAAACTCACAAGCAGGCTCCAACATCACTGGATATTTAGGAAATCCTATCTGAACTAGTGGAACTAAGTGAATAGACTCATAGGACCTTCCACAGGAAAGTACTAGGAGGCTTCCACTTAGGAGTTGTATCCCATGTGGCTCAACAACATGTGATCAGTTTACATTCCTCCTCAGGAGAAATTAAACTCACAAGTTGGCTCCAACATCATTGGATACTTAAGAAATCCTAGATCAACTAGTGGAACTAAGTGAATAGACCCATAGGACCTTCCTCAGGAAAGTACTAGGAGGCTTCCACTTAGGAGTTGTATCCCATGTGGCTCAACAACATGTGATCAGTTTACATTCCTCCTCAGGAGAAATTAAACTCACAAGTTGGCTCCAACATCATTGGATACTTAAGAAAGAGGTGAGAAGGAAGGATGAAAGTCATTCATAGTGCCTTCCTCAGGAAAGTACCATGAACTTCCTTCAAACTTCAGGCTCTCAAACCTCACAGACAGGAGATGAGACAAGCTCTGGGTCTCTGCATCTTGATCTACAAGCTTCCCCTCATGATGCTCTCCATCAATATCCTCAAGGCAACACAAGCCCTTCATCAAATTCCTCAGAAAGAACCCCACAGATGAACAGATAACCCACTGAACAAATCACATTATCAGGCAATCTCAGAAAATACCTAAAAATACTAAACTAATGGGGAAAAATTTAACAAATATTCATAAGGGTCCTCAACACCTACTCATAACATCTACAAAGGTTTCTACCTAAAAATCAAGATAAAACTCAATCAAAGAAAGGAATCATCACCTATGCACAATTCTAAACCCTAATTAGACCATCCTAAGTCAACCCTAATTGAACTAATCAAGATTAATTCTAAAAAATCTAGAAAAAATCCTATGGGGAAGTATGGCTAATCATCTAATTGCACAAAAAAGAGTGGGTAAAAAATATTAATGGAAAGTACTAAAACAATTCCTACAAAATCAAATACCAAAATGAAACAATTAAAAAGCTATTGAATTGGAAAATCTACTAAAAATATCAAACCTAAAAATAAAATCTCAATTTTATTTTTATAATTTTCTACTCATTTTAATCTACTCATAGAAAAAAGAAGAAATTAAAAATCATTTTTTAACTATTTTTAATGCATTTTACAAATCAGAAAAATATTAAAAAGAAAATTAAAAAGAAATGAATTAATTAAGGGGAGGGGGTGCATTAAGAAATACGCGCTAGTTCAATTAATTGGGCTACACAAAAAAGGGGGGTGCAAGTAGCGTTCTGGGCCCAGAATGCCCTTTAATGAAACGCTGCGTTTGGATATAGTTGAATCTCCCTCCAATTCTCAGACGCGCTCACAGCCACACGATGGGGAGAATGAGTCAATCCCTGGAACGAATCCAACGTCTCACCTTCATCGTCCCCAATGCAAACCCTAGGCTCTCAGAATTCTCCCTCCATGCCATCAACTTCGAGCCCTTCTAACTCCCTCTACACGCCACGGCTTGCCACGATATAAAAATGAAAAATCATCTACTTCTCAAGGGGAACACAACCCTACGTTCACTTTTCCACATCTCGCCCTAAATTGTTCTAACAGAAGGATTGAAGATCCGGGTACAACCACATTCAACTGCTATCAAACTTTCACCAAACTTCAACCTAATGATTTACAGATACACTACACATTACCCTAACTAATGCACACTAATTCTTGATGATTGAAATGCCCTAAACTAATAGTTCTTGAAAATCAAAGTTTCAAACACCTGCCATGGAACCTCATGGAACAGGCTGTAACTCATGGGGAAGAATCATCTAGCCTAGTACATCATGTCTATGCCTAAGAAACTAATTGAAGCTGCATAATTAAGGAGGTATAAAGTGAAGAAGAAACCTGTCAAAGGGTTATGGTGCAGTGGTGTAGAGGTGGTTCCCAGCCTTGGAATTGCTTGCAGATGGTCCTTGAATGATTCTCAGTATTCTGTTTGCAATGGTGATGGAGGAGATGGCTGGTAGTGCAAGATATCTCAACTTGCTTCAACTTGAAGAAATCTCTCCAATGGCTATGTATCTCTCTCTCTCCTCTGACTTGGCTCCACTTTCACCAACCATAGACTCTCCATAATGCACTCTTTTTATAACAATCCATGGAAGTTTCTAGATTCATCTAGAATGATGTGGAAAGTTCATGAAAGTTCCATGATATGCCATGATGGTTATCTCACATCTCACATGCCATGCCTTGTTATTTTGGTCTCAAATTCTCCTTACATGAGTTATTGAATGAGGATGAGTGAAAAACAAGGCCATTTGTTGCTTGTG
The DNA here is from genome assembly GCA_963859935.3 of Lathyrus sativus. Lineage (NCBI taxonomy): Eukaryota > Viridiplantae > Streptophyta > Magnoliopsida > Fabales > Fabaceae > Lathyrus > Lathyrus sativus. The sequence continues at coordinate 611,163,673 of OZ012739.1, forward strand.
TAGGGTTTTCCAATGCTACCTTCTTTTTCAAGTAACAAATTTCCAAAGGAACCTCCTTTTTTAAGCCTCAAATGAAAAATCTACTTAAACCAATCTTCTCAAAATGGTTTTTCCAATCAAAATGATATATTGGATGACCTATTTTGGATTTGTAGATCTTCCAAAACACTTTTCAATTTCAACTTTTCAAAGTTATAAGTCATTTTTAGTTCATTTTTGACCAATCATGGAATCTTGTGCTATGAGCTTTTTCAACAATTTGTGACCTTCTTTCTAGACTTAAAATCACATTTTGAGCAACTTTCATGTTTTGAGTTTTTCCATTTGAGGCTTGGAAATAGGAGTTTTAGGCATTGGTTAAAATGACCTATAACTGACAAATGACCAAAATACCCCTGCCTTGCTCAAACCATAACTTGAGTTCCACAAATCCAATCAAGGACTTCTACCACTCAAATTAAAGCTAAGAAGATCCTCTTCAACATTAATGTTGACCAAGAAACCATAGGAGTCCTCCTACTAGGGCAAAAGTTGTCTGCAAGTTGGGTGACTTTCAAGGACCCAGATTCACACACCTCTGCTGACCTGTAATTTGTCAAAACCATAACTTGAGCTCTGTAACTCCTATCAAGGACTTCCACCACTCAAATTAAAGCTTAGAACAAGCTCTACAACATTCATGTTGTGGGGAAAATGAGATATCAAACACATCTAGTGCTAAAACTGCCTGGAAGATAGGGATCAAATTAGGGTTTTTTCACTGACAATCCTCAGAAACCCTAACTCAAAACTTCTCAAACTCCTCAATCATGATGAGTTGGTCTAGGAATCATCTTTATATAATCTCTATGCATCATTCCATGATCTCATGGCCCTTGGATTAAGTCTCAACCTTCTCCAAATCTTCAGCTGGTCTAGGGTTGACCCAGTCAAAACCCTAATTCTACCATTCATGGTTGAATCTTCTGAATTCTTACATAATGACTTCTCTGGGCTTCATGAAGGCTATCAAGGCATCTCATAAGCTTTCTCAAGACATCAAGTTCATTCTCAAAGTCTCAGAATCATCTGAGGAGCACCCACAACTTTCAAACTGTGAAGCACACAACCCTGGTTTCAAAACACTTCCTCTGAAGATCTCTTGAACTTTCTGATGAAGGTATCAACTTCCAAATACTCAATGAACAAATAAATGTTGGTCAAATTTTGGGGTGCAACACATAGGTTTATTAGAGTTTTAGATTAGTAGGTTCATTAGATTTTTTAATGGAGATATTAATCATCAGTTAGTTAATAGGTTAGATTTTAATCATTTTTTTTCATTAGCCTTTAATCCAGATTATGCAGCTGTTTTTTGAGTTTTTATAATTATTTTTCGCTGGGCTTCAGTTTTCAATTCGCAGGCCCATTTAGTGGTTTTTGTCCAGAAGAGCCAGTTTTTTGTCCAGAGTTTTCCACCATTTTCCAGATCGTTCTAGAAGTCTCCAGAAGTTCTCAGAGTATAAAAATCTCAGTACACGTGTTCAACAGAGGCTGGCCCCACGTTACTTCGTCACCCACACGCCACCTCACCAATCTGTTCCTCTCCCTCACCACCACATCACGACACCTCATCCAGACGTTCATCTCTCTCTGCCACGCCCCACAACAGGTGGCAAGCATGCAGAGACCCCCTCCACCACCAAGGCCACGCGTCACACCCACGACCATCGCCTGAAAACACCACCGGCCGGCCTGCATGGCCGGCGACCACCGCCCCCTCACCGGAAATCCAAATCCCCAGATTCCGTCCAGCCTCCTCCTTCAAGCTTTATCTTCTCCGGTCACAACCACCCCAACCTCCTTCGCCGGCCACCATCAATGTCACCAGAAACATAAGAAGCCCAGAAACTCTTCTTCAACAACCTTCGTATCTCCAGAAAACCACCGCGTACCTCCTTCAACCTCACCCAACTTCCGATCAAACCCCCAGAACTCAAACAATCTTCATCCTCCAAACTCCAGAAACATTCATCCTCAGCAAGAACACAAATCCCCAGATTCATCATCATATTTCCAGATTTTTTTCTGGATCCATAATCAACACATCAAGAAGTCCAGAAACCGATCAAGATCATCAATCTCCATCCCAGAAGTTCATCAATCACTAGCCATTAATCTTCATCTTCTTTCCAATCAACAAGAGCAAAATTCCAGAAATCGTCCATGCAGGTATCAAGAACGCCCTCAAGAAGCATTTCCAGAAATTCATCAGAACGATGAATCTTCATCATCATCGTTCGTCCGTTGTCCATCAGATTCATCAAAGCTCATCCAGATTTCTTCAAGACACTCCGGGAACTCCATCATCAGAGAATCGCCAGGAACGTGATCTTCATCGTTCAACAATGCGAGAACGAACTTCAGAACATCTCCAGAACTGCGTAAAACCTTCAAGGGGATCTCCTTAATCCTCATCTGTTGGTCTTCACCGGCGAGCCTTCGACCAAATCACCCAGAAGAGTTGCGAGAATTTGTTCATCTTGGTGTTCATGTTGTTTTAGTGGTTGTGAAATGTGTTGTTCGGGTTTGAGAGGAAGAACGAAGAATGAACGAAGGAGACAGAGAGAGTTCGGAGAAAGGGGCGGCGGCGGTTGAGAATGAGAAGGATTCTAGGGTTTCAGAAACAGAAAGGGAAGAGAGAGGAGAAGGGGGGATTGGGCCAGGCCCAACAGTTTTTTTTGGGACGCCTTCCCTCATTTTTTCTGACGAGAATTGGGCCTGGGCCCAACGTGTGTTCTGCTTACACACCCTACAATTTCCATCCAGCACCACCCACCGTTTTTGGCCTGCACCCTCCCCATTTTGTTTTTCTGATATTTTTGTGGGCTGGGCCCTTATTTCTTTTTTATTATTTTCTGCTTATCACCCATGTAACCAGTACACCCCCCTCCCTTTGTATTTTGTTTTTTTCTTCTTATTTTCTTTGAAGTAAAAAGAAAAGAATATTATGAAAAATATTATAAGAGGAAAAAGTATATTTGAAAAGAAGAAAAGAATATTGGAAATGGAGAAAAATATAGAGAAAAATAGTTTAAAAGAAAAGAAGAAAAAAGAGAAAAATATTAAAGTAGGTTTAATATTTTTAAAGTGCATTTTCTTTTAGGGTATTTTTTTTCATAGAAATTATTTCACGATTTTAGGATAGTTTTAGAAGCCCACTTGTTAGGGGGCTATTTTTCATTCGATTTTTTAGGATAGAATAGGATAGCGTTTCCTAGGAGATTTATTTTCAGTATGCTCATTGTAATCATTTTTTCAGAGATTAATAAAACGAGATTTGAGTTGTGGTCCCGAAGTAGCCGAACTACAGCTGCTCTGATTTCTCGTACCAGACGAGAATATGTAGGCATAGGATGCGATATCCTAGCGAGCACACTAACGACTGACTTTTGTTCTCTCGCGGCTGTGCGATCGAGACTTTCCCGCTGACGACTAATTGTTACCCTTTTTCTCTCTTGCCCGAGCGCATTTGAGACCAAGCTATAGTTTTGCCCATAGGTTCCCGACCCTGTGAAGCCAGTTTGATTTCTCACTGCTGTGTGAGACTGTTTTGTTTAGCCGTAGTTAGTCTGAACTACGTAAAGCTCTGATCTTCCATGCAGTGGAAGTACGTAGGCACAAGACGCGAGGTCTTGGCGAGCCAATTTTCCCCGTAGTCCCGAACTACGTTGACTCTGACTTTCTCCCTTGAGAATACGTAGGCATAGAGTGCGACGCTCTATCGAGTCAACTCCCCTCCTTTTAGATTTAGCAGTCGTAGATAGATTGTTTTGCATCCAGTAGACAACCCAAGCAAGCGTGGATCCCGTCGAGTACGACGGACGTGAGGGGTGCTAATACCTTCCCCTTGCGTAACCGACTCCCGAACCCAGGTTTTGGTTGCGATGACCATACCTTTTCCCCATTTTTTGCGAGGTTTACTTCGAGCGTTTCCTTTCCCGCTCTGAGGGATAAATAACGCACGGTGGCGACTCTTCTGTCAGCCGGCGCCGATTTTCGCAGTAGCGACAGCTGGCGACTCTGCTGGGGAATGCGATAGTTCCCTATGCATGTGGGATCCAACGTCCCCTCAGAGAGAGTCAATCCTAGCGCTTGTTTGCTTGTCTATTTGGGGCTTATTTATTGATATTATCTGTTGTTGTTGGGGTGTTACGGGTGTTCTATGATTGAGAGAAGCCGGACCTGGGCTTGAGTGCACCTTAGACTTAGAGTGGAAATTAGTGAGCGCGTGCTTGCTTTGCAGGCACTAGTGTCTCATGAAATCCACGCTCAGACGAGGTTCATCCGGTTGGCTTCACTTTCAACCCTTTGGGTTGAGACGGTTGCTGGTTTGGTGGATTGTCGACTCTGGGAACCGATCATTTGGAAGTTAGCTAAGTGAGGCCTCTTCAGGACTCGATGATGCCACTCCTCCTGGGAATCGTATCGTCAGTTTTGAAAGTCTGTGACGCTGACAACCGCATAGGATGCCGTACCTTATCAGATATAGGTCCACACCTGTGAGTGGGGGTTTTTTTTTGTGCAGGAAACTTGACTTCCAACCTACCCGTTATTCTGGTCTTCTCTTCAGAGCAACCGTACTCCGTCAGCAGTGCAGCAGTATTTAGATTGTGTGGGGGTTGTGATCCCGTGTTTGTTGCATTGCATTGCATTTGCATCTTCGCATCATATTGCATACCATTCGCCAGCTAGTCAGAGCTCTTATCCAGCCGTTATTTTGATTCTGAAGGTGCATGTTGAAGACGACCAAGGGGTTGAAGCAGAGTTAAAGTAGATTTGAGCAGAATCGAGCATCGAAGTCAGCTGAAGACCATTGGTAGCTATGTCAGAGAGCAGCTTCCAGTTTGTTGATACCTTGTCAGGTTTCGCCGTGACGTCCAATCCTCTGTATGGATCCCCGCACGACGAAGACTTTCCGCAAGTGAACAACCTTACTGCAGCTCAGCTTGTGCATCCATCTGTTGAAGACCAAGGTATGCATGAGCAGTTTGTTGACCGAGGTGAACGTTCTCCTTCTGTTGATGTCTCAGACTACCAGGGTTTTGCCTTCCCTGTGCCAAAACCCCGAAGAGAGGTCCCAACAGCAAAGAATGAAGACCCATTAGCTCCCGTGTACGCTGAAAGGTTTCGCGCATTAGAGGAGAGATTCAAAGCCTTGAAAGGTAAAGACGCTGTTACTCCTAGTGCTGCAGATATGTGTCTGGTTCCTGGCCTAGTGTTACCTCCGAAGTTCAGAATGTCGAGGTTTGAAAGGTACAAAGGAGATAGTTGCCCGAAGCAACATTTGGTGATGTTCTGCCGAAGAATGACTTCATTTGTGCACAACGACAAGCTGATGATTCATTGCTTTCAAGATAGTCTGACTGGGGCACCTCTGAGTTGGTATATGCAGTTAGAGCGTGATCAGATCCGATCATGGATGGACTTAGCCAAAGCCTTTCTGAAGCAGTACGACTATAATCTTGACGAAGCTCCTATTCGCATGCAGCTGCAAGAATTGTCTCAAGGGAACAATGAATCTTTCAGAAAGTATGTTCAGAGATGGAGAGAATTTGCCGGTAGAGTGAAACCACCGCTCCTAGACCAAGAGCTGAAAGGCATGTTCGTAAACTTCTTGCAGAGCCCGTACTTCGAAAGAATGCTTGGAACCGCACCAAATTTCACTGAGTTGGTAAGGACGGGAGAGCACATCGAGTATGGTGTAAAGATCGGAAGAATCCCGTATGTTTCAAAAGGTCAGGCCAGTGAAACTGAATCTCTCTGTAGCTCTCAATCTGAGGAGGAAACTATGATCAATGCGGTCATGACAGATGTTGGGTATCCTCAAGTCGAATCGGTGAAATCTGTTGGTTCTCCGTCTTCTCAGCAGTCAGTATCTTCTGTGTCTCGTTATTCTGAGCAGACAGCCGTGCCTGGGGCACCCTATCAGGAATCTTATGTCGCTCCTCTTGCAAGTTCGCGAGCTCGTGGCCGAGGTTATCAGAATCAGCGTCATAATCAGAATCGACCTCGTAACAACTTGGAACGAAGGAATGCTCCTTCTCACCCGGTGCCGATGCCGTACAGCCAGTTGCTACCGTCGTTGATCCAGAAGTCTTTGGTGGAGCCTAAAGCTCTTAAGCCAGTCCCAGAACCTTACCCTCCTGGGTATAATCCTCACGTCCAGTGTGGTTATCATGGTGGCTCACCGGGGCATTCGAAGGAAGATTGTAAAGCATTTCAGGCGAAGGTACAGCAGTTGATTGATCAGGATCGCATTTCCTTTCGAGAAGGGTTTCTGTTTGTTCATCCCAACCGCTCAGCTGGCTAAGCTCGTAGATTCGGAAGGTATTTCCCAGCAATAAGCCAGTGGTTCAGACAGGCAGGCGCCTCAGCATTGGCAGTCCTCAGACCCTTTATACATCATTTGCATTTGTAGTTTCTTTTTCTGTTAGTTACTACCTGCTTTTAAACATTGTATGTTTTGAATAGTGATAATAATAAAGTGACTATGCATTTTTCTGAATTAGTCATGTCGCTGTCGCTCATTTATTGCATTGCACTGACACTTGCATTTTTTTTTCACTCCACTTTTTCGCTGTGACTAGCAAAGTTAAAAGGGAGGATGATGAAACTGAAACTCATAACCAATGATTGTATGCTTTCAGATAAGACCTCACCGATGACGTACAAGGCATTGTTTCAAATTCCCCAAACACTGGAGATATAAGGAGTTAGTCCCTTGTTAACCACTTCGAGCCAGGAAGTAGAAGTTTTTTCGGACTTTTAAACCCTCACATCTTAACCCGGGGCAGGGTAGTTGTCAGTTAGCTTGACCGAGCGTTCAAGACTTACAGAGGAGTGTTGTCTTTCAAAGACCAATCAGTTTACACCTTTCAAGAGGTCAAACCTCACCAATCAGGAGTGAGACAGTTACAATCCTTTCGGAGTAATCAAGACAGCCAGTGTCACACGACTTTGTTCCAAAAGAAAGAAAGAAAGAAAGCCCGCTAAGTAAAAAGAAAGAAAAGCTGGAAAGCTAATACTTAGGCAAAAATCAGGGCATCCCGCTGGACTTCAAAAAGAAAAATTGAAAAGAACTCAAAATGAGTCAGTCCAGGCAAAAATTAGGGAATCAAAAGAGTGAAAAAGAGGGATTAAAAAGAAAATTTTCCCCAGCAAATCACAAAGTCGTGTACACAGACACCGAAAGCGAAGAAGGAGTAACTATCACTCCAGAAGAAAAACTTGTGAATTCCTTAATTGTGGTTCTTACCATTCAACATACCTCTCGAAGAGGCGAGTGCTCGTGCCAGGTTAACTGAACCTTAGGATCGGAGATCATCACGTAGACGGGGTGGGTACAAATCAAATTTGAGCCAAATATCCTTTGTTTCACGAACCGTGAACCCGACCACGATACAACCCTTAAAAGACCTAATTGAGATAGGGTTGGTCTGAAGCGCATTACGATAAGATTGAGTAACCTGACTCCTTCTTGACTTGCTAGTCACATCCTTGTTGTATTTTCACTGACCACGTAAGCACTACGTTTGAACTTTGGTTCATTCGTCACTCACAATCATATGCATGTAAATGAGTGACAGCTCAAATTTTTTCAAAATCTGCATAACCATTGCATTAAGATTACCATTCGTGGACAGACGATTCTAATTGCAGGTTAGTAGTTGGCATGAGAGAAATTCCAGCAGGAATAATCAAGCAGGACTGAGTAATTCAGCAGTCTGAACCAGAATGGTGTATGTTGTGAAGCCCAATGAATCAGGGGCATTGACTTCCAGTAAGTTCAGTATCAGTCAGTCTGAGGACAAGTCTTGAAGCTCCAGTTGATCAGGGGCATTTTGTTTGAGAAGCAGTTGATCAGAAGTGAATCTTCTTGAGAGCCAATCAGGGGCAGCTATGCAGAACGCTGAGATTTGAAAGCAGATGCTTCCAGTGGATAATCAGATCAGGTTAAGTCGCTAGAACGCTCATTCAGGGGCAAGTCACCGCAGAAAATGTTGAAACCAGTTGGGTTGATAGAGGTTAATTGGAGATTGAATTCTTTTGTCGTACAGATACCGGGGCAAATATTCTCGAAGTCTTCTCGTAGCAAGCTGTTCAGAGCAAGTATTCCCAAGAGTTAGATTGGGGCAAGTTGAATTGTACTGGGGCAAGTTGTGCAAGCCAGCCTTTTTATCCCCAGCTGAGTGTACTAGGGCAAGTTGTTCAAACCAACCTATTTATCCCCAGCCAGAGTTGAGTATCGGGGAATCATGTCAATACCCTTATCAAAACCTTAACCTCCTAAGAAAGGCCGTGTTGTCGTTGGATCATTATCCTGCAGTTTAAACCTGTGGCGTGTCAGTAACCAGTCGTTTCCAAAGTCCAGTTCTCGCCTGGCAAACCGGTAACCAGTTCTCGTCTGGCCCACCCTTCCGTAAGCATCAGTTCCCGTCTGGCGCGATTTATTGTAAGTATCAGTTTTCGTCTGGTGCAGTTTATTGGTAACCAGTTCTCGTCTGGTCACCGTTTCTTCGAGTGTTGTATCAGTTCTCGTCTGGTACATGTCGTCGCGTAATCAGTTCTCGTCTGATCATCGTGTGTTTTACCCTATGAGTTATACCAGTTCTCATCTGGTGTACGTCAGCTTTCAGCCAGTTCTCGCCTGGTTGTCTATACCTCAGTCTGCTATCCAGTCAGCACCCGTCTGATGTTCAAAAACACAAAAATCAATTTTCCTAGCCTATTTTCCTATCAGTTCTCGCCTGGTAGTCTACCTTTGGATGCTAGTTCTCGTCTAGTATTTCCCACATCTCCCACTGTGTACATAGTCCATGTTTATCCTAAACCAGAAAAACAAAAAAAAACTTAAAGGTATCTGACCCAATAATTCCCAATGACCCGCATGTTGTCATGTTCCCCGATACGAAGCTCGACGGATGCCAGCGCCCCGATTAATGGTTGAATTCCTTGTGGATGTTGTTAAATCAGAATTGCCACTCTTCAGTAGATGAAAGTTGCTTATTATCCCCGGAAGAGTCGAGATCGTGTTTTACCCCGTATCAGAGTAGGATCAGGAGTATCCTCAGCAGATTAAGATTGATATCCTTGATAGTAGGGGCATTTCCCGCAGTGTGCTGCGCGTAATCAACCTCAGTTTGGGTCCATCCCCGCAGAGCATAATCAGTTGCCAATGGTTTGAAGAGAGCATCCCCGAGCAGAGTTGTTTTCTTTCCCCAGTGAAGTCGTCAGGCAGGGTTGCCTTTTCATTTCTCCAGCAGGATGATTATCCCCAGCGGATTTGATTTCCCGTTTCCAGCATTTATTTTGCTGAGACGATTCTGTGGCTTCAGTTCATCCCCAGTAGAGTTGGCGTTGCCTTCGGCATTTATTTTGCCAAGTGGTTCTCAGACCTGGTGTTCTCTGGCAGCTAGAGCCTGCATTAGCATTTGCATATATAGTCATAGCATTTATACAAACATATAACATTTCTATGTCGTCTGGGCATCGCATTTTCAAACAGAACGCATAGCATTTACATGTCATATAGGGCATTGCATCATTATCAAGCATACGCATGTCGAAACATAGACCAGGATGGTTACATATTGGATTTCGAATTTGTTCACCTGCAGAGTTGTGTGGTTAAGCTCCTCTTCCCCAGCGGAGTGATTTTTCATTTGGTTGTTACATCAGCATCGGAAAAAACAACAACAACAACAAAGATTGACATATCGAACTTCTGAAGCTGCCCCTTTCGTCAAAATAGGTGCCAGCCAGTTCCATCCAGAATTCCTCAGGAGAATTGTCCTCAAATTCGCAGTGAACTGTGAGTTGACCAGATTTGATCCCATGAGAGATGGGAATCAAGTCGTTTGCTTTTCCGAAGCATTATTTCAATACTTGTGGCGTTACACAGGTGTTGAAAAGGAGAAGAAAATTTATCAGAAAATTGATCAGTTGTTGCCGTGACTACCAAACTTCAGTTTATTGGAAGCTTTTCCTCAAGCAGCTTTGCAGTATATTCTTGCGGTTGGCAAATTTCAGGGTTCCATTTGTATTCAACCGTCATCTACCTCTGAGTGTTTGAAGGCTGAGCGCTCTTCACCCATTCAGGTCGAAGTCGCTTGAATAGGGGCAGCTGTTGCACCCCAAAATTTGACCAACCGGGTCTCGTATCTGGCTCGATGTTTCGACGCATAACCGCATTCGCATCTGCATATTGCATACAGTGCATTTTTCATTTTGTTTTGATTTTATCAGGGTCACAGCTCTCGTCTCGTGTTTCAGGTGTTTTTTGTCAGTTCAGATAGGTAGAATCGTATTTTTGGGATATTTCGGTGTCCGTTTATTTTTACCGGCTATTTTTAGTGCGCTCTCGCGGTGTTATGTGTCGTTCGGCACTTATTTTGTTCTTATGGGATTTATTGTGATTTTTCTGGATTTTATTGGCCATTTTTAGGATTTAATAGATTTTTTAAGATAATATAGAATTTTTAGAACATTAATAGGATTTTTTTTAAATAGTTTTAATATTTTTTAATTCAATTTTTAGAATATTAGATTTAAATAGATTTTTCTTTTATTTTCTTTTATAGAGTTTATAATAAATAGCATAGGTTTATTAGAGTTTTAGATTAGTAGGTTCATTAGATTTTTTAATGGAGATATTAATCATCAGTTAGTTAATAGGTTAGATTTTAATCATTTTTTTTCATTAGCCTTTAATCCAGATTATGCAGCTGTTTTTTGAGTTTTTATAATTATTTTTCGCTGGGCTTCAGTTTTCAATTCGCAGGCCCATTTAGTGGTTTTTGTCCAGAAGAGCCAGTTTTTTGTCCAGAGTTTTCCACCATTTTCCAGATCGTTCTAGAAGTCTCCAGAAGTTCTCAGAGTATAAAAATCTCAGTACACGTGTTCAACAGAGGCTGGCCCCACGTTACTTCGTCACCCACACGCCACCTCACCAATCCGTTCCTCTCCCTCACCACCACATCACGACACCTCATCCAGACGTTCATCTCTCTCTGCCACGCCCCACAACAGGTGGCAAGCATGCAGAGACCCCCTCCACCACCAAGGCCACGCGTCACACCCACGACCATCGCCTGAAAACACCACTGGCCGGCCTGCATGGCCGGCGACCACCGCCCCCTCACCGGAAATCCAAATCCCCAGATTCCGTCCAGCCTTCTCCTTCAAGCTTTATCTTCTCCGGTCACAACCACCCCAACCTCCTTCGCCGGCCACCATCAATGTCACCAGAAACATAAGAAGCCCAGAAACTCTTCTTCAACAACCTTCGTATCTCCAGAAAACCACCGCGTACCTCCTTCAACCTCACCCAACTTCCGATCAAACCCCCAGAACTCAAACAATCTTCATCCTCCAAACTCCAGAAACATTCATCCTCAGCAAGAACACAAATCCCCAGATTCATCATCATATTTCCAGATTTTTTTCTGGATCCATAATCAACACATCAAGAAGTCCAGAAACCGATCAAGATCATCAATCTCCATCCCAGAAGTTCATCAATCACCAGCCATTAATCTTCATCTTCTTTCCAATCAACAAGAGCAAAATTCCAGAAATCGTCCATGCAGGTATCAAGAACGCCCTCAAGAAGCATTTCCAGAAATTCATCAGAACGATGAATCTTCATCATCATCGTTCGTCCGTTGTCCATCAGATTCATCAAAGCTCATCCAGATTTCTTCAAGACACTCCGGGAACTCCATCATCAGAGAATCGCCAGGAACGTGATCTTCATCGTTCAACAATGCGAGAACGAACTTCAGAACATCTCCAGAACTGCGTAAAACCTTCAAGGGGATCTCCTTAATCCTCATCTGTTGGTCTTCACCGGCGAGCCTTCGACCAAATCACCCAGAAGAGTTGCGAGAATTTGTTCATCTTGGTGTTCATGTTGTTTTAGTGGTTGTGAAATTTGTTGTTCGGGTTTGAGAGGAAGAACGAAGAATGAACGAAGGAGACAGAGAGAGTTCGGAGAAAGGGGCGGCGGCGGTTGAGAATGAGAAGGATTCTAGGGTTTCAGAAACAGAAAGGGAAGAGAGAGGAGAAGGGGGGATTGGGCTAGGCCCAACAATTTTTTTTGGGACGCCTTCCCTCATTTTTTCTGACGAGAATTGGGCCTGGGCCCAACGTGTGTTCTGCTTACACACCCTACAATTTCCATCCAGCACCACCTACCGTTTTTGGCCTGCACCCTCCCCATTTTGTTTTTCTGATATTTTTGTGGGCTGGGCCCTTATTTCTTTTTTATTATTTTCTGCTTATCACCCATGTAACCAGTACACCCCCCTCCCTTTGTATTTTGTTTTTTTCTTCTTATTTTCTTTGAAGTAAAAAGAAAAGAATATTATGAAAAATATTATAAGAGGAAAAAGTATATTTGAAAAGAAGAAAAGAATATTGGAAATGGAGAAAAATATAGAGAAAAATAGTTGAAAAGAAAAGAAGAAAAAAGAGAAAAATATTAAAGTAGGTTTAATATTTTTAAAGTGCATTTTCTTTTAGGGTATTTTTTTTCATAGAAATTATTTCACGATTTTAGGATAGTTTTAGAAGCCCACTTGTTAGGGGGCTATTTTTCATTCGATTTTTTAGGATAGAATAGGATAGCGTTTCCTAGGAGATTTATTTTCAGTATGCTCATTGTAATCATTTTTTCAGAGATTAATAAAACGAGATTTGAGCTGTGGTCCCGAAGTAGCCGAACTACAGCTGCTCTGATTTCTCGTACCAGACGAGAATATGTAGGCATAGGATGCGATATCCTAGCGAGCACACTAACGACTGACTTTTGTTCTCTCGCGGCTGTGCGATCGAGACTTTCCCGCTGACGACTAATTGTTACCCTTTTTCTCTCTTGCCCGAGCGCATTTGAGACCAAGCTATAGTTTTGCCCATAGGTTCCCGACCCTGTGAAGCCAGTTTGATTTCTCACTGCTGTGTGAGACTGTTTTGTTTAGCCGTAGTTAGTCTGAACTACGTAAAGCTCTGATCTTCCATGCAGTGGAAGTACGTAGGCACAAGACGCGAGGTCTTGGCGAGCCAATTTTCCCCGTAGTCCCGAACTACGTTGACTCTGACTTTCTCCCTTGAGAATACGTAGGCATAGAGTGCGACGCTCTATCGAGTCAATTCCCCTCCTTTTAGATTTAGCAGCCGTAGATAGATTGTTTTGCATCCAGTAGACAACCCAAGCAAGCGTGGATCCCGTCGAGTACGACGGACGTGAGGGGTGCTAATACCTTCCCCTTGCGTAACCGACTCCCGAACCCAGGTTTTGGTTGCGATGACCATACCTTTTCCCCGTTTTTTGCGAGGTTTACTTCGAGCGTTTCCTTTCCCGCTCTGAGGGATAAATAACGCACGGTGGCGACTCTTCTGTCAGCCGGCGCCGATTTTCGCAGTAGCGACACATTCTCAACGTCTTTTCTCGATTAAAACTCCGAAAGAATGAGGTTCTTGGAATCTAGCATTCCTTGAATCTTCGAGTGAATAATTCTCGAGGCACGCCCTTTGAGTTGTTATTCACTCAACCTTTCGACTCTTTCAATATTAACCATTTTCAAACATTCTCCTAAGTCAAATGCTCGTACGCATTCGCAACCCACATTTCGTACACACATTCACAACTCCTCGTGGTCTCGATATTAGGGGGCACCCTTAGGGACTAATATTGTTTCTCACAATCTAACCTTTGACACGTCGTCAAGTCGGTTTCATTTTCAAACAAATCCTCGACACGTCGTTGAGCCGTTTCCAAACCAACTTCCTTTGGCCTCGCATGCCATTTTTTTCGATTCAATCTTTTCACAAACATTTTTTAAAAACTTACGAAAGAGAGATATTCTCAGAATCTAGCATTCTTTGGATATTCGAATGAGTAACTCTCAAGGCGCGCCCTCGAGTTGTTATTAGTTTATTCTTTCGATTTCAAAACATCCAACTCTTTATCTTCAACTTATTCAGTCAATTCCCGAAAGAACTGAGTTCTTGAAATCTCGCATTCCTTGAATTCTTGAGTGACAAGCTCTTGAGGCGCGCTCTTGGGTTGCTTGTCAGTCACTCTTTCACCTCTTTCTCAAAACTTCAACCCTTTTCGAACCTCATCTTTTCGTGGTTGTTACCACGAACTACGACTGCTCTGATTCTTCATTCTCGTCCGAATGTAAGATACGTAGGCACAAGATTGTGATGATCTTGGCGAGCTACCTTCTATCCATCTCCCATTTCCCCCCATCTTTTCCCGTAGTCGAACTACGACGCTCTGATTTCTCATTCTCGTCCGAATGAGCATACGTAGGCACGAGGGCCCCAATCCTTGGCGAGCACCCTATCTTCTAACCACCCATCTCTCCTTAGCGTCTTTAACCTTTTACCCTACCAATTCTACCTTTAACAACGAGAAGAAAGCAGGTAATCCCTAAACAACACTCCCCACATTTACCCTAAGAGGTTCCCGTCGAATACGACGGACGTGAGGGGTGCTAATACCTTCCCCTCACGTAACCGACTCCCGAACCCGGAACATGGTTGCGACAGCCCTGTTCCTATCCTTTCGTTTCAAGAGGTTTTCTCGATATTTTTCCTCTCCCGTTTATTCGGGAAAAATAAAGTTCGGTGGCGACTCTGTCGAACCGCATTTCCGCGCCTTTCGCGCGAGGGTCGTTTCCTCCGAAATATCTCCGTGATTTTTTCGAGGTGCGACAGCGTCACACAGGGGGTCGATGTTGAAGTCCAAAGTTTTATCAGATGATTGATCAGTTGTTGCTGTAACAATTGGGTTAGCGGACTGATGTTGTTCCCTCCAAGCAGTTTTCGCAACTTATTTCTGTGGTTGGCAAATTTCCGGGTTTCTCGGTATTCAACCGTCTTCTACCTCGATTGTTTGAAGGCCGTTCGCTCTTCACCCAGTCGGGTCCAAGCTGTTTGAATAGGGGCAGCTGTTGCACCCCAAAATTTGCCCAACCTCTTTTCTTACTTGGTTTATGTTTCATTTGCATTAACATTTTCATAGTTATATCATTTGCATATCATGATATCATTCATATAGAAGGGGATCAAGTGTGATTCTTATCAAGACAAGCCTAGGAAGAGGTCTCATTCAAGATTGAGAAGTTATCAAAGTCATCAGGAGGTGATTTGAGGGCCTAAGGGTTTAGATGTTTGAGTGTAAATCTTCTCCTAACTTGAGGATCAATTGAAGTCCATCAGAGGGATGTGAAATGTTGAATGTGAGAAGAGGATGTGTATGGAGGTCATAGAATTCCTAGAGGGCCATGGGAGAGTTTAATCAAGTCATTGTGTCAAATGCAAGAGCCACAGTTGAGGTGCAAGCAATTAGGGTTTCATCTGGGTCAATCCTAGGTCAACTGTGCAATTGAAGAGTATCAAAGCCTACTTTTAGGTCATGGAGTTCATGAAATGATATGTTAATACATTTATGGTGTTGTGCCAAGATCAAGTCAAGAAGATTCAAGATTGTGGGAAGTTGCTAAATTAGGATTTTAGTGTAAAATCCCCTATTTAGTGCCTAACTTCAAGACCACATAAGTCAAGATGCAAGTTTCAAATGGATCTTTGGCCAACATAAAACTTGTAGAGAATCTCAATACCTTTAATTTGAGTACTAGAAGTACTCGAGGGGATTTATAGAACTCAAGTTATGACCCCAGACAAGTTACAAGTCCTCAGATGCCTCTGAAATTTGTCTATGAAAATCATCTAACTTCAAAGCCATTTTTGACCTAGAAGGAGGTTTCAAATGAACTTTTGGCCAACATGAAAGTTGTTCCTCATGATCTTAGCTTTCTAAATTGTACTAGAAACCTTCCATCTAATTTGTAGAACTCAAGTTATGAGGTTTGCAAGTCAGGGGTATTTTGGGAAAGTGAGATTATAGGTCATTTTCAATCATAGGTCAAAATCTCCAACTTGCACTTGTCAAATGGATTTTTGTTCAACATGAAACTTGTTCAAAAAATGATTTTAACTGCAACCAAGTGGTCATGTGGAATTGGTTTGGCTCATAGCAAAAAGTCACTTAAAATGGCCTAAAAGGGGAAAATTTTCAAATGGATTAAGGAGGGAAAATTGACCTTTTGAGTTAAAGGACCAAAACATGTCAAGTAGCTACTTTTTTTGAATGGAAATTGAATTCTAAGCACTTTGGAATTAGCAGAATTTTGAGTTCAGGCCAAGTTTTATGAGTTGTCATATGTTTACTTCAAATGCAAGTTACATAGCCAATTCATTCCACAATGCAATTCAGGTTGTGTTATGATTCAATTTCGCTCACCAAGTGTTATGCAAGTGATCAGAACCTTCTAGAGCAAGCTGTGAGCAAGAATACACGACTGTTGCATTGAAATTTCAAGAGCAAAAACAGAAAATGCAATTGGCTGGATTGGGCTTCATTCAGGTCCAAAAAGCCCATTAAAACATTATATATATTCATTGGATTGATTTCGGATCAATTTTGGAGTCATTTTCGTGCCAGAAGCTGAAGTTGTAGTTGAACATTCAAGAGGAGCAAGTGAAATCAGGTTTTCAGTTTGGAGCAAGATCAAAGCAAATTGAAGGTTGAGGCATCATCCTCTTGCATCATTGAACGTATCTGGAGAGTTTTGAAGGGAGAATCAAGCTCCAAGTGCATCTGTTACTAGATCTACAACAGGTTAGTAACATTCAAAATTCCACATGAATTAACATGATGTAGTTAGATTTGAACTTGTGGTTAGGATCTAGGTGCAATGTAGATCGTTTTAGGATCAGTTTGGAAGCATTTGATGATAGTTGATCATGACATAGCAATTCTGTTTGGATTTGAATCTCTTGATTCATGAGTAGTTAGAGCAAGATGATTAGATCTTAGTGATGTAGGAAGTATGAGGATGATTTCTGTGCACTTAGATTTGCAATTGGTGATGATTGATCTGGATGCTATTTCGGAACATTGCTTCGTGTTTTACTACCTATTGAGAGTTTGAACATTGCTTCGTGTTTTGCAATTGTTTTTTCTTTTATTTCATTTTGTTTGTTTTTTATGCATTATTGATTCTAAAAATCACAACAATTTCAATTTTGATCCAAAAATTATTTTAAAAAATATCTCCATGCTCCTGATTGAATTTGTGATTTTCTGGGATCAATAAATTGCATTTTCATGCATTTTTTCAATTTTATTTGATTTTTCTTATTTTGTTTAATTCTTTAATTTTTGCATATTTGTTCATCTATTTTGTTGAATTTTGTTATCTCAATTGGTGTAGATTCTGGCTGAGATTTTTTAGTATGTTTTAGGGTAGATATTCATGATCCCATAGGATTTTTATTAGATTTTTAAGACAATTATAGGTTCTGTGTTAGGTGAGATGTTTAGAGCCTTCCCAAACTTGTGGTTTACCTTGACATGTTTCAACTTAGGAATTGTATAGTGGACCTAGAAGTTGAATTAGGCTTTAATATTTGAACCCTAGATTGTTGAAACATGCATGTTCCCCTAGGAAATTTATTAGAATTTTACAACTTAGTTTTCTATTTTAGGTAGAATTTGCAAATTGGTTGTGCTTTTGGTGTTCTATCTTTGGTACTTTGCCTTGTTTGATCTTGTTGGTGACTTTGGGGCTTGAAGTGCTTGGATTCCTTTTTGGAGGGGCTTCTGGACATCTTGTAGCTGATTTAGCTTGGCTTGTGGAGCTTGGAGTGGTTTCTTCTTCTTTTTTTTAGGAGCTTTTTAGAAGCTTATAGGATTAGGGTTTTAGGAAGAGCCATTAGAACTAGTTTCTTCTTTCTTTCATCAAACATAGAATGAATTGTTTGCTTCTATCCTATCCTATGATGCAAAGTCATCTTAAGGAAGTTCCATCTCTCCTTTGGAGGGATGAGTGACATGCCTTAATGAGTAGAACTTTTGAGGATGCACTTTCTTTCATGTTGGTTCCTGATGAATTCCTTTGGTTTTCATCAGGTTTTCTAGCATTGTAACTTGATCTCAATGGTGATTTCTCTTCTTGTGGAGCTTGCTAGAGCTTGAAGATGAAGAATTGAAAAAGCTTGAAGATAGAAGCTAGCTTGAAGATGAAGTTTCTTTGCTGTCCATTCCACTTTGCTGACCAGAGCTGTTGTTGAGTATTGAAGTTGTTGTTTGTAGAAACTGTTGTTGCTGCTTGGGCTGCTTCCTCTGTTTTTCTTTTGTTGTATTGTCTATTTGCTTGTGTTGTTTACCTTTAGGTTTGAGGTGGAGCTTGTCTCCCCTTGCCTGTTGTTTTGTTAGGTTTGAGGTTGAGTCGGACTCCCTTGCCTCGCTTGTACTATTGCATAGCATGCATTTTACTATTTACTGTTTACTGTTTGCTTTCTTTTGTTGTTTTCCCCTAGGATCTCTGATTTCCTCTGTGCAAGAGGGAATTATGACAGACATTAGGTTTTGACCCATGCATGATAACTGTAGGTAGATTCCCCTTTCAACCATAGTTTTAGGGTGTCTTTCTCTTCTCATCTCAAAACAATTCAAAAACACAATAATAAGGTTAATTGAAGTCGTACGTTACGAGCCTTAAGCTATCTGGGAAAAGGTTGGTGGAGGGTCTCTCTCCAGTAACCTGGATGTTAGTGTGGTACCCTTTGGGTGACATACGAAGCGTTCACTCCTGGGTCATAGTCTCTAGTGCGACTGAGATTGCAAACATCCTAAAAAACATTTCTTTCGTAAAAAACTCAAACAAACATTCAAACTCTGTTTTTGTCCTCTTGGACCCTTAACCAGGAAAACCCTTTCTTAAGGAGATAAAAAATTGTCAGACAAGCTTGTGTCTTCCGTAGCCCGAACTACGTTTGCTCTGATCTTTCATTCCGTATGAAAGTACGTAGGCACAAGATGCGATATCTTGGCAAGCAACCTTCCCTCTTAACCCGTAGTTAGGCGAACTATGTTGACTCTGATTTCTCGTTCCAGACGGGAATACGTAGGCATAAAGTGCGATACTTTGCCAAGTCACCTTCTTTTATTTTTAGACCAGACCTTTAGATGTAGATAGATAAACACACCCTTAGATAGAAAACAAGCGTGGATCCTGTCGAGTACAACGGACGTGAGGGGTGCTAATACCTTCCCATTGCGTAACCGACTCCCGAATCCAGGATTTGGTTGTGATGACCATTCCTTTCCCTCTTTACGTTAGGTTTACTCTGAGCGTTTCCTTTCCCTCTTGTGGGATAAATAACGCACGGTGGCGACTCTTATGTCATAGTCGGCGCCGATTTTCGCAGTAGCGACAATGTTGTGAAGTGAATTTGATTGAGTTATTTTGTCCTCTGGTTTCCAATGCATTTATGGTCTTCTTGCATTTTATTTATTAATTTTTGGATCATTTTCCTATTTTTAGAGTAGCTTGCAAGTCAAGCTATTCAAAGGAAGGTCCATACAAACATGTCGACCTAGTTTGCTTGGGATATGACATTTTTGGATCCTTTGAGCCTTCAATGCCTTTTGATTCATGTTAATAACATGTTAAGGATGATGCTTGTTTATTTTTAGGTCATTATATTGTGTTTAGCTTGTTCCTTTGGTTGCTTACATTTGAGCTTTCAATTATGTTTCTTTGTGAAACATGTGTGCTTCCCTTTGGGAATTGACTTGCACTCCTTTGTGCTTTGCTTTGCTTTGGCCTTTGAGAGCTTTTAGTTTATGTCCCTTGCGGTCCAATGACCTAGGAATATCATTTAAGTTGGCTTGGTCTCTCCTTTGGAGGTACTTGATGCATACCTAAAATGATGGAATCCTTGAGGACTTTTCTTGGTGATTCCTTTGTGTTTCTTTGTATTTTTGCTTGTGATGCTCATGGTTGAGTGTCTATTGTGAGTTCCTTTCTGTCCTCACAGGATCTCCCATCCTCACTTTGTCTTAGGTTTTGTTTACCTTTCATTTGTGTTTAGTTTTGTGCCTTATGGTTGATGTTGTTTGGTTTAGGCCATTTCATCCCATTTTAGTGCACTTGTTTGTTTTCATTAGTGCATTTCCTTATCTTTTCTTTTCTTGTACGTTTCATATTGTTGTTTGAGGTTGAGATGAGCTTGTGGTGGTCCTTTCCCCACACTAATTTCCTCCCTCATTCCATGTTTGCATTCTTACATTGTTTATGTTATTTTTGTTTCTTCTGTTGTCTCTTTTCCCTTAGGACCTCTGATCTCTCTTGTTCAAGAGAGGTTATGATAGACATTAAGATCTTAACCATGTATGACAACACTAGGATAGTTTCATTCCCCTTTCATCCCAACTTTAGGAGTATTATGCATGACAACTTTAGGGCCCAGTCCCCCTTAGTTTGTGTCTCCCTTTTCTCATCTCCTAAACAATCCAAAACACCTAATAAAGGTTAATGAATATTGTACATTACGAGCCTTAAGCTACTTAGGAAATGGTTGTTGAAGGGTTTCCTTTCAATGGCTTGATTGTTTAGTATAGCACCCTTTGGGTGATATGCGACGCAATCACTCCTAAGTCATAGTCTCTAGTGCGATATGAATTGCAAACCAGTTCCAAAACACTTCTTCCTTAAAAAACACAAAAACAATCATTCAAACTTCTTTTTTCCCTTTTGGGGCCTTTAATCCTTTTAGAAATCATTTTCATAACAAGAGTGTTGTTAACTTTTAGTTCTACCGCAAACGGTAACGCCTAAGTCTCCCATGCTCGAGCTGCATACACCAACTGCTAGAACTACTTGTTAACCCTTCTCGTCTAAAAACAGTTGAACAAACCTGTATTCCCCGTTAGCCTGAACTACGCTTGCTCTGATCTTTCATACCAATTGAAAGTACGTAGGTACAAGACGCGATGTCTTGGCGAGCAACCTTCCCCCCTTTTCACCCGTAGTTACTCGAACTACGTTGACTCTGACTTCTCATTTCATATGAGATACGTAGGCACAAAGCGTCGTTGCTTTGCCGAGTCATTTCTTTTTTCTTTTATCCTCAAGCCTGTAGTTAGATAGTCTCAATCACCCTTTTAGATAGACAACAAAGTGTGGATCCCGTTGAGTACGACGGACGTGAGGGGTGCTAATACCTTCCCCTTGCGTAACCGACTCCCGAACCCGAGATTTGGTTGCGATGATCGATCTTATCCCTCTTTTCGTCAGGTTTTCTCTGAGCATTTCCTTTCCCTCTCTTGGGATAAATAACGCATGGGGGCGACTCTTCTGTCATTGTTGGCCTCGATTTTTGCAGTAGCGATAGCTAGAGACTCTGCTGGGGACAGGAATATCCCCTATGCGAGTCAATGCTAGCGCTTGTTTGTTTACTTTTTGGGGTGTGTACATATGTGCTTTATTTTTCTTTATGTGCTTTCCGCATTTTACTTTCCGCATGTTTCATTATTGCTGTGCTGTGGGGAGGGATTGTTCTGTTGAGAGATAAGCCAGACCCAGGCTTGAGTATAGACTTAGCATTAGAAGCGGAGATTAGTGTTGAGCCTGTATGATTTGCATGCACCAGCTAGCCATGAAATTCGCGCTCAGACGAGATTCTCTTTAACGATTTTCTCTCTGGCCCTTTGGGCTCGAAGGAATTTTTGATCTGAGGATTGTCGACTCTGGAAACCGATCACTTGTGAGTCAGCTAAGTGAGGCCTCTTCAAGAGATGATGATGCCAAACCAGAAATGGTGAATGTATCATCATTTCTAGAAAGTCTGTGACGCTGATGAACGCATAGGATGCCAAACCTTGTCAGTGGATAGGTCCTTACCTGTTGAAGGGATGGGGGTGCAGGAAACTCTAGCTTTCAGATTACCCAGTTCTTTATAGTTTGGATTTATGCTCTCGATTACGAGGGGTCCTAATGTCAGTGTGTGGTTGTGACTAAAGCGAAGTGTCGGTCGTCTCAAACTACAGCACATCAATCTTGATCCCCTGTTGCATGTGCATTTTGCATTTTCATTTGCATATCATTAACATGTATCTGTGTTGCAGGTGTAATTTTTCCCTCCATGATTCTAGTAACCTTGTTCCTGTTCTGACATGGAGGCTTTGAAGAAGAAAGTTGCCTACAAGCTCCCTTCTCCTGACATCAGTTCTTTGTTGCGTTTGATTGCTTTAGCAGATCAGAAGGTGAAGGCAGAGTTCAAGGAATCCTATGGGAAGTTACTCAGTTTGGTGTGCAAGCCTTCAGTGTTTGAGTTAAGTGGTTTATATGCTCTATTCCAGTTTTACGACCCTCAGTTGAGATGTTTTATCTTTCCTGACTACGTCCTGGCACCGACTTTGGAAGAATATGTTGTGTTACTCGGAGTTCCAGTGTTGGATCAGATGCCTTTTTACCATGTTGATACCGAGCATTATCTAGTTAAACTTTCTACAATTGTTCATCTTGCTGCTTCAGAGTTCTCAGGAAAATTGACCAAGCTAAATGGGACATATGGATTTCCCCTACCTATTCTGGTTGAAAAGGCTTTACAGCTCACCAAAGACGGTTTTTGGATTGCGTTCAATGCCATTCTCGCTCTGTGCATATATGGTATCATCCTATTTCCCAACTTGCCTGACTTTGTGGATACAGACGCTTCCTATATCCTTGCTTCAGGGAATCCAGTGCCAACATTGTTAGGAGATGTTTACCATTCCATCCATTACAAGAACAAAAAGCGAAGAGGTAAAAATGTGTCTTGTTGTGTACCCTTGCTGTATTGATGGTTTTTCAGTCATCTTCCGAAGAAAGGTCCGTTTGTTGCTACTTCCAGCACCTCAGATTGGTCTGCTAGGTTGATGGGTTTATCTGCAGAAAACATCGTATGGTTTGATCATGACATACTTGGCACTGAAATCGTATATAGTTGTAGTGGCTTTCCGAATGTTCCATTGGTCGGAAGAAAGGGTTGTATTAACTATAATCCCTCTCTATTGATCAGACAGATTGGATACGCTTTGAAGAATCCTCCTAAGGAAGAAGAGATACAGGAATCTCTGTATCTCACAAGATTTCTAGAAGCCGATACTTTGGTCAGATTGGAGTATGCACAGAGTAACATTCACAGACGAGGTAAGGCAATGTTAGGAAAGAGAAACAATCGAGCTTATGATCCCTACATGGTTTGGATCAAGGATAGAGATGCCAAGTCTCTAATGCCATTTCCCTCAGTTGCACCCTTGTACCCCGTCATGCCTGAAGAACCTACTACCGTGGATATTCAGAAGTACAACCAACTGTTGCATGAAAAAGAAGAGTTGAAGAGAGCAAACGGAGAATTAGAGAAGGAAATTATCCAAGTTCGAAGTCAGAAGATTGATGTTGTTCATGCCTTTAAAAGACAGACCAAACTTGTTAACAAGCTAGGTACAGACCTGACAAAGGAGCCGACGACAGAGAACGCACAGGCCGAGATTTGCATGATGTCTATAGTGTGTTCGCCACTAAGAAGGAAGAGTTGAAAAAGGCTTACATAAGGATCTCCAAGTTTGAATCAGTATGGAACGCCACGCTCACTAACAACAAGGAGCGAGAGGATAAGCTGAAGCAACAGATCACCAAGTTGAAGAGTCAACTCAGAGTAAAAGACGAGAAGATCTCAGCAGAAGAAGCCCTCAGATATCACAGTGAGCATAAATTGAACCAAGTTATCACAGACCTGAAGGAGTGTAGGTTGAGGGCAGATACCAAGAGAAGCAGACTTGAAGCATGCTTTGGAAAAGAAGCCTGAGACGAGCACGTTGATAGTCTACAGTGCACCATCAGCCAGCGAGAGCAACTCATTCAGGGTCTACTTGCTAGACCTGATCATCCTGAGACGATAAAGCTGCTTGTGGATTTCTGAACTCGCCGTCTAGCTTGACTGTCCTTATCTTTCTTTGTGTCCTGTTGTTCTTCTTACACATCGACCATCATCAGGCTTGTTGATTGAGGTCATCTCTATTTTGTAGTCAACTGATGTATGTGCACTATGGATTGGCTTTTTATTATACGAGGAGTTGTTATTCTGTTCACTTGTCTGTGGGATTTTTCATGGTTGCTTCTTCTTTAGGGAACTAGCATCGCGGGGGAAAATTGCCCTGAAACATATTTACATGTCTGCATTCTGCATCTTTCGCGTCATTTATCATTTTGCATAGCAGGTGTTCTTGGGACCGTTAATCTTACCTCTATGTGGTTTTTAGGTTCATAGGATAGCAGACCCGACATTCCACAGATACTCTACGAGGGGGAATCAACAAAGGATTATGGAGCAAGTTCAGGTCGAGCTTCAGGAATTTCGCGAGAGGATGTCACAGTTTATGGACATGATGCAGGGCGTAGCCAACGGCCAAGAACGGTTGAGGACATTGATGCAACCTCTGGTGTCAAGGGTTGATGGAAGTGGAGTCTTACATGGTGGAACCCCTACTGTACCTCCTCCAGAAAACAGTACGCCACGAACAGACTTTATCCCAACGGTTGTCCCTCCGGGCGGAGGAAACCCGACTGGAATTCCCATCCCAGTTCTAGTAGGCCCTGTACAAGGTAACAATGGTCCCCAATGGGATCAGGATGATCAAGAAGATATTTTCTCTCTGGGAGATGTTGGGGAAGGATTGCAACCTGACGCCGATAGAAGATTCAAGGCGATTGAGGAGAAGATGAGAAGCCTTGAAAGCCAAAATACCATGGGTCTGGATATGTCGAACCTAGGATTGATTCCTGGACTAAGGATTCCTCCAAAGTTCAAAGTCCCATATTTCGATAAATACAAAGGAATAACGTGTCCAAGGGTGCATATTCACTCCTATTTCCGAAAGATGTTTGCATACTCCGATGATGTGAAGTTGTTGATGCATTTCTTTCAAGATAGTCTGTCGGGACCATCCCTCGAATGGTAGATGGGTTTAGAGCCAGTTAATATCAGAAGTTGGAGGGATCTGGGAGAAGCTTTCGTTAAGCACTACCAATACAACAGTGACTTAGCGCCAAACCGAGTGCAACTTCAGAATTTATCACAGAGAAGTAACGAATGCTTTAAAGAATACGCACAAAGATGGAGAGAGCTTGCTGCCAGGGTTCAACCTCCCATGGTGGGGAGAGAGTTGATTGATCTGTTTGTGGCCACATTACCAGGAATTTACTATGATAAGTTAGTGAGTAGCATGTCTGGGAGCTTTTCGGACTTGATTATCACTGGTGAGAGGGTTGAAAATTGTATTAAAATGGGAAAGATACAAGCAGGAGAGGGGACCTCATCTGGAGGTGGAAGGAAGATCTTCGGTGCAAAGAAGAGAGATAATGAGACAAATGCAGTGTCCGGCTTTAACAATCGAAATAGATATCTGAATCAGTGTCAACAGCGACCATATTATCAGCAACCTACATAAATAGCTAGTATTGCCATCCCGGCGGTACAACCTCAACAACAACAACCACGTCAGTAATAGCAACAACAACGACCTCAACAACAGAATTACGCATCGAGACAGTTCCAAGATCGGAGAAGGATGATGGATAGGCATTTTGACACACCACCTATGCCCTACGCTTAGTTATTACAACACTTAATTCAGCTGCAGTTGGTCCAGAAAAGGACGATGGCACCTCTAACTGGCCAACCACCTCCCGGATATGATGCCAACGTTAGGTGTGAATTCCACTCTGGCGCCCCCGGCCACAACATCGATAATTGTAAAGCTTTCAAACGCAAGGTACAAGACCTTGTTGATAGTAAGGCTATCAATTTCAATCAAGATGCGCCAAACATGGATCAAAACCCCATACCTAACCATGGTAGGGGTGGTGGTGTGAATGCTATTGTCAGTGAAGAAGGCCTGAACTTGGTGTCCAATGTGGAGAATCTGAAGACACCGTTAGGTTTTGTGAAGAATAAGTTGTTAGAAGGAGGGGTGTTCCCAGGCTGTAGAGAGCATTGTGAAGACTGTATGATTTGTCCCAAAGGATGTCAGAATCTGAAGAACCATATACAATGCATAATGGATGAGGGCCTATTGCAATTTTATAGAATCTGTGAGAAGAATGTGGAAGAGGTAGTCATTGAAGATGAGGACGAGGTGGCCACCATTTCCATACCATACAAAACAATTACAATTTTTGCATCTCCAGCAAGGCCAACTATTGTATTCACGAAAGCAGGGCCTGTACCCTATGAGAGCACTAAAGCAATCCCTTGGAACTATGGGGCTGAGGTCTATTGCAATGGTCAGAAGCAGGAATTAAAGAATTCACCCTTGGACTCGATTGATAATTTGGTAGGCATCGGAGGAATGACTCGAAGTGGAAGAGTGTTTGCACCTCCCGAGGCAAATGCAGACATAGCTGACAAAGGAAAAGGGAAAGTAGTGGTTGAAGAAAGTTCTCAGACTAGAGAAAAAGAATCTTTCCTAAAGGACGCCGAGGAATTCATGCGTTTGATAAGGAAGAGTGACTACAAAATTGTGGATCACTTGCAACAGACTCTGACCGGTAAATTAGCAAGTGTATTAATTGTACTGGTGTAGTAATAAGGGAAAATTCCCCGAATGTCGATCTCTGAGGACTGCGTGTAAATTTTTAAGTAAAAATTGTTATTTCAATCAGACAAAATAACCTTGGGTTTCGTTTGGTAACAGGATCTAAGAACTAGTAAAATAATAACTTTTTAGAGTAAAATAAGAACAATGCTAGGGAAGTGGATAAATTGCTAGTAAAGACCTTACAGAGTTATCACGAGATATTTGTTTCCAACCTTAAAAAGTCAAATTTCAAAATCAGTTTTCCTTAGTTCCTTAATGAAAAACCTTTTGATAATTTTCCTATGCACTAATTCCTTAGTTGCACACAAAAATCATCAAGTAATAGTTCTGACATAAAAGCACGCTACTACGAGGTATCCCCATTCCTAGGCAATATCTACCGTAATATTATTTTGCAAAAGCATTAGGTTGACTTTCCAGACCAAAACCTAATCGTAAATCAAATTCCATTTTCCAATATGAACTTGCATAAAGATCGGTGCAAAATAAAAGCTATAAGGTGAACAACAAAAATCTCATAGAATAATCCCAACAAAGGTCAATACATAGCAATTTAGGACCACCCCCTAATAATTGGGGGTTTAGCCACTCATAATATTCGATAAAAACAACATGATAAATAGAAACATTACAATGGTATTAGGAGTGAATTTGATCTTCAATTTCTTCCGAGCATGAAAATCTCTTTGTCCTCCCAATTCTCCAGAGCTTCAATCTCCCATTCTATTTTCTCCGTACAAAAAAAGTCTCCTCTCTTTTGTAAAAACATGTATCGAATAGTCTCAATTCAAACTTAGTACTAGGGAAAAGCCCAAAATACCCTCAGGGATCACAAGTGTCAAAAATACAAGAAAAATAGGGAATTGGGCGTTTTAACCAACACGGGCCGTGTCAGGCAACACGGGCCGTGTCAGGCAACACGGGCGGCCGTGTTGGCTTTCTGATATTATTTCCGCATGATTTTTTCAAGTCTCATGTGTCCTGACACGGGCACCCGTGTCAGGCCACTGTTTTCCACATAAAAAAACACATCTTCTGAGCACATCCTGACACGGGCCGTGTCACACAACACGGGCACCCGTGTCAGGCCCTGTTACAAATCTGACTTCGACTCCAACACGAAAGTCGTAGCTCTCTCTCTTAGCTTTCCGGAGGTTTTTAGAACGCCTCAAACGGATTCCCGGAACTCCAGTTATGATCGTTTTCGTGCAGATTGCTAAAGATTTTACTTTCACAACAAAACTCTTCTGAAATCTTGCCATTTTTCCCCGGTTTTCGCTCTGCTTCTCCTTTATTGTTTACCTGAACCTAGAAACATTGAAAATACCAAATCGAAGCGTAAAATGTAATAAAAACAACTAAAATGCGACAAGACAAAACAAATGATTAACTGCAATAAACAGTAAAATCACGTGTAAAAACCACTGATCAAACTCCCCCAAACTTAAACAATTGCTTGACCTCAAGCAAAAAGCTTGAATAAATACTTTCAAATCAAACAACACATCAAGTGAAAGGCTCAGGATGTAAGGCATGTCGATACTCATACATGAGTCTTAGTTCCGATCGGTTCAAACCAGCTCTCTCGGTACTCATCCGTTAACGAAGACATTACATAAACACATACCGCAATAAACTTATGGACCTAAATCCCCCTTTCGGCCACCTCTCCGACTATGCTTTGGGCTTAAGTCTTTTCTTCGATTTTTTACCCCTTTCATTCGGATAATCAGATTAAGGCATGTATACTTTTGCTCGAGATTTTTTTCCTGTGGCACCTTTATTCTTTTTCTCGCTCACAGGCGTTTATTAGTCCACTTTGGGACGACTATAGAGATTCAACCGCCATTAGGCTAAATAACCGGGTGAGGGTTACCCAACTTAGAAGGACAGGTTGTCTTTACCGTCATTATTCAACTCTTTTTTGGTGCCACACATCATTCTCAAAATCAATATCTACAATTTTTTTTATCATGTCGGACTATCACAATGAACTAATCAGGGTATACTTTTCAAATCCAAGTACTATGGCACAAATCTACACGTTGGACTCGTTTCCTTACTCTGGGGAACCTAGGGTGTTCAAGCTATACCTCAATTTCCAAACTTTCCCAAGTTCTTTAGTTCAAACTCGACTTCCCTTGAACTCTAAATACTTTCTTGACTACCTTACACACCTACCAATCACAAGAAAAGTATTACGGTCTCCGTAGGGGCGAATTCGGTGTGATTTTTACTGAACTTAAAAATAAAAAGGTATTTAAACTGACAATTCAAAACGGTAAAACCTCCCCCAAACTTGAACTAAACATTGTCTTAATGTTCAAGAACAAGAGAGGAAGAGGTGTACTCACAGAGATCCTCACATAGGGGTCGACATGTAATTCAGCACCTCTTTGCTGCTTCCACATTTTCCCTTGCAAACTCTCGTTATTCCTGCAAAAACAATAACAACAAAAGAAACAACATCAATACTTAAAATCCGTGGGTTGCCTCCCACGCAATGCTTCGTTTAACGTCGCATGGCTCAATGGTCGACGCCCCATTGTTATGGGGGGTACTTCAGCCTCCACACTCTATTGCTTGACTTCTTTGCAATAGAATATTTGGCAGGTTCAGAGATAAGAGCAACCTGAAGTGGTTTTGATCGTTCTTCTTTCTTAGTTGTGTTGATCTTCCTAACTGACGGTTTAACATCTTTCTCCTTACCTTTCTTTCTAACCTCATGAGCTTTTAACGTGATTTCCTCTTCAAAACATTTCAAAGTGAGCGTACCTTTTTCCACATCAATATTGCATCGACTAGTAAGCAAGAACGGCCGACCAAGTATGATCGAAGTCTCTTCATCCTCTGGTATATCCATGATTTGAAAATCAACTGGGTAAGTGAAGTTATCGATTTTCACTAGAACATCCTCTGATAGCCCATATGCCATCTTAGTTGTGTGGTCGGCAAACTTCAAGCTTGTTCCCGTATCACTCACTTTTCCAATATCCAGCTTTTTGAAAATAGATAACGGCATGAGACTCACACTAGCACCTAAATCAATTAGGACTTTCTTAAAAGTTCGATCTTTTATAGTACAAGGGATTACAACTGGTCCAGGATCCTTCATCTTGATGGGTATTTTCCTTTCTTGTGTTATTTCCTTACATTGCTCAGTTATGGTCTTTGATTCTTCACCCATTGGTCTCTTTTTACCTATAACCTCTTTCATGAATTTCTTGTACAAAGGCATTTGCTCAAGTGCTTCAAAGAACGGCATGTTGATTTCCAATTTGTTGAACATTGCACTGAACTTTCTGAAGTCTTTCTCGTTCTGATCCTTCTTTGTAACTCTTTGAGGGAACGGTAATTTGATTTTCGGTTTGACCTCCTCTTTATTTTTCTCCCCAGTTGACTTTTCAGATAGCACAACTTCTTCTGGTTCTTTTATTTTTTCTCTTACCTCAAGTTCCACCTCTATGCATTCTTCCTCCTTTGTTTCCTCCTCTTCTATCACTTTCTGATTTCTTGTTGTGACAACATTAATACTCTCTTGATTTTTTGGATTCGGTACTGTCGCGCTTGGGAGGGTTCCTTGAGCGTGTGTTGAGAGGTGTTGGGCTATCTGTCCCATCTGCGACTCAAGGTTTTTTATGGAAGCTGTGTTGTTCCTTTGAATGTTCCGGGTCTCTTCTTGGAATTGCATACTTTGAGATGCAATTCTTTCAATAGCTAACTCCCATTCTGCTTTTTGAGGAGCCTGTTGTTGTTGTTGTTGTTGTTGCGGATATGGGGGTTGATTTGGGTCTTTCCAGGAAAAGTTAGGATGATTCTTCCATCCTGGATTATATGTATTGGAATAAGGATTGTTTTGCCTCAAAAATTTTATCTCTTCAACTTGTTGAGTAGTCGCAAGACAATGCACAATATAATGGGGACCATTACAAACCTCACAACTAATAGCTTGTATAGGTTGAACTTGAGCTACAGTTTCAGTACTCACATTCATCCCTTTAAGCCTTCTTTCCACTTCATCCTTGATTCGATCTTCCATGTTCAACACTTGTTCTGCTAGTTTCAAATCAATCTTACCCTCTGGTTGGTTCACAGTGCGATCATACAACTCAATATGCTCATTGACGACAATTGCTTCTATGATCCTTTTGATACTAATGGCTGTTGAGAAATTAGTTGAGCCACCGGCAGCAGTATCAATAAGCTGTTTTGTCTTGATTCTCAAACCATTCACAAAATTCTGCTCTGTGGCATCCATGTTATGAGTTGGGCATGCAGTCAGACACCTCTTAAACCTCTTGTATGCATCTCCCAGAGATTCCACTTCTTTTTGTTTGAAGTTGACAATGTCGTACCTTTTTCGAATGAACACTGAAGCAGGAAAATACTCGTTAAGGAATGTAGTTTCCATCTCTAGCCATATGGTAATACTCCCAGCTGGAAGTGAATAGAACCATTCTTCCGCATCATCGGTCAGTGTGAATGGAAACATAACAAGTCTCTTGGCCTCTTTGAAGTGACCTTCTTTCTTCAGAGATGTGGAAGTCGTTAAGAATCTCTGTAGATGCTTGTTCGCGTCTTCATTGATTCTTCCTGCAAAAGGCTTGCTCTCCAGCTGGCGAATGGTGGACGGATGTAGCTGAAAGTGTGCCACATTCACCGGTTGATTTACGATAGTCATCCGGTTTGGTTGAGCATTGGCCCCTCCATAGTCTCTCAAAAGTCTTTCAGGCTGAGGTGGATTCCCAGCCATTTGAACAGTTTCTGGTGTTGTCTCCCTCTCTGCTTCTGAATCACTATTCACAAATACAACTTCTTCGTTTTCTGTAATTTTGGCTTTTCTATGTCTGGAGTGCAACAATCTTTCAGGTTCTGAGTCAAAAGAAAATAAAGCTGAGGTCTTACCTCGCATACACAGGTTAGGAAATTGATAGTAATAACAGAAATATAATCAAAAAAATAATTTAAAATCTTAGTCACAGAGTGACAAAATTCTAATTGAACGAACAAGATACTTAAAAATTTTGGCAGTCCCCGGCAACGGCGCCAAAAACTTGACCGGTAAATTAGCAAGTGTACTAATTGTACCGATGTAGTAATAAGGGAAAATTCCCCGAATGTCGATCTCTGAGGAATGCGTATAAGTTTTTAAGTAAAAATTGTTATTTCAATCAGACAAAATAACCTTGGGTTTCATTTGGTAACATGATCTAAGAACTAGTAAAATAATAAATTTTTAGAGTAAAATAAGAACAATGCTATGGAAGTGGATAAATTGCTAGTAAAGACCTTACATAATTATCACGAGATATTTGTTTCCAACCTTAAAAAGTCAAATTTCAAAATCAGTTTTCCTTAATTCCTTAATGAAAAACCTTTTGATAATTTTCCTACGCACTAATTCCTTAGTTGCACACAAAAATCATCAAGTAATAGTTCTGACATAAAAACACGCTACTACGAGGTATCCCCATTCCTAGAAAATATCTACTGTAATATTATTTTGCAAAAGCATTAGGTTTACTTTCCAGACCAAAACCTAATCGTAAATCAAATTCTATTTTTCCAATATGAACTCGTATAAAGATCGGTGCAAAATAAAAGCTATAAGGTGAACAACAAAAATCTCATAGAATAATCCCAACAAAGGTCAATACATAGCAATTTAGGACCACCCCCTAACAATTGGGGGTTTAGCCACTCATAATATTCGATAAAAACAACATGATAAATAGAAATATTACAATGGTATTAGGAGTGAATTCGATCTTCAATTTCTTCTGAGCATGAAAATCTCCTTGTCCTCCCAAATCTCCAAAGCTTCAATCTCCCGTTCTATTTTCTCCGTACGAAAAAAGTCCCCTCTCTTTTGTCAAAACACGTATCAAATAGTCTCAATTCAAACTCAGTACCAGGGAAAAGCCCAAAATACCCTCAGGGATCACAAGTGTCAAAAATACAAGAAAAATAGGGAATTGGGCGTTTTAACCAACACGGGTCGTGTCAGGCAACACGGGCGGCCGTGTTGGCTTTCTGATATCATTTTCGCATGATTTTTTCAAGCCCCAGGTGTCCTGACACGGTCCGTGTCACACAACACGGGCACCCGTGTCAAGCCATTGTTTTCCACACAAAAAAAACACCTCTTCTGAGCACATCCTGACATGGGCCGTATCACACAACACGGGCACCCGTGTCAGGCCCTGTTACAAATCTGACTTCGACTCCAACACGAAAGTTGTAGCTCTCTCTCTTAGCTTTCCGGAGGTTTTTAGAACGCCTCAAACGGATTCCCGAAACTCCAGTTATGATCGTTTTCGTGCAGACTGCTAAAGATTTTACTTTCACAACAAAACTCTTCCGAAATCTTGCCATTTTTCCCCGGTTTTCGCTCTGCTTCTCCTTTATTATTTACCTAAACCTAGAAACAGTGAAAATACCAAATCGATGCGTAAAATGTAATAAAAACAACTAAAATGTGACAAGACAAAACAAATGATTAACTGCAATAAACGGTAAAGTCACGTGTAAAAACCACTGATCAGACTCCTTCAAAGATTTCCATCTTGTCGTTGCTATTGTGTTCTGAAGCTCACAGGAATGCTTTGCTCAGGGTTTTGAATAATGCTTATGTACCTCAAGAGATATCCGTGAATCAGTTGGAAGGAGTGGTGGCCCATGTCAATGCAGGTAACAGGTTGGGATTCACTGGTCGTGATTTGACACCGAAAGGAAGAAACCACAACTTGGCTTTGCATATTTCACTTGAGTGCCGAGGAACAGTGATGTCGCACGTCCTTGTTGATACAGGGTCGTCCTTGAATGTGTTTCTAAAGAAAGCATTAATGAAGATAGATCATCAGGGTCTTTATTGTACGCCTAGTGATTTGATTGTGCGAGCTTTCGATGGAACCCGAAGATCTGTTTTTGGGGAGATAACTCTGCCTATCCAAGTAGGCCCAGAGGTGTTTGAAGTAGTTTTCTACATCATGGACATTCAGCCTGCCTACAGCTGTCTGTTGGGTCGACCCTAGATACACTCGGCAGGAGCTGTGACGTCAATATTAAACCAGAAGTTGAAGTACATGGTGGATGGGAATATTGTGACTGTTTGTGGAGAAGAAGACATCATGGTGAGCCATCTGTCCACATTCAAGTATGTGGAGGTAGATGGTGAGATTCATGAAACATTGTGTCAGGCCTTTGAAACTGTTCAAATCAAGGAAAAGGCGTCGATCAAGGTCAAGACTCCAAAAGTTGCCATGTCATCATACAAGGAAGCCCAAGCCGTAGTAGAATCTGGGGCAGCACAAGGATGGGGGAAGGTGGTGAGCGTCCCCAACAAACAAGATAATTTTGGATTAGGATATAGCCTGTATGCATCTTCTTCACAAGACATTCCACGTTACAAATGACATGTTCAGTTCACCAATGGTGGGGTGATATTCGAAAAAATCAGCGTCGTATCTGACGAGGAAGAAGACAACGACTGTGACATGGATGCGTGGATCAAGCCATGTGTCCCTGACCAGGGTTTGAAGAACTGGACTATGGAGGAAGTCATCTTTGTGACCTATGAAGAGTAATTGCTTTGTTTTGATTAATGTATCGCCCTATGTTCTGCCTAGAGCATAGTGGTCTTTATTTTGTAGGGGCCTTATCTGTTATGTGCGCAAACAACTTTTATCATTATCAATCAAAAAAGGCGTCTTTTTCATTCAAAATTTTGTGATCCTTGTTTTTCTTGTTTTTATTTTCTAACAATAAAATGGCAATGGGGTTTGTGTTTATTTGTTTGCATATCATTTAAGCATAAAATCATCATCATTGCAGGTTACACATTTCAGATACCATCGACTCAGACTCGTCTATGACTCGGTGTGACTTTGACAATCTGATCTTTCAAGCAGAAGAAGAGATTGATGAAGACGAAGACCTGCCCGAAGAGCTTGCCAGATTGTTAAGACAAGAGGAGAAGGTCATCCTGCCTCATCAGGAGGAAGTTGAAGTCGTTAACCTGGGAACTGAGGAAGATAAGAAGGAAGTCAGAATAGGGGCTGCGCTACAAAGCGATGTCAAGCAAAGACTGGTTGAGTTGCTCCAAGAGTACAAGGATGTTTTTGTTTGGTCATATGAAGATATGCCCAGACTCGACACGGATATTGTAGTTCATCGTCTGCCTCTTCGAGAAGAGTGTCCTCCTGTTAAACAAAAATTGAGAAGAACCAGGTCGGATATGGCAGTGAAGATCAAAGAAGAAGTCCAGAAGCAATTAGACACCGGATTCCTTGCTGTGACAAACTATCCTCCATGGGTTGCAAACATCGTGCCTGTGCCTAAGAAGGACGACAAAGTCAGGATGTGTGTTGATTATAGTGACCTGAATAGAGCAAGCCCAAAGGATGATTTTTCGCTCCCTCATATTGATGTGCTTGTTGATAACACCGCATAATTCTTAGTGTTTTCTTTCATGGATGGTTTTTCGGGCTACAATCAGATTAAGATGGCGCCAGAGGATATGGAGAAAACGACTTTCATCACGCCATGAGGGACATTCTGCTATAAGGTGATGCCTTTTGGTTTGAAGAACGCAAGGGCAACCTATCAACGAGCTATGGTGACTCTCTTTCATGATATGATTCATCATGAGATTGAAGTATATGTCGACGATATGATTGCAAAGTCCCAAACGGAGGAGGGGCATCTGGTGAATCTTCTAAAGCTGTTTGAGAGATTGAGGAAATTTAAGTTGAGGCTGAATCCAAACAAATGTACTTTCGGCATACGGTCAGGAAAGTTATTGGGGTTCATCGTCAGTAAGAAAGGTATAGAGGTTGATCCTGCAAAGATCAAAGCAATTCAAGAAATGCCAGCACCAAAAATCGAGAAACAAGTTCGTGGTTTCTTAGGTAGATTGAACTACATCGCTCGGTTCATATCTCACCTCACAGCCACTTGTGAGCCATTATTTAAGTTATTAAAGAAATATCAGGCGGTCATTTGGAATGAGAATTGTCAGAAAGCGTTTGAGAAAATAAAAGAGTATCTGCAGGAGCCTCCAATACTAATGCCCCCGGTGGCTGGAAGACCGTTGATAATGTACTTAACAGTTCTTGAGAATTCCATGGGTTGTGTTCTCGGTCAACATGACGAGACTGGAAGAAAAGAGCATGCAATTTATTACTTGAGTAAAAAGTTCATAGACTGTGAGTCCAGATACTCAATGTTGGAGAAAACTTGTTGCGCACTGGCTTGGGCCGCCAAACGCCTAAGACATTATATGCTAAACCATACAACCATGTTGATCTCAAAGATGGATCCAATTAAGTACGTATTCGAAAAGTAAGCGCTGTCAGGAAGGATTGCTAGATGGCAGATGGTTCTGACAGAATACGACATTTAGTATGTGTCTCAGAAAGCTATTAAAGGGAGTGTTCTGTCCGAGTATCTCGCAGAGCAACCAATTGACGACTATCAGCCAATGAAGTTCAATTTTCCCGACGAAGACATTATGTACTTGAAGATGAAAGATTGTGATGAACCGCTGCCAAATGAAGGTCCTGAGTTGGGTTCCCAGTGGAAATTGATCTTTGACGGTGCTGTTAACTCCTACGGAAGTGGAATTGGGGCAATCATTACAACTCCCCATGGAACGCATATACCCTTCACTGCTAGGTTGACATTTCCTTGTACGAACAACGAGGCCGAATATGAAGCGTGTATCATGGGTATCGAAGAAGCAATCGATTTGAGAATCAAGAACCTTGATGTCTACGGTGATTCAGCTTTAGTGGTCAACTAGATTAAAGGAGAATGGGAGACGCGCCAACCAAATCCGATCCCTTATATGAACTATGCAAGAAGATTGCTACCCTTCTTCGATCACGTAGAGTTTCACCATGTGCCGAGAGCAGAAAATCAGATGGCAGACGCCTTGGCTACTTTATCTTCAATGTACAAAGTGAACTTTTGGAACGATGCACCAAGAATCGTTATCTCACGTCTCGATAGGTCGGCATTCGTTTTTGCAATAGAAGAAGCTTCTGATGGCAAGCCATGGTATCACGACATCCCGAACTTTCTCAAGAATCAAGAGTATCCGACCGGGGCATCTAGTCGAGATAAGAAGACCTTGAGGAGATTATCTGGGAACTTCTATTTGAGTCTGGACGGTGTGCTTTATCGAAGGAACTTTGACTTAGTGCTGCTAAGATGTATGGACGAAAAAGAAGCGAATTTGCTTATGGAAGAGGTCCATGAAGGAGCCTTTGGAACACATGCAGGTGGGCACGCCATGTCTCGAAAGCTGTTGAGAGCAGGGTATTATTGGCTAACCATGGAGTCCGATTGCTTCAAATATGCCAAGAAATGCCACAAGTGTCAGATTTATGCCGACAAGATTCATGTGCCTCCATGTCCTTTAAATGTTATGTCATCTCCGTGGCCTTTCTCCATGTGGGGCATTGATATGATTGGCAATATCGAGCCAATTGCATCCAATGGGCATCGTTTCATCTTAGTGGCGATTGATTATTTCACCAAATGGGTCGAAGCAGCCTCCTATGCTAATGTCACAAAGCAAGTTGTAGCCCGGTTCATCAAAAGAGACATCATCTGCCGCTATGGAATACCTGAAAGGATCATTACTGATAATGGTTCCAATATGAATAACAACATGATGAAGGAGTTATGCCAGAACTTTAAGATTGAGCATCACAACTCATATCCTTATCGTCCGAAGATGAATGGCACTGTGGAAGCGGCTAACAAAAACATAAAGAAAATAGTGTAGAAGATGATGGTAACTTACAAGGATTGGCACGAGATGTTACCTTTCGCTTTATATGGATATCGTACTTCGGTGCGTACTTCAACCAGGGCAACTCCTTTCTCGTTGGTGTATGGTATGGAAGTTGTCCTACCATTAGAGGTCGAGATACCTTCCTTAAGAGTTCTGGCTGATGTCAAACTAGATGAAGCAGAATGGGTGAAGAATAGGTTGAATCAGCTCAGTTTGATGGATGAGAAAAGGTTGGCGTCCATCATATACGGTCGTCTATACCAAAGCAGGATGAAGAAAGCCTTCGACAAGAAGATACGTCCTCGAAGCTTTCAGGCAGGTGATTTGGTCTTAAAACGGATCCTCCCACCACAGAACGATCACAGGGGCAAATGGACTCCCAATTATGAAGGTCTGTATGTTGTGAACAAAGTCTTCTTCGGAGGAGCCTTGCTACTTTAAACCATGGATGGTGAAGATTTTACGTCCCCTGTGAACGCGGACGCAGTCAAAAAATACTTTGTATAAATAGACCCGCTGGAAAGAAAAAGAAAATCCAGAAAAGAATGGGGCATCCCGGCGAACCATAAAAAGATAGGTTCGGGCAAAAATTAGGGATAAAGAGAAAAAAAATGTGTAAACCCGCAAAGTTGAAAACCTGAAAGGGCGACTTTGGCAAAAATGGGTATCCCGGTGAATCGAAAACCCGCAAGGGCAATTCAGGCAAAAGTTAGGGATTTGAAAAGCAAACAACTGCGGTTCGCGCGTAGATCTTCTAAGCCAAGTGGATTATGGGAATCATCCGTCCAAATCAATCTCTTCAGAAGACGAAGCATCAGAAAGGCGTCGAAGTCACGCGAGTCATGGTTGAGTCGTCCTATGATGGTTGTCTGTGCCACATTGCCGACATTTTTGTATGCTCTTGTTCATGTCTGTATTTTGTTTACACAGCTTTCTCATTTCAGGAGTTGCGTCCCCTTGTAAATTTTCCTATTTACAGGCTATCCATCAATAAAGCATACTGTTCAGAAAACCTTTGTCTTTGATTCAGTTTCTACCTTTTTGTTTGCAAAAGACGCCTGATGTTTTTGATAAAACTTTGCATACATAACTTTGTGGGCTTTTGCTAACCATAATCGAAACAATGTTTTTGCTTGAATAATGTCACAGGTGATAAGTAAGGTGACGTTTGCTACACAAAACATATTTGTTTGTTTATCATTTGCAGGACACTCATCCTCAAAACTTTTCCAGAAGTCCCGCATCTAAAGGAAGTGCGCAAGCTAAGTACGTTCACCCTTCAGCAATTTGAAACTTCATAGAGTTAGAGTCATCCTCAGCAGGTCGAGATTGGTGTCTCCAGCAAAGAAGTATCTTTTCTAACAGGTAAATGCGGATGTATCCCCAGCAGTGGAATGGATGCAGAATTTCATCTTCCCCACAGAACCTGAACAATTAGCTCCTGTCCCCTCAGAGTCCGGGACGTTGTTTCATTTTCCCTAAGCAGAGGTCGATGTTGTTGAGTATTGTGCTCATTTTCCCCAAGCAGAGGTCGATATTGTTTCCCTCCCTATCTAATCCCCAGCCAAGTCAGTGGTTTATTTTTCTCCCCCGAGATCGTTCATTCTCCATCCTCAGCAAGGTTTGATTTTGATCCCCAACAGAGTGGTTTTGTGCTTAGCAGAGCAGCTTTACCCGGAAGTTATCTCGGAGGCCATCCAAGCCTTATTATTCCCCAGTGGAGTTGTTTTCCCCTCTTCAGCATTTATTTTGTTGATGTGGTTCCTTTGCATTTGCATCGTGCATAGCATCCCCCCCCAAATGCGTAACATTTACATTTTGTATGGAGCATTACGCTATATTCGAACATGTGCATTTGAAACATAAGTCAGGTCATTATTTCTTTGTTTCAGGTGAATCTCGCAGATGATTAGTATCTTTGCCCATGTGATTAGACTCCAGCTCATGTTGTTTCCCCAGCGGAGTTCTTTTGTGATTATCATCAATGGATGGTCCTAATTTCGTTTGGATCTTGATGCTTGCTTTCATTTAGCGGAGGTGTGGCGGCAATGTCAAATGATTCAGTTTTTCAGCGGCTTTGTTGGATATTTTTGTTTGGCGGCGATGTCAAATGATTCAGCTTTTCAGCGGTGATGTTGGATGTTTGTGTTTGGCGGTGATGTCAAATGATTCAGTTTTTCAGCGGCGATGTTGGATGTTTGTTTTTGACGGCGATGTCAAGTAATTTGGTTTTTCAGCGGCGATGTTGGATGTTTGTTTTGACGGTGAAGTCAGATGGTATTGAAGAGTTGAGAAGTTGACTGCGAAGTTAAGTTGTTTCGAGAGTTGACGGTGAAGTCAAGACTATTTTAAGAATGGACGGCGAAGTCAGATTATGTCAAGCAGTTGACGGAAAAGTCAAGGTGTGTTGAGGAATGACGGCTAAGTCAAGTTGTTTCAAGAATTGATGGCGAAGTCAGGTTATTTTAGAAGTTGACAGCAAAGTCGAACAGTTTTGAGGATTGACGGTGAGGTCAGGCGTTTTACCAATTTTATGCAGAAAAGGATGGCGAAGTCAAATGTTTTACATATTTAATATGGAATCCTGACGGCGAAGTTAAATTATTTTGATGAATGACGGCGAGGTCAGATGTTTACTTGGTTGGTGACTGATGGCGAAGTCAGACACTCTACTTGATGTAGGCTCCTGACAGCGATGTTGGAGGTTTCTTTCTACGGTCGGCAAATTTCCAGGTTCTTTGGTATTCAACCATCTTTTACCTTGATGGTGTGAAAGTTGTTCGCTTTCCACTCATTCAGGTCCAAGTCGTTTGAATAGGGGCAGCTGTTGTACCCCAAAATTTGCCCAACCTTTCCTTTGCTTGATTTATGTTTCATTTATTCTAGCATATTGCATTGCATAGCATTTTTCATTTCTCAGGGGATCAAGATATGTGTGAGCAACAAGAGAGATGTTCCAGAGGTTCTAAACCTAATCAAGAGGTTGTATTCAAGTTAACAAGAAGGGTATCATCATCAAAGACAAGGCAGAGCCCTTTGGATAAGCAGATAAGTGTATGTGGTCCACCTCCTGTCTAGGAGTCCATTTGAAGGTCATTTGAGGATCCCCAAGCCCATGGTCATGAGGGGAGATTGTCATTTAAGCTCATTAGAGGCTTTGATAGTCATTGTGGAGTTCATTCAAGTGTTTATGACAAAGTGTGAAGAGCTACAATTGAAGATTGTGCAATTAGGGTTTTCATCTGGTCAACCCTGAGTCAATTGTGAAATTGAAGGAGATCAAGACTCAATTCCAAGTATTTATGGTAAAATAATGTTGTGTTAAGGTACATGGGATATCATTTCAAGATCAATTTATCAAGAAGCAAGAGTGTGAGGAGTGACTGAATTAGGGTTCTCAGGGTAAAATCCCCTGTTTAGTGCCTAACTTCAAGACCACCTTTCTCAAGATACAAGCCTCATCTCAACTTTTGTACAACATGGAACTTGTAGGGAATGTTCTTAGCTTTAATATGAGTACTAGAAGTCTTTGATTGGATTTATAGAACTCAAGTTATGATCCAGACAAGTTACAAGTCATCAGAGGGATGTGATTTTGGTCAACAAAA
Source organism: Lathyrus sativus (assembly GCA_963859935.3). Classification (NCBI taxonomy): domain Eukaryota; kingdom Viridiplantae; phylum Streptophyta; class Magnoliopsida; order Fabales; family Fabaceae; genus Lathyrus; species Lathyrus sativus. Next base: position 611,204,624 of record OZ012739.1, read on the forward strand.
GTCAACCAATTTCCAAGCCATTTTTGACCTAGAAGGATGTTTCTCCTCAACTTTTGTCCAACATGAAAGTTGTGGGGCATAGTCTTAGATTTCCAAAAGGTACTAGAAGTCTTTCATCTGATTTGTAGAACTCAAGTTATGAGGCTTACAAGGCAGGGGTATTTTGGAAAAGTAAGATTACAGGTCATTTTCATTATAGGTCCATTTCACCACTTTGCACACTTCAAATGAAAATCTTTCCAACATCAAACTTGCTCCAAATGGAGTCATTTGCATTGTCAAACATCAAGGTATCAAAGATTCGGCTTGGATTTAAGAACCCCCAATGGAAATTCATGAAAAAAAGCCTTAAAAGATCAAATTTGCACTTAATTCATTTTTAAACATTTTTGTGCAAATAAGTGCATATTTTGAGTGCAAAACATGTTTTAAGAACATTGGCAATTTCAGAATTTGGATTTGAGTTGTTTTGACATGTCATTTTCAAGGTTTCTTCAATAATAAGCAACACATCAAAACCTTGCCATAAGATCAAACCAAGGGGCAATACTCAGCCTTTGGATCAGCATTGACATTATGCAAGTCAGCCATGCCTTCTTTACAGCTGGGCAAGTACAAATTCGTGTACTTGCAAGTGGGAAAGTTTGAAAAAAGTGAAACTTGGTTTGGGCTTAAGGAGCTGTCATTGGGCCTCCTTTTGATCTAAACCCAACATATATTATCCCAGGAACATTTCCATTGTCTAAAAAGTGAGTTTGGTGAGAGAGAGAGCAAGAACAACTTTGAAAAAGTGAGAGCAAGAGTGAAAATCGTGTTTGGCATTTCACCGAGTCTCAGTCACTTTTAAACATCCAAAAACATTCCTTGAGTGTTGTTGAACGTTTCTGAACAGTTTATTACTAGCTTTGGCCACTCATTGAGCTCTAAGGAAGTTTGTTTTTAGGTTTCTTACTTTTCGTTTTATCTCACTGTTCAAGCATCTATTTCGTGCCATTTTTACATGTTTACAATCCTTGCATATCATAGTTCATTTCTGGGTTGCTTTGGTGGTTGATTGTTGAACTTTAAGTTTTGAGCTTCAAACTTATGATTTTCGTTTTTACTTATTCTTGAGCTTTTAAGTCTTTTTAATGGTAGAAATGAGTTCCCCACGAGACGTAGATGATTTTTGATACAAAAAACATGTGAAACGGTGGAGAAATGATGAAACCGTATGTTGTTGTTGTTGCGTGGTCGTCCGGAGCTTGCGAGGAAGACGACCGGAGATGTTTTCCGGCCGTCTGAGCTTTCCCTCCATGTTTGAGGTTGAAGACAGTGAGGTGTCATCCCCACGTGTGTCCGGTTGGCTTACTTTTCGTTCCAATGGCTGTGATTAAGACCCATGGGGGTCTCTCTTTGACTTGACACACTTTGTTCACTTTTAAATATTCATTAAATGAGGTGTCATCCCCACAGCCACATGATTGGATTACTGAATGATCATGCGCACGTGATTGAATTCCATGATGGTCTTTAGTTGACCCTTGCACACACAAGTCACCAGATTTTATTTTATTTTTGATTTTTTTCTGTTGGGCTTAAAACAACGCGCGCTATTGACACCCCCTTGTTGGGCCCAGTTTCATTTTGAACTGGTTTTTGTTGCTATTAGCACCAACGTTTTGTCTTATTTAGTTTATTTTCTTTTTATTTTATTTTTGTATCTGTTTAGAAATTAAGTCATTAAAAATACTTCCAATGACCACAAAACTCCACAAAAATACATTTTGGATTCCTTGAGATGTCCTCTAAATTTAGGTTATTTTTATTTTATTTTTTGAGTTATTTTTAAATTTAAAAAATGATTTCTTGGAAGTGTCTTTTTTGACCTAGTTTTTGACATACTTGGTTCTTGAATTTATTTCTCTCATGTCCCTTTGATCTAATGAATAAGATTTGATCCTCATATCAATGATGAGTAGATGAATTTTTGAGAATCATTTTTCCTCTGACTTGTTGACTTTTTAGTTGACTTTTGATGCTTTACATTTGACCCTATGCAATCCTCCTTCACAATGGAGTACCCTTGTGAATCAATTTCTATGGTGATGTTGTGAAGTGAATTTGATTGAGTTCTTTTGGCCTCTGACTGCCAATGCATTTATGATTTTCTTGTATTTTATTTTTTAATTTTTGGATCATTTTCCTATTTTTAGAGTAGCTTGCAAGTCAAGCTATTCAAAGGAAGGTCCATACAAACATGTTGACCTAGTTTGCTTGGGATATGACATTTTTGGATCCTTTGAGCCTTCAATGTCTTTTGATTCATGTTGATAACATGTTAAGGATGATGCTTGTTCATTTTTAAGTCATTATATTGTGTTTAGCTTATTCTTTTGGTTGCTTACATTTGAGCTTTCAATTAGGTTTCTTTGTGAAACATGTGTGCTTCCCCTTGGGAATTGACTTGCACTCCTTTGTGCTTTGCTTTGATTTGGCCTTTGAGAGCTTTTAGTTTATGTCCCTTGCTGTCCAATGCCTTAGGAATATCATTTAAGGTGGCTTGGTCTCTCCTTTGGAGGTACTTGAAGCATACCTAAAATGATGGAATCCTTGAGGACTTTTCTTGGTGATTCCTTTGTGTTTCTTTGTATTTTTGCTTATGATGCTCATGGTTGAGTGTCTATTGTAAGTTCCTTGCTGTCCTCACATGATCTCCCATCCTCACTTTGTCTTAGGTTTTGTTTACCTTTCATTTTTGTTTAGTTTTGTGCCTTATGGTCGATGTTGTTTGGTTTAGGCCATTTCATGCCATTTTAGTGCACTTGTTTGTTTTCATTAGTGCATTTCCTTATCTTTTCTTTTCTTGTACGTTTCATATTGTTGTTTGAGGTTGAGATGAGCTTATGGTGGTCCTTACCCCACACCAATTTCCTCCCTCATTCCATGTTTGCATTCTTACACTGTTTATGTTGTTTTTGTTTATTCTGTTGTCTCTTTTCCCTTAGGACCTCTGATCTCTCTTGTTCAAGAGAGGTTATGATAGACATTAAGATCTTAACCATGTATGACAACACTAGGATAGTTTCATTCCCCTTTCTTCCCAACTTTAGGAGTACTATGCATGACAACTTTAGGGCCCAATCCCCCTTAGTTTGTGTCTCCCTTCTCTCATCTCCTAAACAATCCAAAACACCTAATAAAGGTTAATGAATATTGTACGTTACGAGCCTTAAGCTACTTAGGAAATGGTTGTTGAAGGGTTTCCTTTTAATGACTTGATTATTTAGTATAGCACCCTTTGGGTGATATGCGACACAATCACTCCTAAGTCATAGTCTCTAGTGCGATATGAATTGCAAACCAGTTCCAAAACACTTCTTCCTTAAAAAACACAAAAACAATCATTCAAACTTCTTTTTTCCATTTTGGGGCCTTTAATCCTTTGAGAAATCATTTTCATAACAAGAGTGTTGTTAACTTTTAGTTCTACCGCAAATGGTAACGCCTAAGTCTCCCATGCTCGAGCTGCATACACCAACTGCTAGAACTACTTATTAACCCCACTCGTCTAAAAACAGTTGAACAAACTTGTGTTCCCCGTTAGCCCGAACTACGCTTGCTCTGATCTTTCATACCAATTGAAAGTACGTAGGCACAAGACGCGATGTCTTGGCGAACAACCTTCCCCCCTTTTCACCCGTAGTTAGTCGAACTACGTTGACTCTGACTTCTCATTTCAGATGAGATACGTAGGCACAAAGCGTTGTTGCTTTGCCGAGTTATTTCTTTTTTCTTTTATCCTCAAGCCTGTAGTTAGATAGTCTCAATCACCCTTTTAGATAGACAACAAAGCGTGGATCCTGTCGAGTACGACGGACGTGAGGGGTGCTAATACCTTCCCCTTGCGTAACCGACTCCCGAACCTGAGATTTGGTTGCGATGACCGATCTTATCCCTCTTTTCGTCAGGTTTTCTCTGAGCGTTTCCTTTCCCTCTCTTAGGATAGATAACACACGGTGGCAACTCTTCTGTCATTGTCGGCCTCGATTTTCGCAGTAGCGACACTACTCTGATAAATGTCGAACAACGAATCGCACATACCGTTGAGAATGTGTCTCATGCATATATAATCATCATTGTCCCACTTTTGTCTCTCTCTAGTTTCAGCAATTGTTTCATCTTCTTTTTCTTCCGGTTTTGAAATGTTAAGGACATGCACCACTTTCAATGTTGTGAGAAGGAATTTCATTTTTTTCTGCCAACTAATAAAATTCCCTCCATCGAACTTCTCTAATTTCATAAAGTCAGAAGTCATCTCTTTTAGTGAAGCAGCCATTGAATTAGATAAGTTGTTCCTTAAGAATGTTATATATATAGTCTTTGGGGCTGCTGCAAAACTAAGAATTAATGGAGATGAAAATAGAGAAATAAATTTTCTTGATAAACTTCCAAAGCATATGTTTCCGCACTAAGCTTTAGGAACAATTCGCCCCCACCAATTTTGGTATGTTGGATGCAAACGGGTTTACTGGCGAATTTCCTGCAGGATACTTTGGAATCCTTAAAGAGAATTGCACAGTCTCTCTAAACGTATCTTTGATAGTATTTTACGGAAGAATATGTCTTTTTTTTGCTCTCATGCATTAGAGAAGAGAAAGATAATTTAGAGTGAGAAAATAATTTGAGACAAATTATATTTTTTTTGTGTTTCATCGTGTCAAGAAACACTCAATTTATAAAGATGCTACATTATGTTTGGGAACAGATGTATCTCTTAAAATATTGTATTGCACCGTTTTTGGTTACACCGAACAGTAACAACGTTTTGCTCAAAACTAGCAATATATTGTTTATAAGTTGCAACTGTTCCTAATTAAATGCTAACCAATGACATACTATACCAACAATATTCAGCACGTAACATTCAAATTAGAGATGAAAAAATCCAAATATAATATTTATATTATTAATTCAAATAATACAAGCATTCTATTGAATATTATTTTGGAAATTCTCTTGCAATAGGAAGATATTTACACGGTTCTTGAATTAAAATTAAGTATTTTGACACATAAAAAATGAGAGAAAAATGTAAGAGAAATCATTATTAGAATAATTTAATTATAAAATATTATTTTATTTTTAATTAAGATGTTTATGTGTTAAAATAATTAATTTTAATTAATTGGCTATGTAAAGTAGTTTTACACTAACGATGTATTCTAATTAATCTCTTTTAGAATTTTATAAGTTTAATTGCAAATTTGATCTCCTTATTTGTATTTTTTTTAGTTTTGATCCCCATTTTAAAAATACTTTTTTAGTTTTATTTTAAATTTTAGTCTTCTAACCAATTTAAAAATAATTTTTGATGATGTGAAGCTTGTTTTGATGATGTGTTAATGTCAAATCATACTAAATTATAATCTTATAACTTACTCCACCAAAATCTCCCGCCAAAACTAATAATAATTAATCTTTTTTATAATTACATTATTAATTAATTAATTAAATAAAAATAAATATTCACCTAAATACTCCACCAACTCTATTAGTAGGGATGACAACGGGACGGTCGGGGGCGGATTTAACTATACTCACACCCGCCTCTATATAACACACCCACCCCCGCTCTCAAGCTTAATTGAGAGTGAAAATTTACCACCCAGATATGTCCCCAGTAGAGAACGGGTGCACCCGCCTCCACTCGTAAAAAATTAATTTCTTTTTAATTGTAATAAAAATTAATTATTTTAATAAATTAATTAATTATTTAATTAAAAATTTAATTAGTAAGTGAATATTAACTTGATTACTTTGATTATTTTAATTGCAATAAGGGCATTAATAATTCAATTAAAAATATAATTGATAAATAAATATTAAAATAAATAAAATAAGAGAATTAAAGTAAAATACATTATCCGGGGACAGGGCGGGGGAAGGCGGGTCTTAGTGTCTACCCGCACCCACACCCGTATTTAAGAACCGGGTTTCCCCTGCACTCGCACCCAATTAAATCAGGTTTTCTCCGTTAATTTCGAGGCGGGAAAACTTTACCCCGTATCCTATCATTTATTCCTCTACCCCTACTTTCTATATTTTTTGACCAAAATATCCTTATATAAATAAGTATAAAATTTTTCTAATTTAATTATTTCATCTGGAATTTAATACATAAATATATCTTTAAACACTACTTGATTGATATGTTTAACAAATATGGCAAGTATTATATACTTTCCATAAAAGTATTATATAATTTTGTTTATAAAATTTATAAACTTTAATTTTTTAAAAATTTTAATATTATAAAAAATGAAAAACAAATTATCCATATTTTTATTAATTTCAATTTACTATTAAAAATATTTTTTTTCTTTTTTAATTCATATTTTATGTTTTTAGTTTTTTTTTTTCAATGTCTTCCAATTTCAAATTACCTCATAGCTGATATCATGAGAAACTGTTCGTCAAAAATTATTCTATGTTTTTTATATCAGTTTCTTTGAACCGTAATGTCTTTCAACTATTATCTTCAAATTACCTCATACCCACATCATTTATAATTTTTTAATAATTAGCCCCCAACTATGAGGTAACTTATAATATGGTTCGAGATATTGGCTATTTTCATCATCTTTCTTCAAACAGGTTGACTCATACTTGAAGTATTTAGAAAATAAGAAGAAGAAAAAAACTACTAGCTCAAAAATCGTGTTGTATATAGTTATTGCCATTCAAATCACATGCAAATATAAATTGTTGGAAATTCACCTCACACCCTATGAAGAATTCCCTTCAATCTTGATCTCAAGATTGATGAACAAACCCACAATATGATAATAATGGTAATAACAAGTAATTATCAAGAACATCAAAAGAAAAGAAGAACAAATAAGAAAGAGAAGAATGAGAGAAGAAATATTTGGAGAGAATGTGTTACCCACAACTGTGGGATTTCTTATTGCTTATAGAACTTTCACTTGCTCAAACTGCAACTGTGAAACCTGTTCTATGTTGTGTTTGAATACAAAGCAAGGCACCCTATTATAGTTTTAGGTTTACAAAAGCCCAAAACATAAAAGGCCAAAAATATTCAAATCAAATCTAATCATCAAATCAAATCTAATCATATCAAATCAAATCTGTTTACACTATGAATTATATTTAACACACCACCTAATTCATTGTGTCTAAACTCTCTACATTCATCATGGCTCTTAGTCTTCTGAAGGCTTCAACCTGCACTCCCTTCGTCATGATATCTGCAATCTGATTCTCAGTTCTGCAGTGTTCCAACTTCATCTTCCCTTCTGCCACCTGCTCTCGAAGATAATGGAACCTCATTTCGATATGCCTGCTTTGACCATGAGTTATTGGATTCTTCGCCACGTTGATAGCTGACATGCTGTCTATCCTCATGGTAATTGCTCCATGATTCTTCCTTGTGATTTCTTCGCCTTGTTTCACAAACCCAGCTGGTTGTGCAACATAAACTTCTTCGTCTATGGGGCCATTAAGGAATGCACACTTCACGTCCATCTGACATGTGTGCCAGTTGTTCATATTTGTTAGACCAACAACCAACCTGATTGTTTTGATTCTAGCAACAGGTGCGAATACTTCATCGAAGTCGATTCCTTCCTTCTGAAGAAATCCTTTCACCACAAGTCTCGCCTTGTGTCGAGTTACTTCTCCTTTAGGATTTACCTTTACCTTGTAAACCCACTTCACATCAATTGTCTTCTTGCCTTGCGGCAATTCAACAAGTGACCAGGTATCATTGACTTTGATGGACTCTAACTCTTCAATCATTGCTTTCATCCACTTCGAATCTTTCAATGCCTCAGCTGCATTGACTGGTTCGACATCTGCATAGAAAGCATAATGCACCAGCTCACCCTTTTCATCGACTACATCATCTGATGTAATTACACATTCTTACAACCTTGCAGGCATGTGTCTTGTTCGTCGAGGTTTGCTTGAACCTGCTTCATCTGCAACTGGTTCCTGTCGAACTTCTATTTCGACTTTAGTGGCTGGTTCTTCACAAGAGATTCTCACTGAATCCTTCTTGGCATTATCAGTCCAATCCCATTCTTTAAGCTCATCTATGATCACGTCTCTGCTGATCACTACCTGCTTATTCACTGGGTCGAACAGCTTGTAACCTCCTGTCGAATGATATCCTATCAAGATCATCTGATTCGACTTATCATCAAGCTTCCTTCTCAACTGATCTGGCACATGTCTATGTGCTATAGATTCAAACACCTTCAAGTGACTGAGACTAGGCTTGACACCAGACCAACATTCTTCTGGTGTGATTCCTTCAAGCTTCTTCGTCCGACATCTGTTCAATATATATGTTGCTGTCGAAACTGCTTCTCCCCATAATTCTTTAGGTAGATGCTTTTCATTCAACATACTTCTCACCATATTCATGATGGTTCTGTTCTTGCATTCTGCAATCCCATTTTGCTGTGGAGTGTAAGGTTGCACCACCTCATGCACAATCCCTTCTTTTACACATAGCGTATCAAACTCTTTCGACACATACTCTCCACCACCATCAGTCCTTAGAATTTTCAGCTTTCGATCACTCTGTCTTTCGACCATGGACTTGAATCTGGAAAATACCTCAATCACATCACTTTTCTTCTTGATGAGGTAAGTCCACAACTTTCGACTGTAATCATCTATAAACGTGACAAAGTATCTATTGCCACCAATCGAATCCACCTAGATTGGACCACATACATCAGAGTATATGACTTCAAGTATTGCCTTCGACTTCCTTCCTGCATCCTTGCTGAAGCTATTCTTGTGTTGTTTCGACTGAACACACTCCTCACAGACTTCACTTGGAATGTCGATTTCTGGTAATCCTGAAACCATATTTCTTCTCTTCAATTCTCTGATGTCATTAAAGTTGAGATGACCTAGTCGAAAATGCCATAACCACTCATCTCTGCTGGCTGCAGTTGCTAGACACTTGTGCTCCATCACATTGAGTCCAATCTTGAAGGTCCTATTCTGAGACATTTGAGCCTTCAAGATTAATCTACCACCTACGTTGAGAAATCTCATCATCTTGTCTTTGACAACTACCTTGTAGTTCTTTTCCACAAGCTGCCCTATACTGAGCAAATTACTCTTCATGCCTGGTATGTACAACACATTGGAAATTTTTGACATTTTTCCATCTTTCCTCATAATCAGAACATCACCAACGGCTTCGGCTGCTAGAGTGTTGTCATTTGCAAACTTCACTGTGTTCTTCGATGAGGGCTTCATGTTGACAAACCAATCTTTCCTTCCAGTCATGTGTGATGAGCCTCCTGAGTCCAAGTACCACTGATCTTGGAATCTTTCTTCATCTTTTGTTGTGACCATTAGCAACGTTTCTTCTTCTTCATGTTTCGCCAGCTTTGCATCAGTCTCTTGATTTCTCTTCCTTTCTGGATAATCACTAAAATAATGACCATACTTCTGGCAATTGAAACATTGAATGTGGCTTTTGTCTGTCTTTCGACCACCACCTCTTCCTTTACCTACAGCACCACCTCTTTGGTTGCCTTGTTTCCAAGGTTTCTTCTGATTCGACTGGTTTCCTCCTTTGTTGCCATTCCAGCTACCTTTGCCTTTTCTTTCCTTTTCTAACTGCGCCTGCAAAGCCATATCTTTCGACTTTCCTGTAGCTCTCTCAGCCATCCTCTGTTCATGAGACTCAAGAGTCCCTTCAAGCTATTCCTTCGTCAACACTGACAGATTTTTCTACTCTTCTATGGCAACTACCACGTGGTCGAATTTTGGAGCCAACAATCTCAAAATCTTTGAGACAACTGCTTTCGTCGTCAACGCTTCTCCACATACTTTGATTTGATTCACCAACTTTGTAACTTTGGTTAAGAAATCTGTAATGCTTTCGTTGTCTTCCATCTGAAGCAACTCATATGTTCTCTTGTGAGTTTGTAACCTCACCTCTTTCACCTTCTCTGCGCCTCCAAACGACTTTTCAAGAATCTCCCATGCTTCTTTTGTTGAATCAATATCACTAACTTTTTCAAAGTTATCAGGATCAACACACTGATGAATTATAAAGAGTGCTTTATAATCCTTCTTCTTCAATTCTTTGTGCGCAGCCTTTTCCGCTTCCGTTGCGTTCTCCCTAAGCGATGTTACTCCGTCCTTCACAAGATCCCAAAGATCTTGATAACAGAAAATCACCTTAATCTGCTTACACCAATTCTCATAATTATCTTTCTTGAGAATTGGCAGGGTCGCCGGAAAGTTACCGTTCGGTTAGTTCATCGCCATCACTATCTTCCTTCCTTGAATCTCTCAACCGGAGCTCTAGATACCAGATGTTGGAAATTCACCTCACACCCTATGAAGAATTCCCTTCAATCTTGATCTCAAGATTGATGAACAAACCCACAATATGATAGTAATGGTAATAACAAGTAATTATCAAGAACATCAAAAGAAAAGAAGAATGAGAGAAGAAATATTTGGAGAGAATGTGTTACCCACAACTGTGGGATTTCTTATTGCTTATAGAACTTTCACTTGCTCAAACTGCAACTGTAAAATATGTTCTATGTCGTGTTTGAATACAAAGCAAGGCACCCTATTTATAGTTTTAGGTTTACAAAAGCACAAAACATAAAAGGCCCAAAATATTCAAATCAAATCTAATCATATCAAATCAAATTTGTTTATACTATGAATTATATTTAACATAAATTAGCATCCTTAACATCTTTTTACGAAAAAAATATATAATACTTTTCATATTTATTGAGAATATTAATTAAGTAGTGTTTAAAATTAGATTTATTTATTAAATTTCATATCAAATAATTAAATGAGAAAAATTTTACACTTTTTTATACGAGGATATTTTGATAAAAAAATATGAGATAAGGGTAGAACAATAAATAATGGACTATGACATAAAATTTTCTTGAAGCGGACCCGGACGGATGCGAACGGGTCCAGAATTGTTTGTCATCCCTATCTATTCCCTATCTATTAGCACGTAAATACTCCACCAACTCTTTTACCTTATTATAACTTTCATTAAAAATTCTTTTAATCTATTTATCTAATTAAAAAAACCACTCACTCCACTCACCATTAATTTCGTTCCATAACCAACTATTTATCTAATTAAAAAAACCACTCACTCCACTCACCATTAATTTCGTTCCATAACCAACTATTTATCTAATTAAAAAAACCACTCACTCCACTCACCATTAATTTCGTTCCATAACCAATTCCACTTACTCTATATATTCTTCAATTTTTTTTCCTTCCGATTTTGTTCTTATTATTTTCTCATCTCTGCAACTAGCTCTGCGTCCATTTTTATCTTTTTTGATTGATATATTTTTATATATGATATATGCTATATTATTCAACTATCCTCTCACTTATCATATTGTCTTTCTTACATGTCATATATGTTAGCAGGTTATTCAACTATCTTATCCCTTGTAACATAGTTTTTTTTACAGATCATATATGTTAACAGGTTCTCACCATCTTTTTCTTTCTCAATTGATATACTTTTATATATGATATATGCTATATTATTCATCTATTCTATGCCTTATCTTATTTTTTTTAAAGGTCATATATATTAACAAGTAATTTAATCTTCATACTACAATTTTTTTCTGGTGTTTAATAGTAATTAGTGTTTTTAATGTTACCTAATTCTTAATTAAGTTTTTTTTACGGTACAAACAACTTTATTTCTAAAACTATTTAATAATAAAAGTTTTTATAATGTTAAATAATAAATATTTTAATGTTTTTATATTAAAATATTTCTAAAATTATTTAATAATAAAATTATTTAATAATAAAAGTATTTAAGTATTTCTACAAATTTATAATTTATGATAAATAATAATAATATTAAATAATTAATTATAATTATAATTATACAAACCACCTCCGCCATTAATATTAAATAACTCCTACAAAAATTTATATTAATAAATCTAAATAATAATATTAATTAATTAATTATAATAAATAATTATTAGTAATTAATTTATTAAATTTCAAAAGATTAAATATGAAACACGTTTCTAATTTAATTCTAAAAAATTAAATATGACACACATTTTTAATTAATTAATTAAATAAAAATATTATAACTTCTTCACTCCCATAATTTTAGTAAACACTCTTCACCCTCTCAAATCAAATCAATCTCCATTATCACTCTTTCTAACTAATCTTCATAGACTATATAGTTTACATACAATCATTCTTTTTTCCCCTTTTTCTTTATTCATAAACTATAGTTTATCATTTTCTTTGATACATTTTATTATCCTTTTTTTTACAGGTTACTTCTATTTCCTATTAAGGTAATCATTCATCTCTCATATTCAAAAGATTATACTATTAAAATTAACATTTTGCATGATAAGAGTTTCAACATTATTATTTTTATTGTTTTATTTTTTTAGTATATTTTATTGTATTTTTATTTATTTTTATAGGTAGTAAGGTTGTGATTTTTTTGTCGCACTAAATCATTTGTCAATTGAAAGTTGAACAATTTATTGATTTAATCTCAATTATATCTTAGTTTTCATTAACCTATATTATTCAAGTTTTTATGACCATTTATAATATTGAATTTGAAAACAATGAATGCAAATTAAATATTGATTTTTAACCATGATATACTTTCCAATAATATTAACTAACATCCAGACGTGCACCCGCGTGCCCGTCTGTCCGCTTTTTTAATACACATATGTAAAATTTAAATGATATTTTTTATTTACTATTAATTTAAATTGAAGTTAAATATGAAGTTAATAGTAGAAAGTTAATAGTAGGAAGTTATGTAAGAAGTTAATAGAAGTTATTGAGTAAGTTATACATTAAATTAATGGTAAAATTGATAGAGAAATAGGCTACACCAAAACAACATGTTTTGCCTTTATATATACTAGCGTCCAGACGGGCATTCACGTGTCCGTCTATCTGCTTTTTATAATACTCAGACGTGTAAAATATAAATCGTATTATTATTTTTATTTAATTTTATTTATATTTTGATCTGACCTGATCAGAAAGGGATCACGGGCTGGCCACACGCTGTTGGATTGCTGCCTGTTCACCGGTGATGAGGAGGAGGGGGTGTACCTGCAAGACACTTCGATGTCAAAGTAAGAATATGGGCAGAGTGATCACAAGTACAGAAAAAGGGGTAAGAAGTGAATTACCTGGCCCTCTTGTGGAAGAGGGTATTTATAGAGAGACCCCAGCGCTAGGTGTTGCACCCCAAAATTTGACCAACATTTATTTGTTCATTGAGTGTTTGGAAGTTGATACCTTCATCAGAAAGTTCAAGAGATCCTCAGAGGGATGGGTTGAAACCAGGGTTGTGTGCTTCACAGTTTGAGAGTTGTGGGTGCTCCTCAGATGATTCTGAGACTTTGAGAATGAATTAAATGTTTTGAGAAAGCTTATGAGATGCTTTGATAGCCTTCATGAAGCCCAGAGAAGTCATTATGCAAGAATTCAGAAGATTCAACCATGAATGGTAGAATTAGGGTTTTGACTGGGTCAACCCTAGATCAACTGAAGATTTGGAGAAGGTTGAGACTTAATCCAAGGGCCATGAGATCATGGAATGATGCATAGAGATTATATAAAGATGATTCCTAGACCAACTCACCATGAATGAGGAGTTTGAGAAGTTTGAAGTTAGGGTTTCTGAGGATTGTCAGTGAAAAAACCCTAATTTGACCCCTATCTTCCAGGCAGTTTTAGCTATAGATGTGATTGAGATCTCATCTTCCCCACAACATGAATGTTGTAGAGCTTGTTCTAAGCTTTAATTTGAGTGGTGGAAGTCCTTGATAGGAGTTACAGAGCTCGAGTTATGGTTTTGACAAATTACAGGTCAGCAGAGGTGTGTGAATCTGGGTCCTTGAAAGTCACCCAACTTGCAGACAACTTTTGCCCTAGTAGGTTGATTCCTATGGTTTCTTGGTCAACATGAATGTTGAAGAGGATCTTCTTAGCTTTAATTTGAGTGGTAGAAGTCCTTGATTGGATTTGTGGAACTCAACTTATGGTTTGAACAAGGCAGGGGCATTTTGGTCATTTGTCAGTTATAGGTCATTTTATCCAATGCCTAAAACTCCTATTTCCAAGCCTCAAATGGAAAAACTCAAAACATGAAAGTTGCTCAAAATGTGATTTTAAGTCTAGAAAGAAGGTCACAAATTGTTGAAAAGGCTCATAGCACAAGATTCCATGATTGGTCAAAAATGAACTAAAAATGACTTATAACTTTGAAAAGTTGAAATTGAAAAGTGTTTTGGAAGATCTACAAATCCAAAATAGGTCATCCAATATATCATTTTGATTGGAAAAAACATTTTGAGAAGATTGGTTTAAGTAGAATTTTCATTTGAGGCTTAAAAGATGAGGTTCCTTTGGAAATTTGTTACTTAAGAAAGAAGGCAATGTTAGAAAACCCTACATAAGCAACAAATACACTTGTTTTTCACTCATCCTCATTCAATAACTCACATAAGGACATTTTGAGACCAAATTGAAGGCTTGAAGCATGGGAGATGAGATAACCAACTTCTCATTCAAGGAGAAATTCATGAAACTTCCACATCATTCTAGATGAATCTAGAGACTTCCATGGATTGTTATAAAAAGAGTGCATTATGGAGAGTCTAAGGTTGGTGAAAGTTGAGCTAAGTCAGAGGAGAGAGAAGGATACATAGCCATTGGAGGAGTTTCTTCAAGTTGAAGCAACTTGAGTTTTCTTTCACTTCAAGCCACCACCTTCACAACAAGTGCAAACAGAAGTTTCTTCACCATTGTAGGATCTCATTGAAGCCATTTCAAGACCTGCAACCACCTCCACGAGCCTCACCATCATCTTCTTGACAGGTTCCTTCTTCACCCTATATCTCTTAAATTATTGCAGTTTAATTAGTTTTATAGCCATAAGAATGATGTACTAGGCTAGAGGATCCATCCCTGAGAGTTACAGCATGTTCCATGAGGATCCATAACAGAACCAGAAATCTTTGAGTTGCAAGAACTATGTAGATTGTTAGTTTTAATCATCAAGAATTAGTGTGTATTAGTTAGGGTAACGTGTAGTGCATCTGTAGACTTTTAGTTTTGAGTTTGATGAAGTTTGATAGCAGTTGAATATGGTGGTGCCATGGTGTTGGTGCTTTCTGTTAGAACAATCTAGGGCAAATTGGTGAAAACTGTACGTAGGGTTGTGTAGGGCTTGAGAAGTAGATGATTTTTCATGTTTAGGTCGAGGGAAGCCGTGGCCTGTGGGGAGAGATAATGGAGCTCGAATGTATGAGTGCATGAGAGAGGGTTCTGCAAAACCCTAGTTCGTTTGAAGACGATGAGGGAGCGCCGTTGGATCAAATCCAATGTTTGACAAATTCACCTAATCTAACGGTCGCGCGCGTGTCTGAGTTTGGAGGGAAGATTTGAATCTAAATGAAACGCAGCCGTTTCATTAAAGACCGCTTCTGGGCCTATAGCGCTACTTGCACCCCCCTTTTTGTGTAGCCCAATTCATTTAACTAGTCTGATGTGCTAGTTGCGCCCCCCCCCCTCCTTTAATTAATTCATTTCTTTTTAATTTTCTTTTAATTTTGTCTGTTTTGAATAATTCATTAAAAATAGTTAAAAAATGATTTTTAATTGCTTCTTTTTTCTATGAGTAGATTAAAATGAGTAGAAAATTATAAAAATAAAATTGAGATTTTATTTTTAGGTTCAATATTTTTAATAGATTTTCCAATTAAATAGCTTTTTAATTGTTTCATTTTGATATTTGATTTTGTAGGAATTATTTTAGGACATTCCCTTAGGTTTTTTTACCCATTCTTTTTTATGCAATTAGATGATGAGTCATACTTCCCCATAGGATTTTTTCTAGATTTTTTTAGAATTAATCTTGGTTAGTTTAATTAGGGTAGACTTAGGATAGTCTAATTAGGGTTTAGGATTGTGCATAGGTGATGATCCCTTTCTTTGATTGAGTCTTATCTTGATTTTTAGGTAGAAACCTTTATAGATGTTATGAGTAGGTGTTGAGGACCCTTGTGAATATTTGTTAGATTTTTCCCCATTAGTTTAATATTTTTAGGTATTATCTGAAGATTGCCTGATGATTTGGTTTGTTCAGTGGGTTATCTGTTCATCTGTGGGGATCTTTCTGAGGAATTTGCTGAAGGGCTTGTGTTGCCTTGAGGATATTGATGGGGAGCATCATGAAGAGGAGCTTGTAGACCAAGATGCAGAGACCCAGAGCTTGTCTCATCTCCTGTCTGTGAGGTTTGAGAGTCTGAAGTTTGAAGGAAGTTCATGGTACTTTCCTGAGGAAGGCACTATGAATGACTTTCATTCTTCCTTCTCACCTCTTTCTTAAGTATCCAATGATGTTGGAGCCAACTTGTGAGTTTAATTTCTCCTGAGGAGGAATGTAAACTGATCACATGTTGTTGAGCCACATGGGATACAACTCCTAAGTGGAAGCCTCCTAGTACTTTCCTGAGGAAGGTCCTATGGGTCTATTCACTTAGTTCCACTAGTTGATCTAGGATTTCTCAAGTATCCAATGATGTTGGAGCCAACTTGTGAGTTTAATTTCTCCTGAGGAGGAATGTAAACTGATCACATGTTGTTGAGCCACATGGGGTACAACTCCTAAGTGGAAGCCTCCTAGTACTTTCCTGAGGAAGGTCCTATGGGTCTATTCACTTAGCTCCACTAGTTCATATAGGATTTTCTAAATATCCAGTGATGTTGGAGCCTGCTTGTGAGTTTAATCTCTCCTGAGGAGGGATGTAAACTGATCACAGTGGTTGAGCCACATAGGGTATGATTCCTGAGTATACACCTCCTAGTGCTTTCCTGAGGAAGACACTATGAGTCTGATTGCTTAGCTCCCTTTCTTTGGTAAGCTTATTCTGAAGCTTGAAGACTGGGAATGATTTCTCTTGTTTAGGTTTTTGCCTGAGGGCTTTGCTTAGATTTGTTTAGATTCTGTGATTAGGATTAGAGAATAGGTGATTCTTTCTCAAGTGTGTTTTGTTTACCTGATGGTACTTCCTTTCCTTTATCTGGTTCATTGCTTGATAGCATGTTGTTTATTTTCAGTATGATTACTGTTATTTCATGACTGGCTTGAGGTTGAGATGAGCTTGTGGAGGCTGAAACCCCACACACATTTCCTCCCTCACTTGCATTGCATGCATTTTACTGTTAAAACTGATGTTTTTGTCTGTATTCTGTGTATCATTGATATGATCCCTTAGGACTCTCATTTCTTCTGATGAGGACTTGATGATAGACTGTTAGGTTGAAACCCATGCATGATAACATCTAGGAGCTCCCTGTTCAAACCTCAACCATAGGATGAATCCATGGCATGATAACAGACAGGACTTGATAGTCTCCCTCCTAGTTGAGCCACTTTTTCCCGTAGTTTCCCGAACTACGTTTGCTCTGATCTTTCATACCAGATGAAAGTACGTAGGCATAGGATGCGACATCCTAGCGAGCAACCTTCCCCATCTTCACCCGTAGTTAGCCGAACTACGTTGACTCTGATTTCTCATTCTCTGATGGGAATACGTAGGCATAAAGTGCGACGCTTTGCCGAGTCATTTTTCTTTTCTTTTTCAGCCAGCCTTGATAGGTAGATAGATTATAACCAACCCGTCCAAGTAAACAAACAAGCGAGGATCCCGTCAAGTACGACGGACGTGAGGGGTGCTAATACCTTCCCCTTGCGTAACCGACTCCCGAACCCAGACAATGGTTGCGATGACCTTGTCTTACCCTTATTCGTCAGGTTTTTTCCGATCGTTTCCTTTCCCGCTCTGAGGGATAAATAACGAAAGGTGGCGACTCTTCTGTCATGCCGGCACCTTATTTTCGCGCAAGCGACAGCTGGCGACTCTGCTGGGGACATAGCATCTAGGGACTTTTCCCATCCCTTATGCTGGGACCGTTTCCCATCCCCTACGCGAGTCAATCCTATCGTTTGTGTGTTTGCTTATTGGGTTGCGTTTATTTATCGCATTCTTTACTTCCCGCATTTTATTTCCCGCATTTTATTTCCAGTTTGATATGATTATCTGTGCTGCTGTGGGAGAGGGATGTTACTGTGAGTGAAAAGCCGGACCTGGGCTTGAGTACACACCTAGATATAGTTGCGGAGAAGTAGTAGACGAACCTGTCTGTTGAACAGGCACAGTTCCCTACGAAAATCTGCGCTCAGACGAGATTCTTGCAGAGGTGCTCCTTTCCGGTCCTGAGGATCTGAGGGGAGTCCAGACGTGAGGATTGTCGACTCTGGGGACCGATCATTTGGAAGTCAGCTAAGAGAGGCCTCTTCATGACTTGACGATGCCACTCCTTCTGGGAATCGTATTGTCACTCATGAATGTCTGTGACGCTGACGACCGCATAGGATGCCGTACCTTTGTCCGTGGATTAGGTCCATCATACCTGTGAGCGGGGTTGGGATATTGCAGGAAACTTTGACCTCCAGACTACCTGGTTTTCTTGACAGTGGATCAGTATGTTGAGTTCTCAGTTGCAGATATGTTCTTGATAGAGCAACGGTTTGATCAGAGGATCTTATCATCGGATGTTGGTCTGTTCTTGATAGAGCAGGCTTTGACCAGTGTATTATTATCAGAGGTTTGTTCTGGATGGAGCAGATTTTTGAGTGAGGTCTGAAGATCTCATCAGCAGTTGTTATTTGTTCTGGATGGAGCAGATTTTTGAGTGAGGTCTGAAGATCTCATCAGCAATTGTTATTTGTTCTTGATGGAGCAGATTTTGAAGGGGGTCTGAAGATCTCGCCAGCAGTTGTTATTTTGTTCTTGATAGGGCAGATTTTTGAGTAGGGTTTGAAGATCTCATCAGCAGCTGTGCATTTGTTCTTGAGAGGGCAGAGGGTCCGAAGACTTCTCCAACAGATATTCCTTGATCTTGCATCCAGGGTTTTCATCATCAGGCCTTCGTTCTTGTCAGAGCAGAATTTTGATCTTGATCCTACCAGATGGTTATTCACAACAGATCAAGATCAGTGGGTTTACACCGGGGTTTCCTTCTCAGCAGTGACTGTTGACATCGAATCTCCACAGCAGCCTTGGATATATATTGTTGCATGCCTGCATTTTGCATTAGCTTGCATAATCATTCCATTAGCGTGTGTCTGTGAGGTTACTGTTTCCATGATTGGGCCTGGATTCCTCTCCTTATTATCGTCAGCAGGTGCCAGGATCGGGGAAATCTCTCAAGCACACAGACTCACGCATGCATTTGCATGAAGCATTCTTGCATGACATACATTCTGTTGCTTTTCCTAACCTTTAATCTTGACAGGTTTTTCAGGTACTCAGGTTCCGAGCTGCTTTCAGGATTGATCAAAGATTCATCCACCGCTACTCGACTCGCGCCAATCAAACGAGAATCATGGACCAGGTACAATCAGATGTTCAGGAGCTTCGTGAAAGGATGGATCGTTTTATGGAGTTGATGCAAGTAGTTGCGAACGGGCAAGATCAGCTGCGTACTTTGGTTCAACCTCTCATCTCCAGGGTTGACAGCAATGGAATTCTTCACGGCGGGGCCGTACCCACTCCTCCTCCTCAAGGTGATACTCCTCAGAACGTTGTTCCTGCTGCCGGGGGCAACGGTAGTGCTAACGGCAATCTTATGAATAATCTCGGACTTAACGCGGCGGGCGCCGTCAATGGTGGTTTGGGAGCCAATGTTAATGTTGGTGCAGGAAATATGGTGGTGCCTCAACCGTGGTTGGAGGACCATCAGGACGACATTTTCTCTCAGAGAGGTGTAGAGGCTGAGTTGACTGCTGAAGCTAGACTCAGGTTCAAGGCACTGGAAGATAAAATGAGAGATATAGAAAATCAGAACACATTGGGCGTTGACATGTCCAAACTTGGGCTGATTGCTGACTTTAAAGTACCTCACAAGTTTAAGGTGCCTATCTTTGAGAAGTATAGAGGCACTACTTGTCCCCGTGTTCATCTCCGATCGTATTACAGAAAGATGTCCGCTTACTCCGATGATGAGAAGCTGCTGATGCACTTCTTTCAGGATAGTCTTTCTGGCCCATCGCTTGAATGGTATATGGGTTTGGAACCCGCTGCTGTGCGAACGTGGAAAGATCTCGCTGAAGCATTTGTTCTCCACTATCAGTATAATAGCGACTTGGCTCCCAACCGAGTTCAGCTTCAGAACCTCTCGCAGCGGAGCAATGAAAGCTTCAAGGAGTACGCCCAGCGGTGGCGTGAATTGGCTGCTCGGGTTCAACCGCCGATGGTTGAGCGTGAGTTGGTACAGATGTTCGTGGCTACTCTTCCCGGAGTCTATTATGAGAAGTTGGTTAGTGGCATGTCCGGGACATTCTCGGCCCTCATCACTTTGGGCGAGCATGTTGAAAATGGTATAAAGATCGGCAAGATTCAAGGCGAATCATCCTCATCTGGAGGAGCCAGCAAGAAACCTTATACTGGCAAACGCCGAGAGGGCGATGCCAGTGCTGTCTCTAATGCTAGGAGAAAGGGCAAGGGCCCTCAGTCTCAGATCGCTAGCATAAACATCCCAGTTGCTCCCCCACAGCCGCAGCAGCAGCCTCAGCAACAGAATAATCCGGGATATAAGAAATATCAGCATCGGGGTCCCCTGGCAAACCGTCATTTGGAAACTCCTCCCATGTCATATGCACAGCTTCTGCAGACGTTGCTTCAGCTCCAACTGGTTCAGAAAAGGACGCTAGCTCCCTTGACAGGGGCACCACCACCCGGGTACGATGCTAATGCTACATGTGAATTTCATTCTGGGGCACCTGGCCATACAATTGAGAACTGCAAAGCTTTTAAGCATAAGGTCCAGGACATGATCGACGCCAAGATAATAAATTTTTCTGACAACGTGCCCAACGTCACCAAGAATCCGATGCCTCACCATAGGGGGGGCGGAGTAAATGCTATCATCTCTGAAGAGAATTCAGACTTGCTGACTGATGTCAGAGATTTGAAAACGCCGTTGAGCTTTGTTAAAGCTAAGCTGCTAAAGAAAGGTTTCTTTCCCGGATGTGGGGAATTTTGTATGGCATGTGCTACACTTCCTGACGGGTGTGAGCAGTTGAGTGAAGGTATCCAGAGTCTGATGACCGAGGGTATTTTGCAGTTTAGTCGAAGCATTGAGAATGCGTCGGGAGAAGTCGTGCTGAAGCAGGCGGACGAAGTTGCCACTATCACCATTCCTCGCCACCCTATCACTATTTCTGCACCTCGTCCGCCTACTATTACCATCACCAGGGCTGGACCAATCCCGTTCGAGAGTACCAATGCCGTTCCATGGCATTATGGCGCTGAAGTGTATTGTAATGGCCAGAAGGTAGAGATTGAGCCGCCCAGATCGACTGCGCAGAATCTTGCTGAAGCCAGTGGTATCACCAGAAGTGGCAGAGTGTTCGCGCCGGCAGAGGGTGCGGCAGAGAAGGTAGTCAGGGCTGATGCTGCTGACAAAGGCAAAGGTAAAGCCGTTGAAGAGGTTCCTGCAGGGGCAGAGAAAGACTTGTTGGTTAAAGACGCCGAAGAGTTCATGCGGCTGATCAGGAAAAGTGACTACAAGATTGTAGATCACCTTCACCAGACTCCGTCAAAGATCTCAATTCTCAACCTGTTGCTGTGTTCTGAAGCACACCGCAACGCGTTGCTGAAAGTGTTGAATGCTGCATACGTGCCGCAGGAGATATCCGTTAATCAACTAGAGGAAGTAGTAGCTCATGTCAACGCTGGTAATGGGCTGGGTTTTACAGATTTGGAGCTGACGCCCAAGGGAAGAGATCACAACCATGCCTTGCACATCTCGATAGAGTGCAGGGGCACGATTATGTCACATGTCCTAGTAGATACGGGCTCCTCGCTGAACGTGCTTCCGAAGAAAGCACTAATGAAGTTGGATACCCGGGGACTGCTGTGCACGCCCAGTGATCTGGTCGTAAAGGCTTTTGACGGAACCAAACGCCACGTCTTTGGAGAATTGACCCTGCCAATTCAGGTTGGACCAGAGACTTTTAATGCAGTGTTCTATATTATGGATATCATGCCCGCCTACAGTTGCCTCTTAGGTCGGCCGTGGATTCATTCTGCTGGTGCCGTGACGTCCACGTTGCATCAGAAGCTTAAATATGCTGTTGGGGGCAGCATAGTGACAGTTTGCGGAGAGGAGGACATCATGGTAAGCCACCTGTCGTCCTTCAAGTATGTCGAAATGGATGGCGAGATCCATGAGACTCTTTGCCAGGCGTTTGAGACCGTCAAGGTGAAGGAGGTAGCTCCCGTTGTTGCAGAGAAGCAAGAGGTGAACCTCTCTTCGTTTAAGGAAGCTAGGGCTGTTGTCGAAGCTGGTTCTACCCCAGGCTGGGGGCATGTCTTGGATATACCATTCAAACAGGATAAGTTTGGACTGGGATATTCTCCAGAAGCTGAAGCTTCAACTTCTTCTGGTAGCTCATCTCGTGGAAAGGGGCCGATCCTATTCACCAAGGGAGGAGTAATATTCGAAAGTGTCAACGCAGCGTCGGAGGACAGCGGAGACAGTGACTGTGATCTCGATGCCTGGATTCAACCGAGCAAGCCAGGCGAGCGCCTTCACAACTGGACCATCAAGGAGATTATCGAACTGACAAGTGAAGAGTAATGATTTGCTTTTTACAATCTTTGTACAACCCTATGTCCTGCCCGGGGCATAGTGGTTTTACTGTCAGGGCCTTGTTGGATTATGTGTATACATTTTATCAATAAATAAAAAGGCGTTTTCTTCGTAATCAAATATTGTGTTCTCTGTTATTCATATTTTATGCTTGTTTTGAAAAACAGCAAAAGGGCGACGAGGCTCGTGCTAACCTGCATATTCCTGCTTTAAACTTAACCCTTGTTATTGCAGGATCCACGTAACAGACGACATCGACTCTGGACCCTCTACGGCTCACTACGACTTTGATTGCCCGATCTATCAAGCCGAGGATGAGATTGATGAAGACGAGGACCTTCCGGAAGAATTGGCCCGCTTGTTGAAACAAGAGGAGAAGGTTATTCTGCCTCATGAGGAGGAGATTGAGATCATAAATCTGGGTTCTGAGGAGCTTATCAGGAATGTCAGAGTCGGGGCTGCGCTGCAGAACGATGTCAAGCATAGACTGGTCGAGATGCTTCGAGAGTATAGTGACGTCTTTGCTTGGTCATATGAGGATATGCCCGGACTTGACACAGATATCGTGGTTCATCGCTTGCCGTTGCGAGAAGATTGCCCTCCAGTCAAGCAGAAGCTCAGGAGGACGAGACCAGATATGGCTGTAAAAATCAAAGAAGAAGTCCAGAAGCAGTTGGACGCAGGATTTCTAGCCGTTACCACTTACCCTCCGTGGGTCGCCAACATAGTGCCTGTACCGAAGAAGGACGGTAAGGTACGTATGTGCGTCGATTATCGGGATTTGAATAGGGCGAGCCCTAAGGATGATTTCCCGTTGCCTCATATCGATGTGTTGGTCGACAATACAGCCCAGTTTTCCGTGTTTTCGTTCATGGATGGCTTCTCCGGTTACAATCAGATTAAGATGGCGCCGGAGGACATGGAGAAAACAACGTTTATTACCCCCTGGGGCACGTTTTGCTACAAGGTAATGCCCTTCGGTCTGAAGAACGCGGGGGCCACTTACCAGCGAGCAATGGTAACTTTGTTTCATGATATGATTCATCATGAGATCGAGGTCTATGTTGATGACATGATTGCAAAGTCCCAAACGGAGGAGGAGCATCTGGTCAATTTGCTGAAGCTGTTTGAAAGGCTTAGGAAGTTCAAGCTGAGGCTGAATCCTAACAAGTGCACTTTCGGGGTGCGGTCCGGAAAGTTATTGGGGTTTATCGTTAGCGAACGAGGTATTGAAGTTGATCCTGCGAAAATAAAAGCTATCCAAGAGATGCCAGCGCCGAAAACAGAAAAAGAAGTTCGTGGTTTCTTGGGCCGAATAAACTACATTGCGAGGTTTATCTCCCAGCTCACGGCCACTTGTGAACCGATGTTCAAGTTGTTAAAGAAAAATCAGGCGATTACTTGGAATGAAGATTGCCAGAAGGCATTCGATAAGATAAAGCAGTATCTTCAAGAACCTCCAATCTTGATACCCCCAGTGGCTGGACGGCCATTAATCATGTACTTGACAGTTCTGGAGAATAGCATGGGGTGTGTTCTCGGTCAGCACGACGAGACGGGCAGAAAGGAGCATGCCATTTATTATTTGAGTAAAAAGTTCACTGAGTGTGAATCTCGATACTCGATGCTGGAGAAGACGTGTTGTGCATTAGCTTGGGCTGCCAAACGTCTACGACAGTATATGCTCAATCACACCACTATGCTGATTTCGAAGATGGATCCGATCAAGTACGTCTTCGAGAAGCAGGCTCTTTCGGGCAGGATTGCCAGATGGCAAATGGTGTTAACAGAATATGATATTCAGTACGTCTCTCAGAAAGCCATCAAAGGGAGCGTATTGTCTGATTACCTTGCCGAACAGCCAATCGAAGACTATCAGCCAATGAAGTTCGAGTTCCCTGACGAGGACATTATGTTTCTCAAAGCAAAGGATTGCGAAGAGCCATTGCCCGACGAGGGGCCGGATAGGAAGTCTCAGTGGAAGTTGATATTCGACGGAGCAGTCAATTCCTATGGAAGTGGTATCGGGGCTATCATCACGACTCCTCACGGATCCCACATCCCGTTTACTGCGAGACTGACGTTTCCAGTTACCAACAACGAGGCCGAGTATGAAGCGTGTATTATGGGTCTAGAAGAGGCAATTGATTTGAGAATCAAGAATCTAGACATATATGGTGACTCAGCGCTTGTAATCAATCAGATCAAAGGGGAGTGGGAAACTCGTCAACCGAATCTAGTGCCGTACATGAATTACGCCAGAAGGCTGCTTCCGTTCTTCGACCGAGTAGAACTTCATCATGTACCCCGGGCTGAAAATCAAATGGCTGATGCTTTAGCCACGTTGGCTTCTATGTATAAGGTCAATCTTTGGAATGAGGCTCCAAGCATTGTCCTTTCGCGTCTTGACAGACCAGCATATGTGTTCGCAATCGAGGATGCCACTGACGGCAAGCCATGGTTCCACGACATTCAGACCTTCCTTATGACTAAGGAGTATCCTGCGGGTGCGTCTACCCAGGATAAGAAGACTCTGAGGAGGCTATCTGGAAACTTTTACCTCAATCCTGATGGAGTGCTGTATAAGAGAAACCACGATCTCGTGCTACTCAGATGTGTAGATGAGAAAGAGGCCAGTATGCTCATGGAGGAAGTCCATGAGGGCACATTCGGTACGCACGCCGGCGGGCATGCCATGACGAGAAAGATCCTGAGAGCAGGATATTACTGGTTGACTATGGAGTCGGATTGCTTCAGATTCGCGAGGAAATGTCATAAATGCCAGATTTATGCTGATAGAGTTCATGTGCCGCCGTGCCCCTTGAATGTCATGTCCTCCCCTTGGCCGTTCTCCATGTGGGGCATTGACATGATAGGCAAGATCGAGCCCACCGCATCCAATGGTCATCGTTTTATTCTGGTAGCTATCGACTACTTCACCAAGTGGGTGGAGGCAGCCTCGTACGCTAATGTGACCAAGCAGGTGGTGGCTAAATTCATCAAGAGGGACATCATCTGTCGCTATGGAATTCCCGAGCGGATCATTACTGATAATGGTTCGAATTTGAATAACAAGATGATGAAGGAGCTGTGCCAGAGCTTCAAGATTGAACACCACAACTCATCTCCTTATCGGCCGAAGATGAACGGCGCCGTTGAAGCGGCCAACAAGAACATCAAGAGGATTGTTCAGAAGATGGTTGTGACGTATAAAGATTGGCACGAGATGCTGCCGTTTGCCTTGCACGGTTATCGTACGACGGTGCGTACGTCGACCAGGGCAACTCCTTTCTCCTTGGTGTACGGTATGGAAGCTGTCCTACCGCTAGAAGTGGAGATTCCCTCTTTGCGAGTTTTGGTTGATGTGAAACTTGATGAGGCAGAATGGGTGACGAATCGCCTGAACCAACTCAGCCTGATGGACGAGAAGAGGTTAGCATCGATTGCATTTGGTCGCCTGTACCAAAGCCGAATGAAGAAAGCTTATGATAAGAAGGTGCGTCCTCGAAGCTTTCAGACGGGTGATCTCGTCCTGAAGAAGATTCTTCCGCCACACTCCGATCACCGGGGCAAGTGGACTCCGAATTACGAAGGGCCGTATGTCGTCAGCAAGGTCTTCTCGGGAGGAGCTTTGTTGTTATCCACGATGGATGGTGAAGATTTTGCATCCCCGGTGAACGCGGACGCAGTTAAAAAATACTTTGCTTGAAAGCGACCCGCTGGACAAAAAAAAAGAGAGAGTCCAGGCAAAAAAGGGGCATCCCGGCGAACCAAAAACAGAATAAAAGGTTCGGGCAAAAATTAGGGACATATTGAAAAATGTACACCCGCGAAGTCGAAAACCTACACTGGGCGGCTTCGGCAAAAAAGGGTATCCCGATGAACTGAAAACCCGAAAGGGCGGTTCACGCAAAAGTTAGGGATTCAAATAAGCAAATGACTGCGTTCCGCGTATGGACTTTCATTGTTTAGTGGTTCGGAAGACCTGAGGGCCGTTTATCTGAATCAATCTCTTCCAAAGCTGAAGCATCGGAGAAGTATCGAAGTCGAGTGGGTCTTAGAGGGATCAACTCATGGTGTTCGTCTACGCCTCGATTGCCGACATTTGTATATACTGATGTATATTTATGTTTTCTTTTTTTGCGCGGCTTCCTCATTTCAGGAGCTTGCCTCTATTGTAAAACATCTTTGCCCATTCAGGGGTTCACTATCAATAAAATGCACATTATTCAGCAATTCTACTTGTCTGTTTTGCATTTATCTGTTTTGTTTGCGAATGATAACGCCGATGTGTTTTTTTGATAAAATGCGCATACATAAACCTGCGGGCCTAAGCCCATTGATTGTTGAAACAATTAATTAATTGAACGTTGTCGCGAGATAATAACCCTGATAGGCCCCTTTGAGGAGGGTATCTTGTCTGTTTGTTTGTGTCGTTGCAGGTATAGCACCCGTCAGAAGATGTGTCGTGCGTATCCCCGAAGCAGGATGAGTCCTCCTTCTTCAGCAGAGTTCAGTGATCTCTCCTCCGCGGAATCAGAATCAGATAGTGAGCATTGATATGTCTTCCCCAGGTAGAGGTGATTCTCTTCCCCAAGCAGACGCGTCCTGAAGGAACGTCACCTCATCAGCTGAGTCAAGCACCGAAGAATGATTCCTCCTCCCCCAGCACCGGGTCACAAGTGCAGAGTTCATAGAAGTGTTCGGGAGCTGAAGCTCGTGTTTCCCCAGTAAAGTCACTAAAGCAGGATTTTCCCCCGCACCGGGTCACAAGTGCAGGTTTCGCAGGAAGCTAGTCGTATGCCGAAGTATGCAGTAACTGAGGGTGCCAGACTGAAGTCTCCAGCAGAATTGAGATTCCCCATCAGAGCCGTATTCTCTCCTGAAGTTGGACGATTCCTTCTTCCCCAGTAGAGTGTTGGAACAGCTGATGTTGTATTCCCCGGCAGAGTTGTACTCTCCCCCGAAGTCAAATGATTCTTTCTTCCCCAGCAGAATTGAAATTCCCCATCAGAGTCGTACTCTTCAGTAAAGTAGAATGATTTCTCTCCCCGGCTGAGTCCGCAGAAAAGCAGAATCCTTGGAAGTTGATCAGATCATGATCAATTCTCCCCAGCAGAGCATGGGGCGGCTGATGCTGCATTTCCCCAGAGTCGCACTCTTTCCAGCGAAGCAGAATGATTTCTCCTTCCTCAGCCGAGTTTGCAGATGTCCAAGGGATCCGAATCCTTGGAAGTGGATCAGATCATGATTGGTTTTTCCCCAGTGGAGTGTTGAACAGCTGAAGTTGGTTCCCCACGGAATGGTTATCCCCAGAAGAGTAGCCGAGACGGCCGCACAGTTCATTCTCGCGATTGATATCAGCAGACCCAAGTTCTCGTAGAGCTTCATCCCCTGCAGCAGTCAGCTGAAGTTGTTCCCCTGCAGCAGTTCGCGGAAGATCAGTTCCCCAGACAGAGCCTAATTGATATTGGTGTGTTCACATTCTCCTCAGCAGGACGATTCCTCCATCTGAGCGGCTCTTTCTCCTTGACAGGAGGATTCCCCCTTCGGCATTTATTTTGCTGACGGGATCGCATTATTGTGCATGATTGCACGTCATTGTGCACGATTGCATAACATTGAGCACGATTGCATAGCATTAGGCATGAGTGCATGGCATTGAGCATGATTGCATAGCAGAAGCATATGCATCATAAGCATGATCTAGGTCATTATTATTCTTGTTGTACAGGTGTACCACCAAAAGACCGGTTGCTCAGGACGATTCTTGATGTTCTCCCCAGCAAGGTTGTTTTCTTAGATGATTCTAAAGACCCCGATGTGATCCCCGCAGTCGCTCGCTCAAGATGATTTTTGAGATCCCCAGCAAAGACTTCGGTTCGAGATGATTCTCAAACCCCTCAGCAGGGTCATTTGCTTAAGACGATTCTTAAGACCTCAGTACAGCTTCCCGAGTGGTTCGCCTAGTATGATACTTGAGTTCCCCAATAGCGCCTCCAGCAGGAGTTGCCTAGGAAGATTCCTGGAATTCCCAACAGAATGTTTGCTCCAGAAAGGTTATTAGTTCAGGACGATTCTTGAAGACGCCCGATGGATCTGTTTGGTCAAGATGATTCTTGAAGACCAGAGCAGCGTGGTATGTCTGCTCCAACAACGATGTCTAATCTGAAGATGGATTTCGTAAGCGCCCGAAGGCGATATCAGAAGGTTCCTGTGAGTTCAGATTTCCGGATTGATGAATCAACGAAGGGCTGAAGATAAGGTTCCAGGGTTGTAGATACAACAGAGTGATTCGTGTGAGTCTGAAGACCAAGTCAGTTGTCCTGAGGTGATGATTGAGCGCGATCAAGTGAATGATACGTCTTCTGATTGAAGTCGAAGATGTTTCTCCAGCTGAAGCGGAGTTTTGCCTGTAGGCAAAGTGTTTGAATCCCCGTAGAGTCATGAATGGCTCAGGATACCATTTCTTTGACTAAAGTCACAGATTTCTTATGCTGAAGCAAAGGTGCCTAAAGGCAAGGTTATCCCCCAAGGTCGTGAAGGACCTAGGATTCATTATTCGGGCTGAAGGCCGAAGTATATCCCTGACTGAAGTCTCGGATGCTCTATAGCAGAGGTGGAGTTGCCTGAAGGCAGATCCTTGTATCCTTGAAGGGCAAAGATCACTTTCTTCAGACTGAAGTCGAAGGATACCTCCTGCAGAGTTGCCATCCTTGGAGGCCAAGGATGCTTATCTTCAGAAGTACTTGAAGATCTTTTCTAGCTGAAGCTGGAAGTGGCCAGGGGCCAGGGTTTCATATAGTTTTTATATTGAAGTTCTACGGCAGGCAGTGTGCAGCAGTATTCCGATGTTCGTTATGGTTCTGAGGGTGAACCCCAGATCAGAGTGTGCTCGGTTAAGTCTCTCATTCCCAGCAGGGTAGGTTCAAATACGCAAGTGTACCTTTTGTTCCATTTACCAGGGGTGAACCCCAGGTCAGAATTGTTCAAGTCACATAGTTGTCCGGCAGTAAAGTTGGGTATTTTGATTATCCGACGGCGAGGTCAGATTATGTTTGGTTCCGGCAGCGAGTTTGGATGTTTGTTTGACGGCAATGTCAGATTCCTTAAATCCCCAGCAGAGATGATGTTGATACGACGGCGATGTCGAGTGTCTCTCAGAATGATGTTTGTTTCTGGCGGCGATGTCAGATCAGTATCTCTCCAGCTAGTTGTTGAGCAGCTAGTGTTGCAGTATTCGAAGATTTGTTCCCCGCAGATGTACCGTGTGCTCGTGTAGTTGGCAAATTTTCGGGTTTACCGATATTCAACCGTCTCGTACCTTGATTGGTTGAGGGCCGTTCGCTTCTCACCCAGTCAGGTTCAAGCCGTTTGAATAGGGGCAGCTGTTGCACCCCAAAATTTGACCAACATTTATTTGTTCATTGAGTGTTTGGAAGTTGATACCTTCATCAGAAAGTTCAAGAGATCCTCAGAGGGATGGGTTGAAACCAGGGTTGTGTGCTTCACAGTTTGAGAGTTGTGGGTGCTCCTCAGATGATTCTGAGACTTTGAGAATGAATTAAATGTTTTGAGAAAGCTTATGAGATGCTTTGATAGCCTTCATGAAGCCCAGAGAAGTCATTATGCAAGAATTCAGAAGATTCAACCATGAATGGTAGAATTAGGGTTTTGACTGGGTCAACCCTAGATCAACTGAAGATTTGGAGAAGGTTGAGACTTAATCCAAGGGCCATGAGATCATGGAATGATGCATAGAGATTATATAAAGATGATTCCTAGACCAACTCACCATGAATGAGGAGTTTGAGAAGTTTGAAGTTAGGGTTTCTGAGGATTGTCAGTGAAAAAACCCTAATTTGACCCCTATCTTCCAGGCAGTTTTAGCTATAGATGTGATTGAGATCTCATCTTCCCCACAACATGAATGTTGTAGAGCTTGTTCTAAGCTTTAATTTGAGTGGTGGAAGTCCTTGATAGGAGTTACAGAGCTCGAGTTATGGTTTTGACAAATTACAGGTCAGCAGAGGTGTGTGAATCTGGGTCCTTGAAAGTCACCCAACTTGCAGACAACTTTTGCCCTAGTAGGTTGATTCCTATGGTTTCTTGGTCAACATGAATGTTGAAGAGGATCTTCTTAGCTTTAATTTGAGTGGTAGAAGTCCTTGATTGGATTTGTGGAACTCAACTTATGGTTTGAACAAGGCAGGGGCATTTTGGTCATTTGTCAGTTATAGGTCATTTTATCCAATGCCTAAAACTCCTATTTCCAAGCCTCAAATGGAAAAACTCAAAACATGAAAGTTGCTCAAAATGTGATTTTAAGTCTAGAAAGAAGGTCACAAATTGTTGAAAAGGCTCATAGCACAAGATTCCATGATTGGTCAAAAATGAACTAAAAATGACTTATAACTTTGAAAAGTTGAAATTGAAAAGTGTTTTGGAAGATCTACAAATCCAAAATAGGTCATCCAATATATCATTTTGATTGGAAAAAACATTTTGAGAAGATTGGTTTAAGTAGAATTTTCATTTGAGGCTTAAAAGATGAGGTTCCTTTGGAAATTTGTTACTTAAGAAAGAAGGCAATGTTAGAAAACCCTACATAAGCAACAAATACACTTGTTTTTCACTCATCCTCATTCAATAACTCACATAAGGACATTTTGAGACCAAATTGAAGGCTTGAAGCATGGGAGATGAGATAACCAACTTCTCATTCAAGGAGAAATTCATGAAACTTCCACATCATTCTAGATGAATCTAGAGACTTCCATGGATTGTTATAAAAAGAGTGCATTATGGAGAGTCTAAGGTTGGTGAAAGTTGAGCTAAGTCAGAGGAGAGAGAAGGATACATAGCCATTGGAGGAGTTTCTTCAAGTTGAAGCAACTTGAGTTTTCTTTCACTTCAAGCCACCACCTTCACAACAAGTGCAAACAGAAGTTTCTTCACCATTGTAGGATCTCATTGAAGCCATTTCAAGACCTGCAACCACCTCCACGAGCCTCACCATCATCTTCTTGACAGGTTCCTTCTTCACCCTATATCTCTTAAATTATTGCAGTTTAATTAGTTTTATAGCCATAAGAATGATGTACTAGGCTAGAGGATCCATCCCTGAGAGTTATAGCATGTTCCATGAGGATCCATAACAGAACCAGAAATCTTTGAGTTGCAAGAACTATGTAGATTGTTAGTTTTAATCATCAAGAATTAGTGTGTATTAGTTAGGGTAACGTGTAGTGCATCTGTAGACTTTTAGTTTTGAGTTTGATGAAGTTTGATAGCAGTTGAATATGGTGGTGCCATGGTGTTGGTGCTTTCTGTTAGAACAATCTAGGGCAAATTGGTGAAAACTGTACGTAGGGTTGTGTAGGGCTTGAGAAGTAGATGATTTTTCATGTTTAGGTCGAGGGAAGCCGTGGCCTGTGGGGAGAGATAATGGAGCTCGAATGTATGAGTGCATGAGAGAGGGTTCTGCAAAACCCTAGTTCGTTTGAAGACGATGAGGGAGCGCCGTTGGATCAAATCCAATGTTTGACAAATTCACCTAATCTAACGGTCGCGCGCGTGTCTGAGTTTGGAGGGAAGATTTGAATCTAAATGAAACGCAGCCGTTTCATTAAAGACCGCTTCTGGGCCTATAGCGCTACTTGCACCCCCCTTTTTGTGTAGCCCAATTCATTTAACTAGTCTGATGTGCTAGTTGCGCCCCCCCCCCCCCCCTCCTTTAATTAATTCATTTCTTTTTAATTTTCTTTTAATTTTGTCTGTTTTGAATAATTCATTAAAAATAGTTAAAAAATGATTTTTAATTGCTTCTTTTTTCTATGAGTAGATTAAAATGAGTAGAAAATTATAAAAATAAAATTGAGATTTTATTTTTAGGTTCAATATTTTTAATAGATTTTCCAATTAAATAGCTTTTTAATTGTTTCATTTTGATATTTGATTTTGTAGGAATTATTTTAGGACATTCCCTTAGGTTTTTTTACCCATTCTTTTTTATGCAATTAGATGATGAGTCATACTTCCCCATAGGATTTTTTCTAGATTTTTTTAGAATTAATCTTGGTTAGTTTAATTAGGGTAGACTTAGGATAGTCTAATTAGGGTTTAGGATTGTGCATAGGTGATGATCCCTTTCTTTGATTGAGTCTTATCTTGATTTTTAGGTAGAAACCTTTATAGATGTTATGAGTAGGTGTTGAGGACCCTTGTGAATATTTGTTAGATTTTTCCCCATTAGTTTAATATTTTTAGGTATTATCTGAAGATTGCCTGATGATTTGGTTTGTTCAGTGGGTTATCTGTTCATCTGTGGGGATCTTTCTGAGGAATTTGCTGAAGGGCTTGTGTTGCCTTGAGGATATTGATGGGGAGCATCATGAAGAGGAGCTTGTAGACCAAGATGCAGAGACCCAGAGCTTGTCTCATCTCCTGTCTGTGAGGTTTGAGAGTCTGAAGTTTGAAGGAAGTTCATGGTACTTTCCTGAGGAAGGCACTATGAATGACTTTCATTCTTCCTTCTCACCTCTTTCTTAAGTATCCAATGATGTTGGAGCCAACTTGTGAGTTTAATTTCTCCTGAGGAGGAATGTAAACTGATCACATGTTGTTGAGCCACATGGGATACAACTCCTAAGTGGAAGCCTCCTAGTACTTTCCTGAGGAAGGTCCTATGGGTCTATTCACTTAGTTCCACTAGTTGATCTAGGATTTCTCAAGTATCCAATGATGTTGGAGCCAACTTGTGAGTTTAATTTCTCCTGAGGAGGAATGTAAACTGATCACATGTTGTTGAGCCACATGGGGTACAACTCCTAAGTGGAAGCCTCCTAGTACTTTCCTGAGGAAGGTCCTATGGGTCTATTCACTTAGCTCCACTAGTTCATATAGGATTTTCTAAATATCCAGTGATGTTGGAGCCTGCTTGTGAGTTTAATCTCTCCTGAGGAGGGATGTAAACTGATCACAGTGGTTGAGCCACATAGGGTATGATTCCTGAGTATACACCTCCTAGTGCTTTCCTGAGGAAGACACTATGAGTCTGATTGCTTAGCTCCCTTTCTTTGGTAAGCTTATTCTGAAGCTTGAAGACTGGGAATGATTTCTCTTGTTTAGGTTTTTGCCTGAGGGCTTTGCTTAGATTTGTTTAGATTCTGTGATTAGGATTAGAGAATAGGTGATTCTTTCTCAAGTGTGTTTTGTTTACCTGATGGTACTTCCTTTCCTTTATCTGGTTCATTGCTTGATAGCATGTTGTTTATTTTCAGTATGATTACTGTTATTTCATGACTGGCTTGAGGTTGAGATGAGCTTGTGGAGGCTGAAACCCCACACACATTTCCTCCCTCACTTTCATTGCATGCATTTTACTGTTAAAACTGATGTTTTTGTCTGTATTCTGTGTATCATTGATATGATCCCTTAGGACTCTCATTTCTTCTGATGAGGACTTGATGATAGACTGTTAGGTTGAAACCCATGCATGATAACATCTAGGAGCTCCCTGTTCAAACCTCAACCATAGGATGAATCCATGGCATGATAACAGACAGGACTTGATAGTCTCCCTCCTAGTTGAGCCACTTTTTCCCGTAGTTTCCCGAACTACGTTTGCTCTGATCTTTCATACCAGATGAAAGTACGTAGGCATAGGATGCGACATCCTAGCGAGCAACCTTCCCCATCTTCACCCGTAGTTAGCCGAACTACGTTGACTCTGATTTCTCATTCTCTGATGGGAATACGTAGGCATAAAGTGCGACGCTTTGCCGAGTCATTTTTCTTTTCTTTTTCAGCCAGCCTTGATAGGTAGATAGATTATAACCAACCCGTCCAAGTAAACAAACAAGCGAGGATCCCGTCAAGTACGACGGACGTGAGGGGTGCTAATACCTTCCCCTTGCGTAACCGACTCCCGAACCCAGACAATGGTTGCGATGACCTTGTCTTACCCTTATTCGTCAGGTTTTTTCCGATCGTTTCCTTTCCCGCTCTGAGGGATAAATAACGAAAGGTGGCGACTCTTCTGTCATGCCGGCACCTTATTTTCGCGCAAGCGACACTAGGCCAACGGTCACTTGCGTTGGGCTGGATTGCCAGTCCCAACCCAGGTGACTGCTAGGGCTTACGTGGCGTAGTGAAGACCGGAACGTGGTCTTCGCCCTAGTCCAACAGTCCCGTGATCTCCGGAAAGTGGGTTTGACCTGCTCTTTTGGAGGTGGGCAGTTGGTTAGTGACGTGTCCCCGCGGAGGGGGGACACGTGGAGAACGTGCGGAGGGCACGTTGCTCTCCCCGTGGAGGGGAGCTCGGGAGGTTCCCCGGAGATGCGTCGCTCTCCCCGCGGAGGGTAGCACCCGAGGGCGTGAGAGACACGTTGTCCTGCACGTTGGTATGGGGATTCTGCCCGCGGAGGGTTGTTTTGCCCGACTAGGGGGAGAGCGCCGAGGGTGTTTAGAAGCACGCCTCCTGTTCGGCGGGAGTATACCCTGCCCGTCGAGGAGCGCCTGTGCCCGGCCAGCCTACTCAACTCATATTGGGCCTTGGCTGTGCGTTATTGGGCTGGGCCGCGAGGTGAGGCTGGGCCTAGGCCAGAACAGGAGCCCCCCAAGTCGAAGCTCTTCGGCGGGAGAGCGAGGACTTGAGGCCGTTGCTTCGGGGAAAGAGATAGCGAGGCGTGTGGCCCGCCGGCTTATGCTCGGCGGAGCGCGCGTGCGCGAGGGTCTCTTCATGTCGTCGGGTGTGCGGGGCAAAGGCATTTGAAGGGATGCGACTGTCAGTTTGCCGCCATGTGTCATGCACCGAGTGGGCATGAGGGCGGCTACCCTAGGATACTCAAAAGCCTAGTGTCGCTTCGAGTTCTGCGTCGGGTTATAAATATGGGGGTCCCCGTGCACTTTTTACTTTTCCCCTTTCTTTCTCACCTACGAAGCTCTGTAATTCTTCCCCGTCCGCCATTGTTGTGAATCGCCGCCGCGCCGTTAGTTTCGCATCTCGCCCCTCGCCGTTTATAAAGTGAGTTTTCTTCCTCTTTTCTTTTATTTTCGCCGTCTACTTTTGGTCTATGGTCGGGGCATGATGAATGCCCCGAGGAGAGATGTGAGTTTCCGCCGTCTCCGATGGATGTTTAGGGTTGTTTGGATGAATGCCCTGGGGAGGATCGACTGTTCTGATGAATGCCCCGGGGATGGACGCTTTCTCTGATGAAGCCCCCGGGGAGGGGCGATAGGTTAGTTTTGAATGCCCCGTGGAGACGTCCTCGGGAGTGCCCCTCGGGGTCTGCCCGGTTGTCTGTTGTCCGTTCGCGGGGCCGCCGTCGTCGTCCTTTCACTTGACCTGTGGTGGAAGGGTGGATTTGATCTTGGCCATCGAATTCACTGTTATCCTCTGCTTTTCATGTGTTAATGTCGGCCTTGATACCGGGGACGATGGTCGAAGACAGTGAGCCCGAGGTCCTAGATTTTGACGAGCGGGTTCTCCCCGTCGAGGAGTGGGTGGCCGAAGAGCCTCTGTCCACCCCTTCTTGCTTTGCGCTCGATGTGTCCGGTGCCTACGCCACTGTGGAGGACCGTGAGGAGGGGGATCCATAGGATTGGCAGGTGTACCGTCCCAAAGAACATCATCGCATCTGCTCGAGCTATAGGTGGCGGACGTTCCCTATGCACGAGTTCTATTTTAAAGAGGCCCGACTCAGACTCCCCTTCTCTGATTTTCACTTGGGCCTTTTCGACTGGCTGCGTCTGGCTCCATCCCAGTTGCATCCCGATGCGCTGGCTTTTATCCGTGCGTTCGAGCTGGTGTGCAGCTTTCTTCAGGTCGAAGCCACGGTGCCTTTATTTTTCCGCATTTTTCATCTGAAACGGCAGACGGTAAATGGCCGGCAGGGTTGGGTCTCGTTCAAACAGTCGACCACGCTCATTAAGACGTATAGCGACTCCGTCCGAGACTTCAAGGGCCACTTCTTCCTCGTGAGGCCGATCACACGGGAAGGGTCGGACTCCCTTTTCGCCGAGGGGGAGCGAGTGGTGGATAGTCAGCGGTTTGTCGCGTGGCTCTCGAAGGTGCATTTGCTGTGGACTCTGGAGCATTTTAACCGTAGGACCGACCGTTACATAGTGCGGGTTGGGACCCTTGATGCGGGGGACATGGCCGCCTACATGAAAATAGTGGCGTTTGTGCGGGATCTGCCGCCGTCGAGACTG
Organism: Lathyrus sativus; assembly: GCA_963859935.3. NCBI lineage: Eukaryota > Viridiplantae > Streptophyta > Magnoliopsida > Fabales > Fabaceae > Lathyrus > Lathyrus sativus. The sequence continues at coordinate 611,241,623 of OZ012739.1, forward strand.
GTGACACCCGATGGTCGGTATATTCTCGACGCCGAGGGGAATGTGCGGACGAAGAAGAGGCTGATCAATACGAAAACCCTGCTCGGGTGTGCCTCGGAGGCGGACGCTCTTGCTTACCTAGGTGGGGTTGCTCCCCTTTTCTTGTGGCTCTTTCGTTTTGTCTATCGCTGAATTCTTTTTTATGTTTTTTGCAGCAAACATGTCTTCCGTCGAAGAGCGGGTGAAGAAGTTGCGCGCCTCGAGGGTTGTCGGAGTTCTGAAAACGCGGGTGAGCCAAATGATCGGGGAGGAAGTTGTGGTCCACGGTGGTCAGAGCTCGTCTTCGTCTCCCTAAGGGAGTCAGTCTCCATCATCTCAGGGGGTTGCGACGAGACCAAGAAGTGAGGAGGTCAGTGGCCTGATTGACCTGACGATCGGGTCTGCCGAGGAGGGCTACACCGTTCCGCCCTGCCATCAATACCCGGGCTATTTTCACGGGGCCAGGTCGCCCACGATTCCTGCTGGTGAAGTGAAGGCGGTTCTGGACGCGGACCGGGAGTCTTGTCGTCGTATCTTGGCGGAGGATCTGGCCGCGATGATGCGGACCTTTACTACGGCGATGGTCCTGAGCGAGGAAGGCTGCTCTACCGCCGAGCTGACCAAACTACGGGGGGATCTTACCTTTACGTAGTCGCGCCTTGCCAAGCTCTCAGAAGAGTTGGAAAAGAGTCAGAAGGACGCCGCCGATCAGTGCAAACGGGCGGATGGTGCCGAGGGAAAGGTGGCAGCTATCGAGGAGAAGTTGGGGGCGACGGAGACCGAGGTGCAAATGTTACGGATCCGCGTGGAAGTTCTGGACAACACACTTTGTCCGACCGAGGAAGATAGGCGAATGATCACTCGGGCTGATTTTCTTGCCCGGATTTGGGTGTTGGAGAATGATTGCTTGGAAGCCGTCGAGGTCGGGTTTAAGAGTGCTGTCGCGCAGCTCCAGGTCGTCAACTCTGGCGTCGCTTTGGTTGTGGACGGGGTCGGGCCCTATCACGAGATCGTTGACGGGAAGGTGGTCGACCCGGAGCTTGTCGTCCCCGACGTCGTCACTGTGGATACTGAAAGGGAGGGCGAGGACGTGTAGATTTTTCCTGGGCCTGCGTGCTCGTAGTTTTCTGGGCCTGCGTGCCGATGTTTTTATAATTTATGTGTTTTGTTTTGACGGGCCTGCGTGCCCTTGATGGTGTAACGTAACTGCTGGGCTGGTGCCCTTTTATAATTCTCGAAATTTTTCTAAGTGTGCGCTCGGTTTTATTTTCTGCATGTTTGTTTATGCTCGTTTTATTTCTGCACGTACTTGTATGCTCGAAATGTATGTATGTTTGAAATGCATGTTTAGTATGCCTTTGGGCCTATCCAGGGTGGTAGCTCGATGACGATTGTTTCCGGCAGTGTGGGGAACTGGCTGGCTGGTCGGCTTTGTTGCCTGTTCGGTTCGGGGGTAGTTCTCCCCGTGGCGTGGACATTCCATCGCGAGCTGGGTGTTCTGCCGGTGTTGGTACGGCGGTGGGGAATCTCGATCAAGGTGTTCCCCGCCGAGCAAGGCCTTCTGCCCGCGCACACAAGAGGCAGGGCTTGCTTTTGCTCTGTTCATTAGGAGACGCGAGGAGGTGCGGTGGTACCATGTCGCCCCCCAGTGGTCACGACGGCTGGTCGTCGCGGGCAGTGTTTAACTATAGTACCGCTTAAGTTTCTCGGCATTCCATGGTCGAGCTAGTTGTTCCCTGTGTAGGTTTTCGAGGTAGTAGGCCCCGTGCTCTGTCTTGTCACGGACACGGTAGGGACCTTCCCAATTTGCGGCTAGTTTACCTTCGTGTGAGTCCTTCTGGTTTCTGCGCAAGACTAAGTCGCCGATTTGGAAGTCGCGTTTTAGGACTTTGTTGTCGTGGCGGAGTGCAACCCGTTGTTTCAGCCGGGCTTCCCGAAGGGCTGCTCCTGAACGAATCTCCTCGACTAGGTCGAGCTCCTCTCGTAAGGCGTCATCATTGTCTTCGGTGTCGAGGGGAGCTTCAATTCGTCTGGATGGCTCGCGTATCTCGACCGGGATCACTGCTTTGGTTCCATACGTGAGGCGGAATGGGGTTTCCCCCGTGGTTGAGTGGGGCGTAGTTCGGTATGCCCAGAGGACGCTGTGGAGTTCCTCGACCCATGCCCTCTTTGCGCCGCCGAGTTGTCGTTTTAGTCCTCTGAGTATGACCCTATTCGCGGATTCCGCCTGGCCGTTTGTCTGGGGATGTTCGATCGAGGTGAAATGGTGTTTAGTTCCGAGCTTGGTGACGAAGTCCCGGAAGTTTTTGTCCGTGAACTGCGTGCCGTTGTCTGTGACGATGGCAAGCGGGACCCTGAACCTGGCGAGGATATTTCGTTTGTAAAATCGGAGTATGTTGTGGGCCGTGATTTTGGCTAGGGCTTCTGCCTCAATCCATTTGGTGAAGTAGTCCACGCCCACGATGAGATACTTGTTCTGATAGGAACCTAGGGTGAAGGGGCCGAGGATGTCCATCCCCCACCAGGCGAACGGCCACGGGGAGGAGAGGGATTTGAGTTCGGTGGGCGGAGCGAGGTGCATGTCCCCGTGCCTTTGGCATTTGTCGCACTGCTTGACATGCTCCCTCGCGTCTGTTTGTATCGAAGGCCAGCAGTATCCTGCTCGTAAGGCCTTTCTCACCAGGGATCGTCCTCCGAGGTGTTGCGCATTGATGCCCTCGTGGATCTCCTCCAAGACGGCTGCGGCCTGGGAGCTGTCGATGCATTTGAGAAGTGAGACCGCGAAGCCCCTGCGATATAGTTTTCCCTCGATGAGGACGTACGAGCAGGCTCATAGTTTGATCGCGCTGGCCTCTTTAGGAACAACTGGTAGGTGGCCCGCGCTGAGGTAGGCGTGTAGCGGTGTCATCCAACAGTCGGTATCTCCTATTGCGTGGACGTCGAGCGGGGCGTCAGGCGCTTTGGTGCTCGGTTGTGATAAGACTTCTTGGATGACCGATTTGTGTCCGCCTCGCTTTTTGGTGCTCGCCAATTTTGAGAGGATATCGAATCGGGTGTTTTGTTCGCGCGGGACGTGCTGTACTTCCGCGGAGTCGAAACTTTGCAGTTTTTCGGTAATGAGTGCCAAGTATTCGGCGAGGTTGTCATTTTTCGCCTGATATTCTCCCCGTACTTGTGAGGCAACTAGCTGGGAATCTGTGTAGATTTTAATCTCTTTGGCCCCGAGGTCTGATGCCAGGCGAAGTCCGGCCAGGAACGCTTCATACTCGGCTTGGTTGTTTGTCGTCGGGAAGGCCAATGCGAGGGAGACCTCTATGATGGTGCCTTCGTCGTTGTCGAGGATGATGCCCGCTCTGCTGCCCGTAGAATTTAAGGAGCCGTCAACGAAGATAGTCCATTTGTGGCTCCCCATGGTGGGGTCTAGCAAGGAGGTCATCTCAGCGACGAAATCGGCCAGGGCTTGGGCCTTGAGGGCTTTTCTGCCTTCGTAGACGATGTCGAACTCAGATAGTTCTAATGACCATTTTAACATGCGTCCGGGCATGTCGGGTCGACCGAGGAGCTGTCGGATGGGTTGGTCGGTTTGGAGCACGATGGTGTATGCTAGGAAGTAGTGCCGGAGCCGTCGTGCAGCGGTGATGAGGGCTAGGGCGACTTTTTCGATAAGTTGATATCGGACCTCGGGACCGTGGAGGGCTTTGCTCGTGAAGTAGATTGGCTTTTGCCCCTCTTTGGTTTCTCTGATTAGAGCGGCGCTGACGGCCTCGTTAGCCACGGCCAGGTATAGGTATAGGGTTTCGCCCGCTACCGGTCGTGTCAGCACCGGTGACTCGGATAGGACGCGTTTGAGGTGGCGGAGTGTTTGCTCGCATTCCTCTGTCCATTCGAACGTGGTCTCCTTTCTGAGCAGCTTGAAGAAAGGGAGGGCGTGCTATGCAGACTTGGCGATGAACCGAGAAAGTGAGGCGAGCATGCCGTTGAGGGACTGTATGGATTTCTTCGTGGTGGATGTGGTGATTTCCGAAAAGGCGTGGCACTTGTCCGGATTTGCCTCGATCCCGCGTTCCGTCAGGTAGTAGCCGAGGAATTTTCCTGCGCGGACGCCGAAGGTGCATTTCTCCGGGTTGAAGCACATTCATCATTTCCTTGCTGTGTCGAAGACCTTTCTTAGGTGGGCCGTGTGATCGACTTCCGTGTAGGACTTGACGATCATGTCGTCCATGTATACTTCGAGCATGTCGCCGATTTCCCCCCGGAAGACGTTGTTCATCATCCGTTGGTATGTGGCGCCGACGTTCTTTAGGCCGAAGGGCATTACGTTGTAGTAATAGTTGCCCGACGCTGTCATGAAGGCCGTGCTCTGTTTGTCGTGCTCGGCCATCGGGATCTGGTTGTACCCCGAGTATGCGTCCATAAAGGACAAGAGCTTGAAGCCCGCGGAGTTGTTGACGAGTTTGTCGATGTTGGGGAGAGGATAGGCGTCCTTAGGACATGCCCGATTAAGATCGGTATAATCAACACACATGCGCCATTTCCCATTATTCTTTTTAACGAGTACAACATTGGACAGCCAGGTTGAATACTGGGCTTTCGAAATAAAATTTGCCTCTAGGAGGTCTTTTACAGCTTTTTCAGCCGCTGCCGACTTTTCGGGGGACTGTCTACGCCTACGTTGTACTACGACCTTCGCGGTCGGGTTGATGGACAGCTGATCATGCGACCTCGGGGTCGAGTCCGAGCATCTCCGCGGCGCTCCAGACGAAGAGGCCGGCGTTCTCGCGGAGGCAGGCCTGTAGCTGTCTCCTCGCTATGTCTGGTAGTCCGGCTCCGATCATCACGGTTCTGCTTTTGTCGTCCCCGAGCGTCACGATCTCGAATTCATCGTCTGGGATGGGGCGCGCTGGGTGGGTGGGGTGGTTGGCATTGCCGGCCTCTTCTTCGTGATCGTGTTCCTCGGTGAAGCGGCTGTCGAGGTCCACGGATCCAACGAGCTCCTTCGGTTTGCTCTTCGGCGTCGCAGTTGGGGTTGCCTTCTTAGTCGTTGGAGCGATGGTGCTTAAACCTTTCAGCGCAGCCTCGAAGCACCTCCGGGCAGCCTCGATGTCCCCGTTCAGGGTCACTACGGCCCCCCGCCTCGTGTAGTACTTCATTTTTAGGTGGACGGTGGAAGGCACCGCGGCGAGTTCGGCCATTGTCGTCCTGCCCAGGATACAGTTGTAGAGGGACGGGCACTCGATGACTAGGAAGCGGATGTTGGTTTCCCTGACGGTTTCCTCTTCCCCGAACGTGACTTTCAGTTCCACGTATCCCTACGGTCTCGTGGTCGTCCCGTTGAACCTAAGGAGGTTGGAGCCCACGTAGGGGGATAGGTTGGATTCGTCGAGTTGGAGGGTCGTGAAGAGGTGAGTGTACATGATGTCCACTGAGCTGCCTCCGTCAACGAGGATGCGTCTTACATCAAAGTTCGCCATCTTCGCCCGTATCAGCAGGGGGATGTTGGAATTGGGGGAGCCCCCGGGGAGTTCCTCGAGGTAGAAAGTGATCTGGTTGGATCGACCGCGAAATTTTTCGAGCGTGCTCATCTTCCCGGAGTTGCCTGTGATAAGTTCTTCGAACTTTCTTTTCACCGATCTTACGGACAGGTTCCTCGTAGAGCCACCAGAGATGACCATGGCTCTTGGGAAGTACTCCCATTGATTGGTGGGTCGTATCGGTTCGTCGTGCGGGTTAGGGCCGTCGGGGAGGCCGAACTCTCTATCGGCGAACCAATCCTCGGGGCGGCTGACACATAAGGAGACTTGGAGTCCGTTATCACCGTACGATGAGGGGAGCTCTTCGACTTTCTTGGCCTCGGGGGCTTCTTGCTTCGGGGCTTCTCCCCCCCGAGCGTATCTCTTCAGGTGGCCGTCCTTAATCAGGATTTCGATCACATCCTTGAGATGGATGCAGTCTTCCGTCACGTGCCTGTGGCTCCTGTGGAAACGGCAGTACTTCAATTTGTCCACATTGGGCTTGGGGGGCGTCGGCCTGGGGAAGCGGACACCTCCCTGGATAAATTCGGTCTTGGCACATTCGGCCAGTATGCGCTTGCAGGAAGCGATTAGGGCCGTGTATTCTGTGAATCTGCCAGCGGGGCCGCGCTGTTCGCGTTGTTCGCAGGGGCGATCTTCCCGTTGCCGATCACCCACGCGCCGGTGGCTCGAAGCTCCGTCGTCTCGGTGCCCGCGGGGGGTCTCCCTATCTCGCGTGTCTCGGGCAGAGTTGGCTGCTTGAGTTTCCTCGAACCAGATATAGTGCACGGCTCTGTCGAGGAAATCCTGCAGGGAAGCTGGTCGATGTATGCCCACGACCTCGTAGAACTTGGAGTCGCGGCGTAGACCCTGCTCCATTAGGTAACGCTTCATCTCGTCTGACGTCGTTACCTACACTGCCTCCCGTGTGAATCTTTCAATGTACTTCCGAAGAGGCTCGTCGGGAGCTTGGATTATCGCGCCGAGGGTGGCCTTTGTCTTCAGGTGGCGTCGGGACGCTGTGAAGTGTTTTGAAAATAGGTCCTTCAGGACCCTCCACGACGTAATCGATTCAGGCTCCAGACTTTTGTACCATGTCATGGCGCCTTTCCTTAGGGTCGTCGGGAATAGCCTGCACTTGATAGCTCCTCGGACGTTTCGGTAATCGAGCATAGCCTTAATGTCTTCTAGGTGATCGTCGGGGTCGGAGGTACCGTCGTACGTCGAGAGCGTCGGGGGCTTCTCCATCCCGTGGGGGATGGGGGCGGCCATGATTTCCCGGGACAAAGGGGTCATGTAGTCGTCTTCGTCGCTGAGAGCGGGCGATCAAGGGGGAGACGGGCCATTTGGTATAGGTACCTGGTTTCGGGTCCTCGGCCTCCTGACAGGAGGCTCGACGCGCGGAGGCCTGGTCGGGATTGCTGCCCCGTTCTGCCGTCTCCCGCGAACTTGTCTCGTCGGGGATCTTGTCCGCTCCCGCACTACTTCCGTTCGGGGCCTCTCCAGCCGAGGTCGTCGATTTCTGGGTTGAGGCGAGGGACTCCTCGAGTCCCTGTTCTGGTCTTCCCGCGGAGGGGACCTTGGGGGGACCTCCCGCTCTAGCGCTCCAATTCGTGCGTTCTGCTGAAACAATAGCTGGTTCGTCTGGTTGATGGTCGCAAAGAGGGCGGCCACCGTTGGGTCCGCTCCTGCCGGGACGGGAATGGGTTGGAACACCGCTAGGCTCTGGGACCGGTGGTCAGCCTGGTGTGTCGGTTCTGCGAACGACGGAGATGCAGTCTGACCGTCTCTCTCGTCGGTCTCCACTGGGCGCGACATCTCTGTTTGCTTGCCTCTGTTTGCGGCAGCGTTGAGCATGAAGTCGTGCACGGTATCATCGCGGTGTGGGTTAGCCATGATCGTGGAGTGTTGGTGAAACTTTGGTTCTCTACTCGGAGTAACGGGGAAGTTTCTGTTCCCACAGACGACGCCACTGATCTGACCTGATCAGAAGGGGATCACGGGCTGGCCACACACTGTTGGACTGCTTCCTGTTCACCGGTGATGAGGAGGAGCGGGTGTACCTGCAAGACACTCCGATGCCAAAGTAAGAATATGGGCAGAGTAATCACAAGTACAGAAAAAGAGGGTATTTATAGAGAGACCCCAGCGCTGGGGCAACGGTCACTTGCGCTGGGCTGGATTGCCAGGCCCAACCCAGGTGACTGCTAGGGCTTACATGGCGTAGTGAAGACCGGAACATGGTCTTCGCCCTAGTCCAACAGTCCCGTGATCTCCGAAAAGTGGGTTTGACCTGCTCTTTCGGAGGTGGGCAGTTGGTTAGTGACGTGTCCCCGCGGAGGGGAGCACCCGAGGGCGTGATAGACACGTTGTCCTGCTCGTTGGTATGGGGATTCTGCCCGCGGAGGGTTGTTCTGCCTGACTAGGGGGAGAGCGCCGAGGGCGTTTAGAAGCACGCCGTCCTGTTCGGTGGGAGCATGCCCTGCCCGTCGAGGAGTGCGTGTGCCCGGGCAGCCTACTCAACTCATATTGGGCCTTGGCTGTGCGTTATTGGGCTAGGCCGCAAGGTGAGGCTGGGCCCAGGCCAGAACATATTTATTATTTATAAAATAGTAGTAATAGATAATGATATAAAAATTAATAAATAATCACATAACTATCATTCGTTAGAAAGAGAAATTAAGATTTAAAATAAAAATTGAAAAAAGATATATTTAAAAAGAAAAATGGTTATACCAAAATCATGTTTTGCTTTTATATATAGGTATAAATTATAGATAGATATAGGGATATATATTATAATGAAATGATGGAGAAGTTATTCTAACAATAAAAGCATTTTAAATAGTATTTAATAATTTTTTTATTAGTTAAGTAATTGAAAGTATTTAATAGTATTTAATAATTTTTTATTTAGTTAAATAATCGAAAGCACGGAGAACGGAGGGTGGCATTTAAAAAAGAAATTATTTAAAGGTTTTTTTATTTAATTAAGTAGTTGAGAACCTGGAGTATTTCATTCTTTTAATAATATGTTAAGTATTTATTAATAAATCACGACTCATTTTATATTGAGAGGAGATTTTTTTTTAATTTTAATATTTTTTTATTATGTTAAAAATATATTATTATTTTTTTATAAAATGTAAACGATTAAATTATTGTTAACTATTTAAATAAATAAATAATTTAATAAAAATATTGATACAAATATATTTTTTTATTTTTTAAATTAATATTTATTGATAATAATTTAATAAAACCTATCCGCGCGACGCGCAGGTAGACGTCTAGTTATAATTAATTTTTCCAGCTCATTATTCATTTAAATGTTAATGATAATTCATTTAAAGGTATTTCATTAATAATAATAATAATAATAATAATAATAATAATAATAATAATAATAATAATAATAATAATAATAATAATAATAATAATAATAATAATAATAATAATAATAATAATAATCCCTCTGATTCTTTTCAAGCGTAATTTTTTTTTTTAGTTTTTGCACACAAAAATTAATAATTATTGTTATTTTTTAAACAATGATTATCTATTTTCTTATTTTACCCCTAATTTTTTATTAATCTATTTGACTTTTCTCTCTCTATAATAAATAATTGTGGGTAGTTTTGTCAAAACAACAATCAATACTATTTTGAACTTTGAAATGACACTTAAAAAGGAACAATTTTCCCCCTAAAAAGTGACATTAAAAAGAAACGGAGTGAGTAATAATAAACTAAGTGATTTACATCGTGATATTCATTTTAAACTCTTTTCCAAAACATGTTCTTGTGATTTCCAAAAAAATGTGTTATTCCCCAAAACAAAGAATTCTAACCCTTACTCTCATCTTCTACTAATCTCCAGATCTGTAACCCTAATATTGTTGTTCTATTCTCTTCTTTTTCTCATATTATTGTTCTATTCTATTTTTCCTGATTTGGTATTGGGATTAACAATTCGGTTTGGATGTGATCCAATAACTATGCAGAAGAACGGTTTGGAGTGGATCAACGTTTTTTTCTTCTCCTCTTCTGACTTCCGTTCTTGTTTCTACTTTCTTCGTGGAAAAACGGTGTGGCCACAAGTGATTTGAGGCGGTTGTTATGGTTGTTTATTGGCATGTTCTGATCCATTGTCGCACACTGGTAAAAAACGAGTTTAAAAGTGTAATTTAAGATAGTGACACTCGAATATCGTATCACAAGGATTCTTATCTTGATTTTCACCAACCGATTGAAATAAGGTGGATTTTGATTCAATTTATAAAAAGTGATTATAAAAAGTGATTATGAAATAAGTGATTCTGAAATAAGTTGGTCTACTGTTTCGGTTTCCTAACTTATCATTGGTTAATATAATTTTTCAGTTCCCTAAACGGATTTGACCCTATTCGATTACAATACCCAATGACAAGCGCAACTGGTATTATGTAATGTATGTTCCTATTATCCGAATTAAGAAAACGGATTTAAGCTCTTGCGAATTAAGCAAACGCGATTTAATGAAATACGATAGCAAAAAAGCTACGCTAACGTGATTATAGTCAAAGATCATGCAACGATCAAATTTAATCAACTCTATCCTATAAGAAGCAATCAAATTAAGCAAACGAAAGCAATTGAATTTAAGCAAACAAATTTATAAGAAGAATTAAAAATAAATTAAAATTAAACTGAAATTTATAAAACCTCAAAGTATCGACGGAAACTAATTACAGCAGATCAACCGTGCTAACTTTAGTTCTCCATGAAAGTTGTATCCTAGCCTCTATTTTCGTGAATGCATAATATGGTTATTGTGGCAGTGAAAATTCTAATATAACAAAAGGAAAATTTGGGCCCTTATGGAAATCGACCCGAAAATTACAAAAACCGGTGCAAATTAACTATTTTGATTAAGTTTGGAACTTCAACGAATTATTAGACCCTGCTTCACTTTGATTCAGCTTTTGAATTCAACACAAAACTTGTAGCTCTTTATCTTAACTTTACAAATCTTATTAGAACACGTCAATTTGATTCTCGTACCTCAAATTATGGTCTTCACAATGACAAGGTATCAAATAATTGTTTAAGCTGAAAATAAAGTACGAAAATAAAAAAAAAATGTCAAAAATAAACTTAAATATAAAAATACACTACAATAGTCAAACTAATAAAATAAACTATAGAAATGCCTAATTACAATAGTATAAGAATGTGCATCAAGATGCACTAATCAAATTCTCTCACACTTGAACTTTTGCACTCCAAGCAAAATTATAAATTCAAAACAGAGCATGCAATTCCAAAAGTTCTCAGGATGCAAAGTACAAGCAAGATTCTAAGTCTAAACTTCAAGAAAATGACATTAGTAAGTAACTCTTTTGTGACATTCAAATCAAATACGAAAAACAGATTACCAAAATGTACATAAAAAATAACAAGATCCTCACAAGATGAAATTCACTCAACTCTTAAGTGTTTAGGGTACTGTTTACACTAAAACCACATTATGAAAATTAGTACTACCAAAAATTTGAAAAGTCTCTAAAATTCACAATTGAAATACATACAAACAAAGATCAAAAGGACTTTTATTTGGTTCTAACTTGGTTAGGGTATGGGTGAGATAAATCTTAAGGGGACATGAAAGAACTTGTGGTAGTTCAACTACATTTATCCACTTTCAAACAACAAATTTTTCTTTATTTTTATTCTCTTTTATATTTTTATTCTATTTTTTTTTTCCTTTTTCAGAAGGAAAATGTAATGACATCCTTCTTTTCTTTTTCAATTTTTTTTTCTACATTTTTTTTCTTTTTCTACCAACTCTTGAATGAAATATCACAACTATAGTTATTCAACCCTACACAACTCAAACAAGACTCTTTATTCCTTTGAATAGGGTGATAACATTATTTTTCACATTTCGGTTTGTAATAAGTGTTAAACAAAGAAAGGGATAAATAGAATCAAGGGGTTTTCAAACAAGGGATTATATTATTTAAAGGACGCATTTTTGGCTATGTGACTAAAAAATAAAACTTGAATAAATTGCCTTTATCATCTCATTGTGCATAAGTAAACAAAAAACTTCAATAAGCGTTAATTTAAGTTCTAGAGACTAACAGACACGAGGGAAACTACACAAGAAAGAAATGGATTTTTTTTTATGTGTTATCCAATATTAGGCTCAAAATTTCACAAGGGTAAATGACCTACCACAAATGATGTACAATTCAAGTTCTTAGTATCATATGTAGTATCATACTAAGAATGCACAAACAAAAACCACAGGAAAAAACATGCATTTTTTATTTTATATTTTAAAACATGCATATTTTATTTAATTTTTTTATGTAATAAAACAAACAAAAATAAAGAAACTGAATGAAATAAAACAAAGTAAATGGTTCCCTCTCTCACATTTAAAACTCACATTGTCCTCAATGAAAGAACATAAATACAAAATAAGAGAGAAGAGAGATAGGAAAGAACACACTTGGAGAGTCAAGGTGGATAAGTGATCGCATAAGCAGCCTTTTCTAAAGAGAGTTCGTCTATAGTCTCTTCTTCCAAAGTGGGGCTCTAGTGGAGTAGGCTTGGGTAATGTCAGTTAACCTTGAAATTTTTATTAGTGTCTTCTTCTTGTATTCTAGGATCAAAGAAGGATTTTTTATAAGAAAAAGTGTTAAATGGGCACGTGAACTTGATCTCATTTTTTACAACATCAAGAATCAAAGTATTAAGGGGATGTCTCACTACTTTTGTTCCATCTTCAAATGAGACCCTATGCATACTCATGTATGGGCTAATATCACGAGTGTCAACAACAGTCCATCCAATTCCCTTCTTATGTTGTTTCAATAATTTCTCTTCCTACTCAAATTCAAGCTTTGATGAAAATTTTAAATCTTCAAGAAGTGATTCAGAAGGTGGTTGTTCAATGAAATGTTTGGTTGAGGTAGTCAGGATGTCAAGAGCTTAAGTTGTATAAACAACTTCATCTACAACTTCATATGTAGGAAAAATGTCAACCTGCAAAGCAGCCTCAATCTCAACACAAACAGAACAAATATGAGTTCCAGTACATGCATCACAAATTTAAGTATTATCAAAATCAGACAATGATGGAAAATCAGCTGAAAATAAGTCAAGATAAGTATGATCAACAAACTAAGAAAGCAATTCAAAGTGAAAACAGAATGTTCCTTCATGGGATGTTTCACATCATCAAAGATGTTAAATTTAGCAATGATATCACCAAACTCCATGGACATTGTTCCATCATCAACATCAGATTTTATTTTTATTATTTTCATGAATGGTCTGTCTAAAATGATGGTGCCCTATTTGAATTTAAATTTGTTTCTCCCTCCATATCTAGAATGTATAAATCTGCAGGAAAAATCAAACATTAACTTAAACAAGTACATCTTCCACAACTCTGACAAGGCGAGTATTGCTTCTATTTGTTAGCTGAATTGTTAAACCTGTATTTTACGAAGGACCAAGATCAAGATTATTATATAAAAAAAGTAGGCATAACATTAATAGAAGCTCATAAATCTAACATGCAATTTTCGAATTTGATATCCCCAATGGTGCATAAAATAAGAAAAGTTTCAGGATCCTTGCACTTTTGGGGCATGGCCTGGATGAGAGCTGAGAAATTTTGCTTAGTTGTGACTTTTTCAGATAAAAGTGTGGGCTGAATGAGGGATAAAATATTTCTTCCCATATTAACTCTCTCATTTCCTTTCAATCTCCTCCTGCAAGTACATAAATCTTTTAGAAATTTTGCATATTTGGGAACCTGCTTAACAACATCATGAAATGGGATGTTCACCGCCACTTTTATGAATACATCCAATACTTTCTTATCCATATCCTCCTCATCCATTTTATTAGTTCTCACAACTCTCCGTGGGAAAGGAATTGGTGGTACATACACTTTCTCAACAAGAACTTCATAATCAGGCATGGGCTCAATAACTTTTTTATTTTTTCTGGTGTTAGGGATGGGGATGGGGCTAGTTCAACACTCTTTATGGATCTCAAAGAAATTGCACTCACATTAGGGCCTTTTGGATTCACTACTATTTGGGAAGGTAGTTGGTTTGATCCTTGAGCTTGATGCATGACATGCATTGAAGTGGCAAGCTGTCCAATCTGTGTCTGCAAAGTCTGAATACTAGAATCTTTCTGTTACTGAAATTGGAGATTATTTACGCCCATTTTCTTGGTAAGTTCCTATAGTGAAGGTCTAGAAGGTGAAAAGGTGGTTATTTGTGGAGGGTTTTGTGGTGGTGGTAATGGTAACATCAATTGTTGTTGGCTAGGTGTCATACCCCAAATTTGTCCTACTTCGGTATTTAAATGGATGTTTGACTGTTTCACGATTTCTGACCATGATTCTCTAAGACTTCGTTTATAAAGACTTTATATGTACTCATTGTGGTTATAATCCCTAGCAATTTATGTGGGAAGAGCGTGCCTCCAGCCCCTTATACCCAAACTCATATGTGTCATCGTTATCACGATCAGACAGATGTGATATGGCCAACGACATCAAATACATGATTGGATATGTCTCGCAGCATACTTGTTGGATTTCAAGAAATTTAAACCCTATTTCCACTTGACTACAAATTTCTCTAAAGGTTGTTTAAGCCTCATTACAAGTTGTTTGTTATGATCTGCCCTTAATTCAAGTTGTTCAAAGATACTTCACATGATGCTTCTCAACACGGTCGATTTAGCCTCCGGCTTTGTTTGAATTGATTGCAAGCGTCAAGCTATGTTTGGATTCTAAATCAGTTTGTGACAAACTTAGATTTAGCTCGCCGATTTCAAGTCATAATTGAATTAGAAAAATCAGTTTATGACAAACTTAGATTTAGACTGTAAACTTCAAGTCATGTGGAGATTTTATGCAAAACATAATTTGAGTTTGTGTCAAGTTACAACGAGAGGGCCATAAGCATCAAATCGTCTCAAGCCATAAGCCAGGATGGGTGAATGATCAGTTCCAAAACGTAAACTTAATTTGTTGCAAGTTGTGTCGTTTAAATCTAGTTGATTTCAGGGTGGTTTCAACTCATGTCTTAAAAGTTGGCGTAACTTGACTCAAGCTATCATTTAATGTAGCTTTAAGGACGTATATGGCTGTTATAAAGAATTAAGGGAGATTAGTGATGATGGTCAGAATTTTTGCAAAGGATCCAATGTTACAAAATGTTTTAGATAGTCCTAAGCCATGTTTAGATTTCATTTTCACACTAAGGATGGGAAATATTTTTACCAAAAGTTGCAACTACATCATTTTAAAATCATGATGTATGTTCAATTCATGTTCCATCCAGAACCAGTTCAAGCATGGGCTTCAAAAAGTATATTGCGTCGCGAGTTATCGTGTAAGGCGTAATCAACCATTTCAAAGAAAAAGAGTAACATTCATAAACCAGTTTGAGTTTGTACAAAGGTTTATTATCTGAAGTTGAAATTACAAATTCAAGTATTGTTACAAGGAATTAATATTCGAAGATTACAAATACTGAAAAGTTGGATGTCAAGGCCGTTACAAGAAAGCAGCAGCTTTACGAGACCATTATACCCTTCAACCTTCACGTTATATTGAAATCGGTATGAACAGTGCCTGAAAGGACATGAGTTTCTCGCCAATATTCACTAAGGCTGTCTACCAGGTCATTTCTTGTAAGGATTCATTCAAACTTCCACTTTCATAAAGAGCTTCCTTAACACAAACTCTTTAGAATATGTATGAAATAAAGTACAAAATACAAAAGAAGAGAGATAGAGCCTATGGACAGAAAAAACAATTTCCTTCTGGAGTGGAGTTTAATTACTGTGCGTGCAGAGGCTAAATTAGTTTATATGGTGTCCGAAATCATGAAAAACCAACGGTTAAGGAAACCATGCTGTTGTCTCTCTTGCAGAAAGTCAAGTGCCTTCCAACGTTTGGCCAGAACATTGTGGAGTATGCAGAACTCGTCACTTGGTTGCTTGGAAGATCCTCAGATACCAGTTCAAAACACAAGATTTCTGAACTTGTTGACTGATGCTTGACTCATGATGTAATTAGATGTATCTTTGAGACTCTTCATTCACAGAAGGAGCTGTTAGTTAACCATCCAAATTCTCGCATATGTAATACTTTGAGTGGTTTAGTTGGAATTTGATGGATACTACCTTGAGAGTGAACCTTGCGTTGCCTGCAGCGCTCCAGAAGTACCTTACGGCAGGATGGAGCTAGAATCACTAAAATCAGAAACAAAATTCACTGATAATCGCATCCAGACTGTGACCATGAATGTTCATGATACCAGAAAGACAAAACCAATGAAAGTTTTTGAACCTATACTATAATAACAGACCAGTTACCAACTTATCAGAGTTGAAAAAAATAAATGGTCTTTATGGAAGCAAGTTGTCATCTTGCATTTGATCAGACTGAGTTTAAAGTTGAAATTCATATCCCAATTACAGGTTGTAACTTCATGATTGAACTGGATTCATTCTATGAAAATATTCGGGCTTTGTCTCTCGAACCGTTGCAATGCCTACGTTGTAGTCGTCTAGTCACAGATAAGCATGGTATACGTGGAAACTGTCATGAAAATGCATATCATTTATAAGAGCAATACCATGATTCATTTACTTGTGCCAAGCTGACTCCATGTCGCAGTTTCCTCTCCATCAAACATCATCAAGAGTCTCCAAATGAGGCATTACCGAAAAGATGTCTAAGTTGATTCATAACCTTGCCAATACCTTCAACCGCCTTCAGGATTCCCACTCCTATATCCTATAACTGAAACCTGAATCAGTTCAAAGTGACTGAGTTATGGGAGAACAAACACGATAAGAGGTGCCATAAATGATTGAATAACTACCTCTCCCAAAATTATGCTTGCCTCATGTGTTGAAACATAAGAATTGAAGAAGTCCACAATACTGTGATTACATGAGCCCAGAATTCTCAGCAGATGCCAGATGGTTCAGTAAAATGTTGATGCTTCTATTCAGCTACATGCTCCAAACTCCTGCTAGAGTATCCTTAGAAGCCTAGCCACCTTTCACAATCAAGTTCACATTGATGTCCATTGTGCAAGTTAAAGCTCCTGGAGCTTGAGACCTTCGAATAACAAGCAGCACGCAAGGAAAAGCTGGCGCGAGTTCGTTATTGGTCTTTCTCCTCGTCGTATCAAACCATTGTTAGGCCTGCACTCCCATCACGCATATCACGCATACATGAGATGAAAAGATATAGTATGATCAGTATGGGCAGGAGTCATGACAAATTACAAGGAAAAAACACAATTGTTAATTAAGTTTTGAAGAGGATTTTTTTTCAAACAATACAAAAGGATACAGTCCTGTCCATGCTCCAAAAGTTTCCAGCTTCATCACCAATGCGGAATGCTCCCACTTCCATGTGCCCCTGTACCTGGAATCGAAACTAGATTTGACAAAATGATTCAAAACTCAAAACTACAAGATATTTTACATAGGGTACCAAAACTTAAATTGCAAGTAGTTCAACTTAATTTACAAACACCAAAGCTTATCTTGCAAGATTCAAAGTTCCAAGTGCTAAATATAGGAGTTATAAATTACATGATCAAGAAGATTAAAATGGATTCAAAGTCCAATAACTACGTACTGCTGTCAGCAAGCCTATACCTAAAAGAGTGAACTTCAGTCCGACCAAGATCTTGTTCCATGGTCATCATCATTCTTCAATTACATTCATCTCCATAATGTTTGTATTGTCATCACATGATCTACAAGAGTGAACCAAGAATAATGGATGAGTATACTCAAAATGGCAAGTGATTCAAATGACTTAAAAGGATTCTTTACCTTCAAACTGAGGTCATAACATCTTCTCGCGTATCAGCCAAGCTGCATCATCCGTTTTACCACCACCCTCATGGGCCATTCGCATCCTTGTGTCTTGCTAAAGAAGAGTAGAAGAACAAAACAAATCACATGCCAAGATACCAAGTTCCAAATTGTTCATTTAAGAAGTTTCACTCTACAAAGGAACAACATCTTGAATCTTTAATATTGCCTCGGATGGTCCAAACTGAGGCAACAAATGAAGGGAGATACACTAAGTTCTCAGCGGGAAATCTAATGGAAGGACTTTCTGTTATGAAAAAATAAGAAAGAGTCAGCAGAGGACAACTTAATTCAACTGTCACATTAGAAATAATTCCAGCACAGTAAAAATGCAGAAATCACAAGTTACACGTAGTAAAAAAATCAGATATTTTTCAAAACACTACAGACAAACCAGCGAGTCACTATCACCCAAATCCCAGAAAAGCAGAAATTGTGGTATAGCACATAACAGAATTGTACTACCCAATACACCTCATCGTCCTACCTCACACGAATCAAGCTTTTTTTTTTCAGCAAATTTTGATTTCTCACACGTATCAAAAAACCCTAAAAATCCCCTATAAATATAACCCCCAATCATTTGCAAAAAGGAGGAAGAAAACCTAACGATACTCTGCCAAAATATAATCCCAACCTATCCTAAAGCTCAGATTCTCATAAAGCTTCTTAGAGTTTCGCATTGAAATTCTAAGATAGTGAGCTCGACCAAAACCACGCATTCAAGGTGTAAACATTTTTCAACAAATCACAGCCCAAACACGGAAAGGAAAAGAAGCATACAGCAACAACATAAAGGAGTGTAACGCATTAAAAACATCACACAAACCTCCTAGAGAAACCGGCTTGGTCAGAAAGCTCGCCAGAACTTCGGACTCAGGTAAAGTTCTGTTTACGCTATTTCTATGCTGATGGTCGTTGTTATGACTCTTTGATTATGATTGCCATCCCGCGTCTTTATCATTTTACTTCTTGTTCAATAATGGCTGATGACATGCTTTGAATCTCAATGGTTCTTCGAGCCTGAGAACTAGATTTCAAGATCTCTAGTATCTAACCCTCATGCATCTCCAAATCCTATATTAGAACCATATGAGGGATTTTAGGTTTTTCGTTTTGGTTATAGTGGGCAAATGTTTAGGATTTGTGGAAGACATTTGGGAATTTCTGAGTAAATTTCAATGTTTCATTCTTGCATAGTTGAGTTTGTTTTTGAGTTATTTGTTTTCATGGAGATTAGAAATTTAGAGAAAGAGAAGAGGAAAGGGAATGGGACGGACGAAGTGAGGGGAGAGGTTTGGATTTTGTGTCTTTTAAAAAAGGCCGGTTCTCTCTTTTAATGCATCGGAACCAGTGTTAATTAGGATAAGGGAGGTCTTGAAAATTGTTTTTTTTAGGTTTATCAACAGCAATTAATTTTATGTTATTAAATGATGCACTGCCACTGATGATGGGGAAGATACCAAGACGATTTGGTCTTTCTTTGGCTGTTGATGTTTACACGCACGTGTAAGAATAAGAGGCTAACTGCCTCTTCATTTTCTTGGCTGTTTATAATCACTTTGGGTTCCAAAAGTGGGTACCTTTGGGCCGTATGGGCCCTTGTGGTATGACCTCTTTGTTTGCTTCTATTAGCACCCCAACATGTCTTTGATTTAATATAGTTAACCATGTTCCTATATATAATCAAGTCAATATTAGTGATATTTTTATCAGTTTTTTTGGATTTTATTTATGATTTATGATAATTAATAATTGCTCTGCAATTTGACTTTATTCATATTCTATTTTATCAAATTTGTTTCCCTTTTATTAAATTCAAAATATTTTATTTGTTTTTTCTTTTAGAAAAAATTAGAATAAATAAAAATCCATTTTTGAATTTATATGAAAGTGGTGGATCCTTGGAGTCTAGCACTCCTTGGATCCTTAAGCGACCTCTCTCGAGGTGCACGCCTTGAGTTGTGGTCACTTCGTCATTCATCGCTAAAACTCCCCAACTTTGTTTAAACCTTTCAAAATAAGTAAACCCTAATTCGAACAATATGCCTACCATAGTTTAACCCACCTACGTCAAATCCAAATTATTTTCTTAAATTATATTACGAAAGTATCAAATTCTTGGAGTCGCGCATTCCTTGAATTTGGGAGTGACAACTATTGAGGCGTACGCCTCGAACAGTACGACATTCGAACTTTCGTTTCTAAAATATTTCCATAATTATTTGGACAAGTATTCACTGTCCAACAAACACTATTTCATAATTAATAGGATGAAAAAGATGTCGTTGGGATCTAGCATTCTAATGATATCCCGACTAGTTGATTACGAGGCTGACATCTCGCTTATTGAATAGTCGTCATTCCTCTTAAATTTTCAACCCGTCTAACCTCGTTCCTCACCTTCGTGCGATCGAGTCTAAACCCTAGTATGTTTCTAAATCGTATGTTAAATTCAAACTATTTTCTTAACTAAATTGCGAAAGAATGGAGTTCTTGGGGTCTCGCATTCCTTGAATTCTTGAGTAACCACTCTTGGGGCGTACGCTTTAGGTTGTGGATTACTCGACCTTTCGTCTATAAAATACATGCCCTAACTATTTGAACAAATATCTTCATTGTCCAGTCAAATACAATTTCATAATTAATTGAATGAAAAGGTGTTATTGGGATCTAGCATTCCAACGATACCCCGATTAATTGATTGCGAGGCCGACGTCTCGTTTATCGAGTAATCGTCATTCTCTCTTCAAATATTTAATCCAACTCTCTTCTCTCGCCCTCGTGAGATCGAAACTTCCTCAAACATATTTCATAATTATTCTAATGAAAAAGGTGTCGTTGGAATCTAGCATTCCAATAATGCCCCGATTAATTGATTGCGGGGCTGACGTCTCGTTTATCGAATAGCCGTCATTCTCCATCAAATTACCTAACCATTCCAACCTCTTTATTGCCCCCCGTGCAATCGAAACCTTAAACCTATTCAAATATATCCCCAAACCAAAACATCCAATACGATAAACACTAAATTCCTCGCCCTCGCGCGATTTCCAACTCAAATACACCTTTTTTGAAAGAGCATTGTTTAATCCCTTCTTCCGCGCAAACAAACTCGTGCTTCAGCCTCCCCTAGTGAGCAGACAGGCCAACGTTTAGCAGTTAGAATGCGACCTAAACACTCGTTCGTTTCATAAACCTCTTACCGTAGTTAACGAACTACGGCTGCTCTGATTCTTCATTCTCTTCTGAATGTAAGATACGTAGGCACAAGATTGCGATGATCTTGGCGAGCACAATCCCCTCCTTTTCCCGTAGTCCCCCGAACTACGAATGCTCTGATTTTCCACTTCTTACAAGTGAAGATACGTAGGCACAAGGGCCTCAATCCTTGGCGAGCACCCTATCTTAAAACCACCATTCCCCCTATAGGAGAAACCTTAGAAGAAAACAAACAAGCATAGTTAACTTTACTCTCGAATCGAATCAAGAGGTTCCCGTTGAGTACAACGGACATGAGGGGTGCTAATACCTTCCCCTCATGTAATCGACTCCTGAACCTAGAATATTGGTTGCGATGACCATGTTCTTATCTCCTTAAAGGTTTTATCGATATTTTCTTATTCCATCCTTGGAATGAATAAAGTTCGGTGGCGACTCTGTTTCGAACGTATTTTCCGCGTCCATCGCGAGGATCGTGTTTTTCGAGGTACGACAGATGGCGACTTTGCTGGGGACCCGCATTGCCCTACGCAAGAGAGAGTCAAGCCTAACTTGACTCGATTTGAGAGTGGTGACCTTTTCTTAGCTGTTTTCTGTGTGCTTATGTTTTTTCTTTGTGCTCATGTTCTCCTGTTGTTTGTTTATTAATTTTTCTTTCTATTATGTGTAATGTATTACATTTGCTTGTTGGATTCCGGGAAAATATCACAAGTAAAGCTCTACACCCGAGCTTTGGAAAAAGAAGAGAGAAAACATAGTTTAGAATCGGTAGTCGAGTAATGTTAGTCCCCGAGGATTCTCTCCTTGTGTGCCTAGCATGAAAGCTCCTCCAGAATAGACCTTTTCGTAGATCTTATCGTAACGCAGCTAGCCTGTTGCACGATTTGATTCATGAAGGGTCCATGACTCTGGGAACCGCTCTTAGAACTAGTTTCTATATTGGTAGTCGTGTAGTGTTGGTCCTCGAGGACTCACTTCTCGTGGGCCTGACATGAAGACTCCTCTCGAGAGAGATCCTTTGGTATTATCGTCGTAATGCAGCTCGCCTGTTGCGTGACGGTGGTATCATTGGTATCTATGACCTTGAGAACCCCGTCCGTCAACGTAGAAACTATCCCGTGAGTGGGTCATTTTGGGTAAAGAATCTAAAATTATCTTTATACCTATTAGGAGGGTGGGAGATACTTGTGATAGCCTGGATCCCGCACTGTTGCATTCATAAACATTTACATATGCATCATAACTTACACTAATTTTTATTTTCAGGGAAGCATTTATATTGACAGGTTGAAATACATTCACAAAATGGCCGCAAGTTCAGAAAAGAGAAAGACTATTCAGCTTAAGGCACTCAAACCTGATGTTAGTATGGTCATGAACTGTTTGAAAGAAATGCCTACCATCTTCAAGAAGACTCTGATAGGAAGGTTTGGCCAGGTGACCGATCTGCTAATGATTGAAGTGCAGGTCCCTGCTATTACGGCTTTGGCACAATTTTACGATCCGCAAATGAGAAGCTTCTTATTTCAAGATTTCTACTTAACACCTGCTATTGAAGAGTTTGAGGGGTTCCTAGGTTTCTCGGTCAAGGGTAGGGCATCTTATACTATGATAGGGCAGACTCCAGAAGTGGAAGAATTGGCCGATGCTCTCAAAATTTCAATTTCAATAGCCAAAGCTGGTTGGAAGAAAAGGGAAGATTTCTTTGGCTTTAGAAGCATTGTACTGGAGAAAGAAGCAATTAAGATGTTAAAGAACAAACAATGGGATGCTTTGATGAATGTATTGGCTCTCCTCATCTATGGGTTAGTATTGTTTCCCACTTTCGAAGATTTCGTTGATTCTATAGCCGTCAGCGTATTTTGGGCCGTTTGGAAGAAGGAGCAAAGCCCAGTACACCCTCTCTTGGTTGATGTTTTCTACACTTTACACCTTCGCCATGAAAGAAAGGGTTTAGTGTTGACATTTTGTCTCCCTATTCTCTACAAATGGCTCACTTCTAACATACTCAAATGTCACTCCACCGCCCCTACTTTGAACAGTGGAGAATGGGCTCAATTTCTAGCATCTATCTCTAAAAAGAACATCACCTGGTACCCGAACAAGTTGGAAGTAAGTGAAATCATCATGAGATGTGGTAGTTTTTGCAACGTACCATTGATCGGATCAAAAGGTTGTATAAGCTATAACCCTATACTAGCTATATGATAATTTGAGTACCCAATGTTAGGGAAACCTGAAGACAAAGAACTAGAAGAAATGATCCTCCATGAGAGAGGTGCCAAATATCCCTCACTTCTTTGTCAGATTGTACGATCTTGGCAGAAAGTTCATACTAAAGGATCAGATTTGAGAAGAAGGGATGGTGTGACCAGGATGCCTTTTCGGCAGTGGGTTCTAGAGAGGGTCAAAATAGTTAAGCTCCCCTTTTCTATTGAGGCACCTCCTAAACTCACCACTCCGCAACCGGTACCCGTATCAGTCGAAGAAGTGGAAGAGATGAGAGTCAAGATAGCCCAGCTAGGGAAAGAAAACGAAGATTTACAAGTCAAGCTTCAAACCGTGACTAATGAAAAGAATCACATGAGGTATGAGATTGAGAGAAAGGATAAGCGAATTGAAGAGATGGGAAGCAAGATTAGTGAAGAAAAGGGTAAAAGGAAAAGGACCAAAGTATGTATCAACCAGGCTGACAGTTGCTTAGAATCCCTTAAAGAGCAGCTGGACCACGCTCATAGAAAATGGCGAGAGAATGAACAGTGGTATCTTCTAGCCACTAAACAGAATAAGGAGATCAGGGAGACATTAGGAGCTGAAATCAAGACACTTGGTGCTGCACTACGTCAATCAAGAGCTGACGAGGATAGAGAACATCAACTCAAGGAAGAAGCCCTAAACTCATCTTAGGTTAAACCAGAAGACTGGCGTAAGATATGTGCTGACATGGATGGGCTCAAGAAGTTTATTAAGTATCAGGAGAATCAGATAGGAGCTATCAAGGAAGACCAAGCAATTTGGTCTACTGCAAGAGACCAGTTAGCTTGTGATGTTGCGGCATATGAGCAATCCATTCACATCATGAAGGATAACCGAGATGCATACCGCAACAAACTAAATGGGTTGGTGGAATTTTGTAACTGGTTGGCCAAAGATCTGATATGGAAACATCGAGATGCTATGGAAGCCATAGATGACTCTACCGCTCCGGCTATTTATGAGTTCATATGTGTGTGCAAGGAAATGTTGACAAGATTCAAGGAAGAGCTCAAGGAGCGTGAATCACGAAGAAATGAAGCTTGAAGTTTTCTTTGTTTTTCTATTATTTTTCGCAAATTTATATTCCTGGATGGATTGTACTCTG
This sequence comes from Lathyrus sativus, assembly GCA_963859935.3. Lineage (NCBI taxonomy): Eukaryota > Viridiplantae > Streptophyta > Magnoliopsida > Fabales > Fabaceae > Lathyrus > Lathyrus sativus. Next base: position 611,265,658 of record OZ012739.1, read on the forward strand.
TTTATGTTGGAACAATTTGAATGAATGAGGAGTAGTCTTTTTAATTTTGTTCTTGTGCTGTTTGAATGATTGATAAATAATCGTTGGTATAAATGCTTCCCTAAAAAATAATAATAATAATAATAATAAAACGCAATCATAATCATAAGCATAAACATAAGCATTTTGCACCTTCGCCCGACATTACAACTCATTGGACTTTTCCTTTCTACCTTCAGCATTTGAAAGTTGACTACCCGACATCGCTACGAGACCAGGCGCAATTTTCAAATGACGCTTGAACAAATGGAAGAGACTCAGAACACCATGAGGGGCGACATCGACGCTCTCAAGATGAAGATGGATCAGCCGCTGGAGACAATGCTGACGTTAGCCCAAAAAGAAAACAATGATGAGACTTTTGCTAATGCCAAGAAGGTGGCTGACAATATAGGAACTTCTGGGATTATTAAAACCCCCCATGTGGACCTTGTCGACCGTTCCATATCCGCGCGTCAGGGCTCTGAAGCAGACATGGATGAACAATATGATGCTTTTTACCAACCTCCACCACCTCCTCCTCAACACAGTATGGGGGTTACTAATGACCTTGCTGCAGATAGACTATGAACTGTTGAAGAGAAAATCAAATCATTGGAAATCAAGAAGACTCCAGGGTTGGATGCTGTTGACATGTGTCTAGTTCCGGGATTGGTGATACCAAAGAAATTCAAAGTCCCAGACTTTGAGAAGTACAAGGGGGTCAGCTGCCCCAAAACCCATCTAAGAGCGTACTGTCGCAAGATGGCGGCTCACATTGATAACGACTTGATCTTAATACACTACTTCCAAGATAGCCTCAGTGGGGCATCATTGGAATGGTATATGCAGTTAGAAAAAGGGCAAATCAGCACGTGGAGAGATCTAGCAGATGCGTTTTCACAACATTATCAGTATAATACTGATTTGGCACCGAATCGCACGCAGTTGCAAGATATGACTCAACGTAACAACGAGTCATTTAAAGAGTATGCCCAAAGGTGGAGGGAGTTGGCTGCCCGTGTTCAACCATCATTGCTGACCAAGGAGTTAACTGACATGTTTATGGGAACTCTACAACCTCAGTACTTGGATCGCATGCTTGGGTCCAGTTTCCCTAACTTTGCTGAAGTGGTGTCAGTAGGTGAAAGAATCGAGAGCACTTTGAAAAAGAACAAGGCTGCGGTCCCAATGAATGGAGGAAGAAAGCCTTTTATAAAGAAAAGGGAAGATGAGGCTAATGCCGTGATGAAAGGACAAAGGGGCAGAGCTCCGGTGGATATCCAGTATCAACAAGTAGCTGCAGTAGCCCAAGCTCCCTACCAACAACCAGCTCAACAACAGAATCAACAACAGAATTATCAGAGAGTTCCTCCACCGCAATATCAGAATGCTCCGGCCCAGAGAAAGCAAAGGCCGAGACAGCCAAGAAGACAACTCGACCCGTTGCCTATGTCATATGGACAAATTTTTGCTCAGCTAAATCAGAGTGGACACTTAACGTTGCGAGATTTACGTCCGGCAATTTTTCCATATCCTCCTAGGTACGATGCCAATGCTCATTGTGAGTTCCATAAGGGAGCCTCTAGACACTCCATAGACAACTGCTATGCGTTTCAGAACAGGGTGCAAGACTTGATAGAGTCCAAAGATCTCACTTTTACACCTAGAGGTGCCAATATTACGAAGGATCCGTTACCCAAACATGGAGGTCCTTCTGTCAATGTTGTGGAAGAGAATAGTGGTTTGAGACTAATTACAAATGTTGAAGATGTCCGCACTCCAATGGCCGTTATTGGAGAACAATTGAAAAGAAGTGGGATGATTCCCCAAGAAGAAGTGGAGAATTTGACTGACGAAGTGGTAAAGAGACATTTACAAAGGTTCATAGAACATGGAATAATACAAATAGAACAAAGAGATTCGAACGTGTCTGCTATTGATATTCAGTATGATGAAACAAGTGCTTATCCGACAAGGCAACTTCGACCAACGCCAGTAGTCTTACAGTATGATCCTTCGGAAGCCTTTCAACAGAGGCCCGCCCGACCAGCACCTGTGATTATGCAATATAATGAAGATGACGTCAGTAGACAAAGAGCAGCACGACCAACTCCAGTGGTAATAGAGTATTCTGTCAATGAATCTGAGCCCAAAGTTTTTAAACATAGGCCAGAGAGACTAGTGATTAAGTATGACGCTGCCAAATGTGATGCAGTTGTTGGGCCTAGTGGGATGACTCGTAGCGGTCGTTTATTTGCCGCCAAACCAGTGGAAGTGCCATCTAGAAATAAAGAAAAAGCTACAGTTGAACTGCCAAGTATTGAGCCACCCGTTGAGGTATCATCACCGAAGGCAGCAGTTACGCTAAAGGAAACTGAGGAGTTTTTGAAGATCATCAGAAAAAGTGATTACAAAGTGATTGATCAACTAAACCAGACTTCGGCCAGAATTTCCATGCTCTCGTTGTTACTTAGTTCAGAGGCCCACAGGTTATCTTTAATGAAGGTGTTGAGCGCCGCGCATATTGCTAAAGATATCACCGTAGCCCAGTTCGATGATGTGATAGCTAGCGTAACAACCGGAAACTTTCTTGGGTTTAATGATGATGACCTGACTGCAGAGAAGAGAAACCACAATAAAGCTCTCCATATTTCTATCAAGTGCCAAGACACATTGATATCCCGAGTCTTAGTGGATACAGGTTCTTCTTTGAATGTGCTTCCCAAGGTCACCCTGGAGAGAATGCCAGTAAAAGGAGTTAGCATGAAGCCAAGTGCTCTGGTAGTCAAAGCTTTTGATGGTTCTAGGCGTGTTGTGATTGGCAATGTAGACTTGCCAATAAAAATCGGGCCAACTGTCTTCACTATTACTTTCCAAGTAATGGATATTTATCCAGGGTACAGCTGTCTATTAGGAAGACCTTGGATTCATTATGCAGGAGTTGTTACCTCCACCCTTCACCAGAAGCTAAAATTTGTCAGTAATGACAAGGTAGTTCAGATTGGAGGAGAGGAGGATATCTTGGTTAGCCACTTGACGTCCTTCAGGTACATTGAAGTTGAAGGGGAAATGGTGGAAACTCCTTTTCAGTCTTTCGAAATGGTGAATACATTAGCAGTGCAGCGAATTTCAGATAGTCAGAGTTCAAGATCAGCAATGGCCTCTTATGAAGAGGCTAAGATGGTTGTAGATGAAGGGAACGCCCAAGGCTGGGGCAAAATGGTGGAAGTGGCTGAAAAGTTCGACAAATTTGGGCTAGGATACCATCCTTCGTCCAACACAGCAATGGTTGCACGTGACAGGAAGCAGATTCCTCTTGTAGCAGAAGTTTTCAAGAGCGCTGGGCATATCTTCGATCATACCTCCGCCATGGTAATTGAAGATGAGGCTGATGACAAAGGAGTCTCCGCAAGCTGGATCCGACAGGCTGAACCTGGTGAAGAATTGAAGAACTGGAAGACCATCGAAATATCCCAATTCTTCCCTCTTCAAAAGTAAAGTTTTAATTAATTTTCAAAACCCTACGCTCTGCCCAAGGCGTAGTGGAGCTTTGTATCGGGCCTCCTGATGTTTCGAAACATGTTTAACGTGAATAAATTTTGATTTGCATTCAATTATTTTGCTCATTTTCTTTTCTACTTTTTCATAATTAATGGCATTTCTTTCACGCACTCACTTTCCTAAATAAGCTGCATAAATCATAAACATGCAGAGACACTACCGAGGTCCTTGATATCGACACTGCTATAGGCCTTTATGATTTTGATTTTCCAATATACCGAGCGGATGAGGAAGACGAGGATGAGCTCCCCAACGAATTGGCTAGGTTGCTGCAGCAAGAAGAGAAGGTCATTATGCAGCATAAAGAGGATGTCGAGATTATCAACTTAGGTTCAGAAGAAAATAAAAGGGAGATAAGGGTTGGCGCGTCTCTTCAGGATACTGTCAAGGTAAAGTTGGTAGGGATCCTTCGAGAATATGTTGATGTGTTCGCATGGTCGTATCAGGACATGCCTGGTCTAGATACGAACATCGTTGTACACAAGTTGCCACTCAAAGAAGAGTGTCATGCCGTCAAGCAGAAGTTGAGAAGAACCCGTCCTGATATGGCTCTGAAAATCCGTGATGAAGTCCGAAAACAATTCGATGCAGGATTCTTAGCAGTGGCCAAATATCCGCAATGGGTTGCAAATATCGTTCCAGTGCCGAAGAAGGATGGAAAGGTCCGTATGTGTGTGGATTACCGCGACTTAAACAGAGCAAGTCCTAAAGATGATTTTCCATTGCCTCATATTGATGTGTTGGTAGATAATACAGCTCAGTTCTCCATTTTTTCCTTCATGGATGGATTCTCTGGTTACAATCAAATTAAGATGGATCCAGATGACATGGAAAAGACCACGTTCATTACACCATGGGGCACATTCTGTTACAAGGTAATGCCATTTGGCTTGAAGAACGCTGGGGCAACATACCAACGTGCAATGGTAACACTCTTTCATGATATGATTCATAAAGAGATCGAAGTGTACGTTGACGACATGATTGCTAAGTCCCAGACTGAAGATGAACATTTGGTTAATTTGGAAAAATTGTTCGCCAGACTGAGGAAGTTCAAGTTGAGACTTAATCCCAACAAATGTACGTTCGGGTGCGGTCTGGAAAGTTGTTGGGCTTTATCGTAAGCCAGAAAGGGATCGAGGTGGATCCTGATAAAGTAAGGGCGATTCAGGACATGCCTGCCCCAAAGATCGAAAAGGAGGTCCGTGGATTTCTAAGGAGGTTGAATTATATCGCAAGATTTATTTCGCATCTCACAGCCACTTGCAAGCCAATCTTTAAGTTACTCAAGAAAGATCAGCCGGTTGTATGGAATGATGAATGCCAAGGGGCATTTGATGCAATCAAAGAATATTTGCAAGAACCACCGATCTTGATACCACCAGTTCTTGGAAGGCCGCTCATTATGTACTTAACTGTGCTAGAAGAATCCATGGGTTGCGTATTGGGACAACAAGATGATTCATGCAAGAAAGAACATGCTATATACTATCTCAGCAAAAAGTTTAACGACTGTGAGACTAGATACTCTTTGCTTGAGAAAACTTGTTGTGCACTTGCATGGGCTGCTGGACGCCTTAGACAATATATGCTGACACACACCACATACTTAATCGCTAAGATGGATCCAATCAAGTACATCTTTGAGAAGCCTGCTCTTACCGGTAGGATAGCCCGATGGCAAATGCTTTTGTCTGAATACGACATCCAGTATGTCGCTCAGAAGGCTATCAAAGGCAGTGTGCTAGCGGACCATTTGGCCCACCAACCCGTGGAAGACTATCAGCCGTTGAGGTTCGACTTTCCAGAAGAAGATATTATGATGGCGAAAGATTACGAGGAGCCAGGGCCAGATGAAGGGCCAGAACCAGGGGAGCGGTGGACTCTTATGTTCGATGGTGCTTCTAACTCTTATGGACATGGAATTGGGGCAGTGATTACATCTCCCAAAAATTTTCACTTGCCGTTTACGGCCAAACTCTGTTTCTCGTGCACTAACAATATAGCAGAATACGAGGCATGTATACTAGGGCTAGAAGAGGCCATTAACTTGAGAATCAAAACTCTCGATGTGTTTGGAGATTCTGCTCTGGTAATTTACCAGATAAGAGGCGATTGGGATACAAAGCATGAAAATCTAATTCCATACCGGGATTATGTGGCCAAATTGCTTCCCCGATTCGATGATATCACTTTTGCTCACATACCTCGAGAAGAGAATCAAATGGCTGACGCTTTGGCAACTCTAGCATCCATGTACAAGTTGATATGGCCAAATCATAGACCATCTATTGATTTGCGACGCTTTGAAGAGCCCGCGCATTGTCTGACTGCTGATAAAGATGCAGATGAAAAGCCGTGGTTTTATGATATAAAGTGATATCTTGAAAAGCACGAATATCCTGAAGGAGCTCTGGGTATCGACAAAAGAACTTTGCGAAGATTGGCATCCAACTTCTTCCTCAACGGAAATGTATTGTACAAGCGCAACCATGACACTGTTTTGCTCAGATGTGTGGAGAAACGTGAAGCCGAACAAATTCTAAAAGACATTCATGAGGTCTGCTTTGGAACTCATGCGAATGGACATACCATGGCAAAGAAAATATTGAGAGCGGGCTATTATTGGCTTACCATGGAGGCAGATTGTTACCATCATGCTCGAACTTGTCACAAGTGCCAAATATACTCTGATAAGATTCATGTACCCACCACTCCACTGAACGTCTTAACCTCACCATGGCCCTTCTCCATGTGGGGAATAGATATGATTGGGATGATTGAACCAAAAGCTTCAAACGGACATCGCTTCATACTTGTGGCTATAGACTATTTCACTAAGTGGGTTGAAGCTGCTTCATATACCAACGTTACTAAGCAAGTAGTCGCTCGCTTCTTGAAACACAACATTATATGCAGATATGGAGTGCCTAACCGCATCATCACTAACAATGGGTCGAATCTCAACAACAAAATGATGGACGAGTTATGCGCCAGTTTTAAAATAGAACACCATAACTCGACACCATATAGACCCAAAATGAATGGAGTCGTAGAATCAGCCAATAAAAATATCAAGAAAATCATCCAGAAGATGGTGGTCACGTACAAAGATTGGCACGAGATGTTACCTTTTGCACTACACGGCTACCGTACTTCGGTACGAACTTCAACAGGGGCAACTCCCTACTCGTTTGTTTATGGCATGGAGGCAGTTCTCCCAATAGAGGTCAAAATTCCTTCGCTGAGGGTTTTAATGGAAGCTCAACTTGATGAAGCCGAATGGGTCAAGACGAGGTTTGAAGAACTTAATCTCATTGAGGAAAAGCGCTTGACATCCGTATGCCACGACCAACTTTATCAGCGAAGAATGAAGAGAGCCTTCGACAAAAGAGTGCATCCCAGGACATTCGCACAAGGAGACTTAGTACTCAAGAGGATCATGGCTATGTATAATGAATCTAGGGGCAAATGGACGCCAAATTATGAAGGCCCATATGTGGTAACAGAAGCATTCTCTAGTGGTGCCCTAAAGCTCGCAACCATGGATGGGGAGGAGTTACCTTATCCAGTGAATGCAGATCTGGTCAAACGATACTTTGCCTAAAAAAGTGGAATAGTAGAGCCGCTAAGTCGAAAACCTAAAAGGGCGACTTAGGCAAAATTGGCTATCTCGGTGAACCGAAAACCCGAAAGGGCGGTTCAGGCAAAAAATTAGGGATAAAATAAGAATAGGCCCGCTGAGTTGAAAACCCGAAAGGGCGGCTCAGGCAAAAAAGGGCATCCCGGTGGATTGAAAACCCGAAAGGACGATCCAGGCAAAAGTTAGGGGCAAAATTCAAAGGCAAAGTATCCATTATGCATGATCACTTAACCCTAGTACATTATCAAGAGACATGATTAAGCCGACCATTTTTTTCCCTATGAAGCAAGGTGTTGAAGACTTCCAAAGTTATAGGGACTATAGCAGTGTCCAAACTCAAAGGGGCTCTAATTTTTGCCATTATGTTTTTTTTGCACTATAATCACCTCATTAAGGGATTATATCTTTGTATATTTACCCATTCAAGGGTCAAATCAATATAAAGAGAGATTTCTCAATTAAATTGTGCTCACTCTTTTACTTTATCTGATTGTTTGCAAATTAATTTTATTTTGATAATTTGTGTTCGAAACTTCAGCTAAAAAATAAAAATATAACTTTTTGACAAGGTATAGAACTTGTTTTGATGTTAGAAGATATTGGGGAAAATAGATGGTCTCCAAGAAAAATATCGACAGGTAGAAGCATTGAATTAGTCGTCAGCTGCCTAAGCTTGCCATCATGAAAAGCTTTTCCTTTCTAAAGGGTTTATATGATGTGGTTCCCCCCAGCATCGAGTTCAAAAACTAAATTGGGGCAATCAATTCCCCCGATCGTCATGGAGTATCTAAATCTAGGATGTCGAGTAGTCTAATCCTCTCACTACCCCACAGAAAGTCCAATCTTTTATTGGCAACATCAAAAAGCCACTCCAATTGGCACCTTAAATTCACCCTAAAAGTCCAGTCTTCATTGGCAACCACTAAAAGTCCACCCTCGTTGGCATCCTCAATAACCAAAGTCCAAACCATTTGGCAACTACCAAATCCAATCCCTGGTGATGTCCCCGACAGGATTTTATCCCCGGCATACCTGGTCGCTGCATTATCATAAGCACGACATACAACCTCATATCATAATCATATCAAGCATTAACATATCATTCGCATTCGCATCGTGCACTCCCTAGCAGTTGCACCTTAGTTGCATGTTTGGGCATCACAAAACATTACATTGCATAGCAATATGGCAGGATCCAGGATCAGTTCGCGAGCATCTTGGTCAGTCCTCCGGTGAAGTTGGTAGTATGAATCTGAAAAGAGTTAATACCCCACGAGTTCAGGGAATTCTGCTCCCCAGCAAGTCATTCTTCAACTATGCAGTTGATGATGATAATCCTCAGCAACTATTGCTCTGGTGGTTTCTCAAGCAGAGGTCATCTTAGAGAGTTTGTTGAAGATTTCTCCCCTGCAGAGTTTGGACAACGCTGTTCCTTTAATAGGAATTTTAGCTCAACTATTCCTCAGCAAAATTATCACTCGAGATACTGCTTTGGTATCATCGAAGAGCCTTAATGGATAAGGTACTGCTTCGACCACCCGAAGAATCTCAAGTTTTGTTCGAGATACTGCTTTGGTATCATCGAAGAGCCTCAATGGATAAGGTACTGCTTCGACCACCCGAAGAATCTCCAGTTTTGTTCGAGATACTGCTTTGGTATCATCGAAGAGCCTTAATGGATAAGGTACTGCTTCGACCACCCGAAGAATCTCAAGTTTTGTTCGAGATACTGCTTTGGTATCATCGAAGAGCCTTAATGGATAAGGTACTACTTCGACCACCCGAAGAATCTCAAGTTTTGTTCGAGATACTGCTTTGATATCATCGAAGAGCCTTAATGGATAAGGTACTGCTTCGACCACCCGAAGAATCTCAAGTTTTGTTCGAGATACTGCTTTGGTATCATCGAAGAGCCTTAATAGATAAGGTACTGCTTCGACCACCCGAAGAATCTCAAGTTTTGTTCGAGATACTGGTTTGGTATCATCGAAGAGCCTTAATGGATAAGGTACTGCTTCGACCACCCAAAGAATCTCAAGTTTTGTTCGAGATACTGCTTTGGTATCATCGAAGAGCCTTAATGGATAAGGTACTGCTTCGACCACCCGAAGAATCTCAAGTTTTGTTCGAGATACTACTTTGGTATCATCGAAGAGCCTTAATAGATAAGGTACTGCTTCGACCACCCGAAGAATCTCAAGTTTTGTTTGAGATACTGCTTTGGTATCATCGAAGAGCCTTAATGGATAAGGTACTACTTCGACCATCCGAAGAATCTCAAGTTTTGTTCGAGATACTGCTTTGGCATCACCGAAGAGCCTTAATAGATAAGGTACTGCTTCGACCACCCGAAGAATCTCAAGTTTTGTTCGAGATACTGCTTTGGTATCATCGAAGAGCCTTAATGGATAAGGTACTGCTTCGACCACCCGAAGAATCTCAAGTTTTGTTCGAGATACTGCTTTGGTATCATCGAAGAGCCTTAATGGATAAGGTACTGCTTCGACCACCCAAAGAATCTCAAGTTTTGTTCGAGATACTGCTTTAGTATCATCGAAGAGCCTTAATGGATAAGGTACTGCTTCGACCACCCGAAGAATCTCAAGTTTTGTTCGAGATACTGCTTTGGTATCATCGGAGAGCCTTAATGGATAAGGTACTGCTTCGACCACCTGAAGAATCTCAAGTTTTGTTCGAGATACTGCTTTGGTATCATCGAAGAGCCTTAATGGATAAGGTATTGCTTCAACCACCCAAAGAATCTCAAGTTTTGTTCGAGATACTGCTTTGGTATCATCGAAGAGCCTTAATGGATAAGGTACTGCTTCGACCACCCAAAGAATCTCAAGTTTTGTTCGAGATACTGCTTTGGTATCATCGAAGAGCCTTAATGGATAAGGTACTGCTTCGACCACCCGAAGAATCTCAAGTTTTGTTCGAGATACTGCTTTGGTATCATCTAAGAGCCTTAATGGATAAGGTACTGCTTCGACCACCCGAAGAATCTCAAGTTTTGTTCGAGATACTGCTTTGGTATCATCGAAGAGCCTTAACGAATGAGGGATTGCTTCGACCACCCAAAAAGGTTCGTTTATGCCACTTTTGTATCGCGAAGGACCTTAACGAATGAGGGACTGCTTCGACCACCCAAAGAGGTTTGTTTATACCTACTTTGGTACCACGATGGACCTTAACGAATGAGGGATTGCTTCGACCACCCAAAGAGGTTTGTTTATACCTACTTTGGTATCGCGAAAGACCTTAACGAATGAGGGACTGCTTCGACCACCCAAAGAGGATCGCTTATACTACTCTGGTATCGCGAAAGACCTTATTAGATAAGGGACTGCTTCGACCACCCAGAGAATATCAGGTTATCTTATTCATCCTATTAACCCACTCATGGTACTTTTTACTCCTCTACTGGACAAATTTCGGGGTCTTCTTGTATCTAATTGACTTCCACCTTAAAATGAACGCCATGCGGTTCATTTGCTCAGGTTTAAGGCAATTAGATAGGGGCATCTGTCATACCCCAAATTTGTCCTACGGTATTTAAATGGATGTTTGACTGTTTCACAATTTCTGGCCATGATTCTCTAAGACTTCGTTTATAAAGACTTTATATGTACTCATTATGGTTATAATCCCTAGCAATTTATGTGGGAAGAGCGTGCCTCCAGCCCCTTATACCCAAACTCATATGTGTCATCGTTATCACGATCAGACAGATGTGATATGGCCAACGACATCAAATACATGATTGGATATGTCTCGCAGCATACTTGTTGGATTTCAAGAAATTTAAACCCTATTTCCACTTGACTACAAATTTCTCTAAAGGTTGTTTAAGCCTCATTACAAGTTGTTTGTTATGATCTGCCCTTAATTCAAGTTGTTCAAAGATTCTTCACATGATGCTTCTCAACACGTTCGATTTAGCCTCCGGCTTTGTTTGAATTGATTGCAAGCGTCAAGCTATGTTTGGATTCTAAATCAGTTTGTGACAAACTTAGATTTAGCTCGCCGATTTCAAATCATAATTGAATTAGAAAATCAGTTTATGACAAACTTAGATTTAGACTGTAAACTTCAAGTCATGTGGAGATTTTATGCAAAACATAATTTGAGTTTGTGTCAAGTTACAACGAGAGGGCCATAAGCATCAAATCGTCTCAAGCCATAAGCCAGGATGGGTGAATGATCAGTTCCAAAACGTAAACTTAATTTGCTGCAAGCTGTGTCGTTTAAATCTAGTTGATTTCAGGGTGGTTTCAACTCATGTCTTAAAAATTGGTGTAACTTGACTCAAGCTATCATTTAATGTAGCTTTAAGGACGTATATGGTTGTTATAAAGAATTAAGGGAGATTAGTGATGATGGTCAAAATTTTTGCAAAGGATCCAATGTTACAAAATGTTTTAGATAGTCCTAAGCCATGTTTAGATTTCATTTTCACACTAAGGATGGGAAATATTTTTACCAAAAGTTGCAACTACATCATTTTAAAATCATGATGTATGTTCAATTCATGTTCCATCCAGAACCAGTTCAAGCATGGGCTTCAAAAAGTATATTGCGTCACGAGTTATCGTGTAAGGCGTAATCAACCATTTTAAAGAAAAAGAGTAACATTCATAAACCAGTTTGAGTTTGTACAAAGGTTTATTATCTGAAGTTGAAATTACAAATTCAAGTATTGTTACAAGGAATTAATATTCGAAGATTACAAATACTGAAAAGTTGGATGTCAAGGCCGTTACAAGAAAGCAGCAACTTTACGAGACCATTATACCCTTCAACCTTCACGTTATATTGAAATCGGTATGAATAGTGCCTGAAAGGACATGAATTTATCGCCAATATTCACTAAGGTTGTCTACCAGGTCATTTCTTGTAAGGATTCATTCAAACTGCCACTTTCATAAAGAGCTTCCTTAACACAAACTCTTTAGAATATGTATGAAATAAAGTACAAAATACAAAAGAAGAGAGATAGAGCCTATGGACAGAAAAAACAATTTCCTTCTGGAGTGGAGTTTAGTTAGTGTGCGTGCAAAGGCTAAATTAGTTTATATGGTGTCTGGAATCATGAAAAACCAACGGTTAAGGAAACCATGCTATTGTCTCTCTTGCAGATAGTCAAGTGCCTTCCAACATTTGGCCAGAACATTGTGGAGTATGCAGAACTCGTCACTTGGTTGCTTGGAAGATCCCCATATACCAGTTCAAAACACAAGATTTCTGAACTTGTTGACTGATGCTTGACTCATGATGTAATTAGATGTATCTTTGAGACTCTTCATTCACAGAAGGAGCTGTTAGTTAACCATCCAAATTCTCGCATATGTAATACTTTGAGTGGTTTAGTTGGAATTTGATGGATACTACCTTGAGAGTGAACCTTGCGTTGCCTGCAGCGCTCCAGAAGTACCTTACGGCAGGATGGAGCTGGAATCACTGAAATCAGAAACAAAATTCACTGATAATCGCATCCAGACTGTGACCACGAATGTTCATGATACCAGAAAGACAAAACCAATGAAAGTTTTTGAACCTATACTATAATAACAGACCAGTTACCGACTTATCAGAGTTGAAAAAAATAAATGGTCTTTATGGAAGCAAGTTGTCATCTTGCATTTGATCAGACTGAGTTTAAAGTTGAAATTCATATCCCAATTACAGGTTGTAACTTCATGATTGAACTGGATTCATTCTATGAAAATCTCCGGGCTTTTTCTCTCGAACCGTTGCAATGCCTACGTTGTAGTCGTCTAGTCACAGATAAGCATGGTATACGTGGAAACTGTCATGAAAATGCATATCATTTATAGGAGAAATACCATGATTCATTTACTTGTGCCAAGCTGACTCCATGTCGCAGTTTCCTCTCCATCAAACATCATCAAGAGTCTCCAAATGAGGCATTACCGAAAAGATGTCCAAGTTGATTCACAACCTTGCCAATACCTTCAACCGCCTTCAGGATTCCCACTCCTATATCCTATAACCGAAACCTGAATCAGTTCAAAGTGACTGAGTTATGGGAGAACAAACACGATAAGAGGTGCCATAAATGATTGAATAACTACCTCTCCCAAAATTATGCTTGCCTCATGTGTTGAAACATAAGAATTGAAGAAGTCCACAATACTGTGATTACATGAGCCCAGAATTCTCAGTAGATGCCAGATGGTTCAGTAAAATGTTGATGCTTCTATTCAGCTACATGCTCCAAACTCCTGCTAGAGTATCCTTAGAAGCCTAGCCACCTTTCACAATCAAGTTCACATTGATGTCCATTATGCAAGTTAAAGCTCCTGGAGCTTGAGACCTTCGAATAACAAGCACCACGCAAGGAAAAGCTGGCGCGAGTTCGTTATTGGTCTTTCTCCTCGTCGTATCAAACCATTGTTAGGCCTGCACTCCCATCACGCATATCACGCATACATGAGATGAAAAGATATAGTATGATCAGTATGGGCAGGAGTCATGACAAATTACAAGGAAAAAACACAATTGTTAATTAAGTTTTGAAGAGGATTTTTTTTCAAACAATACAAAAGGGTACAGTCCTGTCCATGCTCTAAAAGTTTCCAGCTTCATCACCAATGCGGACTGCTCCCACTTCCATGTGCCCCTGTACCTGGAATCGAAACCAGATTTGACAAAATGATTCAAAACTCAAAACTACAAGATATTTTACATAGGGTACCAAAACTTAAATTGCAAGTAGTTCAACTTAATTTACAAACACCAAAGCTTATCTTGCAAGATTCAAAGTTCCAAGTGCTAAATATTGGAGTTATAAATTACATGATAAAGAAGATTAAAATGGATTCAAAGTCCAATAACTACGTACTGCTGTCAGCAAGCCTATACCTAAAAGAGTGAACTTCAGTCCGACCAAGATCTTGTTCCAAGGTCGTCATCATCCTTCAATTACATTCATGTCCATAATGTCTGTATTGTCATCACATGATCTACAAGAGTGAACCAAGAATAATGGATGAGTATACTCAAAATGGCAAGTGATTCAAATGACTTAAAAGGATTCTTTACCTTCAAACTGAGGTCATAACATCTTCTCGCGTATCAGCCAAGCTGCATCATCTGTTTTACCACCACCCTCATGGGCCGTTCGCATCCTTGCGTCTTGCTAAAGAAGAGTAGAAGAACAAAACAAATCACATGCCAAGATACCAAGTTCCAAATTGTTCATTTAAGAAGTTTCACTCTATAAAGGAACAACATCTTGAATCTTTAATATTGCCTCGGATGGTCCAAACTGAGGCAACAAATGAAGGGAGATACACCAAGTTCTCAGCGGGAAATCTAATGGAAGGACTTTCTGTTATGAAAAAATAAGAAAGAGTCAGCAGAGGACAACTTAATTCAACTGTCACATTAGAAATAATTCCAGCACAGTAAAAATGCAGAAATCACAAGTTACACGTAGTAAAAAAATCAGATATTTTTCAAAACACTACAGACAAACCAGCGAGTCACTATCACCCAAATCCCAGAAAAGCAAAAATTATGGTATAGCACATAACAAAATTGTACTACCCAATACACCTCATCGTCCTACCTCACACGAATCAAGCTTTTTTTTTTTCCAGCAAATTTTGATTTCTCACACGTATCAAAAAACCCTAAAAATCCCCTATAAATATAACCCCCAAATATTTGCAAAAAGGAGGAAGAAAACCTAACGATACTCTGCCAGAATATAATCCCAACCTATCCTAAAGCTCAGATTCTCATAAAGCTTCTCAGAGTTTCGCATTGAAATTCTAAGATAGTGAGCTCGACCAAAACCACGCATTCAAGGTGTAAACATTTTTCAGCAAATCACAGCCCAAACATGGAAAGGAAAAGAAGCATACAGCAACAACATAAAGGAGTGTAACGCATTAAAAACATCACACAAACCTCCTGGAGAAACCATCTTGGTCAGAAAGCTCTCCGGAACTTCGGACTCAGGTAAAGTTCTGTTTACGCTATTTCTCTGCTGATGGTCGTTGTTATGACTCTTTGATTATGATTGCCATCCCGCGTCTTTATCATTTTACTTCTTGTTCAATAATGGCTGATGACATGCTTTGAATCTCAATGGTTCTTCGAGCCTGAGAACTAGATTTCAAGATCTCTAGTATCTAACCCTCATGTATCTCCAAATCCTATATTAGAACCATATGAGGGATTTTAGGTTTTTCGTTTTGGTTATAGTGGGAAAATGTTTAGGATTTGTGGAAGACATTTGGGAATTTCTGAGTAAATTTCAATGTTTCATTCTTGCATAGTTGAGTTTGTTTTTGAGTTATTTGTTTTCATGGAGATTAGAAATTTAGAGAAAGAGAAGAGGAAAGGGAATGGGACGGACGAAGTGAGGGGAGAGGTTTGGATTTTGTGTCTTTTAAAAAAGGCTGGTTCTCTCTTTTAATGCATCGGAACCAGTGTTAATTAGGATAAGGGAGGTCTTGAAAATTGTTTTTTTTAGGTTTATCAACAGCAATTAATTTTATGTTATTAAATGATGCACTGCCATTGATGATGGGGAAGAGACCAAGACGATTTGGTCTTTCTTTGGCTGTTGATGTTTACACGCACGTGTAAGAATAAGAGGCTAACTGCCTCTTCATTTTCTTGGCTGTTTATAATCACTTTGGGTTTCGAAAGTGGGTACCTTTGGGCCGTATGGGCCCTTGTGGTATGACCTCTTTGTTTGCTTCTATTAGCACCCCAACATGTCTTTGATTTAATATAGTTAACCATGTTCCTATATATAATCAAGTCAATATTAGTGATATTTTTATTAGTTTTTTTGGATTTTATTTATGATTTATGATAATTAATAATTGCTCTGCAATTTGACTTTATTCATATTCTATTTTATCAAATTTGTTTCCCTTTTATTAAATTCAAAATATTTTATTTGTTTTTTCTTTTAGAAAAAATTAGAATAAATAAAAATCCATTTTTGAATTTATATGAAAGTGGTGGATCCTTGGAGTCTAGCACTCCTTGGATCCTTAAGCGACCGCTCTCGAGGTGCACGCCTTGAGTTGTGGTCACTTCGTCATTCATCGCTAAAACTCCCCAACTTTGTTTAAACCTTTCAAAATAAGTAAACCCTAATTCGAACAATATGCCTACCATAGTTTAACCCACCTACGTCAAACCCAAATTATTTTCTTAAATTAAATTACGAAAGTATCAAATTCTTGGAGTCGCGCATTCCTTGAATTTGGGAGTGACAACTATTGAGGCGTACGCCTCGAATAGTACGCCATTCGAACTTTCGTTTCTAAAATATTTCCATAATTATTTGGACAAGTATTCACTGTCCAACAAACACTATTTCATAATTAATAGGATGAAAAAGATGTCGTTGGGATCTAGCATTCTAATGATATCCCGACTAGTTGATTACGAGGCTGACATCTCGCTTATTGAATAGTCGTCATTCCTCTTAAATTTTCAACCCGTCTAACCTCGTTCCTCACCTTCGTGCGGTCGAGTCTAAACCCTAGTATGTTTCTAAATCGTATGTTAAATTCAAACTATTTTCTTAACTAAATTGCAAAAGAATGGAGTTCTTGGGGTCTCGCATTCCTTGAATTCTTGAGTAACCACTCTTGGGGCGTACGCCTTAGGTTGTGGATTACTCGACCTTTCGTCTATAATATACATGCCCTAACTATTTGGACAAATATCGTCATTGTCCAGTCAAATACAATTTCATAATTAATTGGATGAAAAGGTGTTATTGGGATCTAGCATTCCAACGATACCCCGATTAATTGATTGCGAGGCCGACGTCTCGTTTATCGAGTAATCGTCATTCTCTCTTCAAATATTTAATCCAACTCTCTTCTCTCGCCCTCGTGAGATCGAAACTTCCTCAAACATATTTCATAATTATTCTAATGAAAAAGGTGTCGTTGGAATCTAGCATTCCAATAATGCCCCGATTAATTGATTGCGGGGCTGACGTCTTGTTTATCGAATAGCCGTCATTGTCCATCAAATTACCTAACCATTCCAACCTCTTTCTTGCCCCCCGTGCAATCGAAACCTTAAACCTATTCAAATATATCCCCAAACCAAAACATCCAATACGATAAACACTAAATTCCTCGCCCTCGCGCGATTTCCAACTCAAATACACCTTTTCTGAAAGAGCATTATTTAATCCCTTCTTCCGCGCACAACAAACTCGTGCTTCAGCCTCCCCTAGTGAGCAGACTGGCCAATGTTTAGCAGTTAGAATGCGACCTAAACACTCGTTTGTTTCATAAACCTTTTACCGTAGTTAGCCGAACTACGGCTGCTCTGATTCTTCATTCTCTTCTGAATGTAAGATATGTAGGCACAAGATTGTGATGATCTTGGCGAGCACAATCCCCTTCTTTTCCCGTAGTCCCCCGAACTACGAATGCTCTGATTTTCCACTTCTTACAAGTGAAGATACGTAGGCACAAGGGCCCCAATCCTTGGCGAGCACCCTATCTTAAAACCACCATTCCCCCTATAGGAGAAACCTTAGAAGAAAACAAACAAGCATAGTTAACTTTACTCTTGAATCGAATCAAGAGGTTCCCGTTGAGTACAACGGACATGAGGGGTGCTAATACCTTCCCCTCATGTAATCGACTCCCGAACCTAGAATATTGGTTGCGATGACCATGTTCTTATCTCCTTAAAGGTTTTATCGATATTTTCCTATTCCATCCTTGGAATGAATAAAGTTCGGTGGCGACTCTGTTTCGAACGTATTTTCCGCGTCCATCGCGAGGATCGTGTTTTTCAAGGTACGACACTAGGTTGTGGATTCCTATACCGAAGGTTTGGATTGTTTCTCCAGTTAGGATGGTATATGTTAGTGGATAGGTCAGGAGTGTTATACATATTTTGGTTGTTGCCTTGATTGTAAAGGGTTGCTGCGTATGCTTGGGGCAACTCAGTGATCGACTCATCTTGTAGAATAGGACATGTATCCGTCGAGTGTTCAGGAAAAGTACAAATACCACACAACTTTGTTGTTTGAGCTTTACTCACTGCCAACTGTTTCACTAAAGAATTAAGCTCATCAAATCTAGTTTCTAGAGCTTTATTGGAAAAAGAAACTTGAATCTTATTCACACCTTTCGTTTGGATAAAATTCTTTCTAGTTGTGATCTTTTTGGAGTTAAGTGACATGTTCTCAATAAAGGCTTTAGCAACAACTGGAGTCTTATCAACAAGTGCTCCACCACTAGAGGCATCTAAAATATATCTACCCATTAGTAACAATACCTCATAGAAGTACTGAATAAATGATTGTTTAGAAATCTGGTGAGGAAAACTCGACACTAATTGCTTGAATCTCCCCCAATATTCGGCCAAAGACTCCATGTCAAGCTATCTAATACCACATATTTATTTTCTGATTGATGCAACTCTGAAGGCAGGAAATTATCTTTCTAGGATGACTTTCTTTAAATCATTCCAGGTTGTAATATAATTCAGCTCAATATCATATAACCAGTCTTTTGCAACTCCTTGAAGTGATAAAGGGAATGCCCTTAGCTTGATGTAATCCTCTATGGATCCTTCATTTCTCAAAGGTGTATAACACACAGCCTAAAATTCCTTCAAATGCATATGCGGATTCTCACCTGCAAGACCACTAAACCTTGACAATAAGTGTATTAAACCAGATTTAAATTCAAAAGGTACAACAACAACAGGATACTCAATACATAAAGCATTATAATTCAGATCAGGGGCAGCAAGTTCTCTAAGAGTTCTTTTATCAACTATGTTAAACGTAATAGAAAAAAAGCAACAAAGAATGAGAAAACACAGAACGAATTCAGCAATGCAGTAACAATTAGAAAAATATTGACAATGTCCTTATTAAGCAGAAACAATTGGACAACAAAGAAAACAATTAGAATAAGATAGAAAAAATATACAGAAACAAGAAATTTAATCTAATTAAGTCAATTAAGAATTTTGAGAGTTTATTCAAATTTTTCTAAAACTATGAAAATAGTAAAAAATTCATAAAAAATAGAAAAATGATGAATTTCAGATTTTTAGGGGGACTTCCCCTATTTTTTTTCTAAATAAAGAGTTAGGATCCCTGATTATTTTTTAAAGAATTTGCCAAAAATCGGACAAATCTAAGACAATTTTCCTAAAAAATGGTTTTTTTACGCTAAAATGCAAAAATACCAGAACGCAAGAACGCTAGGACAAGAAGGATGAAATATAACACATATTACTCTAATATTGGTTAAAAATTACAAGAGTCCCTGACAATGGCGCCAATTTGATCTGTTGTCGCACACGAGGCAAAAACAAGTTTAAAAGTGTAGTTTAGGGTAGCGACACTCGAATGTTGTATCACAAGGACTCTTGTCTTGTTTTTTACCAAACAATTGAAATAATGGGGGATTTTGATTCGAATGAGAATAATTGATTATAAGAAATGATTGTGAAATAAGTGGTTATGAAATAAGTAATTATGAAATAAGCTGATCTATTATTTTGATTTTCTAACTTATCATTGGTTAATATAATTTTCCTGTTCCCTAAGCGTATTTGACCATATTCGGTTACAATACCCACTGACAAGCGCAATTGGTATTATGTGATATATGTTCATATTATCCGAATTAAGCAAACAGATTTAAGCTCTTACAAATTAAGCAAACATGATTTAATCAAACACGATAACGAAAAAGCTACGTTAATGTGATTATAGGTAAGGATCATGCAACAATCAAATTTAATCAACTCTATCTTATAAGAAGCAATAGAATTAAGCAAACGAAAGTAATTGAGTGTCGCTACTGCGAAAATCGGCGCCGGCTTGACAGGAGAGTCGCCACCGTGCGTTATTTATCCCTCAGAGCGGGAAAGGGAACGCTCGAAGTAAACCTCGCAAAGACGGGAAAAGGTATGGTCATCGCAACCAAAACCTGGATTCGGGAGTCGGTTACGCAAGGGGAAGGTATTAGCACCCCTCACGTCCATCGTACTCGATGGGATCCACGCTTGGTGTTTATAGGTAAAAGGGTGTATTATCTATCTACGCTAATGGCTGGTCTGAAAAGAAAATAAAAGGACAGGACTCGACAGAACATACGGTGTTCTGGGCCTACGTATTCCCTCGTGCAATGGGAAAGTCAGAGTCAACGTAGTTCGACTTCCTACGTCTAAACGGGGGAAAGATTGCTCGCCAGGACATCGCGTCCTGTGCCTACGTACTTTCATCTGATATGAAAGATCAGAGCAAACGTAGTTCGGCTAACTACGGGTAAACAGGGGCTCTCACACAGCAGTGAGAAAACAAACTGGTCTCTAAGGCTCGGGAACCTACAACTATGATCTGGTCTCAAATGCACTCGGGCAAGAGAAAGGGAAACAATTAGTCGTTAGCGGGAAAGTCTCGATCGCACAGCCGCGAGAGAACAAAAGGTTAGTCGTTAGTGTGCTCGCTAGGATATCGCATCCTATGCCTACATATCTTCGTCTGGAACGAAGAATCAGAGCAGCTGTAGTTCAGCTAACTACGGATCAAGCTACTCAAACGCTCCTACAGAAAGGAAAGGGAAACTCTAGAACTATAGCTGGAAAAGGGAAATCTACCTACTGCTATCACACCTGGTTGACCGTCCTAATGTCTATCATAACAACTCCTCAGCGGAGAAGTCAGAGCTCCTAAGGGATCATGGCAACAGGACTAGACTACAAACAAGAAACTGCAACGTAAAGAAATACTGAAAATATGCATGAATGCAACAACTAGACAAACAAGGCACAGAGGCAAGGGAGCTCAGCTCTACCAAATACCAACAAGCAAAGCCACGCAATAACAAACAAGCAGAAGGAGGACCACCTCAACTTCTCATGCACACAAAGTCTACTTCTAAGATGCACCTATTCAGAACTACCTGGATGAACACCTAAGTCTAATGCAACACAACATCACACAAGTCAAACAATCCAAAGAGACTAACCCTGAGCAGGGCCTCTAACAAACCTGAAACAATCTCCTAATCTATCTCTAAACAGAACTCTATACAAAGCCCTAAGCAAAGATCTAAGCAACAACTCTACTCAAGACCCTAAGCAAGAGGAATCAATCCCAGTCTCCAAGCTTCAGAACAAGCTTACCAGAGAAAGGAAGCTAAGCAGACAAGCTCATAGTGCTTTCCTCAGGAAAGTACCAGGAGGTTACTACTCAGGAGTCATATCCTATGCGGCTCGACAACTGTGATCAGTTCACATCCCTCCTCAGGAGAAATTAAACTCACATGAAGGCTCCGGCGTCACTGGATACTTGGGAAAGAACCTATATGCACTAAGGGAACTAAGTGAACAGACTCATAGGACCTTCCTCAGGAAAGTACTAGGAGGCTGTCACTTAGGAATCGTATCCTACTTGGCTCAACAACTGTGATCAGTTTACATTCCTCCTCAGGAGAAATTAAACTCACAAGTTGGCTCCAACATCACTGGATACTTAAGAAAACCTAGATAAACTAGTGGAACTAAGTGAATAGACCCATAGGACCTTCCTCAGGAAAGTACTAGGAGGCTTCCACTTAGGAATCGTATCCCATGTGGCTCAACAACATGTGATCAGTTTACATTCCTCCTCAGGAGAAATTAAACTCACAAGTCGGCTCCGACATCATTGGATACTTAAGAAAGAGGTGAGAAGAAAGAATGAAAGTCATTCACAGTGCCTTCCCCAGGAAAGTACCATAAACTCCCTTCAAACTTCAGGATCTCGAACCTCGCAAACAGACAACAAGCTCCTAGACTAAGCCTCAATCCACTGCAACTTTGCAAGCTCCAACAGGACTTCCATCAGCTCCCACCTTCAAGAAGAACCCACAGGCCAACAAAACTTAAGAGACTATCTCTGAAGTTCAACCACAGTTGAACTTCAAAGTAAGAAGTCATCAAGACCTCTCCTATATTCAGGCTCAGACAAATCACATCAGGACACCCTACAAAAATCTATCAAAATTCTAAGGGGAAACCTACATGGCTTTAGGATAACAAACTGAAAAATCAGAGCAAAATTCAACACCAGATGAAAGAAATAAAATCAGCAACACAGATATATCCACAGACCAATTTTTTCAATCATCAATAACAGGGAAAAAATGCAATTAAAATGAAAATGCATGATTAAGCTAATGTTTTTATGCTATAAAATTCTACACTGAATTACGAGTCTACAGAAAAAAGAACGGAATTATTTGACTAAATCTACTATTTTTTGTTAATTTTCTAATGATATGCATGCATTGAAAATATTAAACAAAATCAATTAATTGAAAAATATGCAAAAAATAACAACCAAAAATAAAATGTCATTTTTATTTTTATTTAATTTTCTAAACATTTATGATGAAATGGTAGAAAAAAGAATTATTGAAAAAAAACAATTATTTACAATTTATTATGAATTATTTACAACTATGAAAATATAAAAGAATATCAAAAAATAAAAGAAAATGACATGGGGGTTCAAACAGCAAGATATTCCAGTTATTTCTACATTGGGCCTATGCTGGGGTGGTGCAGAAAGCAAAAGGGCGCAAGGCCCAGGACTTATTATCCAGAAAACACAAAAAACTGAATTGAAACCAGAGGGGGTGCAACGTTAGCAATTTCTAGTTGTTATCTCAATGGGCTTAAAACGAGGGGGTGTTGTTAGCAATTTTGGGGCTTAAGGCCCAATTCAATCCACTCAGGTCTCTCAAACAGGGGGGTGGGGAAGTAGAACATAGGGTATGCATCAGAAAAACACGCGTGGGCCTAAGCCCAATAGCCAACCCTAATCCAAACAAACCCTAATCAAACTATCTTCCCCTCAAAACACTCTGGTACTGTTCACCTAGCGCCGTTCGTTCGTCTTCCTCCTCTCCCTCACCCTATCTCTCACGTCCTCTCTGCAATTCATCCTCATCTCTTAATCTATTCCCAGAAAACAACAAACCTCCACACATCTCACCACACTCAAATGAATCAACACCAAATCTCACAGTTCTCTCACAGATCAAACACGAATCACAAACAACCCTAAACTAGCATTACTTGTAGTGAAAGAAATGAAGCTGAAGCGGTGTTGCCAACATAGACGAACATGAAACAAGTTTGGAAGGCCACGTACCTGGATGAAGCAAGAACAAGCTGAAGGCGTTCTTGAGTTTCGTTGAAGATTCAGATGAAGCTCAGAAAGATCTTTTGGAAAACTAACCGAAGGATGAAGGTCCCTAATGAATCCACGAAAACCTTGACGATTGCTGTTGAAGAACGATGGATCTACGAGATTCTGAATGATGACGATGAACGTAGACGCTATGATGAATCTTGGAGGGGATTCTGGAAATTCTGGGATGAGGATGATTGAAGGTTGTTGATTTCTGGAAAAAATTGACGAAAGTTTGATGTTTATTCTGGAAAATGTCTTGAGGAGGATGAACGTCTGAGATGATTACTGGAAAAGTTGCTTGAGGACGATGAAGATCTGAGCGAGTTCTGGAGAAAGTTGATGAAGAAAGGAGGTGAAGGATTGAACGCGTTCTGGAATTCTTTGAAGTTTCCGGCGTGCCTATGAATTTTCCGGCGATGAGAAGAGGAAGGTGACGGAGGAGATCTGGGGAGGAAGAAGAAGATCTGAGGATTCTGGAGATTTTGGACGTTTGGTGGTGGCCGGAGTTGGTTGACGGTGGCCGGCGGTGTGCAGTTAGGGCTGATGCATGGCCGCCGGTGGGGGGCTCCGGCGAGGATGAGAGGAAGACGAGTGTCTCAGGGAAGGGTTTGCATGGGCTACACGTGTCCTAGGGGAGAGAGTCAGAGTGAACGCGTGGCGTGGGGATTGAGAAACGCGTGGGGCCCTTCCTCTGCTAACACGTGTCTGCTTTTATACCACTGAAAATTGTTGGAAGCTTCCAGAAGCTTCTGGGACTTGCTGGGAGATGCTGGACGAATTGGGCTGAATCTGGACCCTTTTTTGGACAATCCTTTGCTGAATTGTTTGGACAAAAAAATGCAAACTGGGCCTTGCACTGCTTTGGGCCCAGTACGAAATTGAATGAAAAAAACTGTAAAAACTGAATTAAAAAAACAATTAATCCTAACTATATCTAATTAATACCAATTAATCTAATTAAACTCTAAAAAATGATTAAAAGCCTAATTAACTCTAAAAAAACAATTAACCTAATTAAACTCTAAAAAATGATTAAAAGCCTAATTAATTCTATATCAATCTAATTTTCTATTAAAATCCTAATATCATTTAATATCAATTAAAATCTATCATTAATAAAAAAAGAAAAAACTATACTATTTTCTATATTATCTAAAAATATTAAAATCTATTAATCCTAATTTTTATTATTCTATTTAATATGCTAAGAAAATTCACTAATATTCTAAAAATGATAAAAGCTATCTAAATTCTATTAAAATTCTACAAATGATTAAAATCTATTTAAAATATTCTATAAAATTCTAAAAAGAAGAATTAAGCTATTAAAATATTCAAAAACCCTATTTAAATTCCAGAAAAATCTAAAAAGCCTGTTAAAAATTCACAAAAGCCTATTAAAACCCTAAAAATGCAGATGAATGCAAATGACCCCCGTAAAAGAGCGCACGAGACCAGATCGAATCGAACAGAGATCCCCGGGCATCAGAATATCCTCAAAATCACTGAAAAATCACCGAGGAGCGCACAATTTCCCGAAAATAAAACCCTGATAATCTGGACTGGGTCTGCCATATCTGATAGATGAAAATCAAGCTGTAAACTCTGATATCCCCTGTTTGCACAAAAATCATCTGTCTGATTTGCGAATATGAAATTAAACCACGAGTCAGATAGGAGAATCGGTTGGTCAAATTTTAGGGTGCAACAGCTGCCCCTATTCAAGCGACTTGGACCTGAAGGGTTTGAAGAGCGCTCAGCCTTCAAACATTCAAAGGTACGAGACGGTTGAATACAAATAAAACCCGAAAATTTGCCAACCGCGAGCATATACTGTAAGCTACTTGGAGAATAAAGTCCAGAAAACCGAGTCCAGTCATTATGGCACCAACTGATTAATCATCTGATAAAGAACTCCTGATTTGAATACCCGTTGCTTGTGATACCCCACATAACAAACCCGAGAGCTGCAACAAAATACCTGATTCTTTCACATTGCCTACTGATAGGCAGGAAGAGAAATATACTCACATCGCCCAAAGATGGACGGGAAGACACCCTGATTGAATACTCACCTCGTCTAATGATAGACGGAAAGACATCATAATCTCTATATTCACATCGTCTAAGGGTAGACGGAAAGGCACCATGATCTTCATACACATCGTCTAAGGGTAGACGGCATCATCCTGATTGATGAACAAATCAATATTCTCATCGTCTAAGGGTAGACGGGATCGTCTTGATTAATGACAAATCAATTCACATCGTCTAAGGGTAGACGGCATCATCCTGATCGATGAACAAGTCAATATTCACATCGTCTAAGAGTAGACGGAATCGTCCTGATTAATGACAAATCAATTCACATCGTCTAAGGATAGACGGAAAGACATTCATTAATCCCCATATTCACATCGTCTAAGGATAGACGGGAAGTCACCATAATCTCCATATGCACATCGTCTAAGGATAGACGGAAAGTCACCATTAATCTCCCAATTCACATCGTCTAAGGGTAGACGGCATTATCCTGATTGATAAAACAAATCAATATTCACATCGTCTAAGAGTAGACGGGATCATCCTGATTGATGACAAATCAATATTCTCGTCGTCTAAGGGTAGACGGGAACATCCTGATTGATGAACAAATCAATATTCTCATCGTCTAAGGGTAGACGGGAAGAAATTCTTAATCTCCATACTCACATCGTCTAAAGATAGACGGGAAGACACCATGATCTCCATATTCACATCGTCTAAGGGTAGACGGCATCATCCTGATTGATGAAACAAATCAATATTCTCATCGTCTAAGAGTAGACGGGATCATCCTGACTGATGAACAAATCAATATTCTCATCGTCTAAGGATAGACGGGATCATCCTGATTGATGACAAATCAATTCACATCGTCTAAGGATAGACGGAAAGAAATTCTTAATCTCCCTACACACATCGTCTAAGAGTAGACGACATCATCCTGATCGATGAAACAAAACAATTCACATCGTCTAAGGATAGACGGAAAGAAATTCTTCGTACTCACATCGTCTAAGGATAGACGGAAAGTCACCATAATCTCCATATTCACATCGTCTAAGGATAGACGGAAAGACACCATCTCAATATGCACATCGTCTAAGGATAGACGGGAAGAAATTCATAATCTCTATATTCACATTGTCCAAAGGTGGACGGAAAGAAATGATCTCCAAATTCACATCGTCTACTGGTAGACGGAAAGACACCATTACGCAATTCAACATCAACCCTGGAATTTCAGAATCCTTCTGTCTACGGGAATTGATGGAAAGATCAACATCCTTGAAGGGGCCACATCGTCAGTATGGACCGACGGGAAGAAAACCACCTTTTAAAGAATCATGCCGTCAATAAGAATCAACGATCACGCAAACTGAACATTCTTCGAAGAGCCTCGACATCAATAAGGATTGACAGTCAGAAACGTACCTCTTGAAACGTCATCTCATCCAATAACCAGAAAGAGAACCAATATCCAAAATCATTTTGAAACCCCTCAACAACCAAGGATAGCCGGAGAAGACTCGCTGGGGAAACACCTCATCATATGTATGATCTGGCAATAAGAAACCTGCTGAACAGTAACTCGAAACTTCACATCGTCTACTGATAGACGGAAAGAAAAGCATACTTGCTAGAGAAACTCCATTTTGAAAATCAACCAAAACTTCACATCGTCTACTGATAGACGGGAAGAAAAGCACATCCTGGGGAAACCCCTTCTTGAAGCCTTACTGCGATCACCCGCAACTTCACATCGTCTATGGATAGACGGAAAGAAAACCACACTCGTACTCAAGACGTCTAATGCTAGACAGAGAAATCCCCTTATTGGAGGAACACATCGTCAATATGAATTGACGGGAAGAAAAGCTTGTCGATATCAGATGACTGCTTGATCAAAGCATAATCGTTGTCTGACCTGGGATACAAATAATCCGCTGAATCGTCTGAATACCGTTGCTGGATAAATGCCCCTGAACTGATCACAGAGTAATTCACGCGCCATATGAGGCTGATAGAAAACCTGACTTATGCTTCGTATGCATATGCAAATGCTTTAATCTTTCCACGGCGTAATGCTCCATTCTAGATGGAAATGCTACGCATTTTGATAGTGATATGCAAGTATGATGCTAATATGATGCATGCAATATGCTAGCAGGCTCGAGCTGTTGGAGAGAGCTGGGCACAGAACCACTTCATCGAAATAAATGCTGAAGGCGAGGCCTACTCTGCTAGGGATAAACCCGGATATCACTGAATCGTCCTAGCAAAATAAATGCTGGGAGAGTGAAATCAACTCCGCTGGGGGTATTGGGAACTCAACCGAACGCCATCAACGAAGTAATACCCTGCTGGGGAACATAATTCCACTGCTAAATAGCAGATGTGCCGAGTATGATTAGACTCCCCTGGGGATAGCTTATCCAAGCCAATGGTGAATTGGACTTTGCTGGAGGCAATGGAGGGAGTCTTCCCGCGTACTGACGACGCTCGGATCTGGAAATTGATGCGCCAACACGGATGGGCTTCACAGTAATTGAAAACATGGATTTGAGCTCTTAAGCTATCTTATTGGGTCAGATACAACGGCCGCTGGAAAACATTCTTCCTGAATACACAGCCTTTTAGTGAAGAGTCAAGGGATAGTGACACGACTTCCCGCATTCATCTCGCTCTCGAAAATCGACTGCATCTGCTCGAATAACTCTGAATGGCTCTGCTGATACGGAGAAGACCAATCCTTTCGCTTCTGATATGCCCCAGCTTATGGGATCTCCGTGGGGATAGTCCCTGAAAGGAAATCTGCAAATCTGTTCCCTGATGGTCTGATATAACATGCCTCAGTGTTCTGAACTTCCAAGAGATACTTCACCTTGAATGCTTCTCGAGTAACTTCTGCGTGCTTAAGATGGTCTGCCCCTGACTGCAATGACCTTGCCCCGATTATCTAGTTCAGAGTAGTACCTCCTGACTACGACGTATTCACCGAATCTCAACCTGATTGCCCCAGGATAACTGACTTCGAAAAAGCTGACCTGACTGGGGATCACCATAAAGCTTGCCCCTGCTCTCGGAACATTCGGGCGTTCTGCATTCTATCTTGACCATACTTTCCATTGTAGGAAGCTTTTCTGCTATCACGCGCTTACTCGCAAGTAAAACGAGTTGTTCTGCATAAAAGATGTATTAATGCAACACATATGACAGCTTTGACATCCAATCTGTTCACTGGGAAAAGGAAAAACAGTTTATGGCATATAATGCACAAAACATTTATCAATATCAGTACCATCATGGTAAGAGGAACCTTTTTAGGAGTCAGAATCGACACGACCTTTACCGGAGTATGCTTTCGAAACAACCTGCTTCAATTAGGACTTTTGGCGGTTGTAACGTGGTCAGGTTCATGGTTTTGAAAGAAAGGATAAAGGCTCGAAGTTTATTTTAACCCACCCATTCTCCTTGATGTTCTCCCATCCTACGTTCAACTAATTTGACCTTAGCGCTCACCTCTCAGAGGTTGAAAGATAGGAGTGATAGTTCGAGAAACTTTTGGATTTTGGAGCGACAGCCACTCACTCTTTTGTCTTTGACATTTGTGGTCACACGACTCGTATTTCCATCGAGGATTTTTCTTTTGATCCTTTTCATCTTTCTCTTTTCATATCCCTAACTTTTGCCTGGACTGACTCCTTTTGAGTTTCTTTTGATTTTTTTTTCTTTTAAGTCCAGCGGGATGCCCTCATTTTTGCCTAAGTCATCTTGTTTTGAAGTTTTCTTGACTTAGCGGGCTTGATTCCTTTTTTCATTCATCATTTTTTTTCGAACAAGCCGTGTGACACTGGTTGTCTGACTCTTTGGGGAATGATGTGGCTGTCCCACTCTTGGTTGAACCATTGTGGTCTTTTAGGCACGACCTCTAGGGACGTGATTGATCCTCGAACGGACACTCCTTTTGCAATTTGGACGCTCAGTCAAATTAGCTAACACCTACCCTGCCCCAGGTTAAAATTGAGGGTTTTTCATTCACAGAAAGAAACTCCTACTACAAGGCTCAAAGGGGTTGACAAGGGATTATCTTCCTTATATCTCCGGTGTTTAGGGATTTGAAACAATGCCTGTACATCATCAGCAGGTTTTATTTCAAAAGCATACAATCGGAATTTGCATGTCGGTCATTTTCGTCATCCTCCCCAAATTCTTCTTAACCAAGCAGTGGATATTTGCAAAACAGTTAGTGAACATGAATGGATTTGATCAAAACCATGCATATTTATTTCATTATCATCAATTTGAATGAAAACAACAAGTTTTACAAGCAAGTTTACAAATTCAGACAGGAAAGCAACTACAAATGCAAAGAAATGACAAGCTAAAACAAAGAAAATATGCTAGCTTCTGAGAATCGGGCTTCCACATCTGCCCTGCTGCTGAACCAGCTATCTTTATTAGAGGCAATCCGATGCTGCCTTGATCTGCTTTCAACGACCCAGCCAAATTATAGAGCCCTTCCTCCTTCATTCAGATGATTTGGGGACCTCTTGGCCCGAAGCTGATTACTGCACTATCAAGTAAGTCCTGCACTTGGTGCTTAAAAGCATGGCAACCTTCTATATCGTGACCCGGGGCTCCAGAATGAAACTCACAGTGCTTGCTTGTATCATAACCAAACGGGGGAGTTCCCGTTATTGGTGCCAGAGTTCTTGTCTCTACCAGATTCAATCCCAACAATGTCTGCAACAACTCGGCATAGGTTATGGGAGGCTTCTCAAACACTCTTCTCGGCTTACCACCCTGGAATCTTCGCTGAGCTTGCTGTGCCCCCTGCTGAGGCTGCTGCTGCTGGTATCGGGTTGACCCTTGAACACCCTTTGTATCAGATGCAACATTGGTTTCTTGACCTTCAATGTACTGATTAACGCTCTCCTTATGCTTAGCCATTTTCTTTCTCAGATCTGCCCCAGGAATAGGCAACAATTGTGGGCCTGGAGATTCTGACACCATGGAG
The DNA here is from genome assembly GCA_963859935.3 of Lathyrus sativus. NCBI lineage: Eukaryota > Viridiplantae > Streptophyta > Magnoliopsida > Fabales > Fabaceae > Lathyrus > Lathyrus sativus. The sequence continues at coordinate 611,296,177 of OZ012739.1, forward strand.
TCCAGGATACGCTTCTGACCCACTGCAGCTTTAGAAACATCTGTCATCTTAGCATCGATCGAGACAGGAGCAATGTGCACTGCTACGCCGCCCGGCGTGAATTCAATATCGTGTGAGTCAATCAAGTCTTGAACATTGTGCTTGAAAGCATGACAACCCTCGATGTCATGTCCGAATGCCCCGGAATGAAATTCACATTGCTTACTGGCATCGTACCCTTGAGGAAACACTCTCGTTGGTGGTGTCAACGTTCTCTTCTCAACCAGATTAAACCTCAATAAGATCTGCAAGAGCTCAGCATAGGTCATAGGTGGTGCCTCAAATATTCTCCTTGGCTTTCCTTCCTGGATCCTCTGCTGAACCGGATGTATCTTCTGTTGCTGCTGCTCAGGTTCCACGTGCACAGGTGGCGCGAGCTTCTTCATTGCGGCTTCAAATAGCTGATCGTCTTCTTTCCTAAGCACATTCTTGACTACCTCCATGATCAAGCTCATTTGGGTCTTCAGCTGACTGTTCTCCTCTTTGAGAATCTTCTGCTCTAGACGCATCTCTTGCATGTCTCTCATCATCTGCCCCAGCTGGCTTTGGACTTCAGTCAATTCAAACTGATTCTGTTCCATATCTCTGAAGGAGTTCCTGCAATAAACTGGATGATGAGGAAATAAGGCCCACGGTTCTGATATACCTGCTAAATGATAATGCAGCGTAGCAAACAAGCACATATTCACAACGAGATAAAGAGAAACTCAAGCTATAAGCACACAGACAAACATCTCCCACATATGTTCAACCAACAAAATCAGCAGATGAGCACAAATGAGTATGAATATAACGACCCCAGCCAACAATCCTGGTGGTGGTCGACAAGTACTGATGCACAAAAGCTAAACGGGTTAGGCAGGGAAACAGATGCGACACCCGACATAGAAACCTCTAGAAACTTCCCCCATATTCAACTGAACTCTCTGATTGACAATCTTCGGAGCACACACTTCCTGTGGAGTCTTCCATGACATTAACTGACGAACCTCCACAACTGGAAGATGGAAAATCATTAATCTGAACACAACCCTGAGGAGTGATGCAAATACGGCTGGAGTCTAACAGATCTTGAACCTGGATTCTAAGCACCTTACAATCATTGGTTGAATGCCCCTGTGCCCCAACATGGTACTCACAGCGGGCGCTGGCATCAAAACCTGGAGGATATGGTGGAATCACCGGCTTAGTCTCCTTCGGCACTATCAATCCGCTTCTGACCAGATCTGGCAACAACTGACTGTACGACACCGGTAGCTGAGTAAACTGCCTTTCAGGTTTCCTTGGTCTTCGTGGAGCATGCTGACGCGATCGGCGATAGGATGATCGTTGACTTGAAGCGTCTGAAAACTGATCCTGAGATGCTAGAGATTCTGAGGTGGCGTCATCTCCTTCCCACTCTTCTTGAGAACTGACAACTGACTCAATCTTATTAACTGGGATGTAAGGAACACCTCGAAACTTTCCACTCCTGAGTCCTCGCTCAACAATCTCTCCCAGCCTCATCAGGCCCACAAAGTTTGTGCAACTGAACAATTTGTCAAAATAATGGCCTTTCAGAGTACCCAAGAAGATGTCAACCAGTTCCCTTTCTGGAAGCGGTGGTTGAACGCTAGCAGACAACTCTTTCCATCTTCGCAAATACGCTCTGAACGATTCATTCTCCGCCTGAGATAATTCTTGCAGATCAACAAGACTAGGGGTCAAATCCAGGTTGTAATCGTACTGCTTCATGAAAGCTCTGGCTAAATCTACCCAAGATCGAATCTGATTACTCTCTAATTGCACATACCATCTCAGGGATGCCCCAGTCAGGCTATACTGAAAGCAATGGATCATTAGTTTGTCATTTCGCACAAACGAAGTCATCCTTCGGCAGAACATCATCAAATGCAACTTCGGACAGCTATCTCCTGTGTATTTTTCAAATTCTGGCACTTTGAACTTGTACGGCAACACGAGGTCAGGGACCAAACACATGGCCACAGCATCCAGGTTAACGGCATCTTTCGCTTCCAAGGCTTTCATTTGCTCTTCCAACACTCGGACTCTTCTTGGATCTACCACCCCGGTCATTGGAATATCTCTCCGGTAATTCATCACAGGGAAAGCGACACATTGATTGTTAACAGGAGGATAGCGTTCATTTCGGGCAAGAAACTGCTCATGCCGATCTCTGTTCTCAACAGCAGGCTGCACAACTTGGGCTGCAGTAAGATTGTTCGCTTGCGGGAAGCCTTCCATAGAATCATACTGATGGTTGGGCGCCATAGTAAATCTTGCCAAAGTGTTAGGAGCCTGGAAATTGCCTTCAGACATAGCTACCAATTACCTGTAACCGACTATGCTGCTTGATTCTGCTCAAATCTGCTTCAGCCCCTTGGTCGTCTTCAACACTCCACTCTTGCCTCAAACAATTCCCCGAGAATCACTTTCTGGATGTAAACAAAGGCTGGATAAGTGCTCGGACCTGCTAAATGCTATGCAAACAGAAATACAAAAATGCTAACGTGCATGTGTGCATTGGAGATATTTTCCCTCCAATTCCAGTGTCAGTGGTAGCGAGACGAGATGAACCATAACGACAATATTTGGAAAAACCCTCATATATTGATTAGAATAACAGTCTTGTCAAGAAGTTACATAACTATGCTCCATACAGCTGATATGACAAAGAGGATCCCAGCCAACATGCCTGGTGGTGATCTCAACATACAGAATGCAAGAGAGAAATCAAATACGGGTACGGTTGCGGAAGTCCTCGACCATTTTCTTTGTCTCTGCATGATCTGGTTGATAAATCAAACCTTCTATCAGTCGATCCCTCTTCCTGACCGTCCCCTGGATGTCTCTGACAAAGTCTTCCCAAGCCTTATCATTGGCACCGCCCCCAGGTTTGGGTCTCTTGGCATCTGCTCTATGCTGGAAATCTTCCAAGTTCTTCATGGCATCTGTCAACTTGCGCTCGGCTTCGTATCGGCGACAGGCTTCTTCTTCAAGCTCTTCGTTCTTCACTTTGACCTGTTCTTCTAACTGAGCAATCTGTGTCTTCATCTCTTCTTCCCGCTCCTTGCGCTTGGTCATAGTGAGATCCCAGTGTTCTCTGAACTTGGCTAGCTTTGTGTAGGCCCTTTCCAGCTCTTGCTTCTTGGTGGCCAACACACTACTAACGGAGTCTACATCTAACTCCAGACGCTTCTTAGTTTCAGTCAATTCCAATAGCGTAGTCTTCAGATGTTTCAGAGTTTCAGCCTGTTGCTTAGAAATATATCCTGTTTCAATCCTTTCATGCCGAAGCTGGGCATTCTCCTGCTCTAAAGCCTCTTTAGCCCTTGCTAGCTCTTCTTTCTCCGCCATCAGCTGCTTGTAAACCTGAATGTCCCCGGTGGTAGGCTCCTCTACCGGAGGATGCAATGGCTGAACTGCTGGATACGGCATAAGGAACTTCACAGCTCGCTCACGAATCCATTCTACATATGGGCTAGGACCTCGAGTATCCCCTCTGTTACCTGAAAGCTTCCCTCTCTTGTGCAAGTTTTTCCACGCTTTCTCTAGTTTGGTCAGCATCTCTTTCCCTATTGCCCCAGTGAGATACAGAGATTCCCGTATCTCCTCGGGCTTTGGCGCTCCTTGAGGTATGTACCCAAATTGCTTGATCAATAAGGAAGGGTTATAGTTGACACAACCTTTCCTTCCTATTAACGGAACATTCGGGAATCCTTCGCCTTTGAGTATGACTTCAGCTCCAAATACCTCTTTATTGGTCCATACCACGTTCTCAGCAGTTAATCCCATTAAGCGCTCGGGCCATCCCAGAGAATCGATAGATGTGACAAACGGGCCTGACTTAGGCATATGACTGGTGAACCACCTGCATAGGAGAGGTACACAGCAAGACACATTCCTTCCTCGTCGCTTTTCATTCTGGTAATGAGTTGAATGGTGGATATCTCCCAGCAGAGTAGGGACTGGGTTCTTCGCAGCCAAAATATAGAAGGCATCTGAATCAACAAAATCAGGAATGTTCGGGAACAACACGATACCATACACACATACAGCAAGGATGACGTCAAAAACACTCCAGCTACCCTTCTGAGCATACTCTCGAGCCTTCTCCACTAAGACATCCAACGGAAATCCCCATACGTCTCCTCTTCTGATCATCTTCCCAGACAGCTCAGACTCTTTCAAGCACAGGATGGCAGAAAGCTCAGCCAGCTTAGGCTCAGCGTCCGTACGATAAAAAGGCATTTGCTCACGGATCGGTATATCCAGAAGTGCAGAGTACTCCTCCAGGGTAGGAGCCAAAACAAAGTCGGGAAATACAAAACACCTGAGCTCCGCGTCGTAAAACTGTAACAGAGTATAGATGCCGCTGGTCTCGTAGGCAGATGGCTGATAAACGTAGGTCAGAATCCTCCCATATCTCTTTCTGAAGTCACCCATTCCCCTCTTCTTAGCAATAGCAATCAACTCTAACAATAGACTGATATTCGGCGACGGAAACTTATAGGGCAATACTCTCTTCAGGTTTTCCATGTCTTGCTAGGAACAAACACCAGAACTGGAAGGGAAAATATGTACCTGCAATACACACACGTTAGTTGAATGCAGATGGTAATGCAATGATGCAATATGATAAATAATGCAATCTGCGAACACAGGGGCTATGCTGTAGCCTGAAGAGGAACATCTCTGTGATCAAGAACAGAAAACCAACACGGTCATCAGAACCTCATGCCACTAACTATCATCTGATACTCAAAATATCAGTCCCCTGGTAAGAAAACCATCTGAACCTTTGTATCTGACGAGAATACCATCTGATAATAACCTCAATCTCAGATAAGAAACCCATCTGACCCAGACAACACACCTGGAGATGAATCAAGAACACCATCTGATAAAGATACTGAATCATGGTTTCTGAAGGCTAGTTTTCCTGCAATAACCCAGTCCCTCTCACAGGTAGGATAGACCTAATCCACGGACAAAGGTACGGCATCCTATGCGGTCATCAGCGTCACAGACTTTCATGAGTGACGATACGATTCCCAGAAGGAGTGGCATCATCAAGTCATGAAGAGGTCTCACTTAGCTGACTTCCAAATGATCGGTCCCCAGAGTCGACAACCCTCACGTCTGGACTCCCCTCAGATCCTCAGGACCGGAAAGGAGCACCTCTGCAAGAATCTCGTCTGAGCGCAGATTTTCGTAGGGAACTGTGCCTGCTCAGCAGACAGGTTCGTCTACTACTTCTCCGCAACTATATCTAGGTGTGTACTCAAGCCCAGGTCCGGCTTTTCACTCACAGTAACCTCCCTTTGCCCACAGCAATAATCATGATAATATAATGCTGGAAAATAAATGCGGAAAGGTAAAGGTACAGAAAAGTAAAGTGCAGAAAAGTAAAACACAATATGCACAACACCCAACAAATAAACACCCAAGCGCTAGGATTGACTCGCGTAGGGGATGGGAAACGGTCCCAGCATAAGGGATGGGAAAAGTCCCTAGATGCTATAATTCCCCAGCAGAGTCGCCAGCTGTCGCTACTGCGAAAATCGGCGCCGGCTTGACAGGAGAGTCGCCACCGTGCGTTATTTATCCCTCAGAGCGGGAAAGGGAACGCTCGAAGTAAACCTCGCAAAGACGGGAAAAGGTATGGTCATCGCAACCAAAACCTGGATTCGGGAGTCGGTTACGCAAGGGGAAGGTATTAGCACCCCTCACGTCCATCGTACTCGATGGGATCCACGCTTGGTGTTTATAGGTAAAAGGGTGTATTATCTATCTACGCTAATGGCTGGTCTGAAAAGAAAATAAAAGGACAGGACTCGACAGAACATACGGTGTTCTGGGCCTACGTATTCCCTCGTGCAATGGGAAAGTCAGAGTCAACGTAGTTCGACTTCCTACGTCTAAACGGGGGAAAGATTGCTCGCCAGGACATCGCGTCCTGTGCCTACGTACTTTCATCTGATATGAAAGATCAGAGCAAACGTAGTTCGGCTAACTACGGGTAAACAGGGGCTCTCACACAGCAGTGAGAAAACAAACTGGTCTCTAAGGCTCGGGAACCTACAACTATGATCTGGTCTCAAATGCACTCGGGCAAGAGAAAGGGAAACAATTAGTCGTTAGCGGGAAAGTCTCGATCGCACAGCCGCGAGAAAACAAAAGGTTAGTCGTTAGTGTGCTCGCTAGGATATCGCATCCTATGCCTACATATCTTCGTCTGGAACGAAGAATCAGAGCAGCTGTAGTTCAGCTAACTACGGATCAAGCTACTCAAACGCTTCTACAGAAAGGAAAGGGAAACTCTAGAACTATAGCTGGAAAAGGGAAATCTACCTACTGCTATCACACCTGGTTGACCGTCCTAATGTCTATCATAACAACTCCTCAGCGGAGAAGTCAGAGCTCCTAAGGGATCATGGCAACAGGACTAGACTACAAACAAGAAACTGCAACGTAAAGAAATACTGAAAATATGCATGAATGCAACAACTAGACAAACAAGGCACAGAGGCAAGGGAGCTCAGCTCTACCAAATACCAACAAGCAAAGCCACACAATAACAAACAAGCAGAAGGAGGACCACCTCAACTTCTCATGCACACAAAGTCTACTTCTAAGATGCACCTATTCAGAACTACCTGGATGAACACCTAAGTCTAATGCAACACAACATCACACAAGTCAAACAATCCAAAGAGACTAACCCTGAGCAGGGCCTCTAACAAACCTGAAACAATCTCCTAATCTATCTCTAAACAGAACTCTATACAAAGCCCTAAGCAAAGATCTAAGCAACAACTCTACTCAAGACCCTAAGCAAGAGGAATCAATCCCAGTCTCCAAGCTTCAGAACAAGCTTACCAGAGAAAGGAAGCTAAGCAGACAAGCTCATAGTGCTTTCCTCAGGAAAGTACCAGGAGGTTACTACTCAGGAGTCATATCCTATGCGGCTCGACAACTGTGATCAGTTCACATCCCTCCTCAGGAGAAATTAAACTCACATGAAGGCTCCGGCGTCACTGGATACTTGGGAAAGAACCTATATGCACTAAGGGAACTAAGTGAACAGACTCATAGGACCTTCCTCAGGAAAGTACTAGGAGGCTGTCACTTAGGAATCGTATCCTACTTGGCTCAACAACTGTGATCAGTTTACATTCCTCCTCAGGAGAAATTAAACTCACAAGTTGGCTCCAACATCACTGGATACTTAAGAAAACCTAGATAAACTAGTGGAACTAAGTGAATAGACCCATAGGACCTTCCTCAGGAAAGTACTAGGAGGCTTCCACTTAGGAATCGTATCCCATGTGGCTCAACAACATGTGATCAGTTTACATTCCTCCTCAGGAGAAATTAAACTCACAAGTCGGCTCCGACATCATTGGATACTTAAGAAAGAGGTGAGAAGAAAGAATGAAAGTCATTCACAGTGCCTTCCCCAGGAAAGTACCATAAACTCCCTTCAAACTTCAGGATCTCGAACCTCGCAAACAGACAACAAGCTCCTAGACTAAGCCTCAATCCACTGCAACTTTGCAAGCTCCAACAGGACTTCCATCAGCTCCCACCTTCAAGAAGAACCCACAGGCCAACAAAACTTAAGAGACTATCTCTGAAGTTCAACCACAGTTGAACTTCAAAGTAAGAAGTCATCAAGACCTCTCCTATATTCAGGCTCAGACAAATCACATCAGGACACCCTACAAAAATCTATCAAAATTCTAAGGGGAAACCTACATGGCTTTAGGATAACAAACTGAAAAATCAGAGCAAAATTCAACACCAGATGAAAGAAATAAAATCAGCAACACAGATATATCCACAGACCAATTTTTTCAATCATCAATAACAGGGAAAAAATGCAATTAAAATTAAAATGCATGATTAAGCTAATGTTTTTATGCTATAAAATTCTACACTGAATTACGAGTCTACAGAAAAAAGAACGGAATTATTTGACTAAATCTACTATTTTTTGTTAATTTTCTAATGATATGCATGCATTGAAAATATTAAACAAAATCAATTAATTGAAAAATATGCAAAAAATAACAACCAAAAATAAAATGTCATTTTTATTTTTATTTAATTTTCTAAACATTTATGATGAAATGGTAGAAAAAAGAATTATTGAAAAAAAACAATTATTTACAATTTATTATGAATTATTTACAACTATGAAAATATAAAAGAATATCAAAAAATAAAAGAAAATGACATGGGGGTTCAAACAGCAAGATATTCCAGTTATTTCTACATTGGGCCTATGCTGGGGTGGTGCAGAAAGCAAAAGGGCGCAAGGCCCAGGACTTATTATCCAGAAAACACAAAAAACTGAATTGAAACCAGAGGGGGTGCAACGTTAGCAATTTCTAGTTGTTATCTCAATGGGCTTAAAACGAGGGGGTGTTGTTAGCAATTTTGGGGCTTAAGGCCCAATTCAATCCACTCAGGTCTCTCAAACAGGGGGGTGGGGAAGTAGAACATAGGGTATGCATCAGAAAAACACGCGTGGGCCTAAGCCCAATAGCCAACCCTAATCCAAACAAACCCTAATCAAACTATCTTCCCCTCAAAACACTCTGGTACTGTTCACCTAGCGCCGTTCGTTCGTCTTCCTCCTCTCCCTCACCCTATCTCTCACGTCCTCTCTGCAATTCATCCTCATCTCTTAATCTATTCCCAGAAAACAACAAACCTCCACACATCTCACCACACTCAAATGAATCAACACCAAATCTCACAGTTCTCTCACAGATCAAACACGAATCACAAACAACCCTAAACTAGCATTACTTGTAGTGAAAGAAATGAAGCTGAAGCGGTGTTGCCAACATAGACGAACATGAAACAAGTTTGGAAGGCCACGTACCTGGATGAAGCAAGAACAAGCTGAAGGCGTTCTTGAGTTTCGTTGAAGATTCAGATGAAGCTCAGAAAGATCTTCTGGAAAACTAACCGAAGGATGAAGGTCCCTAATGAATCCACGAAAACCTTGACGATTGCTGTTGAAGAACGATGGATCTACGAGATTCTGAATGATGACGATGAACGTAGACGCTATGATGAATCTTGGAGGGGATTCTGGAAATTCTGGGATGAGGATGATTGAAGGTTGTTGATTTCTGGAAAAAATTGACGAAAGTTTGATGTTTATTCTGGAAAATGTCTTGAGGAGGATGAACGTCTGAGATGATTACTGGAAAAGTTGCTTGAGGACGATGAAGATCTGAGCGAGTTCTGGAGAAAGTTGATGAAGAAAGGAGGTGAAGGATTGAACGCGTTCTGGAATTCTTTGAAGTTTCCGGCGTGCCTATGAATTTTCCGGCGATGAGAAGAGGAAGGTGACGGAGGAGATCTGGGGAGGAAGAAGAAGATCTGAGGATTCTGGAGATTTTGGACGTTTGGTGGTGGCCGGAGTTGGTTGACGGTGGCCGGCGGTGTGCAGTTAGGGCTGATGCATGGCCGCCGGTGGGGGGCTCCGGCGAGGATGAGAGGAAGACGAGTGTCTCAGGGAAGGGTTTGCATGGGCTACACGTGTCCTAGGGGAGAGAGTCAGAGTGAACGCGTGGCGTGGGGATTGAGAAACGCGTGGGGCCCTTCCTCTGCTAACACGTGTCTGCTTTTATACCACTGAAAATTGTTGGAAGCTTCCAGAAGCTTCTGGGACTTGCTGGGAGATGCTGGACGAATTGGGCTGAATCTGGACCCTTTTTTGGACAATCCTTTGCTGAATTGTTTGGACAAAAAAATGCAAACTGGGCCTTGCACTGCTTTGGGCCCAGTACGAAATTGAATGAAAAAAACTGTAAAAACTGAATTAAAAAAACAATTAATCCTAACTATATCTAATTAATACCAATTAATCTAATTAAACTCTAAAAAATGATTAAAAGCCTAATTAACTCTAAAAAAACAATTAACCTAATTAAACTCTAAAAAATGATTAAAAGCCTAATTAATTCTATATCAATCTAATTTTCTATTAAAATCCTAATATCATTTAATATCAATTAAAATCTATCATTAATAAAAAAAGAAAAAACTATACTATTTTCTATATTATCTAAAAATATTAAAATCTATTAATCCTAATTTTTATTATTCTATTTAATATGCTAAGAAAATTCACTAATATTCTAAAAATGATAAAAGCTATCTAAATTCTATTAAAATTCTACAAATGATTAAAATCTATTTAAAATATTCTATAAAATTCTAAAAAGAAGAATTAAGCTATTAAAATATTCAAAAACCCTATTTAAATTCCAGAAAAATCTAAAAAGCCTGTTAAAAATTCACAAAAGCCTATTAAAACCCTAAAAATGCAGATGAATGCAAATGACCCCCGTAAAAGAGCGCACGAGACCAGATCGAATCGAACAGAGATCCCCGGGCATCAGAATATCCTCAAAATCACTGAAAAATCACCGAGGAGCGCACAATTTCCCGAAAATAAAACCCTGATAATCTGGACTGGGTCTGCCATATCTGATAGATGAAAATCAAGCTGTAAACTCTGATATCCCCTGTTTGCACAAAAATCATCTGTCTGATTTGCGAATATGAAATTAAACCACGAGTCAGATAGGAGAATCGGTTGGTCAAATTTTAGGGTGCAACATTGAGCTAACGATTTTATAAGAAGAATTGAAAAGAAACCAAAATTAAACTGAAATTTATAAAATCTCAAAGTATCGGCAGAAATCAATTACAACAAATCAACTGTGCAAACTTTAGTTCTCCATGAAAGTCGTATACTAGCCTCTATTTTCATGAATGCAGAATATGGCTATTGTAGCAGCGAAAATCCTAATATATCAAAAGGAAAATTTGGGACCTTGTGGAAACCGACTTGAAAATTACAAAAACCGGCTCAAATTAACTATTCTGATTTAAGTCTGAAACTTCAACGAATTATTAGACCCTGCTTCACTTTGAATCAACTTTTTTCTTTAACAAAAAACTTATAGCTCTTTCTCTTAGCTTTCCAACTTCTATTAGAACGCGTCAATCCAATTCTCTTAGCTCAAGTTAAGGCCTTCATAGTGACAAGGTATCAAATAACTATTTAAGCTGAAAATAAAGTACGGAAATATAATAAAGTCAGAAATAAACTTAAATATAAAAACACACTAAAATAGTAAAACTAATCAAATAAAATCTAGAAATTCCTAAGTACAATAGTAGAAGAATATGCATCTGTCGCTTCCGCGAAAATAAGGTGCCGGCAAAACAGAAGAGTCGCCACCTTTCGTCATTTATCCCTCGGAACGGGAAAGGAAACGATCGGAAAAACCTGACGAAAAGGTATAAGACAAGGTCATCGCAACCGTTGTCTGCGTTCGGGAGTCGGTTACGCAAGGGGAAGGTATTAGCACCCCTCACATCCGTCGTACTCGACGAGATCCATGCTTGTTGTGTTTACTGGACGAGTTGGTTTATCTATCTACCTATCAAGGCTGGCTTAAACAGAAAAGAAAATGACTCGGCAAAGCGTCGCGCTTTATGCCTACGTATTCTCATCAGAGAATGAGAAATCAGAGTCAACATAGTTCGACCTACTACGGGTTATGGGGAAGGTGGCTCGCCAATACATCAGTATTGTGCCTACGTACTCTCAACAAGTATGAGAGATCAGAGCTTACGTAGTTCGGGCCTACTACGGATTACGGGGATTCAGATTCATCTGTTTTATCGAGTAGGGTTAACAAACAGTTCCAGCAGTTAGGGACAAAGCCTGTTTGCGGTAGAACCAGGAGTTAACGACACTCTTTTTCTTCATAAAAGCTTTCCTTTGAATTACGGGCCCACGGGGCAAAAAGGTTTGAAGTTCGTTTTCTGTCTTTTACGGAAGAAGTGTTTTTTATTGTGTTTGCAATTTCAATCGCACTAAAGACTATGACCTGAGAGTGAATGCGTCGCATGTCACCCAAAGGGTGCCATACTAAACATCCAGACTGTTGGAAAGAAACTCTCCACCAATCCTTCCTCAGATAGCTTAAGGCTCGTAACGTACGAAAGAAATCATTCATGATTACTGTATCTTAATTTGTTCTGAGATGAGAAGAGAACAGGCTCAACTAAGGGGAGACTATCAAGTCCTATTGTTGTCATGCCAAGGATTCATCCTATAGTTGAAGTTTGAAACAGGGAACTCCTAGAAGTTATCATGCATAGGTTTCAACCTAAAGTTCTATCATCACTTCCTTGTCAAAGGAAGTGAGAGTCCTATGGGATCATGTCAATGAGATACGGAAACAGATAAAGCATCAGCCTAAACAGTAAACACTAAACGACTGTAAAATGCATGCAATGCAAGTGAGGGAGGAAATGTGTGCGGGGTATCAGCCTCCACAAGCTCATCTCAACCTCAAGCCAGAATGAATAACAGTAATCATACAGAGGAAATAAAGTGCTATCAAGCAAGATATAAATGACTGTAATCATACAGAAGAAAATAAAATGCTATCAAGCAAAATAAACAACATGGGCAAGGGAGCAGGGCTCTACCAAATACCCGCAAGCAAAGCCATACAGTAACAATACAAGCAGAGGGAGCAACTCAACCTCTAGTGCAATCATGCTCCTAATTAAAGTCAGTCTACTCATGGACTTATTCTAATGCATCAAGCAAGTCAAACAAGGCACATCAGCAATACAGAAAAGAAAACAGACAAGAAAGAAACAGATCAACCACTTCCTACTTTCAATTCAAGCTTCAGCTCTTCTAACATCAATCCAGTCTTCAGACTTCAACCACCCTTCAAGGATATCAGCTTCACTGGCAAGTATCAACTTGCTTCTCCAGGTTTCAACCCATCAACATAAGTTTCAACTTATCCTCCTTCTTCAAGCTTCAGCTCCTTATTCAATTCCACCTTCAGGCTTCACTCTTAACTACAAGTATCAACTTGATTCCTTCAGGCTCTCAAAGCATCAATGTAAGTATCAACTCATCCTCTATTCCTCAAGCCTCAGCTCTACACTCAATCTCAATTGAATCCTCTTCATGAGTATCAGCTTAGTTCTCAAGCTTCAGCTCTCCTAGCTTTGCCAGTCTCAACTTGGTCTTCTCCTCTTACAAGCTTCAGCTTCTCAGAGTAGTCTTCAATCACATGAGAGTGTCAACTTCATCCTTCAATTCTTTAAGCCTCAGCTCTTCATTCAATCTCCATTGGGTCTTCAAGTATCAACTTGTTATTCTTGCTCTTCAAGCTTCAGCTGCAATGGCAATGCTCAAGGAATCATCCTCTTCCACACTCTTCAATGAAGTCCTCATCTTCAAACTCAAGTCCAACATCTTTCAAGATACTCAAACCAGAAGACAATTGATTTAACAGGATGAGTGGAAATGATAAACAGCTTACTGACAACCAAAGGAAGCCTGTAAGGGTTCATCATTATGAGACTGGTTCCCTCAAAGTTCTACTTCCCAGATAAAGCCATTCATCCATCCAAAGGAGGGATGTGAATATCTGAGAAGGACTTTTAGTCATTGGGAGGAATGGAAGCACAAGATGCTTTCCATATTTGTGAAAGAAATCATTCTAACTATAAGGCTCTCCCTATGTTTCCTAACTCCCAAACCTTCATCAGACACCTTCAGGCACAAGCAACTCCTAGCTCCAACAACTTCAAGCAACTTCAAGCATCCTTACCTTGTCTTCAACTTGTCTTCAATCTCAACCAAAGGCAAACCAAGCAAAAACCCTAATCTAAGGGGACCAAGGAAGTTAAACTAGTTGAATTAGTAAGTTAGGATCACCTAAAACTAGCACCTAAACTAAAATCAATAAAAAATAGGAAACTATCCTATAAATTTCTACAAAAATTCCTAAGGGAACCTAGGTCAATCATGACTCTACCATATTAATTTCAGAGATCAAATCATCAAATTAGACCTAGAACTAAAATCTACATTACAAGGTGTCAAACCTAAACCCTAAAAGGAAGCACCTAAATATCAATCTAGAAAGCACACCTATTTTTATCACAAAAATGTTAGAAAAATTATATGGGAGAATACATGTCTAACCTAATCACACATAAAAAATTAGGCTCAAAATCATCACCAAGTGATCACAATAAATTCCACAAAAATATGTATCAAACATAATCATTTTAATATCAATTAAAATGTAAAATTCCATTAAATCATAAAATACATGAAATGAAAATATTTTTCCTCTAAACAATACTAGACTCAATCATGAGTAAAATGCAAAAAGAATGGGATTAATTGGATTAATTTTCAATTTATTATGAATTTTTCAAGAACCATGAATAAAAATGAAAATTAAAGAAAATCCAGTTAAAATAATAACACGTTGCGTTTCATTTCTTCAGATCCTTCACAAATCAAGTTTAAAACGTGGTCGTTGGATGAGCTCCCAGTCAAAGGTCCAACCATGATCCAATGGTGTTCTGATCATCTCCTACCTTTTGAATGTCTGAGCTTCGCGCCCAGCTCCGGCCACTGCCGGTGGTGCTCCGGTCGTCTTCCCCAACCCTAGTTCTCTCTACAGGCCTCCATTGCAAATGGTCAAAACATGAATCTTATCCCAAATCTTGTCACGAGTTCAACCATACCCTTAGCTTCCTCTGAAACCTCAAGATTCACCATATCTAATCCTCAACCGAAAATGGTAATTCCCCTATTTTGTCTCTAATTCTCCAATTAACTATCTGAAATCCATCCTACACCATTCTACAATGAATCTAACACCTTAATTCAACCTAATTCTACCTAGATCATGCTATAGGAAGAAAGTTACCAACCTGAAAATCTTGGATGAACAGATGCATGAAACCTCCACTTCAAGCTCTCAAACCTTCCAAAATCATTCAGTGTATCACGTTCTTGCTTCTGTATGCAATAATCTTGATGGAAAATGCCTGGAACTCCAAATTCGATGATGACTTGCAGGTGCTGAAAATCAGTTGCTCATACACGATTCAGCCATGGATTTGCTTGGGATTTGCTATGGAAACACTCACACACATCCAAGAAAGTTGTTAGGATCAAAAGAAATGATCAAAGTTGTGTAGAATGCTGAAATCGATTCCAACTTGCAATGAACAAAGTGCAATTGCAAAACCTCTCCTCTCAATCAATTCTCACCAACCCTTCTCTCAAACCCCTTCTAATAAATATATAGAACATGTTGGACCTCTCTAGATCCTTCTGGAATCATCCAAGGAGAAGTTGAGTTTCTCATGTCATCCAAAATCTCATCTCATGCCATACTCACCCCAATTCTGTTTCCCTTGATGCAGCAGCTTGTTCTCATCCCAAAATCTCCCCAAGTGAGATATTAGAGGTGTTTAGCTTGCAAAAAGCCTTGCTCATGCCTTGATTTTGAGTTTTGCAAATGTTGCTTAATATGCAAGTAACCACTTTCCAAAGCAAGTCCATAAATTGAATCTCAACTCAAAAATGTGGCTAAACCAATGTTCTTAAAATGTTTTCTAGAGTCAAAATGATATATTACATGCCATGGTTTGGATGTGTAGGTTGAAAATATCAATTTCCAACTTTGGTTTATTTAACTTATACCCTTATTTTAGGTCATTTTTGCAACTTTGAGCTACAAGCCTTTCCATCATCTCATGACCTCCTTACTAGCCTTAAAACATAATTTTGAACAAGTTTGATGTTGAAGATTTTTCCATTTGAAGCTTGGAAATAGGAGTTATGGCTTTATGTTTGAAATGACCTATAATCTCCAAATGACCAAAATGCCCTTGACTTGTCAAAGCCACAACTTGAGTTCTACAAATCCTATCAAGGACTTCTAGTACTCTCTAGAAATCTAAGAAGATAAGGAACAACATTCATGTTGACCAAAAGTTCATAGGAATCATCCTTCTAGGGAAAAAGTTTGATGCAAGTTGGGTAACTTTCAAGGCCCCAGATTCACATACCTCAGATGACCTGTAACTTGTCAAAGTCATAACATGAGTTCTACAAATCCTATCAAGGACTTCTAGTACTCAAATTAAATCTAAGAGCAAGCTCTACAACATTTATGTTGGGGGAAAGATGAGATGACAATCACATCTTGAGCTAAACTGCCTTGAAGATAGGGGTCAGACTAGGGGATTTTACACTGTCAAGCCTTAGAAACCCTAGCTTGAAACTTCTCAAACTCTTCAATCATGATGAGTTGACCTTGGAATCATCCTTATAACATTTCAATGCATCAATCCATGATGACATGGCTCTTGAATTAGGTCTCAACCTTCTCCAAATCATCAGTTGACCTAGGGTTGACCTAGTCAAACCCTAATTGCACCACTCATGGCTGAGTCTTCTTAATCTTGCACAATGACCTATCTAGGCTTTATGATGGATTTCAAGACATCTCATAAGCTCTATCAAGGCTTCAAGTCCACATTCTTGGCTTCAGAATCATCTGAGGAGCTCCCACAACACTCAAGTTAGGAGGCACACACTCTTGGTTTCAACCACTCTCTCTGAGGATCTTCTAACTTCTCTGACAAAGATATCAACCCTTGACCACTTGAATAACCTTCTGAGCTAGCTTCATAGTCTTGTATAGCTCTTGATTGGTACTCATACCTCTTGATCTCCTGCATACCTGTCAATGAAATGCAAATGATAATGCTGATGTGAATGAAATGAAACATAAGCTAGGTAAAGAAATGTTGGTCAAATTTTGGGGTGCAATAGCTGCCCCTCTTCAAACGGCTTGAACCTGACTGGGTGAGAGGCGAACGACTCTCAACCAATCAAGGTGCGAGACGGTTGAATACCGACAAACCCAGAAATTTGCCAACTGCACAAGTACACGGTACTCTGATGGAAACAAATCTTCGAAAACTGAAATACTAGCTGCACGACAACTAGCTGGGGAATTGGTCACATGGTAACCGGTGATACATGGTCGATCATGCCGTCAGGCATCAAGATTCCTCGGGACTTATCAGGTCAACAATCAAGTTAAATCATGCCATCGGGCATTCAAAGAAAACTTTCGGGCATCAGCCGGACTTCATCAGTAAGTCGGGAATAGAATTCTCGGTCAATCATGAACCAGTTGGGGATATCCAACTTCTACCATCAGGCATTCCGCCTCAGCTGAGAGAACTGCTTCGTTAATACGGTTGGACTTCAATCATCGAGTCTTCAAGGGGAAGTTTCAACTTCACTATTCAGAAACCTGTTGGGGATGACGCATCTCCGCTGGGGATTCTGGAGAACTATCAAGTAACTCTGCTTTGGGGTCCCAGGAATCATTCTGGGTGAGTTAACTCTGCTGAGGACTTCAAGAATCATCTTGGAAAAATAACTCCGCCGGGGACTTCAAGAATCATCTTGAGCAATAACTCTGCTGGAGATTTCAGGAATCATCCTGAGCAAACGCTCTGCCGGGGATTTCAGGAATCATCCTGGACAAACACTCTGCCGGGGACTCTAAGCATCAACTTGAGCAACCAACTCTGGCGACTGCACTGGGGATTTTAAGAATCATCTTAAGCAAACGACCTTGCTGGGGAATTCAAGAATCATCTTGAGCAAGCGACTCTGCGGAGGAACACCTGCAAAACAAGGACGGTAACGACCTAGCTCATGTTTAGTATGCATATGTTTGACTATGATGCAATGCTCCACGCGGTGGAAATGCTACGCATTTATGATAGATGCTATGCAATCATGCAAAATGCTGCGACCCCGTCAGCAAAATAAATGCTGAAGGAAGAATCCTCCTGTCAAGGAGAAAGAACCATTCTGGTGGAGGAAGGAATCATCCTGCCACGGAGAAAAGGTCACACCAATCTCAAACGGACTCCACACGGGGAAGCAAACTTCAGTTGACTGCTGCAGGGGAACGAAGCTCTACGAGAACCTGGACCTGCTGAGGAAAGCGATGTCAATCACAGAGATAAACTTCACGGCCTTCACGGCTAACCTTCCTGGAGGTAACGACTCCGGCGGGGAAATACGACATCAGCTATTCAACATTCTACTGGGGAAAACCACTCATGGCCCGAACGGCTTCCAAGGACTCGGCTCTCTTGGGGATCTGCAAACTCGGCTAGAGAAGAAGGAATCATCCTGCTTACAGGGGAGAGTACGACTCTGTGGGGAATCTCAATTCCGCTGAGGACTTCAGTCTGGAACTATCAATTGCTGCATACTTCAGCGTATGACTCAGCTGGGGAGATGGTGATCCTTCAGGATACATTTGATTAGGGAGAGAATCTTCTCTGCCTGGGGAGACACATGTCAATGCTTACGATCTCACGTTCAGGCTCTGCGGGGAGAGACTGCTGAACTTTGCTGGAGAAGGAGGAATCATCCTGCTTGGGGAACGCATACGACGTACTGTGTGGTACATGCTACACCTGCACCAACACAAACAAACAGACAAGATGCCCTTCTCAAAGGGACCTATCAAGGTTATCATCTTGTGACAATGTTCGAGTAATTCATTGTTTCAACAATCAGTGGCCTAGGCCAGTAAGTTTATGTATGCGCATTTTGTCAAAAACATCGGCGTTCTTTTTCGCAAACAAAACAGATAAATGCTAAACAGACAAACAGAATTGCTGAATAGTATACATTTTATTGATAGCGAACCCCTGAATGGGTAAAAATGTTTTACAACAGATGCAAGCTCCTGGAATGAGGAAGCTGCGCAAAAAAGTAAAAACATAAATATACATCAGTATATACAAATGTCGGCAACGAGGCGTAGACGAACACCATGAGTTGATCCCTCTATGACCCACTCGATTTCAATACTTCTCCGACGCTTCAGCTTCAGAAGAGATTGATTCAGATAAACGGCCCTCAGGTCTTCCAAACCACTAAACAATGAAATTCCACACGCGGAACGCAGTCATTTGCTTTTTCAAATCCCTAACTTTTGCGTGAACCGCCCTTTGCGGGTTTTCAGTTCACCGGGATACCCTTTTTTTGCCAAAGTCGCCCATCCGGGTTTTCGACTTTGCGGGTGTACATTTTTTCAATTTATATCCCTAATTTTTTCCCGAACCTTTTTCCTTTTTTATGGTTCGCCGGGATGCCCCATTTTGCCTAGATATTCTTTTTCTTTCCAGTGGGTCATTTTTAAGCAAAGTATTTTTTAACTGCCTCCGCGTTCACCGGGGATGCAAAATCTTCACCATCCATCGTGGATAACAATAAAGCTCTTCCCGAAAAGACCTTGCTGACGACGTACGGACCTTCATAATTGGGAGTCCACTTGCCCCGGTGATCGGAGTGTGGAGGAAGAATCTTCTTCAGGACGAGATCACCCGTCTGAAAGCTTCTAGGACGCACCTTCTTATTGTCGCGGTGAAATCTGGATACCAAACTATTAATTAGTTTGAATCTTTAATCATTTGCAACCGAACTTTGATTTGTCCAAAGGAAGGGATAAAGATCGAAATTCCCACAATGCAATGCAAATGCAAGGTAGATTGTTTTAGGTTCGGGGGTTGGTTAAACTTAGGGAAGGTACTAGCATCCTAAGTTTCTGTAGTATTCTACAGGAACCTCTTATTTTATATTTTGTTTACTGCTAAGTGTTATCTGCTTAAAGGATGAAAGACCCTAGTGGTTTATTTCTAAGTATACTCGATAAGATGTCGCATCTTATGCCTACATATCCTTACGGGAGTGGAATCAGAGTATGTTGTAGTTCACCCTAAAGGGTTTGAGGAGTTCTTTGACTGTGGTCAAAGTTCCTACGGGTTTAGGGTAGTTGTTTTGATCGGGTCTAGGAGAAGAGATGAGTCTTCATGTTAAGGGAGAGATAACCACCACAAATGTAAAAAAGGGGGTTGTAGGAAATGGTCTTTGCATCGTCTTAAGAAAAGGTCTTACATACTCGGATGGTTGCCAAGTATGCATTTATCGCTCTTAAGGCAAAATCCCTACATGTTTGATTGTATTGTTGTGGGGTGGAGATTATATCTCACTTAAGATGATTAACATCTATTCTCTATTTGTGTTTGAAAAAGTTGTATTGTTTGTTTTGTCTAAGTTGTAAAAGATAAAAACAAGGTCCTTCCTATGGGGTAGGTCCTAAACTTAAATGATCAACTTGAATGGAATCAAGGATCGGAGGGAATATGATGCAAATGATGTGCAACTACACACAACGTTGAATTATGTGTAGGTTTTTCCTTTGGACGGTATGCAATACGGTAATATAAATTGCGGTAAATGTAAAATGACTGTAGAATAAATTTGCGGAAATGTAAAGCCATACACATACGCATGAAAGCGCTAAGTGAGTGTGTGCATTGTGGATAACTAAAAGCTGATAAAACATACATGTAAATACGCATGAAAGCGCTAGGTGAGAATTATGAATGTGTCGTAAAGTGCACGATTGATTTTGTATATTATGATGTTGATTGATTTTAACTGTTTGACTTGATTTTATGAGAAAAATTGAATTGAGAGGGTGAATTGACCTTAAGAGAAAAGTTGAATTTGTGAGGCGGTTGATTTTATGAAAATTACTTAGATTTGTGAAAGTGGATTGCATTTAATAAATTTGGAAAAAAAGGTGGTTCTTTTTAATTATTGTGAAAAATTATTATTATTATTATTTAAAATAAAAAGACAGAAAGTTGATTTAAACAAAAAAACTGGCTTAGAAAACAAATTAATTATTTCATTAAATAATAAAAAAACAGTTTGATTAAAAGATTAATTAAGGTTGGTTTAAAAAAAGATTAACGATTAATAAGTTATTAAAAGAGATACTAATCTACATAAAAGTGATTAGTTGTTTTTTTTAAAAGATTAATTAAATAAATATATTTTAAGGATTATTGATTAAATAAGTTGATTAATGGTTTTTTTTTGCGTTAATGAAGTGGATTAAGTGTAAGTGGGTGGTGTAGTGTGTGATTAGCATTACATCATTACGATTAAACAACATTACACAAAAATGATCAAAACCCTAAATCCCCCCCCCCCAATCCCCTTCTCGTCGCGATCCCCGATCGGCTTCCTCAAATTCTTCCGTTCTTCTTCCTCTTCTTCTATCCCTTGTTTTCTGCATAAAACAACTAAATGTTAAACGTTAGAGAGAAAAAAAACCTTACAATGCCGGTGGTTTCCTTCAGGTCTCGAGGATGGATGATACGCGGCGGAGCGGGTTGTTTCTGGCGGAGGTTTTCGACGTGATTTCCGGCGATGGATTTAGAGGTGACTTCGCGGCGATTTCCGACAAAGGTTCTAGGTCGCGACTTCGTAGTGGATTCAGAAAGAGATAAGTTTCTTCTCTTGATGGTTTTTGTTTAGGGTTGGAATTTTAGGGTTTTTTGACTTCGTCTCCTCTCCCTTTTCTTGTGTCTATCCTCCTCTTTATATAGACTTGGGATTTGAATAATAGTTGAATGTTGATTGATTGTTTCCATTTTGGGGCTGAATCAAATGAAAACTTTCTTGTTTTGGTGATTGCAATGATATCTTGTTTAATTGCTATTTCAATCTCCGATTATGATAGGATTTGATTTGGTCTATTATGAGTAGAATCTTCTGTTGCTTCAAAGAATATCCTCTAACGGTTTCTTTTTTTTTAAGGTGATCTGGCGGGTACACGTGGCGAAGGGCTTGGGCTAGGAGGCGGGTTGGAAGCCCAGAAGGGAAGTTCGTGTTTGATGTGTGCAGTGGGAGTTTTATGAAGAATGAGGCTGGTGGTGAAGATATCGATTTCTCAATTGTTCACGGGGTATACTCCTTCCGAGCTCAATCTCTATTCCTTTGGTTTCATTTTCTTTGAACTTACGCATGCTTGAATTGGTAGATTCTAGGATGTTTGGTTGTGTTTGCTAACTCGATTTTGGTTTGGCAGGTGTGGATTCTCTCGAGGGTTTATCTTGCTGGGGCTTAATGGGTGCTTCAATGGGATTCTCGTCTGGGCTGTGTGTGCAAGCAACTGATGCGAGTGATACACCCATCCTCTCGCAGCTTGTCCTCAATTCCAATTGCTCCGGCTAGATTTAAATTGCATTCTATAAGAGCTGCAGTATGACGTAGTTTAGTAGCTCTGTCAGTTAACACCGTGCTAGCCTCTCCATACCTGCTTTGCCATTCCTCAAGTTCAGCATCAAAAAGACTTCTAGAGGCGACCACACGGGTGCGTAAACCTTGTGATGGGTATTCACCCAAATGGCTCTAAGTTGCATTCAATAAGCTACTGTTGCTCTCACTGTCATTTGCCAAAATGCTAAACATTGATGTATCAGCGCCTTTGACTAACGCCTTTACCACATTGTCAGGAAATCGAATAACAATGAACATTCTCTTTCGCACACTATCAAATTCGTGCAGTCCCAACACGTCCAACCTGAGTTTCTCACCACTGATGTCAATAACAATATGTCCTGATGTCCGCTCAAAAGGAGTATGTCCGTATGCAGAGGCCGCAGAAACTAGAGCTTGTTCATCAATGCGTTCTACACATCCATTTGCTTCGCTTGTTCCACAACCAAAAATACCCCCATCAGTAAGTATAGGAATCATAGTATTACAAGCAGCCAATGTAAGAAGAAAAAACTCATTAGCAGCTACTCTTTCATCTCTGTTTGAGTTTCTATGCAGCATGGTCATCAGTTTTGGGATCAACTGCAATTTCAGCTTTGAGCTTCCATCCTGAATTCTTGTAACTTCCTGGTTCAATGTGAAGGCTTGAATTGGAGTTAATATGCTTCTCAACTTACGAGTTTCCTACTTGTTTGTTCCTCACAGGTTAGTCAATTGTGATAGTGTGCAATTACAGGACATTGTGGGACTTGGAGAGGTGAAACCGGATTCAACTTGTTTGTTCAAATGTGCACTTCGAAGATTGGAAGGCAGGGTTAGTAACAATATGACCGAACTTTCGTTTTGGGGACCAAATTCTGGTTAAGCTAATCGGTTTGCACATTGAAGGTTGTGCCGTCAAGTCGAGCTTGCCTAATTTACGAGGCTCTGTAGGAAAGTGTTGGCTGCTTAATACTAAACCGAAGGTTTGATGCAGATTTGGACTGTGGCCGGAAGTTGCTGATGCTCGTACCTTCTTCTTCTATTCAATAATTAATTGTGTACACTGTTTTTTTTTATTACCAGATGTTGAGGTAAACGGGAAAGCATGTTGCTTGCCTGAAGTGCGTTTAGAACTGATACCGTTGACGCTACCATCGATATTGTTGGCGCAGATGCTTTGGGCTTCTCTTTCAGGTAATGCCACTATCTTATCGCGGTTGTCGTTGTTTTTAATAGAAGTATCTTAAGGTATCTTTTCCTCTAAAAACGCAATCCTTAATCACTAGCTTCCCAGGTCCTCTGCGTTGAAGAACGAAAAAAAACCACCACCTTCGGATTGCAATGTCTTCAACTTGTGGAATTGGTGACGTCGCGCCGTCTTCGAAGGTTTGTATCATCATCCTTAACTGTTTCCCGTAGTTTAAGTTCGTCTTGGCATCCTAGCATGTTTAAGGATCACAAGACGCATGGTCAGAACTCTCTCTCTGCGGCATAATGTTCGTAACTCCATTTGCGGATGAAGTTGGGATTGATCGCCATATGTCTACTCAATAGTCGAGCAGAACAAATAAGCTTCTTTGTGAGTGTCTAAATGTTTGATAATGGTTATGTGTGATTTAAAGTTGATGATTCCGTACTCATGTCGACCATTTATGCTTTGCTTCATGTTTCAGGTGATACTGGCATACCAGTTGATCTTATCCAACGACAAAGGTCAGTGTTAGCTTGTACCTTCAACTTGTTGATGGAGTTAGTTTGGTGAGGTCAAGGTGGGGCGGCATATCCATACTAAGAGCTAACCGGAATTTTAATTCATCCTCTAGAAGAACAAGTACTCAAAGATGTCAGAAGTCAAGGCCACCGTTCATGCGAGTCGTCAATTTTGTCTCATAAATGCTTTGAAAAAAAGTTAACTGCTGTAATGTAATCAAAATATTAGGATCAAGATGTTTCTCCCACAATGCCATGAATGTTATTTTGGCACGTAGCCCAATCTGTACCAATTATGTGCTTGGCCCGAAACAGATACGTATATGGTATTTTGAGTGAATGAACTCCAAAGTAACAAAGTATCTACTTGACTCAACTCAAATATAATAATTATTACCAATTTCAAACTTTCATGCATTTGTGTCAAATGATAAGTAGTGATTAGGATTTTAATATCTCCAACTCGGGTTTCTTCTTCTAAGATTTGGAAAAGGGTTCGGAAGAAGTTGTCCCTGAAATTAAATAAAGAAGGAATCCACCTTTAAAGACATTACAACTTAGACAAAAGGTTTGACACAACCAAATGGGCTTTGGAAAATAACGGGCCTTGAGTTGTAAAGACTTGTACACCGTTGTAATTTTAGGTCCTTTGGCTCCTTGATGGAATTTGGATGTGAAGTGAGGAGATTAACTCGTGGAGCTAATTTTAAACAAATTAAGTTGATGTAGCAACGTCCTTATTTGGCCTATTGAAATCATAAATGAATCACCAACATTCATGAAAATTCGCCCGAACTTAAATTCCAAGTACAAATTGACAAGAGGTATTCATCACTAATGCCCAGACAAGGTATGTTATCGAGTTCTTGCAAGTTGAGTCTTGAGAATAGGTGGTACACTCTGAATTTTGAATTGAATCTGATAGACTTAATCACTTGAATTCTTCTTGAATTAAGCTTGAGTTTTGAATGGTGAACTCTAAACCCAAATGTACTAGTCACGTCTCTGGGATGCTTTGGTGTAGTTATCTATACTCGCACATTATTGCACCTTATCAAGGGATAATGTTCTCGGGACGGTGCCACGTTGCCACCAGGCTTGAAATACTTTGGTCCAAATTACTATTTTGACTCTTTGGCCTGAATCCAGCTTGCTAAATCAAACTCAATTAATCGCACCTTGAAGTATTTAAATTTGTGGGAATGTGTGTTATTTTCGCTTGGAATTTACTGCATCTGCACAAGTTGGTTAGTCGCAAAACGTGAATATTAAATTACATTCAAATAACAATAGAAAAATGCGCAAAAAGAGGTGGGATCTTACGGTCGAAAATTAGGGTGCAACACTTATCATAGGCTTTCTTCATTCGGCTTTGGTATAAATGACCATGCGCAATCGATGCTAACCTCTTCTCGTCCATCAGGCTGAGTTGGTTTAGTCGGTTCTTAATCCATTCTGCCTCGTCGAGTTTCACGTCAACCAAAACTCGCAAAGAAGGGATCTCCACTTCTAATGGTAGGACAGCCTCCATACCGTACACTAAGGAGAAAGGAGTTGCCCCGGTTGACGTACGTACCGTCGTACGATAACCGTGCAGTGCAAATGGCAGCATCTCGTGCCAATCTTTGTAGGTCACAACCATCTTTTGAACAATCTTCTTGATGTTCTTATTGGCCGCTTCAACGGCGCCATTCATCTTCGGCCGGTAAGGAGATGAGTTGTGGTGTTCAATCTTGAAACTCTAGCACAACTCCTTCATCATCTTGTTATTCAGATTCGAACCATTATCCGTAATGATCCGCTCGGTAATTCCATAACGACAAATGATATCCCTCTTTATGAACTTAGCCACCACCTGCTTGGTCACATTAGCATATGAGGCTGCCTCCACCCACTTGGTGAAGTAATCGATGGCTACTAGAATGAAGCGATGACTGTTAGATGCAGTGGGCTCGATCTTGCCTATCATATCGATGCCCCACATGGAGAACGGCCACGGGGAGGACATGCCATTTAACGGGCACGGCGGCACATGAACTTTATCAGCATAAATCTGGCATTTATGACACCTCTTCGCGAATTTAAAGCAATCTGATTCCATCGTCAGCCAGTAGTATCCTACTCTCAGGATCTTTCTTGTCATAGCGTGCCCGCCGGCGTGCGTACCAAATGTGCCTTCATGGACGTCTTCCATGAGCATACTCGCTTCTTTCTCATCTACGCATCTGAGTAGCACGAGATCGTGGTTTCTTTTATACAAAACTCCATCAGGATTGAGATAGAAATTTCCAGACAGCCTCCTCAGAGTCTTCTTATCCTGGGTTGACGCTCCCGCGGGATACTCCTTAGTCATAAGGAAAGTCTGGATATCATGGAACCATGGCTTGCCGTCGGCGGCTTCCTCGATCGCAAAGACAAATGCAGGTCTATCAAGACGAGAAAGGATAATTCTTGGAGCTTCATTCCAAAAATTGACTTTATACATCGAAGCCAACGTGGCTAAGGCATCAGCCATCTGATTTTCTGCTCTGGGTACATGATGGAGTTCCACTCGATCAAAGAACAGAAGTAGCCTTCTGGCATAGTTCATGTACGACACCAAATTCGATTGACGAGTCTCCCACTCCCCTTTAATCTGGTTAATCACAAGTGCTGAGTCACCATATACGTCTAGGTTCTTGATTCTCAAATCAATTGCCTCTTCTAGACCCATGATGCATGCTTCGTACTCCGCTTCATTATTGGTGACTGGAAACGTCAGTATCACAGTAAACGGGATATGGGATCCATGAGGAGTCATGATGATCGCCCCAATGCCACTTCCATAAGAATTAACCGCCCCGTCAAATATCAATTTCCACTGGGATTTCCTATCTGGCCCCTCGTCGGGCAACGGTTCATCGCAATCCTTTGCTTTGAGAAACATGATATCCTCATCAGGGAATTCAAATTTCATCGGCTGGTAATCTTCGATTGGCTGTTCGGCGAGGTATTCAGACAATACGCTCCCCTTGATGGCCTTTTGGGAAACATACTGAATGTCATATTCTGTCAACACCATTTGCCATCTGGCAATCCTTCCCGAAAGCGCTTGCTTCTCGAAGACGTACTTGATCGGGTCCATCTTCGAAATTAGCATGGTCGTGTGATTGAGCATGTACTGTCGTAAACGTTTGGCAGCCCAGGCTAGTGCACAACATGTTTTCTCCAGCAGCGAGTAACGAGATTCACAGTCTGTGAACTTTTTACTCAAGTAGTAAATGACATGCTCTTTTCTGCCCGTCTCGTCGTGCTGACCGAGAACACACCCCATACTATTCTCAAGAACTGTCAAGTACATGATTAAGGGCCGTCCGGCCACTAGGGGTATCAAGATTGGAGGTTCCTGCAGATATTGTTTTATCTTATCAAATGCCTTCTGGCAATCCTCATTCCAGATAATTGCCTGATCTTTCTTTAACAGCTTGAACATCGGTTCACACGTGGCCGTGAGCTGAGAGATAAACGTTGCAATGTAGTTTATTCTGCCCAGGAAACCACGAACTTCTTTTTCTGTTTTTGGCACTGGCATTTCTTGTATCGCTTTAATCTTCGCATGATCAACCTCGATGCCTCTTTCACTCACGATAAACCCCAGTAACTTTCCGGACCGTACTCCGAAAGTACACTTGTTAGGATTCAGCCTCAACCTGAACTTCCTAAGCCTCTCAAAAAGCTTCAGCAAATTGACCAGATGTCCCTCCTCCGTTTGGGACTTCGCAATCATGTCATCAACATAGACTTCAATCTCATGATGAATCATGTCATGAAACAAAGTTACCATAGCTCGTGGGTAAGTGGCCCCTGCGTTCTTCAGACCAAAAGGCATTACCTTATAGCAAAATGTTCCCCAAGGCGTAATAAACGTAGTTTTCTCCATGTCCTCCGGCGCCATCTTGATCTGATTGTAACCGGAGAAGCCATCCATGAACGAAAATACGGAGAACTGAGCTGTATTGTCGACCAACACATCGATATGAGGCAGCGAGAAATCATCTTTAGGGCTCGCCCTATTCAAATCCCGATAATCGACGCACATGCGTACCTTACCATCCTTCTTCGGTACAGGCACTATGTTGGCGACCCACGGAGGGTAAGTAGTGACCGCTAAGAAGCCAGCATCAAGCTGCTTCTGCACTTCCTCTTTGATCTTAACAGCCATATCTGGTCTCGTCCTCCTAAGCTTCTGCTTAACGGGAGGACAATCTTCTCGCAGCGGCAAGTGGTGGACCACGATGTCAGTGTCAAGTTCGGGCATATCTTCGTATGACCAAGCAAAGACGTCACTATACTCTCTCAGCATCTCGACCAACCTATGCTTGACATCAATCTGCAATGCAGCCCCTACCCTGACGTTTCTGACGAGTTCTTCAGAACCCAGATTCACAATCTCGATCTCCTTCTCATGAGGCAGAATAACTTTCTCTTCTTGTTTCAACAAGCGGGCCAACTCTTCAGGAAGGTCTTCGTCTTCATCAATCTCTTCTTCGGCTTGATAGATCGGGCAATCAAAGTCGAAGTGAGTCGTAGAAGGTCCAGAGTCGACGTCATCTGCTATGTGGATCCTGCAATAACAAGGGTTAAGCTTAAAACAAGGATATGCAGGTTAGCACAAACCCCATTGCCATTTTATTATTTTTCAAAACAAATATAAACAGGAATAACAGAGATCACAATATTTGAATACGAAGAAAAATGCCTTTTGATTTATTGATAAAATGCATGTACATAATCAAACAAGACCCTGACAATAAAACAGATATGCCCCGGGTAGGACATAGGGTTGTACAATGATTGGAAAAAGTAAATCATTACTCTTTGCTTGTCATCTGGATGATATCCTTGACGGACCAATTGGTAAGGCCCTCGCCTGGCTTGCTTGGCTGGATCCAAGAGTCGAGGTCACAGTCGCTATCTCCGCTGTCTTCAGACACTGCGTTGACGCTTTCAAAAATCACCCCGCCACTGGTAAATTGGATCGGCCTTTTACCTCGAGACGCACTTCTAGAAGAGGAGGCTTCAGCTCCAGGAGAGTATCCCAACCCAAACTTGTCTTGCTTGTTAGGTATCTCCAAAATTTTCCCCCAGCCTGGGGTAGATCCAGCTTGGACAACAGCCCGGGCTTCCTTAAATGAAGAGAGAGTCATCTCTGCCTTCTCAGTGACTACAGGAGCTACGTCCTTCACTTTAACAACTTCGAACGCTTGGCATAGGGTTTCGTGGATTTCCCCATCCATCTCAACATACTTGAAGGATGACAAATGGCTCACCATTATGTCTTCCTCGCCACAAACAGTCACGATGCTACCTCCGACAGTGTACTTGAGTTTCTGGTGCAACGTGGAGGTCACGGCTCCAGCAGCATGGATCCACGGCCGGCCCAAGAGACAGATGTAGGCAGGCATAATGTCCATAATGTAAAAGATTGCGTCGAAAGTTTCCGGCCCGACTTGGATTGGCAGGGTCACCTCCCCGAAAACATGGCATTTGGTTCCATCGAACGCTTTCACAACCAGATCACTGGGTGTGCAAATCACTCCGCGAGTATCTAACTTCATTAATGCCTTCTTCGGAAGAACGTTGAGTGACAACCCCGTGTCCACCAACACGTGAGACATAATCATTCCTCTGCACTCTATCGAGACGTGCAGGGCGCTATTGTGGTTCCTCCCCTTCGGCGTCAGCTCTAGGTCAGTGAAACCTAGCCCATTTCCAGCATTCACGTGGGCTACGACCTCTTCTAGCTGGTTGACCGATATTTCCTGCGGTACATATGCGGCGTTCAACACCTTCAGCAGTGCGTTGCGGTGTGTTTCAGAACACAGCAACAAATTCAGGATGGAAATCTTTGAGGGTGCTTGATGGAGGTGATCCACAATCTTGTAGTCGCTCTTTTTAATCAACCGCATAAACTCCTCGGCGTCTTTAACAAGTAAGTCTTTTTCTACCCCACGAGGGGTCTCTTTGACGACTTTACTCTTCCCTTTATCAGTTGCATCAGCTTTGTCCGCTTTGTCTGCCACGACCTCAGGTGGTGCAAACACTCTTTCGCTGCGAGTAATACCACTGATTCCCGCAAGGTTTTCCACAGACGACCCAAACGGTTCTAGCTCAAACTTCTGTCCGTTGCAGTAGACTTCAGCCCCATAATGCCATGGGACAGCATTAGTTCTTTCAAAGGGTATCGGCCCAGCTTTGGTGATGGTAATCGTGGGCGGCCTGGGTGCAGAAATAGTTATCGTCTGGCGAGGGATGGTGATGGTGGCGACCTCATCATCTTGCTTCAGCATTACCTCTCCCGATCCGCTTTCGGCCCTCCGGCTGAACTGTAAAATCCCTTCAGTCATCAGACTTTGAATTCCTTCCATCAGCTGTTCACATCCATTAGGACTAGTCGCACAGCCCATACACAGCTCTCCGCAACCTGGAAAGAAACCTCTTTTCATCAACTTAGCTTTAACGAAGCTAAGCGGCGTCTTTAGATCTTTGACGTTAGTCAACAAATCCAAACTCTCGTCGTCAATAATGGCGTTTACTCCACCTCCCCTATGATTCGGCATAGGGTTCTTCGTGACGTTTGGCACATTATCGGAGAAGTTGATGATCTTAGCGTCCACCATGTCCTGCACCTTGTGCTTGAAGGCTTTGCAATTTTCTATCGTGTGGCCTGGTGCCCCTGAGTGAAACTCACAAGTTGCATTCGCGTCATAACCTGGCGGAGGTGCCCCTGTCAAGGGAGCCAAGGTTCTCTTCTGGATCAACTGTAGCTGAAGCAAAGTCTGCAATAGTTGCGCGTACGACATGGGCGGTGTCTCGAGGTGACGGCTAGACAGAGGTGCCTTATTCTGATACTTTCTGTACCCTTGTTGATTCGGTTGCTGCTGCTGCTGCTGCTGTGGCTGTTGAACTGTCGGGATAGTTATACTAGCCACCTGCTGGTGAGGACCTTTACCCTTCCTTCGAGCGTTGGTCGCAGCGCTCGTTTCTCCTTCCCGTCTTTTGCCACTATAAGGTTTCCTTCCGCCTCCTCCAGCTGAGGATGACTCACCTTGAATTTTCCTGAGTTTGATCCTATTTTCAATGTGCTCACCTGTGATAATGAGATCCGAGAAGGTTCCAGACATACCGCTGACTAGTTTCTCATAGTAAACCCCTGGGAGGGTGGCCACGAACATCTGCACCAGCTCACGTTCAACCATTGGTGGCTGAACCCTGGCTGCCAACTCACGCCATCGCTGGGCGTATTCCTTAAACCCTTCGTTGTTCCTTTGCGACAGATTCTGCAGTTGGACTCGGTTCGGCGCCAAGTCACTGTTATATTGGTAGTGGTGCACAAATGCTTCAGCAAGGTCTTTCCACGTGCGCACACTGGTAGGTTCCAGACCCATGTACCATTCGAGGGAGGGTCCGGACAGACTGTCTTGAAAGAAGTGCATCAGCAACTTCTCGTCCTCGGAATGAGCTGACATTTTCTGGTAGTATGATCTCAGGTGGACGCGAGGGCAAGTGGTACCCTTATATTTTTCAAAGTCAGGTACCTTGAACTTGGGAGGCACCTTGAAATCAGCAATCAGTCCCAACTTGGACATTCAACGCCCAGGGTGTTCTGGTTCTCGATATTTCTCATCTTATCCTCGAGTGCCTTGAACCTAAGTCGTGCTTCAGCAGTCAGCTCCCCTTCAGCACCTCTCTGAGAGAACACATCGTCCTGGCGATCTTCTAACCACGGCTGAGGTCCATACAGATTCCCAACACCTGCATTGTCGTTGCCCAGCCTAACATTGACATTAGCTTCCAGACTCCCATTACCGACGCCCGTCGTATTACCGTTGAGTCCCATGTTAGCTATCACATTGCCGTTGGCACTGCCGTTCCACCCGGTCACGGGGACGCCATTCTGAGGAGTTTCAACTGGTGGAGGGGTTGGCACAATCCCACCATGGAGTACGCCATTGCTGTCGACCCTTGAAATCAGAGGCTGGACCAAGGTTCTGAGCTGATCCTGGCCATTGGCGACCGCTTGCATGAGCTCCATGAAGCGATCCATTCTTTCGCGGAGTTCCTGAACATCAGTTTGCACTTGCTTCATGATCCTGGTTTGATTTGCTCTGGTCGGATAGCGGTGAATAGGTCTCTGATCAATCCTGGAACAACCTGAAACAACCTGAAAACACAAAAGGGTTAGGAAAAACGACAAAGTGCTCGTTATACAAATGCTTCATGCAAATGCAAACGTGTGTCTGTGCGTTAGGGAGATTTCCCCCGATCCTAGTGCCTGAGTGCCAGTGCTGATAATAAGAAGTCTGAGTCCAGTCATGGAAATAAAAATATCATATATAAAGAAAGCCCATCAAGGCAGTACACGACATCAGTGAGTACAGGCAGAATCAATAGCATGACCTCGACCAACAAGCCTGGTGATGGTCAGAATACAACGATGATCAGACAAAAAGGAATACAAATATAGTCAAGCACGGCCACGGGCGCGAAACTCTTCTAACAACCCCTTCGTTTCTGGATGATCAAGACGAGTGAGTAACCCTTCGACGAGTAGCTCCCTCTGCATAATGGTGTATTGAAGACCTTCGACCAAATCTTCCCATGCTCCTTCACTGAAACAATCTTCTAACTTCCGTTTCTTGGACTCAAACGTCAGTTTGTGCTCCTTCAGGTTAGCAAGAGCCCTGTTGAGCTGGCCTTCAGCGGCATATCTGCGAGCGGTTTCTTCATCAAACCTCTTCTCACTAGCCTTCACCTGGGCTTTCAGCTTGGAGATCTGTTGCATCAGCTTATCCTCCTGCTCTTTCCTGTTGGCTAGGGAGGCCTTCTAGTGCTGGTTGAACTTGGATATCCTCCGATACGCTTCGTCCAAGTGCTGCTTCTTAGTGACCAGTACATCATTGACAGCTTTGAAGTCTCGACCCATGCGCTTGCGCTCAGCTATCTGCCTAGTCAAGTCTGTCCCCAGCTGGTTCACCAGCTCTGTCTGCCTCTTGAAGGAATGAACGGCTTCGTTTCTCTCACTTCGGAGCTGCGCCAATTCTTCCTCCAATTCTTCATTTGCCCTCTTCAATTCATCTCGCTCAGCTAACACCTGATTATGCTGCTGAATGGGCACGGTGGTAGGCTCCTCAATCACTGGAGGGCTTTCTGGCTTGGCAGGAAGAAACGGCATCCCTATAGCATCTGCTCTGGCTCTGATCCAAGTCACATACGGAGGGTAGGCTTGATTATTGCTTCTCCCCAGCAATGGTCTTCCCCGCTTACTGATACCACTCCAAGCGCGCTGAAGCTTAGATAACATATCCCCCTCTAGAAGACTAGTGAGGTACAGAGATTCCTGTACCTCTTCATCCTTCGGCGGAGCTCTCAAAGCATAAGCAAACTGTCGGACCAGCAAAGACGGATTATAGTTTATACAACCCTTCCTGCCTATCAAAGGCACGTTCGGAAACCCGCTGCAGCTGAAGATGATCTCAGTACCCAACCTATCTCTGTCAAACCAGTCAATATCCTCTGCTGATAGACTCATCAAACGCTCGGACCACTCAGTTGTGGCTGCAGACAAAACAAAGGGACCCCTCTTGGGTAGATGACTATCAAGCCATTTATAAAGCAAGGGCACACAACATGAGACATTCTTGCCCCTTCTGTTCTCGTTTTTGTAGTGGATAGAATGGTAGACATCTCCTATCAAGGTAGGGACTGGATTCCCTGATGCAAAAATGTGGAAGGCGTCGAAGTCCACAAAGTCGGGCATATTGGGGAACAGAATGATGCCATATATGCACAGAGCGAGAATGGCGTTGAACACGACCCAACATCCGTCTTTGGCGCACTGCTGAGCCTTTCCCACTAAGAACTGCAAGGAGAAACCGGGAACCTTGTTCCAACTAGACAATACCAACTCGGAGGCATCCAGATGAAGTGAAGGAGCTAGACTAGCCAGATCAGGCTCAGCATCCATATGAACAAAAGGCATCTGCCTCTTGATAGACACACCTAACAAATCAGCATATTCTTCCAGCGTGGGCGCGAGAACAAAATCCTGGAAAGTAAAGCATCTCAATGGAGGATCGTAGAACTGCAGCAGAGCGTGCAACCCATTCAAATCGAACGCAGAAGGTTTACGAACCAAACTGAGCAATTTGCCGTAAGATTTTCTGAACTCATCTCTCACAGAATCATCTGCTAAAGCAATCAAACCAGTCAGCTGAACCACATCAGGGGCAGGGAGCTTGTAAGCCACGGTCTTCCTCAAAGAACCCATAACAATACAATAGGAGGCAAGAAATCCTAGATCGGGGAAAATGGTACCTGCAACACAGACACACGTTAATGAAATGCAAATGGGTATGCAAAGCAATGTAAAATGCAATCATGCAGCAGGAGATCAAGGCAACTGTGCTGTGGAGATTCTGTATCAACAAAACCATGACGCTGCTCTGTCAAGAACAACCACTTTCTCTGATGAGAAGAAAACCCTGGTATCGGACCACAAATCTGCTCTGTCAAGAACACACACATATAGGACCATAAATCTGCTCTGTCAAGAACAAACATCTGATAATAAGGACCTCTGATACAGGACCAAAAAATCTGCTCTGTCAAGAACAACCATCTGATAATAAGGACCTCTGATACAAGACCCTAACTCTGCTCTGTCAAGAACAAACATTTGATAATAAGGACCTCTGATCCCAATCAAAACATGTTCTATCAAGAACAATCATACATCTGCTGATGAGGTCTTCTGATCCCAATCATAAATCTGCTCTGTCAAGAACACACATATATATATGAAGATAAGGTCCTCTGATACAGGACCAAAACTCTGCTCTGTCAAGAACAAACATCTATCTGCTGATGAGATCCTCAAACCCAAATCATAAACCTGCTCTGTCAAGAACAAATACACATCTCTGAATATAGGGTCCTCTGATACAGGACCAAAGCTCTGCTCTGTCAAGAACAATCATATATCTGATGATGAGAACCTCCGATACCAACAAAACTGATTCACTATCAAGAAAACCAGGTAGTCTGAAGGTCAAAGTTTCCTGCAATAAACCCAACCCTGCTCACAGGTATGGACCTAAACTGACTCAAGTTCGGCATCCTATGCGTTCATCAGCGTCACAGACATTCAAGAGGGGTGATACGATACCTATAAGATGTGGCGTCACCAGCTCATGAAGCGACCTCACTCGGCTGAATCACAAATGATCGGTCCCCAGAGTCGACAATCCTCCAAACCAACAACTCCCTCAACCCAAAGGGTTGAAAAAGAAGCCAACCGGGAGAACCTCGTCTGAGCGTGGATTTCATGAGACACTAGTGCCTGCCAAGCAAGCACGCGCCCACTAATTTCCATAACTAATGCTATGTTCACTCAAGCCTGGGTCTGGCTTCTCACTCATCAGAATGCCCCTCCCACAACAGCACAGATAATCATATCATACAGAAAATAAAATGCGGGAAATAAAATGCGATAAATAAACACAACCTAACAAGTAATCATACAAGCGCTAGGATTGACTCTCGCAGGGGACGTCGGATCCCCAAACTGACTCGCATACGGGACGTTGGATCCCAGGAAACTATCAAGTCCCCAGCAGAGTCGCCAGTTGTCCCTTCCGCGAAAATAAGGTGCCGGCAAAACAGAAGAGTCGCCACCTTTCGTTATTTATCCCTCGGAACGGGAAAGGAAACGATCGAAAAAACCTGACGAAAAGGTATAAAACAAGGTCATCGTAACCGTTGTCTGGGTTCGGAAGTCGGTTACGCAAGGGGAAGGTATTAGCACCCCTCACGTCCGTCGTACTCGACGGGATCCACGCTTGTTGTGTTTACTGGACGAGTTGGTTTATCTATCTACCTATCAAGGCTGGCTTAAACAGAAAAGAAAATGACTCGGCAAAGCGTCGCGCTTTATGCCTACGTATTCTCATCAGAGAATGAGAAATCAGAGTCAACGTAGTTTGACCTACTACGGGTTATGGGGAAGGTGGCTTGCCAATACATCAGTATTGTGCCTACGTACTCTCAACAAGTATGAGAGATCAGAGCTTACGTAGTTCGGGCCTACTACGGATTACGGGGATTCAGATTCATCTGTTTTATCGAGTAGGGTTAACAAACAGTTCCAGCAGTTAGGGACAAAGCCTGTTTGCGGTAGAACCAGAAGTTAACGACACTCTTTTTCTTCAGAAAAGCTTTCCTTTGAATTACGGGCCCACGGGGCAAAAAGGTTTGAAGTTCGTTTTCTGTCTTTTACGGAAGAAGTGTTTTTTATTGTGTTTGCAATTTCAATCGCACTAAAGACTATGACATGAGAGTGAATGCGTCGCATGTCACCCAAAGGGTGCCATACTAAACATCCAGACTGTTGGAAAGAAACTCTCCACCAATCCTTCCTTAGATAGCTTAAGGCTCGTAACGTACGAAAGAAATCATTCATGATTACTGTATCTTAATTTGTTCTGAGATGAGAAGAGAACAGGATCAACTAAGGGGAGACTATCAAGTCCTATTGTTGTCATGCCAAGGATTCATCCTATAGTTGAAGTTTGAAACAGGGAACTCCTAGAAGTTATCATGCATAGGTTTCAACCTAAAGTTCTATCATCACTTCCTTGTCAAAGGAAGTGAGAGTCCTATGGGATCATGTCAATGAGATACGGAAACAGATAAAGCATCAGCCTAAACAGTAAACACTAAACGACTGTAAAATGCATGCAATGCAAGTGAGGAAGGAAATGTGTGTGGGGTATCAGCCTCCACAAGCTCATCTCAACCTCAAGCCAGAATGAATAACAGTAATCATACATAGGAAATAAAGTGCTATCAAGCAAGATATAAATGACTGTAATCATACAGAAGAAAAAAAAATGCTATCAAGCAAAATAAACCACATGGGCAAGGGAGCAGGGCTCTACCGAATACCCGCAAGCAAAGCCATACAGTAACAATACAAGCAAAGGGAGCAACTCAACCTCTAGTGCAATCATGCTCCTAATTAAATTCAGTCTACTCATGGACTTATTCTAATGCATCAAGCAAGTCAAACAAGGCACATCAGCAATACAGAAAAGAAAACAGACAAGAAAGAAACAGATCAACCACTTCCTACTTTCAATTCAAGCTTCAGCTCTTCTAACATCAATCCAGTCTTCAGACTTCAACCACCCTTCAAGGATATCAGCTTCACTGGCAAGTATCAACTTGCTTCTCCAGGTTTCAACCCATCAGCATAAGTTTCAACTTATCCTCCTTCTTCAAGCTTCAGCTCCTTATTCAATTCCACCTTCAGGCTTCACTCTTAACTACAAGTATCAACTTGATTCCTTCAGGCTCTCAAAGCATCAATGTAAGTATCAACTCATCCTCTATTCCTCAAGCCTCAGCTCTACACTCAATCTCAATTGAATCCTCTTCATGAGTATCAGCTTAGTTCTCAAGCTTCAGCTCTCCTTGCTTTGCCAGTCTCAACTTGGTCTTCTCCTCTTACAAGCTTCAGCTTCTCAGAGTAGTCTTCAATCACATGAGAGTGTCAACTTCATCCTTCAATTCTTTAAGCCTTAGCTCTTCATTCAATCTCCATTGGGTCTTCAAGTATCAACTTGTTATTCTTGCTCTTCAAGCTTCAGCTTGCAATGGAAATGCTCAAGGAATCATCCTCTTCCACACTCTTCAATGAAGTCCTCATCTTCAAACTCAAGTCCAACATCTTTCAAGATACTCAAACCAGAAGACAATTGATTTAACAGGATGAGTGGAAATGATAAACAGCTTACTGACAACCAAAGGAAGCCTGTAAGGGTTCATCATTATGAGACTGGTTCCCTCAAAGTTCTACTTCCCATATAAAGCCACTCATCCCTCCAAAGGAGGGATGTGAATATCTGAGAAGGACTTTTAGTCATTGGGAGGAATGGAAGCACAAGATGCTTTCCATATTTGTGAAAGAAATCATTCTAACTATAAGGCTCTCCCTATGTTTCCTAACTCCCAAACCTTCATCAGACACCTTCAGGCACAAGCAACTCCTAGCTCCAAGCAACTTCAAGCATCCTTACCTTGTCTTCAACTTGTCTTCAATCTCAACCAAAGGCAAACCAAGCAAAAACCCTAATCTAAGGGGACCAAGGAAGTTAAACTAGTTGAATTAGTAAGTTAGGATCACCTAAAACTAGCACCTAAACTAAAATCAATCAAAAATAGGAAACTATCCTATAAATTTCTACAAAAATTCCTAAGGGAACCTAGGTCAA
The DNA here is from genome assembly GCA_963859935.3 of Lathyrus sativus. NCBI lineage: Eukaryota > Viridiplantae > Streptophyta > Magnoliopsida > Fabales > Fabaceae > Lathyrus > Lathyrus sativus. The sequence goes on from OZ012739.1 coordinate 611,334,280, forward strand.
TCATGACTCTACCATATTAATTTCAGAGATCAAATCATCAAATTAGACCTAGAACTAAAATCTACATTACAAGGTGTCAAACCTAAACCCTAAAAGGAAGAACCTAAATATCAATCTAGAAAGCACACCTATTTTCATCAAAAAAATGTGAGAAAAATTCTATGGGAGCATACATGTCTAACCTAATCACACACAAAAAATTAGGCTCAAAATCATCACCAAGTGATCACAATAAATTCCACAAAAATATGTATCAAACATAATCATTTTAATATCAATTAAAATGTAAAATTCCATTAAATCATAAAATACATGAAATGAAAATATTTTTTCTCTAAAAAATACTAGACTCAATCATGAGTAAAATGCAAAAAGAATGGGATTAATTGGATTAATTTTCAATTTATTATGAATTTTTCAAGAACCATGAATAAAAATGAAAATTAAAGAAAATCCAATTAAAATAATAACACGCGCGGTGTGGATAGCAACAAAGCACAGTTTAAATTATGGGTTGGGCCATCAGGGGGGTGCGAATATCACTTAATTCATTAAGCCCAAAACACTGAATAAATGAAACGCTGCGTTTCATTTCTTCAGATCCTTCACAAATCAAGTTTAAAACGTGGTCGTTGGATGAGCTCCCAGTCAAAGGTCCAACCATGATCCAATGGTGTTCTGATCATCTCCTACCTTTTGAATGTCTGAGCTTCGCGCCCAGCTCCGGCCATCGCCGGTGGTGCTCCGGTTGTCTTCCCCAACCCTAGTTCTCTCTACAGGCCTCCATTGCAAATGGTCAAAACATGAATCTTGTCCCAAATCTTGTCACGAGTTCAACCATACCCTTAGCTTCCTCTGAAACCTCAAGATTCACCATATCTAATCCTCAACCGAAAATGGTAATTCCCCTATTTTGTCTCTAATTCTCCAATTAACTATCTGAAATCCATCCTACACCATTCTACAATGAATCTAACACCTTAATTCAACCTAATTCTACCTAGATCATGCTATAGGAAGAAAGTTACCAACCTGAAAATCTTGGATGAACAGATGCACGAAACCTCCACTTCAAGCTCTCAAACCTTCCAAAATCATTCAGTGTATCACGTTCTTGCTTCTGTATGCAATAATCTTGATGGAAAATGCCTGGAACTCCAAATTCGATGATGACTTGCAGGTGCTGAAAATCAGTTGCTCATACACGATTCAGCCATGGATTTGCTTGGGATTTGCTATGGAAACACTCACACACATCCAAGAAAGTTGTTAGGATCAAAAGAAATGATCAAAGTGGTGTAGAATGCAGAAATCGATTCCAACTTGCAATGAACAAAGTGCAACTGCAAAACCTCTTTTCTCAATCAATTCTCACCAACCCTTCTCTCAAACCCCTTCTAATCAATATATAGAACATGTTGGACCTCTCTAGATCCTTCTGGAATCATCCAAGGAGAAGTTGAGTTTCTCATGTCATCCAAAATCTCATCTCATGCCATACTCACCCCAATTCTATTTCCCTTGGTGCAGCAGCTTGTTCTCATCCCAAAATCTCCCCAAGTGAGATATTAAAGGTGTTTAGCTTGCAAAAAGCCTTGCTCATGCCTTGATTTTGAGTTTTGCAAATGTTGCTTAATATGCAAGTAACCACTTTCCAAAGCAAGTCCATAAATTGAATCTCAACTCAAAAATGTGGCTAAACCGATGTTCTTAAAATGTTTTCTAGAGTCAAAATGATATATTACATGCCATGGTTTGGATGTGTAGGTTGAAAATATCAATTTCCAACTTTGGTTTATTTAACTTATACCCTTATTTTAGGTCATTTTTGCAACTTTGAGCTACAAGCCTTTCCATCATCTCATGACCTCCTTAATAGCCTTAAAACATCATTTTGAACAAGTTTTATGTTGAAGATTTTTCCATTTGAAGCTTGGAAATAGGATTTATGGCTTTATGTTTGAAATGACCTGTAATCTCCAAATGACCAAAATGCCTTTGACTTGTCAAAGCCACAACTTGAGTTCTACAAATCCTATCAAGGACTTCTAGTACTCTCTAGAAAGATAAGAAGATAAGGAACAACATTCATGTTGACCAAAAGTTCATAGGAATCATCCTTCTAGGGCAAATGTTTGATGCAAGTTGGGTAACTTTCAAGGCCCCAGATTCACATACCTCAGATGACCTGTAACTTGTCAAAGTCATAACTTGAGTTCTACAAATCCTATAAAGGACTTCTAGTGCTCAAATTAAAGCTAAGATCAAGCTCTACAACATTCATGTTGGGGGAAAGATGAGATGACAATCACATCTTGAGCTAAACTGCCTTGAAGATAGGGGTCAGACTAAGGGATTTTACACTGTCAAGCCTTAGAAACCCTAGCTTGAAACTTCTCAAACTCTTCAATCATGATGATTTCACCTTGGAATCATCCTTATAACATTTCAATTCATCAATCCATGATCACATGGCTCTTGAATTAGGTCTCAACCTTCTCCAAATCATCAGTTGACCTAGGGTTGACCCAGTCAAACCCTAATTGCACCACTCATGGCTGAGTCTTCTTAATCTTGCACAATGACCTATCTAGGCTTTATGATGGCTTTCAAGACATCTCATAAGCTCTCTCAAGGCTTCAAGTCCACATTCTTGGCTTCATAATCATCTGAGGAGCTCCCACAACACTCAAGTTAGGAGGCACACACTCTTGGTTTCAACCACTCTCTCTGAGGATCTTCTAACTTCTCTAACAAAGATATCAACCCTTGACCACTTGAATAACCTTATGAGCTAGCTTCATAGTCTTGTATAGCTCTTGATTGGTACTCATACCTCTTGATCTCCTGCATACCTGTCAATGAAATGCAAATGATAATGCTGATGTGAATGAAATGAAACATAAGCTAGGTAAAGAAATGTTGGTCAAATTTTGGGGTGCAACAGCATCAAGATGCACTAATCAAGTTCCCAAGTGTTCTTCCTTTATTTTTTCAAGAGGATTGCATGTAGGGTGCAAACGTATGAAGAAACATTGAAAGTGGAGGAAAAGATTTAGTGTTGATAAAGGTTTAATTGTTCAGTGCTTAGTTACAGTTAGGTTTTGGTGTTCATGTTTTAGTTCCTGCCAGGATTCAAATGTCGATGACAAAAGGGGTGAAAGGAAAATGAATTTGTTGTAATTTCTTTTAGTTTGAAATACGTGAATATAGACTATAATATTTGAATTTAGGGTGTTTTATTTTCATATTGAAGAATAAAGCTGGTTGTTATAGTTGTAGGTTTCTTCAGGTATTTGCTTATATCATGTGTTTTTTTTCCTTATGGTGTACTAACATTTGTGAAATTCAATGGTAATAGAAGAAACAATGTGTTCTTGAATTGTTCTTCGGGTCTTTGATTTATTGATTTGACTAAATGTGATCAATGTAGTGTGTGTTGTCTTTCTGTAAATTGAATTGATTTCATGGATATGTCTGAAATGCCGAGATGGAGATGAACAATTAGGGTTGGTTTATGAAAAATGAGGGATGAGACTGGTTTAATGTAATAACATTGGTTAAAAAATTATTTAAATTTAATGAAAAAATGTGTTCCAAACATATCAATGGTATTTAATGAAAAATATATATTTTGAATGAATTAATATAATGTTAAAATAAATGTGCTCAATATGGATTTTTTCACATCCAACTTTTCAACAACCCCTCATCCAAACAAAGTGAAGTGGAGGTTCAAATATTTTTTATGTTCTAACACCTGGAGGTGTGCCTTCCGATCCACTTACCATATTTCTCAAGACTTCATATGGAAAAGGCCCTTCTAGTGTGACTAATAATCTCACCAGGATAAAACAGACTCACTTTTTCTACATCAGAGTTTTCAACAATGCCACAGTTGTACAGAGTGGTGTTGAGATCTAGAAATTTCAAAGTTCTGATGCTCTGAGGTTTGCCTCCCGCTACACATACCCCAATTCTCAAGACTTCCTATGGAAATGGCCTTTCCCATAGAACTAATAGCCTTACCGGGATAAAAAAAAACTTGATTTTTCAACATCCAACTTTTCAACATTGCCTGAGCAGTACAGAGTGGCATGGAGGTTCAAAAATTTCAAAGTTCCAATGCCCGAAGTTCTACCTTCCACTCCTCACGCTCAAATTCTCAGGTCTTCCTATGGAAAGGGCCATTCCCATGGGACTAAAACCCTCACTAGAATAAAACAGACTCAATTTTCCAACATCTGACTTTTCAACAACACCTCAGCCATTCAGAGTGGCATGAAGGTTCAAACATTTCAAACTTTTGACGCATAGAGGTCCACCTTCTACTTCTCAGAGACCCACTCTTAGGACTTCTGATGGAAATGTCCCTTCCCGTGGGACCAATACCCTCACTGGGATAAAACATACTTGATTTTTTCATATTTGACTTTTTAACAAAGCCTCGGCCATATAAAGTGGCATTGAGATTTTGAACTTTTGATGTTCCGACGCATGAAAGTCCTCTTTCCACTCCACATACCCCATATTTTAGAACTTCTTATTAAAAATTCCCTTCCCAATGGACTAATACCCTCACCGGGATAAAAGATACTCGATTTTTCCATATCCGACTTTTCAATAAGGCCTCATCCATAAAGATTATCGTGGTGGTTAAGAAATTTCAAATTTTTGATGCTTGGAGGTCCTCCCTATGCTCCACATACCCAAATTCTCAAGACTTCTTATGAAAATGGCCTTTCCCATGGGACTAATATGCTCACCGCGATAAAATAGGCTCGATTTTTCCATATTGAACTTTTCAATAACACCTTAGCCATACTAAGTGGCGTGAAGGTTCAGGAATTTCAAAGTTTCGACGCTCGGAGGTTCATCTTCCGCTCAACATACCCTATTTCTCAAGAATTTCAATGGAAATGGCCCTTCCCAAGGGACTAATACCCTCAACAGTATAAAACAAAATCGACTTCTTCATATTTGACTTTTCAATAACACCTCAGTCATACAGAGTGGCGTAGAGGTTTAGAAATTTCGAAGTTTCGACTCCTGAAGGTACGTTTTCCGCTCCATATTCCCAAATTCACAGGACTTCCTATGGAAAGGCTCCTTCCCCACGATACTAATACCCTCACCGAGATAAAACATACTCGATTTTTCCACATCCGACTTCTCAACAACGCCTAAGCCGAATATAGTGGCGTGAGAGTTCAGAAACTTCAAAGATCTGACGTTCAAAGGTTTACCTTCCTCTCCACATACCCCAATCCTCAAGACTTTCTATAGAAAGGGCCCTTCCCGTGTGATTAATACCTTCACCAAGATAAAATAGACTCAATTTTTCCACATCCTACTTTTCAACAATGCCTCAGGCAAACAGAGAGGTGTGGAGATCCAAAAAATTTGAAGTTCCCATGTCGGATGTAACACCTCGATTTTTCTGTTTAATTATTTAATTTATTTATTGGAGTGATTTAACATGGTTATATGATTTTACATATTGATTTAAATTGAATATTGCTTTATATGTGTGGGGTGTAGTGACATGGTTGGAATAGTGTATAAGTAGTAGAATAAATAAAATAATAGTGTTTTAATTATTAAATATAATAATATGAGTAGTACCATTTTTATTGAATTTAATTATTTTGTTATTAGAAATAAAATAATAGTAATAATAATAATAGAGTAATTAAATAATAGAGAAAATAGGAGTTAGTAGAGAAATGTGTGGCAATGAGGATATTTAGGAGAATAAGTTAGGGGTACTAGATGAAATACCTAAATGAAGAATTGAGTTTTATTTATAAAATAAGATATTGAGTGAAAAATTAAACTTATTATTAGTACGAGTTTAATAATTAAATTAGAAAAATAGAATAATGAGAGTTTTGGGTGGTAGTGTGAATTAAAATTGTTGGGAGCTAATAAGATAATTAGAAGAGATTGTGTAGAAAACCCTAAATATATATTCTAAAAGGTGGAGAGTTAGATTTCATCCAATTCTTAGAGAACTTGAGAAAGAGGCAAGAGGGGAACCCTAGAGTTAGAAGAGGAGAGGAAAACGATTAAAGAAGTGTTTGCTTGTTGGAATTCTAAGGTAAAGAGGGAGAATAGCTTTCAATAGGGCTTATGCATGAGGGATAGGGTAGAGGAGTCTTTAACCTCCAATAGGGCATTGATCTGTTCATGAAATTTTGAGTTTCGATGTTGATTGGTTAAATTGATGTGTACTTTTCGTATAAAATGTGGTATGTGATTACTATTTTGAAATTGTTAATATTTTCCACCATTGTCAAAGGTTTAAAGTTTTGGGATAAATGTGAAAGTATAAAAATATATGATTTTATTGATGTTAATCTATGATAAATTATGAATTTTTATGGTTATAATAATTGGATAATTGTTGTATGTCAAGTTTTGAGATCTGAGCTTTTCACGGAATCGAAATCGGAGGTCTGAAAGGGCTCATATGGGGGAAAAGGCAGAAAAATATATTATGGGTATTTACCCATGGATTCTGGGACTTTGCAGTGAATTGGCCATGGGAAAAAAACTCAGTTTTGGGTGACATGCATCACCTCCAATGGCTTCCATGTGCCTAATGAAAAATATCATAACTTGAGATTCGTGACTCCGTTTAGGACGTAGTTCGAAGCATTGAAAAGATAGCGCGTAGTACTATCTCACGGTGATACCTTAAGTGGATGAATATGCACTTACTGTCATTAATATACTATTTTACTTAAGGTGTAATGTTAGTGGTTGTGTTTCTAGCTGCTGAGTTGGGTTTTATGTGTTGTGTTGCCGTGCAATTCATGTTAACTGCAACTGAGCATGTTTTTCGTGACTTAGATTAATTAATTTCACAATTAAATTGGATTTTTTAGTGTGAATAACTTATTTAGAAAATTTATTTAATTGTTATAATTAAATCGATAATGTTATTTGGTTTTGTTATATGATTAACGAAGATGATGTTTTGTCTGCATAAATTTAGTTGTATATGGTGTATGAATATTTGAGTTGTATGACTTGTATGTGAATATGCATAATTGTCGTTGATGTGGTGGTAGTTCGAATGGGGAACTAAGTTGTTGTATGTTATTTATGATTTGATGTTATTTATGCAACATTGTATGATTAATTATTGTGATCATTATGTTTACACAATGAGTTGATTAAATTGATGTGCTATTTGAAACATAATTATGTTGAGATTAATTATTAGCATGCTTGTGTTGCACTATTGATTGATAATGTGTATTTTGTAATTTTGGTGTGATGTAATCCAGAAAGGGGATTACTTAAGTTATCAACACATTTATGTTAGGATCAGAAAAGGGGTATTAACACATTGTTTTAATGATATGATCATGCATCATAAGAGTTGTGTCAAGAGGCATGTCTGCAAGTTCAAAAGAGGGGACTAGTGGCTTGTTCCAAGCTCATATGAGGGAACTTGGAGCTCAGAAGAGGGCCCTCACGGGTTCAAAAGAAGGGACTATATTCTAGAGATAACTAAATATTAAGTTGGTACCACATGCATATGCATAGATTTGCATAGTTGAGTTGCATTGCATAATAACTTATATGTATAATTAATGAGTTGTGATTGATTGATTAATTTGGGTGTGAGATTATGATGAGATATATTGTGAATGGTATTGTGTAGAATATGTTGTGTAGATATCTTACCTTGCAGTATATGCCTATTAATATTATTTGTGATTTCTCACTCCTTTGTTGTTGTTATGGTATATGTTCCCCTTCGGAGTACATATAAGCATGTAACTGAGTATCTGCTTAGACTGGAAGGATGGCGAGAGACTGTTTCTTCATTTTTCTTTCTGCATTTAGTTTACGTGCTTTGATATGTAACATTCAGAACATTTTTGGGATCTTGTTTAATCTTTTCATTAGAGAGTTGATGTATACTCTCGTGTTTGATATTTTTATATTTGAGGAGATTTGAATTATGAGTTGATTACGCCATAAAGTGAATTTGAAGTTTAAATGATTTAGTTAATGCATACTTTATTATGAGAAATCTTGTTGCGATGATACTCTAAGTGAAGGTGAGCATGCGATGATACCCTAAGTGAAGGTGAACATGTGATGATACCCTAAGTGAAAGTGTTAATTGTTGTTTTATTTGATAAAGTGTTACATGGCATGTATGTTTTTCCAAGAGTGTGTGTGACATCCTATTTGATTGTGTGAATACACTACTACAAAAAAGTTTTATAATAGCGCTTTTTTTGCTTTTTAATAGCGCTTTAAAGCGCTATTAATCAAGGCACTATTGTAAAACAAAATTTTTAATAGCGCTTTAAAAGCGCTATTATAGTTCTGGTAATTAATAGCGCTTTTTCAAAAGCGCTATTATAGAACCTGTATTTAATAGCGCTTTCACAAAACCGCTATTATAAGTCACATATTTGATAGCGCTTTCAAACAAAGCGCTATTATAGCACCGGTAATTTGCTTTAATTTTGATAGCACTTTCAAAAAAGCGCTATTATAGTACACATATTTAATAGCGCTTTCCAATAAAGCGCTATTATAAGTCACATATTTAATAACACTTTCAAACAAAGCGCTATTATAATCCACATATTCGATAGCACTTTCAAACAAAGCGCTATTAAAATACCGGTAAATTGCTTTAATTTTGATAGCACTTTCTAACAAAGCGCTATTATAATACACTATCTTTAATAGCACTTTCTAAAAAAGCGCTATTAATGCCCTTTATTTATTCTTTTAAAAAAATGAAATTTTATAACTCAAATCCCTCAAATCCAACATATGCCTCAAATCCCTGAATCAAGATAGGATCACAAATACAGATGATGAATGTCCAAGCTTTTCCATGAAGTAAAACTTAATAACACACAATGCTAGAACAATAAATTTGAAAAAGTATTTAATTAATGGTAGAACCAACCAAGATGATCTTGAATGTATACTAGTTTTAAAAAGCTTTGTTCAATAATGTGATTAAGTCACATCATGAACACCGCAATTTGTAAAGCGTTATCCGTCTCAAATAAAATCCAGAAATTGACCTTGACAAGCCTTCTATTTAAAACATTGATTCTGAAAACTCCAAGAATTATATTGAATTACGATACATTCTACCTATACTAAGTCACACCACCTTTGACATTCATCAATCATAATCTCAACTACTGCTCTTCTAGCTGTGCAAGAGTTTTATTCACCAAATGATTCGACTGATATAGCAGATATAAGAGGGCCATACACAGAACTGGTTCTGTATACTGGCTAGTAAAGGCCCAACATCCTTAGTTCTGTCACATGGCTGGGGTCGAGTTCGTGCACATTCTTTACATGTTCTCGATCTTCTACCACATATTCATGTCATTAAAAAAAGTAAAGAACAGAGTGAAAAGTTTAGTACCTTAAATTAGTATAATCCGTATGCTTATATGATACAAATCAACTATAATCCTTAAACCATATTTTATGAGAAAAGCATATTACTGGTTTTGTGTGGATTGTATGTCAAAAGATTTGAAAGCAACAGACCTTTGTCAATTCTTGTTTGGCAAGAACATGGTAGTGGCGTTCATTGATTCGTTGGCCACATATTATTGCTATAAAGAAGCCATAGAGCAAACCCACCAAAATAATGGCTAGAACTGCAAAACATAGCAGTACTATCAAGTTTCCATTCGGTTAAAACATAGCAGTATTATCAAGTTTCCATAGCTGCAAAGAAATTGACAGTGGAATACCAGCCATTGTATAAAATCCATACGGATGTTGTTCATAACCAAACATTTCTCTAAGTTCATCCCCGTAGAATTTGTAAATAAGCACCCCCAAGAAAGCAACAACCTGTGCACCGACGAGACATTCCATCAGAAATTTGACACGAAGATGTGAGTATATACGAGTTGAACGGTGATGAAAATGAGATAATGGAGTATATACGAGTTGAACGATGATGAAAATGAAAGCATGTTTTTTACAATTATATGTATACCTGTTATGGTTATTGTTGCGGTGGAAATAGGATCACAAACTATCAATGAGTTTGAATCGCAATTCAATTCACAACCGCTCTTTGATTTATCCGAAGGAAAAGGTCAAAAAGGGAAAACCTATTTTGCATCGTAAACACAATGCAGGGAGATTCTAGGATTCGGGGGTTGGTTAAGATTAGGGAAGGTATTAGCACCCTAAACTTCCGTAGTACTCTACGGGAACCTTTTGTTCAGATGTTTACTATTTGCTTTATTTATTTGCTTAAGGTATATGTACATAAGGATTAAAAGTGAGAAAAGAGACCTAAGGGGTTAATTCTAAGTTTACTCGGCAAGACATCGCATCTTGTGCCTACGTATCCTTACGGGAATGGAATCAGAGTAATCGTAGTTCCCCTCAAAGGGAGGTTAGAGACTTCTTGACTGTGGTCAAAGTCTCAAGAGGAATAAACGCATCTTAAGGACACGCTTACGCGGAGTGTAGAAACTCCAATATCTACGTTGTAAATTGTTAAGTGAATTAGGGTTAGGTTAGGGATTCCGCGGCGGGAAACCCTAAAATGAGTGCGGCGACTCTTTGACCTAAAGCTAGGGGTAGTTTTGGTAATTTTGTCCACAGCGAGACATGTATGAAAATTTAGGGTTGAAAAGGTGTAAGAGTTGAAGGTGAGGACTATTGACACGGCGGTCAAACGGCTAGACCTAATTCCTTCGGAGGAGTGAAATTATTGGTAAAGACGCGATAAACATACAATGGCAGAACATAAAGTGCGGAAAGATAAATGCGACAATTGTCTCGCAAAATTACACCCCATAAGCAGTTACAAATATGATAATTGAATATTTAAACTGAAAATAAAATCAATTGAACTTAGTCAACTACAAAAAACCAAAACAAACAGGGACTGTTATTATACGGGGTTAGACAAAAAAATTAGACGGGAATGTTAGGAATTTAAGTAGAAAATTATAATTTTAACGAAACAAGAAAAAAAGTTAGAAATTTGGATCTTAAAAATGAGGATGTTAGCGAAAAATTAATAAACAATAAAAATTGATACACAATGAAGATGATGATAATATACAAGTGATAATGGAATATGAAATAGCAACGATGATGTCAGATTATGTACAAATATAAAAATAAATACAAAAATAAATAAATAAATATTAGTGAACAGGTTCATGGATAATCAAGAATACTGTTAGGAATGAAGGATGAAAATTGGAGTTGACGATAATTAGAAGTTAAGTGATGAACGTTTTGAGACGATGAGAATTTAGGTGATAAGAAAAGAGTTAGAATGGAATTAGGGTTTTTTTGGGTGAAATTTAGAAAAGTTAGAGTTTTTAATGTGATTAAGAAAAAGAAAATAGATTAAAAGTTAGAATTAAAAGTTAGCAAAAAAATTAGAACTTCGAAATTTGGTTTTAAAAAAAAAAGGTTAGAAAATAAAAATAAAAGTTTGAAAATAAAAGAGAAAAGGTTAGAATTTTAATAAAAAAGAGTTAGAATGTTAGAATTTTAATTAAGAAAAAATGGTAGAAATTTTGAAAAAAAGATATAAAAAAGATTAGAAATTAAAAAAAAGAAGAGTTAGTTACTTTTGATGAAGACTGTAAGAGTTTTTGATGCTTGTCGATCCCTCGTTTTGTTGCTCCTGAGGGTCCTTTTATACTTGATTTTTTTAAATCTTTTTCAATCTCAGATTTGATTTGAATATCTCAATCTTTTTCAATCTCTGATTTGATTTGAATGAATTTTTATGATGATTTCAGATTTGATTCAATGATGGTGATGTTGATATTTAGATCTGATTTTCTTATGATGATGATATGATCTGATTGATTTGATTTTGCTCCATCTGTGATTTATTGTGATTGGATTTGAAAAAAAAGTGTTGGGATTTAAATTTAAAAAGTTAGCAAAGAAAGTTAGAGTTTCAAGTTAAATAAAAATTAGAGTTTAAAGTTTTAAAAAAATGAGTTAGAATTTTAAAATAACAAACATTTGAATGTTGATTTAAAAAAAGTGTTAGAATTATTTTAAAAACGGTTGGAATTTCATTTTAAAAGGAATTTAGAATTTAAAAAAAAAGAAAAAGAAAAGGGCGTTAGAATTTAATTTTAAAAAGAATTTAGAATTTTAATTTGAAAAATAAAGGTGTCAAAAAAAGATTTAGATTTAATTTTTAAAAAAAAATTAGAAAAAAAATTAATTTTAAAAAGAAGTTAGAGAAAAAAAGATTTAATTTTTAAAAAGAAGTTAGAGAAAAAAAGATTTAACTTTAAAAAAGTTAGAAAAAAAAGATTTAACTTTAAAAAGGAGTTAGAAAAAAGATTTAACTTTAAAAAAGTAGTTAGAAAAAGGATTTAACTTTTAAAAAAGTTAGAAAAAAGATTTAATTTTTTTAAAAATTTAGAAAAAAAGATTTAACCTTTAAAAAGTTAGCAAAATATTTAACTTTAAAAAAGAGTTAGAAAAAAGATTTATCTTTTAAAAAAAGTTAGAAAAAAGATTTAATTTTAAAAAGGTAATAGAATTTGATTAAAAAAATGTGTTAGAAATTAATTAAAAAAGGTTATAAAAATTTACTCTTGAACAAAAGAAGAAAAAAAAGTTAAATTTTAATCTAAATCGTAAAAGTTAGTAAGAAGAACTTAAAATGATTTAAATAAATAAACTAAATAGAAAAAAAGTTAATAAACAAACATTAGTAAAGTCATAAAAAAGGTTAATTAAATTATTATTAGTTAAAAAAACAAGATCTAAAAAAAAAGGTTAATTTATTAAGTTAATAAGAATTTAAAATAAAAATAAAAAAGAAAGGGTAAAATTTGGGGTATTACAGTTGCCCCTATTTAAATAACTACACCGGATGATTTGAGTGGCGGAGACTCGAGGAATCATGGTGGAGGGATTTAAATATAGATAACCGAAAATTTTACCCTTATATGTGGCGATATGCAATGCTATAGACAAAACGAGAACAGACTAATGCAGACAATGATATGATGCGTATGCTGGAATGATGAATTGCGAAAATGCTGACGAATACGACGACACAGGGACAGATGCTACGAGAAAAACACACTGGGGAAAACGACGCGCTGGGACACAGTACAACACTGGGGAATTCTAAAATGATGGTCAACTGGTGCGAACACGACCAATTATCATTTTTAGAACTGGAACGAGATTCTCAAATGGAGATGGCACCTATGAGACGGCCTCCACTGGGGAATCCAAAAGTAAAACTGGATCATGTACGACTGCAAGATCGATCACAAAATGCTGGAGCATTGAGCAAAGAATAACATCCAAGCTTCTGTAAACCATCTCTCGTGACACGATCAAACGGACTTTTCGGGAATCCGTAGCAAATATACAGGGTGAAAAGAACCGGCTGTATGCCAAAATAAATGGACTTTGAGTGGTTAGAACAAGATCCTAAATGGAGATGGCACCTATGAGACGGCCTCCACTTGGGGAATATTCAACAATAAAACTGGATCTACACGATTGCAAGATCGATTACAGAATGCTGGAGCATTGAGCAAAGAATAACATCCAAGCTTCTATAAACTATCCTTCGTGATGGGATCGAATGGACTTTTCAGAAATCCATATCAGATATACAGGGTAAAAACCGGCTGTATGCCAAAATAAATGGGCTTTGATGGGAAACGCCCTGATAAGCTTCTCGAGGGAGAACTGTCACTTATCGTTGGAAGGGACTTACATGCCAAAACGGATAAGCACTCAAATAAAAAGGCTGTTGCTTATCTGATATATATAAATTTTCTCGTATTTAAGGTCGGTGCCTGGAATACGTTTCAGATTCTTCTTTTACTAAAGGATAAAATAAACTTCTTCATACTTCCGAGGACAGCGCGTCGGGCATGATTCCGCTTCTTCTTTTACTAAAGGGTAAACTGAACTTCTTCATACTTCAAGATTCATGCTCTCCTGAATATGATTCTGCTCCTTCTTTTACTAAAGGGTAAATGAACTTCCTCATACTTCAAGATTCATGCTCTCCTGAATATGATTCTGCTCCTTCTTTTAATAAAGGGTAAATGAACTTCCTCATACTTCAAGATTCATGCTCTCCTGAATATGATTCGGTTCAAACCTCCCCATACTTCAAGACGACAAGGAAAATGGAAGCCCAACTGCTCGATGGAGATGGCCATTTGCTGCGAGTCATAACGAAGATAGGATCAGTTTCTCACGCGAGAAATGTCGCTTATTTGCAAGAGTAGCAATAATAAGCTTCTCATGTAAGAACTGCTTGTAGAGGTGATAACAGATGATGATAAGCTTCTCGGCGGAGAACTGTTGCATACCGTTGCTGAAGAACGTTACGATAAGCTTCTTAACCGAGAACTGTTGCTGATCGATTGTGATAAGCTTCTCCTGTGAGAACTGTTGCTGATCGATTGTAAAATGTTGTGATAAGCTTCTCTTGTGAGAACTGTTGCGTATCCTGTTGTGTAAGGTTGTGATAAGCTTCTCTGGTGAGAATTGTTGCTGATCGATTGTAAAATGTTGTACCGATAGGCTTCTCTTGGCGAGAACAGTCGCATACCGATGCTGTAACATGTAGGATTGTTATATCGATAGGCTTCTCAGGTGAGAACAGTCGCATACCGATGCTGTAGGATGTACTGATAGATTTTCCAGGCGTGAACCGGTGTGTATCTGTAAAGGGTGTGATTGACTGAAAGATAGTGCAAAATAAATGCACATCCGGGTACCGTGATAAGCTTCTCGGGCGAGAACAGTCGCATATCTGCCAAGGTATGGTGAAAAATTTTTTAGATGGTGCAAAATAAATGCACGTCCGGTTGGGCTCGACGACCGACAAGACTGAGATTCAATCTAGGATCGAGCTAGAAAGAAAAATGGCAATCAAGACTCCATCGAGGGAATGAACTCGAAGGGTAAATATCTTATCCTGGCGAGGAAAGATAGCTGAAGTAACCGTCATCCACGAGGATCGAGCTCTGTGGGGAAACTGGAAACACATATGTATTTTATGCTTAGGGCTGACAATCTATTTGGAGAGAATGGACGAACCCAGTTACTCGGCGGTAACAACCAAATGATGGTGAAACATAATGAACCTGTGAACGCTAACGCATGTGTTACTGCATATGTTAATGTGTATGTATGTTAATATCTATGTAGTTAAATATGCAGGATGTTATGAAATGAGTATGTAATGAGTATGTGAACTGGATATATGAAATAGGCATGTGATGTTTATGCCCCTGCGTATGCTGACGAAACAGACTAGAGACGGGACGAGAGATGAAATAAACATCTCGACAGAGATACCCTGCATTCTCTGCAACCAATACGTCAATCATGGGTGAGAAGGATCAATGGTAGAACCAAGTCTGGTTTTAAAGTTCTGAATTCTCTGGGGAGAAGGTAATCTGCTTGGGTGCACAGTATCATGTCTTCACATGGGGAGAAGAAAACCTGAGGGACACTTTCGAGTTACCCAAGAAAAGGTTGTCAGCTTATAGTCTCTATGGGGACTGTGATGAGGCAATAGTTTAGGAGCCTGTTGCAACACTGAGATTTACTGGGGAATGAAGGTCGCCGTGAGTAAAATCCATCGGGTGCATGAAGAAAAGTTGTGACCACATGGTTTTTATCTCGAAGGACCTTATAGTAGTCGCCATTTGTTTCTTTTAAAAAAAACACGGTGCCCCAGGATACTTGCGTTGTGAGGTATGGTCATCTCAAGAGGATTTTATAGAGAACACGGAGTCTGGTTGCCCCACTGTTTTCAAACTCTTTGAGAGATGCGTCAGGTCTCGACGTAACTGGCACAAATTAATTGTGTTACGACGAAATCTTTGAGAAATAGCTCCTTAAGAGCGTCAGACACGCGTTGGTAAGCGAACTGGGAAACTGCCTGCCCCTGTTTAGCAGGATCTTCAAGTTCCACGGGTTATGTCCATATATAAATCTCTAAGATATCAAGCAAAGTCGTCATGCCTGAAATGCCTATCCTGAGCTTGTCAATGCACACATATATTTGTCTTGAATTTTTGTTTTGAAAAAGATATCGCAATAACTTGTGACCAAAATCACTAGTCGGGATATAAGTTTTAATTATAATGCCAACATGAATTTTTTCTGAGCATAGCTCGTAGGAGTCAGGAAACGTGATCTTGTCGAGTATGCTTTCAACCGAAGTCCTACTTCAATTAGGTCTTTTAAAGGTTGTATCGTGGCTCGGTTCACGGTTTAAGAAACAAAAGGATAAAGGCTCAAAGTTATATTTGTACCCACCCATTCTTCGTGATGTTCTCCAATCCTAATTTAGTTAATCGGATACGAACGCTCATATCTCAAGCGGATTTGCTATGGTCGAGAACTTATCAAGGCTTTGGACATGGCAGTCACTCACCTATTTCTAATGGCAATTGGTCACACGATTTTGTTCTTTACTAGGGATTATTTATTGTACCCTCTTGTTTTGCTTTTATTCCCTAACTTTTGCCTGGACAACGTCTTTTGATCTGACTTTGGAGTCCAGCGGGATGCCCCAGTTTTGCCTAAGTCTCCTTCATAGGTTCTGACTTAGCGGGCTCTTATTTTTTGCACAAGTCGTGTAAATCTTTTGAAAGGCTCGTGACTGCCCCACTCCTTAGGTAACCGAGGGATAATCATTGTATTGGACTTCTTAAGATGCTAAGGATAAATTCTCGAAGGTTTGCTCTTCCTTTTTGAGGATCTAAGCGCTCGATCGGTTTAACTGAAACCTACCCTACCCCAGGTTAGGATGAAGGTTCTTAAAAGAAAGAAAAACTCCTACTTCAGGGCTCAAAGAGGTTAACGAGGGATTATCATCCTTATACCTCCAGTGTTTGGGATTTGAAATAATGCCTTACATCATCAGCAGATTTTAATCGAAAGCATACGACAAGAAATCTGACGTTTTAGGTTCGTCATCCTCCTCCCAATTCTCTATCAGAACAAGAGATCGGGTAAAGTTGGCATTATGATTTATGAAAACGTTTTTGAATGAGTGAAACGAATGGATTTATTCAAGACAAACATATGCGTTGCATTAATTAATCAAAGATAAACAAGTTCGTGCATGCTAAATATGCTTAATCGAAGAGAAATACATATAAATAAACAAATGAACTGTCGGAAAAATCCTTCTAAATGTTTATGAAATCTTGCATTCAAGAGTAACAGTTTCCTTTGGCGGAGCCTCAATGGAAAGGACGTCTGGTTCATGATCACTGTGAGTCGTCATGGCTTGCCCCAGTTACGCTGGTCACATCTTCAACAGTTTTCAGTCGTTGCTTCAAAATAACTTTCCCAGATTCTTTGTTGATCCCGGTCATATCATCTTGAGGGCTACTGAAATGAAGCGAGCTAGGCCTTTGAATAATTACTGGATTCGACTGATTTGCTGAGGTAACCACATGCTTTGTAGAATTTAGGCTTGACAAGCGGGGACCCCGAGAGGAGTCTCGATCTTCGGCTGAGCATCGCCAAAAGACAACTTCTTCGTTTCTAGCAGATTTCTGACACAGTTCTTAAGAGCGTAGCAATTCTCTAGATCATGGTCGGGAGCACCCTCATGAAATAAACAATGAGCGGCAGCGTTGTAACCTGCAGGTAACGGATTAGGCGGAGGACCCGAAGCACGGGTGGTAATCAGACCTTGTTGTACCAAATGGGGGTATAACTCAGTGAAAGTTATCGGAATTGGAGGACAAGGCTTATACTGCCTCTTACGGGGATAAGGAACCTGATTCTGTGATTGCTGGGGAACAGGAGCGTTGGGCACTCGTTGACTGTTGACAGGAACTTGCATGGGCGGATAACCGGAAGGTTGTTGATAAACCGGTGCTTGATATACCAGCGCTGACTGCACAGGCTGGTATGTAGGAAACTGCTGATCGAAAGGAGGTGCAACAGTAGCTACATAAGGTTGTTGGACATATGGAAATGGATAACCTTGAACATAACTCTGCTGATGTCGCCAAGGTTGAGGAGTAGCCGTTTTGCGATTCCTCGAACGTGCAGGTCCTTTACCATGGTCGGAGTTAGGGGTTTTGCACTTTGGAGGGGTAGCTCGTCGAACTGGTTGAGCACTAGGAGGCACCAAACCGGATTGAAGACCATGAGGAGGTACATTCTCGACAGTAACAACTGGTTGAGATTCCATAACGATATTAGTAGTCTCAGAAACAACAGTAGACTGAGCATCCACCTTCACACTAAGAGCTCGTAGCATCTCCAAAATCTGCCCCACACTTCCTCGAAGATCTTCGAGTTCATGGCTGACACGGTTGATCTCTTGGTTTTGATCTTCCATCCTTATGAAGGGTCGTATTGATGCAGAGAACTCAGGGTGACAAAACTGGAAGGTGAGAAAACCGCGTATGAGAAACCGGGAGACACATGCAATGCAAAAGTATGATGCTAAAATGTGAATGCAAATGAAGATTTCATGGAATTCAAATTTTTACGAATATTGCGGAATACCAAAGAAACTTTTAATTTATTGAAGACAAATAATATTCTTGCAACCAAAATAGCTAAATAAAAGCCTAGGAAGTCCTAGAGAAGCATCTTCCACAACTTCAGTGAGCAGACGGAGATCCGGAGGAAAATAAATATTCGTAGAGCCTTCTCTTCTTGTAGGATTGTATCTCATCATTCTTCGACTGAATCTGCTTTTGAAGTTCTTCGTACTTGCTGACCATCACATGGTATTTGTTCTTCCATGATTCTGCTTCGCGCTGTGATTTCTTCAAAGTGATCTTCAAAGTCTCAACTTCAGTCATGAAATACTGGACAGGTTCTTCTCTTTGAGGTAAAGGATCTCGGCGAGAGTAAGGCATCTTCAACTCAATAGCTCTTCCTCGGACCCATTGAAGGTATGGTTCCATGGACACACAATTAGGTCTTCCCAAACTTTCTTTGTCTTTCCTATGCAGACGATTCCAAGAAGATAGAATCTGATCTTGAAGCTTTTTGTCGTCTTTGAAAAAGATCTTCTCCACCTGAATACCTTTAGGCGGTTCCTTCAAGGGGTATCCCAACTGTCGGCGAGCTAAGACTGGATTGTAGCTAATTCCTCCATTGAAACTGAGCAAAGACACATTGTTGAATTTTCCACAACTATCAATGATCGATATCCCATCATACATGCGATTATACCAATCAATATCAGAGTGAGTTAAAGCCATAACTTTTTGCGACCAACGTTCTTGATTGGGTCTCCAGAATGGACCGAACTTGGGTAAGTGAGAAATAAACCACTTGTATAGTAATGGCACACAACATGTAATCATTCCTCCACCATGAAAGTTTCGAAGATGTACTGAATGATAAGTATTACCCAATAGCGTTGGAACTGGATTTCTCCTCATGAAGGTCTTGATTGCATTAAGGTCCACAAACCCCTCAAAACTAGGAAAAAGCAGCAACCCATAAATGAGCAAAGCAAATATTGTCTCGAAGGCAAACATGTCTTTATGATCGGCATAAAATTGGGCCTTCTTAATTAGGAAGTCCCTGAGAAAACCGGAGGTCCCCCCTTTGGTGATCATATTGTTTTTGACATTAGATATCTTTAGACAAATGGCTTTAGCAATATCTCGTTCTTTAGGGTCTTCCTCCAAGAAAGGGAATGGAGACTTATCCAAGATAGGTAATCCCACCAACTGAGAGTACTCTTCTAAGGTAGGTAAAAGCTGATAATCTGGAAAGGTGAAGCAGTGATAATCTGGATCATAAAACTGTAGCAACGTCGCAAGAAGTCCTTCGTTTACTTGAACCTTCAACAAAGACAATAGCCTTCCATATCTGCTTTGGAACTTTTCTTGATCTTGAACCAAATCTCTTAGCTTCTCTAGGACTTCCAAATTAAAACCCTTAAAAGTAAATTTCAAAGTATGCCTTCTAGAGTGATCCATAGTATCCTGCAATGTTCATAAATAGAGTTTGAATTCCATGAAGTCTTAATGCAATATGATGCTTTATGGATGCAATGCATGAAAACACATAAAGTCCTAGGTTAAAGGAACGTGAGCGGAGTTAAGGTCTACCCATCCCCGAAAAGGAGTGTACTATAGTTGTACCTGCAGAACAAGGTTCTAAAAAGTGCCCAAAGTCATCAGCCCATCTTTCGGATATTATCAACTTTCCGACTGACTCGGGGTTAATAATATTCTCAAGAGAACCTCTTTTGAGTGTAGTATCGCGTAGCAACCATTGTAGGACTACTCCCACATAGTTCCCGCACTACGTCCTAAATAAGGCCAAGGTGGTGTTAAGGTACTACGGTCCTCAATATCACAGACTCCAATCGACCATGGAAAAAGTTTTCACGATTACTCATTCAACCGAACCGTTTTCGAAAAGGTCTCAACTGAGCGGTGATTCTCGAATCAGCTTGGTCGGGATTCAACTCCCTATAAGCCTCATCGAATATATCCCCATCCTATAATAATGTCACTAGTTCGGGCGTAGGACTTATCTCACAACACAAGGAACCATCCCAAAATCAGAGTACAATATATACATGCAAATGGATAGTAAAGCGAAACATAATAAATGTGAACAAATTAGGGATAACCCTCAAAAGTTTAGAAAGTCCCCAGTGAAGTCGCCATTTTTCTGTTGCGGTGGAAATAGGATCACAAACTATCAATGAGTTTGAATCGCAATTCAATTCACAACCGCTCTTTGATTTATCCGAAGGAAAAGGTCAAAAAGGGAAAACCTATTTTGCATCGTAAACACAATGCGGGGAGATTCTAGGGTTCGGGGGTTGGTTAAGATTAGGGAAGGTATTAGCACCCTAAACTTCCGTAGTACTCTACGGGAACCTTTTGTTCAGATGTTTACTATTTGCTTTATTTATTTGCTTAAGGTATATGTACATAAGGATTAAAAGTGAGAAAAGAGACCTAAGGGGTTAATTCTAAGTTTACTCGGCAAGACATCGCATCTTGTGCCTACGTATCCTTACGGGAATGGAATCAGAGTAATCGTAGTTCCCCTCAAAGGGAGGTTAGAGACTTCTTGACTGTGGTCAAAGTCTCAAGGGGAATAAACGCATCTTAAGGACACGCTTACGCGGAGTGTAGAAACTCCAATATCTACGTTGTAAATTGTTAAGTGAATTAGGGTTAGGTTAGGGATTCCGCGGCGGGAAACCCTAAAATGAGTGCGGCGACTCTTTGACCTAAAGCTAGGGGTAGTTTTGGTAATTTTGTCCACAGCGAGACATGTATGAAAATTTAGGGTTGAAAAGGTGTAAGAGTTGAAGGTGAGGACTATTGACACGGCGGTCAAACGGCTAGACCTAATTCCTTCGGAGGAGTGAAATTATTGGTAAAGACGCGATAAACATACAATGGCAGAACATAAAGTGCGGAAAGATAAATGCGACAATTGTCTCGCAAAATTACACCCCATAAGTAGTTACAAATATGATAATTGAATATTTAAACTGAAAATAAAATCAATTGAACTTAGTCAACTGCAAAAAACCAAAACAAACAGAGACTGTTATTATACGGGGTTAGACAAAAAATTAGACGGGAATGTTAGGAATTTAAGTAGAAAATTATAATTTTAACGAAACAAGAAAAAAAGTTAGAAATTTGGATCTTAAAAATGAGGATGTTAGCGAAAAATTAATAAACAATAAAAATTGATACGCAATGAAGATGATGATAATATACAAGTGATAATGGAATATGAAATAGCAACGATGATGTCAGATTATGTACAAATATAAAAATAAATACAAAAATAAATAATATTAGTGAACAGGTTCATGGATAATCAAGAATACTGTTAGGAATGAAGGATGAAAATTGGAGTTGACGATAATTAGAAGTTAAGTGATGAACGTTTTGAGACGATGAGAATTTAGGTGATAAGAAAAGAGTTAGAATGGAATTAGGGTTTTTTTTGGGTGAAATTTAGAAAAGTTAGAGTTTTTAATGTGATTAAGAAAAAGAAAATAGATTAAAAGTTAGAATTAAAAGTTAGCAAAAAAATTAGAACTTCGAAATTTGGTTTTAAAAAAAAAAGGTTAGAAAATAAAAATAAAAGTTTGAAAATAAAAGAGAAAAGGTTAGAATTTTAATAAAAAAGAGTTAGAATGTTAGAATTTTAATTAAGAAAAAATGGTAGAAATTTTGAAAAAAAGATATAAAAAAGATTAGAAATTAAAAAAAAGAAGAGTTAGTTACTTTTGATGAAGACTGTAAGAGTTTTTGATGCTTGTCGATCCCTCGTTTTGTTGCTCCTGAGGGTCCTTTTATACTTGATTTTTTTAAATCTTTTTCAATCTCAGATTTGATTTGAATATCTCAATCTTTTTCAATCTCTGATTTGATTTGAATGAATTTTTATGATGATTTCAGATTTGATTCAATGATGGTGATGTTGATATTTAGATCTGATTTTCTTATGATGATGATATGATCTGATTGATTTGATTTTGCTCCATCTGTGATTTATTGTGATTGGATTTGAAAAAAAAGTGTTGGGATTTAAATTTAAAAAGTTAGCAAAGAAAGTTAGAGTTTCAAGTTAAATAAAAATTAGAGTTTAAAGTTTTAAAAAAATGAGTTAGAATTTTAAAATAACAAACATTTGAATGTTGATTTAAAAAAAGTGTTAGAATTATTTTAAAAACGGTTGGAATTTCATTTTAAAAGGAATTTAGAATTTAAAAAAAAAGAAAAAGAAAAGGGCGTTAGAATTTAATTTTAAAAAGAATTTAGAATTTTAATTTGAAAAATAAAGGTGTCAAAAAAAGATTTAGATTTAATTTTTAAAAAAAAATTAGAAAAAAAATTAATTTTAAAAAGAAGTTAGAGAAAAAAAGATTTAATTTTTAAAAAGAAGTTAGAGAAAAAAAGATTTAACTTTAAAAAAGTTAGAAAAAAAAGATTTAACTTTAAAAAGGAGTTAGAAAAAAGATTTAACTTTAAAAAAGTAGTTAGAAAAAGGATTTAACTTTTAAAAAAGTTAGAAAAAAGATTTAATTTTTTTAAAAATTTAGAAAAAAAGATTTAACCTTTAAAAAGTTAGCAAAATATTTAACTTTAAAAAAGAGTTAGAAAAAAGATTTATCTTTTAAAAAAAGTTAGAAAAAAGATTTAATTTTAAAAAGGTAATAGAATTTGATTAAAAAAATGTGTTAGAAATTAATTAAAAAAGGTTATAAAAATTTACTCTTGAACAAAAGAAGAAGAAAAAGTTAAATTTTAATCTAAATCGTAAAAGTTAGTAAGAAGAACTTAAAATGATTTAAATAAATAAACTAAATAGAAAAAAAGTTAATAAACAAACATTAGTAAAGTCATAAAAAAAAGGTTAATTAAATTATTATTAGTTAAAAAAACAAGATCTAAAAAAAAAAGGTTAATTTATTAAGTTAATAAGAATTTAAAATAAAAATAAAAAAGAAAGGGTAAAATTTGGGGTATTACAGTTATGCTTGTAAAAACTTTTTTAATAATATGTATACCTGTTATGGTAGCTTTTACTGGAAACTTATACCAAGATGTTGGTATCACTTGGGGAGATGGAAGAGGTAACATTCTCAATAATGGTCAGCTTCTTACTTTGCCCTAGACAGAACTTTATGCGAAGATTGACATGCAAATCAAACTTGTACCTGGAAATTCAGCTGGCACTGTCACAGCTTATTATGTGAGTTTAATCTAAAACAATACCTTCTGAATAATACTGATATATTTCTCAAACATGATTAATATGTAATATAGAACTTTTGTGTCATGATTAATATCTAGTATTGTACTGCTCAAAAGTTGTTTCTTATTGAATTTTGATACCCCAATAATTAAACTTAGGACTAGACAACAACAAAGTGAAGCAAAACCTTACAAAAATATGACCAGTGTAATTGAGAATTCCAACTGCAGCAGAAGCCTAATTAACACCTTTTAGAATCACCAATCCACAAGTATTAGGAGACAAGTAAGGTGGAGTAAAGCCAAAACCCAATTTTTGTTCTATAGTAATAATCCAAAGTTAGAGAAATTTTATATTAATAATTCATCATCAAAAGATTAATAAAAATGATAGAATCAAAAACAAACTCTTACCTATTATTCTAAAACACATGACAAACCATAAGAATAATATGTAATGCCAATGGAATATTGACAACAACAGTTGCTCATGAAAACGTTCATGAGATCTTTTCACATTAGCTGAAGTAAGTCCAAATATATATTTCCTTGAAGATCAACATTGGGACGAAAATAGGTTGTTTCAAACTTAAATTTAGGAGGCTTAAAAGGATAATCAGTTGGAAAAGAAAGTGATAGCTTGTAATCTATGTTTTCAAACACTGTATCTTTACTTCCATTTATTGGTGTAGCTGGGGTAGCAGGCTGCAAAATCTAAAAACTATGTCATACACATTCTTAATATAAACTATTTCTATTAGAAGCATTTGAAGTATTCTGCAGCATTAAGAAAATAACTCAACTATTAAACTACTTTTCAAAAGAAACACCAAGATCAATGTGAACAACATCTGCTGTAGTCAGATCAATTAAAATTTTCATTAAAAATTATACACGTCAATATGAGGGATGAACCATGGAGATATAACATAATAAACAAAAAGGCTAACCTTGTACATTTTAGGCTCTATGAAAGATGATTTGTCAATCTCATTTATACACATATATATACACCATTTCTTCAAAGTAGTTTAGGAAGAGGTCTTTGTTGGCCTAACATATTTTCACCCCTAATTACAAGAATACCAATAAATTGAAATTCAGAAGCTGTTGATGAAGCAAATGGTCATCTCACTTGTGGATGTGACAACATTAACTATTGCAAGGTTTGATTTCTACCTATTATAAAATATTGATTGGAATTTGGTAACATTCTACCGCAAAACTTTACCTCATTGTGTATTTAACTGTATATTACTATAGGTTCTGGAAAATGGTACGTTTGGTGCATGTGATGTTCCTAAAATTTCTCCGCCGCCACCTGCTTCAGAAGCTGCACCAGATGGAAACCAGCAATCCCCTAATAATCAAGCAAGCAGAGCATATATTGGTAGAACAACAATGATGATGCAACGAGTTGTGTTAACTTTGGTAGCCACGACTTTGTTGGCATTTTTATAAAATTTTCACTAGTTTGCAGTGTTAATAATCATGTGAAAATATGTATTTATGTACTAGTATTGCACACATTGAGTCATTTGATTCTAAGAGTTATTGTAAAGAATCTGATTTTTGTATGTTTTTTTTTATTAGTAAGCTTTTGTATGTTTTAAAGTAGAATTGATAGTTACCTCTTTGTAAGGGGAATCTTCAGCTTCAAAACTCCCTCTGGATTTCTGCTATCATCAGCTAAATTCACCTTTAGTTGTAGTTTCTAGAATAATGAGTAATAAATAGTCAACAACATGAAGGTTCACAAATCACAATACTATATTCAACTGGATTCATTCATATAATCACTTTGATGATAACAACACCAAAACCATATACATCACTTTGTTGCTTCTCTGGAAACCACTTATATATCATTTGATGCATACCAAAAACTGGAAACCACTTTCAGTTAATTTTGGAGCTTCTCTGTCTCTGCATTGGTACATAAAAAATGGCATCAAATATGAGATACATTTACAACACCCACATATGAACATAGTGCAGATATAAGATGAGCCTGGTTGAGCTGTTGACGGATCCTATAGGAAGAAGTTCTTTAATAAGTCCATTAGTCTCTTTTTCAGCCCATAAATTCACTTCATTGGTCACTTCAACAGCCTTCAAAACCATATCAAATTTAAAAATCAATGGTATAAATAAATAAGTTGAATTGCAATTGCTTTCACAAGTATATCAGGGAAAATTGTATAAATAGATAAGTTAAATTCATTTTAGCTTAAATATCCATATGCTAAAGGACGGGGAAAGTTGTTCTCCATAGTACTAGAACTAGAACATGCTTGACATATAACAGGTCTATAGGCTAAAGCTAAATACCTTGTTCTGGAAATCGACGGAAGACAAACTGGCTTTGAATTCAGTAGAGACGATTTGTTTGAAGGAAGGTTGAAGAGATAGGGTTTGTTCAATCCACACACCGTCGACGAAAGAGAGAAGAGGTCCGCCGGCGGGAGCAGCGTTGGAGAGGACAACAGAAACGAGCTGAGAGGCAAAGGAGTTGATATGATCGGTGGATTTGGATTGGAGGAATTCAAGAAGCTGTTGTTGTGTGGGACCCTCAGAGCCAGCAGCGATGATGCTAAGAACGAGTTGTAGCGAAAGTGGAGATAACACGATGTTCTTATCTTGATGAGATACTTTTGAGAACAAATTTTAATTAATTTAATTAATTTAGTTAATTTAGTGGAATATTTTAATTAATTTAATTTAGTGGAATATTTTAATAGCGCTTTTTAAAAAAGCGCTATCTTAAAACACAATTATAGAAACGATAGCGGTTCCATAAAAAGCGCTATTGTAGTTACATATTTTAATAGCGATTTTTAAAAAGCGATATCGTAGTGCTTTTAATAATAGCGCTTTTATAAAAGTGCTATTGTAATACAACATTTTAATAGCGCTTTTTAGAAAAGCGCTATCTTAGTGAATACCTATAATAGCGCTTTTTTACAATGCTATCAAAATCATATTCTCTGTACTCTTTAATAGCGCTTTACTATAAAGCGCTATTATAAATATGTTTGTTTCTTTTTTAATAGCGCTTATTTAAAAAGCGCTATTAAAGTAGGCGATACAAAAAACCAATTTTGGCGTAGTGATACTCTGATTTTATTATATAACTATGTGCAGGAAAATAGAGTGTTACGCTGGAGGTCTGTCTTCCACCCCCAATTATTAGGACTTCATATGAATAAATCCCTTCCATTGGGATTAATACTCTCACCATGATAAAACAAACTCAATTTTTCCACATTTGAATTTTCAACAATGCTCAACCATACAGAGTGGTGTGAAGGTTCAAAAACTTCCAAGTTCTAACCCTCGAATGCCCTTCTTCCACTGCACATACCTAAATTCTCAAGACTTCCTACAAAAAGGGTTCTTCCCAGAGGACTAATACCATCACCATGATAAAACAAACTCGATATTTCCACATCTGACTTTTCAACAACGCCTCATTCATAAAGAGTGGCGTGGAGGTTCAAAAAAATTGGTTTCGATGCTCGGAGGCCCGCCTTCTGCTTCATCATACCTTAAACTATATTAGACTGTCTTATCAAGATCTGAAAAGTCTGATTTAAAGTTGATAATTTTAGGAAAATAAAAAGTGATTTTTTTATCTGTAAGATGCAGATCCAACAGTCACCATTATGATCACTTTCTGAATGTAGGGAAAATTTGTTTGCAGGGGATTCAATTTGGCCAACACTCGTACGAGTACAATTTATATCTAAGTAAAAGAAACTACATGGTAACAAATGCTTACAAAGGTAATAAATCCTTTCTTGTAATATCATCTTTCATTCTAAAAAATCTTTCACAAAAATGTCTTCCTCAAATATCAGTTGGAAATGCATGAGAGGTCCAAGCCAACTACAGTATATGAAGTTAAGATGATTTTGTAAAAGGGTAGCAGATCTCGAGATTTCAGGAACTGAGAAAAATTCTAGCAAACTTTACTACACATGTAGGGAAAATTTTATTTGACTTCTGGGTTTAGGCACAACCAATGAATTTTTCAACCATCGATTCAAACATTGTTGATAGTTATGACCATAATGTTTAACATACCACCTTTGAATTAATTAAGAGAGATCTCCACAATACAAATAATGAAGTTATTGATGTAAAATACCTTCTTAGGTTTCTCAAATTCATTTCAGTTATTATTATTGTACTTTTTTTTTAATTCTTTTTATTTTTGATTGTTACATGATTTGAATATGAACGTTTCAACAACATACAATGAGACAGATCCAACTTGTTTTTAACTTTGATTATTATTATTTGCATACTTTTTTGCTTAATTAATGTAAACTCTTAGTACAATCTTAGATTTTCCTTAATGATTAATGTGAATGTTATTTTCTTACTTTTATTTTTTATTTTCATTAATGATTACGGTAAACTCTTACTATAATCATGGATAATTAACATTGATGCAGAATTGGGTCATATTAATAATTCGGGATAATTTTGTTTTTAACTTTTATTTTTTATTTTCATTAAGATTAAGTGAATTAAAATTGGGTCATTTAGATTGTTTATTGGGGTTAAAGAATATTAAATTTGTCACATGTTGTTTTAAATATTCCGTTAAACCACTAACTTCATTAAATCACTACCATTATTAAGATTATGATGTTGATGTTGTTTTTAACTTTTATCTTTTATTATTACGTTTGCCACTTTCATCGTGGCCATTGAAAAAAATAATTTTTTATTAATGTCCCTCATGTCAAAATCTGATGACGATGGGATAATAGTCATCACAAAAAGCTACCCCTCACGTCGCTTTGGAGTATGAACCATAATGTTTTGGTTACTGTTCGTTTAAATTACAATTAGGGCATCGTAGTAGTTGAAAAAAGGGATTTGTATGAATGGTTAATCTGAACCATTGAAAAAATAATTGATTTTTTATTGATGTATTCTAGCTTATAGATTATGTATGAACGATTCAGATTTGATTGAATGTATGAATGCACGATAATATGAACACTAGGAAATTAGGTCTAAAAAATAGGCGATTTCAAATCCTTCGATTAAGATTTTGTAAGATATTGGATCGAACTTTAGTTAGAATGTCGTTGAAGTTTGCTCACATGCTGTTGTCAAAGACCTACATGCTGTAGTCGAATTGTGTTCTAGTATGTAGTTGTCGAATTGGGCTTGTGTTAAGGATCCAATTGGTTAAGGTAGTTTGTACCCTAAGTTAGCTTGTAATGGATTTAAAAGCTCATTAGTTTAGTATGTTAGGTTTTATTATAAATAACATACTAGTCTCTCATCTTAGGGGTGGTGTGACAAAACCTAATTAGGGTGAGAGAGTTACTTGTTATTCTTGAGTACTTGTAATCTGTTTTATAGAAAAAGTAAAGAATAATAATTATAACCAATTCTTATTGTTTTTCCTTGTTAACCTTAACCCTTGTGTGTTTCTCTCATGTGTTGTCTCTTATGGTGGCACAATTCAACCTTGAACTGGAACAGATGGATGTGAAGATTGCGTTCTTGTATGGTGATCTAGATGAAACAACCCTGATGAGGCAACCTAAAGGGTATGTCAAAAAGGGGAAGGAAGATTATGTGTGCAAGCTGAAGAGATCCTTATATGGACTGAATTAATCCCCTCGACAGTGGAATAGGAGATTCAACAAGTTTATGGTATACATAAGTTTCATTAGAAGTCAGTTCGATTACTATGTTTACTTCAGATTTCGACTAGTAATTCATTTGTTATTTGTTGCTTTATGTGGATGATATTCCAATAGCAAGCAACAATGTCAAAGATGTAATGAGGATGAAAGATGAACTCAATAAGGCGTTCGACATGAAGGATCTGGGAGCTGCGTCCAGGATTCTTGAGATTGACATCCGAAGAGATAGAAAAACGTCAAAATTGTGCTTATCTCAAGAGGCATACCTACGGAAGATTCTCGAAAAGTTTGGTATGTCGAATTCAAAGCCTGTTATGACTCCGACAAACCCTCAATTCAAGCTGAGTATAAATCAGTGTCCCAATACTGATGTCGAAAGAGCTTATATGAATAGCATTCCATATGCTAATATAATGGGTTCTTTAATGTATGATATGGTATGTACTAGACCCGACATAGCATATGCAGTAAGTCTTGTAAGCAAGTACATGGCGAATCCTAGAAAGACTCACTGGAAAGCATTGAAGTGGATTCTAAGGTACATAAATATGTCTCTGAATAGAGTCCTAATTTATGGTGGAACCTTAGGTGAAGATAGTAAAATAACAATCGAAGGATATGTCGACTCAGATTATGCAGGTTGTATGGATTCTAGAAAATCTATTTCTGGATATGTGTTCACTATGTTTGGCACATCAATTAGTTGGAAACCAACACTTCAGAAGGTTGTTGCCTTATCAACCATTAAAGCGGAATATATCTCCCTAACTGAAGTTGTGAAGGAAGCATTGTGGCTTGCAGGTTTTGCAAAGAAGCTGAAACTTCAAGGTCGAGTTGTCACTGTTAAATGTGATCGTCAAAGTGCAATACAACTTCGAAGAATTCAGCCTATCATGAGCGAACCAAGCACATTGATGTAAGGCTGAATTTTGTCAGAGGGGTAAGCGAGCATGGAGAAGTCCAAGTGCTGAAGGTTTTGATAGTTCATAATGTTGCTGATATGATCACCAAGACGTTGCCCAGTTGCAAGTTTTTTCCACTGTATGCAATTGATAAAGCTGCATGAAGAAAGCTAGTTTGTTTCATGATGGTAGAGTTAGATCCAACGTGGAGATTTGAGAGATATTGGATCGAACTCTAGTTAGCATGTCGTCAAAGTTTGCTCACATGCTATTGTCAAAGACATACATGTTGTAGTCAAATTGTGTTCTAGTATGTTGAATTGAGCCTTGTGTTAAGGATCCAATTGGTTAAGTTAGCTTGTACCCTAAGTTATCTTATAATAGGTAATTGTTAAGAAGCTCATAGTTTACTATGTTAGGTTTTATTATAAATAGCATACTAGTCTCTCATCTTAAGGGTGGTATGACAAAACCTAATTAGGGTGAGAGGGTTATTTGTTATTCTTGAGTACTTGTAATCTATTTTATAGAGAAAGTAAAGAATAGCAGTTATAACCAATCTTTATTATTTTTCCTTGTTAACTCTAACCTTTGTGTGTTTCTTGCCTATAAAGAAATCGAGTATATTTTGTTTTAAGGCATCCTAATTCACAGCAGATCTAATAGTGTATATTAAAATACATATTTTAATTTTTAGTTTTAAATATGAATACTATTTTTAATTCCAAATCGTGTGATGGTTAATTCCAAACCATTTTTAACTACATGCCTTCCAAATTCCAAAACATAAAAAAAAAACTACTACTTCAACTTCCAAAAATGAGTCGTCTCAATACGACTCACAACATATTATCAAATTGAAATCATTTAAGACACTAGTATAAAATATCATGATGAGTGAAATTCCAAAATACTTCGTTTATGATTCATCTTCCTTGTAAAAAATACAAACTTTTTTTTATTCATCTTCATCAATCAACAACAATGTGGTGGATGACACAAATTCTCAACCAACAAATTTTTGTAACTTGGATTCAAACTTATGAAAGAAGAAAAGAGATGATTTTTTCTTCATATTCAAACTTTTATTTTCTTACTGATGTTGGCATCAGTTTGTAGTATTTGGTTCTGATTTTAAAATTTGTATATGCATGACTCATACCTCTTATTTCTATTAATGAATTTTATCCTTTCCTAAAAATAAACTAACTGGATTAGAGTTAAAAGACCAAATAGTACTCCCTCAGTTTTAAAATGGTTGTAATTTTAACAAATAAAATTTGTTTTAAAATGATTGTTGATCCGAACAATTGATCAGAATAGATGAGTGGCCAACAACATGTCTGCAGTCTTGAATGATCGATGAAGAGGGGTTGTACCTGCAAGCACTCTGATACTGAAGTCAGTTCGAGTGAAGAGGAGGGTTTTTATAGTGAGCCCTCAGTGCTTGGCTAATGTTCTCCATTATGGACTAAGTGTTCAGGCCCGCAACGGATGACTTCCAAGATTCCCACGTGAAAGTAGGGATGAGTAGTTTGTGCTCATAATCCTGGGTCAACCGCGTTGCACTCCCTAGATAATGGATGAACTTTCCCTTTACAAAGGGAAAAGCGGCTCCGCAAGGTGTGCGGGTTTGGTTGGTGACGTGTCCTCGGGTGAGGAGCACATGGGGAAAATGTTCTCCACTGGCCCCAACAGGTTGGGCTAGCACTATAGGTTATCCTCAACCTAGAATTGGATTGGGTTGTACTTGACGGTGGGTCAGCCACATGCCCAGTTTAGAATAGGAGCCCCCTAAGTCGTTGCTCATAGGCAGAGGATCAATGACTTAGAGTCAGTTCGTATGTCGAGGAGGATCAATGGACTATGCGCGATGAAAACATTCATTCAGGTTCGTGATTGCGAGCTTGCTTTGTTGTAGACGTTGTTTGTGAGTTTGCGCCCATGAGGATGATGTTTTACTCATAACACGTTGGGTTTTGCTTACGAGGAAGACATGTAATGCAAGGACTGCGGTCGAGATTTTAACTTGCGCTCGCGTTGAGCATTTGGCTCTACTCGCGAGTTATCATGTTGTCCATAAATTTGCTTCAAGTTTTTCGTCGAGGCCATGCTCGTGAAGAAATGCAAAAGTTTGTCGCTTATGTACGACAAGAGATGCCCGAAGTTTTGGAGTTCGGAAGATCGAGGGGACTCGAAGACACAAATGCTTCGTCCCCTCGAGCCACGCATCACAACTATTAAATGTATAATGATAGCCTATGAATAGATGTAATTATAAGCTAAACAGCGACACGTTTACCCATGCAATAGAGTTATCTTATAAATAGGAAGAATTGAAGGGACATTTTCAAATTTTGCTTCATTCTTCCCTCTACTTTCCTCCGAGTTGCAGAGCATCATCACCACTATTTGACGCCGCCACCGCCATCAACCTTCTTCGCTTTCTCAAATCAAGTAAGTTTCCTTCTTTTCCTGGCTTGCATGTTAGTTCTAGAATATATATTTTCCTTCTTTATGTTTGGTTCTAGTGGGTGTTGGTGTTTGGCAGTGGTTTAACCATTCCCATACGTCGGCTGTTGGGGGGTTTTATGTTAGAACCATGTTTTTGAGTAGGAAAGTTAGTATTTTGCGTGTTATTTCTTCTAATAACCACTTCGGCACCACCATTAAGGCAATCAATAGGACTAGCACATGTGGAGCTCATGAAATTTCTAATGAAGCTTCGTATCGAGGAGGCTCTTCCACATGGTTTTGTTCGTGAGTCGACTGAGCCCTCCATCAAGGAAAGGGTCCTCATGATTTCCTTGCTATTGAATAAGGGTTTTGGTCGAGGGCAGCGCCCTCGTACCTCTCTTCGCCCTTTCACTTGATTTGCACTAGAAGGTTGGATTTGATTTGTTCGTCGAATTCACTATTGTCCTTTGCATTTCAGGTTTCTATGGCTCGTAACACTGAGGGTCTTCGTTTGGTCGACACAATTAACGATCCTGAATTAGCTTGGGTCGGGACGAAACCCTGAGGGATAGCCTCACGTTTTGCTAACTTCCTAGAGAGTGCATTTACAATCATCAAAGAAGGCGCGGGGTATCTAGAGGCTCTGGAGAACTGGGTGGTTTATAAAACTGACCGGGAGGAACGAATTTGCTCGCGTTTCTCAGGGAACTATTTTTCTATATATGAGTATGCCTTCAAATATATGAGGCTTCGATTCCTGTTCAATGGTCTCCAAGTGGGCATTTTTTATCAGTTGGAGTTAGCACCCTCTCAGCTGCATCCATACTCGATTGCATTTATTCAGGCCTTTGAGATCATGTGTCAATATCAAGAGATTGGGGCCACCACTCTTCTGTTTTTCCACTGTTTCCACCTTCAACAATAAACTTTGCATGGGAAGCACAGTTGGGTGTCCCTTATGCAACCAAAGAAGTTGTTCAAAATATTCACGGACTTCGTTCGCACTTTTAAGGATAGGTATTATATGATTAAGCTTGTGTCGCGAGTAGCCATCAATTTCGTGTTCGAGTGTGTGGTTATGACCAAAGAAGATGGGAGTTGTAGCACCCCAAGATTTGCCCTTTCGTTTTAACATTTATTTGCTTGTGTTTCTTTGCATTTTGCATTTCTGCATATCATAACATTTGTTCTTTAGGCATGAGATCAAGGTGTTTCTGTGGCTCAGAGTTCCTTTTCGTTGCAAGAGTTCAAACAGCGAGCGTCAGAGGCTCAAGCATTTATTTTGCCCATCGATCGAGCAGTTGATTTTATTTTATTTAGTAGGTTAATTTTCAACTCAGGAGACAATACACAGGTTATCTCAGGCATTCTCACAGTTATGATATTCAAGAGCAAGTTTCATAGGCTTAACGGAGCTCAGAACAGGTGGCAACGGGCAGTTGTACAGGATTCCCTCCACATGGCGCCAAAATTGGCATTTTTTTAGCAGGGTAACCGGTTACCCTATATTGAGTAACCGGTTACTTCATGCAAATTGGCCAAAGAATTTAAATTTTCAGCATGTGCAATTTCCAATCATTCTCAACCATTGATTTCACATGATCATAATTGGAAGGATCTAGAGTTGTTTCAATTTTCACCATTTCCCTCCAAATTTCAAACACTCCATTCCTAATTCCACTCCTAATTTCCATTCCGAATTCTAATCCACATTCCAAACCATATTTTGATTCCAAACCTAGAGCTTATTTAAGTGAATTTTCTCTAAACCTCAAAAAGAACCTTCATTCACAAATTACCCTTCATTTTCAAATTTCACACTCATTCTTGAGAATTTGTTCTCAATTTTCTCTCCACTTTTTCACTCCCAAAACCTCCATTAGAGCTCTCTCACTTGAGTTCTTTGATTCTTCATTGGAGTCATTGAATTCTAGAGCTAAACCTCCACCATTCATCTCAATTATTTTCAATTCACTACTCAATTTTCGTTTGATTTTGGATCTGAATTTGGAAGATAGATTGGAAGTGCTTTTTGTGGATTATTTTGCTTGATCTTGCTTGATCTTCATTTCTACCATAAGAAAGCTCTTGGATCTTGAAGAATCTCTGGGTTTCTTGCTTGGATCTTCTAATTTCAAGTGAATCAACACTCACCAAAGCAAATCTCAGCTTTGAAGGTTGGCAATTATATATCTAATTTTGTTTTGAGCTTATTTGAATAATCACAACGTAGATCTATGCCTTTTGATGCTTTTTGATCCATTTTGTTGATTTGGATCTTTGTGATTTGTGATCTCAATGTTTGATTGTGATTACATGATGTTTGATCACTGTTTCTGGATGATGTTTTCGTGCTTGATTGATATCATGTTCACATGAATGATTGGATAAGCTGTTGGAGGTTGAAAACTAATTTTTAAAGCTGTTTTTCTGTTTCTGGTTCAGTGGTAACCGGTCACCGGTCACGTTATATAGGGTAACCGGTTACTCAGTACAAATTTCACGTCGAGGCTATTTTTTCAACATGTAAACTTCATGGATTAATATGATGCATTTATGTGGATTGTTTTTGACATATTTCATCATTCTTGAATGTTCTATCTCGATTCTTTGATGCACAACTTTTGATTTTCGTTTGAGTGCATAACATGTTGATGTTGCTTGATTGATGAGTGATCATTTGTTTTTCTTGCTTAATTGATTATCATTGAATACTTATTGCTGAACATTGTGATGCATGATTGCATTTGTTTCCAATTCCGCTTTGATGCATGCTCGTTTGATCGTTTGATCGTCCATTTTTGGAAATACATACTTGATCTTGTCAATTCTTGTTGATGCAATGTTGTTGATCATTTATGTTTGATTGTCAAAGCATGTTCATACTTGTATGATGCTAATCCTTGATTGTTGTTTGCATTTGTTTAAGTGCATTCAAACATGCTTGCTACCCTGTTTTCCACAGCTGTTCTTGCTTTGAACTTGCATGCTGCCTTTGCTTTACTTGCTTGTTGTCTGGCCTTTCACACCTGTTTTTATGCTGAAACATGTGTTGTTATATGCTGTCTTACTTGTATGCTGGATTTTATTATTATTGTTGTACCCCAAATTTTGACCCCTTAGATCCTCATTATCATTTTTAGAAGCATGATCATGAATTATCTAACCCTAAATCAGTACAAGTTCATTATTGTCAAGTTACAGACGAATTAGGGTTCTCGCACCGACAAATTCAAAACAACCAAGGAATGATCAACCAATGATTTGGGCCAATTTAATTATGGAATGAAACCAAAGATGATATCAAAGTCAAATGAGAAGTCAATTTGAAGAAATCATTTCATAATCAAGAACAGTGCAGTCAGGAGGCCCCGATTAGGGTTTTTAACTAGTGAAAAGTCAACTGTGGTTTGACTTTGATGTTGGAAGATGTTTTAATGGTGGGATTGAGGTCCATGAAATTCATATAGCTTATTAAAGACCATTCAAGAAGTATCAAAGTCTCAGGATATCCAGAACGTCAACAGGCGACTCAGTCGGCACCGATCGATCGTACGGTTGACCGAAAAGTCAACTCCTCAAATTTTGAGAATTGGAATCCAAGTTGTGAATCAAAGTTGTTCCTTATGTCATAATGGACTTGCATATCAATTTTCATGATCATTGGATCAAGGATGAGAGAGTAATCGAGAAATCGGGAAATTAGGGTTTTGAAAAGGGCTAAACCATAACTCCTTAACCACACATCCAATTGAGTTGGTTCTAGTCTCATTTGAAAGCTCTTGACAAGTCCTACAAAAGTCCCATACTAGTCCACAACCAGAAAATGCATACTTTTTGAGATAGAAGCAAAAACATTCTTAGAAGGGAAAATAACTTAGAAAATTTCTAAGTTATTTTCACTTTAAAAGCTTGTGTGCAGCCAACTTTGAGGGGGTTTTTCACCTAGTTACAATTGGAGTTTGATTTCTTGACAAACATGAAATTTTTAGAGCTATGTGAGGGCTTTCTAAATTGTACTAGAACATCTCAAGGTGATTTATGAGCTGAGAGATACATGTGTTCAAAGTTGGTGTTTTGTCACTTTTGTCCCACATTGGCCAATTTTGCAAAAGCACCTCTATCACTCAAGTGGGCCAATTCTAACTTGTCAAACTCATACTATCTGATATATTGAATATCTCAAGCAGGTTGAAGCAAAGAAATTGCATGGAGATAGCATAGAATTAAAGATTGGAAGTTCATTGCCTAAGTTGCCATTTTTGACTTTTCCAAGCATGAGGTGGAAAGTGATTCTGCTCCAGCCACTCTACCAAGCATCTAGGCTGCAATTTATCAGTAGAAACATCATTTAAACTTGCCCATTGGGTTAAGGAGACAGCCAAAGATCAGAAAAAGCAAAGCAAGTTGGCAAATGGATGGAAATATCAAGGATAACTTCATTTGTAAGTAAGGTTCTTAAGCAAGCACCTCCTTGCTTTTTGCTATAAAAAGGGACCTCGCACCCCTCATTGAAGACATCAAAATCATTCTAAGAACCTGAGAAATCAAGCTCCCTTACCACATATCTCTCTTGCTTGCAATTTGCAAAATTCACCAAAGTTCCAAGCTAGGCAAAAATCCTGCATTTTGCAATTTCACTACCACTTCAATTTCTATCCTTTCCAATACCCAAACCATCACCCATACACCTTCTAAATAACATATAGAAGGTGTACAATCCATCAAACCACCAAAAATCTCAAGAAATCAAAAAGTCAACTTCCTTCCCACACTACTTTGACCAAAAGCCATAAAAAACACCAAATTGAGTTCCAAGCATTTCCTTGAGGTTGTGACCACTTGAACACCTCACATACAGCATATCTCAACTGTCAAGAGCCTTAGCAACCATTTTAAACTCATAAATCTCATTTTGGTATCATAAGTGGTTGTTTACTTAAGCTTGAAGCAAGGTGCAAAAGCAAAGAGTGGAATTCAAGATCCCTGGTCTTCTCAACTATTCTAGCACATTCAAAAGAGTCACCAAGAGGTATGTATCTATTTCTTATTGGCTTTAGCATCATTTTTTATGAAATCACATTTTTGAGTATTTTGGTAGAATTTAAGTTATGTACATCTTGTTGATTTTCATGATGGGTGTTTTTATGAATGGTAAGATTCTCATGGGCATTAGTATAGGTGTTTTGTCATACTTTCATGATGTGTGTTCTTGAAATCTATGATGCTTGTAAATTGGAAAAAGAGCATGACTGTGAGAATTTATATTACAGCCTGAGTTATTAACTTGCTTTATTCATTATCACCCATTGCTTGTTATGTTGGGTGCTGGCTTTTGTTTTCTGTGAGATTTGATTCATGAGAAGAAGAACTGGGGGGTTGCCTAGCAATATGGATTTAAGACCTATAGTCCATGAACATAAGGCCTGTGTTAAACCTAGAAAGAATTGAGAGCTGGTTGGTGCTTTGGTGCTGTTTGAGTTGGTTTAGTATGTTGAGGTAAGTCCTACCGAGGGTATTGAGGTGTAGCAGGCTGTTGTCATAAAGGGAAGGGCTGTGATAAGTATTATTGTCTGAACTGTTGGAAGTTGAGTTTGAGGTATTCACAAGGGGGTTTGAGATGGCAGCAGACATGTTCATATGTAGAGAGATCTTTGTTTAGATTTTATCAAATACACTTTGCTCATTGACTCTAGCTTGCAACCTTGGTTTTAAGACAATACTTATGACTTAGGGGAAATGCTGATGGATAGACTCAAACTTTGTTGTCTTGAATGTTTAGCACAGTCAAGCCCTTGTGCCTTTAAATTATAGTTTTCCTTTCTGTTTGACTGTGGGGAGTTAGCTCAGGATGTTGAGTTTAGAATCTTAATTCTCAGTAGACTTGAGAATTAGGAATGTTGTGAGTTGTTGGAATACCACAACATTAGGTAGCTGATTTGAAGCTGCAAGGCAAGTTTGAGCTTTTGCTTTAAATCGTTTATTTTGGTTTGGTAGGGCTGCTACCTTGGTTACAGCAGACCTGCAAATTTTGATAGGGGACTGTTATGAAATCAAACTCATGGATCCAGCTTACTTAGTCTGGTTTGTGAAATAATAAGGTAGGCTGACTTGAGCTTCTCAATAGGGCTACCTTGCTTTTGTTTCAAAGGCTGTAGGTGTTGACTGATGGTGGAAGGGTTGGTTTAAACCTAAAGATTGTATGTATAACAGATTAGTGTGCTAGCAGTTTAAATCATTTCCTTTAGTTTTTAACTTCTTGATTACATGCATGAAATTGAACCATGTCTGTCAAAGACATTTTTGATAGCAGCTTAGGCTTCAAAATTGGTTTGGTTGTGTTGATATTTGAAATGTTAAAAATGATCATACTTCCACTCTTGTACTGTTTTCAAATATGCTGATACAAAACTACCAATACCATAACAGCTGAACTTCATATTTTGCATAGCCCATTAGAAAACTGATTTTGGCATACACACATGTTTAGAATCACATTTGAAAGTTGTCTAAATGCTTACATTAGACTGTTGGTGCATAAGTTGTGAAACTCATATTCATTCCCAAATCACACACATCCACACAACTTGACACTTTTAGCACCAACTCACTTTTCATCAAAATTACAGTGCACACACCTCACTTTTGACATGCTTGAAAGGTTTGAATCATCATTTTGTTCATAAGTACATTGCTCTGAAAATCCATATTTCAAATGGTCATTTTTCAAACAAGAAACTACCCCACCAAGACCAGTTTTGGAGCAGGCTTATTTCTGAGCAAAGTGGTGAATCCAACACCTCTTTTTAATCATTTGAAACATGTTAAGCACAACCATCTTGTGTCAAAACACTGTACCACAATCCCCCCCATGAGATGCTCATTCTTTCCATAAAATGACATGTTCATATCAGTTTTTTTCCTTACAGTATTTTAAGGTAGTTTGTTAGTTCTAACAGCTTAGAATGAACTTGTGAAAGATGTTTGTATGATCAAAACACACTGAAACCACTTGAACATGATCACCCCTCACACAATGCACACAATGCATAATGAAGCATGTTGAACACTAAATCCCTACACAACCATCACAGATCCCTAAGTCCCACATAAATACCCTCATAATCATGCTTTGTATGTGTTTGAAAGATTGCCTTGGTTTGTACTGCCCTAAAACAGAAAGTATCCTTGTTCATGCTTTGTCATTCATGTCATAGTTGCAAGACATGTGATTTATCACCACAGTTTATTTCCAACACTTGGAATGTTTTGAATTATTTCATCATCACCTAAATGTCATGTATGTGTGCTTTATTTGGATTTAATATAACTGTATAAAGCTGTTCATGTCAAATTGCAATTCATGAAACATGACCCACACCAGTTGCAATTTGAAAACCAAATGACCACACACTTGTTCCAGTTCCAATTTTTCCACATACACATACTTAAAACCATGTTTGAGATGTGTTCACAAGGTTAATTTGGTTTGTGTTGCTTTTGAACACAGAATGCCCAACTGTCATGCATGTTTGTTCTTGACCATTTGCAACTTAAGTCAATGATTTCTGGCCATGAAAGTGTCCTTGCTTGTTTAGATATCATTCAACTAAAGTGTATGTGTGCTTTGTATGGATTTAAAGTGACTGTGTATGGTTGTGCATGACAATTTGCAAATTTTTAAGCATAAACAAACCCCTATCGAGTTTTTCAATAGATAAACAATTTGGAAAAACCACCACCACCATCATGATCCTCATGAAATTCTACCCCAAATCCATCTAAGATTTGTACAAAATGGTTGAGAAATGAGAGAGTTAGGATTGGTTTTGCAATTCTTGAAAAACTTTGGTTTTGGCCCAGCAATGCATGAAAGCTCTTATTATATATTTAACTTTGCAAACCAAACAATGGATGTAACAGCCACCCCACTGGTAGAGACTTGCGCGCGTATTAGACTTGTCATGGGTTCGATCCCTTGTGATAACCCTTGTTGCCATTTTTTCTCATTTTTTACATGAAACTTTAAAAAATCATAACTCTCTCATTTTTTATCGTTTTTCACCCGTTCTTTTTTCATCGTGTTTATTTTAATGTATACTTTCATGCCATGTAATTATTACCCATGTTTGATTATTTTTTCACCATGTTTGATTATGTGTGATTCGCGCGTTAGCAGTACTAACCCTAAACAGTTGCAGATGAAAATTAAAAGGGTTCCACTTGTGTTTCCTTGAGAAATTTGATTGTTACCATGCCTATACATGTTTGTCAACATGTTAGGATTTTCACTTTGAATTATTATCATGTTTATCTCATCTGTTTGTTAACTGTACTCCAGGTGCGAACTGTCGTCACGGTTCTCGTATTTGAGCCATTTGCTTTGATTGTTATCATTGCTTTGTTTCATCCTTAAATATTTTTCATTGGTTGTCACCATGAATGCTTTAGTATAATGTTTATTTTATCCCCAAGTGATGAAGCTTGTTAGCTTTCATCCAGTTGCCCACTATCTGTCCCTCCAAAGGAAGGTCTGTCCACTTGACTGTCATTGTCTTGAACCAAAATCTTAAACCCTTTTGACTTTGTTAAGTCACCTTAACCCTAGATTAGAAGCCTTTAGACTTTGCTTGAAGTCTAAGAAACCCACCCATACTAGGAGTGTTCTTCAACTAGAACCCTAGGAAAGAGTTCGTCAACTCTGAGTAAGAATCATCGTCATGACTTCTTACTTCCCCTTCAACTTAGATTAGGGAGTTTTGTCAAACTCCACACAAACATTGTCATGTTTGTTCCCCTTTGGACCTTGATCATCATCAAGAAT
This sequence comes from Lathyrus sativus, assembly GCA_963859935.3. Classification (NCBI taxonomy): domain Eukaryota; kingdom Viridiplantae; phylum Streptophyta; class Magnoliopsida; order Fabales; family Fabaceae; genus Lathyrus; species Lathyrus sativus. The sequence continues at coordinate 611,375,885 of OZ012739.1, forward strand.
TCTTTCCCCTTGTGAGGTGAACTACGATTGCTCTGATTCTATCCTAGTCAGGATACGTAGGCAGAAGGTGCGATGCCTTTGCGAGCAAACTTAGGAAACCACTTAGGCCTTTTATTTATTTTATCTCAATCCTTAAACCATAGTGCACAATTCACAAACTTAGCAATTAATTAAACAAAAGGTTCCTGTAGGGTACTACAGATATTTAGGGTGTTAATACCTTCCCTAGATATAACCAACCCCTGAATCCCCGAATCTCTTAAGCGTTGTCGTTACATCGCGAAAAAGGTTCTTTCTTTCTTTAGACCTATCCTTTGGATAAATTAAAGTCCGGTTGTAAAAAGAAATACGGTTCAAGTTAATTAATAGCTTGATATCAAATTTTCACTGCAACAATTGTCTTATGCAGGAGGCGCTGTTGTAGCTGTTGTTTTTGCCTTGCTTTCTTGTTTTTGCTTTTCCTTTGCATGTTCTCTTAGGACTCTTATTCCAATTTAATTTTCGATTAAATTTGGAGTAAGATAGACATTAGGATTTTAATCCAAGCATGATAACAAGTAGGTTAGTCCCTTTTAACCTCAACCTTAGGTCCATCATTTTCCTACTAACATTAGGATAAAATCTTCTTTCGCATCCCAACTTTAGGACTACTTTGTATGACAACGTTAGGGCAAAGTTTCCCCTTAGACCTTTCGTGCGTCTCTCTTCTCATCTCAAAACCCATTCTAACTCATCTAATAAATACGATGAATGTTGTACGCTACGAGCCTTAAGTACGTGGGAAATGATGAGTGGGGGGTTTCTCCTCACTTGTCTAGAGAGTTTAGTGTATGCCCTTTGAGCGATATGCGACGCATTCGCTCCTATGTCATAGTCTTTAGTGCAACGTGAATCACAAATCAAACTAATTTACTTCACTAAAACTCACAAGCAAAACTCAAACCTTTTTATCCTTCAGGATTTGTGTTTCAAACTTCATTTTCAGAAAAAAAGTATGTTACTTTTCCGTTCTATCGCAAACAGGCATCGGCCCTAACTGCTGGAATGGGAACTTAACATCACTCGTAAAAAACACTTAACCTACCTTTGGTTTCGTTATTCAAACTATGTTTGCTCTGATTTCTCATACCATATGAGGATACATAGGCACAAAACGACGTTGTCTTAGCGAGCAACCTTCCCCCATCACCCATAGTTTTTCGAACTATGTTGACTCTGACTTTCCCATTGCACGAGGAAATACATAGGGATAGGGCGGTGATATCCTATTGAGTCTTTTTATTTTCTTTTGTTCTTGTTCTTATTTAGCAGTAGCTTATAGATAAACACGCCCTTTGATTAGACAACAAGCATGGATCCCGTTGAGTACAACGGACGTGAGGGGTGCTAATACCTTCCCCTTGCGTAACCGACTCCCGAACCTAAGATTTGGTTGTGATGACCTTGTCTTTTCCCGTTCTTTAGGTTTTCTTATATTGTTTCCTTTCCATCTCTTTGGAATAAATAACGTTCGGTGGCGACTCTTCTGTTTTTCCACCAGGTGTTTTTCGCAGTTAGGATAGGAGTGTATGTCGCGATGAGGACGGAGATGAGGTGACGAGGATGGTCTCGAAGTTCGCCCTTCGTTGGAGCAGTGCCCACTTTGATGATATTACAGATTATTACATTACTAAGCCTAATGAGTTGGACCCCGAGGACCAATGTGGCTTCAACAAGATTGTGAAGTTCGTTAACAGCTTCGCTCCTGCTTGGTGGGAGACTAAGAATGAGGAGGCTGTCCTCGACGAGCATGGCCAACCTATTTATGAGGCTCGATACATTAACACTAAGGAGCTCCTCGAGTGTGATACTGTCGAGGATGCTTTATTGCTTTTAGGTAGCTATTTTTCCTTTTAACTTCTTTGTATGCTTATTCTTTCTTGGTATATTAACCTGTGCCCGTCATTTTTCGCAGATAAAATGGAAAAGCTTCAAGATTGTGTGATCAAAATGGCGATGAACAAAGGGAATAATGCAAAGGGTGGAAAGAGGAACTCTAAGAATCGGATTGTCCAACTCCTGAACCAGTCCAAGGGTGACTCCGGCCTTGGCACTTCTTCTTCACAAGAGGGTAATCAATTTTCCCTTCAAGAGAACATCCCGACCAAGAAAAGGCAGAACACAGAGGATGTCGTAGACATAGATCTCATGGGGGATGCTGTCAAGGACAAGTTTGAGCTGCCCCCTTACTATTTTAACATGGGGTTCTTTAAGGGGGTCATTCTCTAGTTGTACCTTGAGCAGAGTCTTCGACTATCCCGGGCCTCGATGTGGCGGGCAGGAAAAATGCATTAGTTCAAGATGCGGCCGCTTTGATGAGGATCCTGGAATTGGCCTTGGTCCTGAATGACGAAGAGACATGCTCTGCTGACGAGCTGGAGAAGCTGGGACAATAAATTCCAAGCTTTAAGCGAATGTGCTTAGGCTGGAGACTGATTTTGACGACTATAAGGAGAAATACAGAACCCAGTGTGAGATTTTGACCGAGCTGCGTGAGAAGAAAGAGGAATTGGCCATGTTAAATACGGACATGACTTCTCTGACGCTCGAGCATGCTGCCGAGAAAAAGAGCTTCAAGGATAAGATTTCTACCTTAGAATCTGCTACGGCCCCCGCCGAGGACAAGGATGTCGACATGAAAGCCTTGTTGACCCGTGTCGAGCTGGTTTCCTGGATTAGGAGCCTCGAGCAGGATTATGTGGATGTTATCGAGATGAGCTTTGGCACAATATTGGCTCAGCTCCAGATTGTGAACTCTAGAGTCAATCTCATCACTGACGGGACTAGGTTCCTATCGAAGGTAGTTGATGGTCATATAGTCACTCCTCCAGGCTATCCCACTGACGATGATGAGGAAGAGGAAGAGCTTGACAATGAGGGGGATCATAATGTTTAACTTAGTTTGTTTTCTTTGTACTTGTTAGGGCCTCTACATCGTAATTTTGTACAATTTGGATAGTGGGCTTTGCCCATTTTTTGTTGTAATATTATGAAATCCATAGCCTTCGTGGTCATGATTTTAATCGCACTTCACTCTTTTGACATTCTCGTGTATGCCTTTGCTTGCCTGTATGCTTTATTTACCAAGTACTTATTTTCCTCTGTTAGGTGTTCTGAATGCTCGTCAATTTGAGCTGCTTATAACAAGATGTTTGTTTGCAAATTATTATTCCTAAATATTTGAGGGTCTTGCTCGACAATGTTATTGCTCGAGAATGTAGAGAACTCTTCGAGTGACTAGAGTTAGGTTCTGTAGTGATAGCGAGGGAAAGATCTCGGTCGTGATCTTAACTCCACAGCGTGAACCTCCCATTGCAAGCTAAGTGTTTAGCCTTAATGGTACGACGACGGTGGAGCTCAGTTGAGGTTTCCCCGTCGAGCCAAGAATCTGCTCGTCAAAGAGTGGATACTTTCCTTTTTTAAGTTTGGGACGATGTGCTTGTACCCGAGCATGCCTCCATAGTCAGGACGTACCCTGTCGTCGCTGAATCGGGTATGCCGACTGTCAGGCCTAACTGTAATATTGTTTCAGTTTCTCGGTGTTCCATGGTCGAGCAAGTTCTTCCCCGTGCAAGTTTTCAAGGTAGTAGCCCCCATTTTCCGTTTTTACTCGGACACGATAAGGACCTTTCTAGTTTGCGGTGATTTTTCCCTCTCGAGAATCTTTGATTTCTTCGCAAGACTAGGCTACCGATTTTGAATTCTTGTTTTATAACTTTGGCGTCATGTCGTATGGTTATCTTTTGTTTTAAGGAGGCTTCATGGAGGGCTTCCCCTAATCAAATTTCTTTGACAAGGTTGAGCTCTTCTCTTAGTGTCTCGTCGTTCAGCTCCTTGTCGAGAGGGAATTCAGTTCGCTTAGAAGGTTCTCTGATCTCCACTAGGATTATTGCCACGGTCCCGTAGGTTATTCGGAATGGAGTTTCCCCAGTGGTCGAGTGTGGTGTCATTCTATAGGCCTAAAGTACATTATGTAGCTTCTCGACCCATTTATTTTTATCCTCGCCTAATATTCGCTTTGGCCCTCGTAGGATCACTCTTTTTGCGACTTTGGCTTGCCCGTTTGTTTATGGGTGTTTGACAGATGCAAAATATTGTTTGGTGCCAAATTTGGCGATGAATTCCTAAAAAAAATTATCGGTGAACTGCGTCTTGTTGTCGGTGACGAGCGCTTGTGGTATGCCGAATCGAGCAAGTATGTTTCTCTTATGGAAACGAAGTATATTGTGTGTCGTGATTTTAGAAAGGGCTTCCTCCTCTATCCACTTTGTGAAATAATCAACGCCAACTATTAGGTACTTGTTCTGGTTTGGCCCTATGATAAACGGTTTGAGAATGTCCATTTCCCACTATGCAAAGGGCCACGAGGACGAGAGAGTTTTAAGCTCGTTGGGCAGTGCCAAGTGCATGTCTCTATGACGTTGGCATTTATCACATTTTTTAACATGCTCTTTTGCATCGTGTTGCATGGTGGGCTAGTAGTATCCTTCTCGCAGGGCCTTCCAGACAAGGGATCTCCCTTCGAGGTGTTGGGCATTGATTCCTTCGTAGATTTAGTTTAGGATATGGGTGACCTTGAGTTCCTCGACACACTTGAGGAGAGGGATGGAGAATCCCCGTTTGTATAACTTGTCCGCGACCAAGATGTAGGTACAAGCTCTGCGCCTGATTATATTATCCTCTTTCTGATCAGGGGATAGTTCATCTGTTGCAAGGTAGTTGTATACCATGGTCATCCAACAGTATATGTCATTGATGGCGTTTACGTCGAGAGGTGCGAAGGTTTTTTCGATGCTCGGGTGGGAAAGTATCTCTTGGATGACATACTTGTTTCCACCTTTCTTATTTGTGCTTGTGAGTTTTGACAGGATGCCTGCTTGGGTGTTATGCTCACGAGGAACGTGTTTTACTTCAGTGGAATCGAATTTTGCTATTCTTTCTCGAATCAGAGCTAAGTACTTAAAGACAATGTCGTTCTTGACTTGATATTCTCACAATACTTGAGAGGCGATGAGTTGGGAATCATTGAATATTTTTACCTCTTTAGCCCCCAAGTCTTCGGCCAAGCGTAGCCCTGCGAGGAAGGCTTCGTACTCTGTCTGGTTATTCGAGGTTGGGAAGGATAGGGCGAGGGAAACTTCGATCAGGATTCCCTCCTTGTTTTCAAGGATGGTGCACGCTCTGCTTCCTGTCGAGCTAGATGCTCTGTCTATAAAGATGGTCCACTTATGGGCTTCATTTGTCGAGGAGGCAAACTTGGCCATTTATGCCACGAAGTAGGCTAATACTTGAGCTTTAAGGGCCTTTTTGCTCTCGTACTGGATGTCAAATTCAGAGAGTTCCAATGATTATTTGAGCATTCTACCAACCATGTCGGGACGACCGAGCAACAACTTTGCGGGTTGGTCAGGTCGCACCACGCTTGTGTGAGCTAAGAAGTAGTGTCTCAATCTTTTCGCTGCATTGATGGGGGTCCATAGCTACATTTTCGATTTTCTATCATCTGAGATCTGGGTCTTGTAGGGCCTTGATAGTGAAGTATATAGGATTCTTTCCCTCGGGGTCTCGCGAATGAGAGCCACGCTGACGGCCTCGGCTGCGACGACGAGGTAAAGGTAGAAACTCTCTTTGTTGTCTAGTAGCGAGAGGAACGGTGGTTGCAAAAGAGCTTGTTTGAGGTGGAGGAGGGCTTGTTCGCACTCCTCAGTCCATTCAAATGTTGCTTCCTTGCGAAGAAGTTTGAAAAGGGGAAGTGTGTGTTGGGCAGAATTTTCTACAAAGCGGGTTAACGAGGTGAGCATCCCATTTAAGGATTGAATTGATTTCTTCAAGTTTGGTGTTGGGAATTCAGAGAAGGCCCTAGGTTTGTCGGGGTTCACTTCGATTCCTCGTTCTGTTAGATAAAGGCTGAGGAACTTACCTGTTCAAATGTCGAAGGTGCATTTCTCCTAATTGAACTTCATCTGATCTCCTTGCCTGGTCGAAGACTCTTTTCAGGTGGAGCGTATGGTCAGATTACTTTTGGGATTTTACGATCATGTCGTCCATGTAAACTTCAAGCATGTATCCAATCTTACCTCGGGATAATTTGTTCATCATCCGCTGGTATGTAGCGTCGACGTTTTCAAACCGAATGGCATTACGTTATAGTAGTAATTGCCCGACTCGGTCATGAAGGCCATGTATTTTTTGTCGCCCTTTTCCATGGTGATCTGGTTGTACCCTGAATACACATCCATAAAAGACAATAATTTAAATCCATTAGAATTATCAACTAGTCTATCTATGTTAGGTAAATGGTAAGCATCTTTACGGCAAGCCCTATTGAGATCAGTATAATCAACACACATCCTCCATTTTCCATTAGATTTTTTTCACAAAAACAACGTTTAAACGCCAGGTTGTATACTGGGATTCTGAAATAAAATTTTCCTCTAGGAGGTCTTTAATAGCATTTTTAGCAACCTCCACTTTCTCGGGAGACTGCCTACGCCTACGTTGCACTACAACCATACCGGTGGGGTCTATGGTCAATTGGTGGCAGGCCACTTCGGGGTCCAGTCCGGGTATCTCGGAGGTGCTCCATGCGAACTAGTCAACATTCTCTCTTAAGCAGGCTTTCAGCTGTTTCCTTGTGAGGTTGGGGAGGCCAGTGCCAATTTCACCCTTTTGTTTTGGTCATTTCCGAGGAGGATAAGTTTGAACTTGCCATCTAGAATGGGACGGCTCCTCATTATTATCTGGAATTGAGTAGCTTTCTGCTACTAATCGGGCTTCTCTTTCTTTCTTCTTTTGCTCCTTCAAGTCATCCTTGGTGAAGCGACTTTCTAGGTCGACCGAGTTGACATGAGGCATTGGTTTTTCCTCCTTAGAGCCACCTGGTTGTGATGGCTTGTTGACAATTTTAGGCGAAACATTGATGGAGTTCTTCCCTTTTAAGGTTGCTTCAAAAACATCTCTTCACAACTTGTATGTTCTCATGAAGAGTGGAAATGGACCCCTTGGTTGTGTAATACTTCATCTTCAAATGAACGATGGATGGTACGACGACCAGTTCAACCAGAGTTGGCCTTCCTAGGATTCACTGTTACAGAGAAGGACAATTTATTACCACGAATTGGACTTTGACCGATTTAAGGGTCTCAACTACTCTGACAGTGACAATCAGCTCAATATAGACTCATGGCTTTGTGGTTGCGTCGTTGAAGCCCTGCAGATCAAAGCCAACGTAGGGTGTCAAATGTGTTTTGCTAAGATGCAAAGTCAAGAATAGTTGAGAGTATATGATGTCGACTGAGCTTCCCTGGTCGACCAGTGTGCGACAAACGCCAAAGTTCTCCATTCATGCTCTCACGAGCAAAAGGATGCTAAAGTTCAAAGGTCCACTGAGGAGCTCCTCGCGGTAGAATGTGATAGGAACCGAGCTTCCCCGACACTTGACGAGGGTAGAATTTTGGCTTGAACTTCAGGTGCCTATCCCTGATGAGGATCTCAATCGCATCCTTGAGGTGGATGCACTCTTCAGTAACGTGCACGTGGCTCTTGTGGAAAACAACAGTACTTAGACTTGTCTGCGGTAGGCTTAGGAGGTGTTTGCATGGGAAAATAGACTCCACCCTCGCAGGATTCCTAGTTCGCGCACTTAGACAGAATACGCTTGCGAGAAGTGATCAACGGTGTGTATTCGGAGAAACGGCCAGTAGGTCCTTTGTATTCTCGAGACTCGCGAGGCTTATCTTATTTTCTTTTCTCCCCTCCTCAGCGAGGTGCTAGGTGGTCATCATGCCTAGAAACTCTGACATTTTCCTGGTGTCGTGAGTCTCGAGCATTGTTGGAAGCTTTTTTTCTCTTCATACTGAATATAGGCATGGGCCTTGAGGAAGAGGGCATCTAGCAATGCAGGCGTTTCAATGCCGACGAATTTGACGAAGTCACTGTGGGGGCACAATCCCCGCTCGAGCAAATACTTCTTCATGTCATTGGTCGTAGAAACCTGGACGACTTCCCGATTGAACCTCTCGATGTAGGCTCGATGGGATTCGCCTTTCCCTTGCATGATTGCTTCGAGCATCGCCTCAGACTTTGGATGACGATGATAAATGGTGAAGTGCCTCGAAAACTGCTTCCCTAGGTCTCTTCAGGAAGTGATAGATTCGTCGGCGAGGCTCTTATAGCACGTCATAACACTCTTCCTCAAAGTAGTAGGGAACAACATGTATTTGATGGCACCTCTGATACTACGATAATCGAGCAGAGCATCAATATTTTCGATGTGTTCGTCGGGATCCGTTGTTCCATCGTATGTTCCCAAGTTTAATGGTTTTTCCAGCCTGACGGGAAGAGGAACGTCCATGATTGCTTGAGATAATGGCCCACGGAGGTCCTCTTCATCACTCCAAATCGGTGAGCATGGTGAAGAATGGTCGTACTTCTCTCGTTGAGGTTGTCATCACAGTGCGGCGGCGAGTCCTTTGGTCGGCCCTTTGATTTGTGCGGAGGCGAACGATGGTCATTTGGCCGTCCAATAGCTTGGCTTTTCTTGGCACCCAGGGAGCGTCGATCCTCGCGGGGAGGAGTACAGTTGCGCTTCAAGGATTGCGGCCTCTCTAACTGCGGGCGACGACCTGGTCATAGCGGTGACGAGCTTCAGGACTCATAGCAGTGACGACCTTTCATTTTGTTGGTTGATCAACGCGTTGGTTTGGTTAAAAACCGCAAATGGGGCCGCCATGGTCGGGTCGGCGTTGGGTGGCACCGAAATCGATTAAAATTTATCCGGTGTCTTCTTTGGAGCTTTCTGGACTTTGCGAGTTTCAACGTATTGAACATCGTTGTCGACCGCATAGTTGGAGGAATGGGAGGCGGTGTGCCCGTGTCTCCAAGGTGGAGTGATTTCCTCCAAAAGTGGCATACCATTGTCGTTGTCAATGTTATGGACAGGAGAGAGGACGGTTTCGTGACCGATGTTATCGTCGTCGTATTGACCAGCCATGATTGGTTTCTGAGGTTTTTTTGTTTTGATTTTTTGGTTTCAGGGAGAGAAAAGATGGGGAGAACAGTTTCCCACAAACGGCGTCATTGATCCGAACAGTTTATCAGAATAGGTGAGTGGCCAGCAACACGTCCACAATCTTGAACGATCGACGAATGAGAGGTTGTACCTGCAGGCACTCTGATGCTTAAGTCAGTTCAAGTGAAGAGGTAAGTAAGAAAGAGTTAAAGAATATAATACCTGACCCTCCTGCATATGGAAGTTTTTATAGTGAGCCTTCATCGCTTGGCTAATGGTCTCCATTATGGATTGAGCGTTCAGTCCCACAACAAATAACTGTCAGGATTCCCACGTGAAAGTAGGGATGAACAGCTCGTGCTCATCTTCCTGGGCAACCGTTCTGCACTCACCGGTTAATGGATGAACTTGTTCGTTACGAAGGGTAAAACGGTTGCGTGAGGTGTACATGTTCAGTTAGTGACGTGTACTCGGATTAGGAGCACGTGGTGTTCTTCACTGGTCCCAACGGGTTGGACCAACACTCTGGGTTGTCCTCGACGTAGAACTAGATTGAATTGTGTCCGACGGTAGGTCAAACGCAGGCCCAATCCAAAACAATTGTTATTCTCATTTTTCAATATAAAAATAATAATAATTTTTTAAATTATATCTATTAATTATTATTTTTTTCCTATTTTCAACCTATTAATAAAAGTATAACGTGTTATGAAAAAAAGAATTGCATTTCTTAATCTATTTGAAACAAAAACAGTAACCATCAACAATTAAGTTAAGTGATTAGGAGAATAATTTAGATTTTTTTTTTTCATACTTATGCACTTTATTACTTAGTTGACTCCTTGAAGTAGACAATGGACTTTGGCGGAAATTGGTTCACAATCCCATAATGCGGTGTGTGATGTCCCTCCAATTTCAAACAGTAACAATAACAACTAACAACCGTGGTTCAGAGAATGAGTCACAAAGTTGATAATGCATTTGCATTACCGATTTCGAGCCATTTCCATTCCGAAGAATCCACTCAACCAACGCCTTCACCCCATTCACTCCCATTCCCACTCACACCCTCCCTCTCTTCTTCCTCAATGGTTTTCCATCCTCCGCCACGCCATTGCCCAATCCGATTTACTCCTCGGAAAACGCACTCACGCCCGCATTTTAACTTCTGGCCAAACTCCCGACCGTTATCTAACCAACAACCTCATCACCATGTACGCTAAATGCGCCTCTCTTTCTTCCGCACGTAAACTGTTCGACATAACGCCTGACAGAGACCTCGTCACTTGGAACGCCGTTCTCGCTGCGTATGCTCATACCGGAGAACTTCACGAGGGAGACAAAGCTCATGAAGCCTTTCATCTTTTCCGTCTTCTCCGTCAATCTGTTGTGCTCACCACTCGTCATACTCTGTCTCCTCTCTTCAAGTTGTGCCTCCTCTATGCTTCTCCCTCTGCTTCCGAGACCCTTCATGGTTATGCTGTTAAGATTGGGTTGCAGTGGGATGTGTTTGTCGCTGGTGCTTTGGTTAATATATATGCTAAGTTCCAACGAATTAGAGAGGCGCGTGTTTTGTTTGATAGAATGCCTGTTAGGGATGTGGTGCTTTGGAATGTGATGATGAAGGCTTATGTTGAAATGGGTATTGGAGATGAAGCGATGATTCTTTTCTCTGCTTTTCATAGAAGTGGGCTGCGTCCTGATTGTATCAGTGTTCGTACTATTCTCATGGGGTTTGGTAAAACAAGTGTTTTTGAAAGGGAGTTGGAGCAGATTCGAGCCTATGCAACCAAGTTGTATATGTGTGATGATGATTCTGATGTTGTTGTTTGGAACAAGACTTTGTCTTCGTGTCTCCAGGCAGGTGAAGCTTGGGAAGCTATTGATTGTTTTAGAGATATGATCAAATTGCGTGTACCTTGTGATAGCTTGAGTTTTCTTGTGATCCTCTCTGTGGTTGCCAGTTTGAACCATCTTGAACTGGGAAAGCAGATTCATGGTGCTGTTATGAGGTTGGGATGGGATCAATTTGTCTCTGTTGCGAATAGTGTTATTAATATGTATGTTAAGGCTGGTTCTGTTTACTATGCAAGAAATATGTTTGGTCAGATGAAAGAAGTGGATTTAATATCATGGAACACTGTCATATCTGGTTGTGCTCTGAGTGGTTTAGAGGAGTATTCCTTAAGGTTGTTCATTGATTTATTACGGAGTGGACTGTTGCCGGATCAATTTACCATTGCAAGTGTTTTGAGGGCTTGCTCCTCCCTTGAAGAAAGCTACTGTCTTGGTAGACAGGTTCATACATGTGCTTTAAAATCTGGGATCGTCTTAGATTCATTTGTTTCAACAGCTCTAATTGATGTCTATTCTAGGAGTGGAAAGATGGAGGAGGCAGAGCTTCTTTTTCATAACCGAGATGGATTTGATTTAGCATCTTGGAATGCTATGATGCATGGGTATATAGTGAGTGATAAGTATCATGAAGCCTTGAGGCTATTTGGTCTAATGCATGAAAGTGGAGAGAAAGCTGATCAGATTACTCTGGCGAATGCGGCTAAAGCTTCTGGGTGCTTGGTGGGGCTTCAACAAGGGAAGCAAATTCATGCCGTTGTTATAAAAATGAGATTCGATTTAGATTTGTTTGTCATTAGTGGTATTCTAGACATGTATCTAAAATGTGGAGACATGGTAAGTGCACGTAAAATATTCAATGAGATCCCTTTGCCAGATGATGTTGCTTGGACCACTATGATTTCGGGGTGTGTGGAAAATGGGGAAGAAGAGCATGCTCTTTTTACATACCATCAGATGAGACTTGCTGGGACGCAACCAGACGAGTATACCTTTGCTACCCTTGTAAAGGCTTGCTCACTTTTAACAGCACTAGAACAAGGGAGGCAAATTCATGCAAATGTTATGAAGTTGAATTGTGCTTTTGATCCTTTTGTGATGACCTCACTTGTTGACATGTATGCCAAGTGTGGGAATATAGAAGATGCATATGGTTTATTTAGAAGAATGAATACTAGGAGTGTTGCCTTGTGGAATGCCATGATAGTAGGATTATCTCAACATGGAAATGCTAAGGAAGCTCTCAACTTTTTCAATGAAATGAAATCTATGGGTGTAACACCAGATAGAGTTACTTTCACTGGGGTCCTTTCTGCCTGTAGTCATTCCGGTTTGATATCTGATGCCTATGAAACTTTTTATTCTATGCAGAAAAACTATGGAATTGAGCCTGAGATTGAACACTATTCTTGTCTCGTTGATGCCCTTAGTCGTGCGGGGCACATACAAGAAGCCGAGAAGGTGGTATCGTCAATGCCTTTTGAAGGTTCTGCTACAATGTATAGAACGTTGCTTAATGCTTGTAGGTTTCAGGGAGACAAAGAGACTGGAAAACGCGTTGCGGAAAAGCTGTTTAGCTTGGAGCCATCTGATGCAGCGGCTTATGTTCTTTTATCGAATATTTATGCGGCTGCTAACCAATGGGAAAATGCAGTAAGTGCTAGGAATATGATGAAAAGAGTAAAAGTAAAGAAGGATCCAGGGTTTAGTTGGGTAGATATAAAAAACAAGGTGCATTTATTTGTCGCTGGCGATAAATCACATGAAGAAACTGATTTGATATATAATAAGGTGGAGTATGTTATGAATAGGATCAAAGAAGAAGGATATGTCCCTGATACAGAGTTTACACTTGTTGATATAGAAGAAGAAGATAAAGAGAGTGCTTTATATTATCATGGTGAGAAGCTAGCAGTAGCTTATGGGCTCATGAAAACTCCATCATCAACCACATTGAGGATAATTAAAAACCTTAGAGTATGTGGAGATTGCCATAATGCAATCAAGTATATATCAAAGGTTTTTGAGAGAGAGATTGTTGTGAGAGATGCAAATAGATTCCATCATTTCAGGAGTGGGATATGCTCTTGTGGTGATTACTGGTGAATATTTTTTACCTTAATCATATTCCATTTTTCCCTTGATAATAATATCAGCTAACTTACATCTACTCTAATAGTGGCTGATAAGAGAGATTTGGATTGGTTGCGGTAAAAGAGCTACACATTTACACCTTTATCATATCGATTGCCATTATATCAAAATTAGACGGTGTGATAAGAAATGTAATTGGAGTGCACCCATTTTTCAGCGGTGTATGTGTTAACTAATGCACAAAATTTGCAAAGTTCAATTTTTTGCCATTTAGGATTGAATTAAGAGCACATCCAATAGGTGCAACTCATCTTTAAATTATTTTGTAGGTCACGGCAAACTACATCTTGAAGCAAGAGGGGAGTTATCTAATTTTAATTTTAATGGTGCGGTCTAAAGGATTGTTTGTTTCAATCAAGGTGATGGGGAGAGATTTTTATTAAAGAGTGGAGGATGGGAAGAAAGAAATTTTAATTACATATATATGTTTGATTCAAGAGGAAGAAACAAATTTTAATTACAAATATGTTTGGTTCACAATAGAATAAGTATTTTAAAATTAGTTTATTTTTTATACTTGTAATTTTATCATAAGACTTAAGATATTTACGATTCATAATTCAATAGCAAATTCATTATCAAAATATAAGTATACAATTAGAGAACATCGTAAAATATTTTATAAAAACGTAATAATAATAATAACATATAATTTAAGAATCTTATGGAATATAATAAAATTTAAAAAATTATCATAAAAAAATGTTAACATAAAATTAAAAAGTGACATCAAAATTTAAAAAATAAAATATGAGATTGATTTGAGATAGAAGCAACCACAAAAGTGAAATTTTCAACTTAAAAAAAATTCAGATAAAATTCTAAACTTTTAATATTTTTTTTAAGAATAAATTATGATTTTTATAAAAAAAAACATAAGTTAATTTCGTTAATATAATAAAAGGTTAAATATGTTTTTAGTCCCTATAAATATAACACCTTTGAAGTTTAGTCCCTACAAAAATTTTCTTCAAACTTTGGTCCTAAAGTTTTTTGTCTCAAAATATGGTCCCTCTCATTAGTTTTCATTAACGGAAGCTTATGTGTCATACCACATATAATAACATCTTTGATTACGTGTGATATGTTTTATTCCAATTCGCCACCGTGAAAAATGCTGATAAGATAATCCTTTTAAATGATGAAAATGACACACAGCTAAATCAGTCAACTTCGGAAGTGTGCTCTAGCAGAAATTTCCATTGTTTATGTCTTGGAGGTGCGCATTGACCAAGAAACAACGAACAAGCTTTCGCTCCATTCAAAGAAGAAATTAGGTGGTTTGCAGTGGTCCCAAAGCGACTTCTTTGGAGTGGTCCCAAGTATTGTATTGCGTCTCCTCTATGTTCCCTCATTTATATATCATATGTGTTACTTTCTCAGTGGTCCCGTTTTATTCAATTTATTAGTTGGTATTACCATTTTTATAATAAGTTTGTTGGCTTTTTTAGAAAAAATTAGGGTAAATCAATTTTATATTGTAATGGTAAAATTTAAACATAGGTTAAATATTGTGTAAAGTAAATGGATAAGTTTAGGGTTGTATTATACTCAAAGGGCATTTTCGTAAAAAATCCTAACATAAGATATGAGGGAGGGAAAATATATGCTTTTAGTGGTCAAGATCTTGATTATTGGTCATTCTTTGAAGCATGTGACCTAGTTAAGTTGATTGAAGCTGAGTTTGATATAGGTGGTGTTAAGATGTGGCGGAAATATGATGAAGGATCATTTGAACACGATTTAAAACCATTTAAGGATGATGGAAATGCTTCTGAGTTAGTCATGTATGCTGTAGGAAATAAGTGTGATGTTAAGATATTTTGTGAGCCTAAAGTTGTAGGAAATGATACCTTTATGGATAGGTTTAGAGAAAGGGGAAATGAAATCAAATGTGATGAAAATGTTGACAGGTTTATTGAAGCAAGTGATGATTCTAGTGATGAATCTGTTAGAGGTGTTCACTTTGATGATACTGAAGAAGAGAGAATGAAAGGGTTTAATGAAGGTCTTAATGAAGTGTTTGATAATGGAGTAAAGAAGAACAAAAAGATGGACATGTTATAAATGAAGAGGGCATTGCTCATGTAGACAAGAAGATGTTTATGACAGAAGAGATGAGTAATGAAACTATGTTTCTCATTGAATGGCCAAAAACATCCAATGAAACTATGTTGCCCCCATTGTTCAAACATGGCCCAGGTAGGCCCAAGAAACTTAGAAGGAGAGATCCAGTTGAAGTGAACCAGACAAAATGGCATACAACCAATACAAGCCATAGGTGCAAGGCTTGTTTTGAACTAGGTCACAATAAAAGGACCTGCAAGAAAAACAAGCAAATTGTGGTTGTTCCCTCTAGAAATACCACCCAGGCCAGTGAAGGTATGCTCAGCCAGGGCAGTCAAGGCATGCCCATGCAGCCCAATCAAGAATTGCCAAACCAGGCCACTTAAGATTACCTACACAAGCAAGTCAGACTAGCAAGGTCAATTTGGCACCAAAAAAGGGTAATGTTTAACTTAAATATTACATTTTTTTTATTGTTTAACTAGGTAATTTTGTGCTAGGGTGACAATGTTAATTATTTGTTTGTTTCATGCAGGGGAGGCCTAAGGGATCTACCAACAATTGTACATATAAGGGAGGGAAAACAACTATCAATGAGGAAATGGCAAGTGTTCAACAAACAATTATCAATGAGGAAATGGAAACTGATCTAATTGATCAAGATGCAACTGTCACTGAGAAAATGGTAAGTGAACCATGTAAGCCAATTAAAAGGGACCAACCTACACGTTCTTCATGTTTGGATGAAACTTTGGCTGCATTATTAAGGGGTGATGAGGTCTTAGACATTCAACCTTTAAGGATTGACAAATCACCTCTCAAGGCAACTGCACCAAGGCAAAGTAGTGTCAAGGTTTTCTTTGGTAAACAACCAAAAGTATGCAAGAACAAGCCTTTCAAACCACCTGGTATTAGAACAAATCTTTCAAGACCTAAGTTTAAAACCCAGAGCAGGTACAAGACACAGACTAATGTTGTAGCAAAAAAAAAGGCATAGTGAAAGTTTAAGGATCTTGAAAACAAATAACATTACTAGCCCTGGAAAGAAACCCAATGACCTTTTGAATCTAACTGAAGAAGACAACACAACTGGCAAAGGTTTAACCCAATGAAGCAGTAGTATTTTGCACGTGGACTTGTTTAGGAACAAATATTTTAATGTAATGTTCTGATATACTTTTTTGCTCTATGTAATATACTGATGTAGTATTTTGAACAGATCATGGTATTTTGATGTAATGGCACTAATGTACTATTTTTATCAGTTTGTTGTACTGATGTAGTATTGTGAACATGTTATGGTATGCTAATTTAATGGCATTGGTGTACTGTTTGGAACACATTATGTTATGCCAAATTATAGATCATTCTGGTGAAATCTGTTGAGTCTGTATGGTTTCAATGTGAAAAGTATAGTTCATTTTGCTTGAAAATTATAACTCATCATGCCAGAATTATATGTCATTGTATGTCTAAATTTTAAATCCAACTAGTAAGCCAAAATTAGACTTGATGACCATTGTCTGCCCATTTTATAGGTCAAAATTTAAGGCCACCTTTTCTGCACATTTTATAGCTCATATTATGTCAAATTTATAGGCCATATTGTGTAAACAAACAATACATGCAATGCCATACCATACCAATTGAACAATACAAAATGAATTACACCAAATTGTATTTCATACCAATGGGACATTACAAAAACAGTTCAGGTTACATTTCAGGAAAAAACCTCAGACACAACATTACCACTTAGACAAGATTAACACTTACACAACATTACATACAATTACAGCTAATCAACAATTACACCTAATTAACAAATACAAGTTGACCAAGACTGAAACTACAACACATATTGTCTTCAGCTTCCCCCAAAATTCCTCTGCCTTAATCTTCATCTTCAATCTCTTGTTCTTTTTCATGGATGATTCGTAAAGCTCCTTCAGAGTTTCTAAAGCTTGCATTTCACTCACCTTACTCTTATCCTTCCTCCATTCTGAATCTATGCATTCCTCATCATCCTTTCCTTTTCCTTGTGCAATTTCATCATCCCAAATAAATAAATTGCAAGTACCATCATTTTTCCAATACGGACATCTCCAAAATAATCAACCTTTATTCTTTCCGTTCTTGCACGTGTATGAAATCGTAACACCATTGCATCCACACCTTTTCACTTCACGGTTCATCACGCTCGTCGAATAGTATGATGCTACCTTGCTTAACCTTGACGAAGATAACATATGTCAGAGATGGAGGAGGGAGACGAATAAAAAGAACAACAAATGGTAATGGTTGAATGTGAACAATTGCAGGAATTTCGTGTTATGAAGGAAAACCGTGAACAAAAGGAATTAGGGTTCACTCAATTTGACTATACTATTTATGATAAAAAAAATTATCCCAAATCAAACTGACTTGGCCATGATAAGGACACCCGTGGCATGCCACATAAGCCTCTGTTAGAGGAAACTAACGGGAGGGACCATTTTTGTGGACAAAAAACTTTGTGAGGACCATTGTTTGAATAAATTTTTTTGGATGGAATAAACTTGAAATTTGGCATATTTATAGGGACCTCAAACATATTTAACCCTATAATAAATTATAGTTTAACATCTCTACCATCCTCTCCAAAAAAAAACTCAGATTTGGTGGAACCGAAAAATCACTTTATGAGGGATGTTAATCCACTCCT
This sequence comes from Lathyrus sativus, assembly GCA_963859935.3. Lineage (NCBI taxonomy): Eukaryota > Viridiplantae > Streptophyta > Magnoliopsida > Fabales > Fabaceae > Lathyrus > Lathyrus sativus. The sequence continues at coordinate 611,393,713 of OZ012739.1, forward strand.
CCCCCCTCCCCCCTCCTCCTAAAATTTGAATTAAACACTCTTTGTTTTAAATATTTCATATCCTTCCCCTTCTAAAAACTCTTCATTTTAAAGAATTTATTTTAAGTCTCCCATTTTTATCTTATACATTAAGATTATATTTATTAGAGACAAATTTAATAGTTTGTTATTAGTTTGTTAGAGTTTGTTAGGTTTTTTATTAGTTTGTTAGGGTTGATCATATTTTCAAGCTCTGATAGTTTGTTATTAATTTGTTAGGATTTATCTTGTTTTCAAGCTCTGATAGTTTGTTATTAACTTGTTAGGATTGATCCTATTTTCAATCTTTGATAGTTTGTTATTAGTTTGTTGGGATTTGTTAGGGTTGATCATATTTTGAAACTCTGAAAGATAGATCATCAGCCTATCTATAAAGGCATGTCACATGTCATCAAAAATAATAAGAATACAATATAATTTTCAAGCTAACTTTCTATTATGACATCAGAGCCTAATTCTGATTCAGAAGAGATATTAAAGAAGAAAAATACCTCCAAATATGAAAATATGACTGGTTAATTTAAATATTATTTCAATTGGATACTTGATAGTGTTGTTTCACATCACATGACTCATTTGACCTTAATATTGAAGCAAAAAAATAAATAAACTTTTCTACATAACTACACCAACAGAGAGATTTCAACCTTAGTTGAAAATACGGGAAATGTGAAGTTATCAAGTTCCCTTACGTTAAAAGATGTATTATTCGTTTCTGACTTTAAATGAAATTTGATTTCAATTTATAAACTAATATATGATTTAAATTTTTATGTGATTTATGATCAAAATTCTTGGACAATACAAGACTAAGCCTTGAAGAGGAAGATTGGATCAGGTGACCTCCATGAAGGGGTTTGTGTTCACAAAGTAACATCAACAAGGCTTCATGGGTGCAGCTAAGAAGGACGTGACAACCTTATGACATATCAGAATGAGGCATTCCTCAAATTAAGTCCTTCAACATATTTTATATTTAGTCAAATTCAATTTTGATAGAGAAAATTGTTGTGATGTACGCCACAAGGCAAAACAATGTAGAAATCCTTTCCCTTTAAGTATTAATAAATCTAAAGCACCCTTTGAACTTATTCATCGTGACTTATAAGAGTAATACCATACTTCCACAAACAATGGTTCGCATTACTTTCTAACCATTGTAGATTACTACACTTGCGGCACATGTGTATATTTAATGAAGCACAAGACAAAGACTTTACAATATTTGATTAGTTTTAGCAATCTAATTAAAAGGCAATTTAATATGCATAACAAGAGGATTAGGAGTGACAATGAGAAAGAGTTTATTAACTCTGATTTCAAGTGCTTCGCTAAAAAACAAGGGATCATGCATGAAACTTCTTGTGTTGCCACACCTTAATAGAATGGATGTGTGGAGTACAAGCATAAACAAATTTTGAACATAGCGCGAGCCTTGCATTTTCAAGAAAATCTCCCATTGCATTTTAAGGGAGATCGTGTATTGACAATATTGTATCTAATCAATAAAACCCATACACTGGAAAATAAGGGAATCACTCGATATAGGTTATTATTTAATAGAGTACCAAACTATGAGCACTTGAGAACTTTCGGCTGCTTGTGCTACAAGAAAAATAACTCAAAGGGAATCAGTAAATTTGATCCCAGAGCTAAAAGGTGTATTTTTATTGGTTATCCACAAGCACAAAAAGGACGGAGATTTTACAATTCAAAGACTCATGAATGCTACATATCGAAAGATGTAGTGTTTTATGAGCATATCTTTCCTTACCAAGTGCAAGATAATAATGGGTCTACAAATTTTGGAAATAACTCATCAAGTGATAACCTCAATGATGAGTCTTCACTATATAATGATGCAGAATTGGAAGTACCAAGCCTTGGGGAAATTCCTCATAATGACCAAACATCAAGTCCTATAGAAATTTTACCCGTTAAGAAGCCTAAATATACAAGTCAAACTAAGGGTGAGCCTATAGAGAAAAAACATGTATCCATAGATGATGTGAATGAGGAAGTCACCAAGGATTCTAAAAAAGAGTCATCGAGTGAAAGTGGAGGAGAAGTCTCAAATGATGGGGAGCCTCAGAACATGTCAGATATAAGACGACCTCTAAATTATCTAAAATACTATTATTGTGGAAAGTTAAACATAAATCCCAAGTGCATGGAATCAATCCAGAATCCTCTTCAGGTATCACATATCCCATCTCAAATTTTTTAAATTTTGATAAGTTTTCACAAAAACATAGAGCTTGCCTTGCATCCATCACTAATGACGAAGAACCTCAATTATATACCTAACTAGTCAAGCACACAGTTTGGATGGAGGTTATGGCTCAAGAAATTAAGGCTCTATAAGACAATGAGACATGAGAACTAACTTATTTACCGTTAGGAATAAAACTGATAAGATGTAGATGGGTGTACAAAATCAAACAAAAAGCTATAGGTGAGATTGAAAAACACATGGTCAGATTAGTTGCTAAAGGTTACACATAAATAGAAGGTGACGACTTCAATGAAACTTTTGCACCATTGGATAAAATGACCATAGTCAGATGCTTGTTAACATTTGCAGTGGCGAAAGGATGGAAATTACATCAAATGGATGTTATAATGCCTTCTTGCATGGAGAATAGACAAAAAAAGTATATAAGAGTCCTCCACAAGGATATAAAGTTACAAACAAAGATTTAGTATGCAGATTAAAGACGTCATTGTATGGATTGAAACAAGCATCTAAAAATTGGTATAGCAAGATATCCTAATCTTTGATAAAATATGGTTTCCAAGATAATCGGTATGATCACAATCTATTTACTTATTCACATGGATCAATTTTTCTTATTATTTTGATCTATATTGACGACTTGATTATTGCTAGTAGTGACCTTGAGGTCTGTGATCAGTTCAAGCAATATCTCAGTCAATGTTTTCACATGAAGGATCTTGGTTCACTTAAATGCTTCATAGTCTTAGACCTAGCACAATGGTCAGAAGGGATATTCCTTTGTCAAACAAAATACATCTTAGACATTCTACAAGAATATGGAATTCTTCGTTGTAATCCTTCTTTGTTTCCAATGGAACAAAATCACAAACTTACTTTGGCCAAGGGACCTCCACTCTTAGAACCGTCAAGGTATAGGAGATTAGTTGGACACCTGAGTTACTTAACTATCACAAAGACTGAATTAACCTACTAAGTTCATATTCTAAGTCAATTCATGTAAACTCCTCCACTCTAAAACCATTAGGATGTTGCTATGCGAGTCTTACGATGTCTCAAATCTTCTCCTGGTCAAGGTATCATTCCTTCACAATATAATGATCTACAACAAGTTAGCTACTGTGACTTAAATTGAGCATTGTATCCTATTACCAAAAATTCCACCTTAGGTTATCTAATGAAACTTGGAAATGCTCCAATATCATGGAAAATAAAGAAATAAGCCACACTCTCCCGATCCTCAAGTGAGGCACAACGTTTAAATGATGCATTTTATTTCCTAAGGGAAAAATGTACGCTTGTCAAGACCATTCAAACAATTTTGTTTTTACCTCATTTTTTACCCCTTCGAGCTAACACGTTGATAACACGAAATCATATAGATATTTTCATGCATAATTCAACTAAAGTCTAACCGTTTTCGATCCGATTTCGGGTTATTTCCGTGTATTTGTCTGATGTTTTGCAGGTATTCAACGATCACGTCTAAACAAGGCAACATGAAGAAAAGAAGCAATCTCAGATGAAATATGGACGAAAAAGGAGTGAAAACACAATGAAAAGCGCAGCAAGCTGTTTTTGCTGATGTGACGATCGTCACAGCTTCATGACGACCGTCACACGGGTGACGACCGTCACACCTTGTGACGACCGTCATGCAAGCAAAAACGCCCCACTCAGATTACACGTCAAAAGAGCAGTTCCAATTCCCACATAGTGGACCACTACTCCCTAAATTATTTGCCTCAAGGTCCATCATCTTCAGAGATAACCGTTGGGATTCTACTTCTATAAAAAGGGAAGCAGAGGACTTCAGAAAGAGTGCTGCATTCATACCACGAAGTGCTGCCGAATTTACTTTCCAGAGCATTATTTTCCAGTTTTATTCTCATTTGTTTCTCTTTACCTTTCCTTATTCCCATTTTCGCTCTTCTGTAATTTCTATTTTATTGTACGATCAAATTGGCACTAAAGACCAGAATCCTGCCAACATCTGTGGAGGATCTGCCCAAAGGCCAATTGGCATATTTACAGGTTTTCATTTTGATCGACTTCAGTTTTATTATAATGCAAATTATTATTTATTATTCTTATTTATATTTTGTCTTTCCCAAATCCATGTCTAGCTAAACTTAGGTAATCGATATGTAGTAATAATTCGAATGGGATTTGATAACCACTGGTTGAAAGACTTTCTTTTCAAAAAGTAATTTATGGTCTGAGTGTTTAAAATTGATTCACTGAATAAACTTCGTCGCGAAAGCGAGAACTTATTTAAAAGTAGTTTTGCCACGAAAGTGGGAAATTAATTAAGATACAAACCAACAAGCGAAAGCTGCGGTAAGGTCAAATAGTAAACACCAGGCATTTGTTTTAATAACAGCGAAAGCACTTTAAAATGAATTAGAACTTAGAGACTTCCAAAAAATAATTTTAACCCCGAACGGGATACGAAAGTGTACGTTTGACCCCTAGGATTATGATTAGCGTCAATAACCATCGTGAGGCGAGAGTTTTCAAATCTCCATTTTCTGCTTAAATAAATTTTGAAAACTATTTGATACACCAGTAATTTATCAAATCCCTGAAGAACACAATTACTACGTATCGATTTAATTAATTATAATCTAAATAGTAATCTTAGTTCCCTTTTTAGTGACAATCTTATTCCCTTAAACATATTCTACCTAGCTAAACATAGTAACTCCCGAGAACACTAGTTTGATTACGAGTCCCTGTGGGATCGATATCTATTATTACTACACGATAGACTGTGCACTTGCAGTTAGTTGTATTAGACATAGAAAGTCGCGATCAAGTTTTTGGCGCCGTTGCCGGGGACCCGTTTAGTCAATAGTGTAACCTTCTGTTACGCCGTATAGACTAGGTAAACAATTTTCATTTTTCCTTTACTAGTTCTATCGATTGTATGCCAAGAAATCGCCCGCAAAGCGATATCGTAAAACCTTCAGTCGCAGAACTAGAACGCTTCTTACATCTAAGAAGTAGAATCATTGAGTACCAACTCAAGCAACTCAAACATAACACTCCCGAACCTCTCACTCCCATTCCCAAATCAGAAGAAGAAGAACCAGAGATGGCTGAAGGACCTCCGAACAAACCGCTAAAGGCATACGCTACACCATCTCAGATGGAGCCTAGAAGTAGCATTGCTGCCCCAGCTATTACCCGAAATGATTTTGAGCTGAAACCATCATTACTGTCGGCTGTACAACAAAACCAATTCTCAGGAAACGCAACTGAGGATCCGAACGAACATCTAACAAAGTTTGTACAATACGCAGACACGGTGAAAGCAAATGGAGTAACTCCAGACGCGATAAGACTTCGTCTTTTCCCATTCTCTCTTAGAGACAGAGCATGGACATGGTTACAATCGTTACCATCCAACTCCGTTACGACGTGGGAGCAATTGAAGAACGTCTTCTTAGCGAGATATTTTCCGCCAAGCAAAACTGCTAGGCTTAGAGCTCAAATCAATGGATTTCGACAGAAAGATACTGAATCTCTTTACGAAGCATGGGAACGATTCAAAGATATGATGAGAACATGTCCTCACCACGGTCTAGAAGACTGGGTGACAATCCATACTTTCTATAATGGGCTTCTATACAATACTAGATTGACAATAGACGCTGCCGCGGGCGGTGCACTTATGGATAAGCCATACGATGAAGCCTATCAATTATTAGAGAACATGTCACAAAACCATTGCCAATGGGGAGGTGAACGCACTCCAACTGAGAAAACCACAGCGAAAGGTGGGATGTACGAAATCAGCAGCCTTGAAAAGTTCAATGCTAAAGTAAATGCTCTAGCACAGAAAATCGATAGTCTGACCGTTAACCCCACTGCAACTGTCGCTGCAGTAACTCTAAATTGCGAGTTATGCGGAAACACCACTCATAATGCACCCGAATGCCCATTGCTAGCCGGAATCCCGCCAGACCAGGTAAATTATGCTCAAGGAAATCCCTACGCAAATACCTACAACCCAGGTTGGCGAAATCATCCAAACTTTTCTTACAAAAGAGAAAATGCATTGCAAATGCCTACTGCTTCGCCAGGATATCAGAAACCAGCTGCTCAGAATGCACCTAGGAAATCAAACCTCGAGTTGATGACGGAAAAGTTCATAGCAACTCAAGCTCAAACAAACAAAGAATTCCTGAATCAAAACATACACACTAGCGAGCAAATTAAACAGTTGACAGGAAAAGTAGACGCTTTAGCCACCCACAACAAAATGTTAGAAACTCAAATATCACAAGTGGCTCAACAGCAAGCCTCTGCTGCCGCACCTGCTGGCACATTTCCTGGACAACCCGAACAGAATCCCAAAGGCCAAGCAAATGCTGTAATACTAAGAAGTGGAAAAGAATTGGACGAACCGATCAATCCGAGGACCGAAAACTCAGCCATGCAACAAAAACCAACTGAACAAGCAGAAAAGGAATCCGAGTTAGAGAAGAAGGAGGACAACGAGAAGGAGGATACCGAAAGTGAAAAAACTCAAGCACCTCCAGCGCCATATAAACCACCTATCCCTTATCCGCAAAGACTAATAAACTCCAAAACTTCAGGACAGTTTAAGAAATTTGTAGAGCTCCTTAAACAGTTGAATATTACTATTCCTTTTACAGAAGCAATAACTCAAATGCCGTCATACGCTAAATTTCTCAAAGAGATCCTGTCGAATAAGAGAAAGATCGAGGATAACGAAATAGTTACACTTACTGCAGAGTGTAGCGCTATTATTCAAAACCGCATGCCTCCTAAATTAAAAGACCCAGGTAGTTTCTCCATACCCTGCGTCATAGGAAAGTTCGTAATAGACAAAGCTCTATGCGATTTAGGAGCTAGTATCAGTGTTATGCCCTTATCTATATGCAAAAAGCTGAATATGGGAGACCTCAGACCAACCAAAATGTCCGTACAATTAGCTGACAGATCAGTGAAATACCCAGTCGAAATACTGGAAAATGTTCCAGTACGCATAGGACAATTCTACATTCCAACCGACTTCATAATTATGGACATCAAGGAGGACACTGTAACCCCAATTATCCTAGGAAGACCGTTCCTAGCTACAGCTAGAGCCATTATAGACGTGAAGAAAGGAAGGCTAACATTCGAAGTAGGAGAAGAAAAGATAGAGTTCATTCTCACCAAGTTCTTACAAGCACCAGCAATAGACGATACCTGCTATTTAGTAGACGAAATTGAGGAATGCATAAGAGAACTCGAAAATGAAGAGACCACGTATTCAGAAATAATAAAGATTCAAATACCCGATATTTCTGAAGACGATAATTGGCGTAAACCGTACAAAGACGACAGCCTAAGCGAAAGCTTAGCACTGACCCCAAACCATATGCCAGGTCCGAAGAACCCATCTTTAGAACTTAAAACACTACTCAAAAACCTCAGATATGAATTTCTAGACGATGAACTAAAAAGACCAGTGATAGTCAACGCCGACTTAGGACAACCAGAAACCGAAAAGTTATTAGAAGGACTAAAGAAGTACCCCACAGCGTTAGGCTATAACATAAGTGATTTAAAAGGTATAAGCCCTTCGATCTGTATGCATCGAATTACAATAGAGGAAGACTCTAAAACCTCTCGAGAGCATCAGAGAAGACTAAACCCTATCCTGAGCACTGTAGTCAGAGATGAAGTAAAGAAATTGCTAGATGCAGGAATCATCTATCCTATCTCCGATAGTGAATGGGTTAGCCCAGTTCACGTCGTACCAAAGAAAGGAGGAGTCACAGTAGTTAAAAACGAAAAAGGTGAATCAATAACAAAAAGAGTCGTGACTGGAAGCAGGATGTGCATTGACTATAGAAAGCTTAACAAGGCTACGCGCAAAGATCATTTCCCGCTACCCTTCATAGACCAAATGTTGGAAAGACTAGCCAAACATTCATATTTCTGCTATCTAGATGGTTACTCAGGATTCTTCCAAATTCCCATCCATCCTGATGACCAAGAAAAGACTACATTCACCTGTCCTTATGGTACTTTTGCCTACCGCTGAATGCCGTTCGGACTCTGTAACGCTCCAGCAACCTTCCAAAGATGCATGATGGCAATCTTCGCAGATTTCATAGACGACATTATGGAAGTATTTATGGACGATTTCTCGGTATGTGGACAAAGTTTCGAAGGATGCTTACAAAACTTAGAAATGGTACTAGAACGTTGCGTAAAAGTAAACCTCGTCCTAAATTGGGAGAAATGTCATTTTATGGTCCGACAAGGAATAGTTCTAGAACATGTCATATCAGATAGAGGGATTGAGGTAGACAAAGCTAAAATAGAGATTATAAAAGATCTCCAACCTCCAAAATCCGTACGAGAAATACGGAGTTTTCTAGGACATGCCGGTTTCTACAGAAGATTTATAAAAGATTTCTCGAAAATCACAAAACCTCTGACCGGCCTGTTAATGAAAGATGCTGAGTTCGTCTTCGACGACGACTGTTTAAAAGCATTCGAAACATTGAAATCAACCCTTATCACCACACCAATCATGCAACCACCCGATTGGAGACTACCGTTCGAAATCATGTGCGACGCGAGTGATTACGCTGTAGGCGCAGTTCTAGGACAAAGGAAGGACAAGAAACTCCATGCCATCTACTATGCCAGTAGAACCTTAGATCCTGCCCAAATGAACTACGCTACCACAGAAAAGGAACTTCTAGCAGTTATATTTGCGCTTGACAAATTCCGTTCTTACTTAGTAGGAGAAAAAATCATCATATACACAGACCACGCTGCCATAAGGTACCTAATAAGCAAAAAGGATGCCAAACCAAGACTATTGCGATGGATCCTGTTACTACAAGAGTTTGACTTAGAAATCAAAGATAAAAAAGGAACCGAGAACGTTGTTGCGGATCACTTATCCCGAATAGAGGGCATCAGACATGAACCAGTACCGATAAATGACGATTTCCCGTACGAACGTCTGATAGCCAAATTAGAAAGTGACACGCCCAATTCAATCTCGGAAGATTCAGAATTCGAAAAAGCCGTAGAAGCCGTCTATGCCCAAGTCACATTACCTTGGTATGCTGACATCGTTAATTACCTCGCTGCGGGCGTGCTTCCACCGGATCTTACTTATCAGCAAAAGAAGAAATTCTTCCACGATCTGAAACACTATTATTGGGACGAACCCCTACTCTTCAAGAGAGGGGCCGACAACATATACCGTCACTGTGTCCCCGAGGAAGAAATAGAAAATATTATTTCCCAATGCCACTCAGCACCATATGGTGGTCATGCTAGTACGTCCAAGACGTGCGCTAAGATTCTCCAAGCCGGCTTATTCTGGCCTAATCTCTGGAAAGACGTTCACATCGCTGTGCAAAAGTGCGATCGATGCCAACGAACTGGCAACATCTCACGACGCGATGAAATGCCTCAGAAAGGAATCTTAGAGGTAGAAATCTTCGACGTCTGGGGAATAGATTTCATGGGACCATTCCCACCCTCTTTTGGTAATAACTACATACTCGTCGCTGTCGATTACGTGTCTAAATGGATAGAAGCCATAGCTGCTCCAACAAACGACGCACGAGTAGTAATCAAACTCTTCAAAAACACAATCTTTCCTAGATTCGGTGTACCCAGACTCGTCATTAGTGATGGAGGATCTCACTTCATATCGCAAATATTCGATAAACTTCTCTCTAGATATGGAGTCCGGCACCGAGTAGCTACGCCTTATCATCCGTAAACTAGCGGACAAGTAGAGGTCTCGAACAGAGAAATAAAACAGATCTTGGAAAAGACTGTCGCTACCTCAAGAAAAGATTGGTCGTCAAAGCTACAAGAGGCTTTATGGGCTTATAGGACCGCATTTAAGACACCAATAGGTACTACCCCCTATAAATTAGTTTACGGTAAATCCTGCCATCTCCCTATAGAGTTAGAGCATAAGGCCTTTTGGGCCATTAAGACACTCAACTTCAACTACACCGAGGCAGGAGAAAAGCAAATCTTGAACTTACACGAGTTGGAAGAACTTCGATTAGACGCTTACGAAAATGCCCGTATCTACAAAGAACGAACTAAAAAGTGGCATGATAAACGTTCAATCAGGAAACAATTCAGTGTGGGAGACATCGTATTGCTCTTTAATTCACGATTAAAACTCTTCCCAGGTAAACTAAAATCTAGGTGGTCTGGACCCTATGAAGTGACTAAAGTACTTCAGAGTGGAGTTGTTGAAATTAACGATAAGACGAATGCACCATTTATCGTAAACGGGCAACGTCTAAAACATTACAATAAGAACGACAACAGTCCTCAAGTCAGCAATATAACATTGCTTGAGCTTCCAGCTCAGACACCCGCATAGCTTCTCACCAAGCTATCGTCAGGCTTTAGACGTTAAAAATAGCGCTTATTGGGAGGCAACCCAAATTTCCCTCGTTATTGCATTTCATTTTTTCTTTAAAAGTCCACTTTGAAAATCCAACAAAAATCCTAAACTTATAATTACTACTACTTTCCACTTTCGTTTGTTTTCATATTCTATTTTATTTTTTCTCTTTTGTCTTTTGTTTCTACCACTTTTCGTTTCTAAAAATCCTGACTTCAATTTCCTGTTTCAAACTTTTCAGGATTTTTAAAGTCTTCAAAACATTCCTTCTGTTTTCTCCGAATTACCTGCGAGTATGGCCGAATACGACTTCACGAAGGTTCACTTCCAAGGACTCGCTCAAAAGGCAAGATTTGCAGCACTGACCGAAAGAGAATTCGCCTTAACACTGTATTATGATAAGGCTACTATGGATAAACTAGGGATCACATATAGCATTCAATACCTGTTCAATCAACTAGGTTGGGAGAACACTGCTCTGAAAACATGTTTCGCTACCTACAAGGATCTTACCTATGAATTCCTTAGTTCTTTCAGATACACACCCAACTATGGTTTTGGATCCAGCACAGAGTTGATTACCTTCCGATTGTTTGGAATGGACCAAACCCATAGCCGGATGTCACTAGCTAACCTCCTAGGATTCCCTAGCGGACCGCATGTGTTCATCAGTGCAGAAGATGACGATATTGAATTGCAACTCGATCAATTCTGGGGTAGAATCACAGGCGACTATCACCCTGAACCAGACAGAATGCACAATGATGACATACACAACCCAGCCTTCAGATACTTCCATAAGATACTAGCCCACACCTTGTTTGGAAAAGAAGAAAATATTACTGCAGTATCTAAAGAGGAGTTATTCATCATGTTCTGTGCTTCTCAGGGACGGACAGTAAATGCAGTGCCTTTCATGATGAGATCTTTCAAACGCCTCACGCTGGAACCTCAGACACCTATCCTCATAGGAGGCCTAGTAACAATGATTGCCCACGAGCTTGGCCTTAGATTCCACTTAAATGCCAACACTCGTTTTGGCACCATCAGACCCATGAACATACAATTCTGCTTTAACAGGCGCATTTTAGGAACTATGGGACCTGGACCGTATGAGTACATTATTAACGAAAAACCAGTACAGCTATTCACACTGCCTGATCATCTGATGACAAGCATCCACAACAAGGACAACTGGCTCTATGAATTGGATGAGCCTATGGGACCTCCTTCACCACAGTCAACACCACAGAACTATATGTATGACAGTGACCACATCTCTGAGGCACACGACTATATGTACTATGAGGACGCCGCATCTGAAACTGAAGTAGACCCTACGACTCCTCCACACTACAATACTTATCCTGAGCCTATCCCTGAGGAGACCACCGACAAAATGGATACCGTGTTACTCAGATTGGACGACGTTGATAAAGCTCTGACTAATGTAAAAGCTGATATCGCAGGCATGCACAGCGAACTGGTAGGCTTCATGGATCTAGTCTGCGACCAACTCGACTACTATTCACAGAAATTCGATGAGTTGAAGGCACGAAAAGATTAGTTATTAGTTCTTAGCAGTAGTTTCAGTTTAGTTTAGTCTAGTTTAATTTCATTTAATCATTTGGATATCTCGCATTGTTAGTTTTCTTTATGTACTACATACAATTGTTTCAATTTTATGCTATTTCAATTCTAGTTCTTATTAAACTATTCTGTTTTCGCATTATTTGTTGTTTGTTGGCTGTTATATTACATCACCGTATCAATACTAAGCCTTAAAGTCACTACGAGTACGCCCTCAGAGCAAAATTCTGCGTTCTGCAGATTTTGCTGCTGTGACGACCGTCACAGCCACATGACGAGCGTCACACGGGTGACGACCGTCACACCTATGTGACGACCGTCACGCAGTCAGAAACTGATATCTGATAAAACAGGGTTCGTGTTCTCTTCCACTCCCCCCATTATCACTTTCAATCATCCTAACTCCTACCCCACTACGAATTTTCGTCCTCCCCACATTGAACTATAAATTTCAACTCCAAATTCAACCTCCAAACCACACTTCTGTCAGTTTTTCCCTCTCTGCAGAAAAACCCCAAACCTCAGAAACCTCTCCATCTTCCAACAATGACAAGGAATACAGAAACCCCAGATATCAGCAACATCACCTTCAGTGAAGGAGACTTAGGCGAAAGACAACGAGCAAACTACATTGCATTTCATCAGAGGTCGCTCCAGCCGACTCATTATCCGCACCTTCCATCGCTTACGGAGCTCGGACTCCTTGAGGGTGTAACCTGGATGCTTCAAAGAGCAGGCATCTGGAACCTCTGCACCAACCCACAGCCAACATACGAACAACTCACTCTTGAGTTCTTGAGTTCGTTCACTTATGTCACAAGCAGTGGCGAACTTAACCAGCATTCAGGTGCCGCTTGCTTCCGGATGTTTGGCGTCAACTACCAGATGCACCAAAATCAGATTGCCGGCATTCTACAGCTACCTCGCGGCGACAACGCTCACCGCTGCATCACCGATCAGTTCCAGCACGAAGCTTTCGCGTTGTGGTATCAACTGACCGACCTCAATGCCGATGGTTGGGACTCCCTGCACGCCACTCATATCCATAACCCAACCATCAGGTACTTTCACAGAGCGTTGAGTAACACTATCTTCGCCAGAGACAACAACCATAAAGTGAACTCCAAGGAGCTCTTCTTTCTTCATTGCGTCTTCAACAATGAACCTGTCAACGCTGCCCCGTTTCTACTGGCCCATATTCAGGCCAACTGCAACCGCGGCTCGAAGCCATTCTACTTTGGCGGGATTGTCACGGCTATTGCACTTGGGCTGAACCTTGGCGACTGCCTCCAGCACCTCCATTCCATCCCCTCGGTGTTCCTTGACACCGACCACTGCAGAGCCTCTCATCTCATCCGCTCCCGAGCTGACGGCAAATACCATCCGGTTGTGCGTGGCAAGACCGTCTGAAGCATCATCCTTCCGTCCCGCACCCGCATCCATCCAGAGGACCGTACCAACTGGTTGTTCGACCTCACTGCCCCTCCTGCTGCCGCTGTTCCCACTCAGGACCACACTCACGGTTCCGACGATGAAATCCAAGCTGAGTTGGACAGGTCCGAGCAGCCAGAGGCATCACAGCCTCCTCCTCCCGTAGGTACATCTTCCCGCCGCCGCCGTCATCATCCCGTGCCAGACTACACAGAAGAGGACCTCCGCCGCTCCCTAGACCAGCAGGCACAAATACTCACGATGCTGCAGCAGCAGAATCAGCGAGCTGACCAGTTCGAAGCTTGGCACCGGACTCAAATGCAACAACTTCACACCGGCCAAGCTACGATCACTGAGAGCCTAGCGAATCTGACCCTGCAGGTTGAAGGACTCCGAGACACCGTCTACCACACCGGAGCTATGAGCTATGAAGACAGAGTAGCCCTTGCCAGAGCCAGAGGACGCCAGCGCGGACGTGACAGAGGTCGTGACTAGATTTCCATTTTTCCTTCATTGTTTACTATATTTCAGTTATTTGTATTTTCATTTTCAGTTGTATCTCCCTCTCGCATGCTTCAAGAATCAGTGAGGACACTGATCGAGATAGTGTGGGAGCGGAGCCTTATTTCCATTCCACTGTACTATGAATTTCCTTTATTTTCTTTATTTCCATTTCACTGCACTTTGAATTTTAGTAATTCCTATTTTTACACTTTCCATTTCTAGCAAATAAAGCTCGTCTATATATTTTTCCCGTTACGCAGACAATCCCCACATTATTCAACGTAAACAAAAATTTTAGTTCGTTCCTCAAAAGCAAAAGCATCACGAGAATGCATCTGAGTTCAAAACAAGTTTTGAAACCCCGAGGAAACGACAGTTCTAACAAAACCAGTATCGTTCAGACACCTTAGATCTCTAGTTTATGCGAGTCGGTTTCACCACCTACGTGTACCAAAGTCTCAAGTATCTACGCAAACTCAACCCCAAGTAGTTTATACTAGCAGTCAGCACCATCCTAAAAACACTTCTAAGAAAACGACTGATGCAAATAAGTGTATGATCTCCAAAAAGATGAAAAATCATGAAAAGAGAGCTAAAAAGCCCAAGAATATAAGATACGTTTCCTTCTAAGTTAGGTGCTCCTCACCCGAGCATTTAGCCCAACGGCACGAAAAACTCATTGAAAATCAATGACATAAAATTATGATCAATGAAGAAGATCAAAAACAGAAATGAGATCATATTCACTAACAGGTCGACTTGCCATGAAAGTGTGCGGACAACGGGCTTAATGTGATTGCGCTAGAACAAACAGGGTGAACTTTCCGCGAGAACCTTGACACCAAGATACAGTAGCATGACTGAGACCGATTTGCATAAAAAGGAGACCTCCGAAGACTTGTAGTCCAGTGTCGTCATGATACTCGTCTTGTTCCTACCAAGAATCTCGGGTTTTCCAAACTCTGCGAACGAAGAAGCTGCCTCGTGCTTGCCGACTTTTCCATGTTTTACTTGAGGACAAGCAAAGATTCAAGCTTAGGGGAGTTTGATAACACGAAATCATATAGATATTTTCATGCATAATTCAACTAAAGTCTAACCGTTTTCGATCCGATTTCGGGTTATTTCCGTGTATTTGTCTGATGTTTTGCAGGTATTCAACGATCACGTCTAAACAAGGCAACATGAAGAAAAGAAGCAATCTCAGATGAAATATGGACGAAAAAGGAGTGAAAACACAATGAAAAGCGCAGCAAGCTGTTTTTGCTGATGTGACGACCGTCAAAGCTTCATGACGACCGTCACACGGGTGACGACCGTCACACCTTGTGACGACCGTCATGCAGGCAAAAACGCCCCACTCAGATTACACGTCAAAAGAGCAGTTCCAATTCCCACAGAGTGGACCACTACTCCCTAAATTATCTGCCTCAAGGTCCATCATCTTCAGAGATAACCGTTGGGATTCCACTTCTATAAAAAGGGAAGCAGAGGACTTCAGAAAGAGTGCTGCATTCATACCACGAAGTGCTGCCGAATTTACTTTCCAGAGCCTTATTTTCCAGTTTTATTCTCATTTGTTTCTCTTTACCTTTCCTTATTCCCATTTCCGCTCTTCTGTAATTTCTATTTTATTGTACGATCAAATTGGCACTAAAGACCAGAATCCTGCCAACATCTGTGGAGGATCTGCCCAAAGGCCAATTGGCATATTTACAGGTTTTCATTTTGATCGACTTCAGTTTTATTATAATGCAAATTATTATTTATTATTCTTATTTATATTTTGTCTTTCCCAAATCCATGTCTAGCTAAACTTAGGTAATCGATATGTAGTAATAATTCGAATGGGATTTGATAACCACTGGTTGAAAGACTTTCTTTTCAAAAAGTAATTTATGGTCTGAGTGTTTAAAATTGATTCACTGAATAAACTTCGTCGCGAAAGCGAGAACTTATTTAAAAGTAGTTTTGCCACGAAAGTGGGAAATTAATTAAGATACAAACCAACAAGCGAAAGCTGCGGTAAGGTCAGATAGTAAACACCAGGCATTTGTTTTAATAACAGCGAAAGCACTTTAAAATGAATTAGAACTTAGAGACTTCCAAAAAATAATTTTAACCCTGAACGGGATACGAAAGTGTACGTTTGGCCCTTAGGATTATGATTAGTGTCAATAACCATCGTGAGGCGAGAGTTTTCAAATCTCCATTTTCTGCTTAAATAAATTTTGAAAACTATTTCATACACCAGTAATTTATCAAATCCCTGAAGAACACAATTACTACGTATCGATTTAATTAATTATAATCTAAATAGTAATCTTAGTTCCCTTTTTAGTGACAATCTTATTCCCTTAAACATATTCTACCTAGCTAAACATAGTAACTCCCAAGAACACTAGTTTGATTACGAGTCCCTGTGGGATCGATATCTATTATTACTACGCGATAGACTGTGCACTTGCAGTTAGTTGTATTAGACATAGAAAGTCGCGATCACACATGTTATTTGCCTCACAGATATTCCCAAAAATCTAAAATTTTCTACCACTGACTCTCTAGGAGCCAACACTTCGTGAGCTGCAAGGGTAAGTTCTCAACCCACCGAATAAATTTTTCTATCTCAGGCTTTTCTAACTTGAAAAATACCTATTAAGGGAAGGATGATGGTGAAACCTCTTCCTCTAAGAGGACGTCGCGCATGGGAGATTCAGACGATACCAACCCTGAGTATTCTAACGATGATGCCTTGGTTTGAACCTTGACTTTTAATCTACTTCTTATAATGATGTAATACCTTGATCATCCTATCCAATTTTTTTAGTCTCCCTAGAAAGAGAATGAGTTTGACATTAATGAAGGCGAAGAAAAGGCATTGGTTCCTCCACTACATATTTCCAACGCTGGTGTCGCACCTCGAAAAATCACAGAGACATTTCGGAGAAATGACCCTCTCGCGAAAGGCGCGGAAATGCGGTTCAACAGAGTTGCCACCAAACTTTATTTATCCCGAATAAACAGGAGAGGAAAATATCGAGAAAACCTCTTAAAACGAAAGGATAGGAACAGGGCTGTCACAACCAAGTTCCGGGTTCGGGCGTCGGTTACGCAAGGGGAAGGTATTAGCACCCCTCACGCCCGTTGTACTCAACGGGAACCTCTTAGGGTATTTTATGGTGAGCGTTGTCTAAGTTTGGTTGTTTTTCTTCTCGATGTTAAAGGCGAATTGGTAGGTTAATGGGTAACGACGCTAGGGGAAATGGGTGGTTAGAGGATAGGGTGCTCACCAAGGATTGGGCCCTTGTGCATACGTATTCTCATTCGGACGAGAATGAGAAACCATAGTGTCGTAGTTCGACTACAGGAAAGGATGGGAAAGTTGTGGATGGGATAATGGAGGAAGGTAGAAGTGTGCTCGCCAAGATCATCGCAATCTTGTGCCTACGTATCTTACATTCAAGAGTGAATGAAGAATCAGAGCATCCGTAGTTCGTGGTAACAACCACGAAAAGAAACAGGAAACGGGAGGATGGATAGAAGGTAGCTCGCCAAGATCATTGCAATCTTGTGCCTACGTATCTTACATTCAGACGAGAATGAAGAATAAGAGCAGTCGTAGTTCATGGTAACAACCACGAAAAGAAACGGGAAATGGGAAAATGGAGGGGAGGTAGCTCTCCAAGATCATCGCAATCTTGTGCCTACGTATCTTACATTCGGACGAGAATGAAGAATCAAAGCGTCCGTAGTTCGTGGTAACAACCACAAAAAGACGAGGTTTGAAATGAGTTTGAAAGACGAAAGCGTGACTGACAAGCAACCCAAGAGCGTGCCTCAAGAGCTTGTCACTCAAGAATTTAAGGAATGCGTGATTCTAAGAACTCAATTCTTTCGGAAGTTGGGTTGAATAGCTTGAAGGTAAAGAGTTAGATATTTTGAAATCGAAAGAATGAACTAATAACAACTCAAGAGCGTGACTCGAGAATTACTCATTCAAATATTCAAAGAATGCTAGATTCTAAGAATATCTCTCTTTCGTAAGTTTAAAAAAAACGTTTGTAAAAAGATTGAATCGAAAATAGAATGCGAGGCAAAAGGAGGTTGGTTTGAAAATGGCTCGACAACGAGTCGAAGATTTGATTGAAGACGGAACCGACTTGATGACGTGACAAGGGTTAGAATTGTAAGAAACGATATTAGTCCCTAAGGGTGCCCCTAATATCGAGACCACGAGGAATTGTGAATGTGTATGCAAAATGTGGATTGTTGCGAATGCGTATGAACACTCGACTTTGGAGAGAATTTGAAAATGATTCTAGTTTGAAAAAAGTCGAAAGATTAAGTGAATAATAACTCAAGGGCGTGCCTCGAGAATTACTCATTCGAAGATTCAAGGAATGTTAGATTCCAAGAACCTCCTTCTTTCGGAGTTTGAATCGAGGAAATGTTGAGAAAATGTTTTTGAATCGAATCGAGGGTATGAAAAGAGTTTGTGGTATGAGAAGTGAGAATACGAGATTGGATTTGAAAAGTATAGAAGAAATTTGGTAAATGAGATGTAGGCCTCACAATCAATTAATCGGGGTATCATTTGGATTCTAGATTCTAACAACACCTTTTTCATTCGGAAAATGTTTGGATGAACAACGGAAATGTCACACGAAATGCTAGATTCCTATGATATTTCTTTGTCTAAAGGAGTGTACTAAAATGTCGAACAATACATTACTTAAGGCGTACGTCTCAATAACAATCGTCCAAAAATCCAAGAAGTGCTATACTTCAAGGATTTAGTTTGCTTTAAAAAAGTACTCGAGGTGAGTCGAGGTTTGAATTTGAATTTTAAGCGTGTGTACTAGAAAAGTGGGCTAGTCTTCTTAGTGACCAACTAGAAGTAATTGATCAAATAGGTGTCACTGTAAGGAAGCCCAGGATTAAGCTTTAAAATGTTGTGTATGGCGACCAAACGTTGATGGCGAGACTTTGAAAGCACTCAACTTACACGGGTGAAAATGACTCGATAAATCGAGAATATATTTTTTAAAATTGTTTTGAAGCATCAAGCATGATTAAGGCAAAGAGCTATAAAAACTATTACATTTGAAGGGATGTGGGATACATTTATTCAAAATGGGATAAAAATTTCAAACAAGACTTATGCCAATGGATATAAAATGAAAGCTATAGATCAATTAATCGGGTTTGAATTACAAGGCTTGGACTGAAATTAAACAATTAAGGCATAAACACCTACTCGTAGTATAAACTCCGCCGAATAGTTAAATAAATGTTAAAATCCTTTATTTTGTATTGAAACTTTAATTTTTTTAAATATTTGCATCATAAAAAACAAACATTTATTTCCTTTCAAGTTCCTTATTTCAAAAATCTAAAAAAAACAAGTTTACCTTAACGTAATAGCGATAATAGCTTCATTACACCAACCTACAGTAATACCAATATCTGAACACGCTTACCTTGAAATTGAAATAAAACGGATTCACTCTCGCAAACTTTACGAATGGCGTCACAACTTCATCAACAGATCCATAACAACCTAGAATTTGAACTTAAATTCCACACACAAATGCAAAAATGGTATCGAAACAGTTTAAACCGAAATACAAACAGCAATATTTAAAAACTTAAAACAAAGCCCAAATCTTTTGTCCAACACCAAGATAACAACATATGAATGAATCATGAAAAACTAAAGGTTCTTGAATCTGCATGAGATATGACATTAGTATGCTGTAAGACTCAATCACCACACAACCAGAAAAAAAAACTCACGCAGAAAAAAAAAGTAAGCATAACTTAACACATTAGGTCAAAATGATTTGGTAATTACCGACACCGCTTTCGTCAACATTGTTGCTGAAAACCTATTGTTGGCCCGCTAACGATAAAACGCATATCCTGGAGAGAGTTGAGTTTCGTTGATGATGGTATTGAGGTTTTCTGACCGGCGATGTGGTTTTTTGAGGAAGGGGGTATGGTTTGTGGGCGGCGGATTGGTATGCTTCGAAGAAGGTGGACGGCGCCGTTTTGAGGGGAAAGGGAAGGGTTAAAGCTGCGAAGAATTGAGAGGGCGTTAGGTTTTGTGAGGGATGATGGAGAGATTGGGGGTTGGTGGTGATGGAAAGGGTTTGCTGAGAATCGGGGCGGTGTTTTGAGGTTTAGTGGAAGAAGATTTCACGGCGCCGCTTTGGGTTTGAGAGAGGAAGATCTACAGTAATTTCTTTTTAGGTTTTCCATAATGAATCCCTTCGTCTTATAGCAGTCCCTTTCTCCTCTCTCAATGGGTCAAACGAGGGGCCCAATCTTCATTTCACAATTAGCCCTTTTTAAATATTTTTTAAGTTAATTTCTGTTTGATAATTAAAACAAATATTCTAATCAATTAAATTTAAGACTAATTAAATCCTAATAAATCTAGTTAACTAAAAAAAAGTTCTAATCTATTCTTAATTAAAAGTTAAAATTCTAACTAAACTAAATGATTTCTAAATCTAATTAATTCTAAATTATTTCTATATTATAAATTAAAAAAAATTAATTTCTATTTTCTAAACTAATAAACCTCTATTATAATTCTAGACTAAAAATAAAATTCTAATTCAATTCTATTAAAACTATTTCTATTTTAATTAGAAAAAACTATTTCTAATAAAATTCTAAATAATTCTAAATAATTCTAAATTCTATTTCTAATAAAGTCTATTTCTAAAATTTAATTAACTAAAAAAAATCTAAATAATTCTAAATTCTATTTCTAATAAAATTCTAAATAATTCTAAATTAAAAATCTAATGTCTAATAACAAACAAAACATGCATAACGAATTAGCAAGAAAAAGTTAGGAAACTTAAAAAAATTTAACACATACAAAAATAACCACTTTAGGCCACGTGTCATGCTCTCGTTCGGCAAAATACCAGAGATTCGGAAAGTCATCTAATTGTGAGCGGGCACATGTCTAAATGTCATGAAACTAAGCAGACAATGCAAAACTGAAAATATAATCGAAAATGCAAAAATATTTAAAAATGGGTAGGACAAATTTAGGGTATGACAGCTGGCACTTGTGCCGTTGAAGCCACCACTATGAGTTTTAAGACTATCATAGACCTGGGTGAGGCCTCTGTCGTTCAGAAGAGATTAAGGCATAAAGGTGTCACTATCTTCGAAGAAAAGAACACTGAAGAGAGTGAAGCGCTGCTTAGATATATAAGAAGGCTAAGCGATCATCTCTTTGGGCAACCCCAGACAACAACTTAGACCGCTACTTCACCGTCTCAACTTGAAGAAGAACAAGTACCTTTTAGTCTCCCTTTACTTCTATTTCGGTTTCTTGGCCAATGTTGACTTAATTGTTTGGCAACCCTTCGGCATAACTTTGGAGAGTTATCATCCTTAATCGGTTGATTAGGATAACAATATTAAAGGCTCTGGCCTCTCAACGATTACTCCCTCATATCACCCTCAACCCATCGGTCTTTCTAATGATATGCAAAGTGATGCTGACAATGATGATGTTGTCCCAAAGGCACCACTTGGTGGGAAGATCTTGGAATTTGTCATGGTGACCAATAATAAATCGATGATTATTCCTACCCCCACCAATCAAAAGATAATGGTTATGTTACCTGAGGCCCTCCCAGAGGCAATCTTATGAGTGCTCGTGTCGAGGATGCTTCTAACGCTGCGGGTCTTAGCCTTAGGCAATCATTTGGGGAATCTCCCCCTCATGATAGGCTCCCTGAACAGACTCACTCCTCCCTGACTCCTGGGTCGCGCTCTGCTAAAAGCGCTAGCAAAGTGTCTACTTCTACTTAGGATACTTCCAAGGTTGCTAGCCCAGAAGATCCAGTTGAGATCTTTAGGAGGATCATCGAGAACCCTAAGGTCTTATCTCCCAACTCACCTGTTGGTCAAATTGACAACTACAACGAATTATTTCAGTAGCGGAAATCTGAACTGGTTGGCATTGATTCCTCCAAACTGTTAGGGATAATCCCCTTGTCTTATTTGAAATTCAAAGGTTATTTTTAAATTTAAGCAAACCCGACATCCCAGGCCTCATTGTTGACATTGTATTAGATCTTGAACCCTTACTTTAACAGGTTGTACAAGTCGTGCGGCAAAAACAAAAGAGTTGTAACCATATCACACTAAGAATTGGAGCTTTGCACAATCATCGTCGTTTGGTCTCTAATTCTCGCACTCTCATTGTTAGGTGTTGCACCCCAAAATTTGACCAACTGCTTATCGCAATTTGAATCATGTTTCGACTCATTTCATTTGCATTTGCATACCGCGCACATTGCATTTTTTCAGTCAGATTGACTTTATCGGGATTACAGCCCTCCCCTGACGTTTCAGGCAGCTTCATACCATTTCGAGTACGAGGACGTATGTTGAGAATTGGTGCTCGTCCCAGTGTTTTCAGCTCTCGCTATGGTTTTTTAGGACATCTCGATGTCCGGTTTTTACCGCTTATTTCGCTGTGTCCGCGTATCTGTTTTCTAATCGATTTAATCGACTTCCTCGCATTTTTTTAGATTTTCCCTTTATTTCCTAGAATTTTAAATGAATTTTAATTGTTTCTTTAGGATTTATTAAATAGATTTTATATGTCAATTGTTTTTAGATATTAATAGATAGTTTTTTAATAGATATTAAATAGCTTTTCCTAGAATTTTAAATGATTTTTAATAGGATAATTCCTTTTCTAGGATTTTTTAAATAGGTTTAATAGATCTTTTTTTATTTTTTAATAAGGGTTAGGAATTAATAGAGTTGGTTAGAGTTTAATTTCTTTTAGAATTAATTCATAGAGATTTCTTAGAGTTTAATAGTTTAGATATAGTTGATTAGGATATTAATTAGTTTTGTGTTATCAATAGTTTAAATGCCATCTTTAATTTATTTTCGTATTAATTAATCATTAGGTGCAGTCATTAGATCTAAGTGAGTCATTAATCCTTTAATTAGTGTCATTAATTCAGACTTAATCCAATTTTCGTGGGCCATGTGTCAGTTCTGAGGCCCAGTTTCAAGTCCAAATCGCTGCCACTTGTCGTATAAAGAGGGACCCCACGTTCCGCTTTCTCTCTCCGCCACTTCACCCTTCTGCATGTCCCCACTTCCCTGACACCTCACCCCACAGGTGGCTTCCATGCATCCCATCTCTCCCACACGTGTCTCATCCTCCTCCGTCTTCCCCCCTCATCGCCGGCCATGCAAGCGTCGGAGGTCAGCCGCAACTATCACCGGAGCCACCGCAACCGTCGCGGGAGGCTCGCCGGGAACTGCAAATTATCAGACATTCATCTTCTTCATCCATCATTTTCGTCCAACTACTCGCCGGAAACTGCAGAAGCTTCACCGGAAAATTCATCCCAGCACCGGAACCTTCATCCAACCTCCATCCGCTTTCCAGTTTTTTGCAAGATTCACCAACAACTTCATCTACTCGTCACCGGACCTTCATCGAAATTCCCAGAAATCCCTCAGAACCTCAAGAACACTTAACCTTCTCACGATTTCTTCAAGATACCCATTCAAGATCCACCGTCCGATCATCATCTTCATCGCATGTTCATCCAAATCTCCAGAACTTTCTTCAAATATCCAGAACTTCAACAACCTTCATCCAAGATTCATTTTTGTAACCTTTGCATCAATAAGCATCATCAGTCTTCAATCGAATCTCCAGATCTTCATCAGATCTTCAAATGTTCAAAGTTATCAAGAACTTCGTCGATCATCATAACTATCCTTCAAATCATCACACGAAGTTCATCGAGTTTCCAGATCTATTCAGCAATCTTCAAGATTCAGTTCATCCATTCAACACGTTTTTTAGAATTTCCAGAAACCTCAAGAACGAACGACGCCTTCAGATCTTCGTCAGCGATCTTCAAGAGACTCGTACATGTATCCAAATTTCCAGAAATCTTTCAAGATCTTCAACGAGCAACACGCAAGCCACGGATTAAGTTGTTTTCAGAGATTTGCAATAATTTTGTTGTTCTAGTTTGTTCATTTGTGTTGTAGGTTGTGAAACGAAAGTTGAAGATGATAGAAACTGAAATATTATGAGAGAGGTTGAAGTGTGAAGGAGACGAAGGTGATAAAAGTTGAGACGGAGGTGGTGAAACGAGAGAGAGGTTGAGAGGAGGTGAGGTGACGGTGACGGCGGCGGGTGAAGTGAGAAGAGAAAGATTAGGGTTCAGAAGAGTGGGAGAAGGGAGAAGACTTGTGGGTGGAGATTGGGTCTCAAGCCCAACGGGTGTTTGGAGTTACACCCTCCGTTTCCTAGTGGACCCCTGGTCCACACGTTTTTTTGGTTGTGTTTTTTTGTGATTGTAGCGGGCTGAGGCCCAATTCATCTTTTCTGACTCACACACCCAATTCCTGAGCGAACCCCCCCCCCCTGATGGAATTTTGGAAGTTACTGGGCTGGGCCCAAACGTTTGGTTTGCTTCTGCCTGCGTCCAGTCTACCTGGTGCACCCTCCTGGGCCCTTAGTTTTATTTTGTTTTATTTTTCTGAATGTATTGTAGGCTGGGCCCTGTTTTTTCTGCTTTACCCCCATTTTTTCAGGATGAACCCCCCTCCTCTTTGCAATTTAATTTTCTTGTATTGGATGAATGATTGTAATAGATATAATTTTATTTTTTCTTTAGGATTATAGTTTTATTTTCCTAGGACATTAATGCATAGTTTTTTTATATAAAATTTATATTCTATTATTTTTAGCATATTATAGGATATTATAGATTTAATATAGAATTTTATTCTAGTTTTCCTTATAGAATATTATAGATTTTAATATAGAACTTCTATTTTCTTTAGGATATTAGGGATTTTAGATAGAATTATTTTTTATGATATTTTCCATTATGCACTTCCTTTTAATATTTCTTTAGAATATTTTCTAGTAGAATTTAATTGTTGTATATTTAGGAATAGCATTTTATTTCCATTTTGTCGTTGGATTTCTCTCCTATTTTCGTTTCTTATCTTCGATGTTATTTTTGGCTGGACGTGTGGCATGATTCAATTGGAGAATGATTTTCGATATCATTTCTCTATCTTGTCTTTGACACGGACATCAATACGCTACCTCTGAGAGTTTGATTTATCGTATAGGTCGAACCATGACGGTCTAAGCGTTACATTGTTCCTGATTCGAGCGTCCTCATCAAGGATCCAGAGAGGAGAAGATTGGAATGGAGCTTGCGCACATGTCAGGAGCCAACGAAGCCGCTTCGTTCAACATCATCTTTCTTATTCACTTCTTCAGGCAACCGTCGAGTGTTGTGAGCTGCATCGTTAGACACGTAGGAAATGATAGTTGAGGAGTTTCTTCTCAATCGTCTAGGATGTTTAGTATGGTACCCTTTGGGTGACATGCAACGCATTCGCTCCTACGCCTTAGGTTCTTGCGTGTGCGTCCTGAGTTCCTTCTCATTTAGGCGTAGGCCTGCTTCCTCTTTGTTCTCGCCCCCGTGCGATCGAAACCCTTTTCTCTCGCTGCCGTGTGATTGAGACCCCTTCTCTTGCCCCTGTGCAATCGAGACTCGTTTTCCCGTCGAACTACGTTTGCTCTGATCTCTCGTGCTGGACGAGAGTACGTAGGCATAGGATGCGACATCCTAGCGAACTACCTCCCTCCCTTTTCCCGTTTCCCCGTTTTGCTGTAGTTAGCTGAACTACAGCTGCTCTGATTTCTTGTACCAGACGAGAATATGTAGGCATAGGATGTGATATCCTAGCGAGTACACTAACAACTAACTTCTTTGTTCTCTCGCTGCCGTGCGATCGAGACTTTCCCACTAACGACTGATGTTCCCTTTCTCTTGCCCGAGTGCAATCGAGACCAAACTGTAGTTCTAGTTCCCGTAGGTCCCCGTACCTCTAAACCCGACATACTACGTCTGTTCTACTGCAAACAGGTAACGCCTAAGTCTCCAATGGTCGAGCAGCATACACCTAACTGCTAGAATGCGTACGCTAGTATCGTCAATCCTTTCTCTCACCCCCGTGTGATCGAGAACTCCCTGTCTAGCCGTATTATCCCGAACTACGTAAGCTCTGATCTCTCATACCTGTTGAGAGTATGTAGGCACAATACTGATGTATTGGCGAGCCACCTTCCCCGTACCCCGTAGTTAGGCGAACTACGTTGACTCTGATTTCTCATTCTCTGATGAGAATACGTAGGCATAAAGTGCGACGCTTTGCCGAGTCATTTTCTTTTCTTTTTCAAACCAGCCTTGATAGGTAGATAGTAAACAAACCTGTCAGTTAAACACAACAAACGTGGATCCCATCGAGTACGATGGACGTGAGGGGTGCTAATACCTTCCCCTTGCGTAACCGACTCCCGAACCCAGACAACGGTTGCGATGACCTTGTCTTATACCTTTCCGTCAGGTTTTTCCGATCGCTTCCTTTCCCGTTCTGAGGGATAAATAATGAAAGGTGGCGACTCTTCTGTTTTGCCGGCACCTTATTTTCACAGTAGCGACAGCTGGCAACTCTGCTGGGGACTGCGATGGTTCTCTAAGCGAGTCTTGTCTTGGATTCTCTTCCTGGCTGTTTGGGTCATCCCAAGCAGCTGGCGACTCTGTTGGGGACTGTGATGGTTCCCTATTCGAGTCTCGCCTTGGATTTTCTTCCTAGCTGTCTGGGTCATCCCCAGCAGCTGGCGACTCTGCTGGGGACTTGATAGTTTCCTGGGCACCCAACGTCCCTTATGCGAGTCAGTTTGGGGATCCAACGTCCCCTGCGAGAGTCAATCCTAGCGCTTGTATGATTACTTGTTGGGTTATGTTTGTTTATCGCATTTTATTTCCCGCATTTTATTTTCAGTACGATACGATTATCTGTGCTGTTGTGGGAGGGGCATTCTGATGAGTGAGAAGCCAGACCCAGGCTTGAGTGTACTTAGCATTAGTTGTGGAAATTAGTGGGCGCGTGCTTGCTTTGTAGGCACTAGTGTCTCATGAAATCCACGCTCAGACGAGGTTCTCCCGGTTGACTTTTTTTCCAGCCCTTTGGGCTTGAGGGGTTGTTGGTTTGGAGGATTGTCGACTCTAGGGACCGATCATTTATGATTCAGCCGAGTGAGGCCGCTTCAAGAGATGATGATGCCACACCTTCTGGGTATCGTATCATCACTCTTGAAAGTCTGTGACGCTGATGACCGCATAGGATGCCGAACTTGTGTCAGTTTAGGTCCATACCCGTGAGTGGGAGGGTTTTTGCAGGAAACTTGACTTCCAGCCTACCCGGTATTTTGGTTTTCTCTCGTCAGAGCAAACTTATCCCGTCAGCAGCGCAGCAGTAATCAGAGCTTTGTGGGGGCTGTGATCTCGTGTTTGCTGCATCTTGCATTGCATTTGCATAATCATCTTTGCATCATATTGCATATCATTCGCCAGCTAGCCAGAGCTCTTATCCAGCCTTTGTTTTGCTTCAGAGGGTTATTCTCCGGTGTTTGGTCTGAGCAAGGGTTGATTGTTAGAAGACGACCAAGGGGTTGAAGCATATTTGAGCAGGATCAAGCAGTGAAGTCAGTTGAAAGTTGTTGGTAGCTATTTCAGAGAGCAACTTCCAGTTTGTTGATACCTTGTCAGGTTTCACTGTGACGTCCAATCCTTTGTATGGTTCTATGCCTGATGAAGACTTTCCGCAAGTGAAAAACCTTACTGCAACTCGACTTGTACAACCTTCTGTTGAAGACCGAGATCTACAGGAGCACTTTGTTGTCCTAAGTGAACGCTCTCCTTCTATTGATACCTCAGACTATCAGGGTGTTGTTTTCCCTGTGCCAAATTCCCGAGGAGAGGTCCCGATAGCAAAGACTGAAGACCCATTAGCTCTCGTATATGCTAAAAGGTTTCGTGCGTTGAATGAAAGATTCAAAGCCTTGGGAGTTAAAGAGGCTGTTAACCCCAATGCTGCAGACATGTGTCTGGTTTCTGGCCTAGTGTTACCTCCGAAGTTCAGAGCGCCGAGGTTTGAAAAGTACAAAGGAGATAGTTGCCCGAAGCAACATTTGGTGATGTTCTGCCGAAGAATGACCTCATTTGTGCACAATGACAAGTTGATGATTCACTACTTTCAGGATAGTCTGACTGGGGCATCTCTGAGTTGGTATATGCAGTTAGAGGGTAACCAGATCCGATCATGGGTGGATTTAGCCAATGCTCTTCTGAAGCAGTATGACTACAATCTTGATGTAGCTCCTAGGCACATGCAGCTGCAAGAATTGTCTCAAGGGAACAATGAACCTTTCAGGAAGTATGTTTAGAGATGGAGAGAATTTGCTGCTAGAGTGCAACCATCGCTTCTAGACCGAGAGTTAAAAGGCATGTTCGTAAACCCCTTGCAGAGCTCGTACTTCGAAAGAATGCTTGGAGTTGCACTAAATTTCTCTGAATTGGTAAGGGCAGGAGAGCGCATCGAGTATGGTGTAAAAACTGAAAGAATTCATAATGTTTCGAGCAGTCAGGCTGGTGAAACCGAATCTCTCTGTAGCTTTCAAAATGAAGATGAAACTGTGGTCAATGCAGTCATGACAGATGTTGGGTATTCTCAAGATGAATCGGTGAAATCTGTTGGTTCTTCGTCTTCTCAGCGGTCAATATCCTCTGTGTCTCGTTATTCTGGACAGACAATTGTGCCTAGGGCACCACATCGGGAACCTTATGTCACTCCTCTTGCAAATCCACGAGCCCGTGGCCGAGGTTATCAGAATCAGCGTCAGAATCAGAACCGACCTCGTAATAACTTGGAACGAAGGAATGCTCCTTCCCATCCAGTGCATGTGCCGTATAGCCAGATTCTGCCACATTTGATTCAGAATTCTTTGGTGGAACCTAAAGCTCTTAACCCCG
Source organism: Lathyrus sativus (assembly GCA_963859935.3). Lineage (NCBI taxonomy): Eukaryota > Viridiplantae > Streptophyta > Magnoliopsida > Fabales > Fabaceae > Lathyrus > Lathyrus sativus. The sequence continues at coordinate 611,422,853 of OZ012739.1, forward strand.
TGCCAAAGCCTTATCCTCCTGGGTACAATCCCCATGCTCAGTATGGATACCATGGTGGATCCCTGGGGCATTCAACTGAAGGTTGCAAAGCTTTTCAGGCAAAACTGCAACAGTTGATTGACAAAGGGTGCATTTCCTTTCCAGAAGGAGTTTTGGTTGTGCATGACAACCTCTCAGCTGTCTGAGCTTGCAGATTCAGAGGTTTACTTCCAGAGGCCAGTGGTCCAGACAGGCAAACGTCCTCAGCATTGGCAGTCCTCAGACTTTTTATAATTTGCATTTGTAGTTTCTTTCTGTTAGTTACTACTTGTTGTTAAACATTGTTTGTTTTGAATGGTAATATTGATAAAGTGACTATGCATTTTTCTGAATTAATCATGTCGTTGTCACTCATTTATTGCATTGCACTGACACTTACATTTCATTCACTCCACTTTATCACTATGATTAGAAAAGATTGGAGGGAGGATGACGAAACTGAATACTCATAACCGAGGATCGTATGCTTTCGAATAAAACCCTACCTATGATGTACAAGCATTGTTTCAAATCCCCTAAACACTAGAGATATAAGGAGTTAGTCCCTTGTTAGCCACTTTGAGCCAAAAAGTATGAGTTTCTTTCGTACTTTTAAACCCTCTCATCTTAACCCGGGGCAGGGTAGTCGTCAGTTAGCTTGACCGAGCGTTCAAGTCTTATAGAGGAGTGTTGCCTTTCGAGGACCAATCATAGTTTATTCCTCTCAAGAGGTCGTACCTCGTCAACCGCAATGGTTAAACCTCACCAATCAGGAGTGAGACAGTTACAACCCTTTCGGAGCAATCAAGACAACCAGTGTCACACGACTTGTTCCAAGCAAAAGAAAAAGAAAAAAAAGAAGAGAGAGAGCCCGCTAAGTAAAAAGAAAAGAAAAGCTGGAAAGCAAATACTTAGGCAAAAACCAGGGCATCCCGCTGGACTTCAAAAGAAATCGGAAAGAACTCAAAAGAGTCAGTCCAGGAAAAAATTAGGGAATCAAAAGAATAAAATGAAAGGATCTCAACAGAAAAATCCTCAAATAAGGACAAAGTCGTGTAGATACAGACACCGAAAACAAAAGAGGAGTAACTGTCACTCTGAAAACCTTGTGAGTTCCTTAACCATTGTTCCTAACTTTCCTCGAAGAGGCGAGCGCTTGTGCCAGGTTAACTGAACATTAGGATCGGAGATCATCACGTAGAAGGGGTGGGTACGAATCATGACTTGAGCCTAATATCCCTTGTTTCACGAACCGTGAACCCGACCACGATACAACCCTTAAAAGACCTAATTGAGGCAGGGTTTATTCTGAAAGTACATTACGATAAGGTTGAGTAACCTGACTCCTACATGATTTGCTAATCATATCCTTGTTGTATTTTTCACTGATCAAATCAGCATTGCATTTGAACTGTTGGTTCATTCGTCACTCACTATCATGACACGTAAATGAGTGACAGCATTTTTTTTCAAAATCTGCATGAACACTGCATTAAAATTACCATTCGTGAATAGACAATTTTAATTGCAGGTCAGTAGTTGATATGAAGGAAATTCCAACAGGGAATAATCAGTCAAGACTGAATCATTCAGCAGTCTGGATCAGAATGGTATACTGTGAAGCCCTGTGAATTTGGGGCATTGACTTCCAGTGAGTTTGGAATCAGTCAGTCTGAAGACAAGTCCCGAAGGATCGGGCGATTATGGGACAGTTTGTTCAAGAAGCAGTTGATCAGAAGTGAATCTTCTCGAGACCCAATCAGAGGCAGTTATCTAGAACTCCTGAGATTTAAGGGCCGATCCCTCCAGTGTTCAATCAGGGTAGGTTAAGTAGCTCAACGCTCGTTCAGGGGGCAAGCTACTTCAGAAGTATATTGAAACCAACCATGCTGAGAGTTGGTTAATTGAGGATGAATCCTTCTGTTGTACAGATGCCAGAGCAAGCCATCTCGAGGTCGCCTCGTGGCAAGCTGCTTTCTGTTCAGAATGAATTTTCCCAAGAGTCAGATTGGGGCAAGTTGAATTGCACTGGGGCAAGTTGTTCATACGGGTTGGCTCACCCCAGCAAGAGTTGAGTGTCGAGGAATCGTGTCATTACCCTACCAAAAAACCTGAACCTTCTGAAGAAGCCTTGCTGCCGTTGGATTGTTATCCTACAGCCTAAACTTGTTACTTACCGTGTAACCAAAGTCATTTCCAAAGCCCAGTTCTCGCTTGGAAAACCTCCAGAATACCAGTTCTCGTCTGGTGCGTGTCAGCTTTTAAACCAGTTCACGTCTGGTTACCTTTTCCTCGACCCACTGTTTAACCAGTTCTCGTCTGGCCAACGCAGTTTTAAAGCCAGTTCTCATCTAGCAAACTAGAAATCAGTTCCCGTCTGATATCCAAAACCTAAAAGTCAGTTCTCGTCTGACAACTTAAACCCTTTTGCCACCAGTTCTCGTCTGGTAGTCTATCCTTGAATGCTAGTTCTCGTCTAGTATTTCCCTTTCAAATCCACTTTTCTTGGTAACCAGAAATAAATCCCTATCACCATAAACCCTTATCCCTAAACTAGAAAAAGCCTAACTGTACCTGGCCCGATATTCCCGGTGACATGTGCTATCACGTTCCCTGACACGAGGCTCGAATGATCTCAGTTCTCCATGATTGGTGTTCTACATTCCCTTAGGGGGTGATGTTGTTAAATCAGGAAATTTTCTTCAGCAGAGATGTGCAGTTAAGATCGACTCTCTTCAGCTGTTTGAGATTGCAGCAAGTTGAGATGGCACTTGTCCTTTGTCAGAATAGGGTCAAGATTATCCTCAGCAGGTCGAGATTGATATCCTCGACAGAGTGTAGCCATCCCCGACAGATTGATTGTACATTCCCAACGGTAGGATCAAAGTTCTCCCTGACAAGCGGATTTGGGTTTATTTCCCCAGCACTGGGTCAGGGTGCAGTTTCTCGTAGGAGACTATTCGCAAGCATTCAGCCCTCGATAATCCAGACTGAAGTCTCCAGCGGAATTGAAATCCCCCACAAAGTGGTACTCTCCCCGGTAAGCAGGATGATTCCTTCTTCCCCAGCCGAGATGGCAATTCCCCAAGAGAGTCAAGTCCTTGGAAGCCGTTGAGGCCACGATTGGTTTTCCCCAGTAGAGTGTTGAATAGTTGATGCTGTATTTCCCCACCGGAGTCGTTATCTCCCAGAAAGTTTTGCCGCAAAGGCCGTGCAGTTTATTTCTGCAATTGACATCGTTTTCCTCAGCAGTTGTGGTTCGTACACCTAGATGAGCAGGTCCAGGTTCTCGTAGAACTTTGTTCCCCTACAGCAGTCGACTGAAGTTCATTCCCCAGGCGGAATCCAATTGAGATTGGTGTGACTTCTTCTCCTCGGCGGGATGATTCCTTCCTCCACCAGAGTGGTTCTTTCTCCTTGACAGGAGGATTCTCCCGTCAACATTTATTTTGCTGATGGGGTGATAGCATTTTGCATGATTGCATAGCATTTACCCTAAATGCGTAGCATTTACACCGTGTGGAGCTTTACGCCATTGTCAAAGCATATGCATACAAAAGATGAGCTAGGGCGTTACCGTTCTTGTTTTGCAGGTGTTCCTCCACAGAATGGTTTGATCAAGATGATTCTTGAATTCCCCAGCGAAGTTATTTGTCCAAGATTATTCTTAAAATTCCCAGTGAAGTCGCCAGAGTTGGTTGCTCAAGTTGATGCTTAGAGTCCCCGACAGAGTGTTTGCTCAGGATGATTCCTGAAATCTCCAGCAGAGTTATTGGTTAAGGATGATTCTTGAAGTCCCCGACGGAGTTATTTGTCCAAGATGGTTCTTGAAGTCCTCAGCAGAGTTGATTCACCCAGAATGATTTCCGAATCCCCGAAGCAGAGTTACTTGATAGTCCTCCAGAAGTCCCCAGTGGAGATGTGTCATCCCCAACAGGTTTTTGAACAGAGAAGTTGAAATTTCCCTTGAAGACTTACTGAGGAAGTCCAACTGCAATGTCGAAGCAGTTATCTCAACTGACACGGAGTGCCTAACGGCAGAAGATTGTATATCCCTATTGACCCGTGAATAACTGGTGATCCCTTATTGACTTACTGATGAAGTCCGACAAAGATGTTATCGACGTGCCTAGCGACACGATGAGTCCATAGGTGACGATAAGGAATTCTTCTGCAGTGGCACAGAATGTCTGACGGCATAATCAACCATTCATTACCAGTTACCGTGTAACCGGTGACCCCTTGATGACTTGAGGACGAAGATCTACAGCAAAATCAGATGATCATCCTGACGGAGACTTAAGATTAGACCTTTCACCGGTTATCGTGTGACCAATTCCCCAGCAGAGTTGTCGTGCAACTGTCATGCTCAGTTTTTGAAGATGTTCCTAACAATCAGAGTATTTTTTACCTGTGCGTGGTTGGCAAATCATCAGTTACCGCGTAACCGGTGATCCTTTGATAATTCGAGGATGCAATGGTATCAGATAAATCAGAGAATCATCCTGACGAAGGTTCAGATCAGTATTTCTCCAGCTAGTTGCCGTGCAGCTATGATTTCAGTTTTCGAAGGATTTGTCCCATCAGAGTACCGTGTACTTGTGCAGTTGGCAAATTTCTGGGTTCTTCTTTTATATTCAACCGTCTTCTACCTTTGAATGCTTGAAAGTCGTTCGCTTCTCAACCCTTCAGGTCCAAGCTGTTTGAATAGGGGCAGCTGTTGCACCCCAAAATTTGACCAACTGCTTATCGCAATTTGACTCATGTTTCGACTCATTTCATTTGCATTTGCATACCGTGCACATTGCATTTTTTCAGTCAGATTGACTTTATCGGAATTACAGCCCTCCCCTGACGTTTCAGGCAGCTTCATACCATTTCGAGTACGAGGACGTATGTTGAGAATTGGTGCTCGTCCTGGTGTTTTCAGCTCTCGCTGTGGTTTTTTAGGACATCTCGATGTCCGGTTTTTACCGCTTATTTCGCTGTGTTCGCGTATCTGTTTTCTAATCGATTTAATCGGCTTCCTCGCATTTTTTTAGATTTTTCCCTTTATTTCCTAGAATTTTAAATGAATTTTAATTGTTTCTTTAGGATTTATTAAATAGATTTTATATGTTAATTGTTTTTAGATATTAATAGATAGTTTTTTAATAGATATTAAATAGCTTTTCCTAGAATTTTAAATGATTTTTAATAGGATAATTCCTTTTCTAGGATTTTTTAAATAGGTTTAATAGATCTTTTTCTATTTTTTTAATAAGGGTTAGGAATTAATAGAGTTTGTTAGAGTTTAATTTCTTTTAGAATTAATTCATAGAGATTTATTAGAGTTTAATAGTTTAGATATAGTTGATTAGTGTTGCACCCCAAAATTTGACCAACATTTATTCATTCATGGAATGTTTGAAAGTTGATACCTTCATCAGAAAGTTCAAAAGATCCTCAGAGGAATTGGTTGAAACCAAAGTTGTGTGTCTCATAACTTGAGAGTTGTGGGTGTTTCTCAGATGATTCTGAGACTTTGAGAAAGAACTAGATGTTTTTAGAAAGCCTATGAGATGTCTTGATAGCCTTCATGAAGCCCAGAGAAGTCATTATGTAAGAATTCAGAAGATTCAACCATGAATGGTAGAATTAGGGTTTTGACTGGGTCAACCCTAGGTCAACTGATGATTTGGAGAAGGTTGAGACTTAATCCAAGGGCCATGAGATCATGGAATGATGCATAGAGATTATATAAAGATGATTCCTAGACCAACTCATCATGATTGAGGAGTTTGAGAAGTTTTGAGTTAGGGTTTCTGAGGATTGTCAGTGAAAAAACCCTAATTTGATCCCTATCTTCCAGGCAGTTTTAGCACTAGATGTGTTTGATATCTCATTTTCCCCACAACATGAATGTTTTAGAGCTTCTTCTTAGCTTTAATTTGAGTGGTGGAAGTCCTTGATAGGAGTTACAGAGCTCAAGTTATGGTTTTGACAAATTACAGGTCAGTTGATGTGTGTGAATCTGGGTCCTTGAAAGTCACCCAACTTCCAGACAACTTTTGCCCTAGTAGGTTGATTCCTATGGTTTCTTGGTCAACATGAATGTTGAAGAGGATCTTCTTAGCTTTAATTTGAGTGGTAGAAGTCCTTGATTGGATTTGTGGAACTCAAGTTATGGTTTGAGCAAGGCAGGGGTATTTTGGTCATTTGTCAGTTATAGGTCATTTTAGCCAATGCCTAAAACTCCTATTTCCAAGCCTCAAATGGAAAAACTCAAAACATGAAAGTTGCTCAAAATGTGATTTTAAGTCTAGAAAGAAGGTCACAAATTGTTGAAAAAGCTCATAGCACAAGATTCCATGATTGGTCAAAAATGAACTAAAAATGACTTATAACTTTGAAAAGTTGAAATTGAAAAGTGTTTTGGAAGATCTACAAATCCAAAATAGGTCATCCAATATATCATTTTGATTGGAAAAAACATTTTGAGAAGATTGGTTTAAGTAGAATTTTCATTTGAGGCTTAAAAAATGAGCTTCCTTTGGAAATTTGTTACTTAAGAAAGAAGGCAATGTTAGAAAACCCTACACAAGCCAAGAATGCACTTGTTTTTCACACATTCCTTCTTAATAACTCATGTAAGGGTATTTTAAGTCAAAATAACAAGGCATGGCATATGAGATGACCATTATGGAATATCATGGAACTTTCAAGAAACTTCCACACCCTTCTAGATGAATCTAGAAGCATCCACTCAATCAATATTTAAAGAGGGCATCAAAGAGTGATGAGAGGTTGGTGAAACTTGAGCCAAGTCAGAGGAGAGAGAGAAGTGCATAGCCATTGGAGGGATTTCTTCAAGTTGAAGCAAGTTGAGATATCTTGCACTACCAGCCATCTCCTTCATCACCATTGCAAACAGAATACTGAGAATCATTCAAGGACCATCTGCAAGCAATTCCAAGGCTGGGAACCTCCTCTACACCACTGCACCATAACCCTTTGACAGGTTTCTTCTTCACTTTATACCTCCTTAATTATGCAGCTTCAATTAGTTTCTTAAGCATAGACATGATGTACTAGGCTAGATGATTCTTCCCCATGAGTTACAGCCTGTTCCATGAGGTTCCATGGCAGGTGTTTGAAACTTTGATTTTCAAGAACTATGTAGATTGTTAGTTTTAATCATCAAGAATTAGTGTGCATTAGTTAGGGTAATGTGTAGAGCATCTGTTAATCATTAGGTTGAAGTTTGGTGAAGTTTGATAGCAGTTGGATATGGTGGTGCCATGGTGTTGGTGCTTTCGGTTAGAGCAATCTAGGAAGAATTAAGGAAAAGTGAACGTAGGGTTGTGTAGGGCTTGAGACGTAGATGAGTTTTCATGTTGGAGTCGTGTGGAGCCGTGGCCTGTGGAGTGAGCTAGAGAGGCTCGAAAGTGTGATTGCATGAGAGAGGGTTCTGCAAAACCCTAGTTTGATGAAGACGATGAGGGAGCGCCGTTGGATCAAGTCCAATGTTTGACAAATTCACCTAATCTAACGGTCGCGCGCGTGTCTGAGAAAAGAGAGGGAAGATTAAAATTGTATGAAACGCGTCGTTTCATTAATAAGCCATTCTGGGCTTATTTTCTATTCCCACCCCCCTTTTATTTCTGGCCCAATATTTTTAACTGGCACGAATTACTTTTCATACCCCCCTCCTTTCATTTAGTTTAAATTCTTTTACATTTCTTCTTTTATTTTTCTGATTTGTAAAATTCATAAAAAATAGTTAAAAAATGATTTTTAATTTCTTCTTTTTTCTATGAGTAGATTAAAATGAGTAGAAAATTATGAAAATAAAATTGGGATTTTATTTTTATGTTTGATATTTTTATTAGATTTTTCAATTAAATAGCTTTTTAATTGTTTCATTTTGATATTTGATTTTGTAGGAATTGTTTTAGTACTTTCCATTAATCTTTTTTACCCATTCTTTTTGGTGCAATTAGATGATTAGTCATACTTCCCCATAGGATTTTTTCTAGATTTTTTAGAATTAATCTTGATTAGTTTAATTAGGGTTGACTTAGGATAGTCTAATTAGGGTTTAGAATTGTGTTTAGGTGATGAATCATTTTCTTGGATTGAGTTTTATCTTGATTTTTAGGTAGAAGCCTTTGTAGATGTTATGAGTAGGTGTTGAGGACCCTTATGAATATTTGTTAAATTTTCTCCCCATTAGTTTAGTATTTTTAGGCATTATCTGAAGATTGCCTGATAATGTGATTTGTTCAGTGGGTTATCTGTTCATCTGTGGGGTTGCCTTGAGGATATTGATGGTGAGCATCATGAAGAGGAGCTTGTAGACCAAGATGCAGAGACCCAGAGCTGGTCTCATCTCCTGTCTGTGAGGTTTGAGAGCCTGAAGTTTGAAGGAAGTTCATGGTACTTTCCTGAGGAAGGCACTATGAATGACTTTCATCCTTCCTTCTCACCTCTTTCTTAAGTATCCAATGATGTTGGAGCCAACTTGTGAGTTTAATTTCTCCTGAGGAGGAATGTAAACTGATCACTTGTTGTTGAGCCACATGGGATGCAACTCCTAAGTGGAAGCCTCCTAGTACTTTCCTGAGGAAAGTCCTATGGGTCCATTCACTTAGTTCCACTAGTTTGCCTAGGATTTCTCAAGTATCCAATGATGTTGGAGCCAACTTGTGAGTTTAATTTCTCCTGAGGAGGAATGTAAACTGATCACATGTTGTTGAGCCACATGGGATACAACTCCTAAGTGGAAGCCTCCTAGTACTTTCCTGAGGAAGGTCCTATGGGTCTATTCACTTAGCTCCACTAGTTCAGATAGGATTTCCTAAATATCCAGTGATGTTGGAGCCTGCTTGTGAGTTTAATCTCTCCCGAGGAGGGATGTAAACTGATCACAGTGGTTGAGCCACATAGGGTATGACTCCTGAGTATACACCTCCTAGTGCTTTCCTGAGGAAGACACTATGAGCTTGCTTGCTTAGCTCCCTTTCTTTGGTAAGCTTATTCTGAAGCTTGAAGACTGGGAATGATTGCTCCTGTTTAGGGTTGTGCTTGAGAGCTTTGCTTAGGTTTGTTTAGATCCTGTGATTAGGGTCACTATTAGAGAGTAGATGATTCTTTCTCATGTGGGTTGTTTGCTTGATAGCACTTATTTCTCTTATCTGCTTTGCTTGATAGCATGTTGTTGATCTTCAGTATGATTACTGTTATTTCATGACTGGCTTGAGGTTGAGATGAGCTTGTGGAGGCTGAAACCCCACACACATTTCCTCCCTCACTTGCATTGCATGCATTTTACTGTTAAAGCTGATGCTTTTGTCTGTTTTGGTGTATCATTGACATGATCCCTTAGGACTCTTATTTCCTTTGATGAGGATTTGATGATAGACTTTTAGGTTGAAACCCATGCATGATAACATCTAGGAGTTCCCTGTTCAAACCTCAACCATAGGATGAATCCATGGCATGATAACAGTAGGACTTGATAGTCTCCCTCCTAGTTGAGCTGTTTCCTGTAGTTTCCCGAACTACGTTTGCTCTGATCTTTCATACCAGATGAAAGTACGTAGGCATAGGATGCGATATCCTAGCGAGCAACCTTCCCCATCAACCTTTCCCCGTAGTTAGCCGAACTACGTTGACTCTGATTTCTCATTCTCTGATGAGAATACGTAGGCATAAAGTGCGACGCTTTGCCGAGTCATTTTTCTTTTCTTTTTCAGCCAGCCTTGATAGGTAGATAGATTATAACCAACCCGTCCAAGTAAACAAACAAGCGAGGATCCCGTCGAGTACGACGGACGTGAGGGGTGCTAATACCTTCCCCTTGCGTAACCGACTCCCGAACCCAGACAATGGTTGCGATGACCTTGTCTTACCCTTTTTCGTCAGGTTTTTCCGATCGTTTCCTTTCCCGCTCTGAGGGATAAATAACGAAAGGTGGCGACTCTTCTGTCATGCCGGCACCTTATTTTTCGCGCAAGCGACAGCTGGCGACTCTGCTGGGGAAGGAAGCATCTAGGGACTTTTTCCCATCCCTTATGCTGGGACCGTTTCCCATCCCCTACGCGAGTCAATCCTATCGTTTGTGTGTTTGCTTGTTGGATTGCGTTTATTTATCGCATCTTTGCTTCTCGCATTTTACTTCCCGCATTTTATTTCCCGCATTTTATTTCCAGTTTGATATGATTATCTGTGCTGCTGTGGGAGAGGGATGTTACTGTGAGTGAAAAGCCGGACCTGGGCTTTGAGTACACACCTAGATATAGTTGTGGAGAAGTAGTAGACGAACCTGTCTGTTGAACAGGCACAGTTCCCTACGAAAATCTGCGCTCAGACGAGATTCTTGCAGAGGTGCTCCTTTCCGGTCCTGAGGATCTGAGGGGAGTCCAGACGTGAGGATTGTCGACTCTGGGGACCGATCATTTGGAAGTCAGCTAAGAGAGGCCTCTTCATGACTTGACGATGCCACTCCTTCTGGGAATCGTATTGTCACTCATGAATGTCTGTGACGCTGACAACCGCATAGGATGCCGTACCTTTGTCCATGGATTAGGTCCATCATACCTGTGAGTGGGTTGGGATATTGCAGGAAACTTTGACCTCCAGACCACCTGGTTTTCTTGACAGTGAATCAGTTATGTTGGGTTCTCAGTTGCAGATATGTTCTTGATAGAGCAAGGGTTTGATCAGAGGATCTTATCATCAGGTGTTTGTTTGTTCTTGATAGAGCAGGTTCCGATCAGAGTATTGTTATCAGAGGTTTGTTCTGGATGGAGCAGATTTTTGAGTGAGGTCTGAAGATCTCATCAGCGGTTGTTATTTGTTCTGGATGAAGCAGATTTTTGAGTGAGGTCTGAGGATCTCGTCAGCAGTTGTTATTTTGTTCTTGATAGGGCAGGTTTTGAGTGAGGTTTGAAGATCTCATCAGCAGCTGTGTATTTGTTCTTGAGAGGGCAGATTTGTGATTTGGGGTCTGAAGACTTCTCCAACAGATATTCCTTGATCTTGCATCCAGGGTTTTCATCATCAGGCCTTCGTTCTTGTCAGAGCAGAATTTTGATCTCGATCCTACCAGATGGTTATTCACAACAGATCAGATCAGTGGGTTTACACCGGGGTTTCCTTCTCAGCAGTGACTGTTGACATCGAATCTCCACAGCAGCCTTGGATATATTGTTGCATGCCTGCATTTTGCATTAGCTTGCATAATCATTCCATTAGCGTGTGTCTGTGAGGTTGCTGTCTCCATGATTGGGCCTAGATTCTTCTCCTTATTATTATCAGCAGATGCCAGGACCGGGGAAATCTCTCAAGCACACAGACACACGCATGCATTTGCATGAAGCATTCTTGCATGACATACATTCTGTTGCTTTTCCTAACCTTTAATCTTGACAGGTTTTTCAGGTACTCAGGTTCCGAGCTGCTTTCAGGATTGATCAAAGATTCATCCACCGTTACTCGACTCGCGCCAATCAAACGAGAATCATGGACCAAGTACAATCAGATGTTCAGGAGCTTCGTGAAAGGATGGATCGTTTTATGGAGTTGATGCAAGTAGTTGCAAACGGGCAAGAGCAACTTCGTACTTTGGTTCAACCTCTCATCTCCAGGGTTGACAGCAATGGAATTCTTCACGGCGGGGCCGTACCCACTCCTCCTCCTCAAGTGGATACTCCTCAGAACGTTGTTCCTGCTGCCGGGGGCAACGGTAGTGCTAACGGCAATCTTATGAATAATCTCGGACTTAACGCGGCGGGCGCCGTCAATGGTGGTTTGGGAGCCAATGTTAATGTTGGTGCAGGAAATATGGTGGTGCCTCAACCATGGCTGGAGGACCATCAGGACGACATTTTCTCTCAGAGAGGTGTAGAGGCTGAGTTAACTGCTGAAGCTAGACTCAGGTTCAAGGCACTGGAAGATAAAATGAGAGATATAGAAAATCAGAATACATTGGGCGTTGACATGTCCAAACTTGGGCTGATTGCTGACTTTAAAGTACCTCACAAGTTTAAGGTGCCTATCTTTGAGAAGTATAGAGGCACTACTTGTCCCCGTGTTCATCTCCGATCGTATTACAGGAAGATGTCTGCTTACTCTGATGATGAGAAGTTGCTGATGCACTTCTTTCAGGATAGTCTTTCTGGCCCATCGCTTGAATGGTATATGGGTTTGGAACCCGCTGCTGTGCGAACGTGGAAAGATCTCGCTGAAGCATTTGTTCTCCACTATCAGTATAATAGCGACTTGGCTCCCAACCGAGTTCAGCTTCAGAATCTCTCGCAGCGTAGCAATGAAAGCTTCAAGGAGTACGCCCAGCGGTGGCGTGAATTGGCTGCTCGGGTTCAACCGCCGATGGTTGAGCGTGAGTTGGTACAGATGTTCGTGGCTACTCTTCCCGGAGTCTATTATGAGAAGTTGGTTAGTGGCATGTCCGGGACATTCTCGGCCCTCATCACTTTGGGCGAGCATGTTGAAAATGGTATAAAGATCGGCAAGATTCAAGGCGAATCATCCTCATCTGGAGGAGCCAGCAAGAAACCTTATACTGGCAAACGCCGAGAGGGCGATGCCAGTGCTGTCTCTAATGCTAGGAGAAAGGGCAAAGGCCCTCAGTCTCAGATCGCTAGCATAAACATCCCAGCTGCTCCCCCTCAGCCGCAGCAGCAGCCTCAGCAACAGAATAATCCGGGATATAAGAAATATCAGCATCGGGGTCCCCTGGCAAACCGTCATTTGGAAACTCCTCCTATGTCGTATGCCCAGCTTCTGCAGACGTTGCTCCAGCTCCAACTGGTTCAGAAAAGGACGCTAGCTCCCTTGACAGGGGCACCACCACCCGGGTACGATGCTAATGCTACATGTGAATTTCATTCTGGGGCACCTGGCCATACAGTTGAGAACTGCAAAGCTTTTAAGCATAAGGTCCAGGACATGATTGACGCCAAGATAATAAATTTTTCTGACAACGTGCCCAATGTCACCAAGAATCCGATGCCTCATCATAGGGGGGGCGGAGTAAATGCTATTATCTCTGAAGAGAATCCAGACTTGCTGACTGATGTCAGAGATTTGAAAACGCCACTGAGTTTTGTTAAAGCTAAACTGCTGAAGAAAGGCTTCTTTCCCGGGTGTGGGGAATTTTGTATGGAATGTGCTGCACTTCCTGACGGGTGTGAGCAGTTGAGTGAAGGTATCCAGAGTCTGATGACCGAAGGTATTTTGCAGTTTAGTCGAAGCGTTGAGAATGCGTCAGGGGAAGTCGTGCTGAAGCAGGCGAACGAAGTTGCTACTATCACCATTCCTCGCCACCCTATCACCATTTCTGCACCTCGTCCTCCTACTATTACCATCACCAGGGCTGGACCAATCCCGTTCGAGAGTACCAATGCCGTGCCATGGCATTACGGCGCTGAAGTGTATTGTAATGGCCAGAAGGTAGAGATTGAGCCGCCCAGATCGACTGCGCAGAGTCTTGCTGAGGCCAGTGGTATCACCAGAAGTGGCAGAGTGTTCGCGCCGTCAGAGGGTGCGGCAGAGAAGGTAGTCCGGGCTGATGCTGCTGACAAAGGCAAAGGTAAAGCCGTTGAAGAGGTTCCTGCGGGGGCAGAAAAAGACTTGTTGGTTAAAGACGCAGAAGAGTTCATGCGACTGATCAGGAAAAGTGACTACAAGATTGTAGATCATCTTCACCAGACTCCGTCGAAGATCTCAATTCTCAACCTGTTGCTGTGTTCTGAAGCGCACCGCAACGCGTTGCTGAAAGTATTGAATGCTGCATACGTACCGCAGGAGATATCAGTTAACCAACTTGAGGAAGTGGTAGCCCATGTCAACGCTGGTAATGGGCTGGGTTTTACAGATTTGGAGCTGACGCCCAAGGGAAGAGATCACAACCATGCCTTGCACATCTCAATAGAGTGCAGGGGCACGATTATGTCACATGTCCTAGTAGATACGGGCTCCTCGCTGAATGTGCTTCCGAAGAAAGCACTAATGAAGTTGGATACCCGGGGACTGCTGTGCACGCCCAGTGATCTGGTCGTAAAGGCTTTTGACGGAACCAAACGCCACGTCTTTGGAGAATTGACCCTGCCGATTCAAGTCGGTCCAGAGACGTTTAATGCAGTGTTCTATATTATGGATATCATGCCCGCCTACAGTTGCCTCTTAGGTCGGCCGTGGATTCATTCCGCTGGTGCCGTAACGTCTACGTTGCATCAGAAACTTAAATATGCTGTTGGGGGCAGCATAGTGACAGTTTGCGGAGAGGAGGACATCATGGTAAGCCACCTGTCGTCCTTCAAGTATGTCGAAATGGATGGCGAGATCCATGAGACTCTTTGCCAGGCGTTTGAGACCGTCAAGGTGAAGGAGGTAGCTCCCATTGTTGCAGAGAAGCAGGAGGTGAACCTCTCTTCGTTTAAGGAAGCTAGAGCAGTTGTCGAAGCTGGTTCTACCCCAGGCTGGGGGCATGTCTTGGATATACCATTCAAACAAGATAAGTTTGGATTGGGATATTCTCCGGAAGCTGAAGCTTCAACTTCTTCTGGTAGCTCATCTCGTGGAAAGGGGCCGATCCTATTCACCAAAGGAGGAGTAATATTCGAAAGTGTCAACGCAGCGTCGGAGGACAGCGGAGACAGTGACTGTGATCTCGATGCCTGGATTCAACCGAGCAAACCAGGCGAGCGCCTTCACAACTGGACCATCAAGGAGATTATCGAGCTGACAAGTGAAGAGTAATGATTTGCTTTTTACAATCTTTTGTACAACCCTATGTCCTGCCCGGGGCATAGTGGTTTTACTGTCAGGGCCTTGTTGGATTATGTGTATACATTTTATCAATAAATAAAAAGGCGTTTTCTTCGTAATCAAATGTTGTGTTCTCTGTTATTCATATTTTACGTTTGTTTTGAAAAACAGCAAAATGGCAACGAGGTTCGTGCTAAACCTGCATATTCCTGCTTTAAACTTAACCCTTGTTATTGCAGGATCCACGTAACAGACGACATCGACTCTGGACCCTCTACGGCTCACTACGACTTTGATTGCCCGATCTATCAAGCCGAGGATGAGATTGATGAAGACGAAGACCTTCCGGAAGAATTGGCCCGCTTGTTGAAACAAGAGGAGAAGGTTATTCTGCCTCATGAGGAGGAGATTGAGATCATAAATCTGGGTTCTGAGGAGCTTATCAGGAATGTCAGAGTTGGGGCTGCGCTGCAGAATGATGTCAAGCATAGACTGGTCGAGATGCTTCGAGAGTATAGTGACGTCTTTGCTTGGTCGTATGAGGATATGCCCGGACTTGACACAGATATCGTGGTTCATCGCTTGCCGTTGCGAGAGGATTGCCCTCCAGTCAAGCAGAAGCTTAGGAGGACGAGACCAGACATGGCTGTAAAAATCAAAGAAGAGGTCCAGAAGCAGTTGGACGCAGGATTTCTAGCCGTCACCACCTACCCTCCGTGGGTCGCCAACATAGTGCCAGTACCGAAGAAGGACGGTAAGGTACGCATGTGCGTCGATTATCGGGATTTGAATAGGGCGAGCCCTAAGGATGATTTCCCGTTGCCTCATATCGATGTGTTGGTCGACAATACAGCCCAGTTTTCCGTGTTTTCGTTCATGGATGGCTTCTCCGGTTACAATCAGATTAAGATGGCACCGGAGGACATGGAGAAAACGACGTTTATTACCCCCTGGGGCACGTTTTGCTACAAGGTAATGCCCTTCGGTCTGAAGAACGCAGGGGCCACTTACCAGCGAGCAATGGTAACTTTGTTTCATGATATGATTCATCATGAGATCGAGGTCTATGTTGATGACATGATTGCAAAGTCCCAAACGGAGGAGGGGCATCTGGTCAATTTGCTGAAGCTGTTTGAAAGGCTTAGGAAGTTCAGGCTGAGGCTGAATCCTAACAAGTGCACTTTCGGAGTGCGATCCGGAAAGTTATTGGGGTTTATCGTTAGTGAACGAGGTATCGAAGTTGATCCTGCAAAAATAAAAGCTATCCAAGAGATGCCAGCGCCGAAAACAGAAAAAGAAGTTCGTGGTTTCTTGGGCCGAATAAACTACATTGCAAGGTTTATCTCCCAGCTCACGGCCACTTGTGAACCGATGTTCAAGTTGTTAAAGAAAAATCAGGCGATTACTTGGAATGAGGATTGCCAGAAGGCATTCGATAAGATAAAGCAGTATCTTCAAGAACCTCCAATCTTGATACCCCCAGTGGCTGGACGGCCATTAATCATGTACTTGACGGTTCTGGAGAATAGTATGGGGTGTGTTCTCGGTCAGCACGACGAGACGGGCAGAAAAGAGCATGCCATTTATTATCTGAGTAAAAAGTTCACTGAGTGTGAATCTCGATACTCGATGCTGGAGAAGACGTGTTGTGCATTAGCTTGGGCCGCCAAACGTCTACGACAGTATATGCTCAATCACACCACTATGCTAATTTCGAAGATGGATCCGATCAAGTACGTCTTCGAGAAGCAGGCTCTTTCGGGCAGGATTGCCAGATGGCAGATGGTGTTAACAGAATATGATATTCAGTACGTCTCTCAGAAAGCCATTAAGGGAAGCGTATTGTCTGATTACCTTGCAGAACAGCCGATCGAAGACTATCAGCCGATGAAGTTCGAGTTCCCTGACGAGGACATTATGTTTCTCAAAGCGAAGGATTGCGATGAGCCATTGCCCGATGAGGGGCCGGATAGGAAGTCTCAGTGGAAGTTGATATTCGACGGAGCAGTCAATTCCTATGGAAGTGGTATCGGGGCTATCATCACGACTCCTCACGGATCCCACATCCCGTTTACTGCGAGACTGACGTTTCCAGTTACCAACAACGAAGCCGAGTACGAAGCATGTATTATGGGTCTAGAAGAGGCAATTGATTTAAGAATCAAGAATCTAGACATATACGGTGACTCAGCGCTTGTGATCAATCAGATCAAAGGGGAGTGGGAAACTCGTCAACCGAATCTAGTGCCGTACATGAATTACGCCAGAAGGCTGCTTCCGTTCTTCGACCGAGTAGAACTTCATCACGTACCCCGGGCTGAAAATCAAATGGCTGATGCTTTAGCCACGTTGGCTTCTATGTATAAGGTCAATCTTTGGAATGAGGCTCCAAGCATTGTACTTTCGCGTCTTGACAGACCAGCATATGTGTTCGCAATCGAGGATGCCACTGACGGCAAGCCATGGTTCCACGACATCCAGACCTTCCTTATGACTAAGGAGTATCCGGCGGGTGCGTCAACCCAGGATAAGAAGACTCTGAGGAGGCTATCTGGAAACTTTTATCTCAACCCTGATGGAGTGCTGTATAGAAGAAACCACGATCTCGTGCTACTCAGATGTGTAGATGAGAAAGAGGCCAGTATGCTCATGGAGGAAGTCCATGAGGGCACATTTGGTACGCACGCCGGCGGGCATGCCATGACGAGGAAGATCCTGAGAGCAGGATATTACTGGTTGACTATGGAGTCGGATTGCTTCAGATTCGCGAGGAAATGTCATAAATGCCAGATTTATGCTGATAGAGTTCATGTGCCGCCGTGCCCCTTGAATGTCATGTCCTCCCCTTGGCCGTTCTCCATGTGGGGCATTGACATGATAGGCAAGATCGAGCCCACCGCGTCCAATGGTCATCGTTTTATTCTGGTAGCTATCGACTACTTCACCAAGTGGGTGGAGGCAGCCTCGTATGCTAATGTGACCAAGCAGGTGGTTGCTAAATTCATTAAGAGGGATATCATCTGTCGCTATGGAATTCCCGAGCGGATCATTACTGATAATGGTTCGAATTTGAATAACAAGATGATGAAGGAGCTGTGCCAGAGCTTCAAGATTGAACACCACAACTCATCTCCTTATCGGCCGAAGATGAATGGCGCCGTTGAAGCGGCCAACAAGAACATCAAGAAGATTGTTCAGAAGATGGTTGTGACGTATAAAGATTGGCACGAGATGCTGCCGTTTGCCTTGCACGGTTATCGTACGACGGTGCGTACGTCGACCGGGGCAACTCCTTTCTCCTTGGTGTACGGTATGGAAGCTGTCCTACCGCTAGAAGTGGAGATTCCCTCTTTGCGAGTTTTGGTTGATGTGAAGCTTGATGAGGCCGAATGGGTGACGAATCGCCTGAACCAGCTCAGCCTGATGGACGAGAAGAGGCTAGCATCGATTGCATTTGGTCGCCTGTACCAAAGCCGGATGAAGAAAGCTTATGATAAGAAGGTGCGTCCTCGAAGCTTTCAGACGGGTGATCTCGTCCTGAAGAAGATTCTTCCGCCACACTCCGATCACCGGGGCAAGTGGACTCCGAATTACGAAGGGCCGTATGTCGTCAGCAAGGTCTTCTCGGGAGGAGCTTTGTTGTTGTCCACGATGGATGGTGAAGATTTTGCATCCCCGGTGAACGCGGACGCAGTTAAAAAATACTTTGCTTGAAAGCGACCCGCTGGACAAAAAGAAAGAGTCCAGGCAAAAAAGGGGCATCCCGGCGAACCAAAAACAGAATAAAAGGTTCGGGCAAAAATTAGGGATATATTGAAAAAATGTACACCCGCGAAGTCGAAAACCTACACTGGGCGGCTTCGGCAAAAAAGGGTATCCCGGTGAACTGAAAACCCGGAAGGGCGGTTCACGCAAAAGTTAGGGATTTGAATAAGCAAATGACTGCGTTCCGCGTATGGACTTTCATTGTTTAGTGGTTCGGAAGACCTGAGGGCCGTTTATCTGAATCAATCTCTTCCAAAGCTGAAGCGTCGGAGAAGTATCGAAGTCGAGTGGGTCTTAGAGGGATCAACTCATGGTGTTCGTCTACGCCTCGATTGCCGACATTTGTATATACTGATGTATATTTATGTTTTCTTTTTTGCGCGGCTTCCTCATTCCAGGAGCTTGCCTCTGTTGTAAAAGATTTTTGCCCATTCAGGGGTTCACCATCAATAAAATGCACATTATTCAGCAATTCTACTTGTCTGTTTTGCATTTATCTGTTTTGTTTGCGAATGATAACGCCGATGTGTTTTTTTGATAAAATGCGCATACATAAACCTGCGGGCCTAAGCCCATTGATTGTTGAAACAATTAACTAACTGAACATTGTCACGAGATAATAACCCTGATAGGCCCCTTTGAGGAGGGTATCTTGTCTGTTTGTTTGTGTCGTTGCAGGTATAGCACCCGTCAGAAGATGTGTCGTGCGTATCCCCGAAGCAGGATGAGTCCTCCTTCTTCAGCAGAGTTCAGTGATCTCTCCTCCGCGGAATCAGAATCAGATAGTGAGCATTGATATGTCTTCCCCAGGTAGAGGTGATTCTCTTCCCTAAGCAGACGCATCCTGAAGGAACGTCACCTCATCAGCTGAGTTAAGCGCCGAAGAATGATTGAGTACCGTAGCTCGTTTTTCCCCAGCACCGGGTCACAAGTGCAGAGTTCATAGAAGTGTTCGGGAGCTGAAGCTCGTGTTTCCCCAGTAAAGTCGCTGAAGCAGGATTTTCCCCCGCACCGGGTCACGAGTGCAGGTTTCGCAGGAAGCTAGTCGTATGCCGAAGTATGCAGTAACTGATGGTGCCAGACTGAAGTCTCCAGCAGAATTGAGATTCCCCATCAGAGCCGCATTCTCTCCTGAAGTTGGACGATTCCTTCTTCCCCCAGTAGAGTGTTGGAACAGCTGATGTTGTATTCCCCGGCAGAGTTGTACTCTCCCCCGAAGTCAGATGATTCTTTCTTCCCCAGCAGAATTGAAATTCCCCATCAGGGTCGTACTCTTCAGTGAAGTAGAATGATTTCTCTCCCCGGCTGAGTCCGCAGAAAAGCAGAATCCTTGGAAGTTGATCAGGTCATGATCAATTTTCCCCAGCAAAGCGTGGGGCAGCTGATGTTGTATTCCCCCAGAGTCGTACTCTATCCAGCGAAGCAGAACGATTTCTCCTTCCTCAGCCAAGTTTGCAGATGTCCAAGAGATCCGAATCCTTGGAAGTTGATCAGATCATGATTGGTTTTTCCCCAGTGGAGTGTTGAACAGCTGAAGTTGGTTCCCCACGGAATGGTTATCCCCAGAAGAGTAGCTGAGACGGCCGCGCAGTTCATTCTCGTGATTGATATCAGCAGATCCAAGTTCTCGTAGAGCTTCATCCCCTGCCGCAGTCAGCTGAAGTTGTTCCCCTGCAGCAGTTCGCGGAAGATCAGTTCCCCAGACAGAGCCTGATTGATATTGGCGTGCTCAAGTTCTCCTCAGCAGGATGATTCCTCTATCTGAGCAGTTCTTTTTCCTTGACAGGAGGATTTCCCCCTTCGGCATTTATGTTGCTGACGGGATCGCATCGTTATGCATGATTGCATAGCATTTAAACACTGCATAGCATTTTAACACGGCATAGCATTGTGCATGATTGCATGGCATTTAGCATAAATACATATCATTCTCATATGGGGCGTAGTGCAGAAGCATACACATCATAATGAATTTTCCCAAGAGTCAGATTGGGGCAAGTTGAATTGCACTGGGGCAAGTTGTTCATACGGGTTGGCTCACCCCAGCAAGAGTTGAGTGTCGAGGAATCGTGTCATTACCCTACCAAAAAACCTGAACCTTCTGAAGAAGCCTTGCTGCCGTTGGATTGTTATCCTACAGCCTAAACTTGTTACTTACCGTGTAACCAAAGTCATTTCCAAAGCCCAGTTCTCGCTTGGAAAACCTCCAGAATACCAGTTCTCGTCTGGTGCGTGTCAGCTTTTAAACCAGTTCACGTCTGGTTACCTTTTCCTCGACCCACTGTTTAACCAGTTCTCGTCTGGCCAACGCAGTTTTAAAGCCAGTTCTCATCTAGCAAACTAGAAATCAGTTCCCGTCTGATATCCAAAACCTAAAAGTCAGTTCTCGTCTGACAACTTAAACCCTTTTGCCACCAGTTCTCGTCTGGTAGTCTATCCTTGAATGCTAGTTCTCGTCTAGTATTTCCCTTTCAAATCCACTTTTCTTGGTAACCAGAAATAAATCCCTATCACCATAAACCCTTATCCCTAAACTAGAAAAAGCCTAACTGTACCTGGCCCGATATTCCCGGTGACATGTGCTATCACGTTCCCTGACACGAGGCTCGAATGATCTCAGTTCTCCATGATTGGTGTTCTACATTCCCTTAGGGGGTGATGTTGTTAAATCAGGAAATTTTCTTCAGCAGAGATGTGCAGTTAAGATCGACTCTCTTCAGCTGTTTGAGATTGCAGCAAGTTGAGATGGCACTTGTCCTTTGTCAGAATAGGGTCAAGATTATCCTCAGCAGGTCGAGATTGATATCCTCGACAGAGTGTAGCCATCCCCGACAGATTGATTGTACATTCCCAACGGTAGGATCAAAGTTCTCCCTGACAAGCGGATTTGGGTTTATTTCCCCAGCACTGGGTCAGGGTGCAGTTTCTCGTAGGAGACTATTCGCAAGCATTCAGCCCTCGATAATCCAGACTGAAGTCTCCAGCGGAATTGAAATCCCCCACAAAGTGGTACTCTCCCCGGTAAGCAGGATGATTCCTTCTTCCCCAGCCGAGATGGCAATTCCCCAAGAGAGTCAAGTCCTTGGAAGCCGTTGAGGCCACGATTGGTTTTCCCCAGTAGAGTGTTGAATAGTTGATGCTGTATTTCCCCACCGGAGTCGTTATCTCCCAGAAAGTTTTGCCGCAAAGGCCGTGCAGTTTATTTCTGCAATTGACATCGTTTTCCTCAGCAGTTGTGGTTCGTACACCTAGATGAGCAGGTCCAGGTTCTCGTAGAACTTTGTTCCCCTACAGCAGTCGACTGAAGTTCATTCCCCAGGCGGAATCCAATTGAGATTGGTGTGACTTCTTCTCCTCGGCGGGATGATTCCTTCCTCCACCAGAGTGGTTCTTTCTCCTTGACAGGAGGATTCTCCCGTCAACATTTATTTTGCTGATGGGGTGATAGCATTTTGCATGATTGCATAGCATTTACCCTAAATGCGTAGCATTTACACCGTGTGGAGCTTTACGCCATTGTCAAAGCATATGCATACAAAAGATGAGCTAGGGCGTTACCGTTCTTGTTTTGCAGGTGTTCCTCCACAGAATGGTTTGATCAAGATGATTCTTGAATTCCCCAGCGAAGTTATTTGTCCAAGATTATTCTTAAAATTCCCAGTGAAGTCGCCAGAGTTGGTTGCTCAAGTTGATGCTTAGAGTCCCCGACAGAGTGTTTGCTCAGGATGATTCCTGAAATCTCCAGCAGAGTTATTGGTTAAGGATGATTCTTGAAGTCCCCGACGGAGTTATTTGTCCAAGATGGTTCTTGAAGTCCTCAGCAGAGTTGATTCACCCAGAATGATTTCCGAATCCCCGAAGCAGAGTTACTTGATAGTCCTCCAGAAGTCCCCAGTGGAGATGTGTCATCCCCAACAGGTTTTTGAACAGAGAAGTTGAAATTTCCCTTGAAGACTTACTGAGGAAGTCCAACTGCAATGTCGAAGCAGTTATCTCAACTGACACGGAGTGCCTAACGGCAGAAGATTGTATATCCCTATTGACCCGTGAATAACTGGTGATCCCTTATTGACTTACTGATGAAGTCCGACAAAGATGTTATCGACGTGCCTAGCGACACGATGAGTCCATAGGTGACGATAAGGAATTCTTCTGCAGTGGCACAGAATGTCTGACGGCATAATCAACCATTCATTACCAGTTACCGTGTAACCGGTGACCCCTTGATGACTTGAGGACGAAGATCTACAGCAAAATCAGATGATCATCCTGACGGAGACTTAAGATTAGACCTTTCACCGGTTATCGTGTGACCAATTCCCCAGCAGAGTTGTCGTGCAACTGTCATGCTCAGTTTTTGAAGATGTTCCTAACAATCAGAGTATTTTTTACCTGTGCGTGGTTGGCAAATCATCAGTTACCGCGTAACCGGTGATCCTTTGATAATTCGAGGATGCAATGGTATCAGATAAATCAGAGAATCATCCTGACGAAGGTTCAGATCAGTATTTCTCCAGCTAGTTGCCGTGCAGCTATGATTTCAGTTTTCGAAGGATTTGTCCCATCAGAGTACCGTGTACTTGTGCAGTTGGCAAATTTCTGGGTTCTTCTTTTATATTCAACCGTCTTCTACCTTTGAATGCTTGAAAGTCGTTCGCTTCTCAACCCTTCAGGTCCAAGCTGTTTGAATAGGGGCAGCTGTTGCACCCCAAAATTTGACCAACTGCTTATCGCAATTTGACTCATGTTTCGACTCATTTCATTTGCATTTGCATACCGTGCACATTGCATTTTTTCAGTCAGATTGACTTTATCGGAATTACAGCCCTCCCCTGACGTTTCAGGCAGCTTCATACCATTTCGAGTACGAGGACGTATGTTGAGAATTGGTGCTCGTCCTGGTGTTTTCAGCTCTCGCTGTGGTTTTTTAGGACATCTCGATGTCCGGTTTTTACCGCTTATTTCGCTGTGTTCGCGTATCTGTTTTCTAATCGATTTAATCGGCTTCCTCGCATTTTTTTAGATTTTTCCCTTTATTTCCTAGAATTTTAAATGAATTTTAATTGTTTCTTTAGGATTTATTAAATAGATTTTATATGTTAATTGTTTTTAGATATTAATAGATAGTTTTTTAATAGATATTAAATAGCTTTTCCTAGAATTTTAAATGATTTTTAATAGGATAATTCCTTTTCTAGGATTTTTTAAATAGGTTTAATAGATCTTTTTCTATTTTTTTAATAAGGGTTAGGAATTAATAGAGTTTGTTAGAGTTTAATTTCTTTTAGAATTAATTCATAGAGATTTATTAGAGTTTAATAGTTTAGATATAGTTGATTAGTGTTGCACCCCAAAATTTGACCAACATTTATTCATTCATGGAATGTTTGAAAGTTGATACCTTCATCAGAAAGTTCAAAAGATCCTCAGAGGAATTGGTTGAAACCAAAGTTGTGTGTCTCATAACTTGAGAGTTGTGGGTGTTTCTCAGATGATTCTGAGACTTTGAGAAAGAACTAGATGTTTTTAGAAAGCCTATGAGATGTCTTGATAGCCTTCATGAAGCCCAGAGAAGTCATTATGTAAGAATTCAGAAGATTCAACCATGAATGGTAGAATTAGGGTTTTGACTGGGTCAACCCTAGGTCAACTGATGATTTGGAGAAGGTTGAGACTTAATCCAAGGGCCATGAGATCATGGAATGATGCATAGAGATTATATAAAGATGATTCCTAGACCAACTCATCATGATTGAGGAGTTTGAGAAGTTTTGAGTTAGGGTTTCTGAGGATTGTCAGTGAAAAAACCCTAATTTGATCCCTATCTTCCAGGCAGTTTTAGCACTAGATGTGTTTGATATCTCATTTTCCCCACAACATGAATGTTTTAGAGCTTCTTCTTAGCTTTAATTTGAGTGGTGGAAGTCCTTGATAGGAGTTACAGAGCTCAAGTTATGGTTTTGACAAATTACAGGTCAGTTGATGTGTGTGAATCTGGGTCCTTGAAAGTCACCCAACTTCCAGACAACTTTTGCCCTAGTAGGTTGATTCCTATGGTTTCTTGGTCAACATGAATGTTGAAGAGGATCTTCTTAGCTTTAATTTGAGTGGTAGAAGTCCTTGATTGGATTTGTGGAACTCAAGTTATGGTTTGAGCAAGGCAGGGGTATTTTGGTCATTTGTCAGTTATAGGTCATTTTAGCCAATGCCTAAAACTCCTATTTCCAAGCCTCAAATGGAAAAACTCAAAACATGAAAGTTGCTCAAAATGTGATTTTAAGTCTAGAAAGAAGGTCACAAATTGTTGAAAAAGCTCATAGCACAAGATTCCATGATTGGTCAAAAATGAACTAAAAATGACTTATAACTTTGAAAAGTTGAAATTGAAAAGTGTTTTGGAAGATCTACAAATCCAAAATAGGTCATCCAATATATCATTTTGATTGGAAAAAACATTTTGAGAAGATTGGTTTAAGTAGAATTTTCATTTGAGGCTTAAAAAATGAGCTTCCTTTGGAAATTTGTTACTTAAGAAAGAAGGCAATGTTAGAAAACCCTACACAAGCCAAGAATGCACTTGTTTTTCACACATTCCTTCTTAATAACTCATGTAAGGGTATTTTAAGTCAAAATAACAAGGCATGGCATATGAGATGACCATTATGGAATATCATGGAACTTTCAAGAAACTTCCACACCCTTCTAGATGAATCTAGAAGCATCCACTCAATCAATATTTAAAGAGGGCATCAAAGAGTGATGAGAGGTTGGTGAAACTTGAGCCAAGTCAGAGGAGAGAGAGAAGTGCATAGCCATTGGAGGGATTTCTTCAAGTTGAAGCAAGTTGAGATATCTTGCACTACCAGCCATCTCCTTCATCACCATTGCAAACAGAATACTGAGAATCATTCAAGGACCATCTGCAAGCAATTCCAAGGCTGGGAACCTCCTCTACACCACTGCACCATAACCCTTTGACAGGTTTCTTCTTCACTTTATACCTCCTTAATTATGCAGCTTCAATTAGTTTCTTAAGCATAGACATGATGTACTAGGCTAGATGATTCTTCCCCATGAGTTACAGCCTGTTCCATGAGGTTCCATGGCAGGTGTTTGAAACTTTGATTTTCAAGAACTATGTAGATTGTTAGTTTTAATCATCAAGAATTAGTGTGCATTAGTTAGGGTAATGTGTAGAGCATCTGTTAATCATTAGGTTGAAGTTTGGTGAAGTTTGATAGCAGTTGGATATGGTGGTGCCATGGTGTTGGTGCTTTCGGTTAGAGCAATCTAGGAAGAATTAAGGAAAAGTGAACGTAGGGTTGTGTAGGGCTTGAGACGTAGATGAGTTTTCATGTTGGAGTCGTGTGGAGCCGTGGCCTGTGGAGTGAGCTAGAGAGGCTCGAAAGTGTGATTGCATGAGAGAGGGTTCTGCAAAACCCTAGTTTGATGAAGACGATGAGGGAGCGCCGTTGGATCAAGTCCAATGTTTGACAAATTCACCTAATCTAACGGTCGCGCGCGTGTCTGAGAAAAGAGAGGGAAGATTAAAATTGTATGAAACGCGTCGTTTCATTAATAAGCCATTCTGGGCTTATTTTCTATTCCCACCCCCCTTTTATTTCTGGCCCAATATTTTTAACTGGCACGAATTACTTTTCATACCCCCCTCCTTTCATTTAGTTTAAATTCTTTTACATTTCTTCTTTTATTTTTCTGATTTGTAAAATTCATAAAAAATAGTTAAAAAATGATTTTTAATTTCTTCTTTTTTCTATGAGTAGATTAAAATGAGTAGAAAATTATGAAAATAAAATTGGGATTTTATTTTTATGTTTGATATTTTTATTAGATTTTTCAATTAAATAGCTTTTTAATTGTTTCATTTTGATATTTGATTTTGTAGGAATTGTTTTAGTACTTTCCATTAATCTTTTTTACCCATTCTTTTTGGTGCAATTAGATGATTAGTCATACTTCCCCATAGGATTTTTTCTAGATTTTTTAGAATTAATCTTGATTAGTTTAATTAGGGTTGACTTAGGATAGTCTAATTAGGGTTTAGAATTGTGTTTAGGTGATGAATCATTTTCTTGGATTGAGTTTTATCTTGATTTTTAGGTAGAAGCCTTTGTAGATGTTATGAGTAGGTGTTGAGGACCCTTATGAATATTTGTTAAATTTTCTCCCCATTAGTTTAGTATTTTTAGGCATTATCTGAAGATTGCCTGATAATGTGATTTGTTCAGTGGGTTATCTGTTCATCTGTGGGGTTGCCTTGAGGATATTGATGGTGAGCATCATGAAGAGGAGCTTGTAGACCAAGATGCAGAGACCCAGAGCTGGTCTCATCTCCTGTCTGTGAGGTTTGAGAGCCTGAAGTTTGAAGGAAGTTCATGGTACTTTCCTGAGGAAGGCACTATGAATGACTTTCATCCTTCCTTCTCACCTCTTTCTTAAGTATCCAATGATGTTGGAGCCAACTTGTGAGTTTAATTTCTCCTGAGGAGGAATGTAAACTGATCACTTGTTGTTGAGCCACATGGGATGCAACTCCTAAGTGGAAGCCTCCTAGTACTTTCCTGAGGAAAGTCCTATGGGTCCATTCACTTAGTTCCACTAGTTTGCCTAGGATTTCTCAAGTATCCAATGATGTTGGAGCCAACTTGTGAGTTTAATTTCTCCTGAGGAGGAATGTAAACTGATCACATGTTGTTGAGCCACATGGGATACAACTCCTAAGTGGAAGCCTCCTAGTACTTTCCTGAGGAAGGTCCTATGGGTCTATTCACTTAGCTCCACTAGTTCAGATAGGATTTCCTAAATATCCAGTGATGTTGGAGCCTGCTTGTGAGTTTAATCTCTCCCGAGGAGGGATGTAAACTGATCACAGTGGTTGAGCCACATAGGGTATGACTCCTGAGTATACACCTCCTAGTGCTTTCCTGAGGAAGACACTATGAGCTTGCTTGCTTAGCTCCCTTTCTTTGGTAAGCTTATTCTGAAGCTTGAAGACTGGGAATGATTGCTCCTGTTTAGGGTTGTGCTTGAGAGCTTTGCTTAGGTTTGTTTAGATCCTGTGATTAGGGTCACTATTAGAGAGTAGATGATTCTTTCTCATGTGGGTTGTTTGCTTGATAGCACTTATTTCTCTTATCTGCTTTGCTTGATAGCATGTTGTTGATCTTCAGTATGATTACTGGTATTTCATGACTGGCTTGAGGTTGAGATGAGCTTGTGGAGGCTGAAACCCCACACACATTTCCTCCCTCACTTGCATTGCATGCATTTTACTGTTAAAGCTGATGCTTTTGTCTGTTTTGGTGTATCATTGACATGATCCCTTAGGACTCTTATTTCCTTTGATGAGGATTTGATGATAGACTTTTAGGTTGAAACCCATGCATGATAACATCTAGGAGTTCCCTGTTCAAACCTCAACCATAGGATGAATCCATGGCATGATAACAGTAGGACTTGATAGTCTCCCTCCTAGTTGAGCTGTTTCCTGTAGTTTCCCGAACTACGTTTGCTCTGATCTTTCATACCAGATGAAAGTACGTAGGCATAGGATGCGATATCCTAGCGAGCAACCTTCCCCATCAACCTTTCCCCGTAGTTAGCCGAACTACGTTGACTCTGATTTCTCATTCTCTGATGAGAATACGTAGGCATAAAGTGCGACGCTTTGCCGAGTCATTTTTCTTTTCTTTTTCAGCCAGCCTTGATAGGTAGATAGATTATAACCAACCCGTCCAAGTAAACAAACAAGCGAGGATCCCGTCGAGTACGACGGACGTGAGGGGTGCTAATACCTTCCCCTTGCGTAACCGACTCCCGAACCCAGACAATGGTTGCGATGACCTTGTCTTACCCTTTTTCGTCAGGTTTTTCCGATCGTTTCCTTTCCCGCTCTGAGGGATAAATAACGAAAGGTGGCGACTCTTCTGTCATGCCGGCACCTTATTTTCGCGCAAGCGACAATTAGGATATTAATTAGTTTAGTGTAATCAATAGTTTAAGTGCCAGCTTTAATTCATTTTCGTATTAATTAATCATTAGGTGCAATCATTAGATCTAAGTGAGTCATTAATCCTTTAATTAGTGTCATTAATTCAGACTTAATCCAATTTTCGTGGGCCATGTGTCAGTTCTGAGGCCCAGTTTCAAGTTCAAATCGCTGCCACTTGTCGTATAAAGAGGGATCCCACGTTCCGCTTTCTCTCTCCGCCACTTCACCCTTCTGCATGTCCCCACTTCCCTGACACCTCATCCCACAGGTGGCTTCCATGCATCCCCTCTCTCCCACACGTGTCTCATCCTCCTCCGTCTTCCCCCCTCATCGCTGGCCATGCAAGCGCCGAAGGTCAGCCGCAACTATCACCGGAGCCACCGCAACCGTCGCTGGAGGCTCGCCAGGAACTGCAAATTATCAGACATTCATCTTCTTCATCCATCATTTTCGTCCAACTACTCGCCGAAAACTGCAGAAGCTTCACCAGAAAATTCATCCCAGCACCGAAACCTTCATCCAACCTCCATCCGCTTTCCAGTTTTTTGCAAGATTCACCAACAACTTCATCTACTCGTCACCGGACCTTCATCGAAATTCCCAGAAATCCCTCAGAACCTCAAGAACACTTAACCTTCTCACGATTTCTTCAAGATATCCATTCAAGATCCACCGTCCGATCATCATCCTCATCGTATGTTCGTCCAAATCTCCAGAACTTTCTTCAAATCTTCAGAACTTCAACAACCTTCATCCAAGATTCGTCTTTGTAACCTTTGCATCAATAAGCATCATCAATCTTCAATCGAATCTCCAGATCTTCATCAGATCTTCAAATGTTTAAAGTTATCAAGAACTTCATCGATCATGATAACTATCCTTCAAATCATCACACGAAATTCATCGAGTTTCCAGATCTATTCAGCAATCTTCAAGATTCAGTTCATCCATTCAACACGTTTTTTAGAATTTCCAGAAACCTCAAGAACGAACGACGCCTTCAGATCTTCATCAGCGATCTTCAAGAGACTCGTACATGTATCCAAATTTCCAGAAATCTTTCAAGATCTTCAACGAGAAACATGCAAGCCACGGATTAAGTTGTTTTCAGAGATTTGCAATAATTTTGTTGTTCTAGTTTGTTCATTTGTGTTGTAAGTTGTGAAATGAAAGTTGAAGATGATAGAAACTGAAATATTATGAGAGAGGTTGAAGTGTGAAAGAGACGAAGGTGATAAAAGTTGAGACGGAGATGGTGAAACGAGAGAGAGGTTGAGAGGAGGTGAGGTGATGGTGACGGCGGCGGGTGAAGTGAGAAGAGAAAGATTAGGGTTCAGAAGAGTGGGAGAAGGGAGAAGGCTTGTGGGTGGAGATTGGGCCTCAAGCCCAACGGGTGTTTGGAGCTACACCCTCAGTTTCCTAATGGACCCCTGGTCCACACGTTTTTTTGGTTGTGTTTTTTTGTGATTGTAGCGGGCTGAGGCCCAATTCATCTTTTCTGACTCACACACCCAATTCTTGAGCGAACCCCCCCCCCCCTGATGGAATTTTGGAAGTTACTGGGCTGGGCCCAAACGTTTGGTTTGCTTCTGCCTGCGCCCAGTCTACCTGGTGCACCCCCCTGGGCCCTTAGTTTTATTTTGTTTTATTTTTCTGAATGTATTGTGGGCTGGGCCCTGTTTTTTCTGCTTTACCCCCATTTTTTCAGGATGTACCCCCCTCCCCTTTGCAATTTAATTTTCTTGTATTGGATGAATGATTGTAATAGATATAGTTCTATTTTTCTTTAGGATTATAGTTTTATTTTCCTAGGACATTAATGCATAGTTTTTTTATATAGAATTTATATTCTATTATTTTTAGCATATTATAGGATATTATAGATTTAATATAGAATTTTATTCTAGTTTTCCTTATAGAATATTATAGATTTTAATATAGAACTTCTATTTTCTTTAGGATATTAGGGATTTTAGATAGAATTGTTTTTTATGCTATTTTCCATTATGCACTTCCTTTTAATATTTCTTTAGAATATTTTCTAGTAGAATTTAATTGCCGTATATTTAGGAGTAGCATTTTATTTCCATTTTGTCGTTGGATTTCTCTCCTATTTTCGTTTCTTATCTTCAATGTTATTTTTGGCTGGCCGTGTGGCATGATTCAATTGGAGAATGATTTTCGATATCATTTCTCTATCTTGTCTTGGACACGGATATCAATACGCTACCTCTGAGAGTTTGATTTATCGTATAGGTCAAACCATGACGGTCTAAGCGTTACATTGTTCCTGATTCGAGCTTCCTCATCAAGGATCCAGAGAGGAGAAGATTGGAATGGAGCTTGCGCACATGTCAGGAGCCAACGAAGCTGCTTCGTTCAACATCATCTTTCTTATTCACTTCTTCAGGCAACCGTCGAGTGTTTTGAGCTGCATCGTTAGACACGTAGGAAATGATAGTTGAGGATTTTCTTCTCAGTTGTCTAGGATGTTTAGTATGGTACCCTTTGGGTGACATGCGACGCATTCGCTCCTACGCCTTAGGTTCTTGCGTGTGCGTCCCGAGTTCCTTCCCGTTTAGGCGTAGGCCTGCTTCCTCTTTGTTCTCGCCCCCGTGCGATTGAAACCCTTTTCTCTCGTTGCCGTGTGATTGAGACCCCTTCTCTTGCCCCTGTGCAATCGAGACTCGTTTTCCCGTCGAACTACGTTTGCTCTGATCTCTCGTGCCGGACGAGAGTACGTAGGCATAGGATGCGACATCCTAGCGAGCTACCTCCCTCCCTTTTCCCGTTTCCCCGTTTTGCTGTAGTTAGCTGAACTACAACTGCTCTAATTTCTTGTACCAGACGAGAATATGTAGGCATAGGATGCGATATCCTAGCGAGTACACTAACAACTAACTTCTTTGTTCTCTCGCTGCCGTGCGATCGAGACTTTCCCGCTAACGACTGATGTTCCCTTTCTCTTGCCCGAGTGCAATCGAGAACAGACCGTATTTCTAGTTCTCGTAGGTCCCCGTACCTCTAAACCCGATATACTACGTCCGTTCTACTGCAAACACGTAACGCCTAAGTCTCCAATGGTCGAGCAACATACACCTAACTGCTAGAATGCATACGCTAGTATCGCCAATCCTTTCTCTCACCCCCGTGTGATCGAGAACTCCCTGTCTAGCCGTATTATCCCAAACTACGTAAGCTCTGATCTCTCATTCCTGTTGAGAGTACGTAGGCACAATACTGATGTATTGGCGAGCCACCTTCCCCGTACCCCGTAGTTAGGCGAACTACATTGACTATGATTTCTCATTCTCTGATGAGAATACGTAGGCATAAAGTGTGACGCTTTGCTGAGTCATTTTCTTTTCTTTTTCAGACCAGCCTTGATAGGTAGATAGTAAACAAACCCGTCAGTTAAACACAACAAGAGTGGATCCCATCGAGTACGATGGACGTGAGGGGTGCTAATACCTTCCCCTTGCATAACTGACTCTCGAACCCAGACAACGGTTGCGATGACCTTGTCTTATACCTTTCCGTCAGGTTTTTCCGATCTTTTCCTTTCCCGTTCTGAGGGATAAATAATGAAAGGTGGCGACTCTTCTGTTTTGCCGGAACCTTATTTTCACGGTAGCGACATTAGGTTGGCGTAAAAAGTTAAAGCCAAGCAGAAATTGGCTATTTTAGATGTCGACATACTCTCCTGGACTCAACAGATGAGTTGGTTGCGACTGAAGTTAGAAGCAGCGCAAGAAGAGATGGCCAAATTGGTATCCCCTTATTTGGATTTTTTAGAAAAATATCTATACGAGGCTTCTGATACTGGCTTGGAATGATTCAAGGCTGCTAAGCAATTAGAGGCCGAAGTAGCAAAATTGAAAGCCTTGGACCAACAGATCGATCGAAAATTCAACTGTACCAAAGCTTGTTTTGAGAAGTTGAGAGAAAAGATGATTTTTATAGTTTGAAATTTTGTTTAGGTTTGGACTTGTAATACCTCTTCTATTTTCCGTTTCTTTTGGCCTTGTATTATTTGTCATTTTCGTCGTTTTTGTAATATTGTCTTTTGGCCAAATCAATGATATTTTAAGTACTATTTCCCTTTTTTAATATTGATTTCCTAAAGCATAGGCTTATATATTTTTAAGTATTTCCCATTTATTCGCAACATTCGATTATCAGAGTTTAACTTCTTAATTTCGTACACATTATTGAAAAAACAAGATTAATTTTGAAAGGTCCTTCCTAATTTGGTGACCATTTTCCCAAAGTTTTATCTTTCTTGTCGAAGGGAAGTATAACCTTTCAGACATAATCTCCAATAGAGAAAACTTTGGACTTAGCCTTTTTGTTATAAGTTTCAGTTATTCTCTTCTTTTAGCTCATCAAGACATCTAAAGCAAGTAGCCTTTTTCATCCAGGTCAACCAATTCATCCATCATCATACTCAAAAAATTGTCGGATGGAATTTTGTTTTTCCTTTTAATTCTTACCGACTGTAAGTATATCTCTGCAGGTATAACTGCATCATGGCCAAATGTGAGTCGAAAAGGTGTAGCATTGATGGCTTATTTGGGCGGGGTTTTGCAAGCCTAAAGTTCTTGATTCAAAGTTGTATGTGAACTTCTTGGATTTTTGCCTATGAGTTTTTTTATCAAGCTTATGATAACTTTATTTGTAGCCCTAACTTGGTCATTAGCTTGTGCATAATAAGGGGTCAACGTTAGGAATTTGATCCCTGTCTCTACAGCAAATTCCATTACCTTTCTGCCAACGAATATTGAACCTTGGTCAGTTGTTATGGTTTCAAGAGTCCCATATTTGCACATGATATAACTTTGTATGAAGTCAATCACTGTATCTTGGTTGACATTGGCCAAAGGCACCGCCTCTACCCATTTCATAAAGTAGTATATGGCAACTAGGACATATCTATGGCTTTTGGAGGATGCTTATTTGATTTCACATATTTGGTCTAACGCCCATCCCATGAACGACCATGGCTTAATGATTGAATGTAATTCATTGGCAGACACATATTGTATTCCTCCATGTTTTTGAAACTCTTAACATCCTCAAGCTATCTCAATGCAATCTTTCAACATGGTGGGCCAGTATATCCCCTGTTGACACAAAAACCATTTCATTTTATGGCCTATTTGGTGAGCGCCACATGATCCGCGGTGAGTATCAAAAATTGTCAAGTAGGGTTCGCTCTCACTAATGGACTTGAGCAACATGTAACTTAACACTTTATATTTCATTTTTTGATCTGTTGCTCCTGTTGGGTTTCTAAGGAACTCAAAATTTCCCTTCGCCAATCGTCATTTGCTATGTTGTCGATGGCAAAAGTTTCAAAATTTTCACAAAATTCTGGTAACTCCTCTGCCCCCACCAGTTTTGGCATTGACAACTCAGGTCGGATAATGCTAGTCGACACCATTTTTTCGTTCACTTCAGTCAAACTCTTTAATTTTCTCTTGGCTACCTTGTAGCCTGAGGCTACTCAACCAAATTGTTGGCCTTTTGGTTATGTATCGTGGTACATGTTCAATATCCACAGTTTCAAATCGTTTAAGCATTAAATTTACCTTGACGAAGTATATTAATAGATTATTTTTAATACATTTTTATTCCCTTGTTAAGTGTTTAATTACCAATTCAGAGTCACCCTTAATCTCGACTCTAGTTGCCCTAAAGTCTAATAGTATTGTAAGACCTGTAATCAAGGTTTCACATTTAGCCTCATTATTGGTACAATGGTCGTTGATCTTGAACTTATACATAGTAGTAATTTCTTCCAGGGGCATGATGAAAATCCCCACACATGTTCCCTTGGAATGAGTGGAACCATCAAAATATAGTTTCCATGTTGAGAACTCGACATAGTTCTGCACTAAGGGCACATAAGTTAAAGGTTATTCAGTCAGGGCTAATACTTATTTTCCAACTCTACTATGTAAAATTGGTTTTCGATATCATATGCTTAATTATGTCGAAGTGTGAATAAACAAACACATCTGAAGATTTTATATAATGACAGATTTTGGTACAATAAAAGTATAAAGATAAACATAATTTTTCTACCTTAGTGTATCTAGTCTCAACACCATTCATGATTCGACTTAAATAATATACAACCCTTTCGGTACCATCATCATCTTCTTGGGCTAACATACTTCCAATTTTCGACTCAGATGCAACAACGTACATCTTCATGGCTTTGTTCCTCATGGGAGGTAACAACATTTGAGGCTTCGACAGGTACCTATTAATCTCATCGAAGGCTTGTTGGTGTTTTGGTCCTCACCTGAAATGTTCTTCTTTCTTTAACCGTAATAACAATGAGAATGCTTTTTCCCCGCCACTTAGATTCGGAAAAAAATCTCGTTAGAAGTTTTATTTTTCCTAACAAGGATTGAAGATGTTTTTTGCTGGTTGAAAACTCAATACTTTGTATGGCTTTTATCATGTTTGATTTTATCTATATGCCCTTCTTATGGACGACACAGCTAAAAAAATCCCCTGCATGAACACAAAAAGCACATTTTAACGAATTCATTTTAAGCCCATGTTTCCTTATTCTTTCGAGCGATTGTCGAAGGTGGTCGAGGTGACCATCCTTAGATGAAGATTTGATAATAATGTCATCAGTGTACACTTGAATGAATGTTTCAACAAAGTCATGAAACACTGAGTACATTACTCTCTAGTAAGTAGAACCAATGTTCTTTAGGCCGAAAGGAATCATTACCAATTTGTATGTGTTCAAGGCCCCCAGGCATCGAAACTCCA
The DNA here is from genome assembly GCA_963859935.3 of Lathyrus sativus. Lineage (NCBI taxonomy): Eukaryota > Viridiplantae > Streptophyta > Magnoliopsida > Fabales > Fabaceae > Lathyrus > Lathyrus sativus. The sequence continues at coordinate 611,458,215 of OZ012739.1, forward strand.
TTTCTGTTATGTCTTCATATGCAATGAAAATCTGGTTGTAACTAAAGTATCCATCGAGGAGACTCAGATACTCGAATCTAGCCGCAAAATCGACCAACATCTCAGCCAATGGAATTTGATATTTATCTTTATGAGTAGAAACATTAAGATCTCTGAAGTCTATGCAGACTCTAAGGGTACCATTTTTCTTAATAACTAGAATAATATTAGCAAGCCACTTAACATACCTGGTAGGTCTGATGAACTTATTTCAGAGCAATCTTTCGATCTCAACTTTAATTTTGGACATGATTTAAGGTGTGAACCTTTATGGGGTCTGCTTCACTGGCTTTTTCTCAAGTTTGATCGACAACTTTAGTCCGACTAGGTTGCAGCTGAGTTCAAGCATTTCATCATAGTCATAGGTAAAGCAATCTCTGACTTCTTTTATCACCTTGACCACTTGTGCTTTTAAGTGTGGAGCGAGTTTGGCACTGATGTATGTCGACCTTTTCATTGTCCCATCCCTTAGGCCTATCTCTTCCAAAGGATCTCATGCCTACAATTTCTTGGTCGAGATTGTTGGGTCTTTCTCGAACCCCATAGGCTCATCATCATATATGTAATCCAACCTCTGACTTTCTAAAGCTATTGTTTGGCCGGTAAAGCTAGATTAAATTGCTCAGGAGTTCTTAGGGTTAATGGATTCGACAACCAATGTTTATTGAGATTCAACCTCTAAGGCCGCTAATTTTTTATTTTCAGCCACATTGGCTGAAATCCGAGCCAACACGTTTGACTCAATCATGATCTCCATCAAGTTCAGACCATCGGTTACAACCTTTGATAGTTTTGTATTCCCAAGTAAACATGTATTGGGGGTGTATGTTCACCGTGTAGCATACGTCACATCCTTCAAAGTTATACCCTCCTCTGGCAGATTTACATGGCGAAATGTTAGCCAATTTTCGGTCAAAATTAAGCCTATCAATGCAATTAACATTTGTTTTGAAAAAACTCTGATCTGATTCGATGGTTTCGACAATCCCATTAGGCTTCTAGAGGGTGATCCTCTGATGCATAAACGAGGGTACGCATCCTACTCCATGTAACCATTCTCTACCTAATAGCAGATTGTAGCTTGCTTTAGTCGGCACCACCATGAATAATGTTGGCCTTGTGTGAAGGTGAGAAAATACTTAGAAGGGGGGGGGGTTGAATAAGTATGACAAATAATCAAAGATTCAAACACAGTTATTTTTATCCTGGTTCATTGAACTCAACTACTCCAGTCCACCCTCTCAAGAGTGATTTGCCTTTCATAGTCAAGGACTTAATCCACTATTTAATCAAACAGATTACAATAGTAACACATAAGAACAACTGTTCTTAGTCTTCTCAAGAGCTACTGATCCCAACTGGATCCTCTTAAGGAAACCTTTTACAATCAATGTAAAACTATTACAAGAGTAAGAATGCTTCTAAAAAGCTATTATCACAACTGTGATATTTCTCTTAAGTTTTAGAACAATGTTACAACAAATAGAATATAAGAGCTTTTGAGAGATTAGCTTTGATACGTGATTTTTGCAAGAAGTTCGTCTTATGAAGAAGATGGAATAGACTTCTTTATATAGGCACTTAGATCCATGAAGTCTTCTCAACGTTGGAGGCTGTGCTGAAAAAGCCTGGTGCCTTTTGTCTTTACGTTGGAGGTTGTGCTGAAAAAGCCTGGTGCCTTTTGTCTTCACGTTGCAGAAACTTTCCTTAGAATGGAATGCACAGATAAAACTTTTTTGTCTGTGTTCTTGTGTCTAGCATAAAAGAGGAAAGAGCTGTTGAGATATGCCAACGGACATATTCAAATCTTCTTCACTAAGTAAGTTCAGCTATCAACATCAGAGTCTAGATCTTCAGAATCTCCAGAGTAGAGATCTTCTGGATCTTCAGAGTCTTGGGATGTTCTTTAGATTATGCTGAATCAGAGTATATGCAGCTTGTGTGCTTGAGCGTGTAGTTCTGTCAGAGCAGAGTCTTCTATATCAGATTCTCAATACTATGCAGTGCAGTATCTTCAAAGTCTTCTGATGACTAAGCTTCTGAACTCTCAGAGTCTTCTATTCTTTAGAGGCTTCTACTTCAGAATCTTCAGTAGACAGCACTCAGATTCTTCTAGAGACAGCGTTCAGATCTTCATTTAAGATGCTCTTGAACCTTTGAAGCCTTTCATAATATCATTGTTCAGATCCAAATTTGCTCTTTAAGAATATTTTCTTTAGTACCTGTAGCAAACAGTCTAGAACAAATTTAGAGTACATAATTCTTGAATACAAAATTCATAAGTGATATCATCAAAACATAGAGATATTACTAAGAAACAATCTGTGTTCTTACAATCTCCCCCTTTTTTATGATAACAAAACATGAGAAATTTTGTTCAATAAAAAGTATGAATTATAACTCCCCCTGAGATTAACAATCTCCCCCTGAAATGAATACTCTAATAGAATAAAACACTTCCCTTTTTGATTAAGTATATTTCAGATTCAGAGCCTGATGCAAGAGGTTTGACTTTCAGAATCAAATCTTGATGCCAGATAATTATGACTTCCTTTAGTCAGAGCGCCTGGTTATCATCTTTCTTGAATTATCTTTCAGAGTAAAGGTATCAGAGTAAAGGTATCAGAGTTGATTGAATACTCAGATTTGCTTTGGAAGATCAGGTTCTGGTTGGAAAAGTCTCAGGGTAACTTCAATGAATTATGTCAGATATATCAATGTAATCTGAAAGACTTAAATTCAAAGTAAGTTAATAAAATGTCTGAATTTCAGTTTTAGTAATTGCTTATAGGTTGAACAATCAGATTCTCTTTTTCTCCCCCTTTTTGTCATAATCAAAAAGATTTTTAAAGACATAAAGATACAGAAGAAAAGAAGCATATAGAAGCAAAAACATCAACTTTCATTTAAACAGGTCAGAGTTCACAATCAAACAGAGTCACAAAAGAACAGATAGATGCCAAAAAGCATAACAAAACAATAAGAAAACAACAGAAGCAATAACATGTGCAAAAACATCAAATAAAACTAAGTCTGGCGTGAGGCAATAAGGGTCAGAAGCTTTGTCATTTTGGCTGTTGACTCTTCTTGCTTAGACATCCAGGTCTTGATATCATCAGTTGTCTTCTCTTGATGTACCATCCAATCTTTTATTTCCTTGACATAATTCACAAGCTCTGTGACCACGGATGAAGAAGAAGCAGATGCAGTAGCAGCAGTGTTCTTGTCAGACTGGTTCTCTTCAGAAGCTTGTTTAACCAATTCAGATGCAGGAGCCTCTGGAGGAGCAGCTTCCAGAAGCAACACAGGAGGAGGAGGAGGAATGTTCATCAGAGTTATCTTGATTAACTCTGCAAACTGATTCTTTGCAAGCTTAGAACATTTAGCTCTAACTTTTAAAGCAGCTTTGTTGAACATCCAGATGAAACGTTTCCAAGAAGCATTTGAAACAACCGGATCCAAACTTGACAAGCACACTTCCTTAACACGAGCATACTCATAATCTATCTCCTTCTTGAATATTTCAAACATAGTATTAACACATGATCCTAGATCTGACTGTTCAGAGGGTTTAGGATTATGAGTGTTAACAGGAGTAGGTTCAGATGGTGTAGGTTCAGATGGTTGTGGTTGAGGTGGTGTTGGTTGAGATGTTTGGGTGTCAGACTGAGGGAGTTCAGTTGGTTGAGGAATGGTTTGGGTTTCAGATAGATGAGTTTCAGATGGTTGAGGGATGGTTATTTGAGGTTGGGAGTTGGGTGGAGTATGAGTTCTAGATGATGAAGCTTGAAACATAGAAATGTTAACGTGTTCCTTCATAGCAATGTCAGAACGAGCTTGTTTGAGAGACTCTGGTTCAAAATCAGATGATTCACAATTAGAAGATTCTTCTGAGTGAATAGATGTTGAAGAAATGTTAATGGATTGATTCAGGGGTTGGATATCCAGAATATCTTGTTGTGGAATTTCTGGTTGTGGAATATCTGGTTGTGGAATTTCTGGTTGTGGAATTTCTGGTGAAGTAGGTTGAGGGGGTTCAGATGTAGTATGAGGTTGGGGGTCAGAGGTTGTTGGTACAGAAGATGGTTGTGAATGTACTGGGGGAGATGAAGGTGGTTCAGATGAAAGGTTTGCAGATGGTTGGGGGTTAGAAGTTCTATGTCTAAGGGTTGGAGAGAGTTGAGGTGATGGAAGGGGTGAATGAACAGCAGGGGTAGGATCAGATGTTAATACCTGATGAATAGTGTCTCTTATCTCTTCCAGAGTAGCATCTCTAGAATTAATTCTGACTTTCTTTACTCCTTTCTTCTTCTTCTTTGGAACTTCAGATTCTTTCCTTTTCTTCTGAACAGAGCCTTCTTCAGCTTTTCTCTTACTACGCCTTTCCTTCATCAGATTGGGCAATTCTTCTCCTTGTTTCTGAACAAGGTTAGCAGGTAGAGGAATTCCATTCTTCAGACAATCTGCAATGTAAGCCCAGACAATACCTTTTGGTTCATCTGCGCTGAACATTGGAAAATCTTCTACTGGTATCCTTCTGCCATTGACCTCCTCAGAGTTTATCTTCCTTAGTTTACCATTCAACTCTGAAATGATCTTCATTCTTTTCAGAGTAAGTCCGTTTATCTCAGATCCAATGATGTAGGACAGATCCTCTGTGATGTTTGCATCTGCCAGATGCTTCACCAACTGATCCTCTGTAAGGATGTCTGAAATAAGTCTTCCCAGAGGTATCCAAGTTCTAACTTTCCCAGCTTTAGCTCTGACCTCTTCTCTAGTCTCTTTGACATGAGTCAGAAGATGATTGAAAATCAGATAGGGCAGATCCACCTTAGTATTCTTGTTGATGCAGTACATGAAGTACAGATGCTCTGTACTCACATAGTCTGGTGAGTTGGATGACTTTCTGTGAAAGATTGTACTCATAAATATCTTCGCCCAGATCCTATAGATAGGTTTCAGATCTTTAACCTTGCTTGTTTGTGTTCCAGATACAGTAATTTCTTCATACACCTTAGCCATATCAATACGTGCAGAGGCTAGGTTTGTAACACCATCAGATTCTTTATAACTAAACAGCTGCCTGATCAGTTTCTCAGTGATCACTATCTCCTTCCCAAGGACAGATGAGTGAATGAACTTAGGACCAGCATGAGCATGAATCCAGAATTCCTTCACAAGAGTTGGGTACACAGGACCCATCAGTCTATCAAAATATTTCTCCCAGCCTTGAGCTTTAATGGCAGTTGTTAGGTCAAACCCATTTTCTTCTATTGATTCAAGATCAATGAAACTCTCGCACAGAACCTCAAGATCCACAACTAGAGTAAATAGAGTGCGTACTGGTTTCTTGTACATTATATTGTTGTTGGAGATTTCAGCAGCATTTGATGAAGAAGCCATTGATGAAGATGAAGATTTTGATTTGGGTTTAAGGTTTTGGTAGAGGTTGAAGAGTAAGCAAAAACGCATAAGTGTAGCGAGTGTGAAAAGTGTGAAAATGGTGTGATAGGTGGTATTTATAGAAAACCAAAAGAAAATCAAACATTGGGCACATCAATAGACACATACACACGTTTACACATAGCATTTAATGAAAATAATCATTTCAATTTAAAGATATGACAAATGGGGGGAAATCCAAGAAAAATGAGATTTTCAAAGTAGTACCTCAAACGTCAATTCAGTAGAGCACTCCATCTTTTCAGATTCTGAGTGACACATGTTTGCTTGTATGTGCATCTGATGTCTCTCAAGAAATGAAACGTTTCCAACGTTCAAATCTTCTGAGTTTGTTAGTTCAGAGTTTCACACAAATAAATAAATCAAAGATAAATGAACAAATAATCAGATGAAATACTTCAGATCTTTAAACATTTTGCATCTGATAAGTTGCCTCTGATAAATATTACTCTGGACAAAAATCCATACAAATATTTTTCAGAATGAACTTAAACCTATCTTCAGCAAGGGGTTTTGTGAAAATATCAGCCCATTGATGATTTGTATCAACAAAAGCTAGATTTATTACACCCTTCTGAACATAGTCTCTGATGAAGTGATGTTTAATTTCTATATGTTTAGCCTTAGAGTGTAAGATTGGATTTTTTGACAAACATATAGTAGAAGTATTATCACAGAAGATAGAAAGATTACTCTCATAGATCTGATAGTCTTCTAGCTGACTCTTCATCCAGAGCATCTGCATACAACATCCAGCAGCAGCAATGTATTCTGCCTCTGTAGTTGATAGTGCAATAGTGGGTTGCTTTTTGCTGTACCATGAGATCAGATGACTTCCAAGAAACTAACAGCTTCCAGAAGTGCTTTTACGTTCAACTCTGTCTCCAGCATAATCAGCATCACATAATCCAATTAATGAAAATTCATCAGATCTTCTGTAACACAGACCCATGTTAGTAGTACCTTTCAGATACCTTAGAATCCTCTTAACAGCTGTTAAGTGTGATTCTCTAGGATCTGATTGGAATCTTGCACATAAGCAGACACTAAACAAAATATCAGATCTAGAAGCAGTCAAGTATAGAAGAGATCCTATCATACCTCTGTAGAGTTTCTGATCTACCTTCTTACTTACCTCTTCCTTACCAAGAGTGCTTGTAGGGTGCATTGGAGTCTTTGCCATCTTACTATCAACCATGTTGAACTTCTTCAGAAGCTCTTTAACATATTTAGTCTGATGTATGTAGGTGCATTCTGGATTCTGGTTGACTTGGATTCCCAAGAAGAATCTCAATTCTCCCATCATGCTCATCTCAAACTCTGCCTGCATACATTTAGCAAACTCCTTTCCAAGCATAATATTTGTTGATCCAAAAATAATATCATCTACATATATTTGACAAATCAACAGATCTTTCTTAAGAGTTTTACAGAATAAAGTTGTATCCACTTTTCCTCTGATAAAATTTTTCTCCAGAAGGAAATTGCTCAACCTTTCATACCAAGCTCTGAGAGCTTGTTTTAAACCATAAAGAGATTTCTTTAGTTTAAAAACATGATCTGGAAAGTTTTCACTTTCAAAACCAGGAGGTTGGTGGACATATACTTCCTCTTCTATAATACCATTAAGAAAGGCACTTTTAACATCCATCTGATATAGAGTGATGTTATTCTGTGCAGCAAAAGAAATGAGTAAACGTATAGACTCTAACCTGGCAACAGGAGCATAAGTCTCTGTATAGTCAATTCCTTCTTGCTGACTGTAACCTTGAGCAACCAGCCTTGCCTTATTCCTTTCAACTTCTCCCTTTTCATTCAACTTATTCCTGAAGACCCATTTTGTTCCAATAATGTTGAATCCTTTAGGTCTAGGAACCAGATCCCAAACTTCATTTCTGGTGAATTGATTTAGCTCTTCTTGCATGGCAATAATCCATTCATTATCTTTCAGAGCCTCATCCACAGATGTTGGTTCAATTATTGACACTAAGCCAAACAATGAAGATTCAGATGTTCTGAGATAGGATCTTGTCCTGATTGGATCATCTTTCTTTCCAGTAATCACATCTTCTGGGTGAGATGCCTTGATTCTGGAAGAAGATCCTCTGACATTTGATTTTTCAGAAATGTTTAAGTTGTCCAATTGAGAAGATAAAGGAATAGCATCTGGAGTTGCTTCAGATTCCTTCTCTTTAGCCTTTTCTGCCTCTGAGCCTTCAGAGTCTGTGAGAATCACTTCTCTATCTGCAGAACTTTCAAACTGCTTTGGCTTTTCAGAGCCAAGCTTATCATCAAATATTACATGAATAGATTCTTCCACAATCTATGTTTCAGTATTGAATACTCTATAGCCTTTAGAGCGTTCAGAATAACCAAGCATGAAACACTTCTGTGCTTTGGAATCAAACTTATTAAGATTCTCTTTAGTGTTAAGCATATAACAAGTACATCCAAAAGGATGAAAATAAGCAATGTTAGGCTTTCTGTTCCTCCACAATTCATAGGGAGTCTTTTTCAGAAGAGGTCTTACAGACACTTTGTTCTGAATGTAACAAGTTGTGTTAATTGCTTCTGCCCAAAAGTGTTTTGCCAGATTTGTCTCATTGATCATGGTTCTGGCCATTTCTTGCAGAGTTCTGTTTTTCCTCTCTACAACTCCATTTTGTTGTTGAGTTCTAGGACAGGAAAAATCATGAGCAATGCCATTTTCATTAAAATATTTTTCAAAATATTTATTTTCAAATTCACCACCATGATCACTTCTGACTTTTATAATTTTGAAATCTTTTTCATTCTGGACTTGTTTACAGAAGTCAAAGAACACAGAATGTGACTCATCCTTGTGTTTTAGGAACTTTACCCATGTCCATCTACTATAGTCATCAACAATGACTAATCCATACTTCTTGCCTCTGATGGATGCAGTTTTCACTGGCCCAAACAGATCAATATGAAGTCATTCTAGTGGTCTGGAAGTAGAAACAACATTTTTTGATTTAAAAGATGATTTTGAAAACTTCCCTTTATGGCATGCTTCACAAAGAGCATCTGAGGTGAACTTCAGATTAGGAAGTCCTCTGACAAGATTAAGTTTATTAATCTGAGATATACGTCTCATATTAATATGCCCCAATCTTCTGTGCCAGACCCATTGCTCTTCATTAACAGACAAGAGGCATTTAACATTCTGAACTTTAAGTTCTGAAAGATTTATCTTATAAATGTTGTTTTTCCTCTTACCACTAAATAGGATAGAGTCATCCTTCTGACTAATAGCTTTGCAACATTGTTGATTGAAGGTAATATCATAACCATTGTCACTTAATTGACTTATGGGCAATAGATTATGCTTTAAGCCTTCAACAAGTAAAACATTAGTTATAGAGGGAAGTTTACCATTTCCAATAGTGCCAGATCCAATGATCTTGCCTTTCTGGTTCCCTCCAAACTTCACGTCACCTCCAGATCTAAGTTCTAGGCTTTGGAACATAGACCTTTCTCCTGTCATGTGTCGTGAACATCCAGAGTCCAGGTACCATGACTGGCGTCCTGACCTTGCTGCTAAGAACATCTGCAACAGGGATTATTTTGCTCTTAGGTACCCAGATCTTCTTGGGTCCTTTAGGGTTAGTTGGTTTGTAGGTTTGTCTAAACTTCTGTTTTTCAACATAATGTTTATTCTGACTTGCCTTGGGTTTAAACACATAAGTATTCTTCTCAGAGCTTGTGTGTTTAATGTCATTTAAGTGACCAAACTTAAATTAAGAGTACAGAGGTGTCTTCTTGATGAAGAGTTTGTCAACAGATTTTGGATTACTTCCAGAGGAAGATTCATATCCAATACCTCTTCTGTTGTTCCCACTAACACCATAGATCATAGAAGCCATCTTGCTTCTGTCTATGCTCTTAGTAAGGAATCTCTGAAAGCTAGAGTCATATTTTTCTAAAATGTTTTCACATGACTTAGTCTCAGATTCAGATTCTTGTTGAGCTATTTCAAAGTCATTTTTTATTTTCAGATTAATTTCTTTTTGCTCAACAAGTTCTGTCTTCAGAAGATCAATCTCAAATTCAAGACTGTTTTTCAGCTTCTTCTATTTGAGTTTGATCTTGCTGTAGCTTTCCAACATTTCAGACAAACTCTCAACAAGTTCAGCTCTGGAGAGTTCAGAAAATACCTCTTCAAAGTCAGAGTCTGATTCAGCTTCAGATCCTGATGTTCCCTCTTCCTGATCATCTGTGTTGGCCATCAGTGCAACATTAGCATATTCTTCTTCTGATTCAGAAGATGATTCAGATTCATCTGAGTCATCCCATGTTGCCATCAAAACCTTCTTCTTTTTGTCAAACTTCTTCTTGGGTTTTTCTCTTTGAAGTTTGGGGCAATCATTCTTGTAATACCCAGGTTCTTTGCACTCATAGCATACAACTTCTTTCTTGCCAGATCTTCTGTGCCCAGAAGATTCCTTTCTATGATCAGATTTTCTGAAGTTGTTGAACTTCTTTCCCTTGTGCTTCCAGAGTTTGTTGATCCTTCTGGACAGCATGAATAATTCATCTTCTTCTTCAGAAGAAGATCCTTCAGAGCTTTCTTCAATAACCTGCAAAGCTTTAGCAGATTTATTAGATTTTAAATCAATAGATTTACCTTTCTATTTCTTTTGGGGTTCATCTTCCTCAAGCTCAATTTCATGGCTCCTCAGTGAGCTGATGAGTTCTTCTAAAGAGATCTTGTTTAGATCTTTAGCCATCTTCAAGGCAGTCACCATTGGTCTCCATCTGGTAGGTAGACTTCTGATGATTTTCTTTACATGATCTGATGTGGAGTATCCCTTGTCCAGAACTTTTAGACCAGCTGTGAGGATCTGAAATCTAGAAAACATAGTTTCTATATTTCAGATTCTTCCATTTTGAACGCTTCATACTTCTGTATAAGCGCCAGAGCCTTGGTCTCCTTCACTTGAGAATTTCCCTCATGAGTCATTTTAAGTGACTCAAACATTCCATGAGTTGTTTCTCTGTTAGTAATCTTTTCATACTCAGTATGAGAGATTGCATTAAGCAATATTGTCCTAGCCTTATGGTGATTTTTAAAATCCTTCTTCTGGGCTTCTGTCATTGATTTTCTATCAATTTTCTTGCCATCCTCATTTGTAGGATGTTCATAGCCATCAATGACCAAGTCCCACAAATCAGCATCATAACCAAGGAAGAAAATTTCTATCCTGTCCTTCCAGTAATCAAATTTCTCTCCATCAAACATATGAGGCTTTGTGTTGATTCTATCCCCTTCATATTTGTTACAATTGGATGTAGAAGCATCACCCAAAATGACAAACAAATATATATATCAAAGTAACTTTTCTCACTGGATCTTTACTGACACAGTTAAGTGGTAGCACACGCAGAACCGGAGCTCTGATGCCAACTGAAGGTGAGAAAATACTTAGAAGGGGGGTTGAATAAGTATGACAAATAATCAAAGATTCAAACACAATTATTTTTATCCTGGTTCGTTGAACTCAACTACTCCAGTCCACCCTCTCAAGAGTGATTTGCCTTTCTCAGTCAAGGACTTAATCCACTATTTAATCAAACAGATTACAATAGTAACACCTAAGAACAACTGTTCTTAGTCTTCTCAAGAGCTACTGATCCCAACTGGATCCTCTTAAGGAAACCTTTTACAATCAATGTAAAACTATTACAAGAGTAAGAATTCTTCTAAAAAGCTATTATCACAACTGTGATATTTCTCTTAAGTTTAAGAACAATGTTACAGCAAATAGAATATAAGAGCTTTTGAGAGATTAGCTTTGATAAGTGATTTTTGCAAGAAGTTCGTCTTATAAAGAAGATGGAGTGGACTTCTTTATATAGGCACTTAGATCCATGAAGTCTTCTCAATGTTGGAGGTTGTGCTGAAAAAGCCTGGTGCCTTTTGTCTTTACGTTGGAGGCTGTGCTGAAAAAGCCTGGTGCCTTTTGTCTTCACGTTGCAGAAACTTTCCTTAGAATGGAATGCACAGATAAAACCTTTTTGTCTGTGTTCTTGTGTCTAGCATAAAAGAGAAAAGAGTTGTTGAGATATGCCAACAGACATATTCAAATATTCTTCACTAAGTAAGTTCAGCTATCAACATCAGAGTCTGGATCTTCAGAATCTCCAAAGTAGAGATCTTCTGGATCTTCAGAGTCTTGGGATGTTCTTCAGATTATGCTAAATCAGAGTATATGCAGCTTGTATGCTTGAGCGTGTAGTTCTGTCAGAGCAGAGTCTTCTATATCAGATTCTCAATACTATGCAGCACAGTATCTTCAGAGTCTTCTGATGACTAAGCTTCTGAACTCTCAGAGTCTTCTATTCTTTAGAGGCTTATGCTTCAGAATCTTCAGTAGACAGCACTCAGATTCTTCTAGAGACAGCGTTCAGATCTTCATTTAAGATGCTCTTGAACCTTTGAAGCCTTTCATAATATCATTGTTCAGATCCAAATTTTCTCTTTAAGAATATTTTCTTTAGTACCTGTAGCAAACAGTCTAGAACAAATTTAGAGTACATAATTCTTGAATACAAAATTCATAAGTGTTATCATCAAAACATAGAGATATTACTAAAAAACAATTTGTGTTCTTACATTGTGGTGGTTCTCACTGTAACACGGTGGGAGAACTGACTTTAAACAATGTTGCGGATAGCAAGAGTCGCCACCGACTTTTATTTTATCCATAAGGAAAGGTTATAAAAGAACAGGAAAGACCTTAGAGAATATTTTGGGTCCGGGGGGTAGGTTATGAAAAGGGAAGGTGTTAGCACCCTTTTCATCCATGGTTATCCATGGGCTCTTAGGTACTTAAGCTCACTTTTGAATTGTTTTGAAATTGTAGTGTGTGAATAGAAAATTTTCAGAATAGTTTAATAATAATCCGTGTATGGATGTGAAAAAAACTTGTTTGAAAACTTTGTTGGAAATTTGTTTAAGTGTGAAAAAGTTTTGAAGTGAGCAAGTATCTAGGAGTAGCCTACCCTAATGTTTTAAGGTCTTTCTTATTCTTTATCCTTTCCTTAGTAAGACTATCCCTACTATAATGGAGTAGGTAGTCCTTACTTTGGATGTTAAGGGGTATGTGAGGGACAATTTGACTTTGAAGGCCATTGTGGGATGTAATAAGCACATATAAGGGACCATCATCATTTTTCGAAAGGGACTTGATTCGTAAAGGCAACCATAAGGGACTTTGATGATTTTTTTATTTGAGGGACTTGCTTTATACACCCCACTTAACCATTATTCGTAGGCAACTTGAGGGATATCCTTAGGAAGTGAGACAACGATTAAAATCGACTTACGTGTGTGACGTGTTTATTTTAATTATCTTTATTTAAAAGTGATCTAAATTTATTTTAATATTACATACATGTTGTTACACTCCCTAATTACTAACCATAATAATAATTAAATAATTAAACAACTTTACATCCAAGAAACAATTACAAAATAATAAGCAAAATAATTAAATAGCAAAGATAAATAAAATATAAATAAGCAATAATAAATAATAAAGGGGGTTAATTCTAAGTTTACTCGGCAAGACATCGCATCTTGTGCCTACGTATCCTTACGGGAGTGGAATCAGAGTAATCGTAGTTCCCCTCAATAGGGAGGTTAGAAACTTCTTGACTATGGTCAAGGTCTCAAGGGGAATAAACGCATCTTAAGGACACGCTTACGTGGAGTGTAGAAACTCCAAATCTCTACGTTGAAATGTTAAGTTGTAATTAGGGTTAAATTAGGGATTCCACGGCGGGAAACCCTAAAATGAGCGCGGCGGCTCTTTGACCTAATGCTAAGGGTAAAATTGTAATTTTGCCTGCGGCGAGGCATTTGTGAAAATTAGGGTTTGTAGTTTGTAGTTTTGAGGATTTGAAATTGAATGTGTGAAGTTTTACGGACTATTGGCGCGGCGGCCAAACAGTTAGACCTAACCTTCGGATGTGTGCAATGTGACAGAAATAATAGTAAACGCGTGAGATAATTGAATCATGCAAACAGAGAGATAATGTCATAATTTAAACCATGCAAGCAGAAATTTAAAGGCAGAATTTAAAGAGCGATTGTTAAGTTCGCGAGGTTACATGAGAGGAGCAGATACAATATGATAATGAAATTTGAATTGAACAATAATAAAATAAAATAAATAACGGTTCTAGTTATTATTTTAAAAAAAAGATTTTAGTTATTATTTTAAATTTATCTAAAAAAAAGTTTTTCTTAAAAATAATAGGTTTTCATATTAATTTGGAAAAGATGTTAATGTTATTTATTTTAAAAAACAGATTTTTATATTATAACAAATTTTAATAAATTAGTGATAACAATAATAATAATAATGGTAATAATAATGATAATAATGATAATAATAATAAATAATGATAATAATAATAATAATAATAATAATAATAATAATAATAATAATAATAATAATAATAATAATAAAGCAATAATGAATTTTAAATGTGCCAAATAACCCAACAATGTTGCTAACGCAGAAATGCGCTCATCGCAACCAGATCTAAATCGGACGAAACAAAATTTATCGCAAAGAAAAAGAAATTAAGCAAAAAATAGTATTATTGCTCACACAAAAATGCGGTCATCGCAACCAGATCGAACTAACACAAATGTCACGCGTCATGCACACAAATGTGCAAACATCGTATCGACATAATTCGATCAAAAATCTTATATATATAAACTCTAACAATTTAAAAATTATATATATATAAACGTAACAGTAATAGATAAAGAAAAAGAAATAACGGTAATAGATGAGGAAAAAGAAATAACGGTAAAAGATGAAGAAAAAGAAACAACAGTAATAGATGAAGGAAAAGAAATAACGGTAAACGATGAAGAAAAAGAAACAATAGTAATGGATGAAGAAGAAAACTAAATAACGGCAAACGGCACTCACTCCTCTTAGGTTTTTTTCCTTCTCCCCTCCTTTCCAACAAGGCAACACATGTATATATAGGGAACAAATTAGGGTTAACACCAAATTGTCAATAATGTCCCTAAAGCCCATTTTAAAGCTCAAACTAAATAATTAGTTAAGAAAAAATAAAATTTAAATAATTTAAAATAATTAAAATAAACTTAAAATAAAAACTAATAATCCTATTGATTCCTAAAATAAAAAATATTATAAAAAGAACAAAATTTTTTTCAATATTTTTTTATTTTATGATTTTTTGGATATTTTTATGAATAATTTAGAAAAAAGTGAAAAAAATAATATTTTAAAAAATGATTTAATTAAAATACGAAAATAATAATTAAATAATAATAAAAAACTATTTTTGTTATTTTTTTAATGAAAGATAGAAAAATTTAGAGTAAAAATAATAAAAAACAAAAAAAATGACAAGGGTGAGATTCGAACTCTCAACCTCTCACACTCATAACTCCTTACACATGTCCTCCTGCCAATTGTGCCATTTTTACTTTTTAGAAAAAAATGCATGCCATATGATATTTACCTGCAAAAAGTCAAACGACTACACAAATTTGTTAGTAATTGATTAAATGCAATGAAATGCGACGACAAATCTTAGGGCAAAATTTGGGGTATTACAGTTATTATGATAATATTTCTCACCCAACCTCTCTTTGATGTTGGCAAAAAAAATCATGAAGTTTGACTTTGGTTTGACCACAGTTGACCTCAGTTTGACCTTTTAACTGCATTGACTGCTTTTGACTTATCTGATCATCTGACTGAGCAAACTTTTGAGAAAAGTCTTGAAACTTGACATGGGGGTTCTTATACACATATAAGATGTTATGAAGCTCACTTGAAGTCTTGGAAGTCCATTTAGCCTGATTAAAGTCAAAACCCTAGTTTTGGATGCACTGCTTAGGAGGTGCATTGTCTGAGGGAATTGTCAACTCTTCTGACCAATTGTGAACTTTGTGAACCTTGTGAACCTTCTTGGAACACAAAGTCTTGTATTGTGAGGGCAAATTTTGGGGTGCAACAGCTGCCCCTGTTCAATTTTCTGAAACCTGAGGGGTTAGATTGGTATATTTGCCAGTCGTAACCTGGAAGGTTGAAGGGGATTGAACACAAAAGCCCAAAAATTTGCACTCACCAGTGCATGGAGTGATATTGATGGTTGGTTGAACATGATTGAGTGGGCTTAAAGATGCCACTAGGGGAAAGTTCTTCAGTAGTATAATGAGAACTGTCAGGAGTCTGGAGTAATACTGATGTAACAGCATGTCTTCATGAGGATAGAGCAATCAATAATGATAACCCTAAAGCAGTCTTGAAGTGATAAATCTGACCTCAGGAGGATAGAGCAATCAATAGCTCTAAAGCAGTCTTGAAGTAATAATGGCTTCAGGAGGATAGAGCAATCAATAGCTCTAAAGCAGTCTTGAAGTAATAGAATGGCTTCAGTAGGATAGAGCAATCAACAGCTCTAAAGCAGTCTTGAAATAATAATGTGATATGTCTTCAGGAGGATAAAGCAATCAATAGCTCTAAAGCAGTCTTGAAGTAATGATTTCAGGAGGATAGAGCAATGGATAGCTCTAAAGCAGTCTTGAAATAATAATGTAATTTCAGGAGGATAGAGCAATGGATAACTCTAAAGCAGTCTTGAAATAATTAGATGGCTTCAGGAGGATAGAGCAATGAATAGCTCTAAAGCAGTCTTGAAGTAGTAATATGACCTCATGAGGATAGAGCAATGAATAGCTCTAAAGCAGTCTTGAAGTAATAGGATGATTTCAGGAGGATAGAGCAATCAGTAGCTCTAAAGCAGTCTTGAAGTCATGAGAGGCTATCAGGAGGATAAAATAACCCTGAGGTTACAATAAAGCAGTCCCAAAGTAATAAGAAGCTCATCAGGAGGATAAAGTAACCCTGAGGTTACAATAAAGCAGTCCCAAAGATCATAAGATTGTTTGTTGGATAATTAACCTGAAAACAAGGTAGCATTCTGTATAACAACATTAGTTTATGCTTTATGTATGCATGTATGACATGATGCACTTAGGTAATGTACTATAGACATATATGTTATGGTATGATGTAAATGATGTATGTATGCTATGACACTGCTGGAAGTGTCTGGATATCCTTGTATAACAACTGCTGGCCAAGAAAAATAAATCCCGATTCGTTGTTGAAGAGTATATAACCCTCCGTCTGCTGGGGATAACAAGGTATAGATAACCTCCCGTTTTTGGGGATAACAAGGTATAGATAACCTCCCGTTGTTGGGGATAGTAGGGTATAGATAACCTTCGTTTTCGTTTGATAGTAGGATAAGTATAACATCCCGTCTTCGTTCATCGTGCCCTTATTGGAAAGTAATTTCCCGTATATCCGTATGAGGATAAAAGAGATGGATATAAATTCCAGGGGAGATTAGACTTTGTGAAAATGGATTAGTCCTACTGATGGTTTGTAACTGCCTTGTAAAGATGAACCGGCGAAGCTTCGTTGAAATCCTTCCCTCGTTCGTCCTTAGTAAATACTATTACTGCATTTTCATGCATTTCTGGTAAACATCAATCATATTCAAAGGCATACATACATTCAAACACAACCAATGGACGTTTCTCTTATGTAAATAGGGTAAAAGTGAATCTGGATTCAAAAGATGGAATTTATTTATATCAAAAGTGACCCATACACGGGTAAGTTTGTACAAGGAGACATAAACCCTAGTAAGAGAATTTTGTCATGAAGTTTTACAAAAAGAATCAGCTATGTGGGAAATAATCCTATTGAGTTTCAATTCTACTATTGCCACTCAAGTATCTCATCTTCTTGCTGTTGAGACGGAAACGATTGGATTGAGCTTTATCTGTTTGAGCTTGAGTAAGTAGTACAACTGGTTGCAGTTTCATGAGTGATCCAAACGAGACATAGTCATACGCTTTAATCCCTAACTTTTTCCTGGATTGCCCTTTCAGGTTTTCAATCCACCGGGATACCCTTTTTTGCCCAAGCCGCCTTTTCAGGTTTTCGACTTGCCGGGTGTACATCTTTTTATATATATATCCCTATTTTTTGCCCAAACCCTTTTGGTTTGCCGGGATGCCCTTATTTTTGCCTAGGCCTGTCAACCTAGCGGGTCTCTTTTTATGCGTAGTATTTTTTAACTATGTCTGCGTTTGCAGGTTGTGGGAAGTCTTCACCATCCAGTGTAGTCAGTATCATGGCACCTCCTGAGAACACTGTCTTGACTACAAATGGTCCCTCATATGTTGGAGTCCACTTGCCCCTAGGATCACCCTGTGGTAATATGATACGCTTGATTACCAAGTCACCAACCTGATATACCTTTGGCTTAACCTTCTTGTTAAAAGCTTTGATCATCCGTGTCTGGTACATCTGGCCATGACAAACTGCTGCTAACCTTTTCTCATCAATCAAATTTATCTGGTCAAGTCGAGTCTGAATCCACTCATCTTCATCCAAGCCTGCATCCTTCATAATTCTCAAGGAGGGGATCTGAACTTCAATAGGCAGAACTGCTTCCATACCATAGACTAAGGAGAATGGGGTTGCCCCTGTTGAAGTACGTATTGTAGTACGATAACCATGCAGAGCAAATGGTAACATCTCGTGCCAATCCTTGTAAGTAACAGTCATCTTCTGTACAATCTTCTTAATGTTCTTATTAGCAGCTTCAACTACCCCATTCATCTTTGGACGATACGGAGAGGAGTTGTGATGCTTAATCTTGAACTGCGTACAGAGATCAGTAATCATAGTGTTGTTCAGATTAGAGCCATTGTCAGTGATAATCCTTTCAGGGATACCATACCTACATATGAGATTATTCTTAATGAACCGAGCCACCACATTCTTAGTCACAGATGCAAATGAAGCTGCCTCTACCCACTTCGTGAAGTAATCAATAGCAACCAGGATGAAACGATGCCCATTAGAAGCAGTAGGCTTGATCTCACCAATCATATCAATGCCCCACATGGCAAAGGGCCAAGGAGCAGTCAACACATTCAATGGAGATGGAGGTACATGTACTTTATCAGCATAGATTTGACATTTGTGACATGTTCTGGAGTGTTGATAGCAATCAGCTTCCATGGTAGACCAATAGTAACCTGCTCTCAAAATCTTCTTTGCCATGGTATGACCACTAGAATGAGTGCCAAAGGTCCCATCATGCATCTCTTCCATAATTTCTGTAGCTTCCTTCTTATCCACACAACGAAGCATAGTTGAATCATGATTACGCTTATACAGAATGTCATTACTCAGAAAGAACTTAGCAGAAAACCTTCTCAGGAACTTCCTATCTTTGACAGATGCCCCTTCAGGGAACTCCTGAGCTTCAAGATAGTTTTTCACTTCATAGAACCAAGGCTTCTCCTCTGCCCCTTCAGTGTCAATCTCATTGCAGTATGCAGGCTTCTCAAATCTATCAATGGTAATCTTGGGAGCTTCATCATCCCAGCTGATCTCAAACATAGATGCCATGGTGGCCAATGCGTCTGCCAACTGATTCTCTCTTCGTGGAATATGTCCAAAAGTAATCTCTTTGAAATGTGGGATCAAAGACAACACATGTTCTCTGTAAGGAATGAGATTATCATGCTTTGTATCCCAATCTCCTTTAATCTGACTTACTACCAGAGCTGAATCTCCATACACCTCAAGGAACTGAATCTTCATATCAATAGCAACTTGCATACCCATGATACATGCCTCATACTCAGCCATGTTATTGGTACAATAGAAACAAAGTCTGGCAGTAATCGGGGTATGACAACCTCCAGGGGAACTAATCACAACACCAACACCATTACCATGTGCATTGGAGGCACCATCAAAAACCATAGTCCATCGGGATCCTTGTTCAGGTCCGTCATATTGTCCAGGTTCTTTGGTAACAGACATAATGTCTTCATCAGGGAACTCAAAATTCATTGACTGGTAATCATCTACTGCTTGATGAGCCAAATGATCAGCAACAACACTCCCCTTAATGGCCTTCTGAGTAGTATACTGTATATCATATTCCGTCAAGATCATTTGCCATCTTGCAATTCTTCCGGAGAGAGCAGGTTTCTCAAATATGTACTTGATTGGATCCATCTTCGAAATCAACAAGGTAGTATGGGTCAACATATACTGTCTTAGTCGGCGAGCAGCCCATGCCAAAGCGCAGCAAGTTTTCTCGAGCAGTGAGTATCTTGTTTCACAGTCGGTAAACTTTTTGCTAAGGTAGTATATTGCCTGCTCTTTTCGACCAGACTCGTCATGTTGCCCCAATACACACCCCATTGAGTTGTCTAATACTGTTAAATACATAATCAAGGGTCTTCCATCAACTGGTGGCATTAAAATTGGAGGTTCTAGCAAATATCTCTTGATTTCATCAAAGGCAGTCTGGCACTCATCATTCCATTCCATCACCTGATCTTTCTTCAACAACTTGAAGATTGGCTCACAGATGGTAGTTAATTGGGAAATAAATCTTGCAATGTAGTTCAATCGTCCCAAGAAACCTCTAACCTCCTTCTCAGTACGGGGAGCTGGCATCTCTCGTATAGCTTTCACTTTTGCAGGATCCACTTCAATACCTTTTCCACTGACAATGAAACCCAGGAGCTTTCCAGATCTAACTCCAAAAGTACACTTGTTTGGATTTAATCTCAACCTGTATTTCTTCAACCTCTCAAACAACTTGTGCAGATGATCAAGATGTTGTTCTTCATTCTGAGACCTGGCTATCATATCATCCACATATACCTCTATCTCATGATGAATCATATCATGAAACAAAGCCACCATAGCACGCTGATATGTTGCCCCTGCATTCTTCAAACCAAATGGCATTACCTTATAGCAAAAGGTGCCCCACTGTGTCACAAATGTAGTCTTCTCCATATCTTCAGGTGCCATCTTGATTTGATTGTAACCAGAGAAACCATCCATAAAAGAGAATACCTTATGCTGAGCAGTGTTGTCTACCAGAATATCAATATGAGGAAGTGGAAAGTCATCTTTAGGGCTAGCCTTGTTCAGATCTCTGTAATCTACACACATACGTACCTTACCATCTTTCTTAGGAACTGGTACCACATTTGCAACCCACTGAGGATAAGAAGTTACGGCCAAGAACCCTGCATTGAACTGTTTCATTACCTCTGCTTTGATCTTTTCTGACATTTCAGGACGCATACGACGAACCTTCTGCTTCTTTGGACGACAATCTTCTTTCACTGGCAAACGGTGAACCACAATGTCTGTATCCAACCCTGGCATATCTTCATAAGACCAAGCAAAGATCTCCACATAGTCACGTAGCATCTGAATCAACCTGCTCTTGACACTGTCCTCTAAATCAGCCCCTATCTGGACCTCTTTTCTGTTTTCTTCAGTTCCCAGATTCACAACTTCGACTGGCTCTTCATGTGGCTGTATAGCTTTCTCTTCTTGTTGTAACAACCTAGCAAGCCCTACAGGTATTTCACAATCGTCCTCGTTTCCGTCTTCAGTTTGATAGATCGGATTCTCGAAATTGTAATTGGCAATAGTAGAACTGTTATCAACTGGATCCAGAGTGGATGAGGATCTGCGTTTTAGTGACGTGGGTGTGTGTAAGAACACATAGCTGATAAAGCAAAAATAAAAGAAAAAGAAAGACAAGGAACACAATATTTACGAAAACGAAACGTCCACTGATTTTATTGAATGAAGTATGCAAATGAAATGACAACCCGCAACAAGCACACCATTGTGCCCCGGGTAAGGCACATGGCTTGAAAGTTTTAATTGTTCCAGAAATTAAAAATTTAAAAACATAACACAGTAATAGTATTTACTCCTGACTAAAGGAGATAGGGATAACATCTTCAGCTTTCCAATTATTGAGTCCAGCACCTACAGTAGGAAAAATCCATGCCTCCAAGTTGTGGTCTTCATCTTGATCTCCCACAGCATTGATAACCCCTTGATTGGTGATACGAACAGCACGAGCACGACGAACAGCCTTCTGGGACTCTTCTTCCACCATAGCTTTTGCATCATTGAGGGAGGCCATTGCCATTGTTGGAGGGTTTCTGATGACCACAGGAACCTTCTTCACAGCAGGAGGAGTCACACAATCCTTAACAACCCAGGGAACCACTTCAAATGACTGACATGGAGTTTCAATGTATTCACCTTCTACTTCCAGATACTTGAAAGTGTTTACATGGCTGACAAAGTATTCTTCCTCTCCAAAGACAGTAACAACTTTTCCATTCACCGGATATCTCAACTTTTGATGTAATGTGGAGGTCACAGCACCTGCCCCATGGATCCAGGGACGACCAAGCAGACATGAGTACGAAGGATGAATATCCATCACATAGAGTGTAGCAGTAAACACCTGAGAGCCAACCTTGATTGGAAGATCAATTTCCCCATGCACTACTCTTCTAGAACCATCAAAAGCCTTTACCACAATATTATTGGGCTTCAATACCGTATCTTCAGGACTCAGCTTGTTCAGGACTTCCTTAGGCAACACATTCAGAGAGGAACCATTGTCTATCAGCACATGAGACAGGGTAGTGCCCCTGCATTCAATTGAAATATGCAAGGCCCTGTTATGATCCCTCTTGGCAGGGGTCAAGTCAGCATCAGAAAATCCTAACCCGTTGTCATAGGTCAGGTGAGCAACACAATTCTCAAACTGGTCCACAGAAATTGCACTGGGTACATGAGCCATCTTTAGAAACTTGATCAATGACTTGGCATGAGCCTCAGAACATAATAACAGGGAGAGCATAGAAATCTTTGAGGGAGTATGCCCCAGCTGATCAACAATATCATAATCACTCTTGCGAATGATTTTCAATACTTCTTCCATCTGCTTAGAGAGGTCATCAGCAGCTGGCACATCAGTAGATACAGGCTCAATAACAGGACCCTTGCCCCGAGCATCAGTGGTGGAAGTAACAGCAGGAGTAACTGCACTCTTAGAAGCAACTGGAGGAGAGAAGACTCTTCCACTACGAGTGATCTTGCTAGATCCAGCAATATTATCAATGTCAACAGGCATATCAGGTAAAGGCTCCTGCTTGACACCATGGATGTAAACATCAGACCCATAGTGCCAAGGCACAGCTTTGTCAGATGTATAAGGAATAGGACCAGGAGTGGTAATGATCAGAGGAGCTACTCTGGCTTCAGCAACAACTTTCACAGGACCTTCAGCAGTAATCTTGATTGGGCCCTGATGAGTGATTTCAATGGGACCCTTTGAAGTGATTCTTAGTGGTACTTTGTCAACCATGTCAACCTCTTCAATCTTCTTACCCTGAGTCAGATGATCCACCATACTTTCTACAGATGCTGGTCTTCTTTCAAACACTATAGTATATTTATCCATGAGACGTTGAATCCCATCTCTCAAAATGAAGCAACTATCCGGCTTATAGGTACAATATAGACAATCTTCATGACAACCTGGA
The DNA here is from genome assembly GCA_963859935.3 of Lathyrus sativus. Taxonomy (NCBI): domain Eukaryota; kingdom Viridiplantae; phylum Streptophyta; class Magnoliopsida; order Fabales; family Fabaceae; genus Lathyrus; species Lathyrus sativus. The sequence goes on from OZ012739.1 coordinate 611,481,226, forward strand.
AAGATTCCAGCTTGTACTAACCTCTTTTTGATAACAGACAATGGTGTGCTCAACTCCATAACTGAATAGACATGCAGATCTTCATCAATATCTTCATCAATGGCGTTGACAGTCTTCTCGTGATTTGGCATTGGAGCTGTAATCACATTTGGAGTACCTGGTGGATCAAACTCAATTTCTCCAGCATCAATCATATCTTGAATTTTGTTCTTCAAGACCCAGCAGTTATTAGTATCATGTCCTGGACAGTTTGAATGATATGCACATCGTGCATTGGGATTGTACTTGGGAGATGTAACATTGGGATTCTGAGGAGCCTCCCTCAGGGTAATAAGTTCAGCCTTCAACAAATGTTGTAATGCCTGAGCCATTGACATGTTGATCTTCGTGAACTGTCTTCTAGCCCTCTGTTGGTTGCCCTGAGACTGCTCTGTTGTTGCAGGAGTTGGATTTGAAATATGAACTACACTCACAGACTGATGTCTTCTGTTACGATCAGGCTGACCATAAACAGCATTAGATTCTTTCTTCCCAGTGGGAGGCTTCTTTGCAGCACCTGATGAAGAAGTGCCCACTTGGATCTTACCACTCTTGATACCATTCTCTACTCGCTCTCCTGTCATGATCAACTCAGTGAAGCCAGATGATGAGCTTCCAATGAGATGACTGTAAAACGGACCATTCAGCGTACACATGAACATATCAACCAACTCCCTATCAGTCAAAGGGGGTTGAACTCTTCCAGCTAAGTCTCTCCACTTCTGAGCATACTCCTTAAAGCTTTCTTTGGCACCCATAGACATGCTTTGAAGCTGCATGCGAGTGGGGGCTAAGTCAGCATTGTATTGATACTGCTTGTAGAAAGCTTCAGCAAGGTCATTCCAATCTCTGATGTTGACACTCTCCAACTGATAATACCACTCTAGCTGAGCTCCAGATAAACTCTCTTGAAAGAAATGGATCCATAATTTTTTATCAGCAGTGTGGGGTTGCATTCTTCTGACATAAGACCTCAGATGCAATTTGGGACAAGAGACCCCATCATAGACAACAAATGTAGGAACTTTGAACCCAATGGGTATGACCACCCCAGATATTAAGCTCAAATCCTCAAAATCCAGCCCAGATGATTTCTGTAATTCCATAGCATCCATTCTATCCACCAGCATCTTGAATTTGTCTTCGTTAGGCTCATGGTAGTAGTTAGCCTCAGAATCAGAGTCCCCCATAGTGTTGTGGAGACTGCCTCTCTCTTTCTCAGATTCCTCAGATTCATAGTCTTCAACCTTTTCCTTGGTCTTGACAGGACCTTTGAACCTTCTTCCCATGTTGAGCAACCCAGCAGACCTTCTAGTCTTCTTGGCCAACAGTGTCTTCAATTCATCCTGCCCCTTGGATAGGTTCAGGATCAGCTCTTAGAACTGTGCATTCTGTGCCTGGAGATCCTTAACTGATTGTTCAAGAGCCATTGCTGAAATAAACAGCGAGAATATGAGAAACCTGTGCACAATTATAAACCTGTGATGCAATGATATGGGAATGCATATGCAATGTTTTCAAGGACCGCAGGATTTAAATTTGCTTAAACAATCAAGAAAGTAACTTTTTATTAGTAATAACTTGTTTTGTCTTTTAGGCTTACAAAAAATGAAAACGAAATAAGTACAAAAGATGGGGTTTTAAGTCTCCCATGGACGTTTCCTCTTTGTGTTGAGGTATGAGTTGAGGTTTCGTTCCTCATGAAGTAGCTTTGTTAGCTCTAGGATCCTTGCTTGGCTTGCTTTGTAATGAGCCTCGAAAGTATCCCTTTGCTCTTTCAGTTGGATCCATGATCTCTGCAAGTCTTCCATATCAGTAGGCATGTCTGGGTGAAGGATGGTATAAGCTGTGTCTCCTTCAGCAACAGGTTCCATGGTAACTGGTAGGACGGCAGGATATGGCATCATGGGTGTCTGAGCACGAGATCGTACCCATCTGAGATAAGCCTCCATAGGAATAGTGTACTTAGGCTCCAGTGTCTTGCTGTCAATCCTGTTTACCTTTCCCCAAGCTCGTATGAATCTCTGACGGTAACCCTGAAGATCGTTGTCGTAATCAAACACAATGCCCTGAATCAACATGTCATGTGGACCATCGCTCCGGGCGTAACCAAACTGTCGTAAAGCTAGAGATGGGTTGTAGGTGATGCCTCCTCTTATGCCTAGAAGTGGCACATTAGGAAACTCCCCACAACGGTCAATGATGGTGACATTCTCCATAGATCTGGAGCACCAATGGATGTCTGAGTGAGAAAGTGACATGATCCTCTTGGACCATCTGAACCCTTGCTCATTCTTCATTACTGAGCGAGGAAGGTGAGAAATAAACCACCTAGAAAGTAAAGGTATGCAGCACATCAAAGTTCCTCTTGCCCTTGTATTACGGGTGTGAAGAGAATGTAGGATGTCTCCAAGTAAGGTAGGCACTGGATTGTGACTCAGGAATATGTTGATGGCATGAACGTCTATGAACTGATCAGGGTTGGGGAACAACACTAAGCCATAAATCAATAAGGCTAAGATCTCCTCAAAAGCATCGTAGCTCATAGCCTTCAAGAACATTTGAGCTTTATCCATTAATACCTTAGCAAGGATACCTTTAACTCCACTTCTCGTCTCTAGAACAATGTCAGACTTCTTCAGATGTAGAGCTGCAGCAATAACTTCTGGTTTAAGCTCCTTCTCTAAGCCTGTGAATGGCTTCTGATCAAGAACAGGTATACCCAGAAGTTTAGAGAACTCCTCCATGGTTGGAACCAGCTGATAATCAGGAAATGTAAAGCAATGGTGCTTAGGGTCAAAGAACTGAAACAACACACTCATCATGTCTTCACTGAACCCTGAAGTGACTAGATCCTATAGGTGACCATGTCTCTGGACGAACTGGGAATGATCAGACACTTGGGAAACCAACTCTTTGAGCTTGGGAGGTATCCCTACAAAGTTGATCCTGATGGTATTTCTACGAGCAGAAGCCATGACCTGCAACAAAGAACAGAAATAAATCCCTTGGTCCTTGAAATGGTTAGGGAAAATGATATGCTCATGATGCATGATGATGTCATGATGTTATGTTCAATCACAAACATGTGGCACACACAAACAAGTCACACAATTGCCCTAGGTTTAAAGGCTTGCATGAGGTTTAAAGGTAAGTACCCTCCCCTGAAGTTAGATGGTTCATCCTGTCCTACAAAAGTAACCAGGTTCTAAGGGATCTCAATATCATTGATCCTTCACAAGGGTGGTTGTTCAGAAGACAACTTACTTGCCAACCAAAACCCTCCAAGTTTAAGATCTCAATGAGCGTAGTATCGAGTGTCAACCAACTTCAGTCTGCACCAAAGCCGGTTACCTCACTACTTTCTAAAGGCCAAGATGAGTTAACTAGGGTTCTAAAAGTCAGTTAGTGCATTGACAACATATGGCAGCCTCAATATTATCCTCAACTTGACTTAAGGAATATAAGCACCAACCAAGAAGTCGCACTAACTATGGCCACCAGATCAACCGTATCGATATACGTCGGACAGTTTCCTTGGTCTATTGCCATTTACCTATGGTACACTAGATCCGGGTTAGGACCTTTCACACATAAGAGCACCCCAACAATATAATAATAAAGCAAACAAGGCAAACAATTTAAAGTGATCTTAATTCCTAAGGGTACCCCTCTTAAATAGATCCCCAGCAGAGTCGCCAGTTCTGTAACACGGTGGGAGAACTGACTTTAAACAATGTTGCGGATAGCAAGAGTCGCCACCGACTTTTATTTTATCCATAAGGAAAGGTTATAAAAGAACAGGAAAGACCTTAGAGAATATTTTGGGTCCGGGGGGTAGGTTATGAAAAGGGAAGGTGTTAGCACCCTTTTCATCCATGGTTATCCATGGGCTCTTAGGTACTTAAGCTCACTTTTGAATTGTTTTGAAATTGTAGTGTGTGAATAGAAAATTTTCAGAATAGTTTAATAATAATCCGTGTATGGATGTGAAAAAAACTTGTTTGAAAACTTTGTTGGAAATTTGTTTAAGTGTGAAAAAGTTTTGAAGTGAGCAAGTATCTAGGAGTAGCCTACCCTAATGTTTTAAGGTCTTTCTTATTCTTTATCCTTTCCTTAGTAAGACTATCCCTACTATAATGGAGTAGGTAGTCCTTACTTTGGATGTTAAGGGGTATGTGAGGGACAATTTGACTTTGAAGGCCATTGTGGGATGTAATAAGCACATATAAGGGACCATCATCATTTTTCGAAAGGGACTTGATTCGTAAAGGCAACCATAAGGGACTTTGATGATTTTTTTATTTGAGGGACTTGCTTTATACACCCCACTTAACCATTATTCGTAGGCAACTTGAGGGATATCCTTAGGAAGTGAGACAGCGATTAAAATCGACTTACGTGTGTGACGTGTTTATTTTAATTATCTTTATTTAAAAGTGATCTAAATTTATTTTAATATTACATACATGTTGTTACACTCCCTAATTACTAACCATAATAATAATTAAATAATTAAACAACTTTACATCCAAGAAACAATTACAAAATAATAAGCAAAATAATTAAATAGCAAAGATAAATAAAATATAAATAAGCAATAATAAATAATAAAGGGGGTTAATTCTAAGTTTACTCGGCAAGACATCGCATCTTGTGCCTACGTATCCTTACGGGAGTGGAATCAGAGTAATCGTAGTTCCCCTCAATAGGGAGGTTAGAAACTTCTTGACTGTGGTCAAGGTCTCAAGGGGAATAAACGCATCTTAAGGACACGCTTACGTGGAGTGTAGAAACTCCAAATCTCTACGTTGAAATGTTAAGTTGTAATTAGGGTTAAATTAGGGATTCCACGGCGGGAAACCCTAAAATGAGCGTGGCGGCTCTTTGACCTAATGCTAAGGGTAAAATTGTAATTTTGCCTGCGGCGAGGCATTTGTGAAAATTAGGGTTTGTAGTTTGTAGTTTTGAGGATTTGAAATTGAATGTGTGAAGTTTTACGGACTATTGGCGCGGCGGCCAAACAGTTAGACCTAACCTTCGGATGTGTGCAATGTGACAGAAATAATAGTAAACGCGTGAGATAATTGAATCATGCAAACAGAGAGATAATGTCATAATTTAAACCATGCAAGCAGAAATTTAAAGGCAGAATTTAAAGAGCGATTGTTAAGTTCGCGAGGTTACATGAGAGGAGCAGATACAATATGATAATGAAATTTGAATTGAACAATAATAAAATAAAATAAATAACGGTTCTAGTTATTATTTTAAAAAAAAGATTTTAGTTATTATTTTAAATTTATCTAAAAAAAAGTTTTTCTTAAAAATAATAGGTTTTCATATTAATTTGGAAAAGATGTTAATGTTATTTATTTTAAAAAACAGATTTTTATATTATAACAAATTTTAATAAATTAGTGATAACAATAATAATAATAATGGTAATAATAATGATAATAATAATAAATAATGATAATAATAATAATAATAATAATAATAATAATAATAATAATAATAATAATAATAATAAAGCAATAATGAATTTTAAATGTGCCAAATAACCCAACAATGTTGCTAACGCAGAAATGCGCTCATCGCAACCAGATCTAAATCGGACGAAACAAAATTTATCGCAAAGAAAAAGAAATTAAGCAAAAAATAGTATTATTGCTCACACAAAAATGCGGTCATCGCAACCAGATCGAACTAACACAAATGTCACGCGTCATGCACACAAATGTGCAAACATCGTATCAACATAATTCGATCAAAAATCTTATATATATAAACTCTAACAATTTAAAAATTATATATATATAAACGTAACAGTAATAGATAAAGAAAAAGAAATAACGGTAATAGATGAGGAAAAAGAAATAACGGTAAAAGATGAAGAAAAAGAAACAACAGTTAATAGATGAAGGAAAAGAAATAACGGTAAACGATGAAGAAAAAGAAACAATAGTAATGGATGAAGAAGAAAACTAAATAACGGCAAACGGCACTCACTCCTCTTAGGTTTTTTTCCTTCTCCCCTCCTTTCCAACAAGGCAACACATGTATATATAGGGAACAAATTAGGGTTAACACCAAATTGTCAATAATGTCCCTAAAGCCCATTTTAAAGCCCAAACTAAATAATTAGTTAAGAAAAAATAAAATTTAAATAATTTAAAATAATTAAAATAAACTTAAAATAAAAACTAATAATCCTATTGATTCCTAAAATAAAAAATATTATAAAAAGAACAAAATTTTTTTCAATATTTTTTTATTTTATGATTTTTTGGATATTTTTATGAATAATTTAGAAAAAAGTGAAAAAAATAATATTTTAAAAAATGATTTAATTAAAATACGAAAATAATAATTAAATAATAATAAAAAACTATTTTTGTTATTTTTGTAATGAAAGATAGAAAAATTTAGAGTAAAAATAATAAAAAACAAAAAAAATGACAAGGGTGAGATTCGAACTCTCAACCTCTCACACTCATAACTCGTTACACATGTCCTCCTGCCAATTGTGCCATTTTTACTTTTTAGAAAAAAAATGCATGCCATATGATATTTACCTGCAAAAAGTCAAACGACTACACAAATTTGTTAGTAATTGATTAAATGCAATGAAATGCGACGACAAATCTTAGGGCAAAATTTGGGGTATTACAGTTATTATGATAATATTTCTCACCCAACCTCTCTTTGATGTTGGCAAAAAAAATCATGAAGTTTGACTTTGGTTTGACCACAGTTGACCTCAGTTTGACCTTTTAACTGCATTGACTGCTTTTGACTTATCTGATCATCTGACTGAGCAAACTTTTGAGAAAAGTCTTGAAACTTGACATGGGGGTTCTTATACACATATAAGATGTTATGAAGCTCACTTGAAGTCTTGGAAGTCCATTTAGCCTGATTAAAGTCAAAACCCTAGTTTTGGATGCACTGCTTAGGAGGTGCATTGTCTGAGGGAATTGTCAACTCTTCTGACCAATTGTGAACTTTGTGAACCTTGTGAATCTTCTTGGAACACAAAGTCTTGTATTGTGAGGGCAAATTTTGGGGTGCAACACTCACCACTACACCGACTTGAGTAACCCCTAAGGGTTTGCTAGTTTTTCCCCATGGTTGGACAATACCATGTTGTTACAGGCTAAATCTTTGGTAAATTTTCCTATTTTTCCCAAAAGGAACTATGGCATAACATTGACATATGCTTCACAATCAATTAGAACTTTGTCGATCCCCATGCCATTTACCTTGACCCTTATTTACAAAGGCTTCAGGTAATCTTGCATGGCCATGTACGACCTTTCAAAAATGGCACAGTCATCATTCACTGAGTTATCGTTCATCACATAATAGCACAAAGGTTTGTGGGTAGCTAGTTCTTCATCAAGACATTCTTCCTCAATCACTTCTGCAACTGTGTCGTACTCTACGGGCAACACAAATATCATATTGTAAATGATGTCTAATTCTAGCTCTGACCCTGAATCAAAGTTGTTTGATTCCATATTGACGTCTTTGACTACCTTGTCTTTAGCTTCTTTCTCCTCTTTTATGGGTGATAGAGGGGGAAAAAACCTTTGCTTGACTAGTCGTCGACTAATGTGACCTTCATTGACAGATCAAATGCTATCACTTCCGCTGGAGCTTCCAACCTCTCGTGCAACTTTCTTCTTTCTCTGGTGTCTCCTCCACCGAGTCCTGGTCATGAGGTTTTTTCCCATATAGTTCTGTGAGACATGAGAGTATTTCTTCAAAACCTAAGAGTTGTCTCTGTATGAAGAATCAAAATGAACATTCACTACTTTCCATTTGCCCCTACCAGTTTCTGATTTTCGAAAAGGGCATAGCCATTCTCTAGGAGACACATCTACAGTTGGGACATAAGTCCTACCTTGTAATTTTGATGGACCCTTTCCTGGGTTGGAGAAAGGTTCCTTGGGTTTATCCTAACGGGCAAAATTTTTGGTTGGGTAATGGTTTACCCTCTCTAGCTCTTTAGCAGCTTCTTTGTCAAATACAGAGCTACACCCGAGCCACAATATTACCTCTGAATCCTTCAACCTGCAATGATTCAGAAAATCGACTAACTCCTTTTCAGCTTTGGGATAGGCCTTTGTTGTTTGATCCTCGTAGTTTGGTTTGCTGTCTTCAGCCCCAGTACTGTCGACATTGTTACGACCATGATGTCTATTGGCTTGACAAAGAGAGCCTTGACTTTTGTTTCAGTTTCCTCTTCTCGGTGTGGTTTCTGCTTATCAACAAATTTGAGTCTTCCGTCCTTGAGAGCATTTTGCACCAGGTCCCTATAAAGTACACATTGAGAAGTATTATGACCCAAAAAATTATGGAATTTACAAAAACATTTTTTCTTCCTCTGTTCTAATGGTAGGACTTTAGTCCCTTAGGAACATCGATTTATTCATCAACAACCAATATATCAAAGATTTCATCACATTTAGTAACGTCAGAGGTATATGTTCTAGCAACAAAAATTTCATTTTCGGGCTCTACGAGATTCTACCTGTTTGAGGGTTTCAACAACTTGCATGTGTAGGGAGGCACTGGTTTTAGTTCGACCATATTAACCTCATTTCCTCCACATACTCATACTCTAAGTCAGATGAGTTATTTATGTTATCGACTTTGACATAAGTTACTTTATTTTTATTGAACTTAAAAGTTATAGCCTTTTCATCATTTAAATGTTCGACTTGTCAAACTCTATCGGCCAATTGGGTCATATCTCTCAAATATTAGGTGTCTAACTTCTTCCTAATGGAATAGTCGAGACCCCCTACTGTCAGTTCAATTAACTCGTGTTCTGGAACTTGTGTAAAATATCTCACTTTTAAGGTTCTAAGCCTATTTAGGTGATCATTAATGCTTTCATCCACCTTTTGCCTCACACTGGCTAATTCCTTGAGGCTAATCTTACATTGCCCCATGTAGAATTGCTCGTGAGTTTCTTATGAAATGCTTGTGAAATGCCTTTCCTATCGAGAGATAATAATGTTATATGGGGTGAAATTTATTCTTCTTAGTTTTAACAAGTAAATTCAAAGTTGTATGAGATTTAGATTTCATGATGATAGACCTATATCTAAGATTCCAAGCCAATTAAAGACCTCTCTAAATAGTTAACAATTTTGCCAATATGTTAGATGTTCCGCCATAAAATATGAAAACCCATAAATTCAATTACGTCCATCATTTCTCAAAAGGCCTATAAAACCAAGATTTCCAAAAGAAGAACCATCCATGTTGACTTTAATAAAGCCTTCATGGGGATGCCAACTAACCTTATGAATCACACAATGCTTATTTGTTATACCAAATACATGAAACATGGAGGAATGATATGTTACCACATTATTCATTGAAACCCACTTATCCTTTTTTTAATGTTTTAAAAATTCTCTTCGTTTCTATTTCGTAGAATCTTAAAACAAGTTATCATGAACATAATGTCTGCTTTAGTAGTAGCATGTTATTTAAACAAACTTTGAGAATTCTACATGTAAAAAAGCATAATAATAAATGGGATAAATGTATCTTCAAATAAACATCGTACTACGACGATTATTATGAAGAGTGTGCGTATCATTTTCCACAATCACACCTCATATATGACAAGAAGTATTGATGGTAAGATGACATGAATCTTTGAACGAATTAGTGGAAAGACTTGGTATTAATTTTATTTAAAAATATAATTTCTATAATTTTAAATCACTAATGACAATAAAAATTCCAAACCCACAAATATAGACGCATAAACTCCACATTGGGTATAAGAGGATATTTTAACATATTTTTTAAATATGAAATAAATAAATATCTTATAAATATTACCTTCTATAATATAAATTTTATATCTCGTCAAAAAAATATCAATTTTATATATCAACCACAAATGAATCTATCTATGTGAATGTACGAATATTTTATAAGGTTGTGATATTGGTGTGTGATACATAGGAAAAGATAAAACAAAATGCGACAAATCATTTATCTTTCTAAAACCTTTTTCTCCACCTTCTCTCTAATAGTCGACTTTTCGTCTTTCCTAAATCCAAATTTTTGGTCTCCGGTGTAGCCTTCAGATGGGTTCGAGAGATACTGACAACACATTTGCAGTCCCTTAGTAAATCGTTTCAGGCGTTGACACGGTTCTTTGGCAAGGTTCAGTCCAACAATGACAGTTCTCTCTTCTTGACGATGATTAGTTTTCTGCGACTGTTAGTCATATCGATTCTTAACCTTCATTTGATATGGACAAATTAGAAACTGTTATCTTCGTCATCTCATCAGTGGTCATTTTGCTGTTCAACAAGAGCTGACAATTGTTTCGAGGTAGGCTTAGAAATAGATTGTGGTTCTGTGTTTAACCTGAGTTACCGTTTTGGTTTTGTTTCAAACTGATATTATATATGGTGTTGTATTGTCTGATTTTGTTATTACAGAACACACTAAATGGGTCATCGATTCACGTTGTCTTTGTGAGTTGTTCAGATGCCTAATTGAGATGAATTGACTATTTCTTCTTTATCTACAATTCAACTTGTTTGACCATAAATGATCTTGATTGCTTGGTTCACTTTGTCAGTGAGTTGTTGGTTAATGAAATTGTTACCTTGTTGTCAGTTGTGTTTATTTGTCAGTGAGTTGTTGGTTAATGAACTTGTTACCTTGTTGTCAGTCGTGTTTATATGTCAGTGAGTTGTTGGTTAATGAACTTGTTACCTTGTTGTCAGTCATATTTATTTGTCAGTTTCATAATCTGAGTTTTATGCTATTGATCTGACATGGTCAGAAGGGAATCACTAGACCGCCACGTGACCTTGATTTGCTGCTTGTTCAACGGGGGTAAGAAGGATGAAGGGGTGTACTTGCAAGACACTCTGATGCCAAAGTAAGGAATTGGACAGAGTGAGAGCAAATACAGAAAGTAGGATGATAATTGAATACCTGACCCTCTTGAGAAAGAGGGTATTTATAGAGAGACCCCAGCGCAGGGCCAACAGTCATTTGAGTTGGGCTGGATGGCCAGACCCAACCCAAGTGACTGTTAGGGCTTACATGGCATAGTGAAGACCAGAATGTGGTCTTCACCCTAGTTCAACTGCTCCGTGAACTCCGGAGAGTGGGTTGACTTGCTCTTTCGGAGGTGGGCAGTTGGTTGGTAACGTGTGTAACAGCCCAATTTTTAATAAGTAATTATTTATGTTAATTAATTGATTTATGTGATTTCTTTAATTTAAATTAGTGGGTAGATATTTTGAGAGAAGAAAATATGATGGAGAGGAATAGAATAGAAAGAGATATAAGAGAAAGAAGAGAGAAAAGAAAGGATAGAAAGAAAAGAAGAAAAGGAGAGAAAGAAAGAGGAAGAAGAGAAAAGAGAAGGAAAATAGAGGAAAAGTTTGGATTCATCAATATCAACCCTTAGGAGTCGATTTAATCGGGTAAGGGTGTGAAATCTTATTATCTTCTCAATGTGTATGATTATGTATGCTTTTGTTGGATTATTTGGATGTTTTCCATCTTTTCCATTCTAGGTCAGAAATTGATTAATCTGTAGGAATCGATGATTTAACGGTTAGAATCTGGAATTAATGGTGTAGTTTAGTCGAGGAATGTTAGGCTAAGACTACTGGAACTTGTTGGAATTGAATCAGGTGATTTTGGGAGTTTCTGAGGTTTTTGGACAGTTGGGGTTTTTGAGTACGCAGACACTCGCTAGCACGATCGCTAGGCGAGTAGGGTGGCGAGTGTTCGCTAAACGAGCTGCCAGCAAACGTCCCCAGACTTAGGCAGAATGGGAATGATCCTTTTCGCTAGTAGCGAGTGATGTAGCGAGTTGTTCGCTAGGTGAGGCTCCAGCGAGCCAGTAGCGAATCCTTCCAGTAGCTTCTGTTTGCCTTCGCGAGCTTGTTCGCTAGGCGAACCAGTAGTGAGTGTTTGCTATGACCTCACTAGGCGAGTGGTATAGCGAGCGTGACAATGTTTGATTTTCTTGCTGTTCCATCCAATGTTGATTGTTCGGCTCGATTATGATCGATCTTTCTGAATGCATAGTTGTATGATGTGATATGTTATGCTGTGGGTAGCCGTATGGCGTGAATCCTAGATTATGGAATCGATTGTGAATTGTGGCCGTTTGGCAATTATATGCATTGTTTAATTGATTAAAGTGCATGGAGATTGTGATTGAATCTAATTGATTCTTGTGCATTACTTGATAATGTAATGATGATGATTGAAAGTATGAATACTTTGAGGAATGAGTTGTGTGTGCAATCATGTTATAATTCTTGTGTGATGAATTATTTGAGTATGCATGATATTAAGATGCAAGAACGGTCTTAAGTGCATATGATTGTTGATTGCATACGCATCATTTGGTCAAGAGGCAATGCTTGCTAGTTTCGTGGAGACTAGTGATTTGTCCCAAACCTAGATAGGGGTTTGAAAGCTTAAAGGACGGGCTTTTGTTTGTTATTGATCTAGAGGACGGACCCGGTTTAAATGTAAAAACCGAAAAATAATAACAAGTGTTGGTACCACATGGCATGAGTTGCATTGAGTCTCATGGCATAGATAATTGTTGTATTGAAAGTATGCATATGTGTATGGATTGTTGAACTGAAAGATGTGAATTGATGAATAAACATAATCGTAAATGTTTATGTGGAATGAGTGAATTATGGATGTATGCATGATGAATATGCTTGGTGATTATCCATATTTGTTTATATATATATATATATATATATATATATATATATATATATATATATATATATATATATATATATATATATATATATTGTGTGTATATATATATATGATTATATTCATTGATTATTATGATAATATTTCTCACCCTTCTGTTGTTTTATGATGCTCTATGAGGCATTGTAGAGTAGGTTGGCTGGAGGTCCTTTTTGTGAAGCGTGCCTTCATCTTTTGGTCGGTTAGCTAGGATGTATAAGATTCTTTTGTGATACATTGTATATGTATCTAGTCGTTGGGTCGGGTCATGCTCTGATTATGTAACCCTGGGATCGCTTGGTTTATATATTTTAGGGATACATGATGTACTCTATACTATGTTTTTATATTTATCAAAGTATCATGATGTTGGCCCCAGTGCCTAATGATGTTGATTTATATGGTGAATTCAAATGTTTCTTTAACGAAGATTGTGATATAATTGAATCTGCTGCTACATGCAAGTGAAACTTTGAAAAGCATGATTATTTATTGAAGTGTTAATAAGCATGACAGGTGGTTTTGATGTTTGAAAGTTATGTGTGACACCCTTTTGTGAATGCATGATTATTTACTCTGATTATTCATATATTTTTCGTGGGGTTTAGAAGGGTGTTACAACGTGTCCCCGCTGAGGGGAGCACGTGGAGAACGTGTGAGGCACACGTCTTTCTGCCCGATGGAGGAAGCGTCCTGCCCGATGGGGCAATGCCTAGTTGGCGGTGTTGCACCCTAAAATTTGACCAACCGGTTCTCCTATCTGACTCGTGGTTTAAATTCATATTCGCAAATCAGATGCGCGACATTTGTGCATAGACAGAGGATATCAGAGTTACAGCTTGATTTTTATTTGTCGGATATTTCAGATCCAGTCCAGATCATCAGGGTTTTATTTTTCAGGAAATTGTGCGCTCCTCGGTGATTTTCATCTTGCATGGTGATTTTCGGGATATTCTGATACCAGGGGTTTACTGTTCGATTCGATCTGGTCTCGTGCGCTCTTTTATGGTGGTCATTTGCATTTGTCTGCATTCTTTTAGGGTTTAATAGCTTTCTGTAGATTTTAAATAGGATTTAGGGATTTTTTAGGATTTAAATAGATTTTTAAACTTTTTAAATAGTTTAAGTCTTTTTTCTAGAGCTTTATAAGTTTTTTTTAAGAATTTAAATAGGTTTTTAACATTTTTTAATAGTTTGAATCTTTTTTTAGAATTTTATAGAATTTTTTAAATAGATTTAATAGTTTTTATCATCTTTAGGATATAATAGATTTTAAAAATTGTTTTTAATTGTTTTAGATAATATAGAAAGAGTATAGTTTTTTTTCTTTTATTAATAATAGAGTTTGTTTTAATATTTTAATAGATTTTTCTTTTATTAGTTTTAAATAGATTTTTCTTTTATTAGTTTTAAATAGATTTTAATAGTCTTTAAATAATAGTATAGATTTTTAATAGGAATTTTATAGAATTTTAATAGAAATTAAATAGAATTTTAATGGGTTTTTTTTAATGGTTTTTAAATAGAGATCAGTAGAGTTTTATTAATGTTAGTTAATATAGGTTTAATCAGATTTTTAATCATTTTTTAGGTTTAATCAGGTTAATTAGGATTTTAATCATCTTTAGATCTAATTAGGATTAAGATAGCTTAATTTTCGGATTAGTCAGGTTAATTAGTTAATTAGGTCTTAATTGATTTTAATTAGACTTAATCAGATTTAGTTTTTTTTATTATTCAGTTTTTAAGTCTTTTTTGATCATTTTCGTGTGGGCCCAGAAGGGTGTTTTTGGAGGCCCAATAGCTTTTCAGTCCAGTTTTGGTCATTTTTTTTCCAGAAAGTGACACTTGTCACTATAAGAATGGTGCCACACGTTGCACCCAGGACCCACCAACACACAACTCTGAAGACCCCTCCTTTTGCCACGTTTTCCATCCTCTCTCTCCACGCCCTAACACGCGCCCCACTCAGCCATCTCCCGTGACACTTGTCTCCACCTCACACCTCGCCGGAGAAGCCACCGACGGCCATGCATCCGCCTTAACCAACTCCCGCCGGTAGCCCCAACCGTCACCGGACCACCGCAACCATCGCCGAAACTAATTTTCTGCCCAGAATCCCCAGAAATCCTTCGTTCTTCTCCGATCTTCCTCCATCCACCTTCATCTATACCTCACCGGAGAACTCAACGTCGCCGGAAACTTCATCATCTCGCCCAGATTCATCCATCAATCTTCAAAGAAATCTCCAGAAAACCCAGAAATTCTTCAAGTCTTCATTGTTCTTCATCTCCTCCAAGAACCTTCAAGTAATCTCCAGCAACACCTTCAATCTTCCCTCCGTTTCCAGATCGTGAGGACACTCGAGATTCCCAGAACTTCTCCAAGATCTTCAGAACGCTTCAAACGCAATTTTCCCAGAACAAGGTCAAACCTTCATTGTTCTTCCAGAATTTTCCAGCGGCCTTCAACTTTCAGTTTTTTCCAGAACGATCTCCTATTATCTTCTCAAGATCGTTCGAACAAGCAACTTCTAGAGAACCTCCAGATCTTCGTCTCTCCCGCGGCGATTTCCTTTGAAGCTTCAAGAACTCCAAGAACTGGTTCTTGATTCGTCTCCAGGTACGCATCTTTTAAAGCTTGAAGCTGGTTTTGCCTGATAGAATGAATGTTGATTAGGTCATTTCGCTGGGATTTAGATTTCATAGGATTTGCTTGTTTGTTTTTTTGGAGAAGGATCTTGAGAGTAGGTTAGAGGAGTTGCAGAGAGAGGATGAGGGAACGGCTAGGGTTAGTTTGGGATGAACAGTGATCAGGGAATTGGGGAAGGAGAATGGTTTTGTGGTTTGGTTAGATGGACTAGGGTTTGGATTGGGTCTAGGCCCAAACTCGTGTTTACTGAAGCTCACTCCCTTCATTCCTCCTTCCCCTCCCCCTGCGTGTGAGAGCTGAGAGGGATTTGGATTGGGCTTAAGCCCTTTGCTGGGCGCACCCCCGTATGTAAGCCCATCTGGATGAATAACGTGAAAATTCACTTACTGCACCCCCACGCATGTTTTTTTTTCTTTTTTTCATTTTTCAGTGGGATTGTGATAGTGGGCCTGCACCTTCTGCTTTTCGCACCCCTGTGTTTGGGCCTTAGGCTGAAGACAACTTGAGCATGTGCTATCTGAACCCCCTCCCCTTTATTCATTTCTTTTATTCTTTGATTTCTTTTATATTGTTAGCATTTTAATAAAATCATATAAAATAGAAAAATCAATGTTTTTTAATTCTTATTTTTGCTATAGGTCAATAAAAATGTCTAGAAAATTATAGAAAAATAAAAATGCCATTTTATTTTTGTTTGCTATTTTTAGCATATTTTCCATTTAAATGACTTTTTTAATATCTTTTAGTTCATGCATGTTAGAAGAAAATTCCTAAAAAATAGTAGATTTGATCAAATAATTCCATTCTTTTTTCTATATGCTCGTAATTCAATGTAGAATTTTATAGTACAAAAACATTAATTTGATCATGCATTTTATTTTTATTTGGCATTTTTGCATTTTAATTGATATTGAATAATTGGTTTGTGGCACGTCTGCCTTGTTGATTTTAGTTCTTTCATCTGGTAATGAATTTCGCTCTGATTTTTTAGTATGTTGTACTAGACTAATGCATGTTCCCCATAGATTTTTCATAGATTTTTTTAGAGGTTGATTGATATTGTTTTAGGGTTAGAGAATAGAGACCTCACAACTTGCTGGTTAACCCTTGACCCTTCATATGTTAGGGATTGTTTAGTAGCCTTAGAAGTTGACTTAGGCTTTGAGATTTGATCTTGGGATCATAGAGCCATGTAGGTTTCCCTTAGATTTTTGATAGATTTTTGTAGGGTGTTCTGCTATTTTTTGTCTGAGCTTGAGGATAGGAAAAGTCTTGATGGCTTCTGACTTTGAAGTTCAACTGTGGTTGAACTTCAAAGATAGTTTCTTGTGGTGTGAGGACCTGTGGTTTCTTCTTGAAGATGGAGGCTGGTTGGAGTCATGTTGGAGCTTACAAGGATGCAGTGGATTGAGGCCTAGTCTAGGAGCTTGTTCTCTGTTTGTAAGGTTCGAGATCCTGAAGTTTGAAGGGAGTTTAGGGTACTTTCCTGAGGAAGGCACTATGAATGACTTCCATTCTTTCTTCTCGCCTCTTTCTTAAGTATCCAATGATGTTGGAGCCTTCATGTGAGTTTAATTTCTCCTGAGGAGGAATGTAAACTGATCACAGTTGTTGAGCCACATGGGATACGATTCCTAAGTGGAAGCCTCCTAGTACTTTCCCGAGGAAGGTCCTATGGGTCTGCTCACTTAGTTCCTCTAGTTCATCTAGGATTTCTTAAGTATCCAATGATGTTGGAGCCTTCATGTGAGTTTAATTTCTCCTGAGGAGGAATGTAAACTGATCACAGTTGTTGAGCCACATGGGATACGATTCCTAAGTGGAAGCCTCCTAGTACTTTCCCGAGGAAGGTCCTATGGGTATGCTCACTTAGTTCCTCTAGTTCATCTAGGATTTCTTAAGTATCCAATGATGTTGGAGCCTTCATGTGAGTTTAGTTTCTCCTGAGGAGGAACGTAAACTGATCACAGTTGTTGAGCCACATAGGATACGATTCCTAAGTGGAAGCCTCCTAGTACTTTCCTGAGGAAGGTCCTATGGGTCTATTCACTTAGTTCCCTTAGTTCATGTAGGATTTCTCAAGTATCCAATGATGCCGGAGCCTTCATGTGAGTTTAGTTTCTCCTGAGGAGGAATGTAAACTGATCACAGTTGTCGAGCCGCATAGGATATGACTCCTGAGTGGTAACCTCCTGGTACTTTCCCGAGGAAGGCACTATGAGTTTGTCTGCTTAGCTCCCTTTCTTTGGTAAGCTTGTTCTGAAGCTTGGAGACTGGGATTGATTCCTCTTGCTTAGGGTTTTGATTAGAGTTTTGCTTAGATATTTGCTTAAGGTGTTGTATAGAGTTTTGTTCAGGGATAGATTAGGGTTGTTTTAGGGTGGTTTAGGGGTCCTGCTCAGGGTTTTGGTTTAAGTTTTAGATAGGAGTTTGTCAGGCTGGTTTGCCTTCTCTTTATGTTGTTTGACTTGTGTGGTGTTGTGCTGCATTAGACTTAGGAATTCATCTAGATAGTTCTGAGGTAGGTGCATCTTAGAAGTAGGCTTTGTGTGCATGAGAAGTTGAGGTGGTCCTCCTTCTGCTTGTTTGTTATTGAGTGGCTTTGCTTGCTGGTATTTGGTAGAGCTGAGCTCCCTTACCTCTGTGGTTTGCGGCCTTTGCGCCTTGTTTGTTTGGTTGTTGCATTCATGCATATTTTCAGTATTTCTTTACTTTGCAGTTGATTCCTGTTTGCTGTTTAGGCCTGTTGCCATGATCCCTTAGGAGCTCTGACTTCTCCGCTGCGGAGTCGTTATGATAGACATTAGGATGGTCAACCAGGCATGATATCATTAGGTAGATTCCCTTTTCCAGCCATAGTTTTAGGGTGTCTTTTCCCTTTCCTTTCAGGAGGAGCTCTTGAGTAGCTTGTGTCGTAGTTAGCCGAACTACAGCTGCTCTGATTCCTCGTACCAGACGAGGATATGTAGGCATAGGATGTGATATCCTAGCGAGCACACTAACAACTAACCTTTGTTCTCTCGCGGCTGTGCGATCGAGACTTTCCCGCGGATGACTGATTGTTATCCCTTTTCTTTTGCCCGAGTGCATTTGAGACCAGACCGTAGTTGGAGGTTCCCGAACCTTTAGAACCAGTTTATTTTCTCACGGCTGTGTGAGAACTCCCCGTTTAGCCGTAGTTAGTCGAACTACGTTTGCTCTGATCTTCCATGCTGTGTGGAAGTACGTAGGCACAGGATGCGATGTCCTGGCGAGCAACCTTTCCCCCGTTTAGACGTAGGTAGTCGAACTACGTTGACTCTGACTTTCCCATTGCACGAGGGAGTACGTAGGCCCAGAACAGCGTATGTTCTGTCGAGTCCTGTCCTTTTCTTTTTCTTTTCAGACTGACCATTAGCGTAGATAGATAAACACACCCTTTTCCTTATAAACACCAAGCGTGGATCTCGTCGAGTACGACGGACGTGAGGGGTGCTAATACCTTCCCCTTGCGTAACCGACTCCCGAATCCAGGTTTTGGTTGCGATGACCATACCTTTTCCCGTCTTTGCGAGGTTTACTTCGAGCGTTTCCTTTCCCGCTCTGAGGGATAAATAACGCACGGTGGCGAGTCTCCTGTCAAGTCGGCGCCGATTTTTGCAGTAGCGACAGCTGGCGACTCTGCTGGGGAACGATAGCATTTAGGGACTTTTCCCATCCCTTATGCTGGGACCGTTTCCCATCCCCTACGCGAGTCAATCCTAGCGCTTGGGTGTTTATTTGTTGGGTGTTGTGCATATGTGTTTTACCTTTTCTGCACTTTACTTTTCCGTACCTTTACCTTTCCGCATTTACTTCCAGTATTATATTATTATGATTATTGTTGTGGGAGAGGGATGTTACTATGAGTAAAAAGCCGGACCTGGGCTAGAGTATGCACCTAGACATAGTTGCGGAGAGTAGTAGACGAACCTGTCTGCTGAGCAGGCACAGTTCCCTACGAAATCTGCGCTCAGACGAGGTTCTCGCAGAGGTGCTCCTTTCCGGTCCTGAGGATCTGAGGGGAGTCCAGACGTGAGGATTGTCGACTCTGGGGACCGATCATTTGGAAGTCAGCTAAGTGAGGCCTCTTCATGACTTGATGATGCCACTCCTTCTGGGAATCGTATCGTCACTCATGAAAGTCTGTGACGCTGATGACCGCATAGGACGCCGTACCTTTGTCCGTGGATTTGGTCCATCATACCTGTGAGGGGGATTGGGTTATTGCAGGAAAACTGGCCTTCAGAAACCATGATTCAGTACCTTTATCAGACGGTGTTCTTGATTCATCTCCAGGTGTGTTGTTTGGATCAGATTGGTTTCTTGTCTGAGGTTGATACTATTATCAGATGGTTTTCTCGTCAGATACAAAGGTTCAGATGGTTTTCTTACCAGGGGATTGATATTTTGAGTATCAGATGATAGTTAGTGTCATGAGGTTCTGGTGACCGTGGTGGTTTTCTGTTCTTGATCACAGAGATGTTCCTCTTCAGGCTACAGCATAGCCCCTGTGTTCACAGATTGCATTATTTATCATATTGCATCATTGCATTACCATTTGCATCCAACTAACGTGTGTGTATTGCAGGTACATATTTTCCCTCCCAGTTCCGGTGTTTGTTTCCTAGCAAGACATGGAAGCCATGAAGAGAGTGTTGCCCTACAAGTTCCCGTCTCCAGATATCATTCTGCTGTCAGAGCTGATTACTATTGCTAAGAAGAGGGTAATGGGAGATTTTAGAAAGACATATGGGAGGATTCTGACCTATGTTTACCAGCCCTCGGCTTACGAGATCAGCGGCATTTATACCCTGTTACAGTTTTATGATGCGGAGCTTATGTGTTTCGTATTTCCTGACTTTGTCTTGGCTCCTACCCTGGAGGAGTATTCTGCACTCTTGGATATACCGATCCGCGAGCAGATGCCTTTCTATCATACGGACGCTAAGCCTAATCTGGTTGAGCTTTCTGCCATCCTGTACTTAAGAGAGTTTGAGCTGACAGGGAAGATGATCAGAAGAGGAGATGTGTGGGGATTTCCGTTGGATGTCTTGGTGGAGAAGGCTCGGGAGTATGCCAAGGAAGGTGGCTGGGTTGTTTTTGATGCCATTCTTGCTGTATGTGTTTATGGCATCGTATTGTTCCCGAACATTCCTGATTTTGTTGACTCAGATGCCTTCTATATTTTGGCTGCAAAGAACCCAGTTCCTACCTTGCTAGGAGATATCCACTATTTCACTCACTACCAAAATGAAAAGCGGAGAGGGAGGAATGTGTCTTGCTGCGTACCCCTCCTGTGCAGGTGGTTCACCAGTCATATGCCTAAGTCAGGCCCTTTTGTCACCTCTATTGATTCTTTAGGATGGCCGGAGCGCTTGATGGGGTTGACTGCTGAGAATGTGGTATGGGTTAACGAAGAGGTATTCGGAGTTGAGGTCATACTCAAATGCGAAGGATTCCCGAATGTTCCTTTAATAGGAAGGAAAGGGTGTGTTAATTACAACCCTTCCTTATTGACTAGGCAGTTTGGGTATGCACCTCAGGGAGCGCCGAAGCCCGAGGAGATACAGGAATCTCTGTATCTCACTGGGGAAATAGGGAAAGAGATGTTGACCAAGCTTGAGAAAGCCTGGAAGAACCTGCACAAGAGAGGGAAGCCTTCAGGTAGCAGAGGGGATACTCGAGTTCCTAGCCCGTATGTGGAATGTATTCGTGAGCGAGCTACGAAATTCCTTATGCCTTATCCTGCAGTTCAGCCAGTGTATCCTTCTCCGGTGGAGGAGCCCACCACTATAGACATACAGGTATACAAGCAACTGATGGCGGAGAAAGAAGAGCTAGCAAAGGCTAAAGAGGCTTTAGAGAAAGAGAATGCCCAGCTTCGTCATGAAAAGATTGAAACAGGATATTTTTCCAAGCAACAGGCCGAAACTCTGAAACATCTGAAGACTACGTTATTGGAGTTGACTGAAACCAAGAAGCGTCTGGAGTTAGATGTAGACTCAGTTAGCAGTGTATTGGCTACTAAGAAGCAAGAGCTGGAAAGGGCCTACACGAAGCTAGCTAAGTTCAGAGAGCACTGGGATCTCACTATGGCCAAACGCAAAGGACGGGAAGAAGAGCTAAAGACACAGGTTGCTCAGTTAGAAGAACAGGTCAAAGTGAAGACTGAAGAGCTTGAAGAAGAAGCATGTCGCCGATATGAGGCCGAACGCAAACTGATTGATGCCATGAAGAATTTGGAAGATTTTCAGCATAGAGCAGACGCCAAGAGACCCAAACCTGGGGATGGTGCCCATGATAAGGCTTGGGAAGACTTTGTCAGAGATATCCAGGGAACGGTCAGAAAGAGGGATCAGTTGATAGAAGGCTTGATTTATCGACCGGATCACGCAGAGACGAAGAAGATGGTCGAGGATTTCTGCGACCGTACCCGCACTTGATTTCTCTCTTGTATTTTGTTGTGTTGAGATCACCACCAGGCATGTTGGTTGGGATCCTCCTTTATCACCTCAGTTGTATGGAACGTAGTTGTGTAACATCTTGACAAGACTAATATTCCAATAAATATATGAGGGTTTTTTCTAAATATTGTCTTTATGGTTTATCTCGTCTTGCTACCACTGACACTGGAATCGGAGGGGAAATATCTCCAATGCACACATGCACGTTAGCATTTTTTGTATTTCTGTCTGCATAAATCATATTGCATAGCATTACTCTAACAGACCAGAGCACTTATCCAACCTTTGTTTTCACCAGAGGGTGATTCTCGGGGGAGTGTTTGAGGCAAGCGTGGAGTGTTGAAGACGACCAAGGGGCGGAAGCAGATTTGAGCAGAATCAAGCAGTGTAGTCAGTTACAGGTAATTGGCAGCTATGTCTGAAGGCAATTTCCAGGCTCCTAACACTTTGACAGGGTTTACTATGACGTCCCACCCTCAGTATGGTTTTATGGAAAACTTCCCGCAAGCAAACAACCTTACGGCAGACCAAGTTGTACAGCCTACGGATGAGAACCGAGATCGGCATGAGCAGCTTGTTGCCCGAAATGAACGTCCTCCTCCTGCTAACAATCAAGGTGTTGCTTTCCCTGTGATGAATTACCGAAGAGATATTCCAATGGCCGGGATGGTAGATCCAAGAGCTCTTGAAAAGGATAGAAGACTCCGAGCGTTGGAAGAAGGAATAAAAGCCTTGAAAGTGAAAGATGTTGTTAACCTGGATGCTGTAGACATGTGTTTGGTTCCTGACCTGGTGTTGCCTTACAAGTTCAAAGTGCCAGAATTTGAAAAGTACATGGGGGTTAGCTGTCCGAAGCTGCATTTGATGATGTTCTGTCGAAAGATGACTTCGTTTGTGCGAAATGACCAACTGATGATCCATTGCTTCCAGTATAGCCTGACTGGGGCATCCTTGAGGTGGTATGTGCAGTTAGAGAGTAATCAGATTCGATCATGGGTGGATTTAGCCCGAGCTTTCATGAAGCAGTACGATTACAACCTGGATTTGGCTCCTAGTCTCGTACATCTGCAAGAATTATCTCAGGCGGAGAATGAATCATTCAGAGGGTATTTGCGAAGATGGAAAGAATTGGCTGCTAGTGTTCAACCACCGCTTCCGGAAAGAGAAATGGTTGACAGCTTCTTGGGTACTCTGAAAGGCCATTATTTTGACAAATTGTTCAGTTGTACCAACTTTGTGGGCCTGATGAGAATGGGGGAGCTTGTTGAGAGAGGACTCAAGAGTGGAAAGCTTCGAGATGCTCCTTATTTCCCAGTTGATAAGAATGAGTCAGTTGTCAGTTCTCAAGAAGAGTGGGAAGAAGGGAATGACGTCGACTCAGAATCTCTAGCCCCTCAGGATCGGTTTTCAGACACTTCAAGTCAACGGTCATCCTATCGTCGATCGCGTCAGCACGCCCCACGAAGACCAAGGAAACCTGAAAGACAGTTTACTCGGCTACCGGTGTCGTACAGTCAGTTGTTGCCAGATCTGGTCAGAAGTGGATTGATAGTGCCGAAAGAGACTAAGCCGGTGATTCCACCGTATCCTCCAGGTTTTGATGCCAGCGCCCGCTGTGAGTACCATGTTGGGGCACAGGGGCATTCAACAAATGATTTCAAGGTGCTTAGAAGCCAGGTTCAGGACCTGTTAGACTCTAACCGGATTTTCATCGCGCCCCAGGGTTTTGTTCAGATTAACGATTCTCCGTCATCCAGTTGTGTGGGCTCGTCAGTTAATGTCATGGAAGACTCCACGGGAAGTGTGTGTTCTGAAGATTGTCAATCGGAGAGTTCAGTTGAATATGGGAGAAGTTTCTAGAGGTTTCTGTGCCGGGAGTCGCATCTGTTTTCTCGGCATGATCCATTTAGCTTTTGTGCTTTATTGTTGGCTGACCACCACCAGGATTGTTGGCTGGGGTCATTGTATTCGTACTCGTTTGTGCCTACATGCTGATTTTGTTGGTTGTACATGTGTGGGAGATGTTCGTCTGTGTGCTTATAGCTTGAGTTTCTCTTTGTCTTGTCATGAATATGTGTTTGCTTTCTGCGTTGCATTATCATTTAACAGGTACATCAGAACCGTGGGTCTTATTTCCTCATCGTCCAGTTTGTTGCAGGAATTCCTTCAGAGATATGGAACAGAATCAGGCTGAATTGATTGAAGTCCGAAGCCAGCTGGGGCAGATGATGAGAGACATGCAAGAGATGCGTCTGGAGCAGAAGATTCTCAAAGAGGAAAATAGTCAGCTGAAGACCCAAATGAGCTTGATCATGGAAGTAGTCAAGAATGTGCTTAGGAAAGAGGATGATCAGCTGTTTGAAGCCGCAGTGAAGAAGCTCGTGCCACCTGTGCCTGTGGAACCTGAGCAGCAACAGAAGATACACCCGGCTCAACGGAGGATTCAGGAGGGGAAGCCAAAAAGGATATTTGAGGCGCCACCTACAACGTATGCTGAGCTCTTGCAGACTTTATTGAGGTTCAAAAAGGTTGAGAAGAGAACGTTGGAACCACCCACAGGAGCGTTTCCTCACGGGTACGATACCAGTAAGCAATGTGAATTTCATTCTGGGGCACTCGGACACGACATCGAGGGTTGTCATGCTTTTAAGCACAATGTTCAAGACCTGATTGACTCGCACGATATTGAATTCACGTCGAGCAGCGTAGCTGTACGTATTGCTCCTGTCTCAGTCGATGCTAAGATGACGAATGTTTCTAAAGCTGCGGTGGGTCAGAAGCGTATCCTGGACTCCATGGTGTCAGAATCTCCATGCCCACAACTGTTGCCTACTCCTGGGGCAGATCTGAGAAAGAAGATGGCTAAGCATAAGGAGTGCTTTAATCAGCGCGGTGAAAGTCAAGAAACCGATGTTGTATTTGCTACGAAGATTGTTCAACAGTCAACCCGATACCAGCAACAACAGCAACGATCTCAACAGTGGAAGAGGCAGCAGCATCCCAATCAGTGAGGGGCTCAAAATCAGAGGCCATTGAGGGTATTTAAGGTGCCTCCGATGCCGTATGCCGAACTTCTTCAGATGTTGCTACGATTGCAGTTGGTTGAGAAAAGGAAGTTAGCTCCGCTGACAGGTACACCGCCAGCAGGTTATGATATCAAGGAGCGCTGTGATTTCCATTCTGGAGCACAGGGGCACAACATTGAAGATTGTCTGGCCTTCAAGCACAAAGTGCAGGACCTACTGGATAGTGCAGCAATCAGCTTCGGGCAGAAAGGGTCCAAAATTATCTGAATGAGGGGAAGGGGCTCTATAATTTGGTTGAGTCGTTAAAAGCAGATCAGGACATCATCAGGTTGCCTCTAATAACTGATTGTGAAGATAGTTGGTTCGGCAGCAAGACAGATGTGAAAGCCCGGTTCTAGGAAGCTGGCATTTTCTGTGTTTTATCTTGTCATTTCTTTACGCTTGTAGTTTCTTTCCTGTTTAGATTGCAATCTTGTTTGTAAAACTTGTTGTTTTCATTCAATTGAGGATAATGAAATAAATATGCATGTTTTGATTAAATCCATTCGTGTTCACTAAATGTTTTTACAAACGTCCAGTGCCTGGTTAAGAGGAATCTGGGGAGGATGACGAAAATGAACGACGTGCAAAATTCCGATTGTATGCTTTTGAAATAAAACTTGTTGATGATGTACTGGCATTGTTTCAAATCCATAAACACCGGAGTTATAAGGAAGATAATCCCTTGTCAACCCCTTTGAGCCTTGTAGTAGGAGTTCTTTCTGAAAACGAAAAACCCTCTATCTTTAACCTGGGGGCAGGGTAGGTGTTAGCTAATTTGACCGAGCGTCCAAATTACAAAAGGAGTGTCCGTTCGAGGATCAATCACACCTCTAGAGGTCGTGCCTAAAAAAGAAAAACCACAATGGTTCAGCATTAGGAGTGAAACAGTCACATCATTCCCCAAAGAGTCAGACAACCAGTGTCGCACGACTTGTTCGAAAAAGAAGGAAGAAAAAGAATCAAGAGCCCGCTAAGTCAAGAAAAGAAAACAATTGACTTAGGCAAAAATGAGGGTATCCCGCTGGACTTAAAAAAAAAATCAAAAGAAACTCAAAAGAGTTAGTCCAGGCAAAAGTTAGGGATATGAAAAGAAAAAGATGAAAAGGATCAAAAGAAAAATCCTCAAAGGAAATACGAGTCGTGTGACCTCAAGTGTCAAAAACGAAAGGTGCGTGGCTGACACTCTAAAAATCCAAAAGTTTCTCGAACTATCACTCCTATCTTTCGGCCTCTGAGAGGTGATTGCTAAGGTCGAATTAGCTGAACATAAGATCGGAGAACCTCAAGGAGAATGGGTGGGTTAAAATAAACTTTGAGCCTTTATCCTTTCTTTCAAAACCGTGAACCTGACCACGTTACATCCTTCAAAAGTCCTAATTGAAGCAGGTTGTTTCGAAAGCATACTGTGGTAAAGGTCGCGTCGATTCTGACTCTTAAAAGGGTTCCTCTTACCATGTTGGTACTGATGTTGATAAATGTTTTGTGCATTTTATGCCACAAACTGTTTTTTTCCTTTTCCCAGTGAACAGATTGGATGTCAAAGCTGTCATATGTGTTGCATTAATATGTCTTTTACGCAGAACAACTTGTTTTACTTGCGAGTAAGCGCTTGACAGCAGAAAAGTTTCCTGCAGTGGAAGGTATGGTCAAAATAGAATGCAGAACGCCCGAATATTCCGAGAGCAGGGGCAAGCTACTATTGTGATCCCCAGTCAGGTCAGCCTTTCGAAGACAGTCATCCTGAGGCAACCAGGTTGAGATTCAGGTAAATGTGTTGTAGTCAGGGGCACTACTCTGAATCGGATAATCAGGAGCAAGGTCATTGCAGTCAGGGGCAGGCCATCTTAAGAGCGCGGAAGTTACTCTTTATTCGAGAAGCATTTGAGGTGAAGTATCTCTCCGAAGTTCAGAACGCTAGGGCATGTCATATCAGACCATCAGGGCTCAGATTTTCAGATTCCCTTTCAAGGACTATCCCCACAGAGGTCCCGCAGGCTGGGGCATATCAGAAGCGAAAGGATTGGTCTTCTCCGTATCAGCAGGGTCATTCAGAGTTATTCGAGCAGATTCAATCGATTTTCGAGAGCGAGACGAATGCGGGAAGTTGTGTTACTATCCCTTGACTCTTCAATCAGGGACTGTGAATTCAGACAGAATGTTGTTCAGCGTCAGTTGTACCTGACCCATCGCAGATAGCTTAAAATGTTCAAATCCATGTTGGCAATCCCTGTGAGGCCCACCCGTGTCGGCGCATCAGTTTCCAAATCCAATCTTCGGCAATACGCGGGAAGACCCCGTCTATTTTCTCCAGCAAAGCCCAATTTTTCATTGGTATGGGTAAGCCATCCCCAGAGAAGTCCAATCATACTTGGCACATCTGCTATTTTCACAGCGGAGTTATATTCCCCAGCAGGGTATTACTTCGTCGAGGTGTTCGGTTAAGTTCCCAATATCCCCAGCGGAGTTGATTTCACCCTTCCAGCATTTATTTTGCTGGAATAATTCTGTGATATCCGGTTTATCCCCAGCGGAGTTGGCTTCGTCTTCAGCATTTATGTTGCTGAAGTGGTTTTCTGTACCCAGCTTGCTCCAGCAGCTCGAGCCTGCATTAGCATGTTGCATGTCATCATATTTGCATCATACTTGCATTTCATTTTCAAAATGCGTAGCATTTCCATCCTGAATGGAGCATTATGTCATAGAAAGATTCAAACATATGCATGTGCATACGAAGCATAAGTCAGGATTTTTACCAGCCTCATATGGCGCGTGAATTACTCTATGATCAGTTCAGGGGCATTTATCCTGTAGCAGTGTTCAGACGATTCAGCGGATTATTTGTATATCAGATCATACAATAGTTGTACTTTGATCAATCAGTCATCTGGTATCGACAGACGTTTCTTCCCGTCAATTCATATTGACGATGTGTTCCTCCAATAAGTGGATTTCTCCGTCTATCATTAGACGTCTTGAGTTTGAACGTGGTTTTCTTTCCGTCTATCCTTAGACGATGTGAAGTTGCGGGTGATTGCAGTAGGGTTTCAAGAAGGGGTTTCTCCAGGATATGCTTTTCTTCCCGTCTATCAGTAGACGATGTGAAGTTTCGGTTAATTTTCCAGATGGGGTTTCAATATGGGGTTTCTCTAAGTGGTGTTCTTCCCGTCTATCTTTAGACGATGTGAGTATTCGATTTTGGGCGCCTTCCCGTCTATCCTTAGACGATGTGAGTATTGAATTTTTCCTTCAAGATATGTGTGTCTTCCCGTCTATCCTTAGACGATGTGAGTATGGAGATTAATGGTGTCTTTCCGTCTATCCTTAGACGATGTGAGTATCAATCAGGCTTTCTTCCCGTCTATCCTTAGACGATGTGAGTATCAATCAGGCTTTCTTCCCGTCTATCCTTAGACGATGTGAGTATCAATCAGGCTTTTTTTCCGTCTATCCTTAGACGATGTGAGTATCAATCAGGCTTTCTTCCCGTCTATCCTTAGACGATGTGAGTATGCGATCAGGCTTTCTTCCCGTCTATCCTTAGACGATGTGAGTATTAAATTTCAGGTTTTCTTCCCGTCTATCTTTAGACGATGTGAGTATGGAGATTAATGGTGTCTTTCCGTCTATCCTTAGACAATGTGAGTATGGAGATTAATGGTGTCTTTCCGTCTATCCTTAGACGATGTGAGTATGGAGATTAATGGTGTCTTTCTGTCTATCCTTAGACGATGTGAGTATGGAGATTAATGGTGTCTTTCCGTCTACCCTTAGACGATGTGAGTATTCGATTTGGCTTTCTTCCCGTCTATCCTTAGACGATGTGAGTATCGATTAGGATATCTTCCCTACCCTTGGACGATGTGAGTATTGAAGTCTTTCTTCCCGTCCATCTTTGGACGATGTGAGTATATTTCTCTTCCTGCCTATCAGTAGGCAATGTGAAAGGATCAGGTGTTTTGTTGCAACCCTCGGGTTTGTTATATGGGGTATCACCGGTAATTGGCATTCAAATCAGGAGTGCTTTATCAGATGATTGATCAGTTTGTTGCCGTAATGACTAGACTCGGTTCTGGATTTTATTCCCCAAGCAGTTTTACAGTATATTCTCACGGTTGGCAAATTTTCGGGTTTCATTGGTATTCAATCGTCTCGTACCTCCGAATGTTTGAAGGCTGAGCGCTCTTCAATCCTTCAGGTCCAAGTCGCTTGAATAGGGGCAGCTGTTGCACCCTAAAATTTGACCAACCGGTTCTCCTATCTGACTCGTGGTTTAAATTCATATTCGCAAATCAAATGCGCGACATTTGTGCATAGACAGAGGATATCAGAGTTACAGTTTGATTTTCATTTGTCGGATATTTTAGATCCAGTCCAGATCATCAGGGTTTTATTTTTCGGGAAATTGTGCGCTCCTCAGTGATTTTCAGCTTGCATGGTGATTTTCGGGATATTCTGATACCAGGGGTTTACTGTTCGATTCGATCTGGTCTCGTGCGCTCTTTTATGGTGGTCATTTGCATTTGTCTGCATTCTTTTAGGGTTTAATAGCTTTTTGTAGATTTTAAATAGGATTTAGGGATTTTTTAGGATTTAAATAGATTTTTAAACTTTTTAAATAGTTTAAGTCTTTTTTCTAGAGCTTTATAAGTTTTTTTTAAGAATTTAAATAGGTTTTTAACATTTTTTAATAGTTTGAATCTTTTTTTAGAATTTTATAGAATTTTTTAAATAGATTTAATAGTTTTTATCATCTTTAGGATATAATAGATTTTAAAAATTGTTTTTAATTGTTTTAGATAATATAGAAAGAGTATAGTTTTTTTTCTTTTATTAATAATAGAGTTTGTTTTAATCTTTTAATAGATTTTTCTTTTATTAGTTTTAAATAGATTTTTCTTTTATTAGTTTTAAATAGATTTTAATAGTCTTTAAATAATAGTATAGATTTTTAATAGGAATTTTATAGAATTTTAATAGAAATTAAATAGAATTTTAATGGGTTTTTTTTAATGGTTTTTAAATAGAGATCAGTAGAGTTTTATTAATGTTAGTTAATATAGGTTTAATCAGATTTTTAATCATTTTTTAGGTTTAATCAGGTTAATTAGGATTTTAATCATCTTTAGATCTAATTAGGATTAAGATAGCTTAATTTTCGGATTAGTCAGGTTAATTAGTTAATTAGGTCTTAATTGATTTTAATTAGACTTAATCAGATTTAGTTTTTTTTATTATTCAGTTTTTAAGTCTTTTTTGATCATTTTCGTGTGGGCCCAGAAGGGTGTTTTTGGAGGCCCAATAGCTTTTCAGTCCAGTTTTGGTCATTTTTTTTCAGAAAGTGACACTTGTCACTATAAGAATGGTGCCACACGTTGCACCCAGGACCCACCAACACACAACTCTGAAGACCCCTCCTTTTGCCACGTTTTCCATCCTCTCTCTCCACGCCCTGACACGCGCCCCACTCAGCCATCTCCCGTGACACTTGTCTCCACCTCACACCTCGCCGGAGAAGCCACCGGCGGCCATGCATCCGCCTTAACCAACTCCCGCCGGCAGCCCCAACCGTCACCGGACCACTGCAACCATCGCCGAAACTAATTTTCTGCCCAGAATCCCCAGAAATCCTTCGTTCTTCTCCGATCTTCCTCCATCCACCTTCATTTATACCTCACCGGAGAACTCAACGTCGCCGGAAACTTCATCATCTCGCCCAGATTCATCCATCAATCTTCAAAGAAATCTCCAGAAAACCCAGAAATTCTTCAAGTCTTCATTGTTCTTCATCTCCTCCAAGAACCTTCAAGTAATCTCCAGCAACACCTTCAATTTTCCCTCCGTTTCCAGATCGTGAGGACACTCGAGATTCCCAGAACTTCTCCAAGATCTTCAGAACGCTTCAAACGCAATTTTCCCAGAACAAGGTCAAACCTTCATTGTTCTTCCAGAATTTTCCAGCGGCCTTCAACTTTCAGTTTTTTCCAGAACGATCTCCTATTATCTTCTCAAGATCGTTCGAACAAGCAACTTCTAGAGAACCCCCAGATCTTCGTCTCTCCCGCGGCGATTTCCTTTGAAGCTTCAAGAACTCCAAGAACTGGTTCTTGATTCGTCTCCAGGTACGCATCTTTTAAAGCTTGAAGCTGGTTTTGCCTGATAGAATGAATGTTGATTAGGTCATTTCGCTGGGATTTAGATTTCATAGGATTTGCTTGTTTGTTTTTTTGGAGAAGGATCTTGAGAGTAGGTTAGAGGAGTTGCAGAGAGAGGATGAGGGAACGGCTAGGGTTAGTTTGGGATGAACAGTGATCAGGGAATTGGGGAAGGAGAATGGTTTTGTGGTTTGGTTAGATGGACTAGGGTTTGGATTGGGTCTAGGCCCAAACTCGTGTTTGCTGAAGCTCACTCCCTTCATTCCTCCTTCCCCTCCCCCTGCGTGTGAGAGCTGAGAGGGATTTGGATTGGGCTTAAGCCCTTTGCTAGGCGCACCCCCGTATGTAAGCCCATCTGGATGAATAACGTGAAAATTCACTTACTGCACCCCCACGCATGTTTTTTTTTGTTTTTTTCATTTTTCAGTGGGATTGTGATAGTGGGCCTGCACCTTCTGCTTTTCGCACCCCTGTGTTTGGGCCTTAGGCTGAAGACAACTTGAGCATGTGCTATCTGAACCCCCTCCCCTTTATTCATTTCTTTTATTCTTTGATTTCTTTTATATTGTTAGCATTTTAATAAAATCATATAAAATAGAAAAATCAATGTTTTTTAATTCTTCTTTTTGCTATAGGTCAATAAAAATGTCTAGAAAATTATAGAAAAATAAAAATGCCATTTTATTTTTGTTTGCTATTTTTAGCATATTTTCCATTTAAATGACTTTTTTAATATCTTTTAGTTCATGCATGTTAGAAGAAAATTCCTAAAAAATAGTAGATTTGATCAAATAATTCCATTCTTTTTTCTATATGCTCGTAATTCAATGTAGAATTTTATAGTACAAAAACATTAATTTGATCATGCATTTTATTTTTATTTGGCATTTTTACATTTTAATTGATATTGAATAATTGGTTTGTGGCACGTCTGCCTTGTTGATTTTAGTTCTTTCATCTGGTAATGAATTTCGCTCTGATTTTTTAGTATGTTGTACTAGACTAATGCATGTTCCCCATAGATTTTTCATAGATTTTTTTAGAGGTTGATTGATATTGTTTTAGGGTTAGAGAATAGAGACCTCACAACTTGCTGGTTAACCCTTGACCCTTCATATGTTAGGGATTGTTTAGTAGCCTTAGAAGTTGACTTAGGCTTTGAGATTTGATCTTGGGATCATAGAGCCATGTTGGTTTCGCTTAGATTTTTTATAGATTTTTGTAGGGTGTTCTGTTATTTTTTGTCTGAGCTTGAGGATAGGAAAAGTCTTGATGGCTTCTGACTTTGAAGTTCAACTGTGGTTGAACTTCAGAGATAGTTTCTTGTGGTGTGAGGACCTGTGGTTTCTTCTTGAAGATGGAGGCTGGTTGGAGTCATGTTGGAGCTTACAAGGATGCAGTGGATTGAGACCTAGTCTAGGAGCTTGTTCTCTGTTTGTAAGGTTCGAGATCCTGAAGTTTGAAGGGAGTTTAGGGTACTTTCCTGAGTAAGGCACTATGAATGACTTCCATTCTTTCTTCTCGCCTCTTTCTTAAGTATCCAATGATGTTGGAGCCTTCATGTGAGTTTAATTTCTCCTGAGGAGGAATGTAAACTGATCACAGTTGTTGAGCCACATGGGATACGATTCCTAAGTGGAAGCCTCCTAGTACTTTCCCGAGGAAGGTCCTATGGGTCTGCTCACTTAGTTCCTCTAGTTCATCTAGGATTTCTTAAGTATCCAATGATGTTGGAGCCTTCATGTGAGTTTAATTTCTCCTGAGGAGGAATGTAAACTGATCACAGTTGTTGAGCCACATGGGATACGATTCCTAAGTGGAAGCCTCCTAGTACTTTCCCGAGGAAGGTCCTATGGGTCTGCTCACTTAGTTCCTCTAGTTCATCTAGGATTTCTTAAGTATCCAATGATGTTGGAGCCTTCATGTGAGTTTAGTTTCTCCTGAGGAGGAACGTAAACTGATCACAGTTGTTGAGCCACATAGGATACGATTCCTAAGTGGAAGCCTCCTAGTACTTTCCTGAGGAAGGTCCTATGGGTCTATTCACTTAGTTCCCTTAGTTCATGTAGGATTTCTCAAGTATCCAATGATGCCGGAGCCTTCATGCGAGTTTAGTTTCTCCTGAGGAGGAATGTAAACTGATCACAGTTGTCGAGCCGCATAGGATATGACTCCTGAGTGGTAACCTCCTGGTACTTTCCCGAGGAAGGCACTATGAGTTTGTCTGCTTAGCTCCCTTTCTTTGGTAAGCTTGTTCTGAAGCTTGGAGACTGGGATTGATTCCTCTTGCTTAGGGTTTTGATTAGAGTTTTGCTTAGATATTTGCTTAAGGTGTTGCATAGAGTTTTGTTCAGGGATAGATTAGGGTTGTTTTAGGGTGGTTTAGGGGTCCTGCTCAGGGTTTTGGTTTAAGTTTTAGATAGGAGTTTGTCAGGCTGGTTTGCCTTCTCTTTATGTTGTTTGACTTGTGTGGTGTTGTGCTGCATTAGACTTAGGAATTCATCTAGATAGTTCTGAGGTAGGTGCATCTTAGAAGTAGGCTTTGTGTGCATGAGAAGTTGAGGTGGTCCTCCTTCTGCTTGTTTGTTATTGAGTGGCTTTGCTTGCTGGTATTTGGTAGAGCTGAGCTCCCTTACCTCTGTGGTTTGCGGCCTTTGCGCCTTGTTTGTTTGGTTGTTGCATTCATGCATATTTTCAGTATTTCTTTACTTTGCAGTTGATTCCTGTTTGCTGTTTAGGCCTGTTGCCATGATCCCTTAGGAGCTCTGACTTCTCCGCTGCGGAGTCGTTATGATAGACATTAGGATGGTCAACCAGGCATGATATCATTAGGTAGATTCCCTTTTCCAGCCATAGTTTTAGGGTGTCTTTTCCCTTTCCTTTCAGGAGGAGCTCTTGAGTAGCTTGTGTCGTAGTTAGCCGAACTACAGCTGCTCTGATTCCTCGTACCAGACGAGGATATGTAGGCATAGGATGCGATATCCTAGCGAGCACACTAACAACTAACCTTTGTTCTCTCGCGGTTGTGCGATCGAGACTTTCCCGCGGACGACTGATTGTTATCCCTTTTCTTTTGCCCGAGTGCATTTGAGACCAGACCGTAGTTGGAGGTTCCCGAACCTTTAGAACCAGTTTATTTTCTCACGGCTGTGTGAGAACTCCCCGTTTAGCCGTAGTTAGTCGAACTACGTTTGCTCTGATCTTCCATGCTGTGTGGAAGTACGTAGGCACAGGATGCGATGTCCTGGCGAGCAACCTTTCCCCCGTTTAGACGTAGGTAGTCGAACTACGTTGACTCTGACTTTCCCATTGCACGAGGGAGTACGTAGGCCCAGAACAGCGTATGTTTTGTCGAGTCCTGTCCTTTTCTTTTTCTTTTCAGACTGACCATTAGCGTAGATAGATAAACACACCCTTTTCCTTATAAATACCAAGCGTGGATCCCGTCGAGTACGACGGACGTGAGGGGTGCTAATACCTTCCCCTTGCGTAACCGACTCCCGAATCTAGGTTTTGGTTGCGATGACCATACCTTTTCCCGTCTTTACGAGGTTTACTTCGAGCGTTTCCTTTCCCGCTCTGAGGGATAAATAACGCACGGTGGCGACTCTCCTGTCAAGTCGGCGCCGATTTTCGCAGTAGCGACAGGCAGGAGCCTCGTGCTCGACACAGATAAGGAGGACTCATTTGGGCCTTTCATCAAGTATAAGTGGGTTGGGCCTTCTCGGTCAAGCGGGGGCCCAGGCCAGAACAAGAGCTCCCCAAGTCGTAGCTCCGCTGTGAGGGAGCGAGAACTTGATGACATCGTGCTTAGGTGGGAGAGCATGTTAGGGAAGCTGTTGTCGGGTATTGGTATCGGAGAAATGTTCCTACCTGACGCGAGTGTGTTGCGAGCATGGAGGTGTTCGGTCTGTTGGACGTCCATGCCGAGGAAGCGCCCCCCTGACGTTGTTGTCGGGGAGGCGTAAGTTTGTTGTCGGGGAGATGTGAAGGGACGCGACTGTCAGCCTTCGCCACGTGTCAAGCGTTGGACAGGCCATGTGGGGCGGCTATCCTAGGGCATTCAAGTGCCTAGGGACGCTTCGAGTCCCACGCTAGGGGTATAAGTACGTGATCCTCTGTCCATTCCATATTTTTCGCTTTTGCTTCCTTTCTCACGTGATGACTAATTCATTCGTGCCTGCTCGACATCTCCGTCACACCAACCGCCGCGCACTCCGCCGTTACCTACAAACCAGTAAGTTCCCTCTCCTTGCCTTTTATCATTTTGTACCTTTGAATTGCCACCGGAGCATGTTGAGTACCCCGAGGACGGAGGTGAATCTCTGTCGTTCTGTCCGAGGAGGGATGCAAATATTCGCCGCTATAGGCGGTGTTTTCTAGGGGTAGGATGAATGCGCCGAGGTCGTGAGGGGGTGAGGTTTGAATTTCCCAGGGACAGATACTAGTTTCAGATGAACGCCCCGGGGAAGGGTAGTGGTATTCCATGAGTGCCCCGGGGAGGTTGATAGGCTCAGAAGTGTTACCCGGGGAGGTCGAGGAATGTAGGACGAATTCCTCAGAGAAGCTTGCCCGGATGGGTTTTATTCCCGTCGTCGAGGTTGTCCTCGTCGCCCTTTCACTTGGTCTGCGGTGGAAGGGTGAATTTGATCACAGACATCGAATTCACCGTTTCCTTCTGCTTTTCAAGTGTTAATGACACCGTTGGTCCTGGGGACTATGGACGTGGATGACGAGCTAGAGGTGCCCACCGTCGAGAATGCAGTCCGGCCAATCGAGGAATGAGTGGCTGAGGAACCCCTGACTATCCCCTCGTACTTCGTGGACGACGAGAATGACGCATTCGCCACTGTCGAGGATAGGTGTGAGAATGACCCCAAAAACTAGCAGGCGTATCATCCTCGTGAGCATCACCGTATCTGCTCGTCGTTTGGGAAGATGTGTTTCCCTATGTATGAATTTTGTTTTCGGGAAGCCGGGCTTCGGTTGCCGTTCACGGATTTCCAGTTGGGGGTCTTCGATTGGTTATGGTTAGCCCTCTCGCAGCTGCACCCTAACGTCGTAGCCTTTGTTCGTGCATTCGAGATTGTTTGCCGATATTTGGAGATCGGGGCGATGCTGCCACTGTTCTTCTGACTTTTTCATCTACAATGGCAGACGGTGGATGGTCGGCACAGTTGGGTTTCGTTGAAACAACTGAAGAAGATTTTTCAGACATACATGGATTTTGTCCGTGACTTCAAGGCCCGGCTCTTCGTTGTTAAGCCAATATGTCATGGGGCGTGCTCCTCGCTGTACATACGAGGGGAGCGAATGGTGAACGGGCAGCGGGAGGAAGTCTTGATCCCGAAGGTGCCCTTGGAGTGGACTGAGGAGCACTTTGCGAGGGGCACTGATCGATATATCGTGCGGGCAGGGACCCTAGGCGAGGATGACCTGGCCGACTATCAGAAGATAGTTGGATTCGTGGTCGGTCTACCTCCGGTGAACCTCGTGACGCCCGATGGTAGATACATTCGCGACAGTGAGGGGCGTGTTTTCCAGAAGCAGAGGTTGATCAGCATGAAGGCTCTGCTCAAGTGTTCGACGGAGGAGGAGACCCTTAGTTACCTAGGTAGTGGTCGTCTCCCTCTCCCCCATGCCCTCTCAAATATTTATTCTTTTGCTGACATCTTTCTTTTGTTTTGCAGGGAGCATGTCTACTGCTGAGGAGAGGGTGAAGAGGTTGGCTTAGACCAGAGTTGCGGTCAAATTCGGTAAAACGTGGGTTGCCCAGGTGGCCGGGCAAGCTGCTTCTGATCAGGAAGGCAAGGGTTCCTCTTCGTCACCCCAGGGCAGCCAGTCCCCGTTGTCTCAAGGGGCTGTTAAACGGGCCAAGGTTTATCAGTCGGAGGGCGTCGTCGACTTGACGGCAGGGTTCGCTGAGGAGGGATTCTTAATCCCGCCGTGCTACCAGCATCCTGGCTTCTTTCATGGTGCTCGGTCACCAGCCGTACCGGTCGGGGAGGCCAAGAAGGTCCTCGGTTTAGACCGGGGTGCTCGGAGGCAGGTTTTGACTGAGGATTTGGCGGCCATGATGCGGGTGTTCTTGACGACTTTGGTCTTGAGCGATGATAGCTGCTCCTCGGCCGAGCTGGCTAAGCTGCAGGGTGACCTCACTTTCGAGCAGTCGCGACTGAACAAACTGAACGAGGAGTTGGAGAAGAGCCAGGAAGATACAGTTGTGGAACGTAAGCGGGGGGAGAGTGCCGAGGAGAAGCTGAAGGCTGCGGAGGCGGAGGTGCAGGTGCTGAAGGCCCGCGTGGGGGAGTTGGAAGGATCTCTCCGTTCTGTCGACGACGAGACGGACAAGGACAAGCTCATGGTCACCCGTGCAGATTTGATGAGGAAGATCCAGGAGTTGGACGGTGATTACTTGGAGGCGTTCGCGGTTGGATTTTCCAGTGTCGTGGACCAGCTCAAGGTGGTTAACCCTGCGGGAAGCCTGGTCGTGGATGGAATCGGGCCTTTCCACCAGATCATCGACAAATGGGTGGTCGATCCTTCCGCTGAAGCTGTCGATGACTCTGCCCCAATGGACGAGCATGAGGTGGACGCTGAAGACATGTAGATTTCTCCGGGCCTGCGTGCTCGTGGTTTCTGGGCCTGCGCGCCAATGTTTTGCTATTTTTGTTTAAGTGTTTTTGTTGGGCCTGCGTGCCTTATTTGATATTGTAACCTGACTACTGGGTTGGTGCCCGACTTTATAAAATGGAATTTTGTTTAAGTGTGCGCTCGTTTTGTTTATGCATGATGATATGCTTGTTTTGTTTCTGCATGTTGTATGCTTGAAATATAAGTTAGTATGTTTGAGATGCGTGTTTA
This sequence comes from Lathyrus sativus, assembly GCA_963859935.3. Classification (NCBI taxonomy): domain Eukaryota; kingdom Viridiplantae; phylum Streptophyta; class Magnoliopsida; order Fabales; family Fabaceae; genus Lathyrus; species Lathyrus sativus. Next base: position 611,519,278 of record OZ012739.1, read on the forward strand.
TTATGCTTTTTGGTATGTCTGGGAGAAGTAGCTCAACGATAATTGTACCCGGTAGTGTAGAGAACTGGCCGGTTGACCGGTTTCGTTACCTGGTCGTGGTGGGGGTACTTTGGTCCCCGCAACGTGAACGTCCCATCGCGAGCTGGGTGTTCTTCCTATTCCGGTACAACGGCGGGGAACCTCGGTCGAGGGAATCTCCATTGAGCAGAGCCTTATACCCCGCGCACACAAAGGTAGGGCTTGCTATTTCGTTGGTCTCGGGGAGACGCGAGGAGGCGCGATGGTACCATGTCGCCCCCCTGTGGTCGCGGCGTTTGTCGCCGTGGGTAGTATTTTAACTGTAGTATTTTTTTCAGCTTCTCAGCGTCCCATGGTTGAGCTAGTTGGTCCCCGTGGAGGTTTTCGAGGTAATAGGCCTCGTGCTCTATTTTGTCTCGCACACGATAGAGGTCTTCCCAATTCGTGGCGAGCTTACCCTCATGTGAGTCCTTTTGGTTTCTTCATAGGACCAGGTCGCCAATCTGGAATTCGCGCCTCAGGACTCTGCTGTTGTAGCATTGGACTATTTTTTGTTTTAACCTGGCCTCGCGGAGGGCCGCTCCTGACCGGATCTCTTCGACTAGATCGAGCTCCTCTTGAAGAGCTTCGTCATTGGCTTCCTCTTAGAGAGACGCCTCAGTCCTTCTGGACGGTTCCCTAATCTCAACTGGGATCACGACCTCGGTTCCGTACGTGAGGCGGAACGGGGTTTCCCCGGTGGTCGAGTGAGGCGTCGTTTGATATGCCCAAAGCATGTTGTGGAGCTCCTCGACCCACCCTCTTTTGGCGTCCCCGAGTCTTCGTTTTAATCCTCGGAGGATTACTCTATTCACGGCCTCGGCTTGGCCGTTTGTCTGTGGGTGTTCGACTGAGGTGAAGTGGTGTATGGTCCCGAGCTTGGTGACGAAGTCCCGGAAGTTTCTGTCGGTGACTTGTGTCCCGTTATCGGTGACTATGGCAAGCGGGACGCCGAACCTGGCGAGGATGTTCCTTTTGTAGAACCGAAATATGTTGTGTGTCGTGATTTTAGCTAGAGCTTCGGCTTCGACCCACTTGGTGAAGTAGTCGACACCCACTATTAGGTACTTATTCTGATATGAGCCTAAGGTGAACGGGCCGAGGATATCCATCCCCCACCAGGAGAACGGCCAAGGCGAGGAGAGGGATTTGAGCTCGCTCGGAGGAGCGAGGTGCATGTCCTCGTGCCGCTGGTACCTGTCGCACTTCTTGACGTGTTCTTTTGCGTCTTCCTGCATCGTCGGCCAGTAATACCCAGCCCGAAGGGCTTTCCTTGACAAGGATCGTCCTCCGAGGTGCTTGTTAGGGACCAATTGGTAATAATTTATATATATTTTATCGGTCCCTTTTTACCGATTTCTTATTAAATTCACACAAGTTTTTATCACAATTTAGTAAAACATTCAATTTTAGTTATTTTGTTTTGTTCGAATAGATATTTCACTTTTTTTTTAAGTCTTGTAAAATTTTTGTCAAGAAAAGAATGATTGTATAAAAAGATCTCTGGAGCAATACTTGAAGAACAAAGTCGGCAAAAGCAATGCGAAGCAACAAAGCAAGCAATTCTGTTTTTGACAGTTCGCGCCGCGATCACCCTTCGCGCCGCGAACTGAGTGCATTTCAGCCACATGCAAAGTAATGACACATATCCTGTCTTGGAAGAAAAACCACATTTTTGTAGGGTGGCGCCCCATAGCCTATTTATTGCACTTTTCCCTTGCATGTTGGACATAATCATTCCACCCTTGAGTCTTAGTATCTCTTAGGTTTGTAAGAGATTTTAGGAAGATTTTAGAGGGGATTTTCTTGTTTTTGGAGAGAAGTTTCATGCAAGAGGAGATTATTGAAGAACTTGCTGAGTATTCTATGAAGATGACGAGTAGTTAAACTTCTTCTTGTCAAGCTTGAGGTAGTAGTTATCCTATGTTGTTTATGTAATATTACTATCCTTGCATGTAACAAACTACATTTGGTATAAGGAATTATATTTTCTCTTTACATTGAAAAATCAGAATTGAATTATTATTGAGAAAGATAGTTTAATTCTTGACCTAAGATATTTTTCCAAGTAGAGAATAAATTGTAGAGATAGATTTATTCACTACTTTTCTATTTGTGTTAAACATTCAAGATTATTATATCAATAGTTAGATGGAGAGATCGTCTAAGGATTTATATAATAATTGTCACAATCTTATTTAGACATAAATATTATTGAGAGGACACTTGAATACTATCAATGGAGTTTGAATGCATGCATGTGATATTGAGAACATATAAAGAACAAAGATAATGAAACTCAATCTTGACAAGGCTTCTAAACTTTATTCTAAAATCAATTTTATTTGTCCTATTTTTCTTATAAGTAAAAAGAACAATTTATTCATCAACAAACAATTTGAATACCTTTGAACTTACAACAATTGAAATTATAGAACGGCGGTAACAACACCAATCTCTGTGGATACGATATTAAAAATATTTGCCGGAAATATACTTTTCAACAAATTGGCGCCGTTGCCGGGGATTTGTGTCGATATTACATGCATTACAATAATTCATTGTTCTAAGTTCTTGTTTTTATTTTTTTTCTATCACTCTTGTGTTTCACTTGGTTTGTTAGTTTTGTAGATTCTAGTACATGCGAGAAAAAGCCACCGAGGAACAATTTCAATTTGACCCCGAAATTGAAAGAACAATTCGAAGGCTTAATAGCAAGACACGAAGAAGAAAGAAACTAGCCGATGAGAGGAACCGAAGAGAAACTGCAATAAATTCTGCACTTACTCAAATTGAAGAGGAAGTTGTAGAAACCGTTGAAGGAAGTATGGGTGACAACGCTCATACCGAAATGTCCGCTAATAGTCCAAGGCGGACAGCTCAATTTTCTCGAGGCGAAAGGAATACGGAGATGAAGACCGAAAGAGTGGTACCCAATCCCGATTTTCAGCAACAAGAGTGATGACGGATTGGAATTTGTTAGAAGAAATATTTCTAGAGAGGTATTACCCTCAATCCCGATTCATGAAAGCCAAAACGGCTATTTCGGTGTTCACACAAGGAAGCAATGAGTCTCTAAACGAGGCTTGGGAAAGATTCAAATCCATGTTGAGGAAATGAAAAGGTCACGGTTTTGATGATCTCACACAAATTCACATCTTTCTCAACGGACTCCAAACATCACAAAAGACACTCTTGGATGCTACCGCGGGTGGTTCTCTCATGTCAAAGAATGCAGAGGAAGCGAAAACCATTATTGATCAAATGGCACTCAACGATCGACAAAGTCAACACGACCGTAGTCCTTCACAAAGGAAAGTGGGGGTTCTTGAGTTGAATACCAACTATGCCATACTTGCTCAAAACAAGCTATTCTCTCAACAAGTGGAGCTGCTCACTCAACAAATGTCCAAACTTCCACAACAAATGAAAGAGATTCATGGAACACAAGTTAGACATCAAGTGGCAAGTTGTGAACTTTGTCAAGGAGATAATCCAACCGAATTTTGTCCCCCGATTCAAGAGGAAGTAAGTTATGTCAACAATCAAGGTCAAGGTTACCAAAGATATCCTCCACAACACAACAACACTTTTCAAAGGAACAACCAAGGCTACCAACAATCAAGATTCAACAACCAAAATTTTCAGCAACAAAGTCCATATCAAAATCCAAACACACAAAGCCAACAATCACAAGGAGGGAGTTCCAAGCTAGAAGATACGCTTGCACAATTCATACAAGCCTCCATGGCAAGTCAAAAAAGCAATGAAGCAGCAATCAAGAACTTGAAGACTTAAGTAGGCCAACTTGCAAAACAATTGGCAGAACAACAAGCAAGTCCATCATTCTCCGCCAACACTCAAACCAATCCAAGGGAACATTATAAAGCAATTACCACAAGAAGCGGTAAAAAGGTGGCAAGCAACGGAAACGAGGAAATTACAGTGGAGGATGAGATAAATGTCACAACTGGAAATCAAGAGGAAGAATTATTGGAGGCTTAAAATGAAGAAGAGAAAAATTCTCCTCAGTTCGCGACGCGCCAGAGCTTCGCGCCGCGAACTATACAAAAACAAAATCATGAAAGTGGTGTTCAGAAAGAGCAAAAATTGAAAAACAAAAGAGGGGATAAAAGCGTGAGTCATGTTCCAGCCCAACACTTACCTTACCTTCATGCACCATCAAGGAAGGACAATGCAAGACATTATGCTCGGTTCATGGATATACTCAAGCAACTTCAAATTAGTATTCCATTTACCGAAGCACTAGAGCGAATACCAAAATACGCAAAGTTTTGAAGGATATTCTCACAAAAAAGAAGAGGTATACTGAAGATGTAACCGTTCTACTTGATGCACGGTGCAACGCAATCATTCAAAGAAATATCCCAAGGAAGGAGTCCGACCCGGGCCGAGTAGTCTTACCGGTGACCATTGGAAACACATACATTGGCAATGGTTTGATTGATCTAGGGTCTAACATCAATCTAATTCCCTTATCTATTATCAAAAGATTGGGAAACATTGAGATGAAGTCGACAAGAATGACTCTCCAACTAGTCGACAAGTCTACCACTTCACCATATGGAGTTGCACAAGATATGCTAGTCAAGGTGGACAAGTTCTTCTTTCTGATAGATTTTGTGGTAGTGGACATGGACGAGGGCCGTGATGTTCCTTTAATTCTCGGAAGACCATTCATGAAGACAGCCCGGATGATGATTGACATCGATGATGGACTCATGAAAGTGAGAGTGCAAGATGAAAAAGTGACGTTCAATCTTTTCGAAGCCATGAAGCATCCTAAAGACAAGCACGATTCCTTTCGAATCGATGTAGCCAAGGAGGAAATCATTGAAGTTGCAAATCAAGTCCATCTTTCTAATTCCTTAGAAAGATCTCTTATAGGAGCTTACAATGTCTCAACCGAAGAGGAGGAAAAAGAAATTGAGGCAATTTTGAGTGATTTAGAGTTTTGTGGAGAGATTGCCTCTCATTAAGAAAAAATTGAGGCTTTGGATGAGAAGAAGAAAGTAGAATACACAAAGATGGAATTGAAAATGCTACCTCCACATTTGAAGTATGTATTCCTTGGCGATAATTTCACCAAACCGGTGATAATTAGTAATGCTTTATCCATCCAAGAAGAGCAGAAATTGACACAAGTTTTGAAAAAGAATGAAGGCGCAATTGGATGGGTATTATCGGATTTAAAAGGTATTAGCCCAGCCTATTGCATGCACAAGATCATGATGGAAGAAAACTACAAACCTGTTGGTCAACCTCAAAGACGCCTAAATCCATCCATGAAGGAAGTGGTGAGAAAAGAAGTCGTTAAACGATTGGAAGCTGGAATGATCTATCCTATATCTGATAGTGAATGGGTGAGTCTGGTGCAAGTAGTTCCAAAGGAAGGTGGTATGACGGTTGTTCGAAATGAGAAAAATGAGCTGATTCCAACTAGGACGGTAACCGGATGGCGGATGTGCATTGACTATAGGAGATTGAATCAAGCCACAAGAAAGGACCACTTCCCACTACCTTTTATGGACCAAATGCTAGAGAGATTAGCTGGTAAGAATTTCTACTATTTTTTAGATGGTTATTCGGGCTACAACCAGATTTCGGTCAACCCGGAAGATCATGAAAAAACAGCCTTCACATGTGCTTTCGGCATTTTTGCTTACCGGAGAATGCCTTTTGGATTGTGTAACGCACCTGCAACATTTCAAAGGTGTATGCAAGCCATCTTTTCAGACTTGATTGAAGAATGCATTGAAGTGTTCATGGATGATTTTTCCGTCTATGGTGCATCGTTCGATTTATGCTTGAAGAATCTTGATGTAATACTAGAGAGGTGCGTAGAAACAAACTTGGTGCTGAATTGGGAGAAGTGTAATTTCATGGTAACCAAAGGGGTTGTTCTTGGGCACAAAATCTCCTCCAAAGGGCTGGAAGTTGACCGAGCAAAGGTGGAAGTAATCGAAAAATTACCACCTCCAATAAATATCAAGGGGATAAGAAGCTTTCTCAGACATGCTGGATTTTATTGGAGGTTCATCAAAGATTTCTCAAAAATTGCAAAGCCCTTGAGTAATTTGCTCAACAAAGGTACACAATTCCTTTTCGATGACTCTTGTTTGAAAGCGTTTCACGAGTTGAAACAAAAGCTAGTGACCGTACCCATAATCGTTGCACCTAATTAGAAACTCGATTTTGAACTTATGTGTGATGCAAGCGATTATGCGGTTTTAGGTCAAAGAAAAGCAAAAAAAATTCATGCCATACATTATGCTAGTAAAGTTTTAAACGAAGCACAAGTCAATTATGCAACAACTGAAAAAGAGTTACTAGCTATAGTGTATGCCTTAGAAAAAATCAGAGCTTATTTGATCGGATCTAAAGTTGTAATTTACACAGACCATTCGGCAATCAAATATTTGCTAACCAAACCGGATTCCAAACAAAGGTTAATTCGTTGGATTCTATTATTACAAGAATTTGATTTGGAAATCCGGGATAAAAAAGGTTCTGAAAACGTGGTAGCCGATCATTTGTCCCGATTGGTGAATGTGGAAATTACAAATAAAGAAGAAGAAGTGCGGGAAGAATTTTCGGATGAAAAACTTTATGCGATTCAAGTGAGGCCATGGTTTGCCGATTTTGCTAACTATAAGGCAACTGGTTTAATACCGGGGGATCTCACTTCGAATCAAAGAAAGAAATTCTTGGCCGACACAAAGTATTATGTTTGGGATGATCCATACCTGTTCAAAGTAGGTGTGGATAACATCTTAAGAAGGTGTGTGACTACTGAGGAGGCAAAGGATATCCTATGGCACTATCACAATTCTCTGTATGGGGGTCACTATAGTGGTTTATGAATCGCTACTAAAGTCCTCCAATCGGGATTCTATTGGCCATCTGTGTTCAAAGACGCTTATGAACACGCCAAAAGTTGTGATAAATGCCAAAGAAGCGGAGGAATTAGTAAAAGGGATGAAATGCCTCTAACCAACATGCTGGAAGTAGAAGTTTTTGATTGTTGGGGGATTGATTTCGTTGTACCATTTCCACCTTCCTTCTCTAATGAATATATCTTGGTAGCTGTCGATTATGTGTCAAAGTGGGTGGAAGCAATTGCCTCACCTAAGGCCGATTCCAAAACCGTGATCAAGTTTTTAAAGAAAAATATATTTTCACGTTTTGGTGTGCCTAGGGTGCTAGTAAGTGACGGGGGATCACATTTTTGCAATACACCGTTGGAAAAGGTTTTAGAGCATTATGGTATAAAGCATAAGGTAACCACCCCATACCATCCACAAGCAAATGGCCAAACGGAAGTGTCAAATAGAGAGGTCAAAAGGATCCTTGAAAAGAAGGTTTCTAATTCGAGAAAAGAGTGGTCCTCGAAATTAGACGAAGCCTTGTGGGCATACCGTATTTCATACAAAACCCCCATTGGCCTCACACCTTTCCAAATGGTCTATGGGAAAACTTGCCACCTCCCGGTAGAAATGGAACATAGAGCATTATGGGCTCTCAAACTTTTAAACTTTGACCCCATTCAAGCTGGTGAGAAAAGAAAAGCGGAACTTCATGAGTTGGAAGAATTGAGAAACAATGCTTATCACTCAAACAAGACGTACAGGGACAAAGTGAAAGCATACCATGACAGGAAGGTTCATCCCAAAGTATTTAGGGTCAGACAAATGGTGTTCCTTTTTAACTCAAGGCTTAAGTTGTTCCCGGGAAAGTTAAAATCTAAGTGGTCTGGACCGTTTGTGATAAAAGAGGTAAAAGAGTACGGAGCCATAATGATTGAAGATCCCAAGTCCCAAGAAAGTTGGACTGTAAATGGGCAGCGATTGAAAGTCTATCACGGTGGAGAAATAAATCGAGAGGTTTATGTAGTCTCACTCGCCGAACCATGAAAACAATCACTTGATCGTCGAGCTTAAACGACGTTAAATAAAGTGCTTGTTGGGAGGAAACCCAACCTCTGTAAGTTTCTTTCATTTTTATGACTAATCAGTAGTGTAGCAAGTTGCAGGATACAAAGGACAAACATCCCACTCATTTTTTCAAAAATTTGTCAAAATCCTGATCAGTTCGCGCTGCAAAGGGTGCTTGCGCCGCGAACTGAGGAAAAGTGGACATTCTGATTTTGACTGTTCGCGCCGCGAACAAGAGTTGCGCCGCGACCTGGAGCGAAACAGTTGAACAATCCCAAATTATTTACTTTACTATGTTTTGTTTTCACTTTTCTCTTATTTTTACAACCCTTATTTTCCATCTCTTACTCACTCTCACACACTCCCTCACCCCACAAAACCAAAACCCCTAAGTTCCCATCAAATCTCAAGATCCCCCAAAGTTTCAAGTTTCCATCACTTTCCATTTAATTTCTACCATTCCAATCTCAAGCAAGATGTCCAAACGTGTTAAGACCACAACCCCTAGCTCCTCAAGGACCCAACCAACATTTCTTGTCCCGGAACAAGAAGCAAGGTTCGAGGTGCTTCTCAAGAAGAACATTCAAAACGAAAGAATCATTCGGCTATCAAGAGAAGGTAGATATAGGGAGGTTGTGGCCAATCTGGAAGGAAGGAAATGGCACAAGATCTTTGAGCCCGTCACGGAACTTAACTATGACATTGTGTGAGAATTCTACACCAATGCACTTCACACGGAACCCGAGACGACATACGCCTATAAGACAGTGGTGAGAGGTAAGATTGTCCTCTTTAACAAGCAAGCACTTAACAAGTTCTTTGGTAATCCTCTCACCTTGACGGGGGACAGGCGATGTGAATTCCAGATCAATGCATTGGCAAATGATTGGGATATTCTGTGTCTAGAGGGAAAGACATACGAGCTGAATGACCAAGGATTACCCAAGTGTTGGAAGAGGGAGAATCTGAAATTACAGGCACGAATCTATTTAGTCATTTTGCTGAATAACATTCGCCCCCGAAGCCACACCACCACCATCCCACTCAATGTAGGTTGCTTGTTGTATTATATCATGTTGGGGAAGACCGTGGACTTAGCTTTCATTGTTGCAGAAGAACTGCGGAAGATTGCACTGAGCAGAACACCATTTGGAGGGAAAATGGGGTTGCTGATGTATCCTAGATTAATCATGGGATTGTGTTTGAATGCAAAAGTGCAGGTTCCGGGAGAGGTACATTCCTCCATCACTTCGATCATGGGTGATGCATACCTGGACAGGTTTTGTCAGAGCCGGATGGAGAGGAATGCAAATGTAGAAGTTGCTGCCCCGACCCCTAGACCCCACTGTGCGCCGGTGTTTGATCAAATGACATTTGTCAATTACTACTGTGATAACTTTGAGTCCTCTAAAAGTTCTGAATCATTTTTATTTAATTGTATGCAGCAACAGTTTCAGAACACCTTTCTTACACCGGAGGCCCGCACATTCCCATCTCAGGCGGACTACTTCGCTTATGCTAATTGGCCTGAGGGCAGGCCATCTTTTATGGGAGGGGCGGGAAGCAGTAGCCAAGCTCCAAGCACAGGCCAAGATGCTTAGGTGGAAGATGTTTTAGGAACCGTGGGCGGTGGAGAAGATGAGGATGAAGAGTGATGATCTCATGTTGGTAGTTTTTGTAATTTTTTTCTTGTTATTTTAGTTTTGTTATCTTAATTTTATTTCTTTTGGCATTATGTACATTGGTGGCTCTAGTTTCACCATTAGACTTGTTGGATGCATTTCTACTTTGTGATTTTTAAATTGTGTGTTTTCAAAAAATTTTTTTGGTATACCCCACTTTTTAAATTGTTGTTTAATTGTCCTTGTGCTTGAGTAAGTTTAAGGAACCAAGATGATTGCGATGAGCAAGTTGGGAAAATTTGAGTGGTGATGATAAGAACCGGCTGTCGAAACTTCAAGGCACACCTTAGTTTTATTCTTAGACTTTAGATGAATAGTTAATGGTGTGTTACAAAAGTGTTATCATAAAATTCCTTGAGTACATGTCTACTTTGAATCAAATTAGGACCTAACCAATTGTGAGGTAACCTTTCATTATACACTAAAATGCGGGAGACCGACAATTTCTTTTCAACTCAGTCTTATCATGCTAAATCATACATTGATCTAATTTTTAAGAAAACTTTTTTGAAAAGGATAGAGGCAATTTTTGTTATTGAGAAAAACCACTTGGCCAAAGAAATTAAAAACCTTGTGAGGAGTGATCCGTAGTAAACCCCTTTTGAGCCTATATTAGAATCCATCCGAAGTATAAATTCAAATACCATTGATAATATGGTAAATAAATGGATCCTAAATTATTTCAATTCAAGTGAATCTAAACCCAAGTTGGTCGCAATGTGATTTTTGTGCCTATGTCTAAGTAGAGAGTTTGATTGCATCAACTATAGTCAAAATGATGAAGTTGGGGAGAAAACATAATACATCACCTTGAAAATATTTGACCTAACAAAAATAAAAAATGCAAAGAAAAGCTCATGGTGGTGTGTTATAAAAAAAATAAAAATAAAAATTTGAAAATAAAGATTGTTGAATAAAAGGAAATGCTCTCTTAGAATAGGCAATCTTTAATTGAGTCTTGTGATCATGTCCTTTCTCTCTAACCCGAACCGCATTACAACCTTTAAAAGACCTCTTGATTCTAAAAAATTTTCATGATTTAGTGTATGTTGTGATGAACGCATGATTCGAGTTGATGTTGATTTAATTGTTCGGATGAGTGTAAGAAAGCCCTTATGATTATTCATCATCCCTATGATGTGTGTGTAGTTTTGATTCAATTTTGACATGTATTACTTGGAATTTCTTGGTATAGTTTTTGTAGCCAACCATTATTTTTATTCATGTTTTGTCTAATATTGAAAGTAGGTGTATCATAAGAGTGTTGTATGCTTTTGAATCATTTGAATATCATCCTCTAGCACTTCTTCATTCCTTGCTTTCATAAATTGGTTTGCTTTAAGAATAACTTTTGTTTAGGGACAAACAAAATGATAAGTTGGGGAGAGTTGTTAGGGACCAATTGGTATTAATTTATATATATTTTATCGGTCCCTTTTTACCTATTTCTTATTAAATTCACACAAGTTTTTATCACAATTTAGTAAAACATTCAATTTTAGTTATTTTGTTTTGTTCAAATAGATATTTCACTTTTTCTTTAAGTCTTGTAGAATTTTTGTCAAGAAAAGAATGATTGCATAAAAAGATCTCCGGAGCAATACTTGAAGAACAAAGTCGGCAAAAGCAATGCGAAGAAACAAAGCAAGCAATTATGTTTTTGACAGTTTGCGCCGCGAATTGAGTGCATTTCAGCCACATGCAAAGTAATGACACATGTCCTGTCTTGGAAGAAAAACCACCTTTTTGTAGGGTGGCGCCCCATAGCCTATTTATTGCACTTTTCCCTTGCATGTTGGACATAATCATTCCACCCTTGAGTCTTAGTATCTCTTAGGTTTGTAAGAGATTTTAGGAAAATTTTAGAGGGGATTTTCTTGTTTTTGGAGAGAGGTTTCATGCAAGAGGAGATTATTGAAGAATTTGCTGAGTATTCTATGAAGATGATGAGTAGTTAAACTTCTTCTTGTCAAGCTTGAGGTAGTAGTTATCCTATGTTGTTTATGTAATATTACTATCCTTGCATGTAACAAACTACATTTGGTATAAGGAATTATATTTTCTCTTTACATTGAAAAATCAGAATTGAATTATTGTTGAGAAAGATAGTTTGATTCTTGACCTAAGATATTTTTCCAAGTAGAGAATAAATTGTAGAGATAGATTTATTCACTATTTTTCTATTCGTGTTAAACATTCAAGATTATTATATCAATAGTTAGATGGAGAGATCGTCTAAGGATTTATATAATAATTGTCACAATCTTATTTAGACATAAATATTATTGAGAAGACACTTGAATACTATCAATGGAGTTTGAATGCATGCATGTGATATTGAGAACATATAAAGAACAAAGATAATGAAACTCAATCTTGACAAGGCTTCTAAACTTTATTCTAAAACCAATTTTATTTGTCCTATTTTTCTTATAAGTAAAAAGAACAATTTATTCATCAACAAACAATTTAAATACCTTTAAACTTACAACAATCAAAATTATAGAACGGCGGTAATAACACTAATCTCTGTGGATACAATATTAAAAATATTTGCCGAAAATATACTTTTCAACAGTGCTGCGCGTTGATGCCCTCGTGGACCTCTTGTAAGATGGTCGAGGCTTGGGTTTGGTCGATGCACTTGAGGAGTGGGATCAAGAAGCCTTTATGGTAGAGCTTGTCGTCGAGCAGGACATATGAGCAGGATCGTCGCTTGACGGTGCTGGCTTCCTTCGCGTCAGCGGGGAGGCTCCCCCTGTCGAGGTAGGCGTGTATGGGAGTCATCCAACAATTGGCGTCCCCGATGGCATTGACGTCGAGCAGCGCTTTTTCTATCTCCGTGCTTGGCTGCGCGAGGATCTCCTGGATGAAAGATTTGTGCCCGCCTTTCTTCTTGGTGCTCGCCAATTTCGACAAGATGTCAGCCCGTGTGTTCTGCTCGCGCGGCACGTACTGGACCTTCGCAGAATCGAAATTCTTCATTCGCTCTCTTATGAGGGCTAAGTATTCAACCAGGTTGTCTTTTTTTGCTTGGTATTCTCCCCGTACTTGCGAGGTGACTAGCTGGGAGTCCGTGAAGATTTTTAACTCCTTGGCTCCGAGATCTTCTGCTAGACGGAGGCCGGCCAAGAAGGCCTCGTACTCTGCCTGGTTATTCGTTATTGGGAAGGCTAGTGTTAGGGAGACTTCCACGACAGTGCCTTCCTTGTTTTCGAGGATGATGCCCGCGCCACTTCATGAGGAGCTCGAGGCGCCATCAACGAAGGTGGTCCATTTATGAGTGCCTGGGATGGATTCTGGCACGGGTGTCATCTCGACGACGAAGTCGGCCAGGACTTGGGCCTTCAGGGCTTTTCTGCCCTCGTAGATGATGTCGAACTCGAAAAGCTCCAATGACCATTTCAGCATGCGCCCCGCCATGTCGGGTCGACCGAGCAACTGTTTAATAAGTTGCTCGGTTCTGACTACGATAGTGTGGGCAAGGAAATAGTGTCAGAGTCATCTGGACACATTGATGAATGCTAAAGAGACTTTATCGATCTGTTGGTACCTCGTTTCCGGGCCGTGGAGGGCTTTGCTCGTGAAGTAGATCGATTTCTGCCCCTCGAGGTTTTCTCTGATCAGTACGGCGCCGACGACCTCGTTTGCTACGGCCAGGTACAGGTGTCGCGGTGAAAATCGGATACCAAACTATTAATTAGTTTGAATCTTATATTCATTTTGCAACCGAACTTTGATTTGTCCAAAGGAAGGGATAAAGATCGAAATTCCCACAATGCAATGCGAATGCAAGCTAGATTGTTTAGGTTCGGGGGTTGGTTAAACTTAGGGAAGGTACTAGCATCCTAAGTTTCTGTAGTACTCTACAGGAACCTCTTGTTTTATTTGTTTATTGCTAAGTGTTTATCTGCTTAAGGATTAGAGACCTAGGGGTTTATTTCTAAGTATACTCGATAAGATATCGCATCTTATGCCTACATATCCTTACGGGAGTGGAATCAGAGTATGTTGTAGTTCACCCTAAAGGGTTAGAGGAGCTCTTTGACTGTGGTCAAAGTTCCTACGGGTTTAGGGTAGTTGATTGATTGGGTCTAGGAGAAGAGATGAGTCTTCATTTTAAGGGAGAGATAACCGCCACAAATGTAAGAGGGGTTGTAGGAAATGGTCTTTGCATCATCTTAAGAGAAGGTCTTACATACTCGGATGGTCGCCAAGCATGCCTTTGTCGTTCTTAAGGCAAAGTCCCTACATGTTTGATTGTATTGTTGTGGGGTGGAGATTATATCTCGCTTAAGATGATTAACATCTATTCTCTGATGTGTTTGTAAAAGTTGTATTGTTTTTTTTTGATTGTTTTGTTTCTATGTTGTAAAGATAAGAGACAAGGTCCTTCCTATGGGGTGGGTCCTAAACTTAAATGATCAACTTGAAGGATCAAGGATCGAAGGGGATTATGATGCAAATGATGTGCAACTACACACAAGTGTTGACTCATGTGTAGGTTTTTCCTTTGGACGGATGCGATGCGATAATATAAGTACGATAATGTAAATTGCGATAAGTAGATAAATTGCAAAAATGTAAATCATACACATACGCATGAAAGCGCTAAGTGAGTGTGTGAATTGTGTATGTGATTGCGAGAATAAGGTAGATAACGATAAATGTAAATACGCATGAAAGCGCTATGGTGTAGGTGCATGTGTCGTGAGTGCACGATTGATTTGTATTTTTACACGGTTGGTTGATTTTAACTGTTGGTTTGGTTTTAATAAAAAGTTGACTTGATTTTGGATGAAAAGTTGCATTTGATCTCTTAAATAAAAGTTATATTAATTATTATCTCTATTTATTTTATTTGTAAAAAGTTGTATAAATTATTTGAATTGTAAGAAAATGTAATTTTTAATGAATTTGATTTTATAAAAAAAAGTTAAGTTGATTATATTTTTTTGTGAAAGGTTTTATTATTAATATTAGCCATTAAATTGGATTATGTGGTTTTTAAAAAAAGTAAGTATAATAAAATAATTATTAATAAATTGGTGTATATAAAATATATTTGATAAATAAAAGGTTGATGGTGATTAAGGGTGATAACGGGGTTTAGATGTTGATTTAGAAAGAAAAAAATAATTAGTTAAAACAGATTAAATAATAAAAAAAAGATTTAAAGGGATTAAGGGGTGATTATCGGTGTGTGAGTGGTGGGATTAGTGTGCGGTGCGCGTGATTATTACAACACAAAAACGAAGATTAAAATCAACAGAGAAAAAAGGGAAACCCTAATCCCAATTTGCTCTTCTCTCCACCCACGATCTCTCTCGATCGTCACTCCCTGCGTTTCTTTCTCTCTCGCTTTCACGCCATCTTCTCTTCTCCTTTTCCTCGCTTTTATTTTGAACCTGCAACACAGTCAAACAAATCAAAAGTTTCAACGATTTTGGCTCAAACAGAAAGATTACCGCAGGTCGTGGACGACGGAGCTCGAGATAGTAGCGGCGGTGGTGGCGACGTCGAGTATTTGGATCGTCCTTTCAGAGGTGGACGGCGAATGAATATGCGGATGATAACTGAAGCTTCTCGCGGCGGTGACCTCTAAACAAAGATAAGTTCCTCCTCCTTCTTCTTGTTCGTCTGTTTGAGTTTAATTTAGGGTTGCTGTGAAGTGTAGATTTCGTGAAATTTCGTTGCTTTTTCTTGATGGTTTCGAACCCTCCTTTTATAGGCGAGTTTGGGCCTTGGATCTTTAAAACCTGCTTGAAATTTGATTTGGTGGTATTAAGACCTTCCATTCCGATTCAGCTGAGATTTTGAAGACTTTCCTTTTTCGTTCGATTCTTAATGATTTGATTAATTGACCTTTCACTCTGTGCTTTAATTTCAGGATTTGATTCATTCTTTGAGTAAGATATTCAATTAACTCGCTGATTCCTTGGATTTCGCCTTCGAACAATTTCGACAAAGCAGATGGGATTGTGACTCTGTTGGTAAGAACATCATCTCTTGTGTCATTAAAACTCTTCCCAAATTTATTCAAAAGTTTGCTGACCAATCACTTTATCTGAACTGCAATATTAGGGGTGAAGCACCTTCATCGTGAGACGGACTGCGGAGCACGCTATTGTAACAGTTGCTGCGAGCTTCAAGACTATAGCTCGGCTTTTCTTGCAGTAGGATGATTAAGCATGTCTAAACAAGTTGGTAATGATAAGGTGAGAGTTTATCAAATCTTTTGAGCGTTATCTCTTAGCGGCATCTTTGGTCAAGTTCTAAATTGATTCTTTCGAATGCAGGATTGGAACACAACAACTTTTGAGCCAACCGAATTGCCTTAGTAACATTGCAAGTTATGTATTTGGTTAAATTCCCCTTGTAATTCTGAACTGTTTGCTATCATCGTAAAGCTTGAAGCCTTTCCATCCTCGTAGGAAGTCACCTGTTCCTAAGAGCAACACGAGTTTGATATACCTGCATCGTGAACTCGCACAATTCTTCGTCCCATGGTATACGTTCGCTTCTCAACGACGCTTATCTTTCCTTTATCTGATGACTGTTGGCTTTATATGTTCCTTTGTCCTTCATCCAAACTAATATTTGTTAGGCTGGCAGCACCATCTTCTTTCTTCTCTTTACTGTAAGCAATTTGGGAACGTCAAAGTTTGATCTCTTCAGACACTTTTGGTTTCCTTTGCCGTGTAGGTGCGATCGTTCGAATGTCATAGGAGATGGCATAATCGAAAGTTATATGCACTTTATCTTGAAGTGAATCGGCTCTTGTTCTTGTCGACATTGTGGATTCGAAAAGAGGTACCGGTATAGCTTATCTTTGCAATATCTATAAATTGGCTCATGTCTTCGAAACAAACTTATTTAGACCTTGAATTTCCCCTGTTCTGATGGAGTTGGTGTTGTTTTGACAGCTCTGGTGACTCCAATCCACGGATGATGCTTCGTGATAATACCGGGGCACAAATGTGAAGTTGTAAAGTCTGAGAGCTGCAAGCCTTCCTCTGTAGAGCTTGTGGATTGAGCATTTTTCTCAGAATGATTGCCGACGTCTTGCGAGGTATAAATCTCAATTCTTCTAAAGCTGAAATGATTTGTTGGATATTTCCTGGAACTTTCTGAGTGCTTCTCAATGTTGCAGGTGGTTTTATGGTTTACGTTGCCGACATCCCCCCTTTCGCTTCTAGTGAGTGACTCGCTCTTCCTCAAAAGTTTCACAAGTTCCAAGAGCCTAACATTATTAACAAATGGACAGTTCCCTCAGTTGCAGGAGTTATTCTCTTAAGATCTTCTCCTGTTACACGACCAACAAAAAAAAAAAAGAAGTCTCTATCTGTTAACTGTTGTGTAGGTAATTGAGGTGGGAGTATTTGTAACAGAGTACTTGTTCCAAAAATGTGTTCTGTAGATGGTTTTCGTTTAGATTTGGCAATTATATGCTCCAGGTGCTTATTTGCTTCGGCACTGATTTCGTTTTGATGATTAATTGCAGCAGTTGGATAAGAACGGTGAGTTTCTGTCATATGTCGGTTTTGGGACGAATATAATGCATTCTAATTTCTTGTGCTCATTGTCGCAATCTTCTCCCTTTATGATTGCAGGTCGAAATAAAGCTGAGATGCCACCCAAAGATGCGGAGTGTTGTTGACGAGGCTTGCGTGTGGATTCGGAAAGGCGGTTGTGATTGTCTCTTCGTCTGAAGAAACCACAAGGATGATGCAGGTGGCCACTTGGAGAAAGGATCTCGAAAGTTGCTGAATTACTGGCCGATCCTGAGGAGTAAACCAAATCCGTTTGGCAGACTAACAGGCTGCGCCTAAAGCTGCAAGACAAATGAATGTTTACCCTCCAGCAGAGTAGCACAACAAACATGCTGACAAACAAATCACGATGTTATCATGTTCCTCAAACAGTCCAAGGGTGTTTCTGAACGTGTAGGTTCCTTTATGCAAACAATATGCCGGCGCAGTTCAGTGGCATACCACCTTCTACCTTGACCCTGAGGCTACGGCTCGAGACAACAATTCAACGATATTAGAGACTTCGAAAGTGTCGACGACATTGATAGTTTACCTCTCCCTCCTTTAAGTTGTTAATCCGTCTTTAAGACTCCTAGTTATGCGTTGTAAACGTTAACTTTGTCTTGTAACCCTCTGAGGAGTCCCTCACCCAGATGTAAACCTTGGCTTCACTTTGCAATACAGAAGTGGTTCCAATTGTTTGGTTTTGATGAGTTTTAGCGCTGAGGTTGAATTTTATCATGCTCTCTTTGTACAAATTTGTATAGTTATAGAAGCTTTTGAGTTGGTAATGAATTGTGAACCTACTGTTGAGTATATTAGATACGAAAACCTATGCACGCACTGAATCACATCTCTGAAAACTGATTGATCTTAATATGTATCTCTAAAAGATGGCTTGATGACCAAAACAGGAAGATCTCGAATACTGAAACTCTTTCTCAAATCCTTGAGGTTCAAGCACGGTGCCTTTGCAAAAGTTTTGTAATTTAACGCTTATTTATATAAACAAACAAATCTCCCGCTTGACTTCCTAAATTTGTAATCCTCTTGTCCACCTCTAACAACACATAACATAGGTTTTAACAGTAAAATTCTGACTTCTCTTTACGGTTGGAAAAGCTAATTCGGGCATAGGATTGTACATCTCCGTCTTCCAATTCAAAATAAAAGTAACGTGCTTTGGGAGAGGATGCTTTAATCAACGTGAACCATCTCGACCAGACAAAGTTTTCAACTAAATCTCACACGATCAAACTTATCACCAAAAATGAAGGGAATCTCTTAGTCTTCTTCGCGGGAACTTAAGGAATTTTAGGATCTTTGAGTTGGGAAAGCTTGATTGGAAAGAATATATATTTGTAGTCCAAATACCTGCATACCCTCGTTAGACGCACACACAAATGGAAGATAATATGCAAATAATACAAAAATCAAGGAGGTGGAATCTTAAGGTCAAAAATTAGGGTGCAACAGATGCCCCTATTTAAGTTACTCCTATTCGGAGATATGGAGATTGAGATCTCCGTCTCGACGAGATAGGAGGGACTTAAATACAAACATTTGCGCAAATTTTTGGCCATAAGAAGCCACCGAATGCAAATGATATGCAATGATATGAAAATGCAAGGCGGACAAATCTGTGAGAAAGAGGTCATGAACTGGACGCGACATGCTAGACAGAAAAGCAACAGATCCAACAAGGCGGGACCCTACGAGGACATGAACAATCACTCATGGGAAATCTCCAAACGTGTAACGGTAACTCATGCATCAGGGATGCGGTGGTTTTGACGATTTGTGATCGAAAGATACTTTTACTACCAAGGTGGTGGTCAATAGTAACTCAAAATGGATCCCTTTTTTTTATTTTATATTTTGTAACTCAGCTGAAATGGTAAAATGTATAACCTCTCCTGACATCATGGTACGGGGACCCTGAGCTAGTCTCGGTCTTTGATGTCATTGTAGTTGTAGATGTTGTTGTAGTTGTTGAGCTTCCCCGAGCATCATGATATGGGAGTCATGCGCCGGTCTCGGTCTCTGATGTCGAACTTCCCCTTGCTCCATGGTATGGGAACCATGAGCTGGTCTCGGTTTCTAATGTCAAACTTCCCCTTGCTCCATGGTATGGGAACCATGAGCTGGTCTCGGTTTCTGATGTTAAACTTCCCCTTGCTCCATGGTATGGGAACCATGAGCTGGTCTCGGTTTCTGATGTCAAACTTCCCCTTGCTCCATGGTATGGGAACCATGAGCTGGTCTCGGTTTCTGATGTTAAACTTCCCCTTGCTCCATGGTATGGGAACCATGAGCTGGTCTCGGTTTCTACCCAAAATGATGGAAACTCGTGAGAGCGTCTTCAAAGAGGGGTTGTAAATTTGTAGATTGTAGATGTAGTTGCAAATTGTAATGTTGATGTAGATGTTCGGCTGTGAGCCATAGTGTCATTGTAAATTGTTGATGTAAATGTTGTAGATGTAATCTGTAATTGTAGAATTTTGTAGATGTGATCTTGTATTTGTAATTGTAGATGCAATTTGTATTGTATTGGCAATTTGTAGAATGTGCACCGGGGATCTTCAAAAGAGTTGTAAACCGGTTGATACATGGAGTGTCCTCTTGTAAGGAGATATGTCATTGATTGTACTCATAATAAACTCTCTGGGGAAAATCATTTGAGGAGTATCCTTGTTGTAATTGTAAGATATGTGAAATTGTAGTAGAAATCCTCAAATGGGGAAGTATCTGTAATGTCCTCTGTTTTGACTTGATAATCTTGAGATAGTCCACTGGGGATAGACAGATTGCCTTGAGGAAGTTGTTGTTTGTCGTTTTGAGAATAGGTCTGCCCAAAACGAGTTGCTTAGATAAAGAAATCTTCTGTCATTCAGCTGTAAGTTGTTGAGTGGATCTTGTAATGTTGTTGAAGAAACTTTGTGTCTTCAAATAGTGATCCTCATAATGTCAAAGCGCAAAATAAATGCACCTTTGATCCATGCTCAAAAGCTGGAGATGTTCATAGTGTGATTGTCAAAGACCGAAGTTCAATTCGGGAAATAACCGAAGAGAAACTGTCAAGCAAGACTCAACCATAGAGGCCTAAACTCCAATGGGAATGTACTGAAACAACTGTCTTCCACGAGGATCAAACTTCGTGGGGAAATAGAAATATTGAGTTTTTTTGCTTAGGGCTGACAACTCTATTTGGAAGGAGTGAGACACGCCCAAATACCCACGGGTAAACTCGATCGGAGAGATAGAGTAAAACAAACAAAGGATGCACAAAATGCAAATGTTATGCTATCTACTTATATGATATGTGTATGCTTATGCTGACAAGACAGGCGAAAGCAATGACCGAAAATGGGATAAACGTCTCGGAACAAACATCCGACTAATCTTCAAAGATAGAAGTATCACTGAGGATAAATGAAGAACTAAATATAGGATCCCAATCCTGCTTCAAAACTTCAAGATTTCTCTTGAGAAAGAGTGATCAATCCACTTGGGGATGTATCATCTTGATAAGTTTGACATGTTGTATGAAATTGTAGACGGAGGTACCCAAACCGAAGTTTCATAGGGGATAAAATAAATATCCTGGGTCTTCGTAGTTGTTGAATCAGGTTAGGGTTGAGCTTCCTGAGGATGAAATATATATCTTTTTGCTCCAATCTTCAAATGCCCCAAGTCACATAGTTGAAAACAACATCTAGAGAGGATTTTACAGAAAACATGATGCCTTCATGCCCCACTCTTTTCAAACTCTCTAGAGATTCACCGAATCTCGACATAACTGCCCCTGATTGGCGGTAAGTGAGTCCTTTGAATTTCTTCTGGTTGAACCCAAGACTTACGCGGATGAAATTTTCCTGGGAAGAATGACTTGCCCCAAGTCAGCAAAGTCTTCAGATATCATCATCAATGTCTGTATGTCGTCTTTCTAAGATGTCAAGCGTATTTAGCACATTTGAAATATCCATTTTGAAATGGTTAATGCAACGCGCGTTTGTCTTGAAGTTTTGAAAAGGGGTATCGCAATAACTTGTGATCGAAACCACTAGTTAGGATACAAATTGAATCGTTATTTATAAAGCCGATTTAAATTTGAGCGTAGCTCAAGGAGTCAGGAAACAATATCTCATCGAGTATGCCTTCGAACTAAACCTTACTTCAATCAGGACTTTGAAGGTTGTATATGGGCTTAATTTGTGACTGATAAAATGGAGGAATGAAAGGGTTAGTATATTTGTGCCCACCCAATTTTTGAAAGATGTCCATCATTTTGGATATTACCCTGCCCCAGGTTTAGAAAATGATGTTTCGGTTTGGGAGAAAGAGAACGGATCCTCAATCAAGGTTTAAAAGAAAGGGTTGACTATGTTGGCTTTCAGGAGGTTTAAAATAATGCCTTACATCAGTAGGGTTTTCATTCGAAGCATACAACAAGAGATCATGTGTTTTACTTCATCATCCTCCTTTCAATTCTCTGTCAGAGCGAGAGATCGGGTTAAAGTCGGTATTATAAATAATTTTGAAAAACTATTTGAGTGAAAACGAATGGATTTCTTCAAGACAAACAGTTATTGCATAACTTATTCAAAACAGAAAGTTCTTACATGCAAAATATGCTTTCAATCAAAGAAATAAACATGAACAAAATGAAATGAACTTCTTCGGAGAGTCCTTTCCAGGATCTTTATTGTGCTTTTATGTAGACGAGAAAGACATGCAGAAATGTCCGGTGCGCAGCTTTCAGACACGGCGTTGACGACCTTGAATCATGCCTGGGGAGGATGAACCTTGTCGAGATAGGGGGCTATCTCGTACGTAAGGGACAGAACCCTCAAAGAACAAGACTCCATCTTTGACCAAATTTTGGACGTCTGCTTTCATGCCGTAACAACTCTCAATGTCGTGCCCCGGAGCACCTTGGTGATACAGGCAAAATTTGTTGGCATTGTACCAGTATGGAAACCTCTTAGGTACCTTGGGTGGGGCTTTAGTCTGGATATGCCTTCTTTGAATTAGAGCTGGAAACAAATCAGCGTACTTCACCGGGATGGGATCAAACTGGTGAATTGCTTCCCTTGGTGTATCTGGAGTCATCCTTTGATACCTTTTCCGAAATTGTCGATGCTGTGGTTGATCTGGAGAGGCCAATCTCTGCCTAGGATGTGGTTGTTGTTCACGCTGAGCGGGCATCGCATATTGGTGCTGAGGATGGGGTACCGGAGCCATGAATTCTCTGGAAGGTCCACAGTCATCTCTATTGTTCGGGGCTATGCCCAAGTTGTGATGGTATTGCTTCACAAAAGCAAAAGTTAAGTCTTCCCAAGACTGAATGTGATTCACTTGTAGCTTCATATACCATGTTAACGGTGCTCTACCCAAACTTTCTCGGAAGCAGTGAATCAATAGTTGGTCATTCCCAAGATAGGCGGTCATCTTCTGACAAAACATCATCAAATGATACCTTGGACAAATTGTACCTTTGTACACTTCAAAGGCGGGCATCTGGAATCCTGGGGGGATAACTAAGTTTGGAACCAGGCGCGGGTCATGAGCATGAAAATCAGGTGCACGGTTCCTCTTCATCATTTTCCATCGTTCCTCGAAGTCACGAAATTCATTCTTGAATGCTGTAAACTCTGGATCGTCCATTTCCTTTTCTTGCACAGGCTGAAGTTGCACAGGAACAAAGTCGTCGGAGGGACGACGAAGCGTCGGGTTAGACCTTACTCTGAAGCTAGTCATGTGATCCATGTCCTTGTTCTCCTCACTATCCTTTAATGATACCTCCGGCTTGGTCAGATGGTCGAGACGGCGACTGACAGCAAAGATGGAAAACCAAAATGAGCCACGACAAAGGGAAGACACATGCACAAATGTAAAATGCCATGCAGAATGCTAATGCGAGAATGCAGATGCAGGAGGAGACTTCAAGAAACTCAAAGTGTTTTTCAGTGTTATAATGTAGGATAATCGAAAAACTTTTTATTTTTGAGAAACAATGTAAAGCAAAGTACTCTTTTAAGAGTTTATTACAACGAAAGCAAAAGAAAACTTAGAACTCTACTCCACGGTCTTCTCCTTTGTACGGAGCTCCTCGGTCAACTGGTCAATGCGCTCCTGCAGCGCTGCTTTCTCGATGATGAGTCGTTCCACACACTCCTTCCAAGCCATGGTAGTTGAGGGGAGATCATCATTAGTGACAGCACTTGAAGAGGCATGAGGAGAAAATAAATCTCCTTGCGCCTTTCTCTTCCTGGCAACTTCTAATTCTGGTGTCTTCTGAAGTCTTTCCTTCTCTACTTTGAGGGTGAGGAACTTGTTCTTCCAGGCAGTTCTCAACTTCCGGGCTTCATCCAAAGCAATCCTTACTTGTTCTATTTCCTCTTCTTCGAACCAGTCGGGGTCATGAGGAGATAATACCATAGGTTCGTGAAAAGGAAAAGGCATCTTGAGATCGAGAGCCCTTTCTCGCACCCAATGCAGAAAATCCTCGGAAACAGCACAGTCGGGGTATCCTGAAGCAGCTGTTCCTTCTCTATCAATGTATTTCCATGTATAAATGATGACAGTCTTTAGATCTAGATCCTCTTCTCCTTTGAAATAGATCTCTTCCAACGAAACCGGGTCAGGTATTTGGATCATAGGGTGTCCAAGCTGTCTACGGGCCAAAGCGGGGTTGTAACTTATACATCCCTCTCTTCCAATAAGCGGTACGTTAGGGAATCCTCCGATGCTAGGAATCATAGGCACGCCTCCATAGGCGGGATCATACCAAACAATGTCCAAATGGGTAAGGGCCATAAGTATCTCAGACCATCGAGGTGTTGCTACTTTGTCCCAAAGGGACGGATACCAAGTCAAACGAGCGATGAACCATGAATACAGCAAGGCGGTACAACATACAATGTGTCCTCCTCCTTCGGCATTCTTCGAGTGAATCGAGAAGTACGTATCAGCAAGCAAGGTGGGTACTGGATTCTTGAGTATGAACAGCTTGATCGCATCCATATCAACAAAATTGTCGATTTTAGGGAACCAGAAAGTCCCATAGACCAACAAAGCGAAATTGGCTTCCAAGATGAGAGCCTCCTTTCTTTCAGCATGGTAGCGGACTTTTTCGATCAAAAAGTCGGCGGGGAACCCAAAGACTCCTTCCTTGGTGATCAGGTGTGTCTGGACATCTTCTAGGCTGAGATGGGTAGCGTTTGCAATCTCTTGGTGACTAGGCGTGTCTTCCCTTCCAGTGAATAGCGGTCGAACAGTCACAGGCATCCTCAAGAGTTCTGAGTACTCTTCCAAGGTCGGCATCAATTGGTAGTCCGGAAAAGTGAAGCAGTGATACATCGGGTCATAAAATTGAACCAATGTTTCCAACAATCCTTCTTTCATCCTCAGCTCAAGGAAGCGGAAGACTCCCCCATATTCTGCTGCGAAGGCAAAGCGATCCTCGACGAGTTCGGCTAGTTCTCTCAAGCTTTCGAGGTTGGGACTCTGAAAAGTGTACTTCAGGGTTTCTCTTCTGAAATCCATGATTACAACACCTACAGAACGAATTTGAGTTTCTTGAAGTGAACAAAGAATGCAATGCAAGATGATTAGGACTTCATGGGATTCCTCTATTTATAGGCATTGCGGTAAAAGAAAACGTTTTATTAAATTTGAAACGGACTACATAAATATTCTTTTAAAGAGTCCCAAATAAAAGCCAAATAAAAGCTAGTAAAGACACTAAAGAAGCTTTGAATGCTGCTGCTTGAGCTGCTCTTCTAGTTGCGCCTTCTCACGGATAAGGTTGTCCATAATTATTTTCCAGATAGTGCATTGTGGGTCGGAGAAAAATAAATCCTCCATGACTTTCCTCTTCTTGGAAGGGAGTAGCTCTTCATCCTTCAATTGTAACTGTTTCTGAAGTTCGTCCTTCTCCTCTTGAAGTTCAGCATTCTGCTTTTGAAGTTCAACATTCTCCTTTTGAAGTTCATCCTTCTCCTTTTGACACTCATTATTTTCTGCCACTGCCACATGGTACTTGTTCTTCCAAGATTCCAGCTCATGCTGAGACTTTCTTAAGGACACCTCTAACTCCTCGGCTTTAGACATAAAGACATAAGTGGGCTCTCTCCTTGGAGCTATGGGATCTTGACGGGAATAGGGCATCTTTAGGTTGGTTGCCCTTCTTCTGACCCACTGGAGGTATGGTTCTAGAGACACGCAGTTAGGCTTCCCTAGACTTCTCTTCCCTTTCTTGTGTATACTACGCCATGCATGTAGAATCTTTCCTCGGAGTTCCATATCATCTTTGAAGAACATACCCTCTACTTGAACACTCTTGGGAGGTTCCTTCAACGGGTATCCCAACTGTCGACGAGCTAAGATAGAATTGTAGCTGATTCTTCCATCAAAGCTGAGCAATGGTACATTAGCAAAGTCACCGCAGCTATCAATGATTAATACTCCATCGTACACTCGGTTGTACCAATCAATGTCGGAATGGGTCAAAGCCATAACCCTTGGAGACCAATGCTCTTTGCCAATGTTTCTAAAAGAGCTAGACTTCGGCAAGTGCGAAATAAACCACTTGTAAAGTAGAGGTACACAACAAGTAATCATCCCTCCACCACGAAGGTTTCGGAGATGTACAGAGTGATATGCATTTCCCAACAGAGTTGGCACTGGGTTGTTTTTCATAAAGATCTTGAATGCTTTAAGATCGATGAAACCTTCAAAACTTGGGAATAAAAACAGCCCATAAACAAGCAAGGCAAAAATTGCCTCAAACAGAGCCTTATTAGAATAATCAGCATAGAATGAAGCCTTCTCAATTAGGAAACTTGTCTTTAAACCAAGAATTCCATCCTTAGTAACTAGGTTGGCTTTGACGTCGGACACCTTCAAACGGAGAGCTTTAGCAATATCTTTCTCATCAGGGTCCTTTTCCAAGAAGGGAAAAGGAGATTCTTCTAGAACAGGCAGACCAACCAAAAAGGAATACTCTTCTAATGTAGGTAGCAACTGAAAGTCTGGAAAGGTGAAACAATGGTAGAGAGGGTCATAGAATTGTAGCAAAGTGGCAAGAAGTCCTTCATTCACTGAGCAACCCAATAAAGATATCAGCTTCCCATACTTGGTCTTGAATCCTTCTTGATCTTCGATGAAACCCCACAACTTCTTTATGTCATCCAATTTGGGACTCTTAAAAGTATATTTCATAGTATGTCTTTTATCTGAAGCCATAGTGACCTACAATGTCCATAAACGAAAGTAAATCCCATGAAGTCCAATGCAGAATGATGCTATATGAATGCAGCAAACACAAGTATTCACATAAGGACAATAAAGATAAACAAACAAAAGGGCGCCCTAGGTTTGCAACGAGCATGGAGTAAAGGTGTACCCTTCCCAAAAGTTTAAGGACTAAAGGTTGTTTTGTACCTGTAGAACAAGGTTCTAATGGGACTCAGAATCATCAGCCCATCCATCGGATATTATCAATCTTCCCAATTACTCGAGGATTAATAATATTCTCAAGAGAACTTCTTTTGAGTGTAGCTTCGCGTAGCACTATTTCGGAAGTACTTCCTCATAGCCCCGCACTACGTCCTAGTAAAGGCCAAAGTTGGGTTAGGGTAACTACGGTCCTCAATATCACAGGCTCCAAAGTCGAAAGTAGTGAGTGTCTTCACGATTGATCGTTCAACAGTACTATTTCGAAAGGGCCTCAACTGAGCGGGATTCTCGATTCAACTTAGTAGGGATTCCACTCCCAATAAGCCTTATCGAATATATCACCATCCTATCTTAATTTCTCTCAAAGTTCGGGTGTAGAACTTTATCTCACCACTCAAGGACAACAACCCCAAAAGAAAAACAAGAGAAAGCATGTAAACAGTTAGTCAAGTAGGCAGATATATAAAGCAGTAAACAAAACAAAATAAGATAGGGAAACCCACTGAGGACTCCCCAGTGAAGTCGCCATTTCTGTCGCGGTGAAAATCGGATACCAAACTATTAATTAGTTTGAATCTTATATTCATTTTGCAACCGAACTTTGATTTGTCCAAAGGAAGGGATAAAGATCGAAATTCCCACAATGCAATGCGAATGCAAGCTAGATTGTTTAGGTTCGGGGGTTGGTTAAACTTAGGGAAGGTACTAGCATCCTAAGTTTCTGTAGTACTCTACAGGAACCTCTTGTTTTATTTGTTTATTGCTAAGTGTTTATCTGCTTAAGGATTAGAGACCTAAGGGTTTATTTCTAAGTATACTCGATAAGATATCGCATCTTATGCCTACATATCCTTACGGGAGTGGAATCAGAGTATGTTGTAGTTCACCCTAAAGGGTTAGAGGAGCTCTTTGACTGTGGTCAAAGTTCCTACGGGTTTAGGGTAGTTGATTGATTGGGTCTAGGAGAAGAGATGAGTCTTAATTTTAAGGGAGAGATAACCGCCACAAATGTAAGAGGGGTTGTAGGAAATGGTCTTTGCA
This sequence comes from Lathyrus sativus, assembly GCA_963859935.3. Lineage (NCBI taxonomy): Eukaryota > Viridiplantae > Streptophyta > Magnoliopsida > Fabales > Fabaceae > Lathyrus > Lathyrus sativus. The sequence continues at coordinate 611,547,007 of OZ012739.1, forward strand.
TCATCTTAAGAGAAGGTCTTACATACTCGGATGGTCGCCAAGCATGCCTTTGTCGTTCTTAAGGCAAAGTCCCTACATGTTTGATTGTATTGTTGTGGGGTGGAGATTATATCTCGCTTAAGATGATTAACATCTATTCTCTGATGTGTTTGTAAAAGTTGTATTGTTTTTTTTGATTGTTTTGTTTCTATGTTGTAAAGATAAGAGACAAGGTCCTTCCTATGGGGTGGGTCCTAAACTTAAATGATCAACTTGAAGGATCAAGGATCGAAGGGGATTATGATGCAAATGATGTGCAACTACACACAAGTGTTGACTCATGTGTAGGTTTTTCCTTTGGACGGATGCGATGCGATAATATAAGTACGATAATGTAAATTGCGATAAGTAGATAAATTGCAAAAATGTAAACCATACACATACGCATGAAAGCGCTAAGTGAGTGTGTGAATTGTGTATGTGATTGCGGGAATAAAGTAGATAACGATAAATGTAAATACGCATGAAAGCGCTATGGTGTAGGTGCATGTGTCGTGAGTGCACGATTGATTTGTATTTTTACACGGTTGGTTGATTTTAACTGTTGGTTTGGTTTTAATAAAAAGTTGACTTGATTTTGGATGAAAAGTTGCATTTGATCTCTTAAATAAAAGTTATATTAATTATTATCTCTATTTATTTTATTTGTAAAAAGTTGTATAAATTATTTGAATTGTAAGAAAATGTACTTTTTAATGAATTTGATTTTATAAAAAAAAGTTAAGTTGATTATATTTTTTTGTGAAAGGTTTTATTATTAATATTAGCCATTAAATTGGATTATGTGGTTTTTAAAAAAAGTAAGTATAATAAAATAATTATTAATAAATTGGTGTATATAAAATATATTTGATAAATAAAAGGTTGATGGTGATTAAGGGTGATAACGGGGTTTAGATGTTGATTTAGAAAGAAAAAAAATTAGTTAAAACAGATTAAATAATAAAAAAAAGATTTAAAGGGATTAAGGGGTGATTATCGGTGTGTGAGTGGTGGGATTAGTGTGCGGTGCGCGTGATTATTACAACACAAAAACGAAGATTAAAATCAACAGAGAAAAAAGGGAAACCCTAATCCCAATTTGCTCTTCTCTCCACCCACGATCTCTCTCGATCGTCACTCCCTGCGTTTCTTTCTCTCTCGCTTTCACGCCATCTTCTCTTCTCCTTTTCCTCGCTTTTATTTTGAACCTGCAACACAGTCAAACAAATCAAAAGTTTCAACGATTTTGGCTCAAACAGAAAGATTACCGCAGGTCGTGGACGACGGAGCTCGAGATAGTAGCGGCGGTGGTGGCGACGTCGAGTATTTGGATCGTCCTTTCAGAGGTGGACGGCGAATGAATATGCGGATGATAACTGAAGCTTCTCGCGGCGGTGACCTCTAAACAAAGATAAGTTCCTCCTCCTTCTTCTTGTTCGTCTGTTTGAGTTTAATTTAGGGTTGCTGTGAAGTGTAGATTTCGTGAAATTTCGTTGCTTTTTCTTGATGGTTTCGAACCCTCCTTTTATAGGCGAGTTTGGGCCTTGGATCTTTAAAACCTGCTTGAAATTTGATTTGGTGGTATTAAGACCTTCCATTCCGATTCAGCTGAGATTTTGAAGACTTTCCTTTTTCGTTCGATTCTTAATGATTTGATTAATTGACCTTTCACTCTGTGCTTTAATTTCAGGATTTGATTCATTCTTTGAGTAAGATATTCAATTAACTCGCTGATTCCTTGGATTTCGCCTTCGAACAATTTCGACAAAGCAGATGGGATTGTGACTCTGTTGGTAAGAACATCATCTCTTGTGTCATTAAAACTCTTCCCAAATTTATTCAAAAGTTTGCTGACCAATCACTTTATCTGAACTGCAATATTAGGGGTGAAGCACCTTCATCGTGAGACGGACTGCGGAGCACGCTATTGTAACAGTTGCTGCGAGCTTCAAGACTATAGCTCGGCTTTTCTTGCAGTAGGATGATTAAGCATGTCTAAACAAGTTGGTAATGATAAGGTGAGAGTTTATCAAATCTTTTGAGCGTTATCTCTTAGCGGCATCTTTGGTCAAGTTCTAAATTGATTCTTTCGAATGCAGGATTGGAACACAACAACTTTTGAGCCAACCGAATTGCCTTAGTAACATTGCAAGTTATGTATTTGGTTAAATTCCCCTTGTAATTCTGAACTGTTTGCTATCATCGTAAAGCTTGAAGCCTTTCCATCCTCGTAGGAAGTCACCTGTTCCTAAGAGCAACACGAGTTTGATATACCTGCATCGTGAACTCGCACAATTCTTCGTCCCATGGTATACGTTCGCTTCTCAACGACGCTTATCTTTCCTTTATCTGATGACTGTTAGCTTTATATGTTCCTTTGTCCTTCATCCAAACTAATATTTGTTAGGCTGGCAGCACCATCTTCTTTCTTCTCTTTACTGTAAGCAATTTGGGAACGTCAAAGTTTGATCTCTTCAGACACTTTTGGTTTCCTTTGCCGTGTAGGTGCGATCGTTCGAATGTCATAGGAGATGGCATAATCGAAAGTTATATGCACTTTATCTTGAAGTGAATCGGCTCTTGTTCTTGTCGACATTGTGGATTCGAAAAGAGGTACCGGTATAGCTTATCTTTGCAATATCTATAAATTGGCTCATGTCTTCGAAACAAACTTATTTAGACCTTGAATTTCCCCTGTTCTGATGGAGTTGGTGTTGTTTTGACAGCTCTGGTGACTCCAATCCACGGATGATGCTTCGTGATAATACCGGGGCACAAATGTGAAGTTGTAAAGTCTGAGAGCTGCAAGCCTTCCTCTGTAGAGCTTGTGGATTGAGCATTTTTCTCAGAATGATTGCCGACGTCTTGCGAGGTATAAATCTCAATTCTTCTAAAGCTGAAATGATTTGTTGGATATTTCCTGGAACTTTCTGAGTGCTTCTCAATGTTGCAGGTGGTTTTATGGTTTACGTTGCCGACATCCCCCCTTTCGCTTCTAGTGAGTGACTCGCTCTTCCTCAAAAGTTTCACAAGTTCCAAGAGCCTAACATTATTAACAAATGGACAGTTCCCTCAGTTGCAGGAGTTATTCTCTTAAGATCTTCTCCTGTTACACGACCAACAAAAAAAAAAAAGAAGTCTCTATCTGTTAACTGTTGTGTAGGTAATTGAGGTGGGAGTATTTGTAACAGAGTACTTGTTCCAAAAATGTGTTATGTAGATGGTTTTCGTTTAGATTTGGCAATTATATGCTCTGGGTGCTTATTTGCTTCGGCACTGATTTCGTTTTGATGATTAATTGCAGCAGTTGGATAAGAACGGTGAGTTTCTGTCATATGTCGGTTTTGGGACGAATATAATGCATTCTAATTTCTTGTGCTCATTGTCGCAATCTTCTCCCTTTATGATTGCAGGTCGAAATAAAGCTGAGATGCCACCCAAAGATGCGGAGTGTTGTTGACGAGGCTTGCGTGTGGATTCGGAAAGGCGGTTGTGATTGTCTCTTCGTCTGAAGAAACCACAAGGATGATGCAGGTGGCCACTTGGAGAAAGGATCTCGAAAGTTGCTGAATTACTGGCCGATCCTGAGGAGTAAACCAAATCCGTTTGGCAGACTAACAGGCTGCGCCTAAAGCTGCAAGACAAATGAATGTTTACCCTCCAGCAGAGTAGCACAACAAACATGCTGACAAACAAATCACGATGTTATCATGTTCCTCAAACAGTCCAAGGGTGTTTCTGAACGTGTAGGTTCCTTTATGCAAACAATATGCCGGCGCAGTTCAGTGGCATACCACCTTCTACCTTGACCCTGAGGCTACGGCTCGAGACAACAATTCAACGATATTAGAGACTTCGAAAGTGTCGACGACATTGATAGTTTACCTCTCCCTCCTTTAAGTTGTTAATCCGTCTTTAAGACTCCTAGTTATGCGTTGTAAACGTTAACTTTGTCTTGTAACCCTCTGAGGAGTCCCTCACCCAGATGTAAACCTTGGCTTCACTTTGCAATACAGAAGCGGTTCCAATTGTTTGGTTTTGATGAGTTTTAGCGCTGAGGTTGAATTTTATCATGCTCTCTTTGTACAAATTTGTATAGTTATAGAAGCTTTTGAGTTGGTAATGAATTGTGAACCTACTGTTGAGTATATTAGATACGAAAACCTATGCACGCACTGAATCACATCTCTGAAAACTGATTGATCTTAATATGTATCTCTAAAAGATGGCTTGATGACCAAAACAGGAAGATCTCGAATACTGAAACTCTTTCTCAAATCCTTGAGGTTCAAGCACGGTGCCTTTGCAAAAGTTTTGTAATTTAACGCTTATTTATATTAACAAACAAATCTCCCGCTTGACTTCCTAAATTTGTAATCCTCTTGTCCACCTCTAACAACACATAACATAGGTTTTAACAGTAAAATTCCGACTTCTCTTTACGGTTGGAAAAGCTAATTCGGGCATAGGATTGTACATCTCCGTCTTCCAATTCAAAATAAAAGTAACGTGCTTTGGGAGAGGATGCTTTAATCAACGTGAACCATCTTGACCAGACGAAGTTTTCAACTAAATCTCACACGATCAAACTTATCACCAAAAATGAAGGGAATCTCTTAGTCTTCTTCGCGGGAACTTAAGGAATTTTAGGATCTTTGAGTTGGGAAAGCTTGATTGGAAAAAATATATATTTGTAGTCCAAATACCTGCATACCCTCGTTAGACGCACACACAAATGGAAGATAATATGCAAATAATACAAAATCAAGGAGGTGGAATCTTAAGGTCAAAAATTAGGGTGCAACAACAGGTACAAGGTTTCCCCCGCCTCTGGTAGTGTCAGCACGGGTGGCTCCGACAGGATGTGTTTGAGGTGGAGGAAGGCTTGCTCGCAATCCTCTGTTCACTCGAACGCAACTTCCTTTCTTAGTAATTTGAAAAAGGGAAGGGCGTGTTGCGTGGATTTGGCGATGAAGCGGGAAAGTGAGGCGAGCATCCCATTGAGGGACTATATCGCTTTCTTCGATCTCGGCGTCGTGATCTCGGAAAATGCCCGACACTTGTACGGGTTTGCTTTGATCTCACGCTCGGTAAGGTAGAACCCGAGGCACTTCCCCGCGCGCACCCCGAAAGTGCATTTCTCCGGGTTGAACCGCATCCTGCATCCCCTCGCGGTCTCGAAGACTTTCCTGAGGTGAGCTATGTGATCGACCTCTGAGCAGGACTTGACGATCATGTCGTCCATATAGACTTTGAGCATGTCGCCGATCTCTCCTCAGAAGACCTTGTTCATCATCCGTTGGTATGTGGCGTCGACGTTCTTCAGGCTGAAGGGCATTACGCTGTAGTAGTAATTGCCTGACTCAGTCATGAAAGTCGTGCTCTGTTTGTCGGCCTCGGCCATGGGTATCTGGTTGTACCCCGAATACGCGTCCATAAAGGACAGGAGTTTGAAGCCCTCCGAGTTGTCGACGAGCTTGTCTATGTTAGGAAGGGGGTAGGCGTCATTGGGACACGCCTAGTTAAGATATGTGTAGTCGACACACATTCTCCATTTTCCATTATTTTTCTTAATGAGTAAAACGTTGGACAGCCAGGTTGAATACCGGGCTTTCAAAATAAAATTTGCCTCTAGGAGGTCTTTTACAGCTTTTTTAGCCGTCGCCGACTTTTCGGGGGACTGCCTACGCCTACGTTGAACTACGGCCCTAGCGGCCAGGTTGACGGAGAGCTGGTGGCAGGCGACCTCAGGGTCGAGTCCGGGCATCTCTGCAGCGCTCCAGGCGAAGAAATCGACATTCTCCCAGAGGCAAGCCTCTAGTTGTTTCCTCGCGAGGTCGGGCAGCCTCGCCCCAATCTTCATGGTCTTCGTTGTGTCTACCCCGAGGGTTACGAGCTCGAAGTCTCCGTCTGGAATGGGGCACGTTGGGTGGGAAGACTTCCCGTTGGCTTCGCCGGATTCGTCCTCGTGGGTAGGCTCTTCGGTGAAGCGGCAGTCGAGGTCCACAGCATCGACGTGATCTTTTGGTTTGACCTCCCGAGAAGGAGGTGTCCTGGTCGCTTTGGTCGGGGGGCCGATTGTGATGAGACCCTTCATCGCTGCGTCGAAGCATCGTCAGGCGGCTTAGATATCCCCGTTGAGGGTGACAACGACTCCAAGTCGGGTGTAGTACTTCATCTTTAGGTGGATGGTCGATGGTACTGCGATGAGTTCGGCCATCGTCTTTCTGCCCAGGATGCAGTTATATAGGGATGGGCATTCGACGACCAGGAAATGAACGTTGATTTCTCTGGCTGTTTCCTTCTCCTCGAATGTGACCTTGAGCTCCACGTACCCCTATGGTCTCGTGGTCGTCCCGTTGAAGCCCTGTAGATCCGAGCCTAGGTAGGGGGACACGTTGGATTCGTCGAGCTGAAGCGTCGCGCAGAGATGGGTGTACATGATATCCATCGAGCTCCCCCCATCAACCAAGATGCGTCGGACGTCGAAGTTAGCCATCTGTGCCCGGATCAGCAAGGGGATGTTGGAGTTTGGGGCTCCCCCTAGGAGTTCCTCGAGGTAGAAGGTGATCGGGTTGGAACAACCTCAGAACTTATCGAGCATGCTCATCTTGACGGAGCTGCTGCCGATAAGCTCGTCGAACTTCCGTTTAACTGACCCCACAGACAGTTTGCTCGGGTTTCCGCTGGAGATGACCATTGCCTTTGGGAAATACTCCCATCGGCTGGTCGGGCATACCGGCTCCTCGGGTAGCTCAAGTTCGGTGGGAAGGCTGAATTCCCTGAGGGCGAACCAGTCCTCAGGTCGGCTGACGCTGAGGGCCACTTGTAAACCGGACTTGCCTTCCGGGGGAGGGAGGTCCTCGACTCTTTTAGCTTCGGGGGCCTTCTGCCGCAGGGACTCTCCTCCTCGGGTGTATCTTTTAAGGTGCTCGTCCTTGATTAGAATCTCGACTGCGTCCTTTAGGTGGATGCAATCCTCTGTTACGTGGCCGTGGCTTCGGTGGAACCGACAATATTTCGATTTATACACGTTGGCCTTTGTGGGCGTCAGTTTTGGAAAACGGACCCCTCCCTGGACAAACTCCGTTTTGGTGCACTCTGCCAGTATGCGTTCGCGAGAGGAGACCAGTGCGGTGTATTTCGTGAACCGTCCAACTGGGCCTCGCTGCTCGCGGGGTTCTCTGGGGCAGTCATCCCGTCATTGGTCTCCCCCTCGTTGGTGGTTTGAGGCTCCATTGTCTCTCGATCCGCGGGGGATCTCTCTGTCCCGGGTGTCCCAGGCAGAGTTGACAGCTTGTGTTTCCTCGAACCGGATGTAATGGCGAGTCCGGTCGAGGAAATCTTGGAGGGAGTCTGGTCGGTGGATGGCCACGACCTCGTAGAATTTGGAGTCTCGGCGCAGACCTTACTCCATCAGGTAACACTTCATCTCGTCTGAAGTCGTTACTTGCACTGCCTCCCTTGTGAACCTCTCGATGTAGTTCCTGAGGGGTTCGTCGGGGGCCTGGATGATCGCGCCGAGCACGACTTCTGTCTTCGGGTGGCACATGGACACCGTGAAGTGTCGCGAGAAGAGGTCCTTTAGGATCCTCCACGACGTGACGGACTCCGGCTCTAGGCTCTTGTACCATGTCATGGCGCCTTTCCGTAGGGTCGTCGGAAAGAGCCGACATTTGATGGCTCCACGGACGTTACGGTAATCGAGCATAGTCTCGATATCTTCCAAGTGATCGTCCGGGTTCGAGGTGCCGTCGTATGTTGAGAGCACCGGTGGATTTTCCATCCCGTGGGGGATGGGAGCTTCCATGATCTCCCGAGACAAGGGGGTCCGGTAGTCGTCCTCGTCGCTGATAATCGGGGACGGAGGAGGTGAGGGCCCGTGTCACGGGTGGGGTTGATTTCGTACCCTCGGTTGCCTAACCGGGGGTTCTGTCCCTGTCACCCTTGGCTCCTGGGTTCGCTTCTCTTTTCTGGTCGGCGACCTTGCCCGCTTCTTGGAGACAACGGGTTGGGGCCTCTCCAGCTGTGGTCGACGATTTCGTGGACGAGGTGATGGGCTCCTCGAGTTCCCGTACTGCTCTTCCCGCGGAGGGGAGCGGGACGGGGTTTCGTGCTCGAGCGCGCCAATGCGTTGATTCTGCTGGAACAACATCTGATTTGTCTGGTTGATGGCCACAAAGAGGGCGACCATCGTCGGGTCCGCGCTGACCGGGGAAGGGATAGGCTGGAACACTGCTGGGCTTCTTGCCCGAGGAACTTTGTGGTGCGGGGTGCCTTCGGGGGAAGGAGAGGCAGTCTGGCCGTCCCTGGCGTCGGTCTCACGGGGTTGGGACGTCCCAATATGGCCGTTGTCGTTGGCGGGCGGAGCGGTGGAGGGGTTGTGAACGACGTCATCATGGTGCGGCCTAGTCATGATTCAGAAGGGTTGAGAGGTAAAACTTTGGTTCTCTAATCGGAGGAACGGGGAAGTTTATGTTCCCGCAGACGGCGCAACTGATTTGACCTGATCAGAAGGGAATCACTGGACCGCCACGTGACCTTGATTTGCTACTTGTTCACCGGTGGTAAGAAGGAGGAGGGGGTGTACCTGCAAGACACTCCAATGCCAAAGTAAGGAATTGGACAGAGTGAGAGCAAATACAGAAAGTAGGATGAAAATTGAATACCTGACCTCTTGTGAAATAGGGTATTTATAGAGAGACCCCAGCGCAAGGCCAACAATCATTTGAGTTGGGCTGGATGGCCAGGCCTAACCCAAGTGACTGCTAGGACTTACGTGGCGTAGTGAAGACTAGAACGTGGTCTTCGCCCTAGTTCAACTGCTCCGTGAACTTCGGAGAGTGGGTTGACCTGCTCTTTCGGAGGTGGGCAGTTGGTTGGTGACGTGTCCCCGCAGAAGGGAGTACGTGGATAACGTGTGAGGCGCACGTCTTTCTGCCCGACGAGGGAAGCGTCCTGCCCGACGGGAGCCTCGTGCTCGACACAGATGAGGAGGACTCATTTGGGCCTTTCACCAAGTATAAGTGGGTTGGGCCTTCCCGGTCAAGCGGGGGCCCAAGTCAGAACATCAATCATTTCATGTTTCACACTTTTTTGCAATTCAATTTCGCGCTCCTACGTGAGTTCGCTGAATTTTGCACGTAAGTGAGCGTCTTTGAATTGAGATTTCCTTTATTATTTTGTTTGCTCTTTACTTTTATTTGGTTAGATTTAAAATTTCTGAATTTACTTGTACTGTTTTATTTTAGTTTATATAAAATGATGTAGATTTGTCTGCATCTATTATGCCTAAAAAACGTGTTATACATATGAAAAATCATAATTTTAAATATATATTTTAGCTATAACAACTTAAATATAAATATTTCTTTCGACCGAAATTCAAACATTATGTATTTATTTAGTAGAAAATATATCAAAAATCATTTAAAAAATTTTAAAATGTGACTTATCTTTTTTATTCTTCTCACCTCGAGGTAATCATATATATCTTACGAAAATTTAAACATAAATAGACTTCTATTACCAAAATTCATGCTTAACGAGCTTGCTTTCGGAACTCAATTTATTGTTAAGAATTATTTATTAAAGAAAATAGAGATAGAAAGTTTATTATAAAGATTTTTCTAGAAAAATTGTTTAGCAAACATTTTCATATTCTTAGGAATATTTGTAGTTTAAATTGACTTTTTAAATTTATTAAATAAAATTTCACGAAAATCCACTTTTCCAATTTCCATCCTTTTATTCCGGAAATAATTTTATGAAATATGAAGAATTATGAGGAGTTATTTTATTCCATAAAATCTTTATACTAAAAAATAATTACTTATAATTTTGTAACAAATGTGAATTTTTAATTCGAATGTAATTTTTAAATTTGAAACAAACATCCCCTACATTTTCAATTATCAAAACTGATCTGACCTGATCAGGAGGGGATCACGGGCTGGCCACACACTGCTGGGCTGCTACCTGTTCACCGATGATGAGGAGGAGAGAGGGGGGTGTACCTGCAAGATACTCTGATGCCAAAGTAAGAAATTGGGCAGAGTGAGAGCAAAGTACAGAAAATGGGCAAGATGTGAATTACCTGACCCTCTTGAAGAAGAGGGTATTTATAGAGAGACCCCAGTGCTGGGCCAACGGTCATTCGAGGTGGGCTGGATGACCAGGCCCAACCCTAATGACTGCTAGGGCTTACGTGGCGTAGTGAAGACCAGGACGTGGTCTTCGCCCTAGTTCAACTGCCCCTAGATCCCCGGAAAGTGGGTTTGACCTGCTCTTTCGGAGGTGGCAGCTGGCCGGTGACGTGTCCCCGCGGAGGGGAGCACGTGGAGAACGTGCGTCGAGCACGTTATTCTCCCCGCGGAGGGGAGCCCGGGCGGTTCTGCTCGTCCGGCGTGGTGGACGACAAAAAGGGTGTGGAGACGTAGCTTGTGTTCGGCGGCCTGCCCTGCTCGTCTCGAAGGGGGCGCGTGCCTGGCGTGCCCGGTTCGCTTGTTGGGCCGCGCGCGGTATTGGGCCTGCCGAGGTTAGGCCCATACCGGAACAGGAGCCCCCCAAGTCGAAGCTCTGGGGAAAGAGCGAGGACTTAAGGTCGTCGCATCTGGAGTGGGCACTCGCACGAAGATCTCCGGTCGTCGGCAGAACGGGGAGGAGGCAGGTGAAGGGACGCGACTGTCAGGTTGCCGCCACGTGTCTTGCGTTAAGCGGTCGTAGGGGCGGCTACCCTATGTCATTAATGAGCCTAGGGTCGCTTCGAGTCCCGCGCCGGGTTATAAATATGGAGGTCCCCGCTCATTCTGTTACTTTTCTCTCTGCTAAGCTTTATCGTCTCTGCTCGTCCGCCGCTTACCGCCGACCGCCGCTGTACCGTTGATCTTTTCTTCCGTCCGCCGCCGTTACAAGTGAGTCCCTCTTTTTCCTCCTTTTTATTTCCGTCGTTTAATTGGAACGTGTGGTCGGGGCGTGATGAACGCCCCGAGGAGGGACGCGAGTTCCGCCGTGTCTGGCGAGTTTTCTGATGAATGTCCCGGGGAGGGTAGGCTGGTTCCGATGAATGCCCCGAGGACGGGAGCTTTTTCTGATGAATGCCCCGAGGACAGGGGGCTTTCTCCGATGAATGCCCCGAGGACGGGGGCTTTCTCCGATGAATGCCCCGGGGAGAAGTACCTTCTCCGATGGCCGTCCCGAGAGGGGGCGAGGGTCGGTCTTTGATCCCCGAGGAGGGTAGACGGGGGAGCGAGTGTTTGCTCGTCGCTTCCCGGCCTTTGTCGCCCTTTCACTTGACTTGCGGTGGAAGGGTGGATTTGATCCTGGCTATCGAATTCACCGTTGTCCTCTGCTTTCAGGTGTAGATGTCGGCTCTGGTGCCGGGGATAATGGTCGAAGACAATGAACCTGAGGTTCCGGAGTATGACGACAAACGTATTGCCCCGTCCGAGGAGTGGGCGGCCGAGGAGCCACTTTCTACCCCTTCTTGCTTTGTGGCCGACGCGTCCGACGTGTACGCCACGGTCGAGGACACGCCCATAGGAGAACCACAGCACTGGCAGGTGTACCGGCCAAAAGAACATCACCGCATCTGTTCGCGATATGGGCGGCGGATGTTCCCGATGCATGAATTCTACTTTAAAGAAGCTCGGCTCCGGTTACCGTTTTCCACCTTCCATCTGGGGCTTTTTGACTGGCTGCGTCTTGCCCCGTCCCAGCTGCACCCTAATGCCTTGGCCTTCATCCGGGCTTTCGAGGTGGTGTGTTTCTACCTCTCGGTGGAGCCGACGGTGCCGTTATTTTTCCGTATCTTCCATTTGCAGCGGCAGACGGTGCACGGTCGCCACTGATGGGTCTCCTTCAAGCAATCGACCAAAATTTTCAAAGCGTATAGCGATTCTGTCAAAGACTTCAAAAATCGGTTCTACCTCGTCAAACCGATCACGCAGCACGGCTCGGACACTCTCTTCGACGAGGGCGAGCGAACGGTAGATGGCCAGCGGTTCCGCGCGTGGCTTCCTAAGATACATCTGCTGTGGACTGCGGAGCATTTCAGCCGAGGGACGGATAGGTATATCGTCCGGGCGGGGACCCTCGAGGAGAAGGACATGGCCGCCTATTTGAAAATAATTGCCTTTGTGCGGTCTCTCCCTCCGTCGAAGCTGGTGACGCCCGACGGTCGGTATATCCTTGACGCTCAGGGGAACATACGCACCAAGAAGCGTTTGATAAATACTAAGACTTTGCTCGGTTGTGCGACCGGGGCGGCCGCTCTGGATTATCTAGGTAGGAATGTTCGTTTCCCCCCCGTGGTCGGGGTTTTTGATCGTCGCTAACCCATTTCTTTATTTTTGCAGCGAACATGTCTTCCGTCGAGGAGCGGGTGAAGCAGTTGCGCGCTGCTAGGAATGTCGTGGCCCCGAGGACGAGGGTGAGTCAGCTGGTCAGACAGGAGGTCGCGACGCAGGGGGGGAAAACTTCGTCCTCGTCGCTTCAAGAGAGCCAATCTCCTGTGTCTCAAGGAGCGTCGAAGAGGCAAAGGTCCGAGGAGCCTCGGGTGGTGGATCTGACGGTCGGCGCCGTCGAGGAAGGTTATGTCGTCCCTCCCTGCCACCAGCATCCGGGATATTTTCATGGTGCCCGTTCTCCCACTGTTTCTGCCGGGGAGGTGAAGGTTGTTCGTCAGGCTGATCGAGAGACCCGTCGACGTGTCCTGGCTGAGGACTTGGCCGCAATGATGCAGACGTTCACGACGGCTCTCGTGCTGAACGAGGAGGGCTGCTCCGCTGCTGAGCTATCCAAACTGCAAGGGGATCTCACTTTCACGCAGTCGCGGTTGGCCAAGCTCACTGAGGAGTTGGAGAAGAGCCAGAAGGATGTTGCCGAGCAGCGGAAACGGGCCGAGGGTGCTGAGGGGAAGGTGACTTCGCTGGAGGAAAAACTGGGGACAGCGACGGCCGAGGTGCAGGCGCTGAAGGTTCGCACGGAGGTTTTGGACAGCGCTGTTCGTCCGGCCGAGGACGAGACTGACGGGGATCGACGGTTAATCACCCGTGCTGACCTGATCGCTCGTATTCGGGTGTTGGAGAGCGATTGTCTGGAGGCTGTTGAGGTCGGGTTCAAGAATGTCGTCGAGCAGATTCAGGTCGCCAACCCCGGTATCGTGCTGGCCGTGGACGGGATAGGCCGTACCACGAGATTGTTGATGGGAAGGTGATCGATCCCTACCTTATTATCCCCGAGGAGGAACCCGTGGCTGCTGACCGGGCGGACGAGGAAGCATAGGTTGTCGGGCCTGCGTGCTCGTTGTTTTTGTGGCCTGCGTGCCGATGTTTGTTATCTCTTTTCTTTGGGCCTGCGTGCTCTGTATTTGTACCATTGACTACTGGGCTGGTGCCCGCTTTTGTTTAATATATTTATCGTGGATTTTCTAAGTGTGCGCTCGTTATTTGCATGTCGTTTTATGCTCGTTTTCCGTATTTGTTTGAATGCCTCTGATGTGTATGACATTTCTTGTTATTTTTCTAAGTGTGCGCTCGGTGTGTTTAGCTCGACAATTTGTTACCGGTAGTGCAGGGAACTGGCCGGTTTGGCCGGCGATGTAGCCGGGCCGTTTCGGGGGTAGTTCTCCCCGGGGCGTGGACGGCCCATCGCGAGCTGGGTGTCCTGCCTCTTTTGGTACGGCGGCGAGGAGCCTCGGTCGAGGTATTCCCTGCCGAGCAAGGCCTTCTGCCCGCGCACACTAGAGGCAGGGCTTGCTTTTCTTTGGTCGCTAGTGGACGCGGGGGTGTGCGGTGGTACCATGTCGCCCCCCCAGTGGTCGGGACGATGGGTCGTCACGGGCAATGTTTTAACTGTAGTACCGCTTAAGTTTTGCGGCATTCCATGGTCGAGCTAGTTGTTCACCGTGTAGGTTTTCGAGGTAATAGGCCCCGTGCTCCGTTTTGTCCCGGACTCGGTACGGGCCTTCCCAGTTCGCAGCCAGTTTGCCCTCGTGGGAGTCTTTCTGGTTTCTGCGTAGAACTAAGTCGCCTGCTTGAAAATCGCGTTTTATGACTTTGTTGTTATGGCGAAGTGTGACTTGTTGCTTCAGCCGGGCTTCCCGGAGAGCTGCTCCTGAGCGGATTTCTTCGACGAGGTCGAGCTCTTCTCGGAGGGAGTCGTCGTTGTCGTCGGTGTCCAGGGGAGCTTCCGTTCGTCTGGACGGTTCACGGATTTCGACCGGTATCACAGCCTCGGTTCCGTACGTGAGGCGAAATGGGGTTTCCCCCGTGGTTGAGTGGGGGGTAGTACGGTATGCCCAGAGGACGCTGTGGAGTTCTTCGACCCATGCTCCTTTGGCGTCTCCGAGTCATCGTCTGAGTCCTCTGAGTATAACTCTGTTCGCCGACTCCGCCTGGCCGTTTGTCTGAGGATGTTCGACCGAGGCGAAGTGATGTTTGGTCCCGAGTTTGGTGACGAAGTCGCGGAAGTTTTTGTCTGTGAATTGTGTGCCGTTGTCGGTGACGATGGCGAGCGGTACCCCGAATCTGGCGAGGATGTTGCGTTTGTAGAATCAGAGTATGTTGTGGGCGGTGATTTTGGCCAGAGCTTCGGCCTCGATCCACTTGGTGAAGTAATCGACTCCCACGATGAGGTACTTGTTCTGGTATGAACCGAGGGGGAAGGGCCCGAGGATGTCCAGCCCCCACCAGGCGAACGGCCACGGAGATGAGAGGGACGTGAGGTCGGTCGGGGGGGCGAGGTGCATGTCCCCGTGTCGTTGACACTTATCACATCGTTTGACGTGTTCCTTCGCGTCGGATTGCATTGATGGCCAGTAGTAGCCTGCGCGTAGGGCCTTGCGCGCTAGGGATCTGCCGCCGAGGTGCTGCGCGTTGATACCTTCGTGGATTTCTTCTAGAACGGTCGTACTCTGGGACTTATCTATGCATTTGAGGAGTGGAATTGCGAAGCCTCGGCGGTATAGTCGTCCCTCGAGGAGGACGTATGAGCAGGCCCGTCGTTTCGTCGCGTTGGCCTCGCTAGAGTTGGCCGGCAGACGTCCGGTGCTGAGATAGGTGTGGAGGGGGGTCATCCAGCAGTCAGCGTCTCCGATGGCGTTGATGTCGAGGGGTGTGGTGGTCGGGCTGGTACTTGGTTGGGACAAGATTTCTTGAATGACCGATTTGTGGCCGCCTCGCTTTTTGGTGCTTGCCAGTTTGGAGAGGATATCGGCGCGGGTGTTCTGCTCCCGAGGAACGTGCTGAATCTCTGCTGAGTCGAACCCTCTCAGTTTTTCAGTGATGAGCGCGAGGTATCCGGCAAGGGTGTCGTTTTTTGCTTGGTATTCACCTCGGACTTGCGAAGCGACCAGCTGGGAATCCGTGTAAATTCGGATGTCCCTGGCTCCCAGGTCGGATGCTAGGCGAAGGCCGGCGAGAAATGCTTCGTATTCGGCCTGGTTGTTAGTCGTTGGAAAAGCTAGTGTGAGGGAGACTTCGATGACCGTACCCTCGTCGTTATCGAGGATGATGCCGGCGCCGCTTCCCGTAGAGTTGGAGGAGCCATCCACAAAGATGGTCCAGAGGTGGTTCCCCGAGGTAGGGTCGGGGGGCGTGGTCATCTCGGCGATGAAGTCGGCCAAAGCTTGAGCCTTGACGGCGTGTCGGCTTTCGTAGGTGATGTCGAACTCGGAGAGTTCTAGCGACCATTTCAGCATGCGTCCAGCCATGTCGGGGCGGTCGAGTAGCTGGCGGATGGGCTGATCGGTGCAGAGCACGATGGTGTGTGCTAGAAAATAATGTCGGAGTCGGCGTGCCGCTGTCACGAGGGCCAGGGCGACTTTCTCGATCAGCTGGTATCGGACTTCTGGGCCGTGGAGAGCTTTACTAATAAAGTAAATGGGCTTTTGTCCTTCTCCGGCTTCGCTCACGAGGACGACGCTGACGGCTTCATTGGAGACGGCCAGATATAAATATAGGGTTTCGCCCGTCGCGGGGCGCGTCAGCACTGGCGGTTCGGATAGGACGCGTTTGAGGTGGCAAAGGGCTTTCCCACATTCGTCCGTCCATTCGAATTTGGTCTCCTTCCTGAGCAGTTTGAAGAATGGGAGGGCGTGTTGGGCCGATCTCGCGATGAATCGCGAGAAGGAGGCTAGTACGCCGTTGAGGGACTGGATGGCCCTCTTCGTGGTCGGCGTGGTGGTATTGGAGAAGGCGTGGCATTTGTCCGGATTGGCTTCGATCCCCCGTTCGGTCAGGTAGTAGCCGAGGAATTTACCGGCGCAGACGCCGAAGGTGCACTTTTCCGGGTTAAAACGCATGCGACACGACCTCGCGGTCTTGAAGACTCTCCGGAGGTGTGCCGCGTGGTCGTCCTCCGCGCCGGATTTGACGATCATGTCGTCCATATATACTTCGAGCATGTCCCCGATTTCGTCGCGGAAGACATGGTTCATCATCCGCTGGTATGTGGCCCAGGCGTTTTTGAGGCCGAAGGGCATCACGTTGTAATAGTAATTGTCCGACGCTGTCATGAAGGCCGTGGCTTGCTTATCGTGTTCGGCCATCGGGATCTGGTTGTATCCCGAGTACGCGTCCATGAAGGACAAGAGTTTGAAGCCCGCCGAATTGTCGACGAGCTTGTCGATATTCGGGAGGGGGTAGGCGTCCTTAGGACATGCCCGGTTGAGGTCAGTATAGTCAACACACATGCACCATTTTCCATTATTCTTTTTGACGAGTACAACGTTGGACAACCAGGTTGAATACCGGGCTTCCGAAATAAAATTTGCCTCTAAGAGGTCTTTTACAGCTTGTTCCGCCGCTGCCGATTTTTCGGGGGACTGGCGACGTCGGCGTTGTACAACGGCCTTCGCGGTTGGGTTGATGGACAGCTGGTGGCAGGCGACCTCGGGGTCGAGTCCCGGCATTTCCGTGGCGCTCCAGGCGAAGAGGTCGGCATTCTCACGGAGGCAGGCTTGGAGCTGGCGCTTCGCGAGGTCTGGGAGTCCTGCGCCTATCCTCACGGTTCTGCCCGTGTCTTCTCCGAGGGGAATGAGTTCGAATTCTCCATCCGGGATGGGGCGCGCTGGGTGCGAGGGTTTCCCGTTGCCTCCGTCGGTATTTGTTTTATTGTCGAGCTCGTCGGTGAAGCGACTGTCGAGCTCAACGGATCCGACCAGTTCCGTTGGTTTGTCTTTCGGCGTAGCGGTTGACGCTTTCCTCTTGGTCGATGGAGCGATGGAGTCTAGTCCTTTCAAGGCGGCTTCGAAACATCTTCGAGCGACTTCGATGTCTCCGTTGAGGGTTACCACGGCTCCCCGTCTCGTGTAGTACTTCATCTTCAGGTGGACGGTGGAAGGTACCGCGGTGAGTTCTGCTATCGTCGTCCTGCCCAGAATGCAGTTATAGAGGGACGGGCATTCGATGACTAAGAAACGGACGTTGATGTCCCTGGCGGTTTCCTCTTCTTCGAAGGTGACTTTCAATTCCACGTATCCCCAAGGTCTCGTCGTCGTCCCGTTGAACCCCTGAAGGTCGGAGCCTACGTAGGGAGAAAGATTGGATTCGTCGAGCTGGAGGGTTGTGAACAGATGTGAGTACATGATGTCAACCGAGCTCCCGCCGTCCACGAGGAGGCGCCTGACGTCGAAGTTTGCCATCCGGGCACGTATGAGCAAGGGGATGTTGGAATTGGGGGATCCCCCGGGTAGTTCCTCAAGGTAGAATGTGATCGGGTTGGAGCGACCTCGGAATTTGTCGAGCGTGCTCATTTTGCCTGAGTTGTTCGCGATGAGCTCGTCGAACTTCCTTTTCACAGATCCTATGGATAGACTCCTTGTGGCTCCATCGGAGATGACCATGGCTCTAGGGAAGTATTCCCATCGGCTGGTTGGTCGGATTGGTTCGTCGCTTAGGCTGGGTCCTTCGGGGATGCCGAATTCTCTGCCCGCGAACCAATCCTCGGGGCGGCTGACGCACAATGCGACCTGGAGCCTGCTGCTGTCCTCTGGAGAGGGGAGTTCCTCGATCTTCTTGGTTTTCGGAGCCTCTGGCCTAGGTGGTTCGCCTCCTCGGGTGTATCGCTTCAGGTGCCCGTCTTTGATTAGAATTTCGATCGCATTTTTGAGATGGATGCAGTCCTCTGTCACGTGCCCGTGGGTCCTGTGGAATCGACAGTATTTCGACTTGTCCACGTTGGGTTTGGGCGGCGTTGGTCGCGGAAAACGGACGCCTCCCTGAACAAACTCGGTTTTAGCGCATTCGGCCAGTATGCGTTCACGTGAAGCGACCAGGGCTGTGTACTCCGTGAATCTTCCTGCCGGGCCGCGTGGTTCGCGTTGCTCGCGGGGCTCGCGGGGGCGGTCTTCCCGACGGCGGTCCCCTCCTCGTCGATGGCTCGAAGCTCCGTCGTCTCGGTGCCCGCGGGGGGCCTCTCTGTCTCGAGTGTCGCGAGCGGAGTTGGCCGCTTGTGTTTCCTCGAATCGGATGTAATGCGCGGCTTTGTCGAGGAAATCTTAGAGGGACGTGGGCCGGTGTATGCCTACGGCCTTGTAGAATTTGGAGTCGTGGCGCAGGCCTTGCTCCATTAAGTAGCGTTTCATTTTGTCGGAAGTTGTCACCTGCACGACTTCCCGAGTGAACCTTTCGATGTATTTCCGGAGAGGTTCGTCGGGGCCTTGGATGATTGCCCCGAGGACTGCTTCCGTTTTCGGGTGACGTCGGGACGCCGTAAAGTGTTTGGAGAACAGGTCCTTCAAGACCCTCCACGACGTAATTGATTCGGGCTCCAGACTTTTGTACCAGGTCATAGCGCCTTTCCTCAGAGTCGTCGGGAAGAGTCTGCACTTGATAGCTCCCCGGACGTTTCGGTAGTCGAGCATAGCCTCGATATCTTCCAGGTGATCGTCCGGGTCGGAGGTGCCGTCGTATGTCGACAGCGTCGGTGGTTTCTCCATCCCCTGGGGTATGGGGGCAGCCATGATCTCTCGGGACAGCGGGGTGCGGTAATCATCCTCGTCGCTATGGGCCGGGGATCTGTGAGGAGATGAGCCGTTCAAGGTGTGCCCCTGGTTTCTGGTTCTCGACCTCCTGCCGGGGTTCTCGACTCGGGGGTCCTCAGTTGGGATCGTCGCTGCGGTCTGGTTCCTCCCGCGAACGTGTCTTGCCGGGGATCTGGTGCGTTCTCGTGTCGCCTGCGGGCGGTGTCTCTCCAGCCACGGTCGGCGGTTCCTGGGGCGAGGTGAGGGGCTCCTCGAACCTCCGTTCTGGTCCTCCCGCTGGGGGTATCTCGGAGGGTCGATGCGTTCTAATGCTCCAATTCTCGCATTTTGTTGGAACAGCAGCTGGTTCGTCTGGTTGATGGCCGTAAAGAGAGCGGCCACCGTCGGGTCTGCTCCCGCCGGGATGGGAACGGGGTGGAATGCTGGCGGGCTCGGGGGGCGATGATCGGCCTGAAGGGGCCGTTCCTCGGATGACGGTGAAGCAGTTTGCCCGTCCCTTTCATCGGCTTCCGTCGGACGTGCCGTTCCTGTCTGCTTCCCGTTGGTGGCGACGTTGAGCGCAAGGTCGTGCAGAGTGTCGTCGCGGTGTGGGCTAGCCATGATCGTGGAGGTTTGGTGAAACTTTTGGTTTTCTGCTCGGAGTAACGGGGAAGTTTCAGGTTCCCACAGACGGCGCCACTGATCTGACCTGATCAGGAGGGGATCACGGGCTGGCCACACACTGCTGGGCTGCTACCTGTTCACCGATGATGAGGAGGAGAGAGGGGGGTGTACCTGCAAGATACTCCGATGCCAAAGTAAGAAATTGGGCAGAGTGAGAGCAAAGTACAGAAAAGGGGCAAGATGTGAATTACCTGACCCTCTTGAAGAAGAGGGCATTTATAGAGAGACCCCAGCGCTGGGCCAACGGTCATTCGAGGTGGGCTGAATGACCAGGCCCAACCCTAATGACTGCTAGGGCTTACGTGGCGTAGTGAAGACCAGGACGTGGTCTTCGCCCTAGTTCAACTGCCCCTAGATCCCCAGAAAGTGGGTTTGACCTGCTCTTTCGGAGGTGGCAGCTGGCCGGTGACGTGTCCCCGCGGAGGGGAGCACGTGGAGAACGTGCGCCGAGCACGTTATTCTCCCCGCGGAGGGGAGCCCGGGCGGTTCTGCTCGTCTGGCGTGGTGGACGACAAAAAGGGTGTGGAGACGTAGCTTGTGTTCGGCGGCCTGCCCTGCTCGTCTCGAAGGGGGCGCGTGCCTGGCGTGCCCGGTTCGCTTGTTGGGCCGCGCGCGGTATTGGGCCTGCCGAGGTTAGGCCCATACCGGAACAAAAACAAATATAAATTACATATATAATAACTATTATAATATCTAACTTTTTTTTAATAAACTATTTTAATATCTAACTTAACAAAATTAATATGGTTTTTTTCTAGAATTATAATTTTAATACTGTCAACAATAATCAAAATTTGACTTTGAATATTAAGACTTTCCCTAATATATTTTTCAACCATCACTCCACAAATTTGCAAAATAATAATTAAATAAAAACAATAAAAGTTTAGTCAACAACAAAAACATATATAAAGGTAAATTATTAATTTGCCACAAAATTGTGTAGCGAAAACCACCTTATAAACCGTACAGTCTGTTCCTTTTTCTTGTTACACTTGAGTACTGTACTTCACCACACGCATTCCTAATCTTCGTTCTCTTCACTTCACTTCACTCTTTCGGTTTTTTTTTTCTTTTCACTTCTCTGCAATTAAAACCAATTCAATTGTACCTGTTTTTTTTAACGTTAATTCAACTTTTTCTGTTTTTTTTTGTTTAACGTGTAACCTAAGACCTTGTCTCTGTCTCTGTCTCTGGTTTTATTTTCATAATAACTGAAAAAAAAAATCAAAACTTCAAGCAATTCTTCTCATGGATTCATCAAATAATGATCATAATCAGAATCAAACTAAAAATCTGAAGCGAACTTTCGATCAATTGCACGCAAAACCCCATGTTGAAGTTTTCCCTTCTCAAGAATCCCTCGTTACAAATTTGGTCCCTAGAAGGTTTGGTTCGGTTTTTTTTTCCCCTTTTTCTTCAACTACGCTATTCATCATTTTTTAATGTTTTTTTGGCAAGAATGATCATAAAGATTGCATTTTGGGTTTCATGCATTTTTGGGTTTCATGTGTTTTGTGTTGTAATTTTTTCAGGGATCAGTTAGAGGCGTTTGAGATTGCAAAGAGGAGTAACACAATAGCAATAATGGATACAGGTTCAGGAAAAACACTGATAGCTATAATGCTTATTAAAGAAATTGGTCAAGCTGTTAGGTCTAGTGGTGTCAAAAAGATTATTGTTTTCTTGGCTCCAACTGTTGTTTTGGTCAATCAGGCATGTTATTTTCTTAACTCTTTCATTTCATAATCTTGTTGGTGAAAACTTATAAGTGTTATGATCTTGTTGGTGAAAATTTTAACTGTTGTTGCAGCAATACAAAAATATAAAACATAACACAGATCTTCAAGTTGAGGAGTACCATGGGGCTAAAGGAGTTGATACATGGAAATTCGAGAGCTGGCAGAAGGAAGTTAGAGACAATGATGTATGTTGTTTCTTAACCTGCTTTTATCTTTGTTCATGGGTGGTTTTGTTTTCATTGATTTGCAGTATTGACTGGTTTCTGAGCTTATGCTGAATTAATTCTAGAATTATATTGGTTAGCTACGCGCTTATCATATAAGTGCTTGTGTACAAGCTATTTGTATAACAAAAATAAAACAAACTGTTCAAAATAAGCTATATGTTGTTTTCATAAGCTGTATTGGAAAGCTTATGGAAATAAGCTAAAAACAACTTATGGATATGTTATAAGTTGTTTTCGTTAGCTCTTTCAAACAGTCTCGGAATTGCTTATGTTAGAAGTCAATTTCAAATAAGTCAAAATGTACTTACTAGCATAGTACTATTATTCTGTGGGAATGTTAATCAATGAAACAAATGCAATGTAGTAAAGGTAAAAACATTAATGTAGAAAGCATTGAAGCTCTTGCTTTGTTGACAAACATTATGTTCAAATTTAAAAATAGTAATCTTACCTCTGAAGATTATCATTATTACTTTGAAATGAGTTTTCATGTAGTCTTTGATGTCGATTTCAATAACATGTTTCACAAGTAATTGATTCCATAAATTATGCTAATGAACTTGAATATCATTGACTTGGGTCTATGGTTATTGATTTAGAATAATATCTTTTTGTCTTGTAGGTAATGGTTATGACACCCCAGACTCTTTTGGATGCCTTAAGAAAAGCATTCCTGAGTATAGAAATGATATGCTTGATGGTTATCGATGAGTGTCATCAAGCATCAGGCAACCATCCCTATGCAAAAATAATGGCGGTGAGTGCTAGAAAACATTGTTTCTTGTATTTTCATTGATCATACATGATTTTTCGTCTTTCCATTAATTTGTTTTTTACATGAGGGTCTGTTTGGTCGGAAGGGCGGATTGGAGGAGGAGGGATTATTTTAATCTTTACGAAACACAATACATATAAAATCCCTCTCCTCTCCTCTCCTATCATTGGTTCAACCAAACACACCCTTAGATAATAAATTTTCATATAACTGTTTGTGTCTTCTGCTGGTGCAGGAGTTTTATCACCAAGCTAATGAAAAGCCAAAGATTTTTGGGATGACGGCATCACCGATCGGTAAAAGAGGTAATTGTTTATGTGCTAACTTTGACAAACAACCACAAGCTTTGTTTCTTTACATATTGAAGCTTTCCGTCTAGTGTACTATTCAAGTAAGTTTAAACCACAATATTTATCCCATTAGGCCCTACATTCTGGTGAAGCTTTTTTCTTCTGTAAAAATGTTATAAGTTTTTAATCATTTCTTTCTCTCTTACTCGAAGGATTAAAACTATGCACTTTTCATAATTCCATTTTCACTCGGTCTAGATTGTGAGTGTAAAAACATGCTATATTTATTATGTTTGCGTTATGCCATGACTTAGGTGTTTCTTCTACTTTGGATTGTAAGTATCAGATTTCGGACCTTGAAAACATCTTGGATTCTCGGGTAATTTTAATTTTTTGGTTTACTCAAGTTATTTTTCAAACAACGCTGATTTGAGATTATGTTTAGCTAAAGAAGGTAAATGGTTTTGTTTATGTAGAAATATACAGTTAAAGATCGGACAGAGATGGATACATGTATCCCATCTGCAAAAGAGAGTTGTAGATACTATGACCAAGCACGATCTCCTGCTTTGAGGTTGAAGCCCAAAATTGAAGCCTCGTGGTCGAAGGTATTTGTGGGTTTCACGTATATGGCTATGCACAAGATACATATATAAATGTTTGCTTTTGTCATTTTTTACCCTCTCTTGTTATCTTCTTATGGTAAATGATACCGATCAAAATTAATATGTTTGTACAGTGTGATGTGTTGTTATCAGATTTTCAAAGTAACTATAAGGACATGGACGATAAGTTTAAGACACTGCATCAAAGGATGTCCAATGAGCTTGCAAAAATTTTATATTGCCTCGAAGATCTTGGACTGTTGTGTGCTTGTGAGGTATTCATCGGACTTTGATATATTATGGAAAAATCATGCAATAAAAAGAAAGAAAATGGAAAGTTGTTCTATTTTTGCTTTTTATAATGGAACTTTAAAGCTTATCTAACACATGCTCTTAATGAAAGGTTATTTATGTGTTAACGAATTACTTACTAATGTTTTATAAATTAAGCGAAAAACTATGAAAGTCATTTTTTTCTTTCATGTTAAGGTTATATTTTGTTAACTACTCCATGGCTTCTAATACATAAATATCATATTTCGCCAGTTATAAGTCTTGTAGCTAGTCCTTTTTGATACCATACGTATAAATTAAATATATAAGTTTACGTACATATATATATACAGCATGGTTGTCAAAATCGGGATCTCGATAAAGATCATTAGGGTATAGAAAAAGCATAAATCGTAGGATCGTAACACGGATCGTAGGATCCCAACAAATAGACAAACATATAGAAATAACTAGGAAAAATAACCTTAACATAAAATTCTCATTAACTTAATCATCAATAGCAAACATAATTTCCTCGAACATAATATTCTCAATGGCAACTAAACATAATTGTAAGGAAGGAAGGGGTTAATTCCCGGGTTAATTTATGGGCTGAATCCAATTGTTTAATGATTGGGTCGAAACAAGTGTGAAGTGGATCAAAACAAAAAATGAATTGTTGGGATCACAAGATCCCACGATTTAAGATCTTTCTCTAAGAGTTCAACACTCTAGCCAAATACAAGATCTTTGTGACACTTAAATCGGTGGTCAGTTGCCGGAGCGCAAGATTGTAAGATTTCGGGAGTTAGAGCGAGATCCCGACAACCATGGTGTGTAGAAGTGGATATTGAAAAGCCTCCAGATTTTCTGATTATATTTACTAAGAATCTGATTTTGTTTGTGCAGGCTGCTAAAACATGTCATCAGAAATTCTCCAAAATTTACGGAGAGTGTGAAGTTTACAGAAAAGCTAATCTTCAGTGTGTAACTGTCATTGAAGAAGTAATCCAAATAATCGAAGAATCCCTCCATCTTGGTGTGCATATAGGTTTTGTTTCTACTTTTTGGTCTTTTCGAATCTGTACCTTATTTATTTGAGATCGGTAGTATCTATGTCTGATTAACACAATACAATGTCTTTTTTATATGGTTTGCTAAATTTTGTTGCTATTATTTCTGCAGCCGATGAAGTGACTTTGGATGTTGAATTTGATTTTTCAAAGGCAGTGGAAATGGGATACATATCACCAAAATTACTTGAACTCATTAAACTCTTCCAATCATTTGGGTATGCAACTATGAATTCACTATAATGTTGTATTATGCCTCAGAGCAAACTCATAATCTATCATTCAGTGTTTGCAGAGAACCTAGTCAGTTACTGTGCCTCATTTTTGTGGAAAGAATCATTGCGGCTAAGGTGATTGAAATATTTGTGAAAAAGGTTTCCCAGATATCTCATCTCACAGTTGCCTATGTAACCGGAAGCAGTACATCAGCTGATGCACTGGCTCGTAACAGGCAGAAAGAGATAATGGATTCTTTCCGATCCGGAAAGGTATTTATTTTGTCATATACATTAGGATTTTTTTTAAATGGTTGGCTTAAAAATCTCATAATAGATTCTTAATTTTTTTTTTAGATCAATCTTCTATTTACTACTGATGTACTTGAGGAAGGAATCCACGTGCCAAACTGCTCGTGTGTGATACGATTTGACCTCCCCACGACAGTTTGTAGTTATGTCCAATCTCGAGGAAGATCTAGGCGTGCTAACTCCCAATTCATCTTGATGTTGGAGAGGTGATTATTCTCACTGCAAGGGTTAAAAACTTTTTTATGACTAGTTTAGAGCCTGTTTGATGTATAGCCTTGTAGGAGATTTCTTCTCCCCAGAACACTCTTAGTGAATATTCTTGAGCCAGACGTTCAAACACAAACATACATCAAATTAACTAATTATTAAATTATATCCACAGGGGAAACTTGAAGCAAAGAAATCAGCTTTTTGACATAATCAGGGGGGAGCGTTCCATGACTGATGCAGCTGCTAGCAAAGACCATGCATCTAATTTAAGGGCGTTTACAGTAAGGAAAACGGAGGCATACTATGTAGATTCTACTGGAGCATCAGTAAATTTAGATTCTAGTGTTAGTCTTGTTAATCAGTATTGCGAAAAGCTCCCACGAGATAAGTAAGATTCGATCCTATTATGCTTGTCTAGTATTTTTGCCTAACTAGTTGAAGCATAGTGTTTTGAAACAGCTGATTCATGCGATTTGAATTGTATTCTATGACATAGGTACTCCTCTGCAAAGCCCAATTTCGAGTTACTACCTGTGGAGGGAGGGTACGAGTGTAAACTGATTTTACCACCTAATGCAGCTTTCCAAACAATGGTTGGATCTTTAGGAAAAGACATGCGTTTGGCAAAGAGTCTTGTATGTTTGGAAGCTTGTAAGAAGCTGCATCAGATGGGCGCCTTAAATGATCATCTTGTTCCTTTCGTTGAAGATCCTTCAGAAGAGGACATTTTAAAAAACAAGGAATCAAGTTCTGGTGCAGGCGCAGGTATAATTGTTTTTCTGATTGAATTTTATTCTTGCTGACCATATTTTTATTATAGGGACCTGCTAATGTTTTGCAATTTGATTTTGCTTTTGGCTTTTTAAGGAACCACAAAAAGAAAAGAGCTCCACGGAACGGTCGGCATTCAGGCATTATGTGGTTCGTGGGGGGAAAAACTCGATGGGGCCAAATTTCATGGCTATAAGTTTGAATTCCAATGTAATATTGTTCATGAAATTTACTCTGGCTTTGTTCTTCTGGTTGAGTCAAAGCTTGACGATGATGTGGGAAACATGGAATTAGATCTGTATTTAATCTCAAAGATGGTGAAGACTTCTATCATTCCATGTGGGCAGGTTGACTTGGATGCTGAACAGGTACAAGAGGTTTCATCTGAAATAGTATAGAGCATTAATCCGATTTGTTCCGAAGGTTAACTTGATTCTTTATTGTCTGTTCTCTTCTAGGTAGCGAGAGCAAAAAGCTTCCATGAGCTTTTTTTCAATGGGTTGTTTGGGAGATTGATTCGTAAATCCAAATCAGCAGTAAAAGGAGAAAGGGAGTTTTTACTGCAGAAAGACACGGATTTATTGTGGAGTCCAAAAAACTCGTATTTGCTTCTACCACTTGAGAAGTCAAATGCTATATGTACGGGATCTTTGCAAATACACTGGTCCGCAATTAGTTCTTGTTCTTCTGCTATTGAGTTTGTAAGGCGTAAGTTTTCGTTGGTTGCTGAAGATTCGGATGATACCAGTTCATCTGCTATGGAACCCGAAAGCACTAACATGTTTCACTTCTCGAATGACGTCGTTGATGTTAGTAACATTAAAGATACAGTAGCTTTGGCCATTCATACTGGGAAAATTTATTGTATAATTGATGTTGTTGATAACTCATCTGCTGAAAGTCCTTTTGATGGAAACAATGACAAGGCGGAAACAATGACGTTCTCTAAATATTTCAAGAAAAGGTGCGTAGTTTGTTTTTATCACACTTTTCTTTGTTTTTTCTCTCTCTCACTTTTACTTCCCCCATTCCTAAGTTATGAACATAGTTGACTAAACAACTCAAGTTGACCAGGTATGGAATCACACTAAAACATCCAGAACAGCCTTTGTTAAGGCTGAAGCAAGGTCATAACGCGCATAATCTTTTTTTGAACACTCCCGAGGAAGGTTGGTTACTCTCCTAACTGTTTTCAATTTTACGTCATTGGATTATACTTTACCTGATTCACAAAGACCGACAAACTGTAATAACTAGTGTCTCACCTTTAGCTGACAATGGAGAAGTGATATCATACACAAGCTCTTTCTTTAACTTAAGATATTAACTTGACAAATAGAATGTTCCATTGGCTCATGTAACCCTATACTTATCACATTGTTTAAAATCGGAAATGAGTTGGCTCATTATGTTAAAATTTTGATTATGATATTTTCTTCGAGTTTGCAGATGCTGGGGAAAAGTCATCACAAGTTGGCCCGGTTCCAAAAGCGCCAGTACACGTTCACATGCCACCTGAGCTTCTTTGCCTTCTTGATGTTAAAAGAGACGTGTTGAAGTCAATGTACTTGCTACCGTCTCTTATGTACCGTATTGAATCTTTGATGTTATCCAGTCAGCTTAGAGCAGAGATAAATGGTCACGTAGACAATTTCAAGATACCTAGCTCTCTGGTTTGTCCTATATAATTTGACTTTGTAGAAAAGACACGCATTGATTTGTGCTTTTAATTTTATGATGATGACAATCTGTTTCGTTTTTTCTCTGTCTGTCAGATTCTTGAAGCACTTACGACTTTAAGATGCTGCGAAAAGTTTTCTATGGAACGTCTTGAGTTGCTAGGAGATTCTGTTTTGAAATACGTTGTCAGCTGTCATCTCTTTCTTAAATATCCTAAGAAACATGAAGGACATTTATCTGCCAAAAGACAATGGGCTGTTCGAAATTCAACCCTACATAAGCTTGGAATAGATTGCAAATTACAGGTAGTCTTTACTATGGTTAATATTTTTTTATTTCGCCACTGTCAAGGAGCATAAAACTTAAATTCTTAGTAAAAAATATAAATAAAAATAAGCAATGCATTGGGTGCCGGCACCAGAATGTTTTGTTTCTATCAAATATGATTCAACTCAATGCTTATTATTTTGTCATGTTTTCTGCAGGGATATATCCGAGACTCTGCATTTGAACCGCGTCGTTGGATTGCTCCTGGACAAGACTCTATACACACCGCTCCTTGTGATTGTGGGTTGGAAACCCTGGAGGTTCCTTTTGATGCAAAGTTCATTACGGAAGATCCACAAGTTGTGGTTGGGAAGTTGTGTGACAGGGGTCACCGCTGGATGTGTTCAAAGACTATTTCCGACTGTGTTGAAGCTCTTATAGGAGCATACCATGTTGGTGGTGGATTGATTGCTTCACTTCGTGTGATGAAATGGCTTGGAATTGATTCAGAACTTGAACTATCCATGGTCGAAGAAGCCATTGCTGCTGCATCTCTACATACATATAAGCCAAAAGTAAATGAGATTGCAATCCTGGAGACGAAAATTGGATACGAATTTTCTGTCAAGGGACTCTTAGTCGAGGCAACCACACATTTATCTGAGACAGAACATGGAACTGGCTGCTGCTATGAGGTAATTATTATCTGAGGAAATCTATTGGCATTAGCACTTGTGAGTCTGTTTGCGGAGCTTATGAAAAAAAAAAAAATTTATCGTATGTCCATAAGCTGCTTTTAGCTTATTTCCATAAACACTTATATGATAAATGCTTTTTCTATATTAAGTTTATCAAAATAGGGCCTTATTGAATTTATAGCTTATTAATATCATACATCTATATCTTAATTAATTTTCTGGCAGAGGCTTGAATTCCTCGGTGACTCAGTGTTGGACCTTCTCATCACATGGCATCTATATCAGAGTCACACTGATATTGATCCGGGAGAGTTGACTGATTTGCGTTCTGCTTCTGTCAATAATGAAAGTTTTGCTCAAGCTGCTATTCGACGTAACCTTCACCCGCACCTTATGCATAGCTCAGGATTATTACAAGGCCAAATATCAGAATATGTGAAGGCCATTTCTGAATCAGAAGACAACACTGTATCACTCCCAGGGATTAAAGCTCCCAAGGTTAGTTATGATGATCATTAGAGTTATTTACATATAGATTCTTCTTGTTGTTTGTTTATGATTTAAAAAGTGATTTTATGTAATCACTTTAGTTGTGCCATTGTTTTTCTTTTATGACACAGGCACTTGGAGATCTAGTTGAGAGTATCGCAGGGGCTATACTAATTGATACAAAGCTCGACCTTGATCAAGTGTGGAAGGTTTTCAATCCGCTGTTATCTCCCATTGTTACTCCCGACAAACTTGAACTGCCTCCACTGCGTGAATTAAATCAATTATGTGACTCTCTCGGCTATTTCGTAAAAGTAAAAGTAAAGTGCGACAAGAAGGGACTCATGGACCATGTTGTGCTTAGTGTACAGTTGCCAAATGCTCTTCTGGTCCGAGAGGGACGGGGACCTAATAAAAAATCTGCAAAAGGAGATGCTGCTTATCATTTGTTGAAGGACCTTGAGGTTTGTTAATCTCTTTTGAATGTATCCTATAACTTTTCCCTTTAGAATTGTTCTTCGCTGCTACTTTTATCTTTATTAGTATTTGTTTTTCATTGACCATTTGGCTTGAATTGTATGTTGCCACAGAAAAGGGGAATTTCGTATAGCTCGGCCAAGGGTAAAAGAGTAATAGATTTCAGTATTCCTACTTGTCAAGCTGAAGAACAACCCCCAAAGCCAGTAGCACATAAAAAGCCCAAATTGGACAAATCTAACTTAACAGCAAAGGAATCTACTTCTGATGTCAAGGAGACGTCCAGGGAGACGTCCAGTGAATCCTCTGATTGTAGTGGTTCCGTTCCAGGTTCGCAGCAACAATTTTTTTTCTTTGCCTATTGCATGTCTTGTTAATGTCTACGTTGGTAGAAATTTTAACATGTGCTTTTCTATAACTACTTATAGATTAACTAATTTCATTCCTGGCTTCGTGTTGTATAGTTTTATCACTTAATATGAAGAAGGGAGGACCCCGGAGCCTACTATATGAATTGTGCAAGAAAAAGCAGTGGCCATTGCCTTCATTTGATTCAACAGAATATAAAGACAGGTGAATCACTCATTTATATATTCATATTTTAATGATATAGTTTAAATATGATTTAGAATTGTAGATATAATAATGTGAATCTGACGAGAGTATCGTTTGTAACAATAGAAGTCAATTTCAATCGTGCGAAGGCCTGGAAGGAAGCAAAGGATCGAACTGTTTTGTGTCGAAAATAACTTTGTGCATACCAGACGATGGTAATATAGAATGCAAAGGAGAAGCTAGAGGCGATAAGAAGAGCTCATTTGATTCTGCTGCAGTTCAAATGTTCTATGAGCTTCAACGCCTCGGAAAAGTTCAAATCACGGATGTTTCCCAATAATCTGTAGCTTTTAGACTCACCAACTAACTGACTGAATGTAAAGGTAACCAAGTCCTTCGCGATGCTGCAACCGAAGTGATTCAATTCAATTCAATTCTCTCTGAGTTGTGCTGCATTTTCAGCAGAAACAACAAGGGCAAGAGGAGAGGAAAGATGAAGGGAAGATAGAGACTTGATGAAGTGAGAAAAACAAGAGAGAGATAGAGGCTGTAGGTTTAAATAGAATCAATGAGAATATTTATGAATTTTAAGAGATAACTTGTTGTATAATCTGATGATATTGGTGTTATAATATATTCTAAAATATACATGCTATTGGAAGAAATAAATAAAAGTTGCTGTAATTTTATTCCGCAGCCAAAGACTTTTTATATAATGAGAATACAATAAAAATATTTAATTATTTCTTTAATGGAGAATAAAAAAAAATAAATGACAATAAACATAAATAATTAAATATGGAAATAAAATATTTTTCAACACCCATTTTCAAGTTGGTGCATCTATCATGGTCAACTTGTCTATCAAATGCTCAAAGGTAGGTTTTGCCAAACTTTTGGTCAAGATATCCGCAGTTTGCTGACTTGAAGTCACGAAAGGTAGATATATGATTCCAACATCTAACTTCTCCTTTATGAAGTGTCGATTAATCTCAATATGCTTGATTCTGTCATGTTGAACTTGATTATGAGCTATGCTAATAGCAGTTTTACTGTTAGAGTAAAATTTTAATGGAAGTTCAACTTTTATCTTAAGTTCTTTTAAGACTCTAAGGATCCATAATCTTTCATAAATACCTTGAGACATAACTCTAAATCCGACTTCTACACTACTCCTTGCTACAACGCCTTGTTTCTTGTTCCTTCATGTCACAAGATTACCCCAAATATAAGTACAATATCCAGAGGTTGATCTTATATCGGTGATTGAACCTGCCCAATCAGCATCGGTGAAGATAGACACATTCCTTTCACTAGTCTTAAAAAATAATCCTTTTTCAGGATTTCCCTTCAGATATCTCAGTATCCTATAAACTGCCTCAAAATGTTCTTCGAAAGGAGAATGTATAAACTGACTCATTACACTGACTGAGAAAGCAATATCAGGTTGGGTGTGTGACAAATAAATCAATTTCTCAACCAATATCTGATATCTTCCAGTATCAACAGGAACATTACCTTCTCCCTAAAGTTTAGTATTAGGATCCATAGGGGTATTTGCAGGACGGCATCCACTCATTCCTGTTTCTTTCAATAAGTCTAGAATGTATTTCAGCTGTGAAACCACAATACCATTCTTTGACTGAGAAACCTCCATGCCTAGAAAATATCTCATGAATCCCAAGTCCTTGATTTCAAAGTCTACTGCCAATTTCTCTTTTACCCTTGCCATTTCCACTGTATTGTCTCTAGTAAGGACAATATCATCAACATAAACCATCATAACAACAACTTTTTCATCGTTGGATAATTTTGTGAACAAGGTGTGGCCAGCGCGTCCTTGAATGTACCCTTGATTCTTCATGGATCGAGTGAATTTTTCAAACCAAGCTCTGGGAGACTACTTTAATCCATACAAAGAATTGTTTAGTTTGAAAACATTTGATCCAAATTTGTTTTCAGAACCAGGAGGAATATCCATATATACTTCTTCTAGATCACCATTAAGAAAAACATTCTTAACATCTAACTGATGTAGGGACCAATCCAGGTTAGCAGCAAGAGCAAATGGCTCTGAGTAGTCTATACCATAGGTCTGAGTGAAGCCTTTAGCCACCAAGCGAGCCTTGTACCTTTCAATTGACCCATCTGAATTATACTTCACAGTAAACACCCATTTGTATCCAACTGTCTTCTTGCCATCTAATAGCGACGTAACACTTCAAGTTTTGTTCTTTTCAAGAGCTTTCATCTCCTCAAGTACATCTTCCCTCCACTTTGAAATTTCTAGAGCAACCTGTACACTATTTGGAATTTCTACACTAGACAATTTTGAGATGAAGGCAGACATAGATGAAGACAAATTTGAATATGAAATAAAATTGGACATGGGGTGTTTAGTGCAAAATCTGACAGGTTTTTTAATGGCAATATGATCATCTATATCAAGATACAAAATACGAATCTCAGAAACAGAGATAGACTTACCTTTCCTTTTGTTAAGAGATTGATCATTCCCCAGTTCAGATTCCTGGCAGTGTTGAGATGTGGACTCGTCCCTTCGTTTATGGTGCTTTTTCATAAAAACCTTCCCTTTCCAATTCCTGTTTCCTAATTCGAATATGTTTTCTTGAAGTGACTCATCATTTTGTAGCATTTCAATTAGATCATCATTATCATTGTTTTCAGGATTCTCGTTGTTTTCTACAAGAGAAAATGTAGGCTCAGATTCATAAGGCTCCTTACTCATGACAGGAGTAGGATCAGATACAGAATCATGACAATTTTCTGTTGGTGCAAATGTAGAAGTCTCAGAATTTCGTGGTACAGACAAAGATAAATTTTTCAGAAAACTCATGTCCTCAATTTGAAACGAGTCTTCCTTTATCTCCCTCACCCCCTTGAAGATGAGTGTCATCAAAGAAAGGTTTATTTTCAAAAAATATAACATCCACAGTGA
The DNA here is from genome assembly GCA_963859935.3 of Lathyrus sativus. Lineage (NCBI taxonomy): Eukaryota > Viridiplantae > Streptophyta > Magnoliopsida > Fabales > Fabaceae > Lathyrus > Lathyrus sativus. The sequence goes on from OZ012739.1 coordinate 611,580,294, forward strand.
CAAACATTTTCTTGTTTTTTGGATCAAAACATTTATATCCTTTTTGGGTTGAGGAGTATCTAACAAAGACACATTTTATAGCACATGGCTCAATTTTTCCGACATTTTTATGTTCATGAACAAAATCTGCGCAACCAAAGATTTTTAAAGTCAAATTAGTTAAAATACGAGTACTAGGAAAACATTCTTTGAAGACATTAATTGGAGTTTGAAAATTGAGAATTTTGGAGGGCATTCTGTTAATTAAATACGCAACTATTAAAATAGCTTCGCCCCACAAATAATTTGGTACTTTATTCGAAAAAAGTAGAGCTCTAACAACCTCCAATAAATGTCTATTTTTTCTTTCGGCCACTCCATTTTATTGAGGAGTATTAGGACATGAACTTTGATGTAGAGTCCTATTTTTTAGAAAAAAATCATACAGTATAGTGTTAAAATATTCTTTGTCATTATCACTTCTAAAAACTTGGATATTTGTTTGAAATTGGTTCTGCACCATTGGAAAAAAAAATTCTTTACAACCTGACAAACATCTGATTTCCCCTTTAACAAGTACACCCAACATACTTTTGTATGGTCATCTATAAATGTGATAAACCATTTTTTGAGAGAGAGTGTACTAGTATGGTTAGGACCCTAAACATCACTGTGAATAATAGAAAACGACTTTGATGGTTTATAAGGTTGTATTGAAAAGTGGGAACGATGATGCTTTGCAAACTCAGATGCTTCACATTTAAACGAAGAAAAATTATTATTGTGAAATAACTTAGGAAACAAGTGTTTTAAATAACGAAAACTAGGATGACTTAATCTTAAATGTCATACCATAATGTTGTCATCTTTATTATTCAAAATAGAAAAAGACTCAAAGCAGGAACTTATTGTTAAAGGGGGTTGTGATGCAGATCCAATGTCAAGGTAGTAGAGCCCACCACTCTCCTTAGCACTGCCAATCATCTTCCCTGAGTTCAAATCCTGAAAGACACAGTGAGATCGGAAAAAATTAGTTTGACAATTTATATCTTGGACTAATTTACTGACGAACATTAAATTACACGATAAGTTTAGAACATGAAGGACATTTTTAAGAGTTAATATTGGAGACAACACAACTGACCCTTTACCTGCAATGGCTGAAAAAGAGCCATCTACAATTTTTATTTTTTGATTACCTACACATGGACTATATGAAGAGAACAAAGTAGATTCACCTGTCATGTGATCAGAGGCACCTGAATCTACTATTCAAGTATGACTGAGACTGACACTAAGAAGTGCAGAATTACCTTTTGTTGCTATAGAGCAAGAAGGGGTTGGAGACTCGAGAAGTTTGTATAGTCTGTCTAGTTGTTCCGTAGTAAATGGAAGCTGAGTTGTAGGGGATTGCTGCCCTTGATCAGAATTACTAGCCTGAAATGCACGACCACCTTTCTTCTTCCAGTTTGGAGGTTTGCCTTTGAGCTTCCAACAGGTTTCACGTGTATGTCATTCGCGCTTGCAGTGATCACACCAAGAAACTTTATCTGACCTTCTTCCTTCGTCAGGGTTCCTAGTAGCCAGAGCTGAACCTTAGATTCAGAGCTTCGTGATATCTTACCCATCATAATTCCTTGTCGTGCCTCCTCCCTTCTTATTTCTGCAAAAGTTTCACAAAGAGTTGGCAATGGTATTTTTCCTAAAACTCTACCTCTTACCTCATCAAGGTCTTTATTGAGCCCAGCGAGAAACATAAATACACGATCATTTTCTTGCCTCTTGAGAAACAAAACACTGTCTTCTATACATCTCCAATTGTCATCATAACAAAGATCCAACTCTTTCCACAGTGTCAACAACTCATTGTAATAAACGATTACACTCTTGTCACCTTGTTTCGCATGCCATAAATTTGATTTTAAACCAAATATTTGGGAGGAGTTTTGAATATCAGAGTATGTTTCCTTAACAACTTCCCACACATCCCTTGTGGAAGGTAAGAACATGTAAGACTTACCTATTTCAGTTTCCATGGAGCTTACTAGCCACACAATAATCCAAGAGTTTTCAGATTTCCATTGTTTGTAACGAGGATCTCCTGATACCGGTTCAGCTACTGCTCCTGTTAAAAAACTATGTTTTCCTTTGCTATCCAACACCAACCGAACAATTGGAGCTCATTCATTATAGTTATTCCTATTCAGTTTAGGGATATTGACCTCGAGGGAGTATAAGGAATCCTCTTGATCATTATCGCCTATGTTGGAATAACTATCACCAAAGACAATGTTCTTGTTTCCATTGTTGTTGTTATTAGTGCAAAAAACAATGTTATTGTCTTCATTATTGCCACTGTTTGTGACCACTGACGGTTCCTCTCGTTCGCCATCTCCGCGACCGCCGCCGTTTTCGCTGCCACCTCTATTGCTGCGGCCACCGCCGTTGTTATTCGCCATAAGAGGTTAAACGGGTATGTGAATCGGTAACCCTAACCCAGAGCTCTGATACCATGTTAAGAAATGTGGGTGTGCCTAACTCAACCCTACAAAATCGGTTGGTAGAGTGAGTATGCCCCCACTTATAAACACATGTTCATGTCATATATTGTTTGATGTGAGACTCTTAACATAACATGGTATCAGAGCCTCGTTTAAGATCCAGTGGGTCACCTTCTATTAGGTTTCCGTTATCGGGTCACCCATCATTTATTTCCACGCTCTAGATGTCCAGTCCTAGGCGTGAGGGGGTGTGTTAAGAGTCTCACATCGGATAATATATGACATGAACATGTGTTTATAAATGGAGTAATCCTCACTCTACAAACCGATTTCGTAGGATTGAGTTAGGCACACTCACATTTCTTAACACATGGTTATAATAATTCTAATGTATATTTTAGTTTTTCTGAATGGTGTTTACATTTGTTTTGTTACATTTGGTTTTGGGTGGAAAACTATCTAAATATGAATGATAATCAATTTTAAAAACATTTATAAATATAATATATCAAAATGATATATATGTATGAACAATATGAAGGAATAGATACTATAAATATATGAATATTGTGTATGAACAAGAAAAATATATGAATATTGTGTATGAACAATATAAAGGACGTTCAACCTTTACAAAGTTAAATAAATAAAATGGGCAGAAAAAATGAAAATTAAAAAAAAGATTAAAGAATGTTGGTAGAGTCAAATGAGACTTGATTAGAGAGAGAATATAAATAAATATTTTTAAAAAATAAAATCTTAATTATAAACTTATGAAAATAAATAATGAAAGTAGTAAAGGGATTTTTGAGAATGAAAAACTTAGATTTTAATAAGGATGAGAATTTAGATTTGATGAGTTTATGTTCTCTAAAAACTTGTGTGTAGAAATGAGAAACATATAGAAAAAAACATAATTGTAAAGCAAAATATTTGAATCAAAGTTGATAAAATAACAAATTAGGGTGGGATGATAATAGAAATTATAAGTTTTCAGTGGTATATTGTTTGAAATATAAATATATTTCTACATATTTGATTGTCGTTGATACGGATATAGTCTAGAATATTGTTTGGAAGTAGAAATGCCCCTATCAAATTCAAACATCTACTTAGCTTATTTTACATGACAACTTTTTGACAAACTATATGTGCCACATAATGAAACCCAACAATCCCTCTTGATTATAACTATTGTATAGACACCGGTTCATGTCCTTCCGAATTTCTCTTACGCAACACAAGTGATTCACTTTTACTTTTTTCCAGCTGAGATTGAATCTATTACAATCTTAGAGAAAATATTGTGGATTTTCATAGAGTACACTTGAGTTCGTCTTTATGATTTTGTTCACTATAATCCATATACTTATTACACATTTTGTAGAAACTCGAAAATACTCTTCGTAATATCTGGAGATTGAAATACGAACGCACATCTTTTACAACAAAATCGTGTCATTAAAGAGACATTTAATTTTTCTCAACAAAATATCTGAATTTCAATCTTTGAATATACCATAATTAAATTCATATTTCAATCTTCGCATAAACCCCACATTAGCTTGGGTCTATGTTTCATCACTAGTCGGTTAAAATGGGGTGAATTCATATTTCAATCTTCGGACAAACCCCAAAGACAATATTTGTGTTGGTGCACAAAGTTGAAGAAGAAGAGAGAGAAAAATTCTAATTGAAATTAGTTATGAATTAATTATGTTACAACTTTACTTTGTATACAAGTCTAATCTAAATAAAACTCAAATTACACTTAAATGAAATATAACTAACTACGTGAATTTGGATTTTACTTTAACACCATCTCTTAATTCACATTCAAGACTAAAATCAACAACATCAATTTCATCCCTCAAATGGATAAAGTGTTCAGTCTTGATTGTTTTAGTCAGAACATCTGTTAGCTGCTTCCGAGTGCTATAATGAACAACTTCAAGCACCCCACTCTGAACCTGGTTGTGCAGAAAATAAAACTTTGTGTCAATGTGCTTGCTCTTTCCATGCAACACTGAATTCTTTGTAAGGCTTATATATGATTTGTTATCAATCATCAACTTCACAAGCTTGTTCACCTTGATCTTCAGATTCTGCAACAAGTTTAGAATCCACACAGTTTGACAAGCAGACAAAGTATCTACAATGTACTCAACTTCATAGGTTGACAATGCAACCAATGGTTGCTTCTTGGAGCACCAAGAAATAGAACCTCACAGATATTTGAAGAAATATCCAGAAGTACTTCTTCTATCAACTCTTTCTTCACACCAATCAGAGTCTGAATAACACATTAGCTCTAAATCAGATTTAGCATTAGAGGGAAACAAAAATTCACACTTTAGAGTCCCCTTTATATACCTCAGTATCCTGACAACAGTTTGGTAATGTGACCGTTTTTGTTTATTCATAATCCTACCCACTATTCCAAATGTATAACAGATGTTAGGTCTGATATTACAAAGATATCTCGATGAGCCCACTAACTGTTTAGAAGTTGTAGCATCTATATCATCACCCTCAACATCAGAATCTAACTTGTGATTTGTTTCAGCAGGTGTGATTACAAACTTGCAATTTATTAGCTCAAATCTCTTTAGAAGCTCAAGTTCATACTTCAGGTGATGCAAGATATGTCATATCAAAGTACAAAATTTCCATCTCTAGAAAATATGTCATATTTCCTAGATCATTCATCTCAAACTCATTCATCAGCACCTTTTTAAACTTAACTATCTCATATGAACAACTCATTGTTAGCAATATGACATCAGCATAGAGACACCCCAGAATCATGTTGCTATCAGATGTAGGCTAAACATAAATATCATACTCCATCTCACATTTCCTTAATCCTTAAAGCTTGAAAAATGAATCTATTTTCAAATTCCAAGTTCTAGGAGCTTGTTTTAGTCCATACAAGGTTTTATGCAACTTATACACCATCCCTTCCTGATTCTTTTTCACAAATCCAAGAGGTTGTGACACATAAACTTCCTCTTGTAAAGAACCATTCAGAAATGCAGATTTCACATCTAACTGCATCAGAGGCCAATTTCTACCAACAATTATAGCACCAATCTGATTGTTTCATGTCTAACTACAGGTGCAAACATTTCAAAGTAGTCTAAACCAGATTTCATTAGAAATCCTCTAGCTACTAACCTTGTGTTTTCCAATTGATCCATCTGGCTTCAATTTCAACTTGTAAACCCATATAACACAAATGGCTTTCTTGTTCTCTGGAAGCTCAGTTAACTCCAAAGTCTTGTTTCTTTCTATAGCCTCAAGTTCTTCTTTCATGTCCTTCAGCCACAATCTCTTCTTGAGAGTTTCTTCAGTACTTACTAGTTAAGAGTCTACCAACATGACACACTGAATGAATTCTTCTTCAAGTCTATCTCAGTATCTTGCAACATGTCAAATCTACAAATCTTCTTGGTATTTTTCTTATTGTTTTTGGTCTCTAAACTTGTTCAGAATCTTCTTCAGATGCTGGAACAATATCATATGTAGAATTACCTTCCGAGGTATGATTAACACCAGAGTATGGATCATCATCAAAATTAGATCATAATCAATTTCACCTTCAGAGCCAGACTCTTCTTCAGACTCATATTTAGCATCAGAGTCACCTTCAGACTCTGACTCATCTTCAGAGGAAGAATCTCATTTACAGGCAAAAATATCTTCATAATTTAACTCAGGTGTTAACATTGCACAAGAGTTGGATTGAGACTTGTTTCAATCCCATACTTTTGTTTCCTTCACAATGATATCTCTGTTGAATTCAAATTTATTGGTTATAGGACATAAAGCTTATAAGCACATGTACTATGGTACCCTGCAAGCAACATAACTCGCTTCTATCATCCAACTTCCACCTCTTAGCATCTAGGACATGTTTATAATAAGCAGAACCAAACATCTTCAAATATCTCACACTTTGCTTGTCTCTAGTCCACTTCTCTAAAGGAGAAATTTCCTTCAACTTCTTGGTTGGACACCTATTTAGCACATATACTTCAGTGGCAACAGCTTCTCCTCATAAGGTGTGAGGGAGCTTCTTCTCCTTCAGCATGCTCCTTGTCATATCAAGCAAAGTTTTGTTTCTTCTTTTAGCAAAACCATTATGCTAAAGAGTGTATGGATAAGTAACCTCATGCTCAATTCTATTCTCTTCACAAAACCTTCTAAAGTCTGTAGAGTTGTACTCACCTCCACCATCAGTTCTAAAAAATTTCAGCTTCTGACCACTTTGTTTTTTAGCCTTCACCTTGAACTTATGAAACTCAACAAACACCTCATGTTTAAACTCGACGAGTGTTACCCATGCCATCCTTATGAACTCATACATTAAAGGAAACAAATTACTTGTTTTCTCTAAGTTAAGGTACTTCAAATGGTCCACATACATCAGAGTTCACTACTCTCAAAGCATGTTTTGCTCTTAAGGCCACTTCTGATGCAAGTGGAAATCTAGGTTGCTTGTTTTTCATGCATATCTCACATGACTTCTTAGGCTTCACAATATTATGAATCCCATTTACCATCTTCTTAGAACTCATATGCACTGAGCTTCTGAAGTTCAGATGCCCTAATCTCTTGTGCCATAGCTCACTGTCACCTTCAGTACCTCTAGCACTAAGACATTTAGTTTCAGTTGTTTCAACATTCACTATAAAATTTCTATTGCTTACCTATTCAGGTTGCATAATCAGCTTCTAATCAGAATCATACAATTTCAAGAGATTGTCCTTCATAGTAACTTAGAAACCTTTCTCCATTAGCTTACCTACATTCATCAGATTGCTATTCATGTTAGGAACATACCAAACATCCTTGATCAGAACAATTTTGCAATTCTTCACTCTGACCTTGAAATTTCCCATTCCTTCAGTATTCAATACTCATCATCAATGCATATGATTTTTCTCCTTTTTCTAGAGTCAAAATTAATCAGCCATATTTTGTTTCCGTTTAGGTGATTTGAGCAGGCAATGTCCATATACCACCAGTGTACCAAATATCCATCATTAGATTCAAAAGCCATCAATAGCACATGTTCATCATCAGACTCACCTCTGGCTATGTGTGCTTCTTTTGATTTCCTTTATTTGTTTGACCAATAGTCAGTAGCAAAATGGCCAGACTTCTTACAATAGTAGTAGCATCAAACCTTCTTCTTGACAAACTTCTCATTTCCCTTCTAATGTTTCTTCTCATCAGAGTTGGAGGTTTCTGACTTACGATAACCACCATCATGTCTCTTTTTGGCCTCTAACCAAAACTGCTTCTAATTCTTCTTACCAAAAGACACCTTCAGATCCCGCTCTACCTCTCTTTTAGAGGTTCTTTCAGTTAGACGTAACTCTTATTCCTTTAGACTATTCTGCAACTCTTCAGTTCTCATGGTGCTAAGTTCCTTAGAGTGTTCAATTGCTACAAAAATATAACCAAATTGAGGGGTAAGATATTTCAGTACCTTTTCAATAATTACTTGTTCAGAGATAGTATCTCCACAAGATTTCATCTCATTTGAGATAAGAATCACTCTGGAGATGTAATCAGGTATTTTATCATTCTTCTCCATATTGATATTCTCATACTTCTTACGTAGAGACTGAAGTTTCACCTTCTTCGTTGATGTGTCACTGTCATAGCATGATACTGGTGTGTCCCACACAAATTTCGTCGTTGTTGAACCATCGATCTTTTTAAACATATCCATATCCACAGACTGATGGATATAAAACAACGCCTTTTGATCCTTCTTCCTCGTTTCTTTTTGTGTGTTTCTTTGTGCTTCAACTGCATCTGCTACAACCACTGTATAATTGTAATTGACGAGATTAAGAACATCTTGACCACCAAATAACACAAGCATTTGAATCATCCACTGATTCCATTTCTTTCTATCAAAGACTGAAAGCTTTGCATTCAAGCTACTGTTTCCACCATTCATCTTCTATCTTGTGCAAATCACTCAAATCTCACTAACATTCATGTTTCTCAATCCCTCAAAAATTAAGAAATGTGATTATGTTTCAATCTCAAACTTCAATTCACTATGAATTTCAAGAATGATATCAATCACACACGTCTCACGTACATTTGTACCTCTGCTAAAAATTCATGTAGAGTGACCCTCTTAGGAGTGCCTTCATGAAACTCTCCCCTAGCTATGGCCTATCTCCCATGGTTTAATTTTCTCTCGTTTGTTTCTCATCTAGTATCTCATAATGAGCTAACCTAGAGAAATCTTCTTCTACCTCTAGTATCATGTAAGGACGAGACATTCTATAAAACCGTTGAATGTAAATATATATATATATATATATATATATATATATATATATATATATATATATATATATATATATATATATATATATATATATATATATATATATATATATATATATATATATATATATATATATATATATATATATATATATATATATATATATATATATATATATATATATATATATATATATATATATATATATATATATATATATATATATATATATATATATATATATATTACTCCATAAATGAGGACCTCGTACACCATGTACATCCTCTGGAATAAGATGCTCATCATAGTCCGTAAATGTCCCATTAAACATCTTTGTTGAGGATAATGGCAAGATCAACAACTATAGGGTCCCTAGGGACACCCTGTAGATACCCAAATTGGCGCAATACTCACTCTGGTAGATGCAGATACATAAGTCAATGCTTGTAAGCCAATCATCCAGAGTACTATTATGTCACCTCCAAGGCTCGCGTTTGACGGTGTTCACTGTATGGTGTGAGACAAATCTCATTTGGCATAATGCGGTCAAGTACAATCCAGATCAACTTGGTAGCATGATTCCCCCTAAGCTGGAAAATGGAGAAGATGTATGGTAATTCCTCAGAGTAGTCTTCAACATATTCCCAGCCGGAGAGATGTAGAAAATGTTGGTGGATCCATGCTTGAAAATGATTCGGATGATATATTTGTAACGGTTTATCACATGTATTATGAAATTAATATAAGTAAGGGTGAAAAACAATACCGCAAATAGACAGTTGTTTCCTGTCAATTATTTTGTTTTCCATTGGCTACCTTAAGCTAATTTGTAGTAAAGGTACACTAAAGAGACGCCCTCAAATTGTATTTGTGTGACGTCTAAGGCAATAAAGTATATAATGCAGACAATGTCGACATAAGTCCCACTTTTGTCAACAAAAATGGTTATGTCAACCAGAACCATGAAGTATGATCTCAATGCACATACTCTATGTTATGCAATGCATGCATCATCACATGCAACATCCACAGTAAGATTCAGATGGTCAACATGATTTTTCATGAGGAAATAAAATTCAACATAACATCCTCTAGTATCATGTGTCTTTTCTTGCATGTCACCCAGATCAACTCCTAAATATGTCACTATCATGTCTAGTACCTCATGTCTACTGATTCTAGAGTGATATAATAATTTTCTTGTAATCAAAATATATAGGAGGTGTCGCACCTCAAAAAATCATCGAGAACACGACCCTCGCGCGTAAGGTGCAGAATACGGTTCGACAAAGTTGCCACAAAACTTTATTTATCCCAAAAAGATGGGAGAGGAAAACATCGAGAAAACCTTTAAAGAGATAAAAACACGGTCGTCGCAAGTACGTTCTGGATTTGAGAGTCGATTATGCAAGGGGAAGATATTAGCACCCCTCACGTTCGCTCTACTCAACGGGAACCTCTTAGTTCAATTTGTGATGAGCGTTATCTAAGCTTGTTTGTTTTATTCTCAATAATAAATGTGAAACGGTAAGATAAAAGGGATCGGTGCTAAGGGAAAATGGATGGTTTTGAGATAGGATGCTCGAAAAGGATTGGGGCTCTTGTGCCCACGTATACTCATTTGGACGAGAATGAGAAATCAAAGCGCTCGTAGTTCGACTACACGAAAGGATAGAGGGAAGACGTAAGATGGATAGAATTATGCACGGAATGACAAAAAGATGGAAGTGTGATCGCCAAGATTATCACAATTTTGTGCCTACGTATCTTACATTCAGACGAGAATGAAGAATTAGAGCGTCCGTAGTTCATGGAGACAACCACGAAAAGAGAGGGGTTGAGTATGTTGAAGTAAGGGGCATGCCTCGAGAGCTATCACTCAAGAATCCAAGGAATGCGAGATTCCAAGAACTCAGTTCTTTCAGAATCTGATTAGAAAGGGTTTTGAGAAAGGTTGAACGCTTTGAATTTGAAATATTAAATGAAGAAGAACCCAAGGGCGTGCCTCAAGAGCCATTAATTCGAAGATCCAAGGAATGCTCGATTCCAAGAATCTCCTTCTTTCGTAAGTTTGATTACGAAAATGCTTGAATAAGAATTAAGTGTTTTAAGACGAAAGGTTGAATGAATGATAACCCAAGATGTACACCTCAAGATCCACTCATTTGAAGATCCAAGGAATTCTAGACTTCAAGAATCTTTTTCTTTCGAAGTTTGATTAAGAAAACGATTGAAACAGATTGTTTGACGAAAAGAGGTTGATGACGAGGCAAAAAGGCGCTCGACTTACGAGTTTGAATAAAATACCACTTGACATTGGATCAAGGGTTTGATTGTATTAGCGTGCAAAGGAGTTGGTTGAAAGAAATCAATTTGAAAAATGGCTCGACGACGAGTTGAGGGTTTGGTTGAAAATAGGTGAGAATCGATACTAGTCCCTAGGGATGCTCCTAATAACGAAACCACGATGAAATGTGCGAGTGTGTGCGATAGGTTGACGGTGAATGCTTACAAGCAATCAACTTATAATGGGTGTTCGAAAATGGCTCGATGACGAATCAATAATTAGTTTGAAAACATTTTAGTTTATGCTAGTCCCTAGAGGTGCTCCTAGTAAACAAACCACAATCAAAGCAATACGGATGCGTACGTCGAAATGGGAGCGGGGTACATGTAAGTTACACGGGATTGCATGAAATAAATGGGTTCATTGTCAGGTAGCCCAAGAGGAAGTCATGTGTATGCGATGTGTCCTAAACTAAGCCTTGAGCAAGAGTTCAGACAAAAGCTCCAAGTTAGGATTTTTGTACAAAGTCCAAGTTTCGTTACTCGGAAAAGTAACCACAGTCCACCAGTTTAGGCTTTTAGGGTTTCAATAATTGTTATGTGTTTTAAATAGTATGAACAAGATATGAAGAAGATGAATATGATATGAACAGTATGAATAATATGACAAGATATACCAATAATAATCAAGATTATATCCATAATAGTATAATCAAGATAGTATTAACAAGTATATGAACAATGATAATAAAATCAAGATATATTGACTGAAATTAAAACAAGAGTACATTGACAGGGATTAAAGTTAGTTGTTAGTTGTTATTGCTTTGAATCGGGTCAAAATGTAGCGCTAAACCGTCGTAACACGATCTATGACGAAGATCATACTATAGGAGGTCGCGCAAGTTAATATTCGTGCTAAAACATGATCAAGAGATGATATTGAGGATTATTCTCCAAAGAAATCGTGCCATACGAAAAGAAAAGATGGCGGTCTCGTCTTAATGACAAACTTGTGTTAATTAATCGAAGGTAACCTATCACGAATGGGAGCGGGGTACATGTAAGTTACACGGGATTGCACGAAATAAAAGGGTTCATTATCAGGTAGCCCAAGAGGAAGTCGTGTGTGTGCGAGATGTCCTAAACTAAACCTTGAGTAAGAGTTCAGACAAAAGCTCCAAGTTAGGGTTTCTGTAAAAAGTCCAAGTTTCGTTGCTCGGAAAAGTAACCACAATCCACCAATTTAGGCTTTTAGGGTTTCGATAATTGTTATGTATTTTGAACAGTATGAATAAGATATGATGAAGATGAATATGATATGAACAATATGAATAATATGACAAGATATATCAATAATAATCAAGATAATATCCATCATAGTATAATAAAGATAATATTAACAAGTATATGAATAATGATAATAAAATCAAGATATATTGACCGAAATTAAAATAAGAATATATTGACGGAAGTTAAAGTTAGTTGTTAGTCGTTATTGCTTTGAATCAGGTCAAAATGTAGCATTAAACCGTTGTAGCACGATCTATGATGAAGATCATACTATAGGAGGTCGCGCAAGTTGATATTCGTGCTAAAACACGATGGAGAGATGATATTGAGGAACATTCTCCAAAGAAATCGTGCCACACGAAAAGAAAAGGTGACGGTCTCGCCTTAATCACAAATTTGTGTTAATTAATCGAAGGTAACCTACACGATCTCAAAGTATAGAAAATGATCCCAATGATCATTTTCTACAGATTTGACATAATGAAGGTTAAAAAACCTCAACCAATCAACATTCACAAATAAAAAGACTTCAAGGACCAAGAGAAAATCGAAATGAAAATTAAAATGAAAAGAAAAATCGAAAAAAAATAAATCATAAAAAAAAATCAAATGGAAAATAAAAGTAAATCAGGGGATTGAAACCATTATCTCCTTATAAAACAAGTATGTAAATTTTTTTTTAAAGAAAACAAAGGAATCAAAGAAAACAAAACAATAATAAACAAGTGCGGAGCGTATGAAATAACAAAAGGTTTTTTGTGAAATTAAAATAACTGGGCTTTTTTAACAAAAACCCCTCATCCATTCACGGACAAAAAACGAGTGAATCAAGAAGAAATGGGCTCCATGGCCCGAATGATAACAAAAACCATAAAAATATCAAACCATCTTCATCAGTTTGTTTTTTTAGAATAAATCTAAAACTAAATAACCTAAGAAATAGGAACAGGGCACTGTTAAAACAATACTTTCATCATCAGTTTTCAACACCTTTATGGAAATGGAAAAATGAAATTTTTTTTGATGGCAGCCATGGCTAAGCAACATCAAAGATGATTCAAGCAAAATGCTCTAAAGCTATTACTTCATCATCACGCGATAATCGATGAAAGTGAGGTCACAACTTACCACTACCAAAAGGATAATAGTAAGGAAAACGAGGTCAAAGGTTGCCATTCGCCAAAGGGATTATTCACAAACCAATGGTTCACGGATTATCGACACCAAAAGGAAGACGGTAACAATATAATCTACTACCACCAAAAGGATAATATGAACTTCCCAAATTTGAGGGCCATCAACACCAAAAGGATGAAGGTCAAGTTGAATCAACTGGATTTGGCTACCACCAAAAGGATGATAGAGAGGCAATTGAAAAAAGGTTAAGTTTGCTAGATATATGATGAGTGAGGCTTATTTGAGAACATCAACAAAAGGTTGAAGCATAAAAGATCATTGAGGAGCACCATCCTTGTCAACAAAAGGTTGAAAGGAGCCAACTCACTAGGGAACGCTCAAGAGGAAGGTTGAATTTTGTTTTAGAGGAAAACCGTGACTAGTCTGAAGGCAATAACTCTATCAATAAAAGGTTGAAGAGAACCAATTCAATAAGGAATACCCACTGACTCAAAGAAGTGCCACTGGTTGAGCTGGGGATGACAACTTCATCAATAAAAGGTTGAGGACACAACTCAATGAGGAACACCCATGAATTTGAAGAAGATGCCCATGGCTGAGCTAAGGATTGCTTTGAAATATTGTCTTGATCAACAAAAGTTTGATACAACTTCGTGAGGAACGCCCACGAATTTGAAGAAGATGCCCTTGGGTGGGCTGAAGATCGTCTTGGAATCTCGAGATTGATCCTGGATCTCGATTATGCATGTATGAATGCTTGACTTGTAATGATATTCCATATTGAATGCAAATGAAAATGCTGACGCACGGAGATGCAAGTGCTGGGGAATTATGATTAGGTTTTGGGTATGCATATGATGCATGTAATACCCCAAATTTTGCCCTAAGATTTAATCAAACCATCTCGCATTCCATTGCATTTAACCAATCACTAACAGGTTTGTGTAGCTGTTGATTTTTGCAGGAAAATATCATGTGGCGCGCTGTTTGGTTCACGAAGGGTAAAATGGTCTTTTGTTCGCAGTCGGCTGTCAAGTTACGAACTTCGGGCTTTGGTCAGGACTCTGAACCGTTTGAATGAGGTATGGTGACCTGAGTTGGAAGAGTTTAGTCAGGGAAAGACTCGAGCTGTTCAAGCTAAAATAATTCAGGTTGTTGAATGGAAGTTAGCAGAGAATATGATCATGTGGGTTTAATCGGACGAATTAGGAATTGAAATATGGGATTTCATTTTGTTTTCATTTTAAAATCAATCATATTGCATTTCTATTTTCATTTTTTTATTATAAAACATTTCTATTGCATTTCTTAATTTTGCTTTATTTTTTATTTTTCATTCCTTTTTTAAAAAACAATTTATTTTATAACGTATTTTCACGTTCATTTCATTTCATAATTTCCTTTTAAAAAGAAAAATAATAATAATAATAACTTCATTTCATTTTGAAGATAATTTTGTCTCATTTTAAATTAATTTTATTCCATTTTAAACATTATTTTCAACAAAAGCATATGTCTTCATTTTCATTTGCATATCAAAAATAAAATAAATAAATTAAAGACTGTTATTATTAATATTAATTCTTTAAAAAATTGAGGAATAAATAGAGAATTTTATTAATAATTTTTGTTCTTTACAAAAAATAGTAACTAAATAAAATTACAATATATATAAAAAATTACATTTTTCATAAAAATATAAAAATTCCTAAAATTCCTCTTGTTCTTCCGATTATCCGATTCTGAGGTTTCGATCTTATTCGTACCTGTAAAATAAGCAAAGCAAGGAAATAAAATTTAATCGGTTAGTGGAATTTCGACACCCTCAGAGCAGTATCATCATCGGGTGTCGGGAGGGCAACAGATTACTCCGAAGCCGACTCCCAATCCGATCCTCGGCCAATGGCCAAAACCAGCAATTTCCATTCTTATCGAAGGCAACAGTGTGTGTGTGTGTGTGTGTGTGTGTGTGTGTGTGTGTGAGAGAGAGAGAGAGAGAGAGAGATAAAGAAGTTTTTGCGAAAAAGTTCTTATTTGGAAAAGCCGGTTTGAGAAAAAGCACTTATTTGAAAAGCGCTTATTTCACCAAATTGCTTTTCAGCCAAACAAACTACAAGCAAATTTCTGCGCAAGTTCTGGACTGTGAAGATCAAAGCCCAGCCGACAATGAACCCAACGGATTCAGTCAACAAGCTAACAAACTCATCCGAGAATTCTGCAACAAGAATCCGCAAGCTAACAAGACCAAAGATGCAAACGCCAAGAAGCCAACTTTTCACTCAAACAGCCTAAAACACTTTTCCAGAAAACCCGCAGCTCACACGGATCAAGCCAGTTCAAAAAAACAAGTTTGACGAACAAGTTCACCAAACCGAAGTCATAACAAACTTTCCGAAAAAACGCCATCAAACTCGTTCAAACATGCGACAAAATCCCTAGTAAAACAAGTTCACAGCAAACAACAAATACTTCAAACCACAAAAAGTGCAACAAAGTCAGGTCAAGCCCAAATCTAGAGAATCCTGCGATAAAACCTGCAAACGCAAGAAAACACCCACAAGAATAAATCCAGCCCACAAACGAATAAAAAAGACACATTTAAGCTTCAGATCGAGAGGACCCAGAAGAATTCTAAAGCTGCGCCGCAAGGGAGACAGAGGTTCAGAGAAACCCTCACGGTTTCATCATCATCAACTCAAAAGAAGAAGAGGAAAAGATTTGTCGCTATCGCCGTTCCAAGATCAACATCAATCGCGAACGGACAACCGCCATGAACTCAGAAGCACGGCAGTCTTCATCATCGTTCGATATGAATCCCACCGGAACCACTACCGTCCATCACCGATGAGTCAGTGGCGGCCATGAAGCTTTTGGAGGCCTCACTACCACCACGAGCAGTCATCATGCGACGAGGCAACACTCAACAACGAAAGCCATTATCCACCGCGGATCCGAGCGTAACAGTGGCCTCAGAGAGCTCTCATCATCGACGAAACCATAAGCACTTCTCAAATAATACTTTTGTTCTTATTTTTTCGTTATGTTTTAAGGTGGCAATGGAAGAAGAGAGCGAACAAAGGTGTGAAGGTTGCATGCAAGCGGAAGAAAGGGAAAGAAGCTCCGCAGAACAAACATGGAATGGCGTCGGCGGCGGCCCAAAGAGAAGAGGAAGATGGGAAAGCAATAGAAAACCCTAACGGGTTGAATGAGGAAGCATCGACCCATCCCCCCTTTTGTCTCTATTTTTTTTTCTTTCTATTTTTTTATATTCTGTTTTAGTGTTTGTTTGTTTTATTTAATTTAATGTAATTATAATTATAAACTAAACTATGATTCAAATTTTCCTTTAATTAAAATCCTTATCATTAAACTCTCATTAAATAATAATTAAAACTAAAATTTTGTTTTTTAAATTAATATCATTTTTAGTAATTAAAATTAATTCACTGTTAATAAAAATTAGTTTTTTAAATCCTTTTAAGACAGTTTTGTTAACTAAAACCATTTTTTTTGAATTAACCTTTCTTTAAAAAAAAATCAAATCAAACCAAAAAAATATTTGTTCTTTTATTAAATAGAAATGCAAAAGAAGTTATTCTTTCTCTTTTTATAAAAAAATAATAATAAAAATTCAAAACAAATTTTTTGACTTAGCCGTTTCAATTACTGTCTAACTCTCGCCATTATCATGTTCGTTTCAGCTTATTAATTTGTTATTTGCTTGTGTTGTAACTTTTTGTTTGTAATCATGCGAGTAATCGTCGCAACTATTTATTTTTCCGCACTTTTGGGACATGTAATTTACGCGAGTGATCCTCGCGATGCCTTTTGCTTTACTGCTTTCATTATCTCCGTACCTTCATTCTGTCTTGGTGATATTCTTCGTTTGCATGTTTTTACCGTTTGCATGTCTTCCGATGGATTAGGTCTAGCAGTTTGACCGCCGAGTCAATAGTCTTAACCCTTTTGAACATTTCAAAACCCTAATTAGCCTAGGTGTCCCGCCGTGGACAAAAACGTCATTTACCTTAGCTTAGGTCAAAGAGTCGTCGTACTCTGTTTTTAGGGTTTCCCGCCGTGGAACATTTATTCACCCCTAATTTAACCCTAATTTCAATCGACAAATTCAACGTAGAAATAGGAGTTTCAAAACACCACGTAAGCGTGTACTTAAGATACGTTTATTCCCCATTGAAACCTTGACCACAGTCAAGAAGTTTCTAACCTCCCTTTCGAGGGGAACTACAATTACTCTGATTCCATTCCCGTCAGGATATATATGCACAAGATGCGACGTCTTGCCGCGTAAACTTAGGACTAACCCTTAGGTCTTTAGGTCACTCTATCCCTTAGTTCAGTATATATTTCAAGCAGATAATAAAATAAAAATAGCAAAAATAAACAAAAGGTTCCTGTAGAGTACTACAGAAGTTTAGGGTGCTAGTACCTTCCCTAAGCTTAACCAACCTCTTACCTAGATCTCTCTTCGCATTGTCTTTACGATGCAAAATTAGGTTTTCCTCTTTTGACCTTTTCCTTCGGATAAATCAAAGAGCGGTTGTGAACTAAAGATGCGATTCAAATTAATTAATAATTTGATATCATATTATAACCGCAACAATGCACATGATGCTTATGATGTCGAATGCGATGCGTATGATGTGTATGATGCCTATGATTGCATATGAGTGATTGGATATGTTTGATGAAGGTGCCAGCATGGTAGACTTTTGGTGGTTGCCAATACGGATTGGACTTTGGGCGGTGAGGGGGTTTGATTTCCTCGACACTCAATTCATTGAAGATGCCATAATTGAAGCAGTTGAAAATGCTCTCGATGCTCCAAGCATGATCACTTGATGATAAGTCGTGTTTATTCTGAAAGAACCACAACTATGTGCTTGATGGTCGAGATAGCTTGAAAGCACATAGAAGGTCTACCCTCTGCAACTGGTCTTGCTCCAGTCTGAACATTGTAATGGTCTACCCCTGATTAACCAGCTATAATCTTTGAAAGTTGATCTTTGATACACTTTGAGATGATTTGCCCCCTATTGAGCTATTGAGGTAGTTTTGCTTCAGGTAAATATCATAAAAAGTCAATTTCTCCTTTGATTTTCCTTTGTTGGAGTGTCTTTGACGTCTAGCACTGACTTGCAGTTAAACTTGCACATTTACAAATGGTAATCTTAATGCAATGCTCATGCAAGTTTTGAAAAAGTGTTATTTATTTGAGTGTCATGATAGTGAGAGACGAATGGACCGTTAGTCTAGACGTCGTGTTAATCTTTTGGTGTGAAAGATATAGCAAGGAAAATGACACTGATGTCGATGATTAGCAAATATGTGAGGAGTCAGTTTACGCAACCTTACAACTATATGCTTTCAGAATAAATATCGCCTCAATTAGGTCTTTTGAGTGTTGTAATGTAGTCTGGTTTGCGGTTCATGAAACAAAGGATATAAGACTCAAATTTGATTTGTACCCACCCCTTCTTCGAGATGAACTCCATTCCTACGTTCTGTTAATTCTGCACATGTTTGTCTTCTAAAAGGGTTAACGGTGTAAGCATGATGATTCAAGGTATGCTTGAAACGACAATCACCTTATTCTATTTTTGATGGATGTTAATGACCCTTTTGTTTTGACATGGTGGTCACTAGATCTTATTTTGCTTTTTGCTGAGGATTTGAAGACATCTTTTGTTTTTTTCTTTTTGATCCCTAACTTTTGCATGGACTGATTTCGCTTATCAGATCCATCAGGATTGCCTTGATTTTTGCCTAAGTCTCCTTTGATTTTTTTTTAATATTTTTGTTGGAGGATTGTGACTTCCAAGTCATGAGTTATTGATGAACAACCGTCATGTATTTTGGATTTTTGCTTTTTGATTCGAGTGAGTAGTCCAGTTAACTGAACACTACCCTGCCCCAGGTTAAGTGTAAGGGTTTGAAAGTCCGAAGGAAACGTCTACTTCTCAGCTCGAAGTGGTTAACTAGGGATTAACTCCTTGTCTCTCCAGTGTTTGGGGGATTGAAACAATACATGTACATCATCAGTGGGACGTTACTTGAAAGCATATGTTCGCAATTATGGGTATTTTGTTTTCATCATCCTTCCTCCAATCATGCTAAACAATAGTTGATAAAGAGAGTGTGAAGTGGACAAATGTGTGTCGTTAATTTGCAGTAAGAATGAGAGAATATGACATAACTGATTCAAAATATGCATAATCAGTACATTAATAAAACTAAATACGAAAGGCAATGTTTAAAGCATACAATACTTAAACAATCAAAGGCAAAATAAAACAATGAAAAAGATGAAATGGAAACATGACTGACATCTTCGGAGAGATGAACTTGACTTGACTTGATTTGATTTGACTTGATGCTGGCACTAGTGATCGGTAAAATAACAAGTGTACTATTTTGCCAATGGAGTAATAAGGGAAATGTTTCCGAATACCAATCTCGAGGACTGCATAGGAAATACAAGCTTCAAAATGATTTAGTTGAATAAAAGATCTTGGGGTTTTAAAATTGTTTTATTTTAATAGCAAATAAAAGAGAAAATTTGACTGATTGGTTAAACATATATGAGTAACATGCTAGGGGAAGTGTATGATTCGGCTCAGGAATAACTCTGAATTAACACTGGAACGACTTATTGTAACTACTAATTACCGATTCTTTAGAATGTTTACTCCTAAGTCCTTAGTGAGAAAACCTTTAATCATCTACCCTAATTCCTATGTCCATAGAGAATTATAAGTGAGATTAAGCAATCAATTATCAAGAATTATTTCGGTTCCTATAGGGTATCCCTAGTCCTAGGTGATATCTACTATAGAATAATTAAAAGCAAAGCCTTAACAATGGCGGTCCATCCTAATTGTTAATCATAAATCAAACCCTGTTGATCTGGTAGGGCAAGTATTAAGAGCAGCTAGAGATCAAATCAGTTATGAAAACAAAGGAAATGTTATTGCAATAATAATATCAGAGTCATTACAGATTCAAATCAGGGACACCCCCTAGCATTGGGGGGTTTGGCTACTCATATTATTCAAAGAAAATACAAAATAAAAACTAGACATTACAAGATAATAGGATTCTTTGATCTTCAATTGCTTCCACTCATGAAAACCTTCAGTTTCCCAATAACCTTGATCTCTCCAATCTTGAGCGTGTAATTCTTCTCTGGCCAAAACTACTCTTTTCCTTCTCAAAACATGTCTTAAATACTCCCAGATCCAACACAGTAATAGGAAAATACCCAAAATAACCTTAGAGATCACAAAGGACCAAAAAATAAGAAAATTGGAAGATGGCTCGCTTCAGACAACACGGGTTGTGTCATCTGACACGGGAGGCCGTGTTGGCCCCCTGGATATCTGGTAAAACAAAGGTCTGCTCCAGACTTGCTGACACGGGCCGTCTCAGGTGACATGGACACCTGTGTCAGCCCACTGTCTCATACTCTATTTTCTTCCTCTTGGTACCCTCCTGACATGGGCTGTGTCAGGTGACACGTGTGGTCGTATCAGACCACTGTTCCCTTTCTAAAACTCTTCTGAATTCCTGCTGTTTTTCCCGGTTTTTACTCTGATTCTTCTTGATTGTGTACATGAACCTAAAAACAATGGAAATATCAAACCAACGCATAAAATGCAACTAAATGTATAAGACAATTAACTAAAACTCAAGGTAAAATAACGTATAAAAACCACTGATCAAACTCCCCCAAACTTAAACTGTTGCTTGACCTCAAGCAACAAGCCTGGATAAACATTTCTCAGATCAAATGGTACACATCAAATAAAAGACTTGTGACGCTAAGGTGTGTTGATACTCATATGTGAGTCTTTATTTTGATCGGTTAAAACTAATTCTCTTGGTAATTATCCGTTAACGAAGGTATTACACCAACACATACCACGGTAAAAACATGGACCTAAATCCCAGTTTTGGTCACCTCTCCAACTATGCTTTGGGCTTAAGTCTTTTCTTCAATTTTCTACCCCTTTCATTCGGATAATCAGATTAAGGAACTTTTGACCGCTTTCCCTCACATGTATAAGATTGGATCAAGACTTTTTCAAGGCACCTTTATTCTTTTTTTCTCACGCATTGGCGTTTATTAGTCCACTTTGGGATGACTATAGAGATTCAACCGCTGTTAGGCTAAATATTCGGGTGAGGGTTACCCAACTTAGAAGGATCAGTTGTCTTTACCGTCATTATTCATCATATATTATTATTTTCAGTGCCATAAGTCATTCTCTCAATCAACTTTATACATGCAATTATTTTTAATCGTGTCGGACCATCACTATGAACTAATCGGGGAATACTTCTCAAATTCAAGTACTATAGTAGAAATCTACACATTGGACTCGTTACCTTACTTCAGGGAATCTAGGGTGTTCAGGTTATACCTCAATTTTCCAACTTTCCCAAATTCCCTAGTTTCAAATCCTCTTCCCTCAAACTCTATATACTTTCCTGACTACTTCACACATCATAGTATTCACAAGAAAATTTTTACGATCCTCATTCGGGGAGAGTTCACAGAGATTTTTAAACAAAAGGACCCTAACACGATTCTAAAGTACTTAAAACGAAAACTCAAAACAGTAAAAACTCCCTCAAACTTGAACTAAACATTTTCGTCAATGTTTTAGAACAGAAGTGGGAGAGATGCACTCAAAGAGATCCTTACTGAGGAGTTGGAGGGTAATGCAACACTCTAGCTTGCACTTGTAAGGTCTCGTTTATTACCTGCAAACAAAACAAAATAACAACAAAAACAAAATACTCAATCAATAAAAACGTGGGTTTCCTCCCACACAGCGCTTCGTTTAACGTCACATGGCTCGACGGATCACTCTCCATTGTTATGGGGGTATCTCAGCTTCCACGCTTTGTTGCTTTACCTTTCCGCAACAAAGGACCGGTCAGGTTCAGAGATAAACGCAACTTTGTGTATCAAATCACATCCAAATTTTCTATTCTTGACTCCTCGAATGAATTTTGGAGTCTCACTATGTGCCTTGGACGCTTGAGATATTGCAACCTGATAAATTACACCATATACTTTTTTCAGAAGTAGTTTAGAACTTTTACCTTTTTTCACTGTTTTGGTCATTCCAACTGAAGGTTGATGATTTTCCTCTTTACCTCGCTTCTTGATGTCCAACACTTTTAAAGTTATTTCTTCATCAAAAGATTTCAAGGTTAGAGTACCTATTTCAATATCAACATTGCACCAACTAGTGAGCAAGAATGGTCGGCCAAGTATGATGGGAGTCTCTTCATCTACTGGAATATCCATAATCTCAAAATCAACTAGGAAGGTAAAGTTATCAATCGTCAGCATTACATCCTCTGCTAGCTCATATGACCTCTTAGTCGTGTGGTCGACAAACTTAAAGTTTGTTCCCGTATCGCTCACTTTTCCAATAACCAGCTTTTTGAAAATAGATAAAGGCATGAGACTCACACTAGTACCTAAATCAATGAGAACCTTCTTGAAAGTTCTATCTTTTATAGTGTAAGGAATTGCTACAGGTCCAGGGTCTTTCCGCTTGATGGGGATTCTCCTTCCCTGTGATATTTCACTACACTGATCAGTTGAAATTTTCTGCTCCTCACTCATTGGTCTCTTTTTTCCCATTACCACTTTCATGAATTTCTTATACAAGGGCATTTGCTCGAGTGCTTCAATGAACGGTATATTGATTTCTAACTTTTTGAACATTGTGCTGAACTTTTCAAAGTCTTTCTCTTTCTGATCCTTATTTGTAACTCTCTGAGGGTAAGGTAGCTTGTTTTTTTGTTTAACCTCCTCTTTCTTTTTCTCTTCAGTTGGCTTCACAGATGGTAATACTCTTTCTGGTTATTTCTCATTTCCTATCACTTCAAGCTCAACTTCTATACACTGATAATCATTTGTTTCTTTTTTATCATCTTCTTCTACGACTCTCTGACTTCTTGCGGTGACAGCATTAACATTCTCATGATTTTTTGGATTCTGTACTATCGTGCTCGGGAGGGTTCCTTGAGTATGCATGGAGAGTTGTTGGGCTATTTGTCCGATCTAAACTTCAAGATTTTTTATAGCAGCTGTGGTGTTCCTCTGATTACTATGTATCTCTTCTTGGAATTGAATATCGTAAGCTGCCATCTTTTCAATAGCTATTTCCCATTCGGCTTTTTGAGGAGCATGTTGTTGTTGATATTGAGGTTGATTCTGATCTTTCTAGAAGAAGTTAGAATGATTCTTCCACCCTGGATTATAAGTCTAAGAATAAGGATTATTCTGCTTCAAAAACTTTATCTCTTCAATTTATTGAGCAGTCGCAACACAATGCACAGTAAAACGGGGTCCACTACAAATCTCACAACTCACAGCTTGGATAGGTTGAACTTGAGCCACGGGTTGAGTACTTACCTTCATTGCTTTAAGTCTTCTTTATTCTTCAGCTTTGATTTGATCTTCCATTTTCACAACTTTAGTAGCCATCTTCAAATCAATCATTCCTTCAGGTTTACTCACACTGCGGTTGTACAGTTCCAAATGCTCTTTTGCCGCAATGGCTTCAATGATCTTCTTAATACCAATGGTTGTTGTAAAGTTTGATGAGCCACTAGCTGTTGTATCAATTAGTTGCTTAGTCTTCATCTTGAGACCATTCACAAACATTTGCATTTGTTCAGTTTGATACAGGTTATGAGTAGGACATGCAACTAATAATCGTTTGAACCTTTTAAACGCATCGCCCAACGATTCTCCCTCCTTCTATTTAAAATTCATGATATTATATCTTTTACGAATATACACAGAGGCGGGAAAATACTCATTAAGAAATGCCTTCTCCATTTCTTCCCAAGTAGCAATACTTCCTGCGGGCAATGAGTAAAACCATTCTTCAGCATCTTTAGAGAGAGTGAACGGAAACATTCATAATTTTTTTGCTTCATCAGTGTGCCCCTCTATCTTGAGAGTAGTGCTGATAGTCAGAAATCTTTATAGATGTTTGATGGCATCTTCATTAACCTTTCCAGTGAAAGGTTTCCTCTTAAGCTGGTTGATATTGCTCGAATGCAATTGGAAATTGGCCACATTCACCGATTGGTTTACAATTGTTAACCTACTAGCCATTGCAATAGCCCCACCGTAATCACCAAGTAGTCTCTCTACTAGTGGAACTCCATCCATAGTCTCAGTATCTGAGTCTGGACCTATCAGTCTTGCTTGTCTACACCTCGCGTGTAGAGTTCTTTCAATCTATGCGTCAAAAGAAAAATTAGCTGAGGATTCTCCTCGCATAAAAATGTTAGACGCGGATTAGTAATAACAGAATGCAGGCAATAAAAATAATAAATAAAAAAATGAAAATAAAATTTTGGTTGCAAAGCAACAAAATTTCAGTTGAATTACAATTAACTTATATTTCGGCAGTCCTCGGCAACGGCGCCAAAAACTTGATCGGTAAAATAACAAGTGTACTATTTTGCCAATGGAGTAATAAGGGAAATTTCCCCAAATATTGATCTCGAGGACTGCATAGGAAATACAAGCTTCAAAATAATTCAGTTGAACAAAAGATCTTGGGGTTTTTAAATTGTTTTGTTTTAATTGCAAATAAAAGAGAAAAAATGACTGATTAGTTTAAACAAATATGAGTAACATGCTAGGGGAAGTGTATGATCCGACTCAGGAACAACTCTAAATTAACACTGGAACGACTTATTGTAACTACTAATTACCAATTCTTTAGAATCTTTACTCCTAAGTCCTTGGTGAGAAACCTTTAATCATCTACCTTAATTCATATGTCCATAGAGAATTATAAGTGAGATTAAGCAATCAATTATCAAGAATTATTCTGGTTCCTATAAGGTATCCCTAGTCCTAGGTGATATCTACTACAAAATAATCAAAAGCAAAACCTTAACGGCGGTCCAACCTAATTGTTAATTGTAAATCAAACCTTGTTGGTCCTACAGGGCAAGCATTAAGAACAACTAGAGATCAAATCAATTATGAAAACAAAGGAAATGTCATTGCAATAATAATATCAGAGTCATTACAAATTCAAATCAGGGACACCCACTAGCATTGGGGGGTTTATCTACTCATATTATTCGAAGAAAATACAAATAAATACTAAACATTACAAAATAATAGGATTTTTCGATATTCAATTGCTTCCGCTCATGAAAACCTTGAGTTTCCCAATAACTTTAATTTCTCCAATCTTGAGTGTGTAATTCTCCTTTGGCCAAAAGTCCTCTTTTCCTTCTCAAAACCTTTCTTAAATACTCCCAGGTCCAACACAGTAATAGGAAAATACCCAAAATATCCTTAGGAATCACAAAGGCCCAAAAAATAAGAAAATTGGAAGATGACTCGCTTCAACATACACGAGTCGTGTCAACTGACACGGGAGGCCGTGTTGGCCCCCTGGATATCTGATAAAACAAATGCCTGCTCTAGACTTGCTGACACGGGCCGTGTCAGGTGACACGGGCACCCGTTTCATCCCACTGTCTCATACTCTATTTTCTTCCTCTTGGTACCCTCCTGACACGGGCCGTGTCAGGTGACACGTGTGGTCGTGTCAGGCCATTGTTCCCTTTCCAAAACTCTTCCAAATTCCTGTTGTTTTTCCCGATTTTTGCTTTGATTCTTCTTGATTCCATACCTGAACCTAAAAACAATGGAAATACCAAACCAACACGTAAAATGCGATAAAATGACATAAAATGCAATCAAACGTATAAGATAATTAACTAAAACTCAAGGCAAAATAACGTATAAAGCCCATTGATCAACTAGCTTGGCGACGACATAGGATTGTTGATGACATTTGGAGTTTTCCCATTGAATGTGAGAGCTTTTCTATCAAACGTGTCTTGAACTTTGTGTTTAAAGGCTCTGCAATCCTCAATCGTATGCCCTGGAGCGCCCTTATGAAACTCACAATGGGAATTAGCATCATAATTTGGAGGAATGACAGTCGGGGGAGGTAGGTCTCTCGGGGTAATCGCCTTTTTCTCCAGTAATCGAGAAAAGATCTTAGCATATGTCATTGGTAGACGATCAAAGACTCTATTTGGCCTCCTCATCCTCTATTGACTAGGCTGACGCTGTTGTTGAGCAACTTCTTGTTGTTGATTCTGAGGTGGATACTGATACCCTTGCTAATTGTAGGACTGTTGTTGAGGAGCCTGTTGTCGAGGCTTTTGAGCTTGAACAACTTGTACAGTTTACTGATAAGGCATTGGAGTGTATTATGTTGCAGCAACATACAGATACTGGAAGTAGGGGATTTGGTAAGGCATAAGAGTGGGAGCTTGTTGAGGAGCTTGCCCTTTTTGAACAGAGATGGAATTTGTTTCACCCTCTTTCTTTCTGTATCCATTGAAAGGCTTCTTAGCTCCTGCCTGGCTACTAGAACCTCCTTGGATCTTTCTATTTTTCAAACCTTCTTCGATCCTGTCACCTACGATCACCAAGTCAGAGAATCCAGCCAAAACACTGCCAATCAGCTTCTCATAGTATTATCCTTGCAAGGTACCCATGAAGATGTCAATTAGCTCATGGTCAACAAGAGGTGGATGCACCCTTACAGCTAGCTCTCTCCAGTGCTCTGTGTACTCCTTAAAAGATTTGTTGTCCTTTTGAGCCATACTTTGAAGTTGAGTATGATTCGGAGCAAGGTTAGTGTTATATTTGTACTGCTTAATAAACGCATCAGCTAACTCAGCCCAAGTGCACACACTGCTTGCTCTAACTGCATATACCACTCGAGTGATGCTCCAGACATGCTGTTTTGTAAGCAATGGATCATTAGCTTTTCGTCTCTGGCGTAGGCAGACATCTTGCGACAATACATCTTAAGATGAATGTTAGGGCATCTGAGGCCTTTATACTTTGAGAACTCTGGCACCTTGAACTTGGGAGGAATGATGACATCTGGCACCAAGCACAATTCCAGAGCATTGAGATAAGTTAAGTTATACCCCTACATGACTCGGAGTTTCTCAGCTAGATCACGATATATCTTGATGGGTTCTGAATCCTGAGAAGCAACGGGATTGGCAATAGGGATAACATCATGATAATTTTGCACATCATTATACTGATCTAATAGATTCTCTTCAACATGAGGAATAGGGATCTGAACGACAGCAAGTTAGGCTTGCGGGATGGCTCCAACAATAACTCCAGCCATTGGAATTGGTTGAGAAGTGGCTCCTTCAGTTGCGGTAGTGAAGTTCATTGGTATCCCATAGTTGATAGGGTTGGGAACAGGTACTGAGAGCCTTGAGGTAGACCCTTGCATATGAACATTGTTGTTGACGACAACAGCTTCACGCAATTCTTCTTCCTTTCTGGCCGTGGTGATGGCTTCGAGAATCTAGTCAATCGTTCCTTTGAGAGAGTCCAATTCCTCTCTAAAGGCAGCTTGGTCTTGTTGAATCTGCTTCATCATGCGTCTAATGTTGGCTCAAGTTGCGTACTAGTGTCGAGGAATAAGCTTGATTTACTGGAGAGGAAGGAAGAAGGAATGAGGTTTTGCTATTCAAATGAAAATGCAAGATGCATAACCTATGCAATGCAATGCAATAACATGTATGCAGGATGCAATGCAAGATCCAGGATCACAGGTTCAACCAATTCTGAAGTTGGTCATAGTAATGGGTAGATAACCAAGGTTTCTGATCAAAGAAACCTTATAGGCCCTATACGGGCAGATCTAGATTCTTTACCCATAAACCTACTCATAAAATGGTTTCTACGTTGATGGGTAAGGTTCCAAGGATCACAGACACTAATCATATCAATGTCACGCAACAGGCTAGTCGTATTACGATGATAATGACAATAAGGTCTCTCTTGAGTGGAGTCCTCATGCTAGGTGCACAAGGAGAGAGTCCTTGGTGAATAGCACTACACGACCACCAATATAAAACTGGTGTTAAAAGGGTTCCCAGAATCACGGACACTTCATGAATCAAGTCGTGCAACAGGCTAGCTGTGTTACAACAAGATCTACGAATAGGTCTCCTCTAGGGGAGCTTTCATGCTAGGCACACAAGGAGTGAATCCTTGGGGACTAACACTACTCGACTACCAATTCTAAACTATGTGTTCTCTCTGCTTTTACCAAAGCTCGGGTGTAGAGCCTTATTCATGATGTCATCCCAAGATCCAACAGGCAAGGATAATAACAAACATATAAAAACCATAAGAGAACAAATGCGTAAACGATAAGAAAATAAGCAAACGAAGATAACTCTCTTTGAAAATCCCTAAGATAGGCTCGACTCTCTCTTTCATGGAGAAAATGTGTCCCCAGCAGAGTCGCCAGCTATCGCACCTCGAAAAGTCATCGAGAACACGACCCTCGCGCGAAAGGCGCAGAATGCGGTTTGACAGAGTCGCCACCGAACTTTATTTATCCCAAAAAGATGGGAAAGGAAAATATCGAGAAAACCTTTAAAGAGATAAGAACTCGGTCTTCACAACCACGTTTTGGGTTTGGGAGTCGGTTATGCAATGGAAAGGTATTAGCACCCCTCACGTCCGTTGTACTCAACGGGAACCTCTTAGTTCAATTTGTGATGAGCGTTATCTAAGCTTGTTTATTTTATTCACAATAATAAATGAGAAATGGTACGATAAAAGGGATCGGTGCTAAGGGGAAATGGGTGGTTTTGAGATAGGGTGTTCGGCAAGGATTGGGGCCCTTGTGCCTACGTATACTCATTTGGACGAGAATGAGAATCAGAGCGCTCGTAGTTTGACTACGGGAAAGGATAGAGGGAAGACATAAGATGGATAAAATTATGCACAGAATGACAGAAAAAGATGGAAGTGTGCTCACCAAGATTATCGCAATCTTGTGCCTACGTATCTTACATTCAGACGAGAATGAAGAATCAAAGCGTTTGTAGTTCGTGGAGACGACCACGAAAAGAGAGGGGTTGAATGTATTAGAGTATAGTTGAGAAACAAAAGATTGAATGACAAACAACCCAAAGGTCGTGCCTCGATAGCTATCACTAAAGAATCCAAGGAATGATAGATTCCAAGAACTCAGTTTTTGTAGGAGTTGATTAGAAAGGGTTTTGAGAAAGGTTGGACATTTTGAATTTGAAAGATTGAATGAATAACACTCCAAGGGCGTGCCTCAAGAGCCATTCATTTGAAGATCCAAGGAATGCTATATTCCAAGAATCTCCTTCTTTTGTAAGTTTGATTATGGAAGTGCTTGAATAAGAGTTAAGTGTTTTAAGACAAAAGGTTGAATGAATGACAACCCAAGGCGTGCGTTTCAAGAGCTACTCATTCGAAGATCCAAGGAATGCTAGACTCCAAGAATCTTTTTATTTCGAAGTTTGATTAAGAAAATGATTGAAACATATTGGTTGACGAAAAGAGGTTGCTGACGAGGCAAATAGGCACTCGAATTACAAGTTTGAATAAAATACCACATGACTTTGGATCAAGGGTTTGATTGTATTAGTGTGCAAAGGAGTTGGTTGAAAGAAGTCGATTTGAAAAATGGCTTGACGATGATTCGAGGGTTTGGTTGAAAAGAGTTGAGAATCGATACTAATCCCTAGGGGTGCTCCTAATAACGAAACCACAATGAAATGTGCGAGTGTGTGCGATAGGTTGATGGTGAATGCTTACAAGCAATCGACTTACAATGGGTGTTCAAAAATGGCTCGATGACAAATCGAGAATTAGTTTGAAAATCGTTTAGCTTATACTAGTCCTTAGGGGTGCTCCTAGTAAACAAACCACAATCAAAGCAATATGAATGCGTACATCAGAATGGGAGCGGGGTACATGTAAGTTACACGGGATTGCACGAAATAAAAGGGTTCATTATCAGGTAGCCCAAGAGGAAGTCGTGTGTGTGCGAGGTGTCCTAAACTAAACCTTGAGTAAGAGTTCAGACAAAAGCTCCAAGTTAGGGTTTCTGTAAAAAGTCCAAGTTTCGTTGCTCGGAAAAGTAACCACAATCCATCAATTTAGGCTTTTAGGGTTTCGATAATTGTTATGTATTTTGAACAGTATGAATAAGATATGATGAAGATGAATATGATATGAACAGTATGAATAATATGACAAGATATATCAATAATAATCAAGATAATATCCATAATAGTATAATAAAGATAATATTAACAAGTATATGAATAATGATAATAAAATCAAGATATATTGACCGAAATTAAAACAAGAATATATTGACGGAAGTTAAAGTTAGTTGTTAGTCGTTATTGCTTTGAATCAGGTCAAAATGTAGCATTAAATCGTCGTAGCACGATCTATGATGAAGATCATACTATAGGAGGTCGCGCAAGTTGATATTCGTGCTAAAACACGATGGAGAGATGATATTGAGGAACATTCTCCAAAAAAATCGTGTCACACGAAAAGAAAAGGTGACGGTCTCGCCTTAATCACAAATTTGTGTTAATTAATCGAAGGTAACCTACACAATCTCAAAGTATAGAAAATGATCCCAATGATCATTTTCTACATATTTGACATAATGAAGGTTAAACAACCTCTACCAATCAACATTCGCGAATAAAAAGACATCAAGGACCAAGAAAAAATCGAAATGAAAATTAAAATGAAAAGAAAAATCGAAAAGAAATAAATCATTAAAAAAAATCAAATGAAAAATAAAAGTAAATCATGGAATTGAAACCATTATCTCCTTATAAAACAAGTATGTAAAATATATTTTTTAAAGAAAATAAAGGAATCGAAGAAAACAAAACAATGATAAACAATGGTGGGGCGTATGAAATTACAAAGGTTTTTTGTGAAAATAAAACAAATGGGCTTTTATAACAAAAACCCCTCACCCATTCACGGACAAAAAAACGAGTGGATCGAGAAGAAATGGGCTCCACAGCCCGGATGATAACAACAACCATAAAAATACGGAAACCATCTTCATCAATTTGTTTTTTTAGAATAAATGTAAAACTAAATAACCTAAGAAAGAGGAACAGAGCACGGTTAAAACAATACTTCCATCATCATTTTCAATACCTTTATGGAAATGGAAGAACAAAAAAGTTTTGATGGCAGCCATGGCTAAGCAACATCAAAGACGATTCAAGCAAAATACTCTGAAGCTACTGCTTCATCATCGCGCGATAATCGTTTTGGAGGAAGCAGTAATTCAGTGCGCTCAACCTTTCTCTCATGTGGCTTCTATTTCTTGCCTTCGATTCACTCGCAGTAGAGAACAAGTTCATTTATGGTTTCGCTTTTGATTTCATTTTGCTCAGTTTCTCTCTTCTACTCACTTTCTGCGTTTCTGGTTTAGATGTGAGTTTGGGTTGTTTAGGTTTTTGATTGAAGGTTTGGGTCGAGGGGATTTGGGAGTTGCGCTTTGTTGGAGAAGGATTTATGTGGTAAACCAGAAGGAAACATTGCGTTGCGATGAAGATCAGATATTGGGAATGTTCAGAAATGATTTTAAAGAGATTTTCCGCAGCAGAATAGTAAGGTCCTTGTCCTGCCTCTGAATGTAATGGTGTCCCATATTTATAGCGATTGAATTGGAAAATTAATACGTGTGAATATCTACTCTAAATTTCTTGGCTCGTGCCAACGATTTGGATACAATTCCGTTTAGATATTTAATACGCGCATCTCGAACCTCGTATTTATGGTCATCTGATCATACATTTCAATGAGGTGGGGTCGGGTCATGGCATATTCATTGTTTTTTTTTATACATTCTGCAGGTTTCATTTATTGTGTGAGGACGGTGCAAATCAAGTGGTTGTATGTGATATTTGGTTCAAATAGTTGTGAGGGATTTGGAAAGTGATATGGTTTGGATTTGGAAATTTATTTTTTTATGGTTGAAGCTTTGTGTGTGTTTTGGTTGTTATGCGCAAGTAGAACAATCTCATGTATGGACTCATGGGTGCTTTTGGATCCTTTTTTTTTCTAAAATCGTGCTAATAAAACAACAACAAAAATTGAGGATGGGCCCTATGCTTGAAATGGGCTTGTCTACTATGCCACATTATTTTGTAAAAAATCTTGTAATATGATGGACTTTTGTATTATAATAGAATGATGATGGGCTTGAAATAACAAAGTTATTTGCACCTCCCATATTGACTCTTGACTTCTATGCTTGAGAACTCAATTTCTGAACTTGAATAAACATGCTTGAAACCTTGATTCTTGATTTAAAGTATCATGACAATAAAAATGAATTTCCAATAAGAACCAATTTTCAATATCCTTGAATTCTTCAATTGAAAATAAAATAAATCAAATTGAATCGTTGACAAATGAAAAACACATGAATCCATCTTGAATTAATCCTTGGAGTTTGCCGCTCGCGCTGATAAAATGAATCTTTCGCCATGAACCAAATGAACAACAAAATGCATTGAAATCAGAAGATAATGACTTGTCACCTGAATCTCAATACATTGCATAAAACCCCTATTCAAATGAACCAGATATTGATGAAGCACTTGTCCTATCATAGCATAATAACTTGATCCATACACAGATGACTCGAATTGGCACAAACCTTAACTGAAGCTCAGACACTCACTACTTGGATTATGCACACCCTGGTCTTGATCTCGAAACAAACCTTTTTTCCTGACAAAGGTCAGATCAAACCAGGTGATTCTCAATCAATACTACCTACACACATCTGATCAGATATCTTCAACTGAAACTTGGGCTTAGGCAAATAAGAAAATGAAAGTAGAAGCAACATATTTTTGGATTTTCTGAATAAAGGTTATGGGTGGATGTACAGATGAAAATTATATATAGGTAGGACAAATTTAGGTAAGACAGGAGGCATGACATGTCATCATATTTGATGGTCATCTCACTGACTGAAAGATAAAATGATGATTGTAGCTACGGTTTTAGTGATGCGACCATTACCGCATTTAGTGCTACTTTTTTATTTCAAAATTTATCCTATGATTCTTAAAAGGAAGGGAAAGATATCTCAACCCAACCCTACTCTCAAATGTTTTTCCTATAAATGCTAAGAGATTTAGAATCGGGGGTTGGTTATACTAAGGAAAGCTATTAACACCCTGAGTATCTATAGTACTCTATAGGAACCTTTATTATATATTTCTATTGTTGAATTACTTGGTTGCTTAGGTTTATCTACTGTTTAAATAGGAAAGTTTCTCCTTTGTGAAGATTAAGGAAATGTTTTTGTTGTTTTTTATGGTTTTCTATTGATTTTGGTAGGTACTTAGACCTGAGGGTTTTTTTATTAGTGTGCTCGCTAATATTTCGCAATCTTATGCCTACGTATCCTCAAAACAGAAACTGAGAAATCAGAACATTCGTAGTTCCTCCTAAATCTACGGGAGGAAATCGTTTTGTGTATCTTGTTCAAAGCCCAAGATGATGAAGCTAAAAGAGTATTTGTATCATGTTCAAAGCCCAAGATGTTAAGCTAAAAGAGTATTTGTATCTTGTTCAAATCCCAAGATGTGAAGCTAAAAGTTCGACTGAGAGAGAATTTGTCATCTCTAAAGGGAGATATCTTACCTATTCATCACAAACATTGAAGAAATGATTATAAGGGAAGTTGCTTTAACTGGGATGTGTGGAATCTAGCAATGCCACATCTTCCTTTATAGGCGAAGTAAAATGTCATGAAGGAAGAAACTTTGATCTTGGACTTTGAAATATCTAGAGCAACGCCACATCTTTCTTCATGAGTTTAACATAGGGAAGAAGATTTTAACTTGGACTTTGAAATATCCAGAACAATGTCACATCCTTCTTTATGTAAAATAGATTGATTTGAATGTTTGATTTGATTTAAAATGTGATGTATAAAAGGGATATCCTCCTACAGAGAGGACTCATAGTCTTATCTGTGGGGATGTTGAATTTTGTGCCTTGATCAAAGCCCAAGGTTGAAGCTGGAAAAAAATTAAAAACTGACTCAACTGGGAAGTTTTATATCTATTTTGTACAAAGCCCGAGATTGAGGATGACTGGGGAAATCATTATATGAAGTCTAAGAGGAGGGTGAGGGAATTTAAGTGGAGACTGACTCTTGCTGAAGATTAGAAGAGATTTGAATTATTAAATGCCACAAGGGTTTTGATCCTTTTGGGGATTTACTGATTGTAAACTAAACCTGGCTGGGGATTTTAAAGTGAAAACCAACCCTTGATGAGGATTAGAAGAGACTTAAAGAATGAGATTGAATGTCCTAGAGGTTTTGACTCTCCTGGGATTTGGTGTATTGATAAAGCTGACTAGGATATATCCTATGCTTTTAGGAAGTTTGTGGGTCCTTGTATGAAGCCCAAGAGGAGGCTGGGGGTTTAGACCTTCCAAGTCTAAGAAGAATTCAAGAAAGGCTTCACCGGGAAATAATCCTTTCTTTGTTGAACTATTCCAGGGTTAAAAGGGTTTAAAGAAGAGGTTTCACCGAGAAATAATCCTCTTTTTAATGAAGTGTTTCAAGGTTAAGTAAATTGAACAAAGCCCGAGAGGAGGCTGACTATACTGGGGAGAAGAATTCCTTTGTACAAGAGGGAACTAGTTGTTTGAAATAAGTTATAATAATTGAAAGGATCATATTGTTTGAAGTAGTATAAACTAAGGATGATCTAAATGTTAAGGGAAACTTAACAAGATATGCACAAGTATATATACAAATATATGAACAAGTATGAATTGAATTTGAAAAGGTGGTGGGTCTTATACTATTGATCGAGGCCCAAGTGTATTGTGATTGATTAAATGTTTTCTTTAAGATTGAATTAGGATTTTGAGAAATTGAAGAAAATTTTGAAATAGTTTTGAATTTGAATTTGAAGATGACTTGATCTTAAGTATGAGAGGAGCAAAGGTGTTGGGTTTTACACTCTAGATAGAGGCCCAGATGATTGTGTGTATCTTGTACAAAGTCCAGGATGAATGAGGCTAAAAGATTTTATATTTACAAAAGGTGTTGGGTCTTATACTCAGTGAGAGGCCCAAATTTTGATTAAGAAAATTGATGTTAGGTTTAGATTGAATTTGGAAGATTGAAAGATTGAAGTTTTGAAAATATGAAGAAAAAAATTGAAAATAGAAAGAGGGATGGGACTTACACTCCTAGCAGAGGCCCAGATAATGGTAGTTGATTGAAAAAGATAAGAGTGACTTATACTATAGTAGAGACCCTGACTTATTAAGTTTTGAAAAAAGAATGTTGGGGCTTATACTCAGGGAGAGGCCCAAATTATTTTAAAAAACACAATAATTTTGAACACTGAGAGGAGGGACTTATAATATAGTAGAGGCTCTAAAAATGTTTACTTAGTACAAATGGGGTGGGACTTACACTTTATTAGAGGCCCAAAATTTGTTATGAACACGGTGATCGCACCGTGATTTTGAAAAGCGCAATGGAACTTATACTATAGCAATGACCCAGAGATTTGTTTATTTACAGAGTAGGTTGGGTCTTACACTCTAATAAAGACCTAAATAATTGCTATGGAGTTTGAAAGCTTGAATCAAAGTAAAAACCCTAGTTTCATTTTTTAAGATATTTTTTCAAAGAAAAATCAATAAAAAATGGTATAATTATCAAAATGAATCCATTAACCATGTCATAAGCAATGATAAGATTTATAAAAAAGTTTTTTATTCACATGAATATTTGAAATAAAATTGGTTTAAGAAAAATCAAGAAAAGAAATTATTTTAAACAATTTAAAATAATATTTTTAAATATATTAAAAATATATCAAATAAAAAATATTTATTTTTATTTTTATGGTGAATAAAATATTTAAACATGTGAATGATATTTTTTCAAAAAATCATTTGAAATTAATTAAAATTGAATATAGAAATTAATTTTTGAAAATAATTATGAAAAATAAGAAAAATAATTCAAAATTCAAAATTTTGAAAAATGGCACCAGGGCCATCTTCTTCCTCGCGCACCACCACCATTATCATATTTGCAAAACCTCTCTTATCTCCCTCAATACGTAATGATTTTAAAAGATGTAAACATGAAAATTGCTCGCTTTTGAACAAGGAACACGATGGTGGTGTTTAATTTCATTTATTTTAAGTGTAGTGTAAGATATCATGTGATGAACAGATGAACCCTAACTTTGCAAAAACTAATGTGAAATCCCATACACGAGTTATAAGTAGCAATTGATTGAGGATTAATGATCTATGAGCATCCAAAAATATGTTAGTAACTTGAAATAACATTTATAATGCATGATTCATGGAATTTGAAAAGTTTAGGCTTACCTTGCAAGAGGAATTTGAATCCTCAGTTGTAGGAGTTATAGAAGTGCTTTGATGATTTGGACACCTTCCCTAGACCTCAAAGAGTGTGTTGATATGCTTGGAATGGATTGAAACTTTCTAGGTTGATGAACTCGAATCCAACTGTAGCTTGCTTGGGATGAACTATGATCTTGATGAATTTGATGTTACAGATGATGTTTAAGTGTTTGGATCACTTACATATGATGTATGAGAGGTGTTTGGATCATCGGTTTGGACAAAAATGCTTTGGAATGAGAAATTTGATTTCTGACTTTGGAATTTTGGAACTTTGAACAAAAAAGGGAAAGTGAGAAAATAAGGCTTAGTGTTGTTTTAGTGTGTTTAGAATGATCATAAATGCTTTCTATTTATAGGAGAACAATTTTTTTTTAGAAATAGTGTTGGATGAGGGATCACTCTATTGTCTAATGTATTTTACCATGTAGTCAAAGTCTCCTCCTAGCATAGTTATGCATTGATTCTCATCAATTTTGCAGGTTTGAAGTCTTCTTGCTCTTGGATATATCTTGACTGGTTTGTGCACAATTCATGCCACCTCTATGTGCCACATTAATGTAACTTAACAAAATTGAATTTCAAGGCTTTTGTAATGATGAATTTGCACATGTTAAGCTAGATTCTTGACTCCTTGGTCCAAAGTTGAAGATATCAAGTGATTCATCAAGATTTCTTCTGATCTTGGATGATGATAAAGCTTGAAAGATGACAAATTTTTGTGAAAAATCATGCGGTGCAAGAAAGTCCCAAAATCTGTCTTTGAAAAACAGTTGTAGTAAGGTGAGTTGTGAGGTTCATAACTTCTTGCTCAAGTTGAATCAATAGATATTCTTGTACTTCTTAGAAAGCTTAGATGATTTCCTTCAACATTAATGTTCACAACTTGTATTGATTCTACTTGGATCATAATGAGAAGTGCTCTTGAAAATTGATGTTTCATGCTGAAAAACATGGCAGAATTTTCACTAAGTGTTGAAATTCATTTTCTTATTTTTATTTATTTTGATCACTTCATAACTTAAAATCCATGAAGTTTTTGAATGGTTCATATTAGCAACTTTGTATTATGTGATGAGATCTATCATTTAAGCTTTGGAATAGAAAATTTGGTTGCTTTGATCACAAGTTATGGCCTTTGGAAATTGGGTAAAATTCATGTTTTTTTCATAACTTAGTGAAATTTTCAATTCTTCCAATTTTGCTTCTTTTGCAAGTAACCTTGATTTCTTGATCAATCCTTGTTCAAGTGAAATAATGGATCATTTTTTCTTGTATAATGGCTTATGATGAATAATTTTGCTCAAAAAGTCAAACTTTGACTTTGTGTATCAGATGAATTTTGTGCAGGGAAATCCTAATTCCTGATTTTTGATGAATGAGTACCCCAAGGTGATTTTAAACGTATGAATGGACTTCAAGAGTATATTTGAGTGTCTTGAATCATAATCCAATGTTGGAGATTGTGTCTTGGCCAAAAGTCAAAGATATGGTTGACTTTTTCATCAAAACCCTAGTTTGTGACTCAGATGGATTTGAATTCTTGCATTGTTTATGAATCAAGTTCTTTGGATCAATACAATCATGTGAATGGACTAATATTATGTATTTGAGGTCCTTGAAACATATCTTGAGGTCTTGGATCATGCCTTGTTCCATAAGTCATCCCTAGGATTGGATTAGGTCAAAACCCTGATTTGGTGACACAGATGATCTTGAGGCTTGACCAATTTGAAATGATGTAATCTTGTCCTTGATTCTTATTGAATGGGATCTATTTATCTCCATGGATGATCGAGGAACTTGATGAGTTGAAGATCATGTCAATTCTTGATTGATCATTTGACTGAATCCTCTGTAGGACTTAAAAAACCCTAATTGGTGATCATAATGAAGCAAACAACAATCTTGAATTCCTAAAATGGTTTAGTGATGTATAAAAGTGTATGTATGAGATGCAAATGATGTGGGTATCTTAGGGTCAAAAATTAGGGTATGACAATGACATCTATGTGTGTCATGTCTCAACATACACATATAATAAACCATGGTTAATATAACCATATTCGTTCTTGCAGAAATCCTTCGGCCCAAATAGATGCAAAACATCTTGAAACCATGATTCATCAAGTTGCTACAACATCATATTTAGCATTAGGTACAACAATATGTACTAGAGCGTCGGGGGATTCATAATGAGTTAGAGATACATGAGCCCGAGAAGATGATCCCTCAGCAGCAAACAAACATTCTTTGACCACGGGTCACGATGGTATGGCTTTCTCCCAACACACTAAGACATGTTAGGTTACTCTACCATGTCTCAATGTATGTTGGTTGTTAGTTAGTTTTCCTATAATCAAACAAGAAAATGCATATCATAATCAAAGAAGCGGAAACAATGTATTAACAGACCAAATTTCAAAATATAATAAAAAATAGAAAAATCTAAATTTTGTTATCCGAACTATGAGTCCGGATTTCAAAATCCAAATTGCACAAAACTAGAAAATAAAGCATGCATTACAAACCCTAAGTTTAAAAGATCAAAATTTCAAACCAAATATATGCGAGACAAAACAAATGCAACATCTCTATTGCATGTAACTTAATGTACATATATATAACCTATTTGTGAAATAAATAAAAAAAGGTTAAAAAATAAAATAAATAAAAAACTTACTAAATATGAGAGATGAATGATCTTGACTTGAATGTAGATGTTTAGAACTTGACAAATGTGTTATGCATAAATGTACTGGAGTAAAAATTGTAAGAAAGATTGAAAAATGTTGGATTAAGAGTAGGCTCACAAGTTCTTTTTTTATTTGTTAATTTTTTTGAGATGAAAGGGAAGGAAGAGACATGGTGTGAATTCTTAAATGAACGCGTTCGGATTTAAATCTCCAAAAGAAAAATTCAGATTTTTAAATTATTTTTTTTAACTTTGTTCTCCTTTGGTTCGAATGTTTCAGGCGGTGTATAGGGTGAGTCCGGATTTCAAAATTCAAATTCTTTCTTACATTTATTTGTCTTTTTTCAGACATTATTTGTATGTATTGAAGTCCATATTTTGAGAATAGTTTTGGAATGTCGTCAAAATGTATGAGTAAGACATGAGAAGCAATGAGCAATGCCTTAAAAATAATAACCACTCACTCTCTTATATATGGTAAAAACTTCATTGGTCAAGTATTCTATGTTTATCTTTCTTGTAAAAAATCATTTGTAACCAATAAGATTTCTCTAAATAAAGATTGACATATGTTTCGAAAAGTATGAAAATTGTAATAATGAAAAATAAATAGTTCAAGTGGTTTACAACACCTCGTAAAGAAAACGTGATTTACAACTCGAACTAGTTTCTAGCAAATCTTCTGTAAATTTAGCATAAAACCCTCTTTTAAGACTTGGGTGAGTAGCTGATCTTCAAGTATCCATCTTTTTATAGATAACTTTTTTTAAAACTTAGGGTCTAAGTTACTGCTTTTCCTATTTCACCAATCTCCCATACTTGTATTCACAGTTCCCATTTTGGGCACTCTATTCATGTGACATTCCACCATTAATGTTACAGATACAATTCTGGTAAAATACAGATGCTAAACACTCAACTTCTGACTTCTAATGTACCTTACGCCCTAAGTAATAACTCATACACATTGGAGTTGTTGTCTCCACTCACGCGCTTCAACATTTCAAAACTTATACGACTCCCCAAAAATTCTGTTCGTTTGAACATCGCATATCCACGCTCCGCTGTTTCCTTACTCGAGTACACTGATCGAAGCTTATCCGCGTGTCTTGAATCAGTATGAATAGCCACTTCTATTTCATGGCTTGACATGTTCTCCTATCACAAAGATCACCCCACTCATTAGCTCATTAGTGGCAGTTCTTGATGAATGAGAGGCACATAAACAATATAAACCGCATTGCAAGAAAATGTCGATAAGGCTTACAAATTTTTCTTGTACCTGATAAAATGCATGTATATGATCCAACACCTGAAGACATGTAAAACCGTTATTGTTGAAAAATGTCCTTGAGGAAGGGCCGATCTCGGAAAACCGGTCGACTGGGAAGAGTATGGTGA
Organism: Lathyrus sativus; assembly: GCA_963859935.3. Lineage (NCBI taxonomy): Eukaryota > Viridiplantae > Streptophyta > Magnoliopsida > Fabales > Fabaceae > Lathyrus > Lathyrus sativus. The sequence goes on from OZ012739.1 coordinate 611,621,282, forward strand.
GAAAGTGGTTCTTAAATACCAACTCAGATTTCTCACTGCAAGGCCACAAATGAGATAATTACAAGTCATTGAGTACATCAGGAAAAGAATCTTTAGGCTATAGAATCGATAACAACCTTTCTGTTAGAGGACGTGTGGAGTTCGAAAATGAAGTATCTGAATCCTTTGCATCTCCTTTTGCATCAAAAAATATTGAAGTATGATTTTCACTAGGATCTTCAGCGCTGAAAGAGTCTGTGTAAATGGAAGCAGTTGAAGTCGCCTCTGATATTGACCAGCAGATAGAGTCTAGAAGGTTGTTAGGTGTTATCGGCCGGATTGGCGTCTGACATGTCTGCAATGTAATGTTGAAATTAAATAAGCATTTATCCATATCTTTAACTTTTAGTACTAATTTAAAAAAAGGTTAACAAACTAAAGAGGGGCGGATGATCGTGCTCGAAGTTAAATGTTCCAATCTCACGACTGACCTGCATTCGACGACCACGGCGACTTCTGACACCATTTTTTGCCGAATTTACAATTTGTTGTCTTTCTTCGTAGCCAATTTCACTTTTACCGCCTTGAAGTTCATTATGGACTTTTGTCTTTACTACTTCCTGTTATTATATCAATAAAATTCATATCACAATTCCAGAAAAAGGGAGGAAGTCTAGGGATTTCCGCATAGAAAAAGAATACTTTGCTAAGACAGAAATTCAATAGAAAAAAATATGAATTCAAAAATTGTAAAGAAATGTAATGAGAAATTACCTTTCCTGAAAGGCCATTATGAACGTCTTCGAGCATCAAGCCAACTTGTCTCGCCAAATCAACAGACATGTTAACAAGCCTCTGCACTTGTTTCTCCTTGGCTGTTTTGAGAATCCACAGTGGCTGAGACATACCATATAGCAAAAAGACATCATTTTGATATAAATAAATGGTATATGCCTACTTATCAGGTTATATTAATAACATTACGTCTCTAAATGTTGCATGTCTCGAAAAGGTTAAATTACAATGTAGAAGCACTCACTGTAATGAGGTTATTAGAGTATCCGAGATATCTTTGAATGGATGTCCCTTCGGTCACTACATGACTAACATTGCAACCAACAAACCATTGTTCCACCAAACTAGCACCTTCTCTTGAGGCAGACTCGACAACCTATTGAATATGTAAAGCATATAAATGTGTCATTTAAGAACACTTGAATCATTCGCTAACCTAACTGAAACAAAGGAAACTATACTGTTACAAAATGCTAGATATTTATTATTGGTTCACATAAACTTTACCTTGCTCTGCAATTCGGATGAAATGTATGGATCAACATAGATGGAGCAACCAGACAAAGTTGAGTCCAAATTTCTGTTAGACTCTTTACCAAAGAATCTTAGAAATTCTTCAGCACGACGAGAATGTGTTGTTTCATGGATTCTCGCAGGAAGACAATTTCCAGTATTTGTATACCCTGGAAGCAGTCTAAAATCATCCAAGTACATATTATTATCTCCATATCTCTTCAGACTATAAAGTGATTCGGTCAACCTTACTGTCGAAGACAAAAAGAAAATGCATTCAGGTCCTAACAATAACAAATATCACCATAAACTGCACCAGGGGCTGTAATCACAACAAAAATATGTAGTTTGTTAAATTTAATTAGGTACTTTAAGTTCCACATACATTCAATATAAGATGAGAAAGAAAAAAACATAATAAGCTATATCAGGTAACCGTATTAAGCATGACTTCATAGCACAACAGCTAAATTACAACCACCAATAAAGATAACCAAAATAATAATAAAATTAAAAGTAAACAGAAATTTAACGAACTCAATTACCATTTTTCTTGACACTATCCACAAACCAACCCAGTGTGACAACAAAGAGATCATTTTTTGCTCCATGCTTCAGTGCATGCTCAAATTTGCATCCACCAAAGTTGTGCTAAATGTTAAAGATTTCATGATGACACTGAACCAACTAACACAAACGTACTACACAAATATCCATGCTGTGGAAAGTGGATGGAAAACAACAATCATGGTCATGATTCATGAGTGATCCACTAAGTATAAAACAATAGTATATTCATTTCATTTACACAGTATAAATAAATATAGATAAAGCAATGTTGTCAATTGCGGAACGAAGAAAATAACGGTTTGTTCAAATTCAGCTACGCTGCAGTGCTACAGGGCAGCAAGTTCACAATATTTTTACTAAATTGCGTATCACAGAAAAATAGTTATTTGTTCAAATTGCACTACGCGATAGTGCTATAGTATTGCTAGTGCTATAGTGTTGCTATAGCCACTGTTAAACAATACTATGGTACCGAAATTTCTTCTCTCCCACAAACAAGTTAAGAAAACAATTTCCAGGATTTGGCAGACTTTTTTTCCAGTGTACATGACAGTATATGAAAATCACAACTTCCTATTACAATTTACAGCATCATGCTTCTGCTATTATTATGTAGGAAAGTTTAGAATAAAAGGATATCTGAACCACCAAATGAGTACATTGCGGATGCAGATTGGGGCTATACTGGCCACCTAATCTCTCTGTGGCCTCCATGACCTGATTCCTTGCTTCTGCCAAAATACCAATTCAAAGAATAACTACATCATGGTATGATTATCTCTTATCAGTTCGATAGCTCTAAATAAATGCAACTTTTCAACCTCTAGCATATGGACATTTAGCATATCCAGCATAGCTTTAAATAAAAACATTTTTTCAACCTCAAAGCAAAACAGAAGAGGTAAAGAAAGCTAGATTTTATAAAACATAAATACTAATTACTATCAACAAAATAGATAATGCAAAGAAAAACACTCTCATTTCTCAACTCCTTCAACTTTCTCACTGTTTATCACCAATTGAAAACAAAACAAACCAAACAATATGGTTCACTATTTCAAAAAAGAAAAAGTTTGAAAGAACTTTTGTAGAGTTTAACCAATGACTTGGAAGCCAAATAAGAAAAATACAAACCGAATTCCAATTTAGCAAATAGAAAACAATGAGTAGATGAAATGAATCCACACCTTTAGATAAGCCAGTAACACATATAACAAGACCAGCAAAAGGAGCAGTTGATGACAGTTGCGGAGAAGCCGAAACAGGAGACATTTGATCCAATGGTCGAAGACCTCTGACTGAAGTAAATGAAGATGAAAACAACCTCGAGCACCCTTTACCACTCACAATTTCAACTCTACCCTCACCACCCATAACTGCCACAACTAAAACAGTGAACAATATTTTACTAAGCAACAATACTTTTAAAACAAAATTATTTGTTCATCACCAACCAAGCAGTTAAATATCCAAAAAACACATATACATAAAAGAATTCCTCATTGACAAAAAACCGGTTTTTGATATTTCATAAATGAGTAATGAGAATATACGATGAATAAAAACAAATGAACCCAAGTCACAGTTGTGAAAATTGAGATGAATGAAAGGGGAAAAGGGGTAATAGAATTGCAGACAAAAAATGGATTTTGAAGATGAAAAAATTGTGGAATTGTTTTGTTTTGTAGTGTACAGAAGAGGACGATAAGAAAAGGGAATTTTTTTGAATATAGTGCTATGTGGTCAGACGAAGAGTCACAATCAGGGTTTTCAATTTTTCTTTTTCTGTGTGTAATGTACGCCAAAGAAAGTGTGTGATTCCATTTTGGTACTAATTGATTTTAAAAATAAAAAACTGCTTTTAGAAAATTGGAAGTGCATGTGATGTGTGAGAAGAAAGAGGTTTTAGAGAGAAAAAACAAAGTGAGTCAAAGTTAATGAGTAATAACGGGAACCACGCTGGTTAACCTAATTGAAGTTGAAATGTAACGGAAAGTGGCAGAGAGAGAGAGAGAGAGAGAGTGAAAAGTTGGGAAATTGGGGATTCTTAAAGTGAGCGCAAAGGGGAATGCGTGATTTGGATTGGGAGAGAATGAGAGTGAACGGAGGTTACCTGAGGGGTGGTGGGGGTTCAGCCATGACGGTGTCGCTCTGGATCATACTCGTCGGAGATGGTTATTCTGAGAAAAACAGAGGCACGGCGTAGCTTAATTTCAAATTGAATCAATCCTATTGACATTTTTATATTTCAAATATTTATTTATTTTTAGTCACAATCATATATTTTTGCCAAATTACCTTGTAAATTTTAAATTATTTATATAATTTAACATTTTAAAATATTTTAATTTATATATATATATATATATATATATATATATATATATATATATATATATATATATATATATATATATATATATATATATATATATATATATATATATATATATATATATATATATATATATATATATATATATATATATATAATATTTTTTATACCCACAATATTTTTCTTAAACTTTGTTTTTATATTATTTTAATATTTTATTTAATTTTACCTATACTAGTGTTTATTTATAGGATTAATGTAAGTTTTTCATATCTTAACTTTAATGTGATGTTCACTTTAGACTCCTTAATTTTTAAAAATTTGGATTTAAACAAGTGTCATCAAATTAATTATTTAGTGTCGTCTTTTTTACTTTTGTGTTGTTCATTTTTCCTAACTCACAATTATATTATCTTTTATTTGTTTGGTTAAAATAAAATGTATGAACATTATATTTGTATTTTATTATATTTGGGTGGAAAAAAATTAATGTGATAAAATTTTATTGTTAAATTAAGAGCGAATTATATAAATATTATGTGATAATAATTTGTATGTCTTTAAAAAAAATTAAAAATATTTTTTTCCAAAAAATAATTTATGTGTCAAAAAAATAAAATAATTTAAAGAATATATATTCATGTATTCTAGAATAATCATATATAATTTAAATGGAGGGAATGGAGGTGAGAGATTTTTAGTTTAAAAGAGGAGAGGGGGAGGGAAGGGAAGAAAAAGATTTTAATTAAAAATATGTTTGATTCAAAAGGGGAGGAGATAAATTTTATTAATAATTAAAATTTGTATCCTTGCAATCTTACATATATATTTTTTTTTGTAATAAAATTTGTAATATTGAGTGACAAAAAAATTATTTATTTAGCACCTAACGTTAAGAAATTGAGTGCACTTGATTTGGATTATAACTCTGTAACAAAACAAATATATTTAAATAACTTATTATTAAATATTAATGGTTCAAAATGTTTAATAAAATGAATAAACCAAAATAAATAAAATGAATGGTTTAAAAATTGATATAAAAAAATATGATAGGATATAGAACAAAAAAAACAAATATAACTAAACATAATTTTTTTTTCCAAAAAAAATGCAATAATTATGATTTATTTTAGGTGCAAAAACTATAAAACAATTTGAAGGTGCAGAAGAGTGATAATAAACTGATGGAAGCAATCGAGATAATCACACAGAAGAGAAACAGTAACCCGACAGAAAATGAATAATTTTGAAATATCAAAATTAATATGAGGATATTATAGTAAATATAATAATATTTTAAATATCAAAATCCATATTCTCTCCCCTCCAGATTCTCCAATTCGGAGAGAAACAAAAAGTTTATTTTGGAGAGATTTTTCTCTCCTTCCTTCCCTTGTCATCCCCTCATTAAATTTGAACCAAACATATTTAATTAGAAATTTACACTCTCCTCCCCTCCATATACCTCGAACCAAACACACCCTAACAGACCCTTATTATTAAACTATTTATCAGGTATGTTGCAGTCTCAACAACTTATGTCCAAAACACCTTTTTTTAATTTCGTACAAACCAACATGCACCTCGCCCTTTCCAGAATGGTTAGACTAAACCTTCCATCCAAACCATTTTTTGGGGAGTACCTATAGTAGTTTTGTACCTTGCAATATCAGACGCAGCACAATAGATGTCGAAAGCCTCATTGCAAAATTCAAGACCATTGTCGGTCCTCAACCTCTTGATTTTCCTTCCAGTTTGGTTTTCGACAAGGTCTTCCAACTTTTGTAAATTTTCAAAAGTTTCATCTTTAGTCTTCTGGATGAATACCCATAGCTTTCTGGGATAATCATCAACTATGGATAGGAAATACTTTGCATCTGAGTGTGAAGGACTCCTTGCAGACCTCCAAAGAGTTCCATGTGTTCTTTGTTTATCTTTGTTAAATTTCACCCTACTTGATTTACCAAATACACAAGGTTCACAAAACTCCAGTTATTTAATAGATTTTGTTTCGACAATTTAATCAGGTCTTTTTCACTGACATGGTCAAGTCTCTTGTCTCACAGTTCGGTCTTCGACACAGGTTTTGTGGATGCCACATTTGTTAAACCACTTACAACCTCAGTCTCAAGGGTAAACAAGACTTGTTTCTTGACTCCTCTCAAGACTACCTTTGACTCCTTCATTACCCTTAGGATACTTTATTCTCCTTTGAAAACATATCCTTTCTTGTCGGATTCACCAAGAGAAATCAAATTCCTCTTAAGATCATGTACATACCTAACATTAGTCAGTAGCCTTATTGACTCATCACGGAGCATGAATGTAACATATCTAATTTCTACAATCTTGTAAACTTTGTTGTTTCCCAACAAAACTGATCTACCATCTTGGTCACATAATTCCTCAAACATGTCTTTGTTTGGAGTCATGTGTCAAATACAACTTGAATCTATAATCCGCTCCTTGCTAGAGTCCTTGCTTGAAACAACAAGAACATCATATGATTCATAACCATCTTGCACAATAGTTGTTGTTCCGGACTGGTTCAATGGCTAGACATGGCCCAATCCACTTCTACTCCCAAAGCGGCCCAGTTGCCTAAGTCCAACCACTTCGGGGGAGAATTTACCTTTCTGCCCCACCAACGGGAGAGGCTGGTCAATTTACCTTGGTCACAGCACTCCTCCCCGTCAGTCTCTGTCCGTCACGCGCGGTTTCACCATCCAGAAACAGTTAAAACACTTGTGCTCGTAACTACGCTTCTGCCTGTGCCAACGGCTAGTTATGGGCACGTTTGCCCGTCTCAATGGCTAGTTCTGGCAGTTACCTATTCTTCGAGAAACGGTTATCTCGCCCCAAAAATCGGGATCAATGGCCAAGCGCTAGGGGCACTATAAAAACCTATAACTTAAGAGGGTCACGTATCCAATATTCACCCTGAAACACTCATATTATGTACTTGCTCTCTCTCTTGCTCGTTTTCTTACTTTAGCATCGAAGTGCCTTGTAGGTACACACTCACATCCTCTTTCACACCAAGCATCATAGATGCTTGTCTTTAGCCCACCTCGGATTCTGATCAACTGGTAAGATTAGTTGCATTACCATTATTCTTTCCACCATAATTATTCAGTCAATCAGAGCACACATTTCTTATATGACCCTCCTTCTTACAATGATAACACCTAATTGTAGGATTATTACTACCATAAGAATTATGTAGAACCTTACCTTTCTTCTTCTCAAATCTACCATCTTTCTTCAAGAACTTTCAATTGACGGACAATCCTTCACCAACAGAAGATGATTTATGTTCCTTTCTTTCATTCAGGTCCTTATAGTACAAGGTTGATTGAACTTCTTCAAATGTCAACGAATCTCTTCCATATAAGAAAGTTTCTTTGAAATAAGCATGAGACTAAGGTAATGCATATAATGGCAGCGATGCTTGATCTTCATCATCAATCTTGACCTCGATATTTTCAAGAGTCGACTTGTTGAACATGTCCAACTGCTCAGACAAGACTTTGTCTTAAGTCATCTTGAATGAATACAAAGTTTGCTTCAGATAGAGACAATTAACTAACGATTTTGTCATGTACAAACTTTCGAGTTTTGTCCATACACCAATTACAGTTTTCTCCTTTGAAATCTGCTGGAGAACCTTATCACCAAGGCTCAATATGATGGCACTATGGGATTTTTCGATCATCGTCTTCTTCTCCTTCTCCATTAGAGTAACGTCTATCTTAACGGATCCTTTCAACACTTCTAACAAACCTTATTGAACTAGTAGGACTTGTATCTTCAAGCCCCATAAATCAAAATCATTCACACTGGTAAAATTTTCATTCTCATAGTTTGTTGACAGCATCTTCTCTTCCACGCTCACTACACCAGTTTGTTGTGAATCGATGTCATCAAGAGCAAATCAAAATGTGAGAAATATTGAGTTTCTTAAACAAACACAAACAAGGGTTTTACTATATTAGATTTTATGAAAGAGATAGATGAAGGAAGAAAAATAATCATGATTGATTATAATTGTTTTATTATTCACTTTCTCTATTAGGATTCAAAAATTATAAGTGAATATCAACAACCGAAACTCTCTCTCAACGACTTGAGAGAATTAATCTATTTATACATTACTAAGCTAACTTAAGCTTCTAGTCGTTTTGACATTTTCACACGTATTAAAATATAATTATTTTTATATGAAAAATAGAAATTATAAAAAAAGATTATAAAATTATTCTTCATTAATTATATAAAAAAGTTAAATTTAAAAAATCGATAAAAGAAAGAATAACACATGTTTAATGATATATTAGTAATAATAACATTATTTATTTATTAGTATTATAAGATGGCTTATTATTTAATATAAATCATTTTTCCAACTATTTATAATTTTAAAAAGGCAAAAATAATATTTGGGTATTTTAAGTTATTTTATTATAACAAATCAGTCTTTTATGTTTTTTTTTTTGCTACAATTACAATTTAGTCATTTATGTTAACTAATGTGTTCACATTTGATTTTTTCACAAACTCCGTTCAAAAAATGCTTATGTGTCACAAATGATATTGATGTGTCATTTAAAAAGATGATGAATAACATGTTGAATATGCTAGTCTATGTCATACTGTTGTTAGTTTTGATTTTTGTAATGTTGATGTGTATTTTGGTTCGGAAGTAATAATCATTGTTAATTTTGATGTTAGTGCCGTAAAACATGACTTTTGGTACCTTCATTGATACCTTCACATAACACTTGCTATAATTTTATCTCAATAAAATCGTAATTTGTATCACAGACAAAACTTAAAGCACTTTATTATTATAATTTAAAAATAAATAGGATTTATTTGTAGAAAAAAAAACATAAATAACTGATTTATTAAAAAAAACTTAAAAGACCCAGCTATATTTTTGCCTTTAAATTTATTTTTCCCTTTGTAAAGTTTAAATTTCAAATGCCACTTTTGGACGCCATTATTTGAGAGGCATAATTGAGAAACATCATTGCACCTTGAATTTCTTATTCTAGTCATTTCAAGACATTGATTAATAAATTGACAGCACGAATAAATTATTCTGCAATTTTTTATAAAAAAAACCTAGTGGAAATTAAAATTGACAACTTCAGGGGTGAATTAAAGTTGCGTAAATTAAAATGTAGAGATTAAAATTGCAAAAGTAATGGTTGTGGACGATAATTGCATATGCGTCTACATTGCATATTCTATTTTTTTACTCATTAAAAAAAGAATAAGAAGATTGATGATTTAATTTTGGTTCATATAAATTTCTCTTTTTTTTTCAAGAAAGAATGATATTTATAAGGAATGAGCAACAAAAATATAAATTATATTTAAATAAAATTATACTAACATACCCGTACTATAATATTTTTTTAAATGTCATACTCCATACCGTATCCGTACCAAATACTTGATACGTATTCATATCGAGAATTAAATACGTACCGGTACCTATACAACGCGGACAACCAATAAAAGGTACACCAAACACCCAGTAAATTCATCATATAGTCTAAATAAATTTTAAAAAAATTAAATTTATTTATAATAGTGAAAAAATATACTTTTCTATATTTAAATTTTAGTTCTCCGTGTCTAGCTCTTTTAGTTTATAGAAAAAACTAAGCCGTTGTTATTTTAGTCTGTTTAAGTCGGTAAATTTATTAAGAAAAGAATTATTATTGAAGTTAGAACTATTCTATTGAAATTAATTGATATATTCACTATAAAGTAGTTAATCGCAATTGTCAAGTCTTAAATTATGTTTGATTTTTTTAACTCTAAATATTATTTATAAATTGTTGTGAATGACTCAATGTAAAAAATAAGTATGCCATAAAAATTAATCTCTCATCTTATCAGTCTGAAATTTAATTTATAATATTTTTCAAAAATATTTAGGGTTTAAAGGCAGTGTATTGGCACTGTAAGACAGTTTTACATATGCAATTAATCAAAATATCTATAATTGTCATGTAATATCAGTATTTTTAAATAAAAATATATTTTTTTCTGATGCATGATAGTGATTGGTTGGCAGTATAAAATATTTTAAGTTGTGAGTGCATTTCCTTTTTTCTTGTATATTTATATAAATTCAAATTTAAAAAAATAATGTAATTAGAGATAGAGAAAAGAGAATATACATTGACAGTGTAAAATAATTTTACTCCGTCAACCAATGAAAGACGTATATTCTGTCACATCACACTTTTATTTTTAAAATACTATTATAATTTGGTAGTTTAAAATATTTTAATTGAATATCTGTGTACTATTTTTTTACACCGACGGTGCATTACCTTTAAATTCTTAGAGATAAGGTGAAGGATAAAATTCAATGTGAAAAATAATGCAACATGAATAGATATATATTTGTTGTGACAAACTAATTAGCAAATTCTTGATTGAGAAAACATAGTTTTTTTTGTTGAATAATGAAACGGTGAATATATATATATATATATATATATATATATATATATATATATATATATATATATATATATATATATATATATATAGAGAGAGAGAGAGAGAGAGAGAGAGAGAGAGAGAGAGAGAGAGAGAGAGAGAGAGAGAGAGAGAGAGAGAGAGAGAGAGAGAGAGAGAGAGAGAGAGAGAGAGAGAGAGAGAGAGAGAGAGAGAGAGAGAGAGAGAGAGAGAGAGAGAGAGAGAGAGAATAGGATTTTAGGCAAACCATTTTCTATTCACTTTCTCATTTAGGGTTTATAAATGATTACAAATGAATAACACAATTGACCTCTCTCAACAACCGGAGAGATATAGCATATTTATAGACTAACTAATTAACTTACATTACAAGCTAACTAAACAATTAGATTCTTAATCACAAGGCCCAATTCGACATAACATTTCGACAATACATATTAGAACTGACTTTAACTACAAATGTAACACATAGACATCAACATGCGAACCATATTTCGACAATACATATTAGAACTAAGGCTTTGTCGCAGTCACAACAGGCTTTGAATTCGACATATCAAACTTGTCGAGAACCTTCTGTAGGTATGTCTCTTGAGATAAGCATAACTTTGACTACTTTTTATCTCTCTAGATATCAATCCTAAGAATCCTTGTGGCAACTCCCAGATCCTTCATTTCGAACTTCTTACTGAGTTCCGCCTTCACATTCATTACATCGTCGACATTGTTGCTAGCTATGAGGATGTCATTCACATAAAGCAACAAAATAACAAGTGATTTTTCAGGTCAAAATTTAAAGTAAACACAATGATCGAACTGACTCATAGTGAAACCAATATGTGCCATGAACTTGTCGAATCTCCTGTTCCACTGTCGAGGAGATTGTTTCAGGCCATACAAATACTTATTCAGCTTGCACACATAATCTTCCTTATCCTTTTATGCATACCCTTCAGGTCACTGCATCAGGATCGTTTCATCTAGATCACCATATAAGAAGGTTGTCTTAACATCCATTTGTTCAAGTTCCAGGTCGAACTTCGCCACCGTGGCTAACAACATCCTAATGGATCTATGTTTTACAACAGGTGAGAACACATCATTGAAGTCGACGTTTTCTTTCTGACTGAACCCCTTAGCAAACAACATTGCCTTAATTCTTTCCAACAACATTGATCCGTCATCTTGATCACATAACTCTTCAAACACATTCTTGCTTGGAGTCATATGTCAAGTACATCATGAATCAATAATCCACTCTTTGCAAGAGTTACTGGTCGTCACCACAAGGACATCAGATGATTCGTAATCATCTTGCACAATAGTTGCATTGCCATTGTCCTTACCTCCATGATTATTCAAGCGTTCAGGACACATCTTTCTTGTGTGACCCTCCTTCTTATATTCATAACACTTAATACCAGAAATATCACTACCATAAGACTTCTCTTGAGTTTTACCTTTCTTTTTCTCAAACTTATCATCTCTCTTTGAGGATTTCCCCTTCATGGACAACCCTTCGCCAACTGATGATGATGGTTTCTGCTCCTTTCTTTCGTTCAAATCCTTCAAATACAAGGCTGCTTAAACTTCTTCAAAGGTCAGCGACTCTCTTGCATACAAGAGGGTTTCTTTGAAGTGAGCATGCGACTTAGGTAAAGAACACGACAATAACAACGCTTGATCTTTGACACTGATGGTAACATCAATATTTTCAAGATCAAGAATCAGCTTGTTGAATGTATCTAGCTGCTTTGTCAACGCTTTGTCTTCATTCATTTTGAATGAATATAAAACTTGCTTCAAGTATAAACGATTCACCAAGGACTTTGTCATATACAATCCTTCGAGTTTCAGTCAAGCACCAGTTGTCGTTGTCTCCTTCGAAACCTGCCTGAGAACCTTATCACCAAGACTCAAAACAATTGCATTGTGAGCTTTCTCGATCATCGTCGTTTTATCCTTCTCCGTCAATGCAGCATCCATGACATCTTCTCCCTTTAACGCTTCTAGAAAACCATGTTGAACTAGAAGGGTTCGCATCTTCAAACGCCATAAACCAAAATCATTAACACCGGTGAACTTCTCAATTTCAAACTTTGTTGACGGCATCTTCTTCACGCTCACCGCACCAGTTTGTTGTGACAAACGATACCAATTAACAAGTTCTTGATTGAGAAAACGAGATTTCTTGATTGAACAATGAAACGGTTAGAACAGAGAGAGAGAGAGAGAGAGAGAGAGAGAGAGAGAGAGAGAGAGAGAGAGAGAGAGAGAGAGAGAGAGAGAGAGAGAGAGAGAGAGAGAGAGAGAGAGAGAAGGAGAAGGAGAAGGAGAACAGGATTTTGGGCAAACTATTTTCTATTCACTTTCTCATTTATGATTTACAAATGAATAACACAATTGGCATCTGTCAACAACATGAGAGATCTAGCCTATTTATAAACTACCTAGCTAACTTACATTACAAGTTAACTAAACAATTGGATCCTTAATCACAAAGCTCAATTCGACATAACATTTCGACAATACATATTAGAAGTGACTTCAACTATAATATATAACACATTGATATCAGCATGCGAACTGTAACACCCCTCTAATCCCTGTAATTAATTAAAATAATCAGAGTAAAATTAACATGCATTCAACCAAGGGTGTCACACTTCAAACTTTCAAACACCTGTCATGCTCATCAACACTTCAATGAATAATCATGTTTTACAATTTCAATTAGCATGTAGCAGCGGATTCATTTATCCAATGATTTTTCATAAAAGAAATATTTGTTTTCATCACATAAATCAACAAGGCTCGGGCACTAAGGCCAACTTCTTATTATTTTAATAAACAAGAAAACATAGTATATTTCTAAAACATAAACCAAGCGATCCCAGTGTTACACGACCAGAGCATGACTCGACCCAACATAATAAAAATACTAAACAGCTGCACCAACAGCGACTTCGCAACAACGAACAGCTCTACCCTTATACCTGCACGATGTCATGTAGGACATCATTCCAGCAGAAGGGTGAGAAATATTACCATAATAATCAATGCATATAATTATGTATATAAGCAATCATAAAATACATATATGCCACATTTCTCACCACATTTCATATTCAATTCACACATACCTCTCAATTACCTCATCATATAAACTAACATGGTTGATCATCAAGCATATTATCATGCACATAGCATACTTTCATACAACACTCACACACTCACCACTCTTAAATCAACATATCATGTATATATGCACACTTCTCCTAACAATCACATATTCATCATTTTCAATTACACAAGTCATATACATATACGTAAGCATAACTTAAATCAACAATTCTATCCATGCCATATGGCTCACGTAAAGCCCATCAATTCTACCAATTCACTATTACACATTCACATTTCTCAATTACACAAGTAATGCACATACGCATATTCCACAATTCTCACCACTATTCACCCTCTTAGTCATATATATTTACCACACATATATAGACAACATGAATATTCACAAAGCATTCCCACATCATGCATACACTCACATTTCCACAATCTTATCATTCACACATAAGCATCTCTTCATGTATATGTCATATATCAATGTGACTCAACAACTCAATGCAACTCATGCAATGCGGTACCGACTCTCGTTATCATTTTTCGGTTTTTACATTAAACCGGGTCCACTCTTCTAGACCGATAACCCGTTATCATTTTTCGGTTTTTACATTAAACCAGGTCCACTCTTCTAGACCGATAACAACAAAGGCCCGTCCTCTAAGCCTTCAAACCCACTCTTCTAGGTTTGGGACAAGTCACTAGTCTCCACGAAACTAGCAAGCATTGCCTCTTGACTAAATGATGCATATGCAATCGAAAATTAAATGCACTTAAGACCGACATCTTAATCTCATGCATTCCAATAATTCATCTCTTCAAGAATTATATCATGATTGCACACACAACATATTCACATAACATTCATCAATGTATTCATAATTCAACACTATCACCATATTATCACACAATGCACACATATCCACGATATGTTCTCATGCATTCTTCACATTTATCAAACAATGCACACATATCCACAATATGTTCTCATGCATTATTCACATTTAATCACATACATACAATATGCATTTAAAACATCTATCAAGCAATGCACACATATCCAAGACATATTCTCATGCATTCTATTCATACAACCGCATACAAACAATATGCATTCACAATTCAATAAAAATAATATACACATCTCAAAACCTAGGATTCACGCCATACGGCTATCCATAACACATATATAACAGCATATAACTTTTCATTCCATTAAGAATCGAACCCGATCGAACCACAACACAACATGGAATGAAATCACAGAAAAACAAAATGTTGTCATGTTTGCTACTGCCTCGCCTAGCGAGCAGCTAGCGAACCTTCGCTACATGTTCGCCTAGCGAACTGCTAGCGAACCCAAACAGATGCTACAGACCTCACTCGCTACCTTGTTCGCCACAGCGAACCCCCAACGAACCATTCGCTACCCCGTTCGCTACCCAACGAAGGAACCACTCACATTCTGTTTCCACTCGCCACTAGCTCGCTAGGCGAGGACCCAGCGAGCGTTCGCGACCAGCTCGCCTAGCGAACAACTAGAGAACGTCTGCGAACCAGAATTTTCCCACTGTTCAGAAATTCCAACTCTCTCCAAAATCGACCGATTCTCATTCAATCAGTTTCCATAACCTTAATATAACCATACCCGACTAAACTATACTACTTATTCTCAATTTTAACCGTTAAACTTCGATTTACACCGATTAAATCCATTTTGCCCTAAAATGAAAAATGATGGAAAACTCACAACAACCCAATCCAATCATACATAATCATACACATTGCTAAGATAATAATGTTTCTCACCCTTACCTTGATTAAATCGAAGCTTTGGATCGGATCTTGATGATTTTCCAAGTTTTCCTCTTATCTTCCTCTTTCTCTTCTCTTCCACTTTCTTTCTCTTATGTTTTTCTATCCATCTATTTTCCTTCCACTTATCCTTATATACCTTCCATTATTTTCTTTCCATCACATTTCCCTTCTCTCAAAATATCTACTAATCAATTTCTCATAAAATATCCACTTGACCCTTTATTCACCAAAATATCTCATCTTATCATTAATTGGATAGTATCTAGTAATCCCACATTATTCTACCAAATAGAATAAATCAGTTAAATCCAATAACTCACATAGATCAAATAAATCCAATTAATTAGTACAATTAATCCACTATTTTGAAAATTGGGTTGTTACACGAACCATCTTCGACTTCATACTTATCTTCTATCGAAACCTGAAAATTATCTATGTCGAGAACATTAGAGTTCGATCTAATAATCTCACAATATTTATAAGTAGAGGGTTAATAAGTTTACTTAAACATTAAAAGTCAACTTCATATGTATGTGTATAGTAAACAAAGGAATCAATTAAATCTATAACAATATATAAAGGCAATAGATTGTTTTGGTGTAGCTTTTTTTCTCCAAATTTACCCTTTTCAATTTTTATTTTAAATTATTATTTTTTTTCTCACAACGGCGGTTACACAAAGGTTTATTAACCGCCAACAGTTTATTATTTTTCATATCATTATATTTAATTATTTTATAAATAATTTATAATTAAATTAAAATTAAATAATTTATCTAGGGAACATGGAATTTTAGACTGACTTATTTTTATTTCTATTTTATCCTTTAAAATTTAATTTTAGTTAATATTAAAAACAAAATCTATAACAATATATAAAGGCAATAGATTGTTTTGGTGTAGATTTTTTTTTCCAAATTTACCCTTTTCAATTTTTATTTTAAATTTTTATTTTTTTTCTCACAACGGCGGTTACACAAAGGTTTATTAACCGCCAACAGTTTATTATTTTTCATATCATTATCTTTAATTATTTTATAAATAGTTTATAATTAAATTAAAATTAAATAATTTATCTAGGGAACATGGAATTTTAGATTGACTTATTTTTATTTCTATTTTATCCTTTAAAATTTAATTTTAGTTAATCTTAAAAACAAAAATACAAATAAAAAAATAAAGTTTTTATTAAATGATGGTAGTTATTTTGAATTGTGGTAACTCCATAACTCATAGAGTTGGTTTTTTATTTTTATTTTTATATATAAACCTCTCAAGATGTGATGCATAACATAAATACAAATTTATAGAGTAAAAAAAACATGTTCGTTTAATGTTTCATCAAATGATTCTTCATAATTTATGGTTTGTGGGTGGTTAATAATTTGTTTCTTTTTCATTGTTTATTAGAAGTCTTATGGAAGTTCTAATGTTTGCTTGTGTGTTATTTTTGTATTCGAGAGCAACATCAAGATTGAAACTAATTCATGCTTATATTTCGGGACTTATTACACTAGCATTTCATCATCAAAAGAGGTAATTTTGAATTTTAAAGATAACTATTTCAAATAGCATAGTTTTTTTTCCTATTATATGTTTTAGGAACAATAAAGAGAAAGAAATAAATTTTCCTATTAATTATTTATTAGGAGAGATTTTCATTAAAATTCAAAGGAATCTAAATTTAAATTTGCCTATTAATTTAAATGAATGGAATATTAATATCATTAGATCATCCATGTAGGCTGCTTAATTCATTAATCATCATTAATTTTTCTAAATATCATTAATTTTTTACAGTTGCTATTTCAATTTACAATTCCAACCCAAATTAAAATAGATAGTTCTCTTCTTTTCCATTTAATTTTTAATAGGGGAAGAAAGTGTCATAGTGAATTGATTAGTGGTTATATAAAAGATTTTTTTTTAAGTGGAAATGAATCTCTATGAATGTAGAAGACCATATTTTTGAAAAATAAATACAAAACGAAAAAAAAAGTATGTGTGATGAATGAGAGAAGTTATTAGTGTAAGAGAAAGAAAATGGAAAAAAAACTAAGAGGGTGCGTGACTTTAAATTTGACTATAGACATTTTGATTGGTCGTATGTGTAAAATTGTCTCACACTGACAGTGTAATACTTTTAAACTTTAAAATACTGTGTGATTAGTAACTTCAGTAGGATTTGAAAGATAACTTCCATATCTTTTATTGTCGTGAAAGAGAAGAAAATTATAGAATGCATATTTTTATGATGAAGACATTCTTTAAGACTGCCACACAAATGAGAACTCTCATGTATTATACTATTTATTTTTAAGAGCTATACAAATTGTTACTTTGTTTGCCTCGAAAAAAGAATTGGTATTATAGAAATTTGTTAACATTTTTTTAGATAAGTTGCAAGATGTTGTGTTTAAGCGTACAAACGGGTATGCCCGTTTAAATGCTATATAAATAATTTAATCTAAGATCAAAATTAAATTAAAAAATATGTTTATATTTTAACACGTGTGTATACTAAAAAGGTGAACAAACAAATTTCTTTGTTTTAAATATAAATTGTATTTAATATTTGTCGGTAATTGATAAATATATATCTATGTTTATGTATTAGTGTAATAATAGTTAATATTAAACTGATAATTTTCACATGCACATACTGTAACAACAAATGTCAAAATAAGTATTTATTATATCAATATATATTATTTCAAAAATAATATGAAATTGGATTTAAAAAAAGTTTCATATAAATAATCTATACTAAAATCAATATAAATAGTTAATATTAAAATCAAACTTATAAAAAAATATGTTAGCCAATATTTTTACTTTAGCGCAATAAAAAAAGCGGACAAACGGGTATATCCGTGCCCATTTGGACGCTAGTTAACAATAATGTGAACATATGTTAATGCTTTTTAAATTGGTATCTCAAAAGTCACAAGCTATTTTTGTAATCTAGCCAAATTGGTGAGTATATGTATAATAATATTCGAATTGTAATGCACGAAATCCTTTTTGCACGCAGATATGTCTTTGTCAAGCAATGAAAACCAGAGTTCAATAAAGGCCAAAATGAGGTAATGACATGACAGGACCACCCTCAACAGTAATAGAAAAAAAAAAGCATTTCTCTAATGAGCTGTGTGCTTGTGACTTCTCACGGATACCAATCCCTTTCCAAACCCAACTCTTATCTCTTTGCTTCCATTAACATTTCTCTATTCAAATTGTCTTTTTAGTGTGTAATAAAATGAAATGACATAGCAAAAATTAGATAACAGGCCTAAAAGTTAGAGTTCAATCAACAATGTTGTTTAAATAATTTATAAAAAAAAACTTTACAACTAATTCAATTAGAAAACGAAAACATTATTTTTGAAACTTAATAACTTCAAATTGAAGCATCAAATGGAATTCTTAATTGCTCTAATCTGTTTTTGATTTCATCAGTTTCTCAAATGGAAACATCAAAATGGAACTCTAAAACGTTACCTTTATTTGCTTTGTTGGGTGGTTCAAACCATTCATTTGCTTTATTGGTTCGTTCAAATTATTCATCTCATTTTGAGTGAGTGGCATCATTTTAGGTTCATAGTTGATATATAATTTGATCTAATTTATTCTAATAAAATTGATTTATAAAATGATAAATGTCATCTATAATCTATATACAATATATAAAGAGAATATTTTGTTTTGATGTGGCTTATTTTTCTACCATTTTTACCCTTACTTTATTATATAATTTACTTAATAATTTCTTATTATTAACTTCCACATATTATATTTTTTAAAAATTTTATTTAAACAAAAAGTATCGTTTATATTTTCATTCATGCGCATTAAAAAAAACAGACAGACGGCTAGACGCTAGTTATATATAAAGAGGATATAAGTTTTTGGAGTGACCTATTTTTATTCCAAAATTACCCTTTATCTTTTTTATAAATAACTTGAGTGGTTGATAACATTTGTTGGTTACCAATTGAATAACTAACTTCCATCTTTCACAAAATAAACTTACATCTATAACTTCCAATAACCATTTATTGTGACACAAGTTAAGAAACATTTTCTATTTCTTTTACTAAATTTCATCTCTTTCTCAATCAACATACTATTTTTTAAAAACTTTTTTCCATTCTATAATTTTTTCATTTATTCAATTTTAATTAATGATCTTTTTATTTTTGAAGAGGAAATGAAGCTTATTTCCAATCAAGACCACATTCACCTCGGACGAAGAAAACATTCTCGTTACGGCTGAAATTCACAAACATATAAAAAACGATACTCCGTGGCAGAAGTCATATGTGCTACCATTAATTTTAACATACCATAATATGACTATGATAAGTTAAGTTCTTTGATTTTGACAGTCCAATGTATTACGTTTATATTTGAAACTTGAGCAGATGCATATAAATGCATATTTGAAACTTTTGATCTGAGAACAATTAGATACTTCTTGCAAAAATAAAATCAAAGTGCTGACTTAAAAATACTCTTAAAAATAATAAAATTGAAAATCATATGTAATATTCATTCAATTATAGAGCAGTTATTTGGATTATTTAAAAAATTAATAATTATATTTAGTTAAGTTATAATGGATTATCCTATGCAAATTTATAAGTCTTTAATGAAGAATTTTTTTTTTTAAAAATACAGTCATTCATAGTGACAGTGAGATTTTCTTTTACCTATTCTATAGTCTCTTTTATTCCATTTATATTTTGCTTATGTTGTTTTTAATAATAAAACTACTCTTAAGTTGAAATAGAATAAGTGTTTATATTTTTCAAACCGTGTTATGCATAACAAAATTTGCTTTTGGTAAAAATTATAAAGTTTGAATAAGATAAATTTGAAAATATTTCTCACTTTCCATTTTCTAACTATCATCTAACTTGAATTAATATATGTTCAATTTTGTATCACAATGTTTTTTCTTGCAATTACAAATATTACATTCTTTTTTTCAAATCTATGTTAACACTTAGTTGTAAATATGATACTCTAAATATAAATATTCTTTTTATTTGTTATTGGATCAAACTCTTTTATTTGTTTAGTTTTTCTTTTCTGACTGTAAATATTAAATATATAATTTTTAATGAGTTTGGTGAAAGTATATGCATGCTTATATTTTAAACATTTTGGTGTAGCTTTGTATTTGATGGGGTGTTGGAAAATAATTTATTTCCCAATTTAATTGTTTTTATTTATTGTCATTTATTTTTTTTTATTCTCCATTAAGGAGAGAATTAAATGTATTCATTATATTTTCATTATATAAATGTCTGAGGAATAAAATTACAATAACTTTGACCTATTTCTTATAATATAGTTTATTGCTGGTTGTGGGAATGTTTTTGCATAACAAATACATTAACAAATATATCAAACTCTTTTATTTGTTTAGTTTTTCTTTTCTTACGGTAAATATTAAATATATAATTTTTAATGAGTTTGGTGAAAGTATATGCATGCTTATATTTTAAATATGCTTATATTCATTCAATTACAGAGCAGTTATTTGAATTATTTAAAAAAATTAATAATTATATTTAGTTAAGTTGTAATGGATTATCCTATGCAAATTTATAAGTTTTTAATAAAGAATTTTTTTTTTTTTAAAATACAATCATTCATAGTGACAGTGAGATTTTCTTTTACATATTCTATAGTCTCTTTTATTCTATTTATATTTTGGTTATATTTTTTTTAATAATAAAAATACTTTTAAGTTGAAATAGAATAAGTGTTTATATTTTTCAAACCGTGTTATTCATAACAAAATTTGCTTTTGGTAAAAATCATAAAGCTTGAATAAGATGAATTTGAGAGTATTTCCCACTTTCCATTTTCTAAACATGATCTAACTTGAATTAATATATGTCCGCTTTTGTATCACAATATTTTTTCTTTCAATTACAAATATTACATTCTTTTTTTCAAATCTATGTTAGCTTTTTTATTCTTGACAATAAAGGTTAACACTTAGTTGTAAATATAATACTCTAAATATGAATATTCTTTTTATTTGCTACTGAATCAAACTCTTTTATTTGTTTAGTTTTTCTCTTCTGACGGTAAATATTAAATATATAATTTTTAACGAGTTTGGTGAAAGTATATGCATGCTTATATTTTAAACATTTTGGTGTAACTTTGTATTTGATGGGTGTTGGAAAATATTACAACTTGAATTCAGCATTTCAGTTCAGATTAATTGTATAAACTTGAAAAATATATTAACAGTGAATTCAGTGTTAAAATATATTATATAATCTATTATACTCATCAAATATACTCATGTAAATATATATGTTAGCAAAAAATATGGTTTAAAATTAAATATATATGATAAGGTTGAGAATAAACTCTTGCTTGAGATTTAAGAATCACACTCTTCTTCTTGAGATCTAACCAAGATACCTTGATCCCCTGTCTAGAATCAATGCAATGCACAAATGAAAATGCAAATGATATGATACATAAGTCAATAGATTAAGAAAAAGGTGATGCAAATTTTGGGGTGTTACTGATTGTTTATTCAATCTATATATGTTGTGTGTATGAGAATATTATAAAAGAAATGTTGACGATTTAGTGGTTATGGCTTTGTGTTAAAATCAGGATGATAAATGTATATATACTCACTAAAGTATTTTTAGTATATATATATTTATCATCCTGATTTTAAGATTGCTTGAGGATATTTAAAAACATTATTTTTAATTAATCTTAAGTATGATAAAAACTTCATACAATATATACACACGTTTATTTTCCTATGTTGTGCGCATTAAAAAAAAGCTGATAGACGGGCACGGGAGTGCCCGTCTGAACGCTAGTTCTATATAAATCTTTTATAGATTCTATCTTTAATTACATAGAATTTGGATTTTTTTTTCTAATATACTCTTTCACACTCAACACTATTAGACTTAGTGAGGGGATAAAAAAGGTGAGTATCTCGAATCGACAGACTCGTGATATTATGATAGATATAGAGTTCGATATAACTCGTCCCAACAAAATCAACCTATAAGGTGAAGGGTGTCACTTTATATAAATTATTTGTATGTTATATCTTTAACCAATGTGAGACTTAAGTTTTTCCTTAATTTTCACATTTTATTGAATGGGAAAAAGGGAAATGCATTGATAGTGTAAATTTTTTTACACTGTCAACCAATGACGATCATGCATCCCTCCAAGTCATACTGAAAATTTTAAACTAATTATATGACATGGCAGAATGATATATTCCTATTGGATGATAGTGTAAAATATTTTTACATTGTCAGTGCATAACAATTAAACCCTTATTGAATATGGAACAAAGTCTTGCAGTCTTTCTTCTTTGAATATTTGAACATGACTCTTTAAGCATATGTGGGTTCTGCTCCCAGTTCTTCATAGATATTTTGCACAATCTCAAACACATCTTGAGATCAAAACTATGAGTCCATTAAGACACTTCATCTTTCTTAATTACTTCCATTAAGAATTAACGTTCATAATTGTTGCAAGAACCCTTGAAAAATTCATGTATATCACTAAGTTTTCCCAATTCAATGATCCCCCACATAGTCTTCTTGTGTTTCTCTTTGACACAATCAGACTCTTAATGTCAATTATTAGCGTAACAATGGTGAAATATTTCATTCATAAGAAGTACTTTACTTAATTAATTCTTTTAAATATTTTACTTAAAGAACCACTTGAGGTTCTGACATATCAACACACATATCCAATTGACTCGTAATATCAGAAATTGCATTCTCATCGACACATTCGTGTTGGAACAAAATTGGTTTGTATCATATCTATAAGGTTTTAATGATGACAAAGTATTTAAAGAACAATTGGGTATACTAACATATGTTAGATTGTGCACGACCGTATACTAAAAATTATAATATAAAGTCAGTTTTGGTACTAAAAATGAATATTTAAAAAGAAGCTAAAAGATCTAGATCTTGAAGGATTGGAACTTGAGAACCATACTTTGAAGACTCCGACTCTGAAGGAAGTCAACTTCTGAAGACTAGACTCTGAAGAACATTAACCTCTAAAGATTCAGACTCTAAAGGAGGTCAACTTCCTTTGAAGTTCTCAAACTCTGAAGTTAGTCAGTGCAAGGATCAAGAAGACTCTGATAGGTCACTAACAAACTTTGAGATCAGTCAACGCAAGGATCAAGAAGACTCTGATAAGTCACTTTCAGACTCAGAGAGAAATTGTCTTCTTCTAATCATTTGAAGATTTAATAAAACATATACACATATAATTGGGATGTAACAGATAATTCCTTTTGAAGCAAAGGGATTTCAAATATCCTTTTAAATGGATTAACCATATCAAGTAATATTACAACATCTATGATCAAGCTTCTTTGAGACTCACTTGTGCATGATATTCTATTCAATGAATCTTTTCTATCTTTCTATATAAAGAGATGAAGACTTGAAGAATAAAACCAACATTTGATAATAAAAAGAGTTGTTACTCTGTCAAACAAAAAACACAAGTTTAACTTAGAATTTATTATCATTTGTATATCTTAAAAATTTTCAAGTCTTAAAGTATCTTATTGAGTTGTATTTTGTTTACACCTCTGACTATATATCAAGTGTAAGAAACAAACAATTATTTCTCTATAAGTTAGATTGTTAGAAGTATCTTGCTTGTGTGCTTGAGCATTTGAAGTTTCTTGCTGAGTGTGTGGGCATTAGAAGTCTCTTACTTGTGTGTTTGAGCATTGGAAATCTCTTACTTATGTGCTTAAGCATTTGTAATCAATTGTGATTATAGTGAAATCTCTTGGAAGTTCAAGGGGATTGAACTACTTTTGTCTTGTGAGAGAAACTAGGACAAATATGTGTGTGTCTCACTTTCTTTCACTCTATAACTTTGAACTTATTTTATCCATTGCAAACATTTAACTCAGTATCAGATTCTTGACTTTGACTCATAATCTGATACGCGATTTTTAGAAAAGAAAAAAAAGTTTACATAATTTGACGCCCCCCCCCTTGTATTTTTCCAACCTTCAATTGACATTAAAGCAAGATGTGTGCTCTAAATACTTAATAGTGGTATAGGAAAGATCATGAGAGAAAACATGTATTGTGTCTGATAACTCTTGTGGTCCTGGTAATGTTGTGGACTATTAATACAGTGCTTCTAAAAGAAACAATTATACTTCTAAACCTCCAACCTTCAGTGGAGATTCCACAGAGTTTTAACAGTGGATAAGTAAGATGTACACTCACATAATAAGTATTGATGATAAATTGTGGGACATTCTTGAAGATGGTATTGATATTCAAGTTGATGGAGTAGGAATGGTTGTTGATAGAAAAAGTCTCACACCTGCTCACATGGTTGTCAAACTCGGGAGTAGACTCGTAAATGAGTAGACTCATGCATATAATCGTTTTTTTGATATAATCGAGTAAACTGGGGTAGACTCGCGAGTCTATAACGAGTTTACTAGTCTATAATTTATTTAATTTTTGAGTTTTTTTTTAAACCAAAAAAGGCCTTAATTCTCCAAAATATTTTTTTTTATTAAAAAAAACCCTTTTTTTTCTTGTACGAGAACTCAACTCTCTCTCTCTCTCTCTCTCTCTCTCTCTCTCTCTCTCTCTCTCTCCCTCCTAGTCTCTTGTTTCAGCAAAGTTTATTCCCCCTTCATCAACGGCGTGAGTTTATTCTGTCTCTTGCTTTGTTCATGCAAGTATTTTTTTATATGTTTCACTCGGATGCTTCTCATGTATGATATCTTGTGTAAAGGTGATGCACTATTGTCCAATCAGGTCCAATGATACCAATGTGCATGTAGCAATTTGCATGTAACAAAATAATTTAGAAAATTTATGATCTATAGCTGAAAATAGTTTAGAAATGATATGTTACCTGCTGAAGGGTGAAATTTCTATGGAGATATGACTCCATAATTAAAGAGGTTTTCAATTTGTGTTCTAAGCTTAACTTACAGCTCCTATGGTTGTGAACGTAATTGAAGTTTCTTTGAAATGGTAATGAATTATTATTTGTTTGTTTATATACTTGAATTTAATTTTTTAGAAACATTGAGTTAAATTATTATTTAATTTTTAGGTTCATACAAAGAGAAGAAATATGTTGCATAAAAATAAGGTGAATAATTTAGTTTATATCATGAACAATTTAAAGTTGAAAAGTAGAAAATAAAAATTAAATAGTGTTGTTCTTTCATTTGAAGATAGTCATTCAGATGATGAATGAATAACTGAAGAACATAATGAAGAAAATGTGCAACCTAAAGTTAATGTTGAGTAATATGATGTTATTGTTAATAATGTTGTGGAATCTGATGTTGTTGTAAATAATATTGTGCAAAGTGGTGGTAGTGGCAATATTAAATTAGGTGAAAGTGGAATTTCAAGCAATCCAACATTGATTAACGATGAATAAAGTGTTTCATCTGAGGCGGAGTTTGATTATGATACTCAAGATACCGATAAAGAAAATGGTGATTATATTGGTGGTTGTGGTTTCACTAGAGTTTTGGATGTTTGAAGCTATTAGCATAACTATTTTATGATATATTTTTTTGCTTGATGTAGTAGTTAATTAAGAAAAAAATAGTAATTTAAGTCTTTAACTATATACTTTGCAGTTTTGTTTGTTTTATTATCGATTTTTATTTTTGGTTAAGAAATTTGTTATGGAGTATGAAAATTAAATTTTCATGATAATTAGTGTTATATTATATATTTATGTCATAAACAAGGAATTTATAAGTATAAAAACATAGAAATGTGTCATTTATGTGTCACTTGTAGGTTTTTAAAATTCTTTTTCAATTTTCCATAGACTAGTACAAGTTTTCAAATCGAGTAGGCGAGTCAAGTCTACTGACCCTTTACGAGTCTGAGTAGACTCACGAATTTGACAACCTTGCCTGCTCATAAGAAAATCTATGGAAAACATCACAACGTGTGTGGAATTTGGATAGATGTTCTACCTCATTCTGAGCACCTCAAAATAATCAATGAGTCTACTACAAAAACAATCTTTGAATCCTTGATTGCTACCTATGAAGGCAATCAGCAGGTGAAAGATGAAAGGCTAACTTGTTGGTCCAACTGTATGAACTGTTCAAAATTAAGGGAGATGAAGATATTGAAACCATGTTCTAAAGGTTTCAAATTCTAGTATCTAGACTTCAAGTTCTGAACAAGAGATATACAACTTATGACCATGTCAAGAAGATTCTTATGAGTTTTTCTGTCAAATATAGACCATAAGGGACAACCATTCAGGAAGCCAATGACTTAAACAAAAAGTTCACCCTTACTGATATCAATTTCACAATACATGTGTTATGATGTTACTGATATTTCATCTGAACCATTTTCAAGCATGAATCCAGCAACATTTTCAACGTCTCTCTGATTGCGAATATGTTAAAGAATACTCTGAAGAATTGCCAGATGTCTGCTCCATTTTTCCTCTCAGAGGGAATCAAACGACCGAGTCATTTCGAATTGTACTTGTCTGCATTGTGTCAGATGATATCTGGTTCATGCAGTAAGGTGAGCATCGTCAAACACGACCATTGAATGTGATATCCTAATACTCTTGATTGTTGGTTTATGGATCTCAACTTTGTATCCACATATACCTGAGCGAGTATTATGGCAGTTCGGGTACCTGCAGAGTATACATATGGATCCCACAATTGTTGTTCTTGTCACTGTCTCCCGTAGAGATGTAGATGGGGAATTTGCAGACTACGATGAGCATATTGTGTCACAGGATGTACGTAGCATGTCAATTCCTTATGCATTGAGTATAATATACGATTACATTCAGTGATTCTATAGAGTGACATTTTTACATGACACCAAATGCAGAAGAAAATCCTCTAAGTCAACCCATCGCGAGATAATATAATAGGAACAACTAGGAACATCAGGGGGGAACTGTGTCGTAGATGTATTGCCTATATGTCATTGTATTACGGTTATTGAGAGAAAAGCCATAACTAGAGGAAAGTTTTAGGAAGGCACAACATCAATTGTAGTATATGAGACAAAGGAGGATTAACGGTGTTAGCAGTTGTATTCTACTTTGTATTTTGTTATTAACATTTTGAAAAATTGCACGGTTTGTTGTATTTTATGAAGACTGATATATGGTTTACCAACATTTTATTTGTCTATTTCATATTTTAATGAATGAATAATTTATATGATTTATTGTGAATATATTTTTTAAATGATTTATAATGTATGATTTATTAATGATGAAAATTTTCTTCAAAGTTATTGTTATGGGATGCAAATATTGCCTTATGGTTGGTTTATCTGAATTTTGAAATTCATATTCACCCCATCGTAATAAAATAAACACCCAGACAATAGTGAAATTGTCCATGGGTTTCTTAGACTTTTAAACTCCAAATTCACTTCATTGTAATGAAACACGGACCTAAGGCAATCTGTGTGATGATTCCTCCTAATTCCAATGATTGGACGCTACGAATGGTGTTTTTAGATTTGAGAATTTCTTAATGCACCATGTATCTGACTTAGGCACCACGTGAAAATACTTAAATGCTCCCAGATTTTGAAGATGCATCTCCAGGCGCACTCAATTCTGACTTAATATTAAAATATTGCATAGATGCATCTCTAAATGTATTTTGGGGATGCATCTCTGAAAGGTATTGGAGCTTAAATTGCGTCATAACCCTTCTCTTTTCTCATTTCTAAAAAAACTCAAAAGTTTATTAAACTATAAAAAAAATCAAGCAACAAAGTACAAAATCAAACAATCAAGCTCAAAGAAACTCCAATCAACATCAAAGACATCAGAGACATCATCCAACATTGAAACAAAATCCAAATTTGTAAGTTTTTTGAGTTTTTGTGTAAATGAGTAGAAAATGGTATTTTAGGTCAGAAATGAGTAGGGAATGCAAGATTGTTAATTTACATATATTTTAGAACATGTTTGTTGGCTGAAAATGATTATTAAACCATAAATTTTGGGGTTTGTGTGTCTGCATTTCCGCCATTGACGGACATGAAAAGTTGCAGAAAATTCCGGAGATGCATCTCCGAAATTTTTCAACGTTTAGTTTCCCATTAACCGGATATGCATCTCCAAAAATTATCAGTCTGTTTTTTTTGTCTTGCTTGTAGTGTTTATTGCTTGCACTAATTGTCTGGTTTAATTTTACTTAAAGGCATTATGATTGATATACACGATAAACTGAGGCATAGAAGGATTGGACAGCATGCATTAGTGCAGCAGGAGAAGAGCTATATTTCGAAAGCTCCTATTTACCCTGGCCATGCAGAGACATCTACTTTTGGGGCTCATGCTTTTCCATCATCTTCTTCCCGTGGGAGACGGGTTTCACCTATCAACGCATCACAGCCTCCATCCTCTCGCGGACGCTAGGTTTCTTCTATTCTGGCGCCAGAGGTACTCGAGTCATCTGTGGTGCCAGAGGCACCAGTGTCACCTATGACAGATGATTTTGTTGAGCCAATGTCACCTCTGAATGGTGAGATTGCTTAGGATGTTGGGCTAAAAGCATTTGGAGGAGACCCTATAGAGTTGTCATTACAACCTCTGTATCCAGACCATACTGTCAGACATATTTGGGACTGAGAGGTAGCATTAGTTGGATTCATTCTTTTAATTAACGTTTATTTTAATTTACAAGTTTCTGACATTGATTTATTTTTCTATAAGATCGTGATCCGCTGAAGATTATTAACCACGGGTGGAAGATTACTAGCTTACCTCAGTCAAATAAGGAGTGGTTTCAGTCAGTTTTGTTCCTATCTGGGATGAAGGACTTATGCATGACCTGTTACATTACGGTCTACCAAGGAATGCTTAATGCATTCGTGGAGAGATGGCACATCGAAACCTCGTCATTTCATTTTCTGCTTGGTGAGATGTATATCACACTCGACGGTGTGTTGTGTTTGCTACATCTTTTGATCAGGGGGAAACTTCTAGCTCATAGGAGAATTAGCAAAGATGAGGCACTTGCAATGATAGTAGACTAGTTAGGAGTTGACCCAAAGGTTGCGATTGCGGAGATGGATAGAACCAGGGGGCTCATGTTAGGTTTGAATTCATGAAAAAGGTATACACATATGAGATCGTTAGATCAAAACAGGTTGTAGAGGATGACGAGCAGGCGGAGCTCCATAGAGTGTATGCCATGAGAGCATACCTGTTATATTTGGTCGGCACTACGACTTTTTGTGGACAAGAGTGCCACTTCGAGAACTTCGAGCGGATCCATGAGTACAATTAAGGGGTCGCTTGCGTTGATCTACTTGTACTCGAAGCTATTAGAGGATTGCAGGTGGAAAATCAAGCAGGTCATCAATAACATACACTATTGGCGATAATATTTATTGGTCTCTTAATGTTTTTGTGTCGTTTTCATTTCATCTTTACAACACCATTACTGATGATTCGTGTGTTCCAAACTTTTTAGGCTTGGATCCTCCAGCACTTCCCGCACATCTTTGGCTGGGCAGATGTATTGACTTACACTGAATATATGTCGTGTGCTACTGCATTTGCCTCGCTCAGAGGGAACCAAGCGATAGAGTCTTTCATAGTGTATCTTGATCGTTTGATTACTGGGGAGATACACTTCAAAAATTATATGGATCATCGTGAGATGCGACCATTTGACGAGATAGTGAGTATATTGTTAGCTTGCAAATCACGTCTCACTGTTCCTCAGTTTGACCATTCTCATACATCATTTTGTCTCTGCTCCTCCTGCTTTGACACTTAGACAGATTGATGACATGTTTGATGATTATGAGAGTCATCTGATTTTGGATGAGGCACGAAGTATCATAGCTGAGAGTGATTGGAGCTATGTTGTCGTGTACATTAAGTGGTTCTTCAAGGTGTCACATTTGTATATGGTGCATACTGCTTCAGGAGATTCATCGAGGTCAGCTCATCAGGAGATACTAGAGGAGAAGCAGATACGGTTAGATCATGTTAAAGATGTTTTACATAGATGTCGTCGCATATTGGAGATTACGCAAGAAGACATTGACAAATGTATCTTCCTTAATGGGGTCTGGTGTGAGGCAAGTCTTAGACGCCATCATTACTAAGGCACTGGGATATTTATATACCAGAGACAGCGTAGGAGGGCGGGGGATTATGTAGTCTGACATACCCAGTAGTGCAATAGTATATAGTAGTTGTACTTTGAATTCATTATGAATGTATTTTATTTTCATGTCCGGCTACTTTATCGTCTATTTCAACTTTATTTATATATGATGTTTTTTTGCCGTATGAATTTATATACGTCATTTTTTACATATAAAATTGTATGGTTTAAATCTTATCACATAACATGGCACATAAAGTTTAAAAATCTTCGTCTGAATAAACAAAACATAATATGTACTATTCTGGTATATTACGAAGATGTATCTCTCTAAAATAAACAAAGATAATGATAGGAAAGAAAAGTATGGTACTTCTATAGCTTTCACGTGGCGAGAGGGAGAAAGAAATAGCAAGAACCACTCTTTCTCTTTGAACGAATCCGAAGTCCGGGAAGGCAACTGGTAATACGCAAATATAGTACATCAAGCCTGAAAGACCCTATACTTGTACAGGGCTAGAGACTAGAGGTTCCCCAGGTAATCAATCTATGTTAAACCTCCGGAGAAGAACTAAGACTGGCATTGGCTGAAATGGAGCTTGCCCCAGGTACGAAATGCCAGCAAGGTAAGGACATAGGTCTGTACCCGACTCCTCTGAGACTTAGACGGATAGACTCGTTAGATACGCTGTTTTATTAATGGTATAAAAGGTGGGCCCGAACGGTATAGCCCCGCAGGGAAGACCCTGAGGAGATGATTGAAGAAAGATCAGAAGAGGACCCAGAGGGATGAAGAGATGAAAGTCACAGTAAACCCGGAAGGCTTTATCTCGAATAGATTAAAGGCTCTTCTTGCTCAACGAGCCCAGAAGGTACCGATTCCGGAAGTTGCTGGAGAGCCAGAGGTTACCTGCCAGGTGACCATACAGTCAAAGCCCGGGGAGCCGAAAAAGGTCGTGTTAGACAAAGCCTCTCCCCAGATGACCCAAGACATAAAGCCTCTGTACGTCAAAGCTCACTTGAACGGGAAGCCCGTATCACGGATATTGGTAGATAACGGATCCGCAGTCAATGTGTTGCCGCTGAAAATGATATGGAGTTTTGGAAAATCTTTAGGAGGACCTGATGTCAACGGAGGTTTCAGTTGTGGCCTTTACTGGGGGAACCCTTCCTTGCATTCTTAGATTGTATTCGCTTCAATCGCTCCTGAATCGGCGAATCAAAGATCGGAATACCTTACTTTCACTGCTAGAGGTGGATTGGATGAGAGGCCGCTATTTGCTTGCTTCTCTTGTTCGCTCTAGTTCACCTGGTTTACAACGGTCTGTTTGCTAGGTTTTAGACAAGGGCTAAGGGCGAGTCATCCCTCTTAGCAGCTCTTTCCTAATCAATCAGCTTTTGTGCTCTCCCAAAACAGCGGAAAGACTTTGAAGAATTCCACCAACAACTTTTATCATGAAAGGGAATACTTTTTAATAAGACTTTCTTTCTCTTGCACCACGCCGGAACGTATGGACACTGCCTAAAGTGAAGTAAGAAGGAATCGGGGTGGCTAGCTTTCCTGCTTCTGTGCTTGTTATTAAGAAGATAGAAAAGATATAGCTATCTCCCGTAGGCTACTCTTTAGAGCGTTTCACTCGTTTAAGGAAGACTCATACAGCCTAAGACAACTGGGTTTACGAACAGGGGTTATTCCCATATATATGGATGGATGTTACTTTTGTGCTTAATTTAGTTTTGCGTATCAGGTAAGTTTCAGGTCTGTGCCTGAGGCCTGGACCAGAAAGCTTTAATGGCGGGGGCAGAAACGGAAGCAGGTACGAATAGAAGAAGGCCCAGAATAGCCAAGCCAAAAGGGTCCTATTAAGTGGTCCAATCATTGTGGGTATAATGGTAGATGCTCGGGACCAAGCCCTCAATTTTAGACTTTGGAAAACTTCTAATAGTAAACTTAAACTATCAATTATATTAGGTAGAGGAGCAATTTCATCGAAATCACAGGCATAACTCATTCCTTCATGGAAAACTAGTTTATTTCATATACCTCTGCTTGAAGAGAAGTAGAGCGGCTCAGGAACATCTTGGTAGAAGTACCGATATGGAGCAATTGTTGCCGGTCTAGACAATTAATTTTTACGGCTGCCATGCTGAGATAGTACAGCTAGGCAACTAATAGGTAATCCATACCAGTGTGTCTGATGTATGTGAGAAGGATCTTGACAAAATTTCCAGTAAGTATGTGGAGTCCAGATGAGATCTGGCTGATCCCGTGTCAAAAGGCCTTGGCAAGGAAAAAACCAGAGCATAGTTAGTTGTATTTTACTTTACGGTAACCCAACCTGTTCTCCTAGGAAAAATGAGAAATATAAGCACATGAATGAATTTTAATTCTTCCATACCTATGGTCTATGTGCTTATTCCTGCATTTAAGTTCTATTAATGAATCCTGGAGGAGGAGAAAGAAACCTGATAGATTCACCGATCTGAGTGTGGTATTTCAATTCCTATAGGATTTGGACTTTAATCCTTAGAGCACTCAGGGGATCCTAGGCACATGGCCGTAAGGTGCCGAGCTTATCTGTAAATACTTTAGTGGGTGTGTGTGTCATTTCTGCTTTGTCAACATGCTTCTTAGAAAAAGACCTTGTTCACCTAGTCTTAGGAAGCTCCATTCTTTAGAGGTAAATATGATGATGTTGAAATAGCAGATTATATAAGCATTACTTCAGCCTGGCAAAACTGGCTTGTTTGTGTAATAGCTTTTCCTGCCCTACGACTAGTAGGTAACTCACTACCTTTATGGAGTAAGAATCATTCCTGCTTCCAGACTTCACCTTCGCCTGCACATAAATTATAGGAACTTAACTGAGACCTGGTTAAGGGAAGAAGGTTTATCATCCTGTTGTTGCCATATCTGTTGCCGCTGTTCTCTTTGCAATTTAATTTTATGTGGGAATAACTGAAATAACCGTTGTTCAAATAGCCGTAAGCGGTGGTGGTGAAGTCAGTTAATCAGACTCAGTTGTGCTAGAATCTGCTGTGGGACTTGAGCTTGTGGCATATCGATAATATGAGTATGCATCGAGAAATATAACTTTCGATTTCATGTCCAGATGAAATGCAATTTCCAACTAATGGCACTACTTCCTCAATAGGAAATTAACTTCTAAGCTGGCTAAGGTAAGATAATCCTGTTCTTGCAATAACAGGTCTTTCTGGTGAGTGAATAAGAGCTCTTCGTAACCGCAGCTAAAGGCTTAGCCTAGCCCTAAAGCAAGCAAATGACATATAGAAATAGTAGGCATCGCATGCCCTTGCCTTTTTGCTTTTCTTACCTCCTTTTCTTCCTTTAAAGCAACTGACATCCATGTAGAAGAAGGTTCACAGGTGGACAAAGAGGGCTGTCCCTTGGTTTGCGGCGAATATATTGTCGATCTTTAGCCAATAGTTGTAGGAGTAGCTGGCACTGGCTTTCGGGATATCAATAATACATATGCAATGTGCCGCATCTACTTGACCCGCCGGCGCGAAGGCCTTCCCCCTCTCCTCAGATGTCCACAAAAGGAATTGACAGTGAATCCTATGACTTTCCTTCTAAGACATGGTAATTGCTTTCAAGGGCTAGATGCTGCAAGTGAATCAAAAGTAGAGAAAGGGTAAGCTCCTTCACTTCATTCTCTCGCTCTCTCTATCTCTTTCTATTTTTCGTATAGAAAGATGACACACTTGAACTTGACTGATTTTCTTAGTAAGAAATAATAATCAGAAATCATCCATCTCATAAGCTTTTCAAAGCACATTCTAAACAAACGAATGCTATATGCTTAACACAAAGAAATCGATTTGAGATTCCGTAAGTCGGTGAATGCTTTCTTTTTGTTTGCGCATTCACGGATCTCTGCCTACCTATTCTTCCCCTACCAAATCCGTACTTGGCTATGTATGGGAAGATGCCTAACTTACCAGAGAAGTCAAGGATGGTCAAGGTGCCTATTCCACCCAAGGATCCGTGGTGTGGTCCGCAAGCAAAAATAAGATAAAAAAGAAGCATCAGCAGGGTCACAGTCTCCAAAAGTAGAGTGACAAGGGCTCAACCTTTGATTACACGTATAGTTTAGTTCATAGTCCCCTTACCAATGAGACTTCTTCCTCTTTTATGGATAAAAAGCGAAAGCGAAGGCAGCGATCATAACAACCGGTCCGAAGGAGAAAGACTGTCTTTTCCCGATCGTCGAATGCGAAGAGAGGTAGTACAAGTAAGCGAGAGGTTTAGATAAATACTCGACCATAAGGAGAGGGAGAGAAGCTAACCCCCGTTCCCAAGTCTTCTTCCACCTCACTCCTGGCTTTGGAAGGTCGTTTCTATATTCGTATATAGAGATAGACGTAAGGTTGGGGCTGGACCGGGTGGACCCCAGCTTCCGACGTACAACAAGATCAAGCCCAAACGTCGTTCAGTTTTTTCCTCCTCTTCCTGTTCTATTGATCAGAAGCACCCAGCAGCGCCACGCTGCTACTCCTCAAATAGGTGGCGGTTGCTTTGAATGAACTCTACAGTTGACTGTAAGAGTTCTTATTTTTGGACGCGCGCTGCTTCATCTCATCTCTATGGGCGTCGCGTGCTTTTATGATATTAAACCTCTTGCCGTCGAAGCCCGGCCTCCGCTTGTTTAAGGAGGTTGGCGTTCTCTTGCAGACGGCGTCGGTTATCCTGTCGCAATCGGTCTAAGTGTTCCTCCGAAAACAAATTAGAGTTAGGATCATCCCGCGTGTGACTTTCTACCTCCGCAGCGGTGACGCTCCCAGGGGACGAGACGGATTGTGGTGGAGATCCGTCCGAATCCGTTTCCGAGGAGGCATGGGGAGTCCGACTGAGATGCCGGAGACTCAGAGCCTGATGTCCCCTCGCCGAGAGGCATCATATGGTTTTGGTATGTGAGCAGCGCTCGTAAAGTAAAGTCTACAGTCAAGGCAAGCCCTGCTGAGCAGCCCAACCCTCTTAGAGCAAAGGATAGGGCTCGACCGCCCAGAGAGAACCCAACCTTTGAAAGTCAGGCATGAAAGAAATCCAATTCCTTGAATTGCTGACAAAGAAGATAGAAAATACCTAAAAAGGTAGAAATAAAGAGAAACTAAGATTTAAGAAAAGGAGTCAAACTCAAGCTCGAACTTATAAAGATAGGCAGATTAAAAGTAGTTAAAGCCCCGCCTTGCTTTCGCGTATTTAGGGCCTAACTTTGTAAAGCGTTTTAATGTTGGAATTTGTGTTTCATATGAGGCAAAATAAACATGGGGGGCCGTTTTCTTAGGCAGTTGCTGATTGAGGAAAAACCGTCAGCTCTGTCTTTGCTATTTCGACGGTTTCCTACAACGAAAAGAGACTGGATCTTCAATATAAGTCTTTCTTGTGAAAGAATAGGGCAACATTTGTTTGTGGCTCCCTCACACCACTGCTGGTGACCTTGCAAACTCTAAGGTCCTTTAGGCTGCTGGGTTAGTAAGAACAAGATAGTGGGCTTTCCCGTGTAATTTCGACACCTTGGACTTCGGCATCTTTACTTAGGGATACCCTTGGTAAATCATCTTTATTTTCCCTGCGAGAACAACTCTTCTTCAGCTACCGAAGCTTGCAGGTGTGTAGCTGCACCGAGCTTTCTCTTTTGAATTCGGGTTCCCACGGTATTGATGAGAGCCTTTTTTCCTCGGATCATGTTGTCTGACGTCCTTCCTGATGAGACCTTTTTCAAAGTCCCTTGTTTTAATTCGACGAAGAGCTTCTTTATCTTACGCAATTTCGAGATCAGGATATTGAAGAATACCTTCGACGTGTAGCTAAGTAGCTTCAGATTCCTTTTCCTTGGTTGCCGATCAAGGTAGAGTCTTCACAGGTGATCAAGTAAAAGAGTTTGCTAATATATATAGTTTTTGTTGAAATGATTCACTCAACACCTTTGCTCAGGCTAATGGACAAGCCGAGTCTTCCAAAAAAATAAGGTGAACTAGCTTAGAAAAAATGATAAAGGATAACCCAAGCAAGGATCTGGCATGAAGTGTAGTCAGAGGCTCTCTAGGCATGTCGGACAAAAAGACCGAGTTTCCATTAGGAGGTGGGACAAGAAGCTTAACCATACTTGGCTTTGGAAAGACTTCTGCTCAACACGTTCAAGCTTTTCCGGGAGGATCTTTTTTAAATATTTTATTCCCAGGTTAAAGACTGGGGCGGGTTTAACTAAATATCCTGACCCCTGACCCATAGTCTTCATGGATCTGATCTTTCCTGCTATTCCTAAGGAAAGGATAGTATTCAAGGCGATCAGAGTCAGCATCGGCATAAGGGAAGAAAAAGTGGCAAGAATCATTCCATTCTTCCTCGGCAAGAGCACCCGAATCCGAATTTAGTTTTTGGCCTTGTCAGTATCCCTTTGTGAGTCTTCTGCTGAAGACTTTCTCCTTAGTAGTCTCCCAATGGCCCTTGACCGGTGTGGCTAAGCCAATACATAATCACCATAAATTAGTGACGAGGGCTCTCTGCGGCTAAGAATAGAAGGTGGTGTACTAGTTCTCAGTAAGTATTGGAAGAATCCCATGAAATGTTCATCCGGGATTTTAGTTAGTGAAAAAAGACCTTCTTTTTCTTGTTACCTCCTGCCCGCAGCCATGCACTTAATAAATCAATATCATAGGAGTAGTAGCGCTAAGCGAAGCATCAAAGCAGAAGGAGCTTGACACCATTGAATCAAGTGTTGAAAGACTACGTATGAAAATAGAATCCCCAGATGATAGGGGCCCGGGAACTAAACGATGTTAGCGCAAGGGGCTTAAATTAAAAGGCAGGTAGCATTCGATAAGCAGGCAGGTTTGGGAAACTAGCACCAGGTACTAGGTCGATGGCATGCAGAATACTCCTCATCGGTGGTAAACCATGGGAAGAGCATCACCAACCAGCTCCTTCAAATATTTTAATAGTATCTGAATGAAGAAGAATGTCGAGAGAATAGTTCAATGCTGGCGAATAGCGTAGGAAGTAACCAAGTTTGAATGGTGGAAAGCCAGCAAGGGAAAAAGCATTAGTTTCAGCGAAGCTATTCTTTACCCCTTAAGCGTCAGAGAAAAGTACTTTCAGGCAAGGTCGGCTAGCGAACCCCGCTACTCCTTTGTCTTTTAGGAAGGGAAGTCTGAGTCAAAGTCATTGTGAATCCTCAGTTTGAAGGCGATTCACCTTCACCCAGCATCTTTTAAAGTTTTAGTCTTATTATTTATCATCTGCCTGCGGCTCTGGCCGACCCATCTTCCTCCATGTCCTCATCCGAGGTTCAAGCAATTGGTCATCATTCCTGGCCTGGCCGGCTGGCCGAGGTCGAGTTCCTCCCTTATTTAGAATCTATACGGCTTTCTTCGTCTCTATTATTTGATTTATCAATAGCCAAAAACTTTACTTTCAGGTCTGCGAGAGGTCAATGTACTAGAGCTCATGCCCAAATAGGGGCTTTCTTTTCTCTTGCATGCGCCTTCCCTTCCTCCCTCATTCATTAAAATCAAAGGAAGCTTCATCGGGAAGGGATAGGGATGGCGCATTGGCTTGGTTGGCGGCTTGGCTTCGCTATCGCTCATGACTTGGTATAGAGTCCGTGTAGTCGGTGAGTACGAGTACAGCCTATGAAACAGGCTTTGAGTTCCATTACATTGCAAAAATGAATTCCCGCCACTCTCCCTTCCAGTGAACCCCACGTGTCTGCCTCCGGCTTCGAAGCAGTGGGGAAGAAAAGGACTCGGCTTAACTTCACTTGGGTTCGGTTTACCTTGTTACTATTGGAATGATGGAAGTAGCTCTTCTTCCTCTTTGCGTTAGCGACTCTGAGCTCATAGGGAGCTGGGAATTAGCTTGGTTAGCTGGAGAAGGGATAGAGTTGAAAGATCGGATTTTTTTAGCGCGCCTTATGCCTGTCCTTTCCTGACTCTGTCGATGGTATGCCTGAGATGGCAGTCTTTCTCCTTGGCTTGTACTCGAGATTCCCTTTTTGTTCGAAATCGATATCTTCGCCTTTGAGAAAGGGAACGAAGGAATTCCGTCTGTTGTCACAAGAATTGTTCAAGTTGAATGCGAATAATCGATTGAATCCGATCTTTGAAGACTTGAAGGACTAGTGTCCAATCCCGGCCGATGTAGAGTAGTCCCTTTTGGGCAGTACTTCCTCGTAGGGAACTACCTATTGTCCTTCTTTCTTGTGGTGGAACCTGGGATTCACCCTCCCAGAAGTTATTATCGCCAAAACAAAAAAAGACATCTTGAATTTCCCACAAGAGTAAAACTATAATAGTATCCGACTCATATGGCGGCGGGGGCTGCGTTCCCCTCTCTTTCTGCTGGATGGGGAGTGCATCGGTCGGCTATGTCCCTGGACCTCCTGGCTTCCCTGTCACGTCCGAACGTAATCAGAGAAGACCTGCCCAAGCACCGCACCACCTTGTGATCATAAAGAAGAATATCCAATACAATCACAGGAAAGAGTACCCGAAAAAAACCGTAACGTATCAGGGTCGTACGCCTGGAACAGTCGTACAATTTCGGCGATTCAAAAAGGAGTATATCCCTCTCCCTTAGTGTCTTTCCACTTCCCTCGTTCAGGAACAAACCCTTCGCCTAATTCTTTTGAGTCTCGGCCTGGTTTTTCCCCACTAACCAATTACGTTACGACCACTGAAGAAACTTGGTTGACGAACATGGTTTATGCGCCGCTAATGTAGCGGCTTGTCGAGCATTTGACAAACTCACACCATCCATCTCAAATAGGACTTGTCCCGCGGACACACGAGCAATCCAACCCGTAGGATTTCCTTTTCCTCTTCCCATTCTTACTTCTGTAGGTTTCCCGGTAATAGGGATATCTGCGAAAACTCTTACCCATATCTTACCATTTTTTCGGAATTGTCCGCTCATAGCACGATGGAAGTGCCCGATTATAGCCCGACGCGCTGCTTCAATGGCTCGATATGAAAGACGACCAGCTCTACAACTTTGAGTGCCATATCTTCCAAAACCTAGTTTTGTTCCGTCTGGTTTGCAACCCCTACTACATCTGCCTTTACGATATTTACTAAATTTCGTACGTTTCGGATATAGCACGTCCCTTTTTTTTTTTTACTATATGAAATCCACACTTTGACACCTGAGATTCCGTAACGAGTAGATACTTCCGCAGAAGCATAATCGATTTTCTGGTTAAATACATTACGAGATGTTTTTCCATACTTTCCGCATTCAGTTCTAGCTATTTCTGCGCCTTCTGATCGACCTGAACAACATATACGGATCCCCTCAACCCCTTTTTTCATTACTAATGGAATATCCTTAACTATTCTACTAAAAATGGAACGAAATGATCTTGTTTTCTTTCTCAGTTGAAAAGAGATGTCTTGAGCAATCGGAGAAGCACTTTGATAAACAGATTTGATCTTGACCGACTCAATTAAGGTATTAGTGTTTGTTCTATTAGACAACAAAGATCGCATTTTTTTCACTTCGTTCAAATAAGAGTTGTACCCGTACGGAATTTTTCTGTTTCTCAGTATGATCTCTATCATCATCTCTATTCCCTTTATCCACTCTCCTATCCTACCTAGGTCTATGAATTTATCTATCAATTCCA
The DNA here is from genome assembly GCA_963859935.3 of Lathyrus sativus. Taxonomy (NCBI): domain Eukaryota; kingdom Viridiplantae; phylum Streptophyta; class Magnoliopsida; order Fabales; family Fabaceae; genus Lathyrus; species Lathyrus sativus. Next base: position 611,661,771 of record OZ012739.1, read on the forward strand.
TTACCTTATCCTTACCCATGAGGTTCCAACATTTGATCCTTAATTGACCTAGGAGTGGTTCCCGGGCATCCTCAAAAAAAAGGTTATTATAAATCCCAACTCTATCCCTTGGAAAGAAAAAGGTAGCACCGAAGAAAGGAAAGAGCGAGATGGTGGTTTTTGTTGTTCCCGCGAAGCGAAGATCATTCGCCAAGCGAATGAAGTGGGTCAACCTCTTTTTGGCTTCGGCCAAACACTTTTTCTCGCTGGTCGAGCTTTCTACAAAAAAAGCGATGCGAGAACGTATTCTCTTATCTAAGCTTCTTCCCTGTGCATTCGCTCCCCCCATCGTAGATGGTTCAGCCACGCCCGGTGCCACGAAATGATTGAGAACTACGACGGGGTCGAAATGCATTTGGTTCTTTCTACAAAAAAAGTATTGCATGACCGAATAATTCAAGGAGGGGCGCACTGCAGGGAGGGTCCTTTTAAATAGATGACTCGTCGGGCCGTCGGAGCGGGACTTCTTGGGGAAAAATAACTTAAAAAACTTCGTTTTTCTGAAGGAGTCGTAATTTTCTATCAGGAACGCTATGTCATTTACAGCCCCGACGTATTTCGGATGCTTGAAGGCCCCGCTGACCCGAAGTGATTTAGAAAGATTATTCTTTATCGATGGTGATCGGTCATGGTATCCATAGCGTTGCTTCTTTTTCGGCCAAATCCTAATTTCGTTTTGCTTCTCCCGGTCGTCGAGCCTGATCGACTCGACTCTTTTCCCTGCCCTCCGGCCTCTCACTTCGTTTTGTTCTTCTTCTTTCTTGTTGCTGGAATGAAGACACCCGATCGGCCCGACTTTCCCAAATGCCCACCACCGGCCCTTCTCCTTTCCGGGTCTGGATTTATCGCGTCGTTTCAGTCGTCGTGGTCGACGGGGAAGAAAGAAATGAATGAATGTTCTTTTGGGAAAATGTATAAGAATAGACCTACCGAGACGAAAGCCAAAGGTTAGTCTCGCAGGTGGACGTATCGAACCGAAATAAGATCTCAGATTGACATCTTGATAAACTAATTTACCATAATAATAAATAGAGTCAATGGTGACTCCGCCGTGGGAATAGCCGCTTCTTTCTTGATAGAGGGGCTTCCATTCACCAACGCTGACAAAAAGTGCTCTCCGAACCGTGCTGGATAGTCACCCATCACACGGCTCTCAAACCCAACCTGTGGTGAATCCCGGGAGACAAAGTCAAAGCGCTTGATCCTTTGCCCCATACTTTGAGATGCTTCTCCCCGCCGATCAAGCAGCGACGCTGCTCGTGATAGGCTTAGCTTTAAGCCGCTATCGTTCGGTTCGAATAAGTCAAGTCCCCTCGGTCGGTTCGCTCAGGTGGTCTTCCCTTATCTTCTCTTCTCTAACGTTCAGAGTTGTTCTGGTTTAAAAAAGGAGCACCGGCCGAGCGCCCTGAATGAATAATAAATGGACAGCAAAGGGAATCAATGATTCTTATTCAACCGAGTTGAAGTTAGCAACATGTCGATTACACACCGGAGGTTGGTAAGAACTGAGGGACAATGCCCCCCTAACCTAAGTGGGCCTACCAGCGAAACAACTGGTACTGGATCGGGGGTGGGGGGTTGGTTTCGTGCAAGGCCTTCGCAGCAGGAAGAGGCAGTTGTCATTTGAAGGGAAAGGCCCTTTGTATAGGGTTCCCTGCGCACCCTGATTCAACATTTCTATGTTCTTAGTCAAGCCTAAACTTATTGAAAACTAAAGCGCTAACGCTATAATAATTATAAAAATAGCAACCTTTCGCCTTATAAACTAAAACAAAACAAGTTTACTTACTTACTATAAAAAAAATAAGAAAGCGGCAACAAACACCTTCTTTCTCAAAGTAAACTTTCTCGCTTCTTGCTTTAGAAAGATTGCAGCGTTAGCGCTTCTTGACTAAGAACATCATAGAAAGTCGAGGCTCCTCTCCTTTTCTAGGAATCTACAACTCTCTTTACTGAGCGAGACTCCATCCATATCCCTACTAGTGGTTATATTAAATATTTTTTATTTTATCATTTGTTTGACAGCCTAAACTAGGCTCCATTTTAGATAGGTTTTCGGTCTTAATAAAAAAAATAGGTCAGGGGCGCGTCGGAACGGTCGGTGGCTGCTTAGTCTCATCCTAGAGTCTAATCTCTTTGTACTTTTTTATTATTTATTTTTAAAATAATAAAAATAAGGGGGTCGATTTAGGCTCCTTCCCTTCCACTGCATAGCTGCGCTAGCAGGTACTATGAGCCCTCTGTCCCACGCATCTAACCAGCTCACGTGGTTCACCGGTTCCACCGAAAACTCTCATTTGTTGAAGCGGAGCATAGTGCGCTTTAGGCGCCGAGCGAGAAAGGTCTCTTTCTTCTTTCGTTTCGGTTTATTCACTGATCTGAAACTTAGCACTAGTTTTCTTATTGATTCCAGGGGCGGCGGCGTTCTTGAATGAAGTCTATCCGAACCGAATTAGCACTTCTCAGATCAGGCTAGGCCTCTCCAGCTCCGCAGGGCGCCGGGGCCCTGGATGCGCTAGCGATCGGCACATAGGGGGTGCCGGGTTTCTCGGCCTGGTATCCTGCACCTCGCGTTCATGATATCTACATTCAACTGTGCCCCGGAGACACGGTCGAAGCACGCCCGCCCGGTGTGTTTCTTTCACGACATGCTCTGGTCCCGGGTCTCTTCCAGTGGTCTTCTAGCGTTAGAAGAAGTCGTGTCCGTCCCGGACATCTGCTACGTCCTCCCATCCCAAGCTTTTTTATTCAACATATATAGGACAAACTGAAGGAAGGAAAAGACTGACCCATTCGGTGACTTTCGCGGTCGCCCTCACTGAACCGACTTGAATCTGAACTACGATTCAGATCGAGTCTTACCGAAATCGGATTTCCTTTTCGTGCCATATGCGCCTTATTGTTACTTTCTATACTTTTTCCCCTTTTTTCTTCCCGGTTTAATATTTGTTCTCGAAAGTCTTCGTTTCGCAAACTCTCCAAATTGTTGACCAAGCAAGGTCGCACTGAGACTGTGAGAACACTAACGGAACACTCTCTGACCCCCACTGACCAGCTAGTCTGAACTGACGACCGGCCCGCAAGCTACTCGATTTTTTTTCTTAGCTGCTCTGGATTCGATTCTAGATGCTACTTACTTACATATGATGTTTTCTTTCACAAGGTAGCGCATCTATATAGCATAGCTGAAAGCGGACAAAAAAAGCTGTTCCCATAGCGTTACGTAGGCTTAGCCTCTTTCTCTATCTACATTTATATATGATAATCTCACTAGTGGACAGCGAACAAAAAGATGCCACACTAAGAAAGCAATCCAATCAGGAACAAGGTAGTTAGGGACATGCGGACTAACTGCTCTGACATTCCTATTTTTGGAAATGAATCTTCGGACCTTCTGCCAGCGCTAACACCATCCGAGCTTGCACTGCCGCTCGAAGAGAGATGCCTGTGAGACCCCCTCCAGTTCTGTAATTCGAAGGAGGTTCTGAGAATGAAATTAAAACCCCTCGTCACTTACTAGTGAGCCGGAAAGCTTAGGGACGCCTCTCGTTCCTCTTCTCCCATTTGACAACCGTATCTCAGAATGTTCGGATGATTCTCTGGAACTAATATATGCTTTCTTTTTTTTAAAGAATGGGGATATATCGTTGGGAAAAAGCAGAAGAAAAGGATTTAACGGGCAGAAGAAGGGAAGTTCGGAAAAGCCTAGCAGACGGGACTATCAACTCCTTTCTATTACGATCTCGGCACCTTCCTTACCCCCCTACGAAAAATTTACCCCTATTTTGAAGAGGAAAGCTCCCAGGTTCCGCATCTTAAAAAAGTGCATGACCAGATTGGAAGAATTCGCAATGGGCCAACTCACCCAGCCATGATGCGCATGACAGAAGAGAGCGAGCACAAAATGGAGTTTCCATCTTGGATGAGGCTCACGTCCGGAAAGAATCTTTTTCAAGACTTTCTCCCCTATGTTGAACTTTCTCTATATTACCTGATTTTGGAATGCGCTGGAATTTTCTGGTAGACTTGGACATGTTCCATGGCGCGAAGTCTCTTCTCATCTAATAGCTCTAATTGCGGGGATATCTAAAAAAGATGCTCCCCCTCTCATCCACATCAAAATCTTTGTCAAGCTGGGCCCTCCCTGATGAGGGATGGGAATGGCTGAATACGTCTGCCCATACGCAAGTAAGCAACTGGCCAACAATTGTATCGAGCTACAGGCCCTTCTCATAAGATGTTGTAAGCTATGGGCCATAAAATGTCCGACGAAGCTTAAAGCAGACATAAAGAGCTAACTAAGAAGGGGGCCAACAAGCCAGCCCCTTTAAAGCAAATGCCTGTGAGAAGCCTTAGAAGTTACAGGACATAGAAGCAGGCCTAAGCAGCACCTAAGAAGCCGGTCAAGAAGTGGATTGAATCTTTTCCAGTCTAGAGACTGGCGGATTACCCTCGAAAGAAAGGATTCAAATCTTCCTTCTGCTTTGAACAAGATAAGTGGACAGATGAGTTGAATAATACAGGGGACGGGATAAAACCCACTAGAAAGAACGGGGGGTCATCCACTCCGTCGCTGGGTAGTCAACTTTATCCGTGACTCTGAGTACAAGATTTCCGGGATCAAGAAACTAGCAAACAAATATGCTCGGCTGGACTCTTTTCTCGTATGCCCGGAAAATAAAATTGCGGTACAACTCAGCTTGCTGCAAAGCCTTTCTTTCTCGTCCAAACACTCCAGATCTGCACTTCCCTTTTCTCCATAGGGCCGAAGCTTTACTAAGAAGGGCTTTTTTTAGAGAGAGCGTAAGGGGCGATCTATATTGCTTGCCACAGCTCTATTCCCGACTCTAAATCCCTAAAGGACTTTAAGAGAGGATGAACATTCCCGTTCTATAGGTGGCACTGCCCCTATTAGAGAAGGGTGAGGGCCTACTGATTCTCTGCTAGCACTGTTAATTACCTTAGACCTACGCAGCAGGAACGATATGGAGCACCTACTCTACCGATCGTCTGCTCTCTCGAGGTCGTCCTTCTCTAGGTACAAAAAGGACATTACGGGATATTTAAAAAATTCGATGTACTTCTTAAAGTGTGGGACACATCTCATGTTTGCCGAATCGAAAAACTATCGCCTTTGCATCCTCACAGCGGCTATGATCAGATCCCAGTGTTGGTTCACTTTGGACTTTATCCTCCACAAAATCTTCTGATCTCCTGTTCTCAATTATGTTAAGCAGCTCCTGATCGCAGCAATCATGCCTTCGAAGGTACGCTTTTTATAGGGGGGCCTTGCCTCTTGAATGAGCTTGTTCAACAATGTGTGCTCCTTCTTCCTATTAAGTATAAGGAAGGGCGAGTACCCCTTGAAGGACCTTTTGTAAAGGACATCTCCCAAGATCACAAATCGTCGGGCAAGTTCTCCTCCAGGCTCTCCTCTGACCACGAGTGGCGTACTCTGATATGAACCCGTCCTTGAGGTAATTGTAGAAATCATAATACCAAGGTTCCCATCGTCCTCGTAATCTTGACTGGTGATAGTTCATCATGTTCCAACTCTCGATAGTCTTCATCCAAGAAGATGAATGAGTCCCGTTCGACGGAAGGGCTCTCTGTGCTGTGGCTGGGATGTCCAATCTCTCGATGACAAGCGACTCTGTGCTTCGGTGTACTAGCATGTGTACTAGAGCGGCTGAGTATTTATTCCATAAGGGCTAGCGAGTCAGCCAAGCGATTGTAGACTCGCACCGCTCACTTAAGGTTTTATACAGAGGGGGGTTGTATTGAAGGGCCATAAGCTTTGAATCAATATGCGTTGGTTCCAATCCGGATCTCGTAGTTTGGGTCTCGAGATGATATTCAGGAGACAAAAGAGCAGAGCTGATAGAAATGCTTATTATAATGGAGATACTAATTCTTTAATAAAGACTTGTGCCCATTGTCCAAGATTCCTTTGTGGGACTGTCTTTTTCTTCTTCTTGACTTGACTCAAAAACCCTCCCATTCAGGACAGAACTCTGAGGGTATCTCTGAATATTTAAAATACAGAAGAGCGACTGCCAATCAAGACAATATTGAAGCACGCGCCTTAGGACCGATCCCAGTTAAATATGAAAACGAATCCGCGCGCTCCAGTAAGAGAAGGGTTTCCTTCATCGATCGGAACAAAACTAGCAAAAGAAAGAGGGAGTTGCGCTATACATAATACTAAGGGACCCAGGCTCTGCCCGAATGATACGATCAGCAACTTCTAGTACCCAAGCTATGTGATCAATAACTATTCTCCTAGAGGCGAATCCCTCTGGGCGCCCTAAGCAACCGAAGGGTAGAGAAGATGAAGAATAAGGGTAATCTAAGCATGCGCCACCAAAAGGAAAGAGAGGACCGATTGATACCAATAGCAAGATACACATATTTTTTTTTAGACTCCGAGGGGTGAGAATAGTTGAAGATCAGAAGATTGGCCTTAATAGATTAAGTGCAAACTTTCTTTTTTATATTATATATATATGAGTAAGCCCCTTCCCTTAGGAACAGAAGGATTCGATTACATCGGCTGGCTATACGCTTTACACATCGTCTTATGTGCTACCTTCGGTCAGGGTTTCCCTTCTCTTCTGCGGCATCAGAATCAGAGGACAGATTTATCGTAACATCCGAATCAGGGGCGACTATTGGCTTTATTAAGACTGTTAGCCCTGAACTTATTCAATTAAGTGTTTGATAATTCATTCATTTAACAAATAAGGGTTTGTGTATTTTTAAAAATAAGACTTCTTCTTAAGTAGAATTCACCTTTTTTCGTATTATAACACATAAAGAAAAGATATCTCCTCAGAAGACGATTACGCGCATCTAGGAATTAATAGCAAGCACAGAAGCAGGAAAGCTAGCCACCGTGGAGTAGCATGAAATGCGCACCGAATCGTCTCTTTGCAGCAAATCATCTGTTATTGAATTGACTGCTTGATAGAATAGGCGGTTATCTTTCTGTTAGCAAGAATCCGCTGTTAGAGAATACGCTTGAACTAATAGACGGATGGGATTGATTGATTCTAAATCCGCCGGCCGAAAGTCTTTTAGTCAACAAGTACGGATTTATAGACTGGCATCTTATCTTAGAATAAAGGTTTAAGAATCCAGATCAAGAATAGAAGTAGAAGCATGCTAGCATAGAAAGAAGTCCCGAGTGAAAACGACTTTCCTTAGGATGAGCTTTTAGGGCAAAGTCTAAGGAGCTTATTCGTCGATAACAAGCCTTTATTCAAAAAAGGAATAGAACCGGAAAGCTTTGAAGGCTAAGGTCGTAGAGACAGATCCATATGCATATGTTTATAGGAGTGAGACCCCCAAATTTTATGGTATTACAGGAAGCTCGGCCATACGGGTTGAAAAATCTTCATTCGTACCATATCGAAAAGACCGCTGGTAGATTTTGGTAAGTAAATCAGAATCTAGTGCACATCCTTGCACCTCTCCATATGTATGTGCTTTAGCCCTGATGCCATTACAAGCCGGGATTAGACAGTCCAGACAGACAATATAATCTGTGTGTGACGAAATCATACGGCTATGCCAGGGCGAGCAGTGCTGCTGCTCGGCAGTCACCCGCTTGGATCCTGCCTTGTTAGTCATCCGTAGAGCTAAATAAAATTTTCTTTAGCCTTAAGTCATTCCCACACACCGACCAGGTTAGGGTGGCTGTTCAGTAACTCCTAGCCCTACTAGAAAGAGAAGATAAATTGCTTGCGCGCTTCGTCAAGTGAGAGAGCCACTTAATTAGCAATAATGAGAGAGTGCTTTTATCTCATATGAGAAAGCGACGGGATAGGGTTAGTTTGAAAGGGCTACAGCAGGGGAATGAATTTAAGTCCTAAGAATAAGATCTTCTCGGACAATTTAGTTTGCCTTGCCTTTAGTTGAACTTCCCGAGTGGGAGATCAGTTGCAGGAGTTCATTCAGGGGATGAGGAAGGTGACCATGCAACTTACGTGGGTCAGAAGCAGAGGGTTCTCAACTAACTAGTCGCTTCCCGGGAAGAGCCTTTGGTTCAGTCCGTTCCGCAGTTCTAGTTTCAATCTTGTTGTAACTGACTCCCAGTGAGACAGGCTCCCCACTATAGCTATGGATTCCCGCCTAAGCGGTGGGTGACCACTTCTTCAGTATTATTGCTTGTTTAGTGTCGTTTTCTTGCTTGCTTTCTCTTGCTGTAAAACGTCTAGAATCATTCAAGTGGTGGATATGCCAATTGTAGCTAGCCTGAAGTGAAGGAAGTTTTTCCGGTACCGCTAGCTCCCTTTCACGAGAAGAGAGGCACACTTTAGACTTTACTTTCAAATAAGCTAAAACCGTAGCCTCTGGCACACCCACATCGGATAGGACCACTTCCCCTTCCCCCCAGCCCAAGTTCACCCTCCTATGCTATGATACTTGGACTAGGGGCCTCCTCCCCTTGTGCTTTTATACACATGGAAGTACCTTTCATTATCAATTCTCCTTAACATAGTAAAATTTCTTTGGGTTTGGTGACTACTATTTTAGTCCCTCTCGTCCCAAACTTCCCCTTTTTCCACAGAAGCCCTCCCCCCACTTTATTGTTCTGCATGCTTCATGAGTGGGAAGAAAGCGGAATCTTTCTTATCCAATACCAATCCGGGAATACTAGGCTAAGCATGTAGCCTAGCCGCTTCACTCGTAAAAAACAGGCTTCTAAGAATGGTACTAACTAAGAATGCTATTGGATGAGGAGATTTGTACTCAGGAAGACCTGGTAAAACTGAACTACTTTCGGCGGTTCCTTCTATTATCTCCTTCACGCTACCCAATCCGAACTCATGAGTGCCTGTAGCAGCATTGAGTGATCCCCTTCTCCGACATCGATACCCTAGGGATTACAAATCGTGCCAACTTCCCTCTGCTGCGTCGCTCTACAACTGGATACTGCATCTTTCTTTGCACTAGTCGAATTTATTGGAACCCTAAGAAGGAATCTACTGTCTCTCGCTTGACTTTATCGGTAAAGCATTTCTTGCTAGATCGAATTGAGGGTGACTTCTTCCCTTCCGCTGACTAAGGCGCTTCGCTTGTGCGTTTTCAACATCCATAGCTTCTGACTATGTCGGTGAAAAAGGTCCCTATTTTCTATTTCAAAGAACTACTTATGATCTGAGACTCTCTATCTATTGTCTGACTTTCGGCATCTTTATTTACGAGGAATTGCTAAGTAGGCGTACTGGTTGTCTCTTCTTGAAATGCTTTCCCTTGGCATCGGTGCCAGCTAGGACTGGTAGCATGTTCTTCTCTTAGGCTTTCTCTTGGTGTCAACATAGGAATGGGAGCTGTTTGAATGGATGCCTTTTTCCCCTGATCTTATAATACGAAACGCAATCGATTGAGAAGCCGGAATCTTTACTAATCGGCCGGGTGAAGGCAAGAAAATAGTTTCATTTGCGCACCACGGGAAAGCTTGAAGATCAGAGAAGCACCCTTTGGAATAGCAAACACTTTACTCTGGCCACGGGGAAGACATTTCTTCAATTAACATTCTGGTGACCAAGCTTTAATATTAATAGAAAAGAACGCAATGGATATTTTGAATTGAAGAAATTCCATCCATCTTCGATTCCCTTCTCCATGTGTAAAATGAATCAACAATTCTCATTGCTTCACTCGCAGGCGCATCCACGGGACACCCATACCACAGCTTCGGATTCATTGAGTAGGAGTCAAAAGCAGCACGGGAGCTATTAGCCTTAGGTTCGGAAAGAAAATTCTTTATTCATATTAAACGGTAGCTTACGCTAATATGAGAAAAGGTTAGGGAATGACTAAAGAAGAACTACATTCATAGGTAAACCCCCTCTTTCTATTCGTTTATTCTTTTTTGTTGATTAGGTTCTGCCCTTTTCGTGCTGGCTAAGATTGATAATACGACTCAAACTCCTAAGCCACCATACCTGATTGCTTTGATCGAAGCTTAAACAGGGCCTGTGCTATCAGAGTGCTTTACTTTTTTTCGAGCGGTTTATCTTGTTTCGGTTGCCGATTGCTTTATTCTATGCGTAGATTGGTTGGACCCCGCTTTGACCCAGTCGTGAGACGAGCCGCAGGAAACAACTAGGTGTCAGCGGAAAGTAAGTCCTTGAAAGTTGGCAGATCGGCATGGGCGGTTAAACTAAAACTATTAGCTCCCCGCTAACCGAAGTCTTGGATTTTTCTTTCTCGGAACCTTCCCTTACCTTTTCTTCTCTTTAAATATTTCGTATTAGTGCAAGGGGGCCTTCTTTCTTGAAGTTGTAATGGCACAAGAGGACGATTCTAGGCTTCAGATAAGCAAACAAACCTGTGCTCCCTTTTTCCAGTTGTAGCAACTCAAGTCCGTAAGCGGGTGTTGCACCCCAAAATTTGACCAACAATTATTTATTCATTGAGTGTTTGAAAATGGATACCTTCATCAGAAAGTTCAGGAGATCCTCAGAAGGAGTGGTTTGAAACCAGGGTTGTGTGCTTCATAGTTTGAGAGTTATGGGTGCTCCTCAGATGGTTCTGAGACTTTGAGAATGAATTTGATGTTTTGGGAAAGCCTATGAGATGTTTTGATAGCCATCATGAAGCCCAGAGAAGTCATTATGCAAGAGTTCAGAGGATTCAACCATGAATGGTAGAATTAGGGTTTTGACTGGGTCAACCCTAGGGTAACTAAAGGTTTGGGAAAGGTTGAGACCCAATCCAAGGGCCATGAGATCATGGAATGATGCATAGAGATGATATAAAGATGATTCCTAGGCCAACTCATCATGAGTGAGGAGTTTGAGAAGTTTCAAGTCAGGGTCTTCAAGGATTGTCAGTGAAAAACCCTAATTTGATCCCTATCTTCCAGGCAGTTTTAGCTCAAGATGTGATTGATATCTCACCTTCCCCATAACATGAATGTTGTAGAGCTTGTTCTAAGCTTTAATTTGAGTGGTGGAAGTCCTTGATAGGAGTTACAGAGCCCAAGTTATGGTTTTGACAAATTACAGGTCAGCAGAGGTGTGTGAATCTGGGTCCTTGAAAGTCACCCAACTTGCAGACAACTTTTGCCCTAGTAGGAGGATTCCTATGACTTCTTGGTCAACATGAATGTTGAAGAGCATCTTCTTAGCTTTAATTTGAGTGGTAGAAGTCCTTGATTGGATTTGTGGAACTCAACTTATGGTTTGAACAAGACAGGGGTATTTTGGTCATTTGTCAGCTATAGGTCATTTTAGCCAATGCCTAAAACTCCTATTTCCAAGCCTCAAATGGAAAAACTCAAAACATGAAAGTTGTTCAAAATGTGATTTTAAGTCTAGAAAGAAGGTCACAAATTGTTAGAAAAGCTCATAACATGAAGTTACATGATTGGTCAAAAATGAACTAAAAATGACATATAAGTTTGAAAAGTTGAATTTGGAAATTGATTTGGGAGATCCACAAATCCAAAATAGGTCATCCAATATATCATTTTGATTGGAAACATCATTTTGAGAACATTGGTTTAGCTAGAATTTTGATTTGAAGCTTTAAAATGGGTGATGCTTTGAAAAGTTGTTACTTGAAAAAGAAGGCAATGTTGAAAAACCTTACACAAGCCAAAGATGAGCTTGTTTTTCACTCATCCCTTCTCAATATCTCATGTAAAGATATTTTAAGACCAAATGGTAAGGCATGAAGCATGGAATGTGAGATTTTCAATATGTCACCACATGAGATTTTCAAGAAATTTCCACCATATTCTAGATGAATCTAGAAGCATCTAATGATCATTATAAGAAGAGAGCCATGAAGAGAGTTCAAGGTTGGTGATAGCAAGAGGATTCAGAGGGGAGAGAGAGAGAGAGAGAAGGATCCATTGAAGCACTTTCTTCAACTTCAAGCAACTCTGAATTTCATCCACTACAAGCATTCTCCTTCCATACAAGTGCATACAGAAGATCTTCCACCATTAGAAGGGCATTGTTGAGAAGTTACAAGCTCTGAATCGTGCTCAACATCACCTCATCTCATCTTCTTGACAGGTTTCTTCTTCACCCTCTATCTCCTAAATTATTGAGCTTTAACTAGTTTCTTAGGCATAGAAAGGTTAGGCTAGGGTAGAGGACTAAATTCTGATAGTTACAGCCCATGCCATGAAGTTCCATAGCAGGACCATGAATCTTTGATTTGCAAGAATTGTTTGAATTAGGAGTTTTAATCATCAAGAACTAGTGTAGAATATCTAGGGTATCTTGTAGAGCATCTGGATATCATTAGAATCAAGATTGAGGAAGGTTAGTAACAGGTGGTATTAGGTGGATTTCATTTGGACCACGATCTTGCAAGCTTCTGTTAGAGCAGTCTAGGTTGAATCAATAAAAATGGCACGTGTGATCTTGTTCTCCTCTGTGAATAGTTCATTTTTCGTTTTGGAAGTTTGGAATTTCATGGAGTCTAGAGGAAGAACGAGGAGGAGGAACTTGTGTGCATGGAATAGGGTTTTCTGAAAACCCTAGCTTTCAATTGAAGAAGAAAGCCACGAACCGTTGGATTAATCCCTGAGCCTTGACTTCTTCAATCCATCTGACGGACCATATTCAAATTAAAACGCGGAGGGAAAAATAAATGAAACGCAGCGTTGAGTTGAATCCAAGGTAATGGGCTTCAGACTCAATTGCTACGTGAACCCCCTCCAAGCCAGCCCAATCACTCCACACGTGTATCCCCCTTCTATTTCCACCTCCCTGCGTTTTTTTAATTTTTGTTTGTTTCTGGGTTTAAATGGGCCTTGCGCCACTTACTAAACACACCCCCACCCTCATGGCCCATCAGTATTATGAACTGGCGCGTGTTACTTGTCACACCCCCCTCCCTTTAGTTGATTTAATTTCTTTTATATTCTTTTAATATTTTTCTTGTTTTAGAAAATTCATTAAAAATTGAAAAATAATTCTTTTTTGGCCATTCTTTTTCCTATGAGTAGATAATAATGTGTAGAAAATATTAAAAATGAAAATGGGATTTTATTTTTAGGTTTAGTATTTTTAATAGATTTTTCTTTTAAAAAGCTTTTATAATGTTTAGTTTTGTATCATGATTTTGCAAGATTTGTTTTAGGACTTTCCTTTAGTCTTTTTAATCCATTCTTTTTTATGCAATTAGATGATGAATCATAGTATTCCCTGGATTTATTACTAGATTTTTAGATTAAGATTTGATTAGTTTAGTTGAATTGAACTTAGGATAGTCTAATTAGGGTTTATGTTGTGCATAGGTGAGGAAATTCATTTTCTTTAGATAGTTTTGCCTTGATTTTTGGGTAGGGGCATATATGGATGTTATGGGTAGATGTTGTAGACCCTTGTGAATAATTGATAGATTTTTCCCCCTTGGTTTAGTATTTTTAGGTATTTTCTGAAGTTGCCTGATGATTTTGTCTATTCTGTGGTTATCTGTTCATCTCTGGGGTTCATTTTGGGGAATTTGTTGTGGGGCTTGGGTTGTCTTGAAGAGCTTGTTGGAGAGCATGATGGAGAGAAGATTGTAGATCAAGACTCAGAGACCCAGAGCTTGGCTTGTTCCCTGTCTGTGAGGTTTGAGATCCTGAAGTTTGGAGGAAGTTCATGGTACTTTCCTGAGGAAGGCACTATGAATGACTTTCATCCTTTCTTCTCACCTCTTTCTCAAGTATCCAGTGATGTTGGAGCCAACTTGTGAGTTTGATTTCTCCTGAGGAGGAATGTGAACTGATCACATGTTGTTGAGCCACATGGGATACAACTCCTAAGTAAAAGCCTCCTAGTACTTTCCTGAGGAAGGTCCTATGGGTCTATTCACTTAGTTCACTTAGTTCATATAGGATTTCTCAAGTATCCAATGATGTTGGAGCCAACTTGTGAGTTTAATTTCTCCTGAGGAGGAATGTAAACTGATCACAGTTGTTGAGCCACATAGGGTACAACTCCTAAGTGGAAGCCTCCTAGTACTTTCCTGAGGAAGGTCCTATGAGTCTATTCACTTAGCTCCACTAGTTCAGATAGGATTTCCTAAATATCCAGTGATGTTGGAGCCTGCTTGTGAGTTTAGTTTCTCCTGAGGAGGAATATAAACTGATCACAGTGGTTGAGCCACATAGGATATGACTCCTGAGTATACACCTCCTAGTGCTTTCCTGAGGAAGACACTATGAGTCTGCTTGCTTAGCTCCCTTTCTTTGGTAAGCTTGTTCTGAAGCTTGAAGACTGGGATTGATTCTCTTGTTTAGGGTTTTGCTTTAGTGCTTAGATTTGATTCAGATTCTGTGATTAGGGTTAGGATTAGAGAGTAGATTCTTTCTTTCTCAAGCATGTGTGTTTTGTTTGCCTGTTGGCACTTCCCTTCTTTTATCTGTCATTGCTTGATAGTATGTTGTTTATCTTCAGTATGATTGCTGTTAGTTCATGACTGGATTTAGGTCGAGACGAGCTTGTGGAGGCTGAAACCCCACACACATTTCCTCCCTCACTTGCATTGCATGCATTTTACTGTTAAAGCTGATGTTTTTGTCTGTTTTGGTGTATCACTGACATGATCCCTTAGGACTCTCATTTCCTCTGATAAGGATTCGATGATAGACTTTTAGGTTGAAACCTATGCATGACAACATCTAGGAGCTCCCTGTTTAAACCTTAACCATAGGATGAATCCATGGCATGATGACAGTAGGACTTGATAGTCTCCCTCCTAGTTGAGCCATCTTCACCCGTAGTTAGCCGAACTACGTCTGCTCTGATCTTTCATACCAGATGAAAGTACGTAGGCATAGGATGCGATATCCTAGCGAGCAACCTTCCCCAACCTTTCCCTTTCCCCCGTAGTTAGCCGAACTACGTTGACTCTGATTTCTCATTCTCTGATGAGAATACGTAGGCATAAAGCGCGATGCTTTGCCGAGTCATTTTTCTTTTCTTTTTCAGCCAGCCTTGATAGGTAGATAGATTATAATCAACCCGTCCAAGTAAACAAACAAGCGAGGATCCCGTCGAGTACGACGGATGTGAGGGGTGCTAATACCTTCCCCTTGCGTAACCGACTCCCGAACCCAGACAATGGTTGCGACGACCTTGTCTTACCCTTTTTCGTCAGGTTTTTCCGATCGTTTCCTTTCCTGCTCTGAGGGATAAATAACGAAAGGTGGCGACTCTTCTGTTTTGCCGGCACCTTATTTTCGCGCGAGCGACAGCTGGCGACTCTGCTGGGGACTCATGGCATCTAGGGACTTTTCCCATCCCTTATGCTGGGACCGTTTCCCATCCCCTACGCGAGTCAATCCTATCGTTTGTATGTTCGCTTGTTGGGTTGCGTTTATTTATCGCATTTTTACCTCTCGCATTTTTACTTCCCGCATTTTATTTCCTGCATTTTATTTCCAGTTTGATATGATTATCTGTGCTGCTGTGGGAGAGGGATGTTACTGTAAGTGAGAAGCCGGACCTGGGCTTGAGTACACACCTAGATATAGTTGCGGAGAAGTAGTAGACGAACCTGTCTGCTGAGCAGGCACAGTTCCCTACGAAAATCTGCGCTCAGACGAGATTCTTGCAGAGGTGCTCCTTTCCGGTCCTGAGGATCTGAGGGGAGTCCAGACGTGAGGATTGTCGACTCTGGGGACCGATCATTTGGAAGTCAGCTAAGAGAGGCCTCTTCATGACTTGACGATGCCACTCCTTCTGGGAATCGTATTGTCACTCATGAAAGTCTGTGACGCTGACGACCGCATAGGATGCCGTACCTTTGTCCGTGGATTAGGTCCATCATACCTGTGAGTGGGGTTGGGATATTGCAGGAAACTTTGACCTCCAGACTACCTGGTTTTCTTGACAGTAAATCAGTTATGATTGGGTTCTCAGTTGCAGATATGTTCTTGATAGAGCAAGGGTTTGATCAGAGGATCTTATCATCGGGTGTTTGTCTGTTCCTGATAGAGCAGGTTCCGATCAGAGTATTGTTATCAGAGGTTTGTTCTGGATGGAGCAGATTTTTGAGTGGGGTCTGAGGATCTCGTCAGCGGTTGTTATTTTGTTCTTGATAGGGCAGATTTTGAGTGGGGTTTGAAGATCTCATCAGCAGCTGTGTGTTTGTTCTAGAGAGGGCAGATTTGTGATTTGGGGTCCGAAGACTTCATCAACAGATATTCCTTGATCTTGCATCCGGGGTCTTTATTATCAGGCCTTCGTTCTTGTCAGGGCAGAATGCTGATCTCGATCCTATCAGATGGTTATTCACAGCAGATGGTTTTACACCGGGGTTTCCTTCTCATCAGCGACTGTTGACGTCGAATCTCCACAGCAGCCACCTGGATATATTGTTGCATACCTGCATTTTGCATTAGCTTGCATAATCATTCCATTAGCGTGTGTCTGTGACAGGTACCGTTTCCCTGATCCAAGATCTCTCATTGTGTTACTGCAGCCGTTCTCAGAAAGACTGTTGCGTACGAGTTCTCGGTCCTTGATGTGTCGAATCTGACTATTGCTATGTGAGGTTACTATTTCCATGATTGGGCCCAGATTCCTCTCCTTATTATTGTCAGCAGGTGCCAGGATCGGGGGAAATCTCTCAAGCACACAGACACACGCATGCATCTGCATAAAGCATTTTTGCATGACATACATTCTGTTACCTTTTCCTAACCCTTGATGTTGACAGGTTTTTCAGGTACTCAGGTTCCGAGCTGCTTTCGATCTCCAGGATTGATCAAAGACTCATCCACCGCTACTCAACTCGCGCTAATCAGACGAGAATCATGGACCAGGTACAGTCAGATGTTCAAGAGCTTCGTGAAAGGATGGATCGTTTTATGGAGCTGATGCAAGTAGTTGCGAATGGGCAAGACCAGCTTCGTACTTTGGTTCAACCTCTCATCTCCAGGGTTGATAGTAATGGAATACTTCACGGCGGGGCCGTGCCCACTCCTCCTCAAGGGGATACTCCACAGAACGCTGTTCCTGCCGCCGGGGGCAACGGCAGTGCTAACGGCAATCTCATGACTAATCTCGGACTTAACGCGGCGGGCGCCGTCAATGGTGGTTTGGGAGCCAATGTTAACATGGGGCCGGTCAACGGCAATGTTGGTGCAGGAAATATGGTGGTGCCTCAACCGTGGCTGGAGGACCATCAGGATGACATTTTCTCTCAAAGAGGTGCAGAGGCAGAGTTGACTGCTGAGGCTCGACTCAGGTTCAAGGCGCTGGAAGATAAAATGAGAGACATAGAAAATCAGAACGCATTGGGCGTTGACATGGCCAAACTCGGGTTGATTGCTGACTTTAAAGTACCTCACAAGTTTAAGGTGCCTATCTTTGAGAAGTATAGGGGCACTACTTGTCCCCGCGTTCACCTCCGATCTTATTATAGAAAGATGTCCGCTTACTCTGACGATGAGAAGTTGCTGATGCACTTCTTTCAGGATAGTCTTTCTGGTCCGTCGCTCGAATGGTATATGGGTTTGGAGCCCGCTGCTGTGCGCACCTGGAAAGATCTTGCAGAAGCGTTTGTTCTCCACTATCAATATAATAGCGACTTGGCTCCCAACCGAGTTCAGCTTCAGAATCTCTCGCAGCGGAGCAATGAAAGCTTCAAAGAGTACGCCCAGCGGTGGCGTGAATTGGCTGCTCGGGTTCAACCACCGATGGTTGAGCGTGAGTTGGTACAAATGTTCGTGGCTACCCTTCCTGGAGTCTATTATGAAAAGCTGATTAGTGGCATGTCTGGAACATTCTCGGCTCTTATCACTTTGGGCGAGCATGTTGAAAACGGTATAAAGATCGGAAAAATTCAGGGCGAATCATCCTCAGCTGGAGGAGCTAGCAAGAAACCCTATACTGGCAAGCGTCGAGAGGGAGATGCCAGTGCTGTCACTAATGCTAGGAGAAGGGGCAAGGGCCCTCAACAGCAGATTGCTAGCATAAACATCCCAGCTGCACCCCCGCAGCCGCAGCAGCAGCCCCAGCAACAGAATAATCCGGGATATAAGAGATATCAGAATCGGGGTCCCCTGGCAAACCGTCATTTGGAAACTCCTCCTATGCCGTATGCACAGCTTCTGCAGACGTTGCTTCAGCTCCAATTAGTTCATAAAAGGACAATGGCTCCCTTGACAGGGGCACCACCACCAGAGTATGATGCTAATGCTACTTGTGAATTTCATTCGGGGGCACCTGGCCATACGGTTGAGAATTGTAAAGCTTTTAAGCACAAAGTCCAGGACTTGGTCGACGCCAAGGTTATCAACTTTTCTGACAGCGTGCCCAACGTCACCAAAAATCCAATGCCTCATCATAGGGGGGGCGGAGTGAATGCTGTTATCACTGAAGAGAATTCAGACTTGCTGACTGATGTCAAAGATTTGAAGACGCCGTTGAGTTTTGTCAAGGCTAAGTTGCTGAAGAAGGGCTTCTTTCCTGGATGTGGAGAGCTATGTATGGCTTGTGCTACACTTCCTGACGGGTGTGAGCAGTTGATCGAAGGTATCCAAAGTCTGATGGCCGAGGGTATTTTGCAGTTCAGTCGAAGCATTGAGAATGCGTCAGGGGAAGTCGTGCTGAAGCAGGCAGACGAAGTTGCTACCATTACTATTCCTCGTCACCCTATTACTATTTCTGCGCCCCGTCCGCCCTCTATCACCATCACCAGTGCCGGACCAATCCCATTCGAGAGTACCAACGCCGTTCCATGGCATTATGGCGCCGAAGTTTATTGTAATGGTCAGAAGATAGAGCTTGAGCCATCCGGATCGACTGCGCAGAATCTTGCTGAAGTCAGTGGTATCACTAGGAGCGGAAGAGTATTCGCACCGGCAGAGGTTGCAGCAGAGAAAGTGGTCCGAGCTGACGCTGTGGATAAGGGTAAAGGTAAAGCTGTTGAGGAGGTCCCTGCAGGGGCAGAGAAAGACTTGCTGGTTAAAGATGCTGAAGAGTTCATGCGACTAATCAGGAAGAGTGACTACAAAATTGTAGATCATCTTCACCAGACTCCGTCAAAGATCTCGATTCTTAACCTGTTGCTGTGTTCTGAAGCGCACCGCAACGCATTGCTGAGGGTATTGAATGCTGCATACGTGCCGCAGGAGATATCAGTGAATCAACTCGAGGAAGTAGTAGCCCATGTCAATGCTGGTAATGGGCTGGGATTTACGGATCTGGAGCTGACTCCCAAGGGAAGAGATCACAACAGCGCCTTGCACGTCTCAATAGAGTGCAGAGGCACGATTATGTCACATGTCCTAGTAGATACGGGCTCCTCGCTTAACGTGCTTCCGAAGAAGGCACTGATGAAGTTGGATACCCGTGGACTGCTGTGCACGCCCAGTGATCTGGTCGTGAAGGCCTTTGACGGAACCAAGCGCCACGTCTTCGGAGAATTGACCCTGCCAATTCAAGTCGGTCCAGAGATGTTCAATGCGGTGTTCTATATCATGGATATCATGCCCGCCTATAGTTGCCTCTTAGGTCGGCCGTGGATTCATTCTGCTGGTGCCGTGACGTCCACGCTGCATCAGAAGCTTAAATATGCTGTTGGGGGCAGCATATAGACAGTCTGTGGAGAAGAGGACATCATGGTAAGCCACCTGTCGTCCTTTAAATACGTTGAAATGGATGGTGAGATCCATGAGACTCTTTGCCAAGCATTTGAAACCGTCAGGGTGAAGGAGGTAGCTCCCGTTGTTGCAGAGAAGCAAGAGTTGAACCTCTCCTCGTTTAAGGAAGCTAGGGCCGTTGTCGAAGCTGGTTCCACCCCAGGCTGGGGGCATGTCTTGGATATACCAATCAAACAGGATAAGTTTGGATTAGGGTATTCTCCTGGAGCTGAAGCTTCATCTTCTTCTGGCAGTTCGTCTCATGGGAAAGGGCCGATCTTATTCACAAAGGGGGGAGTGATTTTCGAGAGTATCAACGCTACGTCGGAGGACAGCGGAGACAGTGATTGCGATCTTGACGCCTGGATTCAACCGAGCAAGCCAGGCGAGTGCCTCCACAATTGGACCATCAAGGAGATTATCAAGCTGACAAGTGAAGAGTAATGATTTGCTTTTTACAATCTTTGTACAACCCTATGTCCTGCCCGGGGCATAGTGGTCTTACTGTCAGGGCCTTGTTGGATTATGTGTATGCATTTTGTTAATAAATAAAAGGCGTTTTCTTCGTAATCAAATATTGTGTTCTCTTTTATTCATGCTTTATGTTTGTTTCGAAAAACAGCAAAATGGCAACAAGGTCTGTGCTAACCTGCATATTCTTGCTTTAAACTTAACCCTTGTTATTGCAGGATCCACGTAACAGATGACATCGACTCTGGACCCGCTACGGCTCACTACGACTTTGATTGCCCGATCTATCAAGCCGAGGATGAGATTGATGAAGACGAAGACCTTCCGGAAGAGTTGGCCCGCTTGTTGAGACAAGAGGAGAAGGTTATTCTGCCTCACGAGGAGGATATTGAGATCATAAATCTGGGTTCTGAGGAGCTTATCAGGAATGTCAGAGTAGGGGCTGCGCTGCAGAATGATGTCAAGCATAGACTGGTCGAGATGCTTCGAGAGTATAGTGACGTCTTTGCTTGGTCGTATGAGGATATGCCCGGACTTGACACAGATATCGTGGTTCATCGCTTGCCGTTGCGAGAAGATTGCCCTCCAGTCAAGCAGAAGCTCAGGAGGACGAGACCAGACATGGCTGTAAAAATCAAAGAAGAAGTCCAGAAGCAGTTGGACGCAGGATTTCTAGCCGTTACCACCTACCCTCCGTGGGTCGCCAACATAGTGCCTGTACCGAAGAAGGACGGTAAGGTACGCATGTGCGTCGATTATCGGGATTTGAATAGGGCGAGCCCTAAGGATGATTTCCCTTTGCCTCATATCGATGTGTTGGTCGACAATACAGCCCAGTTTTCCGTGTTTTCGTTCATGGATGGCTTCTCCGGTTACAATCAGATTAAGATGGCGCCGGAGGACATGGAGAAAACGACGTTTATTACCCCCTGGGGCACGTTTTGCTACAAGGTAATGCCCTTCGGTCTAAAGAACGCAGGGGCCACTTACCAGCGAGCAATGGTAACTTTGTTTCATGATATGATTCATCATGAGATCGAGGTCTATGTTGATGACATGATTGCAAAGTCCCAAACGGAGGAGGAGCATCTGGTCAACCTGTTGAAGCTGTTTGAAAGGCTTAGGAAGTTCAGGCTGAGGCTGAATCCTAACAAGTGCACTTTCGGAGTGCGATCCGGAAAGTTATTGGGGTTTATCGTTAGTGAACGAGGTATTGAAGTTGATCCTGCAAAGATAAAAGCTATCCAAGAGATGCCAGCGCCGAAGACAGAAAAAGAAGTTCGTGGTTTCTTGGGCCGAATAAACTACATTGCAAGGTTTATCTCTCAGCTCACGGCCACTTGTGAACCGATGTTCAAGTTGTTAAAGAAAAATCAGGCGATTGCCTGGAATGAGGATTGCCAGAAGGCATTCGATAAGATAAAGCAGTATCTTCAAGAACCTCCAATCTTGATACCCCCGGTGGCTGGACGGCCATTAATCATGTACTTGACAGTTCTGGAGAATAGTATGGGGTGTGTTCTCGGTCAGCACGACGAGACGGGCAGAAAGGAGCATGCCATTTATTATTTGAGTAAAAAGTTCACTGAGTGTGAATCTCGATACTCGATGCTGGAGAAGACGTGTTGTGCATTAGCTTGGGCTGCCAAACGTCTACGACAGTATATGCTCAACCACACTACTATGCTGATTTCGAAGATGGATCCGATCAAGTACGTCTTCGAGAAGCAGGCTCTTTCGGGCAGGATTGCCAGGTGGCAGATGGTGTTAACATAATATGATATTCAGTACGTCTCTCAGAAAGCCATCAAGGGAAGCGTATTGTCTGACTACCTTGCCGAACAGCCAATCGAAGACTATCAGCCGATGAAGTTCGAATTCCCTGACGAGGACATTATGTTTCTCAAAGCGAAGGATTGCGATGAGCCATTGCCCGATGAGGGGCCAGATAGGAAGTCTCAGTGGAAGTTGATATTCGACGGAGCGGTTAATTCCTATGGAAGTGGTATCGGGGCTATCATCACGACTCCTCACGGATCCCACATCCCGTTTACTGCAAGACTGACGTTTCCAGTTACCAACAACGAAGCCGAGTATGAAGCGTGTATTATGGGTCTAGAAGAGGCAATTGATTTGAGAATCAAGAATCTGGACATATATGGTGACTCAGCGCTTGTAATCAATCAGATCAAAGGGGAGTGGGAAACTCGTCAAGCAAATTTAGTGCCGTACATGAATTATGCCAGGAGGCTGCTTCCGTTCTTTGACCGAGTAGAACTTCATCATGTACCCCGGGCTGAAAATCAAATGGCTGATGCTTTGGCCACGTTGGCTTCAATGTATAAAGTCAATTATTGGAATGAGGCTCCAAGAATTGTGCTTTCGCGGCTTGATAGACCAGCGTTTGTGTTCGCAATCGAAGATGCCACTGACGGCAAGCCATGGTTCCACGATATCCAGACCTTCCTTATGACCAAGGAGTATCCTGCGGGTGCGTCAACCCAGGATAAGAAGACTCTGAGGAGGTTATCTGGAAACTTTTACCTCAACCCTGATGGAGTGCTGTATAAGAGAAACCACGATCTCGTGCTGCTCAGATGTGTGGATGAGAAAGAAGCAAGTATGCTCATGGAAGAAGTCCATGAGGGCACATTTGGTACGCACGCCGGCGGGCATGCCATGACGAGGAAGATCCTGAGAGCAGGATATTACTGGCTGACTATGGAGTCGGATTGCTTCAGATTCGCGAAGAAATGTCACAAATGCCAGATTTATGCTGATAAAGTTCATGTGCCGCCGTGCCCATTGAATGTCATGTCCTCCCCTTGGCCGTTCTCCATGTGGGGCATCGACATGATAGGCAAGATCGAGCCCACCGCATCCAATGGTCATCGTTTTATCCTGGTAGCTATCGACTACTTCACCAAGTGGGTGGAGGCAGCCTCGTACGCTAATGTGACCAAGCAGGTGGTAGCTGTCGCTTGCGCGAAAATAAGGTGCCGGCATGACAGAAGAGTCGCCACCTTTCGTTATTTATCCCTCAGAGCGGGAAAGGAAACGATCGGAAAAACCTGACGAATAAAAGGTAAGACAAGGTCATCGCAACCATTGTCTGGGTTCGGGAGTCGGTTACGCAAGGGGAAGGTATTAGCACCCCTCACGTCCGTCGTACTCGACGGGATCCTCGCTTGTTTGTTTACTTGGACGGGTTGGTTATAATCTATCTACCTATCAAGGCTGGCTGAAAAAGAAAAGAAAAATGACTCGGCAAAGCATCGCGCTTTATGCCTACGTATTCTCATCAGAGAATGAGAAATCAGAGTCAACGTAGTTCGGCTAACTACGGGTTATGGGGGGAAGGTTGCTCGCTAGGATATCGCATCCTATGCCTACGTACTTTCATCTGGTATGAAAGATCAGAGCAAACGTAGTTCGGGAAACTACGGGAAATATGGCTCAACTAGGAGGGAGACTATCAAGTCCTACTGTTATCATGCCATGGATTCATCCTATGGTTGAAGTTTGAACAGGGAACTCCTAGATGTTGTCATGCATAGGTTTCAACCTAAAAGTCTATCATCAAATCCTCGTCAGAGGAAATGAGAGTCCTAAGGGATCATGTCAATGATACACCAAAACAAACAAAAACATCAGCTTTAACAGTAAAATGCATGCAATGCAAGTGAGGGAGGAAATGTGTGTGGGGCTTCAGCCTCCACAAGCTCATCTCGACCTCAAGCCAGTCATGAAATAACAGTAATCATACTGAAAATAAACAACATGCTATCAAGCAATATACAGATAAAAGAAATGAAGTGCCATCAGGCAAACAACACACATGCTTGAGAAAGAAAGAATCTACTCTCTAATCCTGACCCTAATCACAGAATCTAATCAAATCTAAGCAAAGCTCTCAAGCAAAACTCCTAGACAAAAGAAATCAATCCCAGCCTTCAAGCTTCAGAACAAGCTTACCAAAGAAAGGGAGCTAAGTAAGCAGACTCATAGTGTCTTCCTCAGGAAAGCACTAGGAGGTGCATACTCAGGAGTCATATCCTATGTGGCTCAACCACTGTGATCAGTTTATATTCCTCCTCAGGAGAAATTAAACTCACAAGCAGGCTCCAACATCACTGGATATTTAGGAAATCCTATCTGAACTAGTGGAACTAAGTGAATAGACTCATAGGACCTTCCTCAGGAAAGTACTAGGAGGCTTCCACTTAGGAGTTGTATCCCATGTGGCTCAACAACATGTGATCAGTTTACATTCCTCCTCAGGAGAAATTAAACTCACAAGTTGGCTCCAACATCATTGGATACTTGAGAAATCCTAGATAAACTAATGGAACTAAGTGAATAGACCCATAGGACCTTCCTCAGGAAAGTACTAGGAGGCTTCCACTTAGGAGTTGTATCCCATGTGGCTTAACAACTGGTGATCAGTTTACATTCCTCCTCAGGAGAAATTAAACTCACAAGTTGGCTCCAACATCATTGGATACTTAAGAAAGAGGTGAGAAGAAAGGATGAAAGTCATTCATAGTGCCTTCCTCAGGAAAGTACCATGAACTTCCTTCAAACATCAGGATCTCAAACCTCACAGACAGGGGACAAGCCAAGCCCTGGGTCTCTGAATCTTGATCTATAATCTTCTCTCCATCATGCTCTTCAACAAGCTCTTCAACAAATTCCCCACAATGAACCCCACAGATGGACAGATAACCACAGGGTACACAAAACCAATAGGCAACTTCAGAAAATACCTAAAAATACTAAACCAAGGGGGAAAAATCTAACAAATATTCACAAGGGTCCTCAACACCTACTCATAACATCTACATAGGCCTCTACCTAAAAATCAAGACAAGACTCAATCAAAGAAAGGAATTCATCACCTAAACACAATCTAAACCCTAATTAGGATACCCTAAACCTACCCTAATTAAACTAATCAAAATTTAATTCTAAAAATCTAGAAAAAATCCTATGGGGAACTATGATTCATCATCTAATTGCACAAAAAAGAATGGATAAAAAACCCTAAGGGAAGGTCCTAAAACAATTCCTACAAAATCCAATACCAAATTAAGACTATTCAAGAGCTATTTATTTGGAAAATCTATTAAAAATACTAGACTTAAAAATAAAATCCTATTTTTATTTTTATAATTTTCTACACAAAATCATCTAATCATAGAAAAAAGAAGAATTAAAAAATCATTTTTTATCAATTATTTATGAATTAATCAAAACAGAAAATATTAAAAGAAAACAAAATATAAAGAAATGAATTAAATTGGACTGGGAGGTGCATTAAGTAAATGCGCCCAGGGTTATTCCAGTTGGGCTTTAAGGGTGGGGGCGTGCATAGCACCTGACTTAAGCCCATAAGAATCAGAAAAAATAAAAAAGACGAAAAGCGCTGGGGGGTGAGAAAATGAATGGTTTTACGTGCATATAACCACATGGGCCTGGATAGGGGTGGGAAAAGCAATGAGTCACATTAAGCCCAGATGAGGGCGTTAAATGGAACGCAGCGTTTCGCTGCATATGAGTTCCCTCGCGTTTCCTTTATTCAAATGTGGCCGCACGATCGTGAGTCTTGGTCAAGCATTTGAGGAGATCCAACGGCCACGGGTTGTCTTCTTCCTTGGCCATGTAGTTAGGGTTTGAAACCTCCATTAACATGCAGCTTTACACGTAAAACTTCCATGGCCTCGTTCGTGCTTGTTTCTCAATGAAATGCCAAGGTGTAAACATCAATATTGCTCCATTTTTCAAGCTCTACACAGCTGGACCGATAGTTTTTATTAAAACACTCCCTACTGAATAAACCGATAGTACCAACTTGAGTAAACACTCCATTTTCGACCTCCTTGTTTCTTGCGTTTCTTGACACTAACTTACTCTACTCATGGCCCTCATTACTCTGATATAATTATCTAATCTTAACACTCAACATACAAGCAGTTCTTGGTGATTCAAGATTCAAGTCAAAAACTCAAACTCCATGAAATGCTCTTAATCTTCATGGGAATGATCACCTAACTTAACCCAGCAATTCTAACCCTAGAAATCTAACTAATTACACATAATTAGAGAGATATGAGAGAAAAAGCTAACCTGCTAGGTAGCTATGGCAGAGGTAGAACCAGCTTGTTTCAGTGCTTGAATCCTCCTCTCTATGATCCTCAGGTATCAATCTCCTTTCTGTTTGCAACAATTTGGAGGATGAAGGCTTGTAGCATGAGATTCGAAGCTTGCTTGCAATGGAATCCACCCTTGAATATCTCTCTCTCTCCTCTCACTCTCTTCACCAACTTCACCAACCTTCTATCTCAGCATACTCTTCTCAATATATAGAATGATTTAGAAAGCCCTAGAATCATCTAGAACAATCTAATGAGAACTTGAATTTATCATGTCATGACATATGGATTCATCTCATATCATGTACTCTTCCTTGTTACAGCTCCTCAATTCCATTTGAAAATCTCCTCATATGAGTTTTTGGAGGGGTTGGAGTGCTTAACCAGCTTGTATGTTCATTTCCCTTGAGTTTCACCTTGGTGCCTTATTATGCAAGCAACTAAATTCCAAAGCAACTCCATTTTTTAGACCTTAACTCAAAAATGTGGCTAAACCAATGTTCTCAAAATGGTTTTTCCAATCAAAATGATATATTGGATGACCTATTTTGGATTTGTGGATCTCCCAAATCACTTTTCAATTTCAACTTTTCAAAGTTATAAGCCTTTTTTAGTTCATTTTTGACTAATCATGTAATCTTGTGCTATGAGCTTTTCCAACAATTTGTGACCTTCTTTCTAGACTTAAAATCACATTTTGAGCAACTTTCATGTTTTGAGTTTTTCCATTTGAGGCTTGGAAATAGGAGTTTTAGGCATTGGCTAAAATGACCTATAACTGACAAATGACCAAAATACCCCTGTCTTGTTCAAACCATAAGTTGAGTTCCACAAATCCTATCAAGGACTTCTACCACTCAAATTAAAGCTAAGAAGATCCTCTTCAACATTCATGTTGACCAAGAAATCATAGGAATCATCCTACTAGGGCAAAAGTTGTCTGCAAGTTGGGTGACTTTCAAGGACCCAGATTCACACATCTCTACTGACCTGTAATTTGTCAAAACCATAACTTGAGCTCTGCAACTCCTATCAAGGACTTCCACCACTCAAATTAAAGCTTAGAACAAGCTCTACAACATTCATGTTGTGGGGAAGGTGAGATATCAATCACATCTTGAGCTAAAACTGCCTGGAAGATAGGGATCAAATTAGGGTTTTCTCACTGACAATCCTCAGAAACCCTAACTCAAAACTTCTCAAACTCTTTAATCATGAGGAGTTGGTCTAGGAATCATCCTTATAACATCTCTATGCATCATTCCATGATCTCATGGCCCTTGGATTAGGTCTCAACCTTCTCCAAATTTTCAGTTGACCTAGGGTTGACCCAGTCAAAACCCTAATTCATCATTCATGGTTGACTCTTCTGAACTCTTGCACAATGACTTCTCTGGGCTTCATGATGGCTATCAAGACATCTCATAGGCTTTCTCAAAACATCAAGTTCATTCTCAAAGTCTCAGAATCATCTGAGGGGCACCCACAACTTTCAAACTGTGAAGCACACAACCCTGGTTTCAATCCACTTCCTCTGAGGATCTCTTGAACTTTCTGATGAAGGTATCCACTTCCAAACACTCAATGAATGAATAATTGTTGGTCAAATTTTGGGGTGCAACAGTAGCTAAATTCATAAAGAGGGACATCATCTGTCGCTATGGAATTCCCGAGCGGATCATTACTGATAATGGTTCGAATTTGAATAATAAGATGATGAAGGAGCTGTGCCAGAGCTTCAAGATCGAACACCACAACTCATCTCCTTACCGGCCGAAGATGAATGGCGCTGTTGAAGCGGCCAACAAGAACATCAAGAAGATTGTTCAGAAGATGGTTGTGACGTACAAAGATTGGCACGAGATTCTGCCGTTTGCCTTGCACGGTTATCGTACGACGGTGCGTACGTCGACCGAGGCAACTCCTTTCTCCTTGGTGTACGGTATGGAAGTTGTCCTACCGCTAGAAGTGGAGATTCCTTCTTTACGGGTTTTGGTTGATGTGAAACTTGATGAGGCAGAATGGATTACGAATCGCTTGAACCAACTCAGCCTGATGGACGAGAAGAGATTAGCATCGATTGCATTTGGTCGCCTGTACCAAAGCCGAATGAAGAAAGCTTATGATAAGAAGGTGCGTCCTCGAAGCTTTCAGACGGGTGATCTCGTCCTGAAGAAGATTCTTCCGCCACACTCCGATCACCGGGGCAAGTGGACTCCGAATTACGAAGGGCCGTATGTCGTCAGCAAGGTCTTCTCAGGAGGAGCTTTGTTGTTATCCACGATGGATGGTGAAGACTTTGCATCCCCGGTGAACGCGGACGCGGTTAAAAAATACTTTGCTTGAAAGAGACCCGCTGGACAAAAAAAAGAAAGAGTCCAGGCAAAAAAGGGGCATCCCGGCGAACCAAAAACAGAATAAAAGGTTCGGGCAAAAATTAGGGATATATTGAAAAGATGTACACCCGCGAAGTCGAAAACCCACACTGGGCGGCTTCGGCAAAAAAGGGTATCCCGGTGAACTGAAAACCCGTGAAGGGCGGTTCACGCAAAAGTTAGGGATTTAAATAAGCAAATGACTGCGTTCCGCGTATGGACTTTCATTGTTTAGTGGTTCGGAAGACCTGAGGGCCGTTTATCTGAATCAATCTCTTCCAAAGCTGAAGCATCAGAGAAGTATCAAAGTCGAGTGGGTCTTAGAGGGATCAACTCATGGTGTTCGTCTACGCCTCGATTGCCGACATTTGTATATACTGATGTATATTTATGTTTTCCTTTTTTGCGCGGCTTCCTCATTCCAGGAGCCTGCCTCTGTTGTAAAACATTTTTGCCCAGTCAGGGGATCATCATCAATAAAATGCACATTATTCAGCAATTCTACTTGTCTGTTTAGCATTTATCTGTTTTGTTTGCGAATGAAAACGCCGATATTTTCGATAAAATGCGCATACATAAACTTGCGGGCCTAGGCCCATTGATTGTTGAAACAACTAATTAACTGAATATTGTCACGAGATAATAACCTGGATAGGCCCCTGTGAGGAGGGTATCTTGTCTGTTTGTTTGTGTTGTTGCAGGTGTAGCACCCCGCCAGAAGATGTGCCGTGCGTATCCCCGAAGCAGGACGAGTCCTCCTTCTCCAGCAGGGTTCAGTAGCCTCTCCTCCGCAGGATCTAAACGCAAAATGGTGAGCATTGATATGTCTCCCCAGGTAGAGGTGATTCTCTTCCCCAAGCAGGCGCATCCTGAAGGAATGTCACCTCATCAGCTGAATCAAGCACCGAAGAATGATGTCGTCTCTCCCCAGCACCGGGTCACAAGTGCAAAGTTCATAGAAATGTTTGGGTACTGGAGCTCATGTTTTCCCCAGTAAAGTCACCGAAGCAGGTGTCCCCCCCGCACCGGGTCACAAGTGCAGGTTTCGTAGGAAGCTAGTTCGTTAGCCGAAGGATGCAGTGACTGATGGTGCCAGACTGAAGTCTCCAGTGGAATTGGGGTTCCTCACCAGAGTCAGGCTCTCTCCTGAAGTTCGATGATTCCCTCTTCCCCAGTAGAGTGTTGGAACAGCTGATGTTGTATTCCCCTGCAGAGTTGTACTCTCCCCCGAAGGCAGATGATCCTTTCTTCCCCAGTGGAATCGAATTCCCCATCAGAGTCGCACTCTCCAATGAAGTAGAATGATTTCCCTCCCCGGTTGAGTCCGCAGAAAAGCAGAATCCTTGAACATTGATCGGATCATGATTGATTTTCCCCAGCAGAGCGTGGGGCAGCTAATGCTGTGTTTCCCCAGAATCGCACTCTCTCCATCGAAGCAGAATGATTTCTCCTTCCTCAGCCGAGTTTGCAGATGTCCAAGAGATCCGAATCCTTGGAAGTTGATCAGATCGTGATTGGTTTTCCCCAGCGGAGTGTCGAACAGCTGAAGTTGGTTCCCCACAGAGTGGTCATCCCCAGAAGAGTAGCCGAGACGGCCGCGCAGTTCATTCTCACGATTGATATCAGCAGATCCAAGTTCTCGTAGAGCTTCATCCCCTGCAGCAGTCAGCTGAAGTTCGTCCCCTGCAGCAGTTCGCGGAAGATCAATTCCCCAGACAGAGCCTGATTGATATTGGCGTGTTCAAGTTCTCCTCAGCAGGATGATTCCTCTATCTGAGCGGTTCTTTCTCCTTGACAGGAGGATTTCCCCCTTCGGCATTTATTTTGCTGACGGGATCGCATCATTGTGCATGATTGCATAGCATTGTGCATGATTGCATGGCATTTAGCATAAACGCATAGCATTTCCACTGTGTGGGGCATAGTGCAGAAGCATACACATCATAAGCATGATCTAGGTCATCATCATCCTTGTTGAACAGGTGTACCACCAAAAGACCGGTTGCTCAGGACGATTCTTGATATTCTCCCCGGCAAGGTCGCTTTTGAGATGATTCTTAAAGACCCCGGGGTAATCCCCACGGTCGCTCGCTCAAGATGATTTTTTGAGATCCCCAGCGAAGTCTTCGGTTCGAGATGATTCTCAAGTCCCTCAGCAGGGCCATTTGCTTAAGACGATTCTTAAGACCCCAGTACAGCTTCCCGAGTGGTTCGCCTAGTATGATACTTGAGCTCCCCAATAGCACCTCCAGCAAGAGTTGCCCAGGAAGATCTCTGGAATACCCAACAGAATGTTTGCTCCGGAAAGGTTATCAGTTCAGGACGATTCTTGAAGATGCCCGACGGATCTGTTTGGTCAAGATGATTCTTGAAGTCCTCAGCAGCATGATATGTCTGCTCCAGCAATGATGTCTAATCTGAAGATGGATTTCATAAGCGCCCGAAGGCGATGTCAGAAGGTTCCTGTGAGTCCAGATTTCCGTGTTGAAGAATCAACGGGTGGCTGAAGACAAGGTTCCAGGGTTGTAGATACAACAGAGTGATTCGCGTGGGTCTGAAGACCAAGTCCGTTATCCTGAGGCGATGATTGATTGCGATCAAGTGAATGATACGTCTTCTGATTGAAGTCGAAGATGTTTCTCCAGCTAGTTGTTGAGCAGCTAGTGTTGTAGTATTCGAAGGTTTGTTCCCCGCAGAGTACTATGTGCTCGTGCAGTTGGCAAATTTTCGGGTTTACCGATATTCAACCGTCTCGTACCTTGATTGGTTGAGGGCCGTTCGCTTCTCACCCAGTCAGGTTCAAGCCGTTTGAATAGGGGCAGCTGTTGCACCCCAAAATTTGACCAACAATTATTTATTCATTGAGTGTTTGAAAATGGATACCTTCATCAGAAAGTTCAGGAGATCCTCAGAAGGAGTGGTTTGAAACCAGGGTTGTGTGCTTCATAGTTTGAGAGTTATGGGTGCTCCTCAGATGGTTCTGAGACTTTGAGAATGAATTTGATGTTTTGGGAAATCCTATGAGATGTTTTGATAGCCATCATGAAGCCCAGAGAAGTCATTATGCAAGAGTTCAGAGGATTCAACCATGAATGGTAGAATTAGGGTTTTGACTGGGTCAACCCTAGGGTAACTAAAGGTTTGGGAAAGGTTGAGACCCAATCCAAGGGCCATGAGATCATGGAATGATGCATAGAGATGATATAAAGATGATTCCTAGGCCAACTCATCATGAGTGAGGAGTTTGAGAAGTTTCAAGTCAGGGTCTTCAAGGATTGTCAGTGAAAAACCCTAATTTGATCCCTATCTTCCAGGCAGTTTTAGCTCAAGATGTGATTGATATCTCACCTTCCCCATAACATGAATGTTGTAGAGCTTGTTCTAAGCTTTAATTTTAGTGGTGGAAGTCCTTGATAGGAGTTACAGAGCCCAAGTTATGGTTTTGACAAATTACAGGTCAGCAGAGGTGTGTGAATCTGGGTCCTTGAAAGTCACCCAACTTGCAGACAACTTTTGCCCTAGTAGGAGGATTCCTATGACTTCTTGGTCAACATGAATGTTGAAGAGCATCTTCTTAGCTTTAATTTGAGTGGTAGAAGTCCTTGATTGGATTTGTGGAACTCAACTTATGGTTTGAACAAGACAGGGGTATTTTGGTCATTTGTCAGCTATAGGTCATTTTAGCCAATGCCTAAAACTCCTATTTCCAAGCCTCAAATGGAAAAACTCAAAACATGAAAGTTGTTCAAAATGTGATTTTAAGTCTAGAAAGAAGGTCACAAATTGTTAGAAAAGCTCATAACATGAAGTTACATGATTGGTCAAAAATGAACTAAAAATGACATATAAGTTTGAAAAGTTGAATTTGGAAATTGATTTGGGAGATCCACAAATCCAAAATAGGTCATCCAATATATCATTTTGATTGGAAACATCATTTTGAGAACATTGGTTTAGCTAGAATTTTGATTTGAAGCTTTAAAATGGGTGATGCTTTGAAAAGTTGTTACTTGAAAAAGAAGGCAATGTTGAAAAACCTTACACAAGCCAAAGATGAGCTTGTTTTTCACTCATCCCTTCTCAATATCTCATGTAAAGATATTTTAAGACCAAATGGTAAGGCATGAAGCATGGAATGTGAGATTTTCAATATGTCACCACATGAGATTTTCAAGAAATTTCCACCATATTCTAGATGAATCTAGAAGCATCTAATGATCATTATAAGAAGAGAGCCATGAAGAGAGTTCAAGGTTGGTGATAGCAAGAGGATTCAGAGGGGAGAGAGAGAGAGAGAAGGATCCATTGAAGCACTTTCTTCAACTTCAAGCAACTCTGAATTTCATCCACTACAAGCATTCTCCTTCCATACAAGTGCATACAGAAGATCTTCCACCATTAGAAGGGCATTGTTGAGAAGTTACAAGCTCTGAATCGTGCTCAACATCACCTCATCTCATCTTCTTAACAGGTTTCTTCTTCACCCTCTATCTCCTAAATTATTGAGCTTTAACTAGTTTCTTAGGCATAGAAAGGTTAGGCTAGGGTAGAGGACTAAATTCTGATAGTTACAGCCCATGCCATGAAGTTCCATAGCAGGACCATGAATCTTTGATTTGCAAGAATTGTTTGAATTAGGAGTTTTAATCATCAAGAACTAGTGTAGAATAGCTAGGGTATCTTGTAGAGCATCTGGATATCATTAGAATCAAGATTGAGGAAGGTTAGTAACAGGTGGTATTAGGTGGATTTCATTTGGACCACGATCTTGCAAGCTTCTGTTAGAGCAGTCTAGGTTGAATCAATAAAAATGGCACGTGTGATCTTGTTCTCCTCTGTGAATAGTTCATTTTTCGTTTTGGAAGTTTGGAATTTCATGGAGTCTAGAGGAAGAACGAGGAGGAGGAACTTGTGTGCATGGAATAGGGTTTTCTGAAAACCCTAGCTTTCAATTGAAGAAGAAAGCCACGAACCGTTGGATTAATCCCTGAGCCTTGACTTCTTCAATCCATCTGACGGACCATATTCAAATTAAAACGCGGAGGGAAAAATAAATGAAACGCAGCGTTGAGTTGAATCCAAGGTAATGGGCTTCAGACTCAATTGCTACGTGAACCCCCTCCAAGCGACAGCGGGTTCAACTGAAAATCCAAGGTTTTCTCGAATCAATAAAAAGATAATAATAAGGTCAAATCTTGCTATTCCACCTTTCGCTGCTAGTTAGTGGTCTGGTGGTAATGAAATTAAAAATTCGTCTTGGCTCCCACCGAACCTCTTCTTAGAGCCTTTCCTTGCCCAAGCAAGGGCTATGCTATAAGAAGAGAAGGAAAGGCTTGGTTTAGGGAACCGGCCCCCCCAGTCGCTAAAGTAGTTCATCGTTTAGAGCCGCCCAATATTAGTTCTACAGCCCCCAGTTAAAGACCGAGAAAGCCTTCACTAAAGCATAACTAAACCCAAACTTGGATGACATTATCTTTTTGGGGTTCTCCTGAAAAAAGGAAGTTATTTCCTGGACAGACCATCTAATAAGGGCAACTGCGACGACGAAACCCCTTGCTTTAGCTTATCTAAAAGCTTAGGGCGTGTAGCTCTCCGTACAAGTAAGAAAGTTAGTGCCGTGTAGCCCTAGGCGAAGAAAAATAAAGAATAAGGAGTGAGAACCAAGGAACTCCAGAGAGGTTGGTTACGAAGCTGGTCAAAAAGCTAGTACATCATCTCCACCTGGAATTGGAAGGTGCTAAATAACTCTTTTATTAGCGGCAACTATAACTTTATCTGCTTATTCAGTGAGGAGGGCAGCATCTGCCTTTGAATGGAATCTAGCTAGGGCAAAAGGTATACCTCGACCTGGGGTGGGGGCAGAACAAAGAAAACCGCAAAGAAAGAAGGGACAATCTATCTGAATTAGAGATTGCACAGGCTTTCTTGAATGAATTACTTTCCGCGGATCTATTCGTAAAGCTTTATATCTTTGCTTCGGGCTTATAGAGCCTAACGGAAGAACTTTCTTTGGTATTGGGTAGGTGGATTGGAAGAAGAGCAAGGTCATTGGTTTGCTAAATAGAAATGGAGATGGTTCTTCTGGGTTCAAATCCCCGTCTTTGAATTGGCTCGATCTGTATTGGCCACATCCTCCATTGGTAAGCATCACTAACTAAGAGTTGCATCTTTGCTTCTCTTTCTTTCCCGGTCTTTTCGGAGGGTAAAGGTGAACTCGGATGGGTGCGCCAAGGGGTGAGGCTGGATAAAATCATTAGAGATGCCCGTGGGCTTGTGACTTGGGAATCTGTAGTCGTCTTAGGCGGTCCGGTACCTTCGTGGTACTAACATGGTCTACAAAACCTAAGTGAGTTTGCATCCAGTCATGGATGACAGTCATGCAGCTCACACCTTAGGTCATACCAAGGTGCCCTATCTATATAGGGTTCCCACGCAATGATGGGTTGGTGTCGAAGACCAATCTTGTGAAGGACGCAGAGGGCTAATTCCTTCTCGTCGCTCAATCTGGAGTAAGAAGCCGGCTACCAGCACGAGTGTACACATCTTGGGATGGTACATCTTGTGACCACCAGCATTGCAGGGCACTGAATGATAGTTTTTATTCTCCATCCTGAAGCCTTGGCTTCGCACCCTAACGGGCTTATGGGTACTGGTGGGAAGAGGGCGTAAGCAAAGTGATTATGAATCGTTTTGCCTCGTTCCCTGATTCGTCTTTCGCCATTACGGCAATTCTTCGAAGACTTCTCTCGACTCCTAATCTAAAGCTAGTGGAAGTAGTCCTTTTTAAGCTGTTTATGGCCAAAATCCCGAGAGTCCTCTGGACTTAGCTCCACTTCCAGCTACTCACAACTTTAGTGGAGATGCGGTTGAAGAAAATTTCTAAGTTGCATGAGCGAGAAAATTTCTAACTAAGCAAAATGAGAAGTATCAAGCTCAAGCTAACAAGCATCGCAAGTTTTCTGAAAAGAAGGTGATCTGGTGTAGGTTCATCTTCGAAAGGAGCGTTTCCCGCGAGGACAATTTGCTAAGCTCAAGCCTAGAGCTGATGGATCATTCAAAGTTCTCAAACGCATTGGTGAAAATGCCTACAAGATTGAACTACCAGCTGAGTATGAGGTTTCAGAAACATTGAAAGTTTCTGATCTTTTTCCTTATTATGGTGAAGAAAGCACTAACGACTCGGGGGCGAGTCTTCTTCAACTTGACGGGGAAAACTAGAAATAAAGGAAGTAGTTTTGGCTGGGTAAATTTCTTTAGAAATGTTATAAATAAAAGAGAGGGGCTTTCTTTCTTCAGCATGTGAGGGAAATGCCCCGGGTACCGAAGTTAGCGGATAGAGAGGGCGGCGGGTGGAGGGAGCTTCACTTACCGAGAGGGATGTTATTCGAACGACAGAATGGACGGGCACGGACAGAATGAATCGCCCGACAGGAGCATCAATGCCTTATTAGAATCAGAAAAGGAAGAATACGATCTTGTCGCAATGGAATCCGTAACTGCAGCTATTGAGTCTGCTGTGGGCCTAGAAGAGAGCTTTCACTGGCTTTTTCTTAGGATGGATGTAGATATAAGTCGTCTCTTGGCCAGGGCATTGGCAGAGCAGCTTCCACTCCTCCCTTCGATAAGCTTCCCTTTTTGGGCACTGGACCTAGTTACCGCTCCATGGGAACATCTATAGATTCCGCTATCGGGAAAGTAAGGCATGGAATCACGCTAAGGTAAGGTTTCTATCTAATCCATCTAGAATAGGATCTACTCTATCTATTTAATTTTCCACTTCTGCTTGGCTGACTGCATAAACAAATGGAACCATAGCTAATACTGATCGATGAGCCTTCTCTCTCCTTGATCTGTCTAGTTCTATTTTGACTAATCCGAATCTGTGGACTGAGTGAGTAGCTAACTAAAATATAATATTTGAGGATATAGGAGTGGGGCTATTCTTCGCACCGATAAAATCATTAGTAAATCTCGTTATCTCCACGGGTTAAGGGCAGAATCAGACCTTGGGGAACCGGTACGAAAGGGAGCTAGCTAAGGCAGCAAGCAAAGGCAACATAGTAGGCCTTTTAGAAAGGAAGCCAACTCTTGTTCGACGTAGGGTAGAGTAACTTATTTCATTCCCTGGGCTTTCCATCCGGGCTTTAATGCGGCTAGAGACGGAGACTTTCCCAGTGAAAGCGCTGGCGTTCAGTTTGGTTGCGTGCTTTCCGATCTCTTTCCCTTCCTTTCTGTGGTAGCATGTTTGCTAGTCTTGTCGGACTAGGAGCTCTACTAGGCTTGACCGTGGGAAATTGACTTATTCTTGCTCAAGTCAAGTGGAATCAGTTTCATTTGGCTCTAGACTACGATTCAATAGAGAACGATTTGGCACATCTTCGATTTCCTGGTATGAAAGCTTGGTTTTCTTTGAGTTCAAGATATTCGGGTCTTTGCTTTTGCTCTTATAGATGTGATCCTTGTCTTTAGCTTGGGACTTAGCTTGGCACCAGGGCGGCTTGCTCATCGTGCTTATGGCTTGGCCAATTGACATTGTCTTCGATCGAGTGCTCTTATTTCACAACGATAGGTGGGTTACCCTTTCTTTGAACCTTGTCAATGATCGAACTTAAAACAACGGGCGGCCTACCTGACAGCTATCAATCATGAACTAGCAGGATGGACTGCCTTTGAAGCCGGTATTGTTTATATAAATGAGACTTTAGAATAACAACTCGCTATTCGTGCTTCCTTTCTATCACTACTAAAATTATTTACTTACTCCCTTGCTATAGCTTGCCTTACTTGATAGCTTCGCTTGTTTACAGGTACAGGATAGGTCGCTAAGCTCCCTCTTCATATCTGTTATGTGGGGCCAGGCCAATAGTAAGTAGTACTTTTTCGCTTATTCTTTCTGGGCGAGGGCACCCCCTTTCAAGTCTCAAGGTTTGGAACCAACTCTACTAGGTTGAGGAACCCACAGGCAGTATAATGTTACCCCACCTTCCGTAGGCATTTTCGGGGAGTAGCCTGCTTAAGCATACACTTGTATTGGGCTGCGGAGGATCCCGAATCCCGGGGATCCCGAGGCGGCTCCCGCTCCCAAATAAGACCATCACTGGAAAATAAATAACAAATAATACAACACCCTCACGATTCAAAAAATGAATATTCGTCAAGGTCGGCATCCCGGATAAGTTCAGTCACTCCAGGTGATAAGTTCGGCTAAGCCGGAAAGAGTTAGATCCCCAGATGAGATGCGGCAATGTCCTAATCAAAGCAGGCGCAAGGTCAATGATTTAGCTCAAGGCTCTTCTTCTTGATAGCATGGGTCTCGGAAGGCCCTCGCTCTAAAGGGGCTGCTTGATGGCAGCTATCCTGCTCTGTCTTAGATAATTGGAATTGAATTGGTAAGGTTCGCTAGCTCTTTCTTTTGAGACGAATGAATGCCGAAGAAAGGAAGCTAGTCAATAAAGCGTGATAGGGAAAGGCCTTGCCTTTATTACCAGGAAAGATAAAATGGGCCAAATCGCCTGCTAGAGAAGAAGCTCTTAGGGAATCGATCTAGACTAGATGAGATGCCGGTGCCATTAAACTAGCTGCCAGAACGAGTTCAAGAGATGAGGATCCGGGTAGTTCAGTCACCCCCGGGGGGAAAATCATTCCATTCACTTGTTTAACTGCTAAGAAGAATAGCTTTTCTCTTTCGACTGGGAACAGCTTACCTTTGGTGCTTTTTCTTTATATAAGTAGTAGTTGATCCCGTAGAGGCAAGGGAGAATCGAGTTAGCATCCCGCCATTCAAAGAGAAAGACCCGGCGCATCTCTTCCTTGCCCGAGAGATTGACCAAAACTTGCTCCCCTTCTTTGGGCCTTTCGGGGTCGGTGGCTAATACGAGAAGGGAGGGCTCTTCAAGAGAAAAGACGAGAGCAGATCAGTTACTAATTGCAATAGGAAAGCCACTCTAGCCTATAGTCTTTGTCTTGAATCATAGAGGAAGGACAAGAGCTCGGACAACAACTATCAAAACTGGAAATGCACCTGGAACCACACTGCTTTAGCTGCTTGAGTACTCGTATCTGCTCCTTCTATCATTGGTGTGGTGGTATCATATATAAGATCCCGGCTGCATTTAGGAGTTATCTTTTCCTCTAACTATCAATTTCATACATAATATAGATGGTATCCTAGCATAGAAAAGAGATCAAAGGAAGAGAGCGGACATGATCAATAGTACAATAAGTATACAGGAAAGAGAGAAGGCAGAATTGGACAAATAGCAGCTTTTCCGGTCTCAGATGCGGCAACACCCATTACCGGTGTTAGCATGTTAGCACTTTCCCTCTTTTCTCGCACGAGGCAAGCAAGGCCTGGAAGAGTTAATTGTCGAACAGGAGGAAGGAGGTACGTCAGCAGAGAAGCTCCCCAGCTAAACCATTGGCTGAGGTAATAAAAAAAAAAGTCTTTCCTTTTTAGCTGCTTGAAATAGATTCTATTAGACTCATATTAATTTCTTATTTGAATTGGGCGGGCTATAACACGATAAAAATAAAGACACTCTTTTTCTTCGTGACCCATAGTCTTCCATTCCGATATGAGTAGGGGGACTGGAAACATAAGGATGCTCTCACTTCTTTCTTGAGTTCGTGAGTTGGAACAGTTGTTTATATTATTAGTAATTTATTAGTTATGAGTTCTTAAAGTTAAAGAAAGGGAAGAAGACTCTTCAAACTAGCGTAGCATACAGGATTGGGTGAGATCAAAGACCTAGAAGTGGACTCTATCTTTCATAAGACTTTCCTAAAGCGCTATCGGGCTAGGAGGGGCGGTTATTCTGATGAGTTAACTTAGTTCATTAGTTCTAGCTATCCTCGGCTGTAGCGACCACTAGGGAACAAGCGGAGTTGGAGAAGGTAGAAGTTAAGCGGGTTATCGCATATGTAGTTTTTTAAGACTTATTCTTCTTCCCTGAGTTAGAGTTTGTTTAGGGGTGTGAATAGCTACCGAACGAGTGTAATACGCACAAAGTATAGTACTAGAGTGTAGTTTACCGAAAGGATAACTAGAGCTAATAGAATGCCAATCCAAGCCGTTTCAGGAAGTGACCAATTAACCAACCAAAAAAACTACTTTGCATCGAAACATAAAAATGTATACTAATATATATTGCTAACATTTAACTTGGTTAAATTAAATATAATTAAAATAAAAAGCAAAAGGATTGCTTCCCAGACGAGGAAATAGCTGTAACAAAGAGTAATAGGAGGGCAGGATCATCTTTCACTCTACTTAGATGAAGCCTCTGAATCCAGATCGAAGAAAGTCAGGATCGACTTAGGCCCGAAGGATGTATCTCATCTTACCATACGCGCCCAGTGGGGAAGATATATTGCTGCGTAATGACCGTACCCTAAAGACTATGTACATCTTAACTGAACAAGTACTAACACTAAGAGAGTCACCTGTGCTCAGACAAAGGGACTAGGAAGATAGATAATGGTTTATTCTTGAGTCGTATCCAGAAGGCATTATATCGCCATAGGACTACCTTGTTAGAGGTAGTGCCTATCTATCCCTTGTCATAGCAGGCCTCATCCGTTAAGGCTAAGACGTGGATGCACTCTAGGGCGCGAACCTTTTCTTTTTTTTAAACTAAAAACATAAGATGATAGGCCGAAGTTGGAAATGAAAGGTCCCGAGGTCCATAAAACAAAGGCATTATAAGCCCAATTATCAGCCTGAGATAAGAATTATGACCTAAACGCGTGTATTGTGCTGCACGACTGGTAAGATAAAGGAGAGCCTTCCAAGTGTGCATCAGACTAGTAAATAGATTAACTACCAGCTAAGCTAATAGGATGGTGGCATAGCAAGGAAGTCCCCCTCAGAGAGGTGGGCCGGGTATGAGCGAGTCGAGACCATGGATACGACCTTCTCAGTAGATCGCCAAGGTGAGACTCTTGAATCAAAGGTAGACAGCCTAAGAGGCTTCATTCCAAGGGGCAAACTGTAGTTTATTCAAGAAGATCTGGGCCCCACAGCCTAATAGAGCGCAGAAGACTTTCCCGAAAGAAAGATTGTTTTCTATTAGTAAGAGAATCTCAGAAGCTAAGCTTTGAAAAGGCACTGCTCTAACCGGCGTATGTGCCTAGATTAGGACTAGCTGCTTAACCGGCCACTTGACTCTTTCCTATCCCTATGGGAAGCATCAAGGAATTCTGACTCTAGGCTCAAGGCCATGGATCACTCTTATTATAGAGAAATCCTTTTATTGTATGGAACTCCTCGTACTAAAACCTGTCCTCCACTATATCTATTTTGAGAAAATCCCAGGCAGGAGTAACAGAGCCGGCTACAAGTAAGGATACAACGCATCCGTATAAGCTGCTACAGCATCAGGCAGGGCAAGGGTACTTTCCAGACCAGAATCTACAAAAGATAGAACCTAAATAAGAAGCCTGGGAGGCCTTATGGTAGAAAAAAGGTATGCAGGGGTTCTGGGTCTATTATAACCAGAAGGGGGGAGAACGGATTTTGGGACGTGTCTGTCCCACAGTCTGGTGAAATGTACGACCTCCAACTTAACCTAGCCCAATATAGTGTAAGCGAGGGATTAAAAACCTAGTTGATCACTTAAAAAGTCAAGTAGAAAATCTTATTCTATTTTTATTCCCAACATGCAGAAGTACAAAACCAATTAACATAGAAACTAGAGTGAGTTGGATGGAACCTGATGATCTTCGAGGCCGAAGGGAGCTAGAGTGGAAGCTGGCGCGGGAACAGTAGGAGCTCCAGCTCGCTGAATAAGCCACCACAATATAGGAAAAAGAATAAGCAACAGGAGAAGGATGTGTCTCAGGTGCGGAGACCTGTTTAGAAGGTGAACCAGCAGAGTCAGATGCAACCGGGCATGAAGCAGCAAGTGCTGTAGATCTGGTATAACTTATTATTCTCGGATATGTTTGGTTAAGTGAGGTGGCGCAACAAGCCGAACCACATCACATGGGTCGAGTACAAAGCAACCAAATATTCGGACTTCGGAGTCGGAATAAGAATTAAAAAGAGGTTTTTGTTCGCTCCGCAGGCACGAACTAGTCGAGATGTATGTGGTGCCCTTTCTTTCATTCACATTGGTGAGGTTGCTTGATTGTAGGGGCCAGGAAAGGGTCTGCCACCACAGACTCAGATTTAATTGTTATCGATGTTGCTTCGTCGTCTGCCCCCCATTCCGCTTAAAGGAAAGGATGTTTCTTTTATTTAAGATACAATCTGTAAGTTAGTTACCAAAACTTTTTGTTTTGTAGACGGCGAAGAGTCAATAGAAATAGAATAGGAATCCCTAGAGAAGATAGTTCCCGAAAGGGGAAGGGGAATTGACCAGTTCTGGAATTCAAAACTAAAAAAATAACATACCGGCAACCTTTTGAACCTTTCTTAAGCTCAGAGCAGAGTAGCTGGAAGTAAAGTAGAAGAAGAAGAATGAGTCTAGCGACCAGGAAGCATAGATAGCAAAGGCGGAGATGGTACTTAAACAGTCAAAGGAGGGAGGATCATATGCTTTTAACATGCTATTTGAAATCACGTACTTACACCGGCCCCGAATCCACTTAAAAAATAGGTAATGTTGGCGAATCTTCTGATTCTCTAGTTTCAATTCGACAAGTACCAACAGGCCGAAAAAGACGAAAAAAAGGCCTTGCATACTCAAGAAGTCAATAGCAACCACTCTTACTGATGATATTCTTGACTTTCCTTGCGCGGTAAAGTCAACAAAAAAAAAAGCGATAAGTAGGCTCGCTATTGCGAGCTATACGAGCTGTTTGCCTTTATACGGCTTCGCTAGCGCTCCTATGAAGTGGTGGGCCTTCTAGAAGCTTCGCCAGAAGCAAGATGAGGTCGCTCTCCTTCGCTCGTTCCGTACTTGACTTACGAGCTCGTGTAGTACTCGCCCCTATCTCTCTCTAAAGGGGCTTATGCACTCCACTCGCTGTCTACTAAACGAGCGTTAGAGCGAGCGAAGCCTTCCATTTAGTGGCTTCCCCCCTTATCCCTCACCCTACTCTTTCATTTCCGCTTAAGCTTCCCCTGTTTGTGGGATTAATTGATTGGATACCCGAGAACCATAATCTTTACT
Organism: Lathyrus sativus; assembly: GCA_963859935.3. Taxonomy (NCBI): domain Eukaryota; kingdom Viridiplantae; phylum Streptophyta; class Magnoliopsida; order Fabales; family Fabaceae; genus Lathyrus; species Lathyrus sativus. The sequence goes on from OZ012739.1 coordinate 611,704,531, forward strand.
AGGAACAGCTTCTACGACGATAGGCGTAAAGGCATGATTAGTTCCACAAATCTCACTGCACTGACCATACTAAACCCCTTCTCGTTGTACCGAAATAGAGATCTGATTTAAACGACCAGGTACAGCATCACATTTGACACCTAAGGAAGGTACAGCCCAACTATGAGGTACATCAGCAGGTGTTACAATAATACGTAGATGAGTTTTGGCTGGTACAACCACTCTATTGTCCACTTCTAATAAACGTGATTGACCCAATTCTAGATCATCTTCTGGAATCGTATAACTGTCAAAAGTGAGTGACTGTTCATCGGAACTGTTATAGTCTGAATACTCATAAGTCAGATACCATTGATGTCCAATAGCTTTGATAGTCATGGCTGGATCTACTACTACCTCGTCCATTGAGTATAACAGAGCAAATGATGGTATAGCAATGAACATCGGGATGATACTAGGAAATATGGTCCGAAGAATCTCGATAGTAGTTCCATGAACAATCCTTTGCGGGATTGGATTTTTTTGATAGTGGAAATGCCATAAAGCGCGAACCAAGATCCGTGATACGAAAACCAAAATAAGAATGAGGAAGAAAAAGATATCGTGATGTAAGTCTATTATTCCTTGCATCATAGGTGTTGCTGCGTCTTGAAATCCTAATTGCCATGGTTCCGCTGCATCACAAGGAGCAATCGTGAGGAATAGCCATTCTAATTTCATTTGCTTTGGTTCATTTTTTAACTGCTCCCCCCAACAAGAGGAAAGACTTGTTTGTTGTAAATCGCTGGTTGGGTTTACCAATCAAGAAAGACATGGGACTCTTTTTTCTTTGTCGTTGCTTGGCTGTAAACCAAGTGCTTTTCGATCTTAGCCGATCTCAGGTTGACCGTCTCTCCGGCCCCCTTTCGGTGCACTTATTGGAGAGCTCTTTGGGCCTGCCGCTTTCTCAATTGAAAATGGAAACCTTTCAAGATTAGCCTACTGAACGATTCTTTCTATCACTTACGTGATTTCTTCTCTTAGTAAATTTATAGAATAAGGGATTCAGGATTCAATTGAAAATGGTACTTTTTTTGATTGAATTCAACCAAACCAAGAACTTCTTCTCTTACATCAACTATCAACTATTATAATATAATAAGTAACTTCCTCCGGAAAAGCTATTATTCCATTCGAGGGACCTTTTTTACTTACTCCTAAAAAGTCAAATCGACACTTTTCTTTAGGGAATTTTTTCATAGATCGGATTTCCTTTCCTACGAGACATCGAAATGTGCCATTTTTCCTTGGTTGGTAAAATTGTCCTAAATGCTGCTGATTTCCTTTCTAAAGGTGCAATCCATAGAAGCTTTAGCAAAGGGCTTGTCGAAGGACCATCTTTGGGCATTAAAACTTCGCGGATACGCCTATGCCTGGCTTCCTTCCTCCACTGAACACTATCTACCGTGGCGTGGGATAAAATTTTATTATCTTCTTTCCTCGGTATTTACCGCTGTGCCCCTGCGCTATCAAGAAGAAGGAATACCCGGCAAAGTCCCTTCTACTCATAGCGGGTTATTTCACTCCTAAATTAAGGCAGTGAACTTGGTTTGCGCAAGAATAGGTTGAGAGCTTTAAGCTAAGATCGAGACGGGAACAGAACTGAAAGCAAGTAGACAGATAGGTTGTTTTCGACGAATCCCCTGCTTGAGAATCAGCTGTTCGCGTTTCTCTCGCGCTATAGCCGGGAGAAAAGAAAGACGAAGGGGGGATCCTGCATGTGCAAGCTGGAACCTACTACCGAACCTACGATAGAAACAAGAACGAGGGAAACAAGGAATTACAAGCAAATGCAAGAGGAAGAGGGGTTATACCGAGCTAAAAGCAAGGGATAACAAGGAAAGACAGGTTATAAGAGTTAAGGTTTTAATGCGTGCAATGTACCAACCTGAAGCTCCAATATCGTTCCCATTACGTGCTTCTCCTCCTCGTAAGACTAACGGGAAGCACTAATGCTCTCTTGTGACTGGCAAACACCAGCTTTCAGCCTTTGTTTGTAAGTTAAATATAGGCTTTTCATCCCTACAACTTCACTTCCTAAGCTCAGCAAGACTGTAAGAAGGTGTTAGCAAGGTAGTTCCAGGCGAAGCAAAGGAAGCAACAGGGTTAGAACAAGGAGATAACAGAGGAGTTATACCTAACTAAAAGCAAGGGATAACAAGCAACAAGCAACAATGGATTCAGTTTCTAATGCTAGGTAAAACCTCTTCGCTTTTCTCGAGCATCTTAAAACCTCCTAGATTTATTGTTTATAGTCTTCTCTCTCCCTTAGGCGGACTTTCGATTTTGAGTAAGTTCCTATGTCAGAAAGAGCGGCCCCACATTTCCTGATACGATAACGGCGGATCAGCGACATCAATAAGTAAAGGAGTCAGGGGCGAAACCTTTCATCTGACACTCTATCTATATCTATAGCTAGATCAATTCCTATTATTTCTCACCCGAAGGAACTCAACTACCTTTCGAGAAGACCGAGACGAGAATCACGAGCTACCTTCCCTTCTGCCCTTTGTCCCGAGAAGCACTTCGCTTGAGAGAAAGAGCAGTCAGACTACTAGGGGAATCAGAATATCTTGAGCCAAGAAACCGTGCGGAAGGCGGGAAAGATGACAATTCAGTTGGAATCCACAAAAGAAGACAGAAAAACATGAAGTCAGGGGGAAAGAGGGGAACCTAGGGAACGTAAACTTTGCCCCGGACTCGGGGGGTTGAGAGGTTTAGGCTTACTTTTCTTTGGCAGCGGGTTCACTGAACTGAATTCTATAGTATACCGGCTAGTCTGGTGGTAGCATCGGATTACCGGTCACTAGCTTTTTAGCAGCGGTTAGCAGACGCAAGGTGAAGCTGCTCCTAGGCTCGCAGGCAAGGGCGGATGAGAACTAAATTGCCTTATCTTTTCTTTCCCGAGGTCTTTCTGCCCAAAGCAAGCTAGCTAGAAGCAGAAACTCCTATTTAAGTAAGGCCAGCTGTAAACAAAGCAAACAAAAGATTCGTGGTTGTACCAATCCCATCGGTCGTAGTTCATACTCTACCAGCTAACAGGAAGTAGAACGAGAACTCTTAAAGGCGCATCAGCGATATCAAGAAGGAAAGGAGCCCTTTAGCTTTTGGGGACATGTAAGACAGCCTAGCGGATCCTTTTTAATGTCCATCAAAGGGAAGACGATTTCCGACATTCACCCTCAAAAGGAGGCCGTCCATGCCTGTTGAAAGTTCCTTGCCTCTTGTGTCGTGCGTGAGCTGTGCCCGCTTTTCCCTCACAAAGCAAAGCATTTAACCGGCTTCCCTAAAGTCAAGTGAATTAATAGGCTAAACTCTCACATTTATTTCTTCCGGCTTAGCCGAACTACTTACCTCGGGTCAGGAGAGTCAGAACTGATAGCCATTTCCATTTTTCATGGCACTTCATACCTGCAACAGAGTGAAAGTTGCGGTAATGCCCATTCTTGCAAAAGAAGAACTCTCCCTTTCTGGGTCTGCTTTGCTAATGCACTGATAGCTATGATTCTTCGATCTCGAAAGTGAAAAGATCAGGATTGGATGCTTACTTCGCTTCCTTTCCTTCCTTGCCGCTGGCTTTCCAAAACAGCCTAACAGGATTGGTTGGATGCTTTTCCTTGCTCCATCTACCATTCCTGACAATCCATCCTATCTTTAGTAGTAGCCTAACCTAAGGCTCCATGATGGATCTTCTGCGCTAAGGCGGCTAGCATCTCATCCCATCTATCATCTACTTAAAGTTGCTACGTAGGGAGAATGGCTAAGGCAGAAAAGACATCCATGCATGCCACCCATAGTAATCTGACGGATAACATCCATCAGCCATCTATGAACAGAGTTTAATAACCTCTGATTCAGCCAGTTTCCTATGGCAAATATTCGTCTCTTCCCCGCTCCTTCAACCGACTGACCCAGTCGTCCGAGGTAAGGACTCTGACAGGAGTAGGATCGTTGGGAATGACCTCCTTTTCAAATGAGGCCATATCCATTCGACTAAACAACGAGTTGTTTTCGTCGAAACAATACCTAACTCTTGGGTACCACAGTACACCTAATAATGAGGGTCTTTTACTTCCTTCTGTTACCTTTCGGTACCATGAATTAAGTTCAAAAGGCAAGGAACGTAGTAACTCGACAGTAAGGAGAGGACCGAAAAGTCCTCTTCGTACCTCTCCATTTGATTGACCTCACTGAAACCGGTTTAGCTAGTTTTATCAACACCCTGATGAGGTCCTTTATGTATGGACCCCAAAGGAGGGCACCCTCAGGTGTCAAACCTAAAGGAACTATCGGTTTACAAGACCGGTAGGCCAGGTTGGCTCTAGCATAAGGAGTCAACTCACAAAACATAAAGAAAGCTGCGGGACTCACAGAGTAGAGATGCCTGAGAGGTATCCGTAATCGCTGCAGCGACTAGGACATTGGCTTAACAGGCCAAACGCCTTAGGGCAACAAAATAAAAAACCTTCCAGACAAGGCCGAACCGGACCAACTGAGAGTCGGTCGATTCAACCTGCCATTTCCGGTTCACGAATGGTGCGTCTAAGAGATCCTGGATGGTTACGCCTGGAGATACTGCAACCATGTAGTACCACTTGACGCAGTTAAGCCATTGTCGGACCCACGACCTTACCTTAAGGTTGTGTACTCCGCGAACTCGCGACTACCATCGGTCGGTGACGATAACCTCGTCAGGATAGAGGCACAGGTCCTTTGGAGCCATTTCCCTGCGGAAAAAATTTACAAAGATTCCTGACTCTAACAAGTAAGCAAGTAAACTACCTTTAGGAATTTGAATTCCATTCTTTGAAATCCCCTCCTCTTCTCTTAAGGCAGTCGAGGGAAGCGGTTTATGGGGTGGGCTGCTAAGGCCCGGGGAGCAAAATCGGGTCAAACATCGATAGGGAGAAAGAGGTAAATGACTCTTCCTTTCCTCCCGATTGGCAATGATATATCTTTCTTCTGCCATTGCGAGACAAGACAGCTTCGTTCGGGCGATCTAACCAACTTAGGGAAGGTATGCCCTCTCTGCTTCTCCACTCGAACCATAACCTGAACTAGAAATGGAACTGGAACTTCAGCTGGCAAAGGAATGAAACAAATGCTCAACACATGCCTCCTATTGGAGAAGCTTCTTTCATTCATTTCCCTTACCAGCCGGGACATCTGCTCCTAAAATGGTAACTTCACTCTGCCCGCTCCGTTTGGTTCATCATGTGGACAATTCCTCCACAAAAAATATTATTGTCTGGAAATGCATGCTTTTATGGAGGGGTTATTTCCCTCGTCGCTTACCCGCATTTCTCTTGGTATACCTACCAGTGTGCCTCCTAATTCCGTGAAGTCCTTGGAGCATGTGCTATTTTTTCAGGATCCTTGTCAAGAAAGAAGTCAGTCCCTTCTTATTTCTTTTATGTTAAATTACTCGAAGAGGGAGTCGATTCACGTACTTCACCATTTCCTGGGTCGTTATCGCCTTTCCCCGCCCGGTTCGGTTCTTTCTCTATTAAGAAAGTCCCGGTGTGTCATTGGTCTTTCGTTCGTAGTGGGCCTAAGTAACCTAAATAGTCAAGTGAAAGGGGCCCGCATACATGTTAAAAAATCTAAGCGCGAGCGAGCCCTCGTATCCTTCTTATCTCTGTTCTCTGTGAGTAGCGGGCGGTTTTTGCTGTCAAAGTGCGGGTTTGTCAAGGGAAAGCTTTCTGAGCTGTTGATTTTCGACTTCCTTCCCTCGACAACTATTTTAATAATAGATCTTGACTACTGACCATGGGCGGGGTCGGTTAATTTTTTGATGTTTTCTCTCTGGCAACGAGTTTCATTTTTCCAAAGATGGAACTCGGCATACGCGTAGGAGCGAACAAGAAGAGTTGTCACAAGGAGCTTTTAGCGTCAACCACAAGAAGCTGTAAAGAGTAGCTTGAACCTTTCTGAGTTACATAGCTGACTGCGAGAAGGAAGGTAGGAGGCATCCCCTTCTATTGAATCAAAAGGATAATATTATTATACTTAGTGAATTCCTTATGCCCTGGGTCTTGGAATCAATACAAAGAATTGAGCCTCACTGACCACTCTTTCAGCTTAAGCACCTTCCTTTCGGGCATTGGAAATAGCCTTAGTTCCAGCGGATCCAGTCATTCGAATCGACTTGAGTTCTCACTAGGCTTGAGCATTCCATAAAGAAGGACGGACAGGTGAATGCTAAAATGCTTCTTCTTTGCTGCCTCACTTCTTTACAACAGGAGCAGCTTCCTAATCGACATCGGTCAGCACCTTGCCCCCTTCCATGACAGAACTAGAGAGCCGGTCTTTTTCCCGCCCTGAAAAGAGTCAAAGTGAAATAGGGAGGGATTTAGCAGCCGTTATGGTAGACTTGGATGAATCTCAATCCGAATGAGTGACCAGATCCCTAGGTGGATCCGTCTTTGCTAGATCCATCAGAAGCATGAGAGAAGAACATGGGACTCTTGGGAACAAACAAGAGGATGTGTGATACTTTATTTATTTGCCGAACCAGGTACGTGGTCCTTCCCTGTTTGTTGGTCGACCTTAATCCTCCCATGAGCGCCATCTTTTCACCTCCTCTTCGATGCGCTCCCACGACTCACTGTTGGGATTATTAAGGTCTCGCATTAAGTTGACTAGGAAGCTTACTTGTTGATTTTCTGCTAGATCTTCCACATCTTCGGCAATGTAGTTTGCCGCATCTTCCACCGCAGCGTCCTGGGGTTAATCCCCTTTCCTGAGCTATTTCCTTCGCTCATTGGCCTATGGATTTTTTAATGTTTTCCACCTTGAGCAGGTGACGCTCACTTTCTTTCCATTCCTTGGAGTTACGCAGTTCTTCCTCTTTCCTCCTTTCCTCAGCGTCTACTGCATCCCAAACTTCATCTTGTTTCACTTCGCCGTGTAGACCTTGATCAATAGGGGGTACAACGGGATTACCCGGGTTAGAGCTTGATGCGCCCGAAGACGGCCCAGCTTCTTCCATACAAGAGAAAAAATCTTTGAAGAGGGTTCCATTCACCGCTTTCACGGCGAAAAACAGAACAAGAGCCAGCCTTCCGGAGCAACCTGTCAATTTTAGAAATGGTATAAATATGGCTCGCGTCGTACCGGAGTATCCCACCTTTGAGAGCAAGGCCCAAAAAACTTCACTCTCACCCAAGATGAGACAAAGTAAATAGGAGACACCGACTAAGAGAAGGAATGAGTATAGAAAGTTTTTATTTCTCATGACACTAGGAATAGAAAAATTAGGAGTAATTCTTTGGATAACGAAGCTGGGAAAGCTGCAGTAATTCTTTGGAAAAGCCCGGTTCTCTTTGTATTCGAGCTTTAATTCCTAAATCCACTGTTTCGTTCCTTCATATACCTCCCCACCAATAGATAGAGACAAATGGGAATAACCGAACCACGTCTACAAAATGCCAGTACCATGCAGCTGCTTCAAAGCCAACGTGATGCTCCTTGGTCAGATGACCAAGATATTGGCGAATACCACATATGATCAAGAAAAGAGTACCTATAATCACATGAAAACCATGAAAGCCAGTTGCTAAGAAAAAGGTAGAACCATAAATACTATCCGAAATAGTGAAGGGTGCTTGATAATATTCCATTCCTTGAAAGCCAGTGAATACTAGAGCCAGTGAAACGGTTGCTACTAAAGCGTAAACTGCTCGTTTTTCCTTCCCCGCGAGTATAGCATGATGAGCCCAAGTTACGGCTGCTCCGGATGAAAGGAGAATAGGGGTATTAAGAAATGGGATTTCCCGAGGATCTAAAACCCCAATCCCTTTTGGGGGCCAAATACCCCCGATCCATCTCTGAATGTACACCCAATGGATTATTTGATCCATATTGATGCAATGCGGCCAGATGAAGAAGACTGGCGCCTACTAAAATAAAGGGGAGTAAATGATGAAGACTAAAAAAACGATTTAAGGTGGCATTGTCCACGGAGAAACCACCCCAAAGCCAAGTAACTATGGTATCTCCTACTACAGGTATGGCGCTAGCTAAGCTTGTAATTACTGTAGCTCCCCAAAAGCTCATCTGACCCCAAGGTGGTACGTATCCTGTAAAAGCTGTCACAATCATTAATAGGAAGATTACAACTCCGAGACACCGAACAAATTCCCTAGGACTGCTATAACTCGCATGATATAGACCACGAAAAATATGAAGGTGAACCACAATGAGAAACATACTTGCCCCATTAGCATGCATATAACGGAGCAACCAGCCCCCTTCAACATCTCTCATAACGTGTTCTACGCTGTTGAAAGCTAGATCCACATGAGGTGTGTAATGCATAGCTAAAAAAACGCCAGTCACTATCTGAATTACTAAACAAATACCAGCTAACGAACCGAAGCCCCACCAATAACTAAGATTGCTCGGGGTTGGATAATCTATCAAATGTTGATTAAGTGTGGAGGATATAGGTTGTTTTAGAAGAGATAATCGTTGGTTCCTTATAGTCATTTTTTTCTCTTTCCTATCGTGACAACTCAGGTTCCCCCACCTTTTTTTCGTTCTGGGGCCCTACATAAAAAGAATAAAGAATCAATTATTTATAGTACCTTTTCTTTCTTCCACCTCCGAAGGATGGAGGGGGTATACAACGAAAGAAGCGAGCGTCGAAGGGGTCGGGTCATCCTGGGTTACTGAAGAGTCGGACGACTGCTCGGTGACCGAATCTGAGGGGTTTTTACCGCTTTCTCTTCTCCCCAGCACTCTCGGACTGATCATCTTACTGCAACAAAGCAAGCTTAGGAATGAATCTAATGGAAATTTAGGTCTCTGTCCGCTTGGAAGATTTTTATTTCCTCTTCGGTGAAAGAGGGCAAAGGTGTGTGGAAGAAATAATTCTAAAAGGAGAGAAGATTTCGTCCACCAAGCGGGACAGAGTGCGACCCCTAAGCAATTGGAGGTTCTCGTCCAGGGTCCATATCATCTGAAAACTTTTCCTGTTCGATTAACATAGCTAAATTTTATTTGAATAGGATGACTCAGCGTCAGGAAAAGTCAAGTAAGTAAGTCCCCCTTTTGCCTTGAAATAAATTGGTTTCGCTGCGCCCTGAATCAATCAAAAGCTTTTTTTTTAATTCATCCCATTTTTTGGGGCGAGGGTCTTTCATTAAAGGGGGGAAAAGAGGGGTGGGGCCGCCTTGCGCAGCTTTAGAAAGGAGACAATTTCATAAAGTAACTCTCTCCAACCTTTTATATCTATCCGGGCGAGATAAAGTCAATATGATATTTGCGTTGGTTTTTCCAACGAAACTAAGCACTTTTTTTTCTTTATCATTCGGAAGGCTCAGTCCCACACTCTGACTTCAATGATGGGAACAACCCCCGCACTCTGGCGCTCCAATGAACAACAGTTCTCCGCCTTACTTTATTTAGAATAGTGGTCGACCCCTCGGGAGTTACATTCGTAACTTAATGTTATGTTCACGTTCACGCGGTGATATTATATCCAAGAGTACTACCCTGTACGTAGTCTATGTCTGGGGAGCATACTTGACAGGAGATAGACACAGGCGGTAGATAGGTCCCCCACTTCGATTCCTGCCCCGTTAGCATCTCCGATCCGAGATAAGGGATTACTCCGTTAGGTCTTTTCGGTCCGGAGCCGGCCGGTAATGGACCTACTTACCTTGCTTGTGGACCAGCTGCGGAGCTAACCCTTGTTTTATGGGTTTGGCGGTTGCTACCAAGACGATTTCTTTATGCCCATCAAAGGACCTCGAGATGCTAATCCACGAAAAACGATACGAGAAATTCGAAAGAACTCATATACGGAACGAGGGCGACCCGTGGAAATACATCGGTTTCTTACTCGTGCAAAGGAACTATTTCTTGGCAACTTGGACAACTTATAACGAAGTTTGTCCCGCATATCACTAGGAATATCGGAATCTTTACAAAAGGCTTTATAAAGCTTTCGTCTCAATTCATATTTAGCCGCGAGCAATCTGCGTTTGTGATCTCGTATATTTCGCTTCTCCGACATCTCTTACTGAGTTTCTCCCTCATCTTTTTGCAAAAAGCCGCTCCACGGTGGTAAAGTCTCATCTTATGTGTTGGCCGAAGTTACAATAGTAACATTGAACCCTCGAATATGTTCGAAGATCTCGAAATGATCTTCCAGTTCCGGGGAGAATTCGCAAAACTCCGTTTCCATCGAGAATTGAATGGAGTTTTCCCGTATTTTGACCGGAGAATCTAACAGAGACATTACTGTCGATATTCTGACCGAAAAATTAGACATTCCATGCCCTCGGAGAGTGCTTTGTCGTGCTAGGTCACTGACATATCCTTTGTCTTTTTTTGACCCCAAGAATGGATTGGATCGAAACGACTTTCCTGTCGAACCCCTTTGTGTCTGTATGAATTTCTGACCGCGCGGAATCTCCATAGCCAATTTTCCATTTATTATTATTAAATCATAGGGTGCCTTAGGTACTAATCTTATTTCACACGATCCAGGAACTTCCATAACGTTGGCGTGATTCAGTTTGAGCAACGGATCCTGACGTGATACATCTTCGTAATGAAAATTGAGTGGAAACATAGTGATTGATTGAGACAAAAAAATTCCCTCCAGACAGAAAGAGAGTCTTTCCTGCACGGAGTAGTTAATAAAGAGAGATGTGCTTGGTTGTTGACCAACAGAAAGGATGCATGGGAAAAAGACCTCAGATATCATAGGGAGCGTCGCGTCTTGCACGCGATCTCATCCTGTCCTAGGTGGCTGAGTGTTGATCCGCATCCGCCCGGAATGGCACTCTGTCGGCCAATTGCCGGAAGGTTGCGGACTGCAAACCCGCAGTTTGTAGGTCCTCACGCATTCGAAGGAGCTTACTTAAGGACTCCTCCCCTGTGGCGGTACGAAGATTATCCAGAGCTCTAGCCCCCCGTCCCATCCAATCCCCGCTTGGGTGAAGGCCCGCCATGACCTGACAGATATCGACCTTGACCTCGAATAGGTCTTCGGCTTGAATCCGGGCCATTTGAATTAAATGGGCAGAAGGAGAGGGGGATCCCCCCAAAAGCCTTCGTTGGATGGATTCCACACTATCCCCCCCTATAATTTCATCGAGGGGGTAGGGATAGGGGACAGGGGCTGCTTGATTAGCAGCTTCCTGCATAACAGGAAGAGCGGGAGGCATAGCTTGTTCCCCCGGAAGCGGTTGATTGACCGTTGAGGTACTTCTACTACGCCCGGAACTGCCCGAATCCTCCACCAAATCGCTTGTATAAGTAAACAAATCCGAATTGGTGGATTCGGCAGCTCCGTGAGGCATCATGCCATTCCCGATGGAGACCCCCCCATCGGCACTGAATAGTGCCCGCAAAACGAATAAAAAAACCCAGGCAAGTCCCCCCGCGAGGCCTAATTTGAATAAAGCGTAGGATAGGACTCGACTACCAAGAGATAACCCTATTTTAAATAGTAGAGAATTCAAGAAATCTATCGAGCCGAGTTTCATACAAAGATAATAGAAGCCACCAAGTAAAGGAATAATTATTAGGAATGAATAGAATCGGTGGAACAGTCGAGGAAGACCGAGGAAGATCGAAGAAACTAGCAGACTGATCACGAATGAGAGACAAATAGGTGCAAATTCTGACATTACCAGTGCTGAAGTGAATTTATCCAGTTGAGGCATGATTGATTGAGAAACAATGATTCCCTCTGGACTCTCTTTCTGTCCGAAGTCTTGAAGGAAAAGAAACGATATGTGGTTGTTGACCAACAAAAAAAATATAGGATTGGAATCGATGACTTAACTAAAGCCCCTTTCCTTTCAAAGAGGAAGAGCATGACTCTTTTTTTGATGCACTGACTTACTGACGGAATATCAAAGAGTCGTCCAAGAGCACTTCGTTAGAATTGCATGTGTTAAGCATATAGCCTAACTAGCATGATTGAGCCCTGCAGTGGTAGAACCTGGTGAACCTGGCGTACGACTTTACTTGCCAATTCTTCTCTTATGATATTTTTTACATGTGTTGTTTGAAACATCGCAGGAATGGCACGCAGAAAAGGAAAAAGAGGAATTCGGCTTCGAGCAGAGGTTTCGCAGAGGAGGTGAAACTCTTTCCGCTTGTAGGTTAGGCGAGTTAGTCGATAAGGAGAGGAAATTTCATGAGTTTCCCTTTTGTAAAAAGTATTGGTTGATTTCCCTTCTAAGGGAGAGATTAAAATGGATTGATCCTTTTTTCCTATATTACCTTGCATAAAGAAAGCAGCTCGGTCTATGAGTCCAAGATATCCGTACCTGTCAAGTGGAAGAGTAAGAGTGGCAGAGTCTTGGAGAGCGCAGAGTCTAATCTGGTAAATATCTCCTATAATAAGGCGGAGAACGGATAATAACTCGGCAAATGTCCGATTTCGGAGATAAGTGTGCCTTTCTTTTGATCAATAGAACAGGAAGATGAGTCAGCCAAAAAGATATTTTAAAGTAATGACCACCAAGATACGCATAGTGATTCGATCTTTTGATCACCCATTTTTTGAAAACCATTTTGGGGGGCTTCCGCCTTACACACGGAAGATTGGATTGCCTGAATCACGAGTCTTATATACTGTGTTACGATCACCTCATATTGATAAAAAGTCCAGAGAACAATTTGAAATGGAAATCAAGAAAAAATATCTGGTCATAAAAACAGAAAAGCATGAATTGCGAAAGAAGTTTTTTCGGTTAAAACGCCGTGCGACTCGGAGGACATAAGACTTCTTGGTCAAGCCAAAAAGATTGCTGGCAGAATGCTCCTACCCCACCATGCCTGGCCCTTTACCTTACCTTAAGAATAAGGGGGTATGCAGCGTGGGAAAGAATTAAAGAAGTGTCTGATACAACAGGTAACCTTAAGGAGTGGCGGCAAAGCTCTTGATTGATCAATGCGAGTGAACTGTGCTTAGACGCTTCGTAAAACCGCACCGATCTACGAGAGGAGCTGATGGATGAGTAGGCTTCCCCTTTCGATTTACGGAATGTGATCTGGGACACGATGGGGGTTTGCGTGCCTCGGTAGGAAAGAGATCACCGGAGTATAGCACAAGATCGCCTTTTTTTTCTTGCTGCCATGGGGTCGACCTGTAAACAAGGTAAACCCAATGGGAACCAAAAACGGGAGGGTACCACATTGACATTGGGCAGAAGACGATCCAAAAAGCGAAGGCTCACCCTGCTGAAGGCGATCGGCAGTGAGGGATGCTTACCTTCTTCTTAGAGAAAGGGGAAAGGGGCAACCTATCTTACTAATAATAAGAAAGGGGGTGAGATAGGCGATAGGTAGCTTGCTTCCAAGCCGGCCGCGAGGAATCAAGAGATCTTTGCCGGTGCTGACTTGGATCTCGGGTGACGGAAAAAGGCGCCCAGAAGTGACGAGCAGTCGCGGTCGAAGCTTGGCTCTAGGCGATAGGCTAGCAGTAAGCTTGGCTACAGCGAAGCGCTTACCAAGCGCGAAGGATTCGTTCCTCTCTCCCAGCAAGAGGATGCGCGAACCTCCAAGTCAAGCGCGCTAGCGCGCTTTACCAAGGCTTTCTCTGATAGGGGCTCGAACGCCGTTGCTTGTTTGGGTCGAGCGTCTTCAAACCTTCGCCACTTGAGCCGTATGCGGGGGAACTCGCACGTGCGGTTCTTAGGGGGGAGAGCTAGTAGGAACCATCCTATCCCAATAGCGTTTATTTGGAGCTCAATATGAAATCCTATTTTTTTCAAGACCTGTTCGGATAAGGGAAAACTCCAGAGATTGCTTCGAAGTAAGATCCTTGCGTTGACCTTTTCCTGAACCAGAACCGGGGGGGAGAGGAAAGGGGATAAAAATTTCCCATCAATAAAGTGAGGGCTTTCCGGACCTTCCCCACCCCTCTTTTCATTCTCCCTTCCCCTCTCACTCCCCCTTTTTCAAGAAGGAAGCCCCGCTCCCTAAGAAGGGGCCCCTCTCTGATAAGGAAGGAAACGAAAGAATCTCCATTTTATGACAAATCCGGTCCGATGGCTGTTCTCCACTAACCACAAGGATATAGGGACTCTATATTTCATCTTCGGTGCCATTGCTGGAGTGATGGGCACATGCTTCTCAGTATTGATTCGTATGGAATTAGCACGACCCGGCGATCAAATTCTTGGTGGGAATCATCAACTTTATAATGTTTTAATAACGGCTCACGCTTTTTTAATGATCTTTTTTATGGTTATGCCGGCGATGATAGGTGGATCTGGTAATTGGTCTGTTCCGATTCTTATAGGTGCACCTGACATGGCATTTCCAAGATTAAATAATATTTCATTCTGGTTGTTGTCGCCAAGTCTCTTGCTCCTATTAAGCTCAGCCTTAGTAGAGGTGGGTAGCGGCACTGGGTGGACGGTCTATCCGCCCTTAAGTGGTATTACCAGCCATTCTGGAGGAGCAGTTGATTCAGCAATTTCTAGTCTTCATCTATCTGGTGTTTCATCCATTTTAGGTTCTATCAATTTTATAACAACTATCTCCAACATGCGTGGACCTGGAATGACTATGCATAGATCACCCCTATTTGTGTGGTCCGTTCCAGTAACAGCATTCCCACTTTTATTATCACTTCCGGTACTGGCAGGGGCAATTACAATGTTATTAACCGATCGAAACTTTAATACAACCTTTTCTGATCCCGCAGGAGGGGGAGACCCCATATTATACCAGCATCTCTTTCGGTTCTTCGGTCATCCAGAGGTGTATATTCCAATTCTGCCTGGATCCGGTATCATAAGTCATATCGTTTCGACTTTTTCGGGAAAACCGGTCTTCGGGTATCTAGGCATGGTTTATGCCATGATCAGTATAGGTGTTCTTGGATTTCTTGTTTGGGCTCATCATATGTTTACTGTGGGCTTAGACGTTGATACCCGTGCCTACTTCACCGCTGCTACCATGATCATAGCTGTCCCCACTGGAATTAAAATATTTAGTTGGATCGCTACCATGTGGGGGGGTTCGATACAATACAAAACACCCATGTTATTTGCTGTAGGGTTCATCTTTTTGTTTACCATAGGAGGACTCACTGGAATAGTCCTGGCAAATTCAGGGCTAGACATTGCTCTACATGATACTTATTATGTGGTTGCACATTTCCATTATGTACTTTCTATGGGAGCCGTTTTTGCTTTATTTGCAGGATTTCACTATTGGGTGGGTAAAATCTTTGGTCGGACATACCCTGAAACTTTAGGTCAAATCCATTTTTGGATCACTTTTTTCGGGGTTAATCTGACCCTCTTTCCCATGCATTTCTTAGGGCTTTCGGGTATGCCACGTCGCATTCCAGATTATCCAGATGCTTACGCTGGATGGAATGCCCTTAGCAGTTTTGGCTCTTATATATCCGTAGTTGGGATTCGTCGTTTCTTCGTGGTCGTAACAATCACTTCAAGCAGTGGAAATAACATAACAAGGGCGAACATTCCTTGGGCTGTTGAACAAAATTCAACCACACTGGAATGGCTGGTACAAAGTCCTCCAGCTTTTCATACTTTTGGAGAACTTCCAGCTATCAAGGAGACGAAAAGCTATGTGAAGTAAAAGAAGGAAGAAAAGGTCGTCGACTGCTACTAAGAACCTAACAGAACTTTTCAAAATGTGGGTTCCAACGAAGAAGAGTTGAGGACCAACTTCGACCTAATTTAAGAGTTAAGAAAGCAAGCTCAGTTCAGAATGGCTACTTACCAACAGAGGATAGCGAGGTACTACAAGGCCAGAGTTAAATTTTGAAATTTGATCGAGCTGAGCCGGAGCTGCTCCTACTGACTATGACTGGACAGCAGTGGACTCTTTCTCAAAGTCTGACCCTGCCACCTATATTTGATTTGATGAAGCAACCATCACTGAAGCCATTTTTTTTGTAGCCAGCTCAACTCCATTTAACAGGTTAGTAGCGAAAGGTAAGGCTTCATTCCCGAGTGGACGAGAAGAAGGAGCAAGCCCTATTAAGGTTAAGGGAAGAGAAGAGGCTATTTTACTAGACTAGCTACCGAGCTGACTCAAGGAAGCCGGAAAGAAAGGGCCTCAAGACAGCTTCGGCAACAGAAAGTCGAGCTGAGGAATACGGAAGAGAAGCAGATTCAACTCAATCTTAGCCTAAGAGCTGTTCAGAGAAGAGAATCAAAGGTCAACGGCCAATGGAGGATTTATCCCTCCCCCGGATTCATCTTAAACCGACCGATATGCCGAGATGACATCCAGCACGAGAGCAAGAAAAGGAAATGGTCTCCGTGCAGCTTCAAGTCACGCCACTCTCACCAAGATAGAATCATGGTCACATCTGTAGTATATATATAGTTTATAGAAGCGGAATGCCAATCGACACTGGTAGCCATCGGGATTGAGTTCAGCTGCTTTGATGATACTGACGAATGGAAGAATGAATCAGATGAGCTCCAGTCTGGACTCTCATTGGTCAAACAGGCGCAACGGGCCAAGAGATAATAAAAGGACACCAGAAGAGCAAGAAAAAGAGTTGTATGATAAGAGTCCTTATCCTACCCACCCAATTTATTTAGTTTATGGGAGTAGCAAGAACAGCTCCATTTAAAAGGTTAGCCGCGTACCAAAGAGCTCGATCAGCTATTCTATTTTTCAGTCCGGTTGACGCCACTCGATAGGAAGAAAAGAGCATAAAGGTTTTTCGAAGGCTTCAAGCCCTGTTTCAGCTGAGAGCATTGATTCCCCTGGCACCTCTCTTCCACAGCTTGGCACGTTTAAAGAAGGTGCCTACACTAAAGTGTACAAAGTGGCATAAAGTTATTCTTTTCGGGTTCGGTCAGGAGGGACAAAAGAGAGATGCTTTCTATCAGTCAAAAGCGGATATCGCCCCCCCTCATGCTCCCACGGTCCGCTTACCGAGGAATAGAAAGGGAGGACCGGGGGCCAGAGCAAGTTGGGTTGGGGTATAGAGCCGTAAGCGCGGTGGGGGGGTTACAGAGGACGTGCTCGTACGGTTCAAAGAAGGGTATGATCAACTCGTTGTTGGGAACTTTCACTCCTCTATATTCGAAATATGCCTTTCTAGGAGCATTACGATCTGCAGCTCAAATGGTCTCTTATGAAGTCTCTATTGGTCTTATTCTTATTGTGCGCCTTGTGAGCGCGTTTGGATCCGCGAAGGCAATCGCTCGGATGTTCCCCTAACCCAACCCGAGAACGGACCGGAGGGAACCGCAGCATGGGGGATGTCCGCGTCTCGTCGCAAGGCTCATTTTTAGTTTTTGGTTTAAGGGCGGATTTATCTGATCAAGGGCCGGGGCACAAGGGTCCTGGTACTATCCAGGTGCGAAGAACCCCGGAGGTGACTGCAATGAGCAGAAATCTCACTCACCGGCCTAAACGACGAGCAAACACTCGAACGTGAGAGCAAGGGATCACCTAACGAATGGACGAGCTCCAAGGAGGGAGGAAAGAGGAAGGCAAGAAACATGCTTTCAGAGAAGTGGCGGTCCGAATCTTATCTGAACTGCGAGAATAACTGACTAAGCCATGCCATAAGGGTCATTTTCCAAACGGGACGGGGTCAAGCCTTTAGATTTTTGAGTAGGTTGGGTGACAGATCGGCCATAGGAGTACTCCGGGATATAAACCTGGGCAACCAATGTCGAGCATACGACGATGCCGCCCGTTTTCATTTCGTGGAAGTCCCCGGCAGAGGAAAGGGCTGTAGGTGATGGCGCGTTCTGCTTCTTATCTAGATAGGGGCGCTGAAATCGTTCCTATTGGGTCGTGCGTGGGGCAGCTGGTATAGATGAATAAAGGCGGGCCGCTTGAACGGGACCTATTCTCTTAATAGGCAGCAAAGCTGAATAGGAAAGGGGTCGAGCTGACTGATGAGTTTTTAGCCTTAAAAAAAAGGGCTCTCTCATGTGAAGCTAACATGGCTGGCTACATACAAGTATAGCCAAATCAAGATGAGACGTAACGGACGGTCAGAGGCCGCAGCGGGACTATCATAGGAAAGCCTGCCCCCGCTAGCTAACATAGAAAGAGATTCCCGGATAGCAAAAGTCTCTATGTGAATCTCTTCCCGACCAGGCCAGGCCGAATCGGGCCACCACTTGGGATGGGAATGGCTCAGCCCATATGCATCATTTGATGAAAGCACTCCAGTCGCTTCCTCGAAGTGGCTTGTCAACCACGCTTTCCCTCCCTCAAAACAATGCTCCTCACCAACCTTAACGGCCTTGGGTTGGGGCAAGACTGCAATGAGTAGTTCGCTCCAGGACCCCACCCCCTCGAGAGCTGGATGCCGGCCGAGATTGAGCTGGGAGCCTAGACTTTCCTGGGGCTTGCCTTGCCCCTACATCTAAAAAAAATGCGGGCGCCGAAAAGGAACCAGCCTCTTCAAGAAAGCTTTGCTTGGTAGGCGCTGCCTATTCACTCGGACAATGCTCTAAACACGAAAGTGTGACGTGACGCCCTCTTATCCCATGCTGAGTCACAGGCAGCGCCTCGGAAAGCGCGGACGAGCCACATGCAGGGAAACTTGCACGTGTGGTTCTGGCCGGGGACCCCGGTATACTGTACTAATATGTGTAGGTCCCCGTAATTCGAGTGAGATTGTCATGGCGCAAAAGCAGATATGGTCCGGTATTCCCTTGTTCCCTGTATTGGTTATGTTCTTCATTTCTCGTCTAGCAGAAACTAATCGAGCTCCGTTTGATCTCCCAGAAGCGGAAGCTGAATCAGTTGCAGGCTATAATGTAGAATATGCGCGGGATGCGATCCTTAATAGTCCACTGTTGGCAGAAGCCAATGTCCCGGGGTCCCGGGGACTCATTCTGACTGAAACAAGGGGTGGGTCTTTACCAACTTAAAAATCTTAGATTTTAGGTAAGCCAAAAAACGTGAGGGCCCCTACGCGAGCCTTATTGAAAACTCAAGTTAATTTTGTATTTTATATGTATTCTATTAATGCGCTCAAGCATGCGAAGAAAGCTACAAGCGAGAAAAGCCCTTTCTATGTTATTAGTAAAGAGCTTTTATTGCTTGTTTAGTAAAGTAACGCTTTGAATTTTGATAGGAGTAGGTGCTTGCTGGGGCACTCTTCATTCTTCATTCGAAACTAATGAATGTCGGGGGTTTCTGCCTTGTTATCAAAAAGGGAGTTGGGTAAAGCAAACTCCCTCCTTGGACGAGCACGGGGCTTAGTCAAGTAGAACCGGGTTGCGCTGCTTGATGCTCCGATCGAAAACAAATCAGTGAGGCCATGCCGGTACGAGTGAATATGCGTTAAAAAGGTCAATCCCTCCCCTACGACACCAAAAAAAAACCGGGCCGAACTTCTAACAGCCCGCCCGCTTCCATAGAACAATATCGTGGCAACGTAGACCTAAGTGGTCATATAATATTGGATCTTGGGGAACCATCACAAGTGCGGTCGGCCTTAAACGAGAATGCCGTGTCGTCCAGCGGAGCCTAGAAGAAGGTGACTCGCGCAGACAGCTGACTCCTTCTTTTCAATAGAAAGGAATAGCCAAACCAACCCAGCTGGCTGGTCAATCTCAGAGATCTTATCGGCCGGCAAACCTGAGACGGACGACCACGGTCCCGACCTTATCAGCACCGGAGGTGTACTAATCAATGAACCCACCCCCGAAACCTACTTTCTTTTCTGACAAAATCCACCAAGCCTAACCGGTCACGACATGTTGTTGATATTGATTGAGTTTAAGGGACTTTCGCTGACAAAATCCATCAATAAACCTAGACCCCGGCTACTTTCGTAACCAAAGCGTCAAGACAACAGCCAAAGGTCACCTTTGGATTCTTAAGTAGGGGGCAAAGAGGAGCACGTAGGAATGCCACTACATAAGCCACTGGTGGCTGAGAGAAAGCGAGCAGCACCTTGTATAGGTTGGGCGGAGCTTGAAGAAGCGAGCCCCTATCAGAGAAAGCCATTGCGCGCTAGCCTAGCTAGCTAGCGTTTTTCAGCTGGCTGTTATGTTAGTTGTAGCGCGCCTTCCCTCCTTCTCTCACTTCGGAAAGATTTCGCAGTATTTTCTTATGATGACCTGGTCGAGAGAGTACGATACATCGGTGTAAAAGATAGAGTGGGATCTGTGAGGTTGGTTATAGTAAGGCCTGGCCGGAAAGTCTTCTTGCCTTTATCATTGAAGGAAAGGTTGGTCAACAATTTAATTTGGAGAGTTTGCTTTTCTTTCATCTTTCTAAGAGCAGTCTGTTTGATCAAATCAGGGATCAGACCGCTCCTGGTGTTCGAACTAGTCATTAATGGTCGGCTTCATTGGTATCCTTTCGGTATGCGTTGCGAACACTTTCATTTTTAGCGTCTCATCTTATCTAGAGAAGCGAAACTCGAACGGATAGAGCAGATGGTCCAACTACATAACTTTTTCTTTTTCATTACTTCTATGGTCGTGCCTCGTGGCACGGCAGCACCCTTACTATTGAAATGGTTCGTCAGTAGAGATGTTCCCACAGGTGCCCCTTTTTCCAATGGGACTATAATTCCTATTCTTATCCCTTCATTCCCTCTTTTGGTCTATCTACATTCCAGGAAATTCATACGCTCCATGGACGGAGCAAAAAGTGGAGTCTTGGTCAGAGCAAGCCGCCCTATTCTATTACCAGACATAATTGGGAGAAGCTCATCCGAAACTAGAGCTGGAAACGCCTCATTTCGTTTCGTTCCCGTTCTTCATTTCCTTCTTATTGAATCCAAGGGGGACTTCTCATATTTAGAATCTTTCTGCGGTGTGCTCTGTTTACTATTCTTTCGTACTCTCTTCTCTTTACCACGCGATAGGTCAGCAAAGCGTGAGCGGGCGCGGAGAAGGATACACCAAAGACTTCGGTCTAACCCTAACGGGAATGAGCAACAACGAAATGACAAGATGGGGTGCTCCGGGCACCCCCATTTAGAAAGAAGGGTCGAAGGTTTTGGGCCTGTAGCTTTCCCCGTCCCCCCTTCGTCGGGTGGTGCTTGTGTGGGGGGTGTGCCACCTGAACCTGAAATCGGGCTTGAAGCTCTCGCCTTACCAACGAGCCGACAGCTGATGGTTGTTGGTCACGACTACCACCAAAAAGCTCCAATGAAGATGAATATTTCACATTTTGGAGTGTGCATCTGTATGTTGGGTGTTCTTCTGTCGTGCGACCCGGCGGCTTATGTGCGACCTGTGGCCCACGCCTCCTATTTGTTCGGGGCGGGCGGCGTGAACTCTGACTCGATCCGGGTATTCAATCCCGCCGCTGAGATGCTCAGTTGACTCCTTAACCTTGATAGGAAGATGGCTTATTCAATCATTCGTGCATAAGGGTAAGGAACTTTGGATGAACTAATGCGAATGGGTGTAAGCCTCGCAGCTCGGAAACACCCAGTGCTGACCACACTGAGAGAGACGAAAGCGCAGGTAATGCCAGTTGGCGATGTGGCGTTAAGCATCCCTAGCGGTACGAAAAGAGAGGTCGTGATGATATCATCTACGTCCGTACCGCTCCTCGCGGAGTAGATCCCGCATCCAACCAAGTCTTTGACCAGGGAACGGGAAAATTCCCACTACCGCTGGAAGGCCAGCCGGGCCGTGAGCGCGGTGGGAACGGGCTTCCCAAAAAGCCAGCCCCGTGCCGGGGTCGGCATAGAATGAAGGGGACGGCCCTAATGTTGTGTTGGCAAAGCCAACTTCTTGGGTTGCGGGCGGATAAGAGCGGACGTGGGGACTCAGACCGGGGCGCAGCGTAACTAAGAGAGCCATTCCATTTAGGGCGAGACAGAGTGGGCGGGCACGAGCGGTCTGGTGTCCGAGCCAATTGGTCAGACGACGACTACTTCACTTATTAGATTAGTATCCGCCGCCTATCCCGAAAAAAAATGGGATGAAATAAAAAGAACGCGAAGCGCTAGCGCTATAGTATATAAATGGATTTTGGGGGGGGATTTGCTTCTTCACAAGCTTATCCCCGCCCCGACCGGCAGCTGCTGGGTCTCCCCATCTCTCCTAAACTTCCCCCCGGTCTTCGGCCCGAGCTGTATGAGGCAGAAACTCGCCCCACGTACGGTTCGGAGGCCGAGCCCCACCCCAGCAGTAATGGTGCGGCTTAGGTCAACTAACACAAAGAAGATACAGTTCACTCAACGATTGCCTTTGGGTTCCGAACTCCATATGGGGAAGGAGCGTTGTTGTTTCCGAGGTCTCGATCATTTACATGGACCCACTTCTCATTCCATTTGTGGGAATTTTATGATCTATAAACCGTCCCTAACGAACGATCGCCTCATGTTTGAGCATGATGAATCACTTCGTGCCGACCTGTTGCCAATAAACTTTCCGGCCTCATATGAGAATGGAAAACTGGATAATTTTCTGCATCGGTGGATGAAGAATAGCGAAAATAATAATTTATGGTTGACCATGTTCCCAGAAAAAAGATACTTTAGAGAAACAACGAGCACGACTGAAGTGGCTATACATACAAATCCATTTACGGATAGATATGCTTCGATTGGAACTGGAAGTTCCAGAACAGGCGGCTGGTATACCACCATAATTAAACTGCCTTTTATTTTTTTTATTCGGATAGGATTTATGTTGGCTTCGTCGGGAGGCTCGCGTAGTTTGTTACGTCAGCTCCAAAAGGATAAGTTGCGTTGGAATCGAGAAAGTTCCGTGGAAGGAATTCTTAATTGCATTAAAAAAATAAAAGGAGTCTTCAAACCCAGGTGGTTGTTCCATGAATACTTCATCAGTGAAAGAACCCTGCAAGAACGCGTTATTGACATCGAGTTGGCGAATAGGCCAACTATTAGTCACAGCAAGAGTAAGCAATTTACCTAGATGCCATTGACTTATTCATATTATTAAAAAACAACATATGTTGAATCTGACTCGATCCAGAGGTATTTCCAGCCCTTGGAGTGTGCTATAGCGATAGCCGACCCCAACCCACTCTGCCTGATATGCGAATCCGCTGCCCAACGAAAGCGCAAAGCATCCATGTACAAAACCTCTGCAGTTTCGAAAGATTCCTCCGCATGACGATGGTCCTGGCTGACCTCTCGAGCATCCATCTGTATTCACTTTCATCCATCCAGGAGGTGGAGGTTGCCATTGAATAGAGTGGATCACCGGAGCTTTGCGTGGTTTCCCTTTAAGCCCCAACGCCCGAAGTCTAAGCGGATCAGTCTGCGAATTGATCATGGATCCGATGTCAAATGAGTTAGCTTCCCGAAGCGCAGCCGAGTCGTTCACTGCCAAAGGCGGGGAAAGCTAAGAGAGAAAGGCCGGTAGGAGAGCAAGCGGTGGTCCAAGGAAGACTCATACTATAAGAAGAAGGGGCTTTCAAAGGCTCTGTCTTTCGACACTGAATCTTTTGACAGATAGGCATCTACGAATTCATATGGGCACGAGAACCGATCCTCATGAGGAGATCCCCTAACGAGGCCCCAAACTAGCGAGACAGCGAAGGATTTGAGCCTTGTTGTGATTCCCCCTTAATCAACCTTTCATCTTTGTTCTCCTCTACGCAGTTTGACGACTTCCTTTGAGGAAATGATTGGACACCAACCAGATGGCACATTCCGAACGGAGAATCCAGCCTAATTAGTGATTCCCTTTGGTGGGACTAATCCAACTATAGATTTGACTCTTGAGTCGGTAATGCCGCTGGTGGGGACTAATCCAACTCTTTTCCACTAAGTAGCGGTGAAAACCTTAGTCTTAGTATTTTTAGAGGAAAAGAAAGCCAGTAGGGAGGAGCAAGTCTCCCAGTTTTTGTGTTATGCCAGTATCCTGCTTTAGGTCTGACGGCTTTAGGGCCCCTTGAAAGGGACTTTTCATTGATAGATCGAACCAAAGATCGGAGTAACCGCCTCCCGCTAAAGCAATTGTAGAAGCTCCATCTCCAATTAATGTAGCAGCTTATAACATCCCCCTCGGGTGACTAAACTACCAGAATTCCTTACAACTCGTGCCCCATGCCGGTAGTTGCCTTTTCGAGACCAATCCTTGTGCCTTTTTTTATGAAAGGGGGTAGAGCCTTATGTAAACTGAGAAGGGGTATGACCTAAACCTGCTTTAGCTGTGGAAGAAGGCGCCAATGATCCTTCCCTTCATTGGCCTAATAATCTAAATCTTTGCTTTGGCAGTTTGGCATAAGTTGGCCTCAAGCTTTCTTTCCTTGAAAACCCTATTATTGTGCCCATCCAATGAGCACCCTAGTAGAAGGGACTATCTAATCTACTGGAGCTACTGCTGCCACTTCTATCTTCTTTCTGAAGATACGGCATTTAGTAGTCAAGCTCATCCAGTCTATCTAGGAACCCGGGATATGGGATTTTCCCTTTGAGTCCTCTTTGATCTCTTACTACTAGCTGTGGGGAAGCGTCAAAAAAAAAGACCTTGTCCCTAATTGTCTTAAAATCAGTCCTACTGATGCCCTTGATCTCACTCGACCTATTGACTTTCTTACAACCAAAGCGATCGATTAAATCCATGGAAGGATTTTAAGTCCCTGGGCAGATTCAATAGCTGCCTAAGAGCCTAGTTGTCCAATTCCTTCTACTGAAGAAGTAGCAATTCCCTGCACTCCGAAGACCTCCCATTAATAGCCTATCTTTCTAGGTGCGTTAGGATGTGACCCCTTCAATTGTTAGAAATTTCCCTTTATGACTCGTCTTCTTTTAATTGGTCTATCCGGAGATACTAAGCCTGGAATAAGTTTCGATCTATGGCAATTTATTTGTAGTATTTGTAGTAACAAGGCCAGTTAAAGCAGATATAGGGGAGACTGCCTACTTCAATCAAGTTCAAGGCAGGCTAGCTCAGTACAAGATTCCCTTCCTTTAAATAGAGCTACTTCCCGCTCTTCTGTCTGTCATCTGTCAACATGTAAGGGTCGCATCTGTCCAGTAACTGTCCTGTAGGCGGTCCAATCGCTCATCCGTCCACGCGTCCTACGAAGACAGTCCTCTAGCTTCTGTTATGAGTGAATTTCTATGGACTATTTGATCTAAAAAGAAGCCCTGTGAAAGCCAATTGATGAAAGATCTGACCTCGCTGGAACTACTAGTAATGATTGTACAACCGAGAATGATTCTGTTTTCCTCAAACAAAATCAACCAAGCTTTCTGGTCCTGCCATTCCACCAGACGACGATATCTTCCTGCGGTTCCAGTACGTAACTCTCCTACACATACATACCCAATCACAAGGAATAAATGCCGGCTCAAACACAATTGGATTTCTTTCCTTTCTTAATCTACGTTAATCGACGTACAAAGCCAATCGAAGGTCAGATCAGTGGCTCAGTAGCCTTCCTGCTAGGCGATCCGCCAGATCCTTGAAAATGGGTGTTATAGACATCCGCTCACCGAGGAAGACCAACCCCATGCTAATGCTAAGGAAAGCAGTGGAGAAAGGAAGCAAGCAAGAAGCGCCCTCAACTATTGATTACCAATAGAAAAGAGACCATAGATAGCAGATTCCAATCGATGCAAGTCAGATAAAAACTTTTCACACTAGGTTCGATTGACCTGCTTCGGAATCTTAGTATTCATGGCTTTCGCCTCAACCAGGGATCTTAGAGGCTAGCTATAAGTGCAATTGTTGTCACATCAACGAAGGAAACTCTTAGAAGCAATCAACAGAAATACGTAGGGAGATCGCTATCAGAAAGGCAGGACTAGATGGCATTCCTAACTCTGACTTTCTAGTTCAACCCTTAGAGTGTGAAAGGAAAGGGCAGAAGGTCTATTTTGGGGGTGGGTCTAGAGCGAAGGAAAGAGATGTGTGGCAGAGGGCAGTTGAGGCGTCGAACGAACATGTTTGAGTATGGATCGTAATTGAGCGAAAGATCTGCTCATCGAAAAGTGGTCAACAAGCGAAGGTCTTGACCTGGAAGGATCGAAGAGAGCGCTAGTAGATCGAGCTGTAGGCGCATGGACTTGGCTAGTGAAGCACAAACCACTCATCTTTCCATAGAGAGTGCTACCCTAGAGTAAGATGAGCGACCCCAGTGGCAACGTTAGTCCCAAGGTAGCTTGCTTACTTCACTAGTCAACGAAGTGCGTAAACAAATAAAGGAACATTCTTGCTTGATCATTTGCTCTGACTAGACCGCCCCCCCTAGAGTACGAGACTGGTTCGCCATAGGTCCGAAGTTGGCTACTGATTGGATAGAAATCTCGTGCAAACACGATTTACTTATTTTATGACGTGACGAAACCCCGGAAATTTGACATCAATTGCTCGGAAAAGCTCTTTTGGAGGTTAGCTTTTCAACTATTATCGTACTATAAGCATTTTCGAGAATCGACCTTTAAACTATGCCAAAAACCCGGTTTTTTAGCCGGCCTAGCCGATTTGTAAACAAACGTAGTGTTATGCTTAACACATGCATGATGGAAGACAGTTCCTTTTCTCAAATATGAAAGATCGTATTTGAAATCAACCGAAGAGAGGCAAACAAAGTCTTTTCTTGACCTCGGAGCCCAGGAATGAATATTCAGAAAGTTTCGCTGCTCCAAAGCTGTCTCGGGAAAGCTACAACTCTGAAACCAACCTGTCTAAAGCAACTTTGCAGTTTCACTACCGAAGCTTACACCATCTTCTGATGAAGGGGCAACCGGTCGATGGTCAACAAAGGATCCTATCTCAAACTCAAAGGCATTTCTTTCTCGTGGGCAGAATCGCTATTTTAGGACCCGATAGCCAACAGGGGTTCAAAAGTCGCATTTTTCTTGACTGACATCGGCCTTCTAGAGCTTCAATAGGGGAAAACCGGAGTCAAAGATTGGATTTGTGAAACCAAATTCAATGTCTTTCTTTGACTCTACACCTCTACACTCTACTTGAATAAAGGGTTTTGCCTCCGAAGCTAACAGCCGCTAAGCAGAGGAGAAGCTAAGCTATACAAAGCAGTCTAGACTAAACGAACAACATGGGACTCAAAGAAGGATCAATCCATTTTAATCTCTCCCTTAGAAGGGAAATCAACCAATACTTTTTACAAAAGGGAAACTCATGAAATTTCCTCTCCTTATCGACTAACTCGCCTAACCTACAAGCGGAAAGAGTTTCACCTCCTCTGCGAAACCTCTGCTCGAAGCCGAATTCCTCTTTTTCCTTTTCTGCGTGCCATTCCTGCGATGTTTCAAACAACACATGTAAAAAATATCATAAGAGAAGAATTGGCAAGTAAATTCGTACACCAGGTTCACCAGGTTCTACCACTGCAGGGCTCAATCATGCTAGTTAGGCTATATGCTTAACACATGCAATTCTAACGAAGTGCTCTTGGACGACTCTTTGATATTCCGTCAGTAAGTCAGTGCATCAAAAAAAGAGTCATGCTCTTCCTCTTTGAAAGGAAAGGGGCTTTAGTTAAGTCATCGATTCCAATCCTATATTTTTTTTTGTTGGTCAACAACCACATATCGTTTCTTTTCCTTCAAGACTTCGGACAGAAAGAGAGTCCGGAGGGAATCATTGTTTCTCAATCAATCATGCCTCAACTGGATAAATTCACTTCAGCACTGGTAATGTCAGAATTTGCACCTATTTGTCTCTCATTCGTGATCAGTCTGCTAGTTTCTTCGATCTTCCTCGGTCTTCCTCGACTGTTCCACCGATTCTATTCATTCCTAATAATTATTCCTTTACTTGGTGGCTTCTATTATCTTTGTATGAAACTCGGCTCGATAGATTTCTTGAATTCTCTACTATTTAAAATAGGGTTATCTCTTGGTAGTCGAGTCCTATCCTACGCTTTATTCAAATTAGGCCTCGCGGGGGGACTTGCCTGGGTTTTTTTATTCGTTTTGCGGGCACTATTCAGTGCCGATGGGGGGGTCTCCATCGGGAATGGCATGATGCCTCACGGAGCTGCCGAATCCACCAATTCGGATTTGTTTACTTATACAAGCGATTTGGTGGAGGATTCGGGCAGTTCCGGGCGTAGTAGAAGTACCTCAACGGTCAATCAACCGCTTCCTGGGGAACAAGCTATGCCTCCCGCTCTTCCTGTTATGCAGGAAGCTGCTAATCAAGCAGCCCCTGTCCCCTATCCCTACCCCCACGATGAAATTATAGGGGGGGATAGTGTGGAATCCATCCAACGAAGGCTTTTGGGGGGATCCCCCTCTCCTTCTGCCCATTTAATTCAAATGGCCCGGATTCAAGCCGAAGACCTATTCGAGGTCAAGGTCGATATCTGTCAGGTCATGGCGGGCCTTCACCCAAGCGGGGATTGGATGGGACGGGGGGCTAGAGCTCTGGATAATCTTCGTACCGCCACAGGGGAGGAGTCCTTAAGTAAGCTCCTTCGAATGCGTGAGGACCTACAGACTGCGGGTTTGCAGTCCGCAACCTTCCGGCAATTGGCCGACAGAGTGCCATTCCGGGCGGATGCGGATCAACACTCAGCCACCTAGGACAGGATGAGATCGCGTGCAAGACGCGACGCTCCCTATGATATCTGAGGTCTTTTTCCCATGCATCCTTTCTGTTGGTCAACAACCAAGCACATCTCTCTTTATTAACTACTCCGTGCAGGAAAGACTCTCTTTCTGTCTGGAGGGAATTTTTTTGTCTCAATCAATCACTATGTTTCCACTCAATTTTCATTACGAAGATGTATCACGTCAGGATCCGTTGCTCAAACTGAATCACGCCAACGTTATGGAAGTTCCTGGATCGTGTGAAATAAGATTAGTACCTAAGGCACCCTATGATTTAATAATAATAAATGGAAAATTGGCTATGGAGATTCCGCGCGGTCAGAAATTCATACAGACACAAAGGGGTTCGACAGGAAAGTCGTTTCGATCCAATCCATTCTTGGGGTCAAAAAAAGACAAAGGATATGTCAGTGACCTAGCACGACAAAGCACTCTCCGAGGGCATGGAATGTCTAATTTTTCGGTCAGAATATCGACAGTAATGTCTCTGTTAGATTCTCCGGTCGAAATACGGGAAAACTCCATTCAATTCTCGATGGAAACGGAGTTTTGCGAATTCTCCCCGGAACTGGAAGATCATTTCGAGATCTTCGAACATATTCGAGGGTTCAATGTTACTATTGTAACTTCGGCCAACACACAAGATGAGACTTTACCACCGTGGAGCGGCTTTTTGCAAAAAGATGAGGGAGAAACTCAGTAAGAGATGTCGGAGAAGCGAAATATACGAGATCACAAACGCAAATTGCTCGCGGCTAAATATGAATTGAGACGAAAGCTTTATAAAGCCTTTTGTAAAGATTCCGATCTTCCTAGTGATATGCGGGACAAACTTCGTTATAAGTTGTCCAAGTTGCCAAGAAATAGTTCCTTTGCACGAGTAAGAAACCGATGTATTTCCACGGGTCGCCCTCGTTCCGTATATGAGTTCTTTCGAATTTCTCGTATCGTTTTTCGTGGATTAGCATCTCGAGGTCCTTTGATGGGCATAAAGAAATCGTCTTGGTAGCAACCGCCAAACCCATAAAACAAGGGTTAGCTCCGCAGCTGGTCCACAAGCAAGGTAAGTAGGTCCATTACCGGCCGGCTCCGGACCGAAAAGACCTAACGGAGTAATCCCTTATCTCGGATCGGAGATGCTAACGGGGCAGGAATCGAAGTGGGGGACCTATCTACCGCCTGTGTCTATCTCCTGTCAAGTATGCTCCCCAGACATAGACTACGTACAGGGTAGTACTCTTGGATATAATATCACCGCGTGAACGTGAACATAACATTAAGTTACGAATGTAACTCCCGAGGGGTCGACCACTATTCTAAATAAAGTAAGGCGGAGAACTGTTGTTCATTGGAGCGCCGGAGTGCGGGGGTTGTTCCCATCATTGAAGTCAGAGTGTGGGACTGAGCCTTCCGAATGATAAAGAAAAAAAAGTGCTTAGTTTCGTTGGAAAAACCAACGCAAATATCATATTGACTTTATCTCGCCCGGATAGATATAAAAGGTTGGAGAGAGTTACTTTATGAAATTGTCTCCTTTCTAAAGCTGCGCAAGGCGGCCCCACCCCTCTTTTCCCCCCTTTAATGAAAGACCCTCGCCCCAAAAAAATGGGATGAATTAAAAAAAAAAGCTTTTTGATTGATTCAGGGCGCAGCGAAACCAATTTATTTCAAGGCAAAAGGGGGACTTACTTACTTGACTTTTCCTGACGCTGAGTCATCCTATTCAAATAAAATTTAGCTATGTTAATCGAACAGGAAAAGTTTTCAGATGATATGGACCCTGGACGAGAACCTCCAATTGCTTAGGGGTCGCACTCTGTCCCTCTTGGTGGACGAAATCTTCTCTCCTTTTAGAATTATTTCTCCCACACACCTTTGCCCTCTTTCACCGAAGAGGAAATAAAAATCTTCCAAGCGGACAGAGACCTAAATTTCCATTAGATTCATTCCTAAGCTTGCTTTGTTGCAGTAAGATGATCAGTCCGAGAGTGCTGGGGAGAAGAGAAAGCGGTAAAAACCCCTCAGATTCGGTCACCGAGCAGTCGTCCGACTCTTCAGTAACCCAGGATGACCCGACCCCTTCGACGCTCGCTTCTTTCGCTGTATACCCCCTCCATCCTTCGGAGGTGGAAGAAAGAAAAGGTACTATAAATAATTGATTCTTTATTCTTTTTAAGTAGGGCCCCAGAACGAAAAAAAGGTGGGGGAACCTGAGTTGTCACGATAGGAAAGAGAAAAAAATGACTATAAGGAACCAACGATTATCTCTTCTAAAACAACCTATATCCTCCACACTTAATCAACATTTGATAGATTATCCAACCCCGAGCAATCTTAGTTATTGGTGGGGCTTCGGTTCGTTAGCTGGTATTTGTTTAGTAATTCAGATAGTGACTGGCGTTTTTTTAGCTATGCATTACACACCTCATGTGGATCTAGCTTTCAACAGCGTAGAACACGTTATGAGAGATGTTGAAGGGGGCTGGTTGCTCCGTTATATGCATGCTAATGGGGCAAGTATGTTTCTCATTGTGGTTCACCTTCATATTTTTTGTGGTCTATATCATGCGAGTTATAGCAGTCCTAGGGAATTTGTTCGGTGTCTCAGAGTTGTAATCTTCCTATTAATGATTGTGACAGCTTTTACAGGATACGTACCACCTTGGGGTCAGATGAGCTTTTGGGGAGCTACAGTAATTACAAGCTTAGCTAGCGCCATACCTGTAGTAGGAGATACCATAGTTACTTGGCTTTGGGGTGGTTTCTCCGTGGACAATGCCACCTTAAATCGTTTTTTTAGTCTTCATCATTTACTCCCCTTTATTTTAGTAGGCGCCAGTCTTCTTCATCTGGCCGCATTGCATCAATATGGATCAAATAATCCATTGGGTGTACATTCAGAGATGGATCAAATTTCTTTTTACCCTTATTTTTATGTAAAGGATCTAGTAGGTTGGGTAGCTTTTGCTATCTTTTTTTCCATTTGGATTTTTTATGCTCCTAATGTTTTGGGGCATCCCGACAATTATATACCTGCTAATCCGATGCCCACCCCGCCTCATATTGTGCCGGAATGGTATTTCCTACCGATCCATGCCATTCTTCGTAGTATACCTGACAAATCGGGAGGTGTAGCCGCAATAGCACCTGTTTTTATATGTCTGTTGGCTTTACCTTTTTTTAAAAGTATGTACGTGCGTAGTTCAAGTTTTCGCCCTATTCACCAAGGAATATTTTGGTTGCTTTTGGCGGATCGCTTACTACTAGGTTGGATCGGATGTCAACCTGTGGAGGCACCATTTGTTACTATTGGACAAATTCCTCCTTTTGTGTTCTTCTTGTTCTTTGCCATAACGCCCATTCCGGGACGAGTTGGAAGAGGAATTCCTAATTCTTACACGGATGAGACTGATCAGTGAAAAATTATGACACCAATCATTTACGTATTACACCAAGAATTAATTGACAAGCGCATTAGTTTTATAGTTGGCTATGTTGATATAGCTTAGATAGGGAAAAGATATTACTAGGGTAGGGCTTCACTTTTAAATCCGGGGGCTTTGTTCCCGAAACTCCCTTCCTCCTCCCCGTCCTTTGAAAGCTAGAACATTCGCATAGAGGAGTATCCTTATCACGCATGCTTTTCCACTGATGACAAAATGACCTTCTATCCTCTTCTAGGGATTCCTACCCCTATATGGAGAGGGGAAATTATTATTTGAGTATTATGCATGAATATGCTTCTGCGCCGGGAATATCTCATAGCGGGAAGGCCCAGAGATCATAAAGAGATGGGAATGGAGGCATTCCAGCCCAACATACTCCGGTGAATGGGTCGAGAGAGATAGAGAGGGGAGTGGGATACAGGAAGTATAGTGAAGAGTTGAGTGGCTATCCAACCATCCAATCGGCTATGGAGGGTGGTTTCAGCAAGCGGGTAAACCGATGATGACTAGTCAAAACGTAGGTCGATCGTCGCTCATCCCTCGTGTTCTCTCCCGTGAAGTGATTAATCCCTAAAATGGGCATGCAATCCCTATGGAAAAGCCAGTATTCCAATTGGAGTAAATTTCCACCCTTTGATGATCCATTCCGCCCTTCCGTATAGCCAGAAAGGTATGGAATCTTATGGATGACTTGAAGTAGTTCTTCCACCCCCTCCTCTTTCACCTATCCCTTAACTCCCCAGGAGATTCCGTACAGCTATATATATATATATATATATATATATATATATATATATATATATATATATATATATATATATATATATATATATATATATATATATATATATATATATATATATATATATATATATATATATATATATATATATATATATATAGTGCATTAAGAAGTCCTCTTATATTTCTACAATTGTATTTCTACAATGAACACCACCCTATATCCTAAAAGGAAGGTGTGACGCTAAGTTCAATGTGCAAAACGTAAGTTAGGAAGGGTTAAAAAACATACAGTCAAGGTGAGTTTTGTGGGAGTGCAACTCGTAACGAGGTGAGATTGAAAAAAGTGATTGATTATCTAGAAGTTTGTCGTTGAATGTTCAGGAAGAGAGCTCTAGTTTCTCTAGAATCTCGGTAGATGCTTCTGGCAGCTTAGGATGCTTCCGTTAGAAGCCAGGTTTATAAACCTTTTGAATACATAGTCATTTATCTCACTTGTTCTTTCTTTATTATATGATAACCAGCTACTATTAGCATATTTCTAACATATGGGAGGATACATCGATTAAGTAGATACACTTGGTCAAGGATCTATGTTAACCTCACAATCATAATGTAGAACACAAGAGATATGGACTTGAGGATTGGATGATAACGACAGACTTAAAGAGTTCTCATATGCCAAAACTTACACACGAGTTATCATATAGACGCAACATATGCTATTGTGTGTGGGCTTGTATATAGTTGGTGTCTATATCATTGTATGTTTACAAATCATTACCATTCCAAAAAAATAGTTATAATCACCAACTGTTGTTCAAAGTTTATAGTCGTATTAAACAAATTTCTTCATGCATTAGAAAGTGCTAAGATGGCATGGTATGAGAGTTAACATACTTGTGTCTGTAAAAAGGTACAAAAATTGTCTTCCACGTTCAATTTTATGAGGAAAAACGGAACTGAGTTCTAAAAAAAGAAAGGAAAAACTACAAAATTGGGTCTACAAAGATGAACACGGAGACACTGCCCAAATAGCTACATCGCCTGGTCAAATAAATAAAATGGAACTTCAGTTAAATACCTCATTACATCACTCACTCTTGACCATACTCAAAGTGAAGGATCTCTTTGGTAACATCGACTACCTCCTCAACTTCAATGTCCTTTGCCTCATATTCTTCTTCCTCGTCACTAGCTTCTCCGTCCCTCAGATTTATCCTCTCCGACCTCTCTTCTTCATGCATCAGCTTCCACTCATTGACCCACTTGTCCCAATCTTCTTTCAAGACCCTTCGCTTCTCACGCTCCTGCTCACTCAGCAGCAACGAAACATCTTGATCTTCTGCTTCATATTTCTTACTATACTTCTTCAAGTTCTTTGCAATCTCTTCCTCTTTCTCGGGAGTCAAGAAGGATGGTGGCCTAGGTCTCCATAAGAACTATAATTTGAAAGGGGGGAAAAAAAAGAACATGAGATTGGTTAGTATGAAGAGAAAAGGTAGTAGAACAAGTTATACTTTTAAACATTGTACATAAAAAGTAAAAAAATCTTTCAACAATTGTAGTACACATACAAGCAATGCATCAAGTACAAATGATATTGTAGATACCTGGAAGAAGTGATCCTTCAATATCCGATAAAGATGTTTGCCATTGAAAGACCATATATTGAATCCATTTTCCATTTCATGAACCGAAGTCACAGCAGTTGCAACATACCTAATCATCATTAAAATAACAAAAGGTCAAACATTTAATTGCTAAATAAATATAATTAACTGGTTTTACACAAATTGATCAATTATCTGCTGCATTAGTCAACTTGTTTGGATAAACAATATATACCTTCCAGTTGGATCCCATTCAACATCAGTTGCCATAAAATGATCAGTAGTAGCCATGGTCTCAAGCTCATCAACATTGTAAAATTCCAACAGTCCATTGAAGCCTTTCAACCCTGCTAATACAATGAAGCGGCCTGCAGGAGACCAAAATAAAGCATTTGCCTGCTTTCCTTTCAGAGTAGTAAGCTTTGAAACACGGCCAGTGTTCTGAGCAGTCCGCATAGAATAGATACTAATATCAGGCTTAGGGTTATCCCCGTGAATAACAACAAACCTATGTCCCTTTGGCTCCCATGCAAATGCAATGATCTTATCATTCTTATTCTCAAGCTCTAGAACTTCAATGGGTATGTCACGTTCCTTAATACGGAAAAGCTCAAAGCCAGTGTAAGTACTTTTCTTTGTCTTGGTATATCGGTCCACATTAACAGCAAGATAATCCCCATTGCTCTGCCAGTACATCTTACAGTCACTGACGCTAAAAAGGTTTTTTTGTCTGAGCTCTTCTTTGCTGGGGATTGAAACAAGACTTACCTACAAAATCATAAATTTAGTAAATATAAAAATACTACTATTTAGTATAAAACTAACTATTGAGTAGAAGAACCCGTGACATGACCATAAAGCCAAAGACAACAAAAATTTACCCTGGCAGGCTGGTTCCCACCTCCCGTCTCAGGAACAAACAGTGAAATGATTGGATCAGTTGGTGACCAGCTGAAATCCATTATATTTTCAACCTTTAAGGATTTTTTGTCAACGAGAGAAAATGTTTCTGCCTCGTATACAGAAAGTACATTCTTCCCCATCCTCGCAAAGTACTTATC
Organism: Lathyrus sativus; assembly: GCA_963859935.3. Lineage (NCBI taxonomy): Eukaryota > Viridiplantae > Streptophyta > Magnoliopsida > Fabales > Fabaceae > Lathyrus > Lathyrus sativus. The sequence goes on from OZ012739.1 coordinate 611,739,899, forward strand.
TTCTCTTCCACCACTCCATCTGCAAAGCCAATAAAACAAACTCATCACTAAACAAAGGACAGCGAAAAAATGCTAAAATATTTAAGCTATGTAGGTTGAGATTGTACTTGAAAACAGGCCAAGACACTCCAGTGACACCGCCGGTACCTCCGATAGCAAAATCATCAGCACTTCCCTTAAAATCTCTCATCACTTTACCAGTTCTCACATCAAATATATTTATTATAACCCTCTAGAGGAAGAAAGTAGTAGTCAGATACAATGTCACAAAAAACTCAAGAAACAGTAAAAAAGAGGACACTTACATTAGCATCCCGGGGATTGCTTGGTTCATGGCTGCTATAAGTTACCAAATACTTCTCACCAGGTGAAAAATCAATAAGTTTCACCTGTCATTTATATTATTATTAGCATTAATGTAAATAAAATAATATAAAGTATAAACAGCATAATGAAAAGCTCAAAAAAAAACCTGGGGATGAGCATAACGCATGAGACGATTGAAGGTTGTAGCACCTCCCCAGACTGCTGCCCCCTGACGGTGAACTGTTGCCAAGTATGTGCCCAGAGGAGACCATTGTACAAAACTCTCAGTCCAAAACTGTAATTGAAAAAATATATGAACACCGTACAGGGATGAAGAGAATGATAATAAATGACGCTGATAAACATCAAATAATACAAGATATTGAAATATGATGTCCACTTACTGCACGTTTATAAACAGGATCAGGCTTTAAATGCCTAGCATCATTCCACAAAACCTCAGTATCTGAACTAGCACGAATCACAAACTGGTCTCGGGCCTTAGCATCAGTAAGCCATTGTTGAAGATTTTCCTGAGAGAGAAATGAAGGCCATATATAATCAGAACTGATAAAATGCCAGTAGATCTCATGGCAAAGATGATAAATCAGAAATCACGACGAAACATAAGCACACTTTGATAAAGCTTTGAGCTACCCGACCAAAGATAAGAACATGTTGATAATACCTTGAGCTACCCGACCAAAGATAAGAACATGTTGATAATACCTTGAGCTACCGGATCAAACATAAGCATGTGTTTATAAAACCTTGAGCTATCCATTAAGTAAACTAATCATAGGTGGAATTCAACAAGGAGAGGAGCTCATGAAAAAGCATGCAATTACCTTAATCTAATCACTACCAAAACAAAAGAAAAATATAACAAAGTTGTAAGAAAGATGGTGCCTATATATTTCGGATAAAAAAATTAACAAAAAGCCTCCCATAATCCTAATATTATAGTAACAAACAGTCATAACTGTTTCCCAAAATAAAACTAAACTAACAATATAACTACAACATAACAATAAATTTAAGAAACCAAAAACTAAAGTAAAAAAAATGTAATTCTATAATCATTACCCCTGGAGCATAATCCTTTTTTGGAGGAGGAGCCCACTCATCTGGCACTTTCATAAAACGGTCAAAATCATCAAACATACTAACTGTAAATATGTGAGAACGATCCAGTTTGTATCCCTGGCCCCTCTCTTTAGCAAGCTCGGCTTCCTAAATTACCATCCAAGTTAGCCACATCAAATAAAATCAAAGAATAATTTCCATCCAATATAACCAAAACATTTTATTTGACTTAAAAAAGGGGTTTAACCTGAGGAGTATTGAACTCAATGAAGCAGTAACCTACGGTCTTTTCAGTCGCAGGATCAACAGGCATCCAGAAGCCATCATCCTTAATAACACCAATCTGACTAAAAATTTTCCTAATAACACCTTCAAGCTTCGCAAATTTATCTTTCGTAACAACAGGGGTATTATCCACTACTATAATGTTGCCAAAACCAGTATCAAACTCAAGATTCTCCTCTTTATAAACTTCCTCATCATCACTACACCGCAAAACAATGGAATCAGAAATATAACATTGCTTCCTAGGGTTTAATTTACATAAACAAAAGTATACATATATATATATACCTGAATATGCCATAGTCTTCACCAGGTGGGAGGTGAATGGAATCAAGATCAACAGTAGATAAATCAATTCCGAGAGACAACGCTTTGTCTTCAATCTCTTTCATTACCAAAACATCCGCCATGTTTGCGGCGGCGAGTATATTATCGTGCAGCTAACTGTTCTTACACTGGGATTAAAACCCTGAACACAGAAATGAAAAATTGAATAAAAATAAACGTTGAAATGGAATTTATAACAACAGGTACACATACATCGGAACAGATCTGTAGAAATGCGATAAGGAACGGATTGGTTGATACTATACTAAATCGATGCGGAATATGAGGAGGTGAAAGGAAAATGGTGATAAGATGAAAGGTGTTAATTGAGTTACTCACTGTTGGCGGCAGTTTTCATAGGATGGTGGAGTCTCTGCGTGCGATTTCCGACCAGCTTTTGGTTTTCACGGCGAAAGAAGATGAATGAGAGAAAGCGTGAAGCGTGAAACGTGAAACGGCAGTAGCAGATAAGTTTTGTTGTTTTAGGGTTTTGAAGCTTCTTAATGAGAAAATGGATTGGGCTTCTCTTTTCTTTTCTTTTTTTTTAATCATTCAACTTTTCATTTGCTGTAAAATCAAAAATAATGAAAATAAATATAAACTTTTTTTTATGTTTAACATCATTTAGTCTCTTAAATGTATGTGTTATTTCCTTTTGTCCTTTAAGAATAAAATGTTACATGGTTGTCATCTAATTTTATTTTCGTTAAAGTATTTGGTCATTTCCGTTAATTCGTATTGGAAAACCGTTAAAAAATGTCAGGATTGACTACTTACATCTGACATGGAATTTAAGTATTCTTGAAAAATGGTTAAAAAATGTCATGATGTAATTTGTTGAAGTTAATTAAGAAATGGATGAACTTGAAAGTCATGAAGCTCAAATGTTAGGGAAAACCAAAACATCTCTCTAAATAGGGCAAACTCCATTGAAGACGATTGCACAGACCAACGTCGTTGAAGACGACATCAACGTCATTGAAGACGATATCAACGTTTCTTTGATTACAACTACGGTATGGGTTCTCACATGTAACTTATTAAAAACGTAAACTTTTCCTTTTGGCCACCTTCCTTAGTCGTTTTGCTATCTTATGTAGGTTTAATGGGTAATGGAGAAGGGATTTAAGTGTGTTGTTCATCATTCTGGTGAGTTTTCTAGGGAGTTTGCTAACTTCACTAAGTCAGGATATCAAGGGTTAAATACCATTATTGATTTTGATTTGGATTATTGGGGTTACTTTGAAATTTTAGGCATGTTAAAAGATTTAGGTTATCCAACTATAGATAGACTTTGGTATTACGATGAAATGAATGCTTGTGATATTGTGTTGTTAGAGGATGACAATGGAACTAAGAGAATGCATACAATTGCAGTATTGACTGGGGAATGTCATTTATATGTTAAGAGACCTTATTTAATCGTGGTATATCTTTATGGAGACCCTTTTTCCATAGCTTAATCATGAAAACATATGAGGTCTGGTGTTGTAGGCTACCTTGCGCACCCTCAAAGACAGTCCTGGCAAAGTGTAAGGCAAATGGTAAGGCAAAAGGCAAGGCAAATGGTAGTTTTATCATACAAATCAACACGAATACAAGATTAAACATAATTCAAACGAGTTAAACAAGAAAGTTGGTCTCCATGCAATTTAGTAAACAATGGAAAGGTTCCTCACATTGAGCTATGAACTAAAGTGATTCAAAATTAAACAAAAATTGCAAAAGAATAAATGTCATGTAATTTGTACAAAGCCTAAGATTCATAAATATGTTATGTTATAGAAAAGCAATAAACACATACTTTAATCATGCAACTCTCTTTAAACTTTTCACACTACCATAATATTCACTTGATGAAACAATAAAAAATGAACAACCACACAATGCATCCTCAAGGTAATAAAAAACAAAATATGAGAACAAACACAAAAATATATTCTAGCAACCTAACAAAATTGAACTAAAACTAACTAAACACAAAGACCAAAATTGGTGAAAATGGATGGAAAATAAGAGATTTTTCCATACAAAACACGGTGCGCTAAGCGCGAACAGGCATGCTTAGTTTTTCAAATTCTTTCTCACATGTAATCCATCAATTCTCATTTTATATTAATTATACTACTAAATATAAAATTGTACAAACTCAAAAACCATTGGGTTGCCTTCCAACAAACGTTTGTTTCACGTCAAAAGTTTGACGCCTTATTTACGTACAAAGTCCTCCATGTTGCTTCGTTCACCGGTAGATACCAAATAAAACATGCAACACTTAAGCAAACGTAAACCATAAACAAAAATATGTACGCGCACATAAACATAATGGAAAACACATATATACAATCACTTTTGGAAAACAACTATAAACAAGTATATACAAAGCTTAAAAACATAGAAACAATCGCAATGTGATTCAACATCAAAACCAATCCCCAGAAACAACGCCATTTTGTTGAAGCAATAAAGTGACAAGCAAAAATATTATTTTCGAAAGAATCCCCTCAAGGATTTATGTCGTCTCCACAGGGATCAGTGTGAGGGAAAGAATATCGTTCGACAATCTCTACGTCTTTCAGTTTGGGTTTGAATCGTTTTAAAGAGTAAGATGCAAAAGAAAAACATAAGACAAGAAAATAAATGTATTCTTAATATATGAGAAAACTCGTCAGGAGTTATATTTCGTTCTACCCATCATGTACTAAAAAAAGCTATAGATCAAATGCACGCAACCTAAATCACTCGTCAAAACCCTCACGCATCGCTCACAACAAGAGGTTATTTCTAACGCAAAAGTCGAGAGATCAATCGCATTCTCTCGTAGGTGAAGTCTCGCGCAAATCAGTAACACAGAGCATTAAGATCTGATCTGACAAACACACGTGAATATTAGACCACTTCCTACAGCCAATAGACGTTCATCTTAGGTCGAGTTCGAAAAGTATATGTCTATAGCGAATCAAACCCATTGAGATATAGATTAAATCAAAGATGACATCTATTAAGAGTAGTTAAAGAGATTTTATACAAAGATCCATAAATATACATACAATCAAGATAAAGTTACATACAAAACCCCAATATATAAAAAATACATAGAAAGGAAGGAAGAAGAACATAAATCTCACGTTTTGTCAACTCTGATTGAAGTGAATTGGACTCCAGATCGTCAAGATGCATCCTTCAAGTGTTGTTTATGAGCTAAAACTACTAAAGAACGTGTTTGATGAAGTTGGGGTTAAAAGTTCCCAACAACATAACCTAAAAAATGTTGAATAATTACTTAAATAGGGGCTGGAATGGCGCGAACCGTGCTAAGCGCGCTATGAGAGCGCTTAGTGCCATCAACAAAATCAAGTTTCTTGTTTTCTTCATAACTTTCGAACTGTAACTCTGATTGACGTACAGTCAAAAACGTTGGAAAGCTTATTCAATGCTCTATATGATAATGAAAAAATATCCTTGTTTGAATACCTACAAAAATGAGATAAAGTAAAATTAAAAAGAAGCGCCCTCAGATCGCGCTAAGCGCGATCTCACTTAAAGTACCCTTAAACTGACATAAATAGCGTTATGCACGGTCAGAAAAACCACGTTTATTTGCTTCTTCCATCCACCTCCAACACGCTAAAAATCGCGCTAAGCGTGAATGCCAACATTTTGTTGGTCAAAATTGCATTTTGAAGCATCTCTTTTGGCTCAATTTGATTCGTACTTCAACCATGCATTATTACCTATAAAAATAGATGAAAAATTATCAAACTCAGTGAATTGTACAAAAAGTACACAAAAACGGGAGATTATTAATGCAAAACCAACTAATCAAGCCAATAAGTTCCAATTATTCACACTCAAAATCCATACAATTTAACACTTATAAATAACCTCACTTTTCAATTTTCTAATCTTCTTCTTTTGTCTTTCAAGCTTCAAATTCTTTCATCAACAAATTTATCCTCTAACCACTTGAAAACATTACACCCCTTGTCCATCTGATTTCTGTAATTTCTACAACCCCAAAGTTTTATCCTGTAGTTGCCATTATTCACATCACTAACAGTTCGAAAAACACTATCATTTTGGCAAAAACACTTCATTCACTTGTTTCTATGAAACACATATCCAGATGTACTAAAGCTTGTGATTGAATCATTGCTTGTATTTGATCTGACCTGATCAAAAGGGGATCACGGGCTAACCACACTCTGTTGGACTGCTGTCTGTTCATCGGTGATAAGGAGGAGGAGGGGGTGTACCTTCAAGGCACTCCGATGCCAAAGTAAGTATATGGGCAGAGTGATCACAGGTACAGAAAAATGGGTAAGAAGTGAATTACCTGACCCTCTTTTGAAAGAGGGTATTTATAGAGAGACCTCAACGCTGGGCCAACAGTCACTTGTGTTGGGCTGGATTGCCAGACCCAACTCAGGTGACTGCTAGGGCTTACATGGCGTAGTGAAGACCAAGACGTGGTCTTCTCCCTAGTCCAACTGTCCCGTGATCTCCGGAAAGTGGGTTTGACCTGCTTTTTCGGAGGTAGACAGTTAGTCGGTGACGTGTCCCCGCGGAGGGGAGCACGTGGAGAACGTGTGAAGGACACGTTGTTATGCCTGACAAGGAGAAGGCCCTGCCCGCGGAGGGGGAGAAGGTCCTGCCCGCAGAGGGTAAGGCCATGCCCGTGGAGGGGGAACGTTCTGCCCGACGGTGCAGCATCTGGTTGACGGGGGAGTCTCCCGTCCGACGTAGTGGGGCGGGTCCTGCCCGCGGGGGACATTCCCTGCTTGGTGGGACCTGCGCCCGACGTTGTGACCCAGGCTGGACTGGGCTTGGCGGGGTATTATTGGGTTGGGCCCGCGTTGCCAGAACAGGAGCCCCCTGTCACGGTGAAATTTGGATACCAAACTATTAATTAGTTTGAATCTTATTCATTTGCAACCGAACTTTGATTTGTCCAAAGGAAGGGATAAAGATCGAAATTCCCACAATGCAATGCAAATGCAAGCTAGGGAGTTATAGGTTCGGGGGTCGATTAAACTTAGGGAAGGTGCTAGCATCCTAAGTTTCTGTAGTACTCTACATGAACCTCTTATTTTATGTTTGTTTATTGCTAAGGTTTATTTGCTTAAGGTTGAAAGACCTAGGGGTTTATTTCTAAGTATACTCGATAAGATATCGCATCTTATGCCTACATATCCTTACGGGAGTGAAATCAGAGTATTTTGTAGTTCCCCTAAAGGGTTTGAGGAGTTCTTTGACTGTGGTCAAAGTTCCTACGGGTTTAGGGTAGTTGATTGATTGATTTTAGGAGAAAAGGTGAGTTGTCATTTTAAGGGAGATTTAACCGCCACAAATTATAGGAAAATAGTCTTTGCATCATCTTAAGAGAAAGGCTCAAGTACTCGGATATAGATCGACGATGTACGCCTCTATCTCTCTTAAGGAAAAGTTCCTACGGTATTGATAATTGATGTGGGGTGGAGATTCTATCTCGCTTAAGATGATTTGGCATCTTTCTCTAATGTGTTTGAATATTGTTTGATTTGAATTGTATTGTTTTGTTTGTTCTAAGTTGTAAAATGGTCCTTCCTATGGGGTAGGATCTAACTTAGAAAGATCAACTTGAATGGGATCAAGGATCGTGGGGAGAATGATGCAAATGATGTGCACTACACACAAGTGTTGACTCATGTGTAGGTTTTTCCTTTGAACGGAATGCAATGATGCGATGCAATAAGGATAAATGCGGTAAATGTAAATTGCGAAAGATAAATTGCGAAAAAATAAAGCCATACACACGCATGAAAGCGCTAAGGTGTAGGTGAGTGAATTGTGTATGTGAATGTGCGGAAGCGTGCACGATTGATTTATTAAGATGTTGGTTAATTTTAGTTGATTGTTTTTTTTTAGCGAGAGGTTGTTTAAAAGGCCGTTGTGTTGTTTTTAGTTGAATTGTGTTTAGTGAGTTTATTCGATTTTATATGTGAAATTGATTTTAGTGAAAAAAGTTGTATTTTGATTATTAATAGCGAGAGAGACTAATTTTAGTTGAATTACTTATGAGAAAATATTATGTTTGTAGTGAGAAGGTTGCGATTTGTTTTTTTTATGTGAATTGATTTGTGAGGAGAAGTTTAGATTAACTTATGAGAAAGTGATATTTTGATGATGTTGATTTTAAAAAAGTTATATTATTTGACTTAAGAAAAGTATTGACTTATTGGATTTGAATAAAAAATTGATTTTAATAATAATTTTATAAAAGGTTTGGTTTTGATTTTTAGAAAAAAATAATAATAGTTAATTTATTAATAAAGGATTTAATTTAATTAGATGATAGAAGTTCATAAAGATTTTATTATTTCAATAAAGATTATATTAATATTAAATGAGTCAAATTTCTTATTATATAAAAGGTTATTAAGTTAAATAAATAACAAATAATAAAAGGATTCTAAAAAAAGTTTTTAATCTTATGAAAAAGAAGGTTCAATTTTAATAAAATGTTATTTCAAATTAATGAGATATTATAAAAAAGTTGTTTGTTATTATTAATTGTGAAATGGTTTTTTATTTTTATTATAAAATTTTATTAAAAAAAGACTCTTAAAAAAAATTTGAAGAAAAAAGGTTAAATTAAATAAAAGGTTTTATTAGTTGGTTTATTAATTAAAGGCTGATTAAAAGACTAATAAAAATTTAAAATAATTAAGTTAGTAAAAGTTAATGATTAGATTAGTAGCAGATTAACTAAAGGTGAATTAAATTAGTGTTAAGTGAATTATTATCTTATTAAATGGCAGATTAAAGGTTTTAAATGAGATTAAAGGGGTTAATTAAGGGTTAAGTTGGCTTATGCGCGTGTGGGTGCAATGTGTTATGGTGGGCTGCGCGATGTGGGCTGTGAGACAAGATCCATTGGAGATCATGTGGCTGTGATGGTGAAGGTGCACTGTAAGTGTGTGTGTATGCGCGCATACACGTGACCTACGACATAAAAACAAGATGCAGAAACCCTAATCCCCCTTTTCCCCTTCTTCTTCGCTGCTCGATCGTCGTTCTTCTCTTCTCTGCTTTCTCCATCGTCTTTCTCTCATTCTCTTTCGTCTCTATCATCTTATTTCCCCCCACGTCTTCCCTTCTTCTCTCTTCTTCTTCGACTTCCTCTACGATTTTCTACTTTCTTCTTTTTCTATTTCTCCGTCATTTCTTCCTCTTCGACTTCGCTGCGATTTTCCTGCATGAAACAAATGGGAAAAAACAAATCATCAACGCTAGTCACGAATAGCTCACATTTATTTTGGGATTTTCGCAGGGGCTTTCGAGGGTGGTGGACGGCGATGATGGAAATGGTTTCTGGAAGTTCGACGGTCAAGAGGAACGGCGGTTCGCGGTGGACGGGATTCTGGCGATGGAGAATTTTGAAGGAAGCTCGTGGGTTATAGAGATTTGCGGTTCGCGGTGGACGGAAAGACGATTTCCGGCGGGGCCTTGAGAAGGTAAGTTCTTTTTTACGATTTGATTTGGGATTGTGATTTTTGAATGGATTTTTCTGTGGGGAATTTTGAGGATTGCTCAATCTGTGATGTTCGTATGGATTTTTTTCGTATCTCTTTGTGATTGTCGATTTCTGGTCTCTTCTCATCTCAGTTTCTTGTCCCTTTATAGGTCTCAAACGACTCGTGAAAAAACATTGGGTTTAACGGTGATGATTAAGCTGTCGGTTCCTGTTTTGGTAAGAAGTAAGGCCACTTATGATTTGCGGTTTCTCGCCCTGTTTTCATTATCTCTTAGGATTGTATGATTCAATGTCCTTCCGTTTTGGTCCGAACACGCTTGATTATTGATTTGATGAACTTTCCTACTTCAAACAAACATGTTGGTTATGTCTAATTCTGTTTTAAAAAACCCTTAACTTCTCTCTGAATGCGCAGCTGCTGATTACAAGGTTTTTAGAGTTTTTCAATTGAACTTGAATGACTTCTCAATACACGAGCTTGATGGCTTAATAGCGTCTAGGAGCGATCAGGCCGCAAAGGTGTACTGAGGGATTCCCTGACACAGCAATTTCGACTTGATATCTCTGCAACTCAAGTTTTCAATCCTCATTGACGTTAGGCAAAGTTACCGCGTGAACAACTGGTGTAACTTCTAGTATTCGAGTAAGTTATTCTCTGGATTCTGTTATGATAGGCACCTTATTCTCTTATGAGTTCGTCTTGTGTTGCTGTAATTTATCCTAGCTGAAAACAAAATTTGGTGACTCGTGCTTCCTTTGTGCATTATACAGGTGGTTTAAGGGATGAAGTTTGTCACTTAAGTTCAAACAAACTACTGCTATGGAGAAACTTTAAAGGCGCTAAGGCTCCCTAAGAAAATTGGTCGGTTGTACTGTTTAATACACAAGCACGTGCAACTTCTTATTCAGGTGTTTCTCTATCGGTCTTTGATCCTTCACCCAAAAAAGTAGCTTCTCAAGCTTAGAGTTTGCTTTTTGAGATGCTAAAACTCTGGTTAACTTCTTGATGTAGGAGTCCTGGTGCAAGGATGTTTTGGAAGGTGGAATCAAGATGAAGATGAGGCAAAGTCATGCTGGTGGCAACTTGGAGACAAACACTTGATGCTGTTGGCTTTAAATCAGGAAGGAGGATTAGCATGGTCGCGACTTCTGCTAGGTTATAGTCTCCTTTCGTTCTTTGTTCGGTAGCAAGTATTGTACTGAGCTAATAACTTTATTAACCTATCTTATCCTGTAGGTGAAAACGAGAGAGACACAGGGAACTCGCGGAACGGTGAGGTATGGAGCAAGGTTGTCGTATCCGCACACTTCCAATGTGTTTTAAGATGGTTTGGGAGATATTTGAATTGTTTTAATTGTTTGCTTGAATAACTGATAATCTCTCTATTTCTCAAGAACAGGTTCGGTTATGATTATGTACTCTATTATCTTCCAAACAAGAATAGGATGAACGCCTGCTGCCGTATTGATCTTCTTGGTTGCTGGTATGCGGATGTCTTCTGATATTATATACCATCAAATATTGCAGTTACTGAATCTTTGTTATTTGTTCGAATGTAGGTAAACGTCGTAGGATAAATCAAACACCATAGTAGTCTCGCGTTCACCCGGTGGTAATGGTGGAAATGCTCTGGTGACTTTGACGAAGCTGACAACTTAAAAATTTTCATCATCGCAAGAATGCATTTGCGGAAGGGAAATCATCAATCCAACAAAACGTATCGAGTACCAACACGGAGCCCGTAGTTAGTCCAAGGGATGGCCTCAAATATTTACGTCTCTCCACAATTGATTGAGACCCCTATGTGGTAATCCAATCTAACATATCCAATAGTATAATCTATGTCACTGTGGTCATTAGCTGTGGGGTTTCCAATCCATGTACCTCTGAGCACTTAATATGTCTATGTTGGTTTTGAATTCTTTCCTGCAGATGTATGTGTACTGTATGCTCCTGATGATGGTACGTTGTCTACCTCGAACTGAAGTTATAAATGGTGCAGCATTGTTAAAACGATCCTTGTTAGGGAAATAAGAACCATATCACTCCACCTAAGTGCATTGTAGTGTCCTTAGGTTGTCTTGACGACTTTGCTCGAGCTTCATTGATTTGGAAAGGTAAGCAACAAATGCGTCTCCTGCTATTTACAAATACTGCTAGGTGAAAGTTAATTTCTTGACAGTGAATTGTTGTGTTAACAGGAAAACGCAGGGGCAGAGGTTATGGATTATTCTGGCTGTTTCAGTTAGTTCAACATTCGGTAGCGTCGCAATGTGAAGTTTACGGCAACCATGAGTAATGGAGGAGCTCATCTACGTCAAATGTAGCATTAGCAGCAGCGCAGCTCATACTCGGCTTCATCCTTCCTTTTGAGAATCTTGCAAAAGTATTAGAATATGCTAGTGAACGAACCCGGTCAATGATGCGGTGTCTGATGATTGTTCTAGAATTAGTGACACAATGTCTTGATATCTCTGTAGTTAATTTGGCAAGGTTGTAACAGGATGTTGTAATTGTTTATGGTTAAATAACTTCAAAAGCTACCGCGATTTGTATAAGATTACAAGAAATAGTGTATTGTTGTACCATACTGGGTGACCATAACGTTTCATGTGGTATGTAAGTAGCAGGGATTAGATAATCTGTAGTCTTGAATTTTCAACCCTGAGCCATATGCACCGTAAATAAAACAAGTGGCTTGCCTTGCATGGAATTTACTTTTTAAACAGATCCTTAAATTGATTTCAAATTGCATGCCCATGAAGTCGTGTAACCTTGTTCGCATAAAGTAAAAAAAAACTATAACTTGGATTCACATTAATTTAGCAGCTCCAAATTGTGGCTTCAAAGTCATAATCTTAAATTGGCATCCAATCCATGAAAATCTTCTAAATTCTCTTTCGAAATGTGGATATAAAGATGTATTTAGCATGTTGTTGCGACAACATTTCTTGTATTGTAAATATTGAATTTCAAAGATGAATCTCAAATGTTCCATAATGACTTTGCCCCAAATAAATGTCCTTAGACCTTCAAACTCCTTTGACATTGAATGCACCTTTGGATATGTCGTACTAGGCAATTTTAAAGAAAAACATGATTGTTCCTCAAAATAAACTGAATTGTGAACATAACCCTGAGAGGTATTCCAGCATCATGGTCTTGAAATAAGTCCTTGTCCAGAGACTGATTTTAATGCGTCCCTCGGCCAAATTCAGCATTCTTGAATCCGCTGGCATAAAATTAGTCTTAAACCCGTTAAGTGGGATCTTGAATCAGAAGCCGCAGGTCAGGCCTCAGAACTTTGATTATGAAGACGAACGTCTTTCATTAGAATTCAAGACAGTTGCACAAAGTTGTTAGTCGTCATGAACATAAATATGAAATAGAGAGTTAAATAACGCAAGAAAAAAAGTACAAAGGAGGTGGGATCTTAAGGTCAAAAATTAGGGTGCGACACCCTCAAAGTCGAAGCTCTGAGGAGGGGAGTGAGGACTTTATGACGCTGTCCCGGGGAAGGGAATTGGCCCGAGGAAAAACCCTCTAGCTCGTGCTCTTTCCCACGTTGTCGGTTGCCCGGGCTTGAGGGCAGTGTTGAAAAGTATATTTTCGGCAAATATTTTTAATATCGTATCCACAGAGATTGGTGTTACTACCTCTGTTCTATAATTTCGATTGTTGTAAGTTCAAAGGTATTCAAATTGTTTGTTTGATGAATAAATGATTCTTTTTACTTATAAGAAAAATAGGACAAATAAAAATGGTTTTAGAATAAAGTTTAGAAGCCTTGTCAAGATTGAGTTTCATTATCTTTATTCTTTATGTATTCTTAATATCATATGCATGCATTCAAACTCCATTGATAAAATTCAAGTGTCATCTCAATAATATTTATGTCTAAATAAAATTGTAATAGTTACTATATAAATCCTTAGACGATCTCTCCATCTAACTATTGATATAATAATCTTGAATGCTTAACACAATAGAAAAGGTAGTGAATAAATATATCTCTACAATTTATTCTCTACTTGGAAAAGTATTTTAGTTCAAGAATCAAACTACCTTTCTCAACAATAATTCAATTCTAATTTTGTAATGTAAAGAGAGAAAATATTATTCCTTATCAAAGATGAAGTTTGTTACATGCAAGGATACAATTGTTACATAAACAACAAAAGATAACTACTACCTCAACCTTGCCAAGAAGGAATTTAGCTACTCATCATCTTCATTGGTTCCATGGAAAATTCTTCAAGAATTTCTCTTGCATGCAAAACTCTCCAAAAAATCAAGAAAATCCTCTAGAAATCTTTCTAAGATCAACTTACAAACCTAGGAGATACTAAGACTCAAGGGTGGAATGATTATGTCCAACATGCAAGGGAAAAGTGCAATAAATAGGCTATGGGGCTCCACCATACAAAAAGGTGGTTTTTCTTCCAAGACAGGAGATGTGTCATTACTTTGCATGTGGCTGAAATGCACTCAGTTCGCGGCGCGAAGGGTGGTCGCGGCGCGAACTGTCAAAAACAGAATTGCTTGCTTTGTTGCTTCGCATTGCTTTTGCCGACTTTGTTCTTCAAGTATTGCTCCGGAGATCTTTTTATGCAATCATTCTTTTCTTGACAAAAATTCTACAAGACTTAAAGAAAAAGTGAAATATATATTCGAACAAAACAAAATAACTAAAATTAAATGTTTTACTAAATTGTGATAAAACTTGTGTGAATTTAATAAGAAATCGGTAAAAAGGGACCGATAAAATATATATAAATTAATTCCAATTGGTCCATAACAACTCTCCCCAACTTATCATTTTGTTTGTCCCTAAACAAAAGTTATTCATAAAGCAAACCAATTTACGAAAGCAAGGAATGAACAAGTGCTAGAGGATGATATTCAAATGGTTCAAAAGCATACAACACTCTTATGATATACCTACTTTCAAAATTAAACAAAACATGAATAAAAATAATGGTTGGCTACAAAAATTATACCAAAAAATTCCAAGTAATACATGTCAAAATTGAATCAAAACTACACACACATCATAGTGATGATGAATAATCATAAGGGTTTTCTTACACTCATTCGAACAATTAAATCAACATCAACTCGAATCATGCGTTCATCACAACATACACTAAATCATGAAAAAAATTTAAGAATCAAGAGGTCTTTTAAAGGTTGTAATGTGGTTCGGGTTAAAGAGAAAGGATATGATCACAAGACTCAATTAAAGATTGCCTATTCTAAGAGAGTATTTCCTTTTATTCAACAATCTTTTTTTTTTATTTTATAACACACCACCATGAGCTTTTCTTTGCATTTTTTTTTCTTTTTGTTATCTCAAATATTTTCAAGGTGATGTATTATGTTTTCTCCCCAACTTCATCATTTTGACTATAGTTGATGCAATCAAACTCTCTACTTAGACATAGGCACAAAAATCACATTGCGACCAACTTGGGTTTAGGTTCACTTGAAACGAAAGAATTTAGGATCCATTTATTTACCATATTAAATGGTATTTAAATTTATACTTCGGATGGATCCTAATATAGGCTCAAAAGGGGTTTACTACGGATCACTCCTCATAAGGTCTTTAATTTCTTTGGCCAAGTGGTTTTTCTCAATAACAAAAATTGCCTCTGTCCTTTTCAAAAAAGTTTTCTCAAAAATTAGATCAATGTATGATTTAGCATGATAAGATTGAGTTGAAGAGAAATTATCGGTCTCCCGCATTTAGTGTATAATGAAAGGTTACCTCACAATTGGTTAGGTCCTAATTTAATTCAAAGTAGACATGTACTCAAGGAATTTTATGATAACACTTTTGCAACACACCATTAACTATTCATCTAAAGTCTAAGAATAAAAATAAGGCGTACCTTGAAGTGTCGACAGCCGGTTCTTATCATCACCGCTCAAATTTTCCCAACTTGCTCGTCGCAATCATCTTGGTTCCTTAAATTTACTCAAGCACAAGGACAATTAAACAACAATTTTAAAAAAAATGGGGTATACCAACAAAAGTTTTGAAAACACACAATTTAAAAATCACAAAGTAGAAATGCATCCAACAAGTCTAATGGTGAAACGAGAGCCACCAAGGTACATAATGCCAAAAGAAATAAAACAAAACTAAAATAACAAAAAAAATTACAAAAACTACCAACATGAGATCATCACTCTTCATCCTCATCTTCTCCACCGTCCACGGTTCTTAAAACATCTTCCATATGAGCATCTTGGCCTGTGCTTGGAGCTTGGCTACTGCTTCCTG
The DNA here is from genome assembly GCA_963859935.3 of Lathyrus sativus. Classification (NCBI taxonomy): domain Eukaryota; kingdom Viridiplantae; phylum Streptophyta; class Magnoliopsida; order Fabales; family Fabaceae; genus Lathyrus; species Lathyrus sativus. The sequence goes on from OZ012739.1 coordinate 611,755,709, forward strand.
CCCCTCCCATAAAAGAATAAGCGAAGTAGTCCGCCTGAGTTGGGAATGTGCAGGCCTCCGGTGCAAGAAAGGTGTTCTGAAACTGTTGCTGCATACAATCGAATAAAAATGATTGAGACCTTTTATAGGCCTCAAGGTTATCACAGTAGTAATTGGCAAATGCCATTTGATCAAACATCGGCGCACAGTGGGGTCTAGGGGTCGGGGCAGCAGCTTCTACATTCGCATTCCTCTCCATCCGACTCTGACAAAACCTGTTCAAGTATGCATTATCCATGATCGAAGTGATGGAGGAATGTACTTCTCCCGGAACCTGCACTTTTGCATTCAAACACAATCCCATGATTAACCCAGGATACATCAGCAGCCTCATTTTCCCTCCAAATGGTGTTCCACTCAGTGCAATCTTCCGCAGTTCTTCTGCAACAATGAAAGTTAAGTCCACGGTCTTCCCCAACATGATATAATACAACAAGCAACCTACATCGAGTGGGATGATGGTGGTATGGCTTCGGAGGCGAATGTTATTCAGCAAAATGACTAAATAGATCTGTGCCTTCAATTTCAAACTCTCCCTCTTCCAACACTTGGGTAATCCTTGGTCATTCAGCTCGTATGTCTTTCCCTCTAGACATAGATAATTACTAACTTCCAGAATATCCCAATCATTTGCCAATGCCTTGATCTGGAATTCACATCGCTTGTCCCCCGTCAAGGTGAGAGGATTACCAAAGAACTTGTTAAGTGCTTGCTTGTTAAAGAGGACAGTCTTACCTCTCACCATTGTCTTATAGGCGTATACCATCCCGGGTTTCGTGTGAAGTGCATTGGCGTAGAATTCTCGCACAATGTCATAGTTAAGTTCCGTGACGGGCTCAAAGATCTTCTGCTATTTCCTTCCTTCCAGATTGGCCACAACCTCCCTATATCTACCTTTTCTTGATAGTCAGATGATTCTTTCGTTTTGAATGTTCTTCTTGAGAAGCACCTCGAACCTTGCTTCTTGTTTCGGACCAAGAAAAGTTGGTTGGGTCCTTGAGGAGCTAGGGGTTGTGGTCTTAGCACGTTTGGACATCTGCATCACAACCAAAACAACAACACAGATATTCATTTAAATTAGTCAAGCCAATTGAGAAATTTGGGGATGCAGGTTTTGAAGGGTTCGCGGCGCGAAGCCCCGGTCGCGGCACGACCTGTACGCAACCCAGAAAAATCTGCATCCAAAAGTGTGGATTCATGGCGACTCTCAGCACAATCATTGTTTCAACCCTAAATCTAACCTAACCCAACTAATTCATCAACATGCAAACAGGTAATTTCATGAATTTTTGAATTTTCTACTAACCCTATATTGAGAGAACAAAATAGGAAGAAATTGGGAAACGAGGAACATACCTTGTTTGAGATTGGAGTGGTAGAAATTAAATGGAATAGTGATGGAAACTTTGAAACTTTGGGGGATCTTGAGATTTGATGAAAACTTTGGGGTTTTGGTTTTGTGGGGTGAGGGAGTGCGTGAGAGTGAGTAAGAGATGGAAAATAAGGGTTGTAAAAAATAAGAGAAAAGTGAAAACACAACATAATAAAGTAAATAATTTGGGATTTTTCAACTGTTTCACTCCAGGTCGCGGCGCAACCCTTGTTCGCGGCGCGAACAGTAAAAATCAGAGTGTCCACTTTTCCTCGGTTCGCGGCGCGAACTGATCAGGATTTTGACAAATTTTTGAAAAAATGAGTGGGTTGTTTATCCTTTGTATCCTGCAACTTGCTACACTACTGATTAGTCATAAAAATGAAAGAAACTTACAGAGGTTGGGTTGCCTCCCAACAAGCGCTTTATTTAACGTCGTTCAAGCTCAACGATCAAGTGATTGTTTTCATGGTTCGGTGAGTGAGACTACATAAACCTCTCGATTTATTTCTCCACCGTGATAGACTTTCAATCGCTGCCCATTTACAGTCCAACTTTCTTGGGACTTGGGATCTTCAATCACTATGGCTCCGTACTCTTTTACTTCTTTTATCACAAACGGTCCAGACCACTTAGATTTCAACTTGCCCGGGAACAACTTAAGCCTTGAGTTAAAAAGGAGCACCATTTGTCCGACCCTAAATACTTTGGGATGAACCTTCCTGTCATGGTATGCTTTCACTTTGTCCTTGTACGTCTTGTTTGAGTGATAAGCATTGTTTCTCAATTCTTCCAACTCATGAAGTTCCGCTTTTCTTTTCTCACCAGCTTGAATGGGCCAAAGTTTAAAAGTTTGAGAGCCCATAATGCTCTATGTTCCATTTTTACCGGGAGGTGGCAAGTTTTCCCATAGACCATTTGGAAAGGTGTGAGGCCAATGGGGGATTTGTATGCAGTACGGTACGCCCACAAGGCTTTGTCTAATTTCGAGGACCACTCTTTTCTCGAATTAGAAACAGTCTTTTCAAGGATCCTTTTGACCTCTCTATTTGACACTTCCGTTTGGGCATTTGCTTTTGGATGGTATGTGGTGGTTACCTTATGCTTTACACCATGATGCTCTAAAACCTTTTCCAACGGTGTATTGCAAAAATGTGATCCCCGTCACTTACTAGCACCCTAGGCACACCAAAACGTGAAAATATATTTTTCTTTAAAAACTTGATCACGGTTTTGGAATCGGCCTTAGGTGAGGCAATTGCTTCCACCCATTTCGACACATAATCAACAACTACCAAGATGTATTCATTAGAGAAGGAAGGTGGAAATGGTCCAATGAAATCAATCCCCCAACAATCAAAAACTTCTACTTCCAGCATGTTGGTTAGAGGCATTTCATCCTTTTTACTAATTCCTCCGCTTCTTTGGCATTTATCACAACTCTTGGCGTGTTCATAAGCGTCTTTCAACACGGGTGGCCAATAGAATCCCGATTGGAGAACTTTAGTAGCGGTTCTTAAACCACTATAGTGACCCCCATATGGAGAATTGTGACAGTGCCATAGGATGTCCTTTGCCTCATCAGTAGTCACACACCTTCTTAAGATGTTATCCACACCTACTTTGAATAGGTATGGATCATCCCAAGCATAGTATTTTGTGTCGGCCAAGAATTTCTTTCTTTGATTCAATGTGAGGTCCCCCGGTATCAAACCAGTTGCCTTATAGTTAGCGAAATCGGCAAACCATGGCCTCACTTGAATCGCATAAAGTTTTTCATCAGGAAATTCTTCCCGCTTTTCTTCCTCTTTATTTGTAATTTCCATATTCACCAATCGGGACAAATGATCGGATACTACGTTTTCGGAACCTTTTTTATCCCGGATTTCCAAATCAAATTCTTGTAATAATAGAATCCAACGAATTAACCTTTGTTTGGAATCCGGTTTGGTTAGCAAATATTTGATTGCCAAATGGTCTGTGTAAATTACAACTTTAGATCCGATCAAATAAGCTCTGAATTTTTCTAAGGCATACACTATGGCTAGTAACTCTTTTTCAGTTGTTGCATAATTGACTTGTGCTTCGTTTAAAACTTTACTAGCATAATGTATGGCATGAAATTTTTTTGCTTTTCTTTGACCTAAAACCGCACCAACCGCATAATCGCTTGCATCACACATAAGTTCAAAATTAAGTTTCCAATTAGGTGCAACGATTATGGGTGCGGTCACTAGCTTTTGTTTCAACTCGTGAAACGCTTTCAAACAAGAGTCATCGAAAAGGAATTGTGTACCTTTGTTGAGCAAATTACTCAAGGGCTTTGCAATTTTTGAGAAATCTTTGATGAACCTCCGGTAAAAGCTTCTTAACCCCTTGATATTTATTGGAGGTGGTAATTTTTCGATTACTTCCACTTTGCTCGGTCAACTTCCAGCCCTTTGGAGAAGATTTTGTGCCCAAGAACAACCCCTTCGGTTACCATGAAATTACACTTCTCCCAATTCAGCACCAAGTTTGTTTCTACGCACCTCTCTAGTACTACATCAAGATTCTTCAAGCATAAATCGAACGATGCACCATAGACGGAGAAATCATCCATGAACACTTCAATGCATTCTTCAATCAAGTATGAAAAGATGGCTTGCATACACCTTTGAAATGTTGTCGGTGCGTTACACAATCCAAAAGGCATTCTCCGGTAAGCAAAAATGCCGAAAGGACATGTGAAGGCTGTTTTTTCATGATCTTCCGGGTTGACCAAAATCTGGCTGTAGCCCGAATAACCATCTAAAAAACAGTAGAAATTCTTACCGGCTAACCTCTCTAGCATTTGGTCCATAAAAGGTAGTGGGAAGTGGTCCTTTCTTGTGGCTTGATTCAATCTCCTATAGTCAATTCACATCTGCCATCCGGTTACCGTCCTAGTTGGAACAACTCATTTTTCTCATTTCGAACAACCGTCATACCACCTTTCTTTGGAACTACTTGCACCAGACTCACCCATTCACTATCGGATATAGGATAGATCATTCCAGCTTCCAATAGTTTAACGACTTCTTTTCTCACCACTTCCTTCATGGATGGATTTAGGCGTCTTTGAGGTTGAGCAACAGGTTTGTAGTTGTCTTCCATCATGATCTTGTGCATACAATAGGCTGGGCTAATACCTTTTAAATCTGATAATACCCATCCAATTGCGCCTTCATTCTTTTTCAATACTTGTGTCAATTTCTGCTCTTCTTGGATGGATAAAGCATTACTAATTATCACCGGTTTGGTGAAATTATCGCCAAGGAATATATACTTCAAATGTGGAGGTAGCATTTTCAATTCCAGCTTTGTGTCTTCTACTTTCCTCTTCTCATCCAAAGCCTCAATTTTTTCTTTACGAGAGGCAATCTCTCCACAAAACTCTAAATCACTCAAAATTGCCTCAATTTCTTTTTCCTCCTCTTCGGTTGAGACATTGTAAGCTCCTATAAGATATCTTTCTAAGGAATTAGAAAGATGGACTTGATTTGCAACTTCAATGATTTCCTCCTCGGATACATCGATTCAGAAGGAATCGTGCTTGTCTTTAGGATGCTTCATGGCTTCGAAAATATTGAACGTCACTTATTCATCTTGCACTCTCACTTTCATGAGTCCATCATCGATGTCAATCATCATCCGGGCTGTCTTCATGAATGGTCTTCTGATAATTAAAGGAACATCACGATCCTTGTCCATGTCCACTACCACAAAATCTATCGGAAAGAAGAACTTGTCCACCTTGATTAACATATCTTGTGCAACTCCATATGGTGAAGTGGTATACTTGTCGGCTAGTCGGAGAGTCATTCTCGTTGACTTCATGTCAATGTTTCCCAATCTTTTGATAATAGATAAGGGAATTAGATTGATGTTGGACCCTAGATCAATCAAACCATTGCCAATGTATGTGTTTCCAATGGTCACCGGTAAAACTACTCGGCCCGGGTCAGACTTCTTCCTTTGGATATTTCTTTGAATGATTACATTGCACCGTGCATCAAGTAGAACAGTTTCATCTTCAGTATACCTCTTTTTTTGGTGAGAATATCCTTCAAAAACTTTGCGTATTTTGGCATTTGCTCTAGTGCTTCGGTAAATGGAATACTAATTTGAAGTTGCTTGAGTATATCCATGAACCGTGCATAATGCCTTGCATTGTCCTTCCTTGATGGTGCATGCGGGTAAGGTAAGTGTTGGGCTGGAACATGACTCAAGCTTTTATCCCCTCTTTTGTTTTTCAATTTTTGCTCTTTCTGAACACCTTCTTCATGATTCTGTTTTTGTATAGTTCGCGGCGCGACCTGAGGAGAATTTTTCTCTTCTTCATTTTGAGCCTCCAACAATTCTTCCTCTTGATTTCAAGCTGTGACATTTATCTCATCCTCCACTGTAATTTCCTCGTTTACGTTGCTTGCCACCTTTTTTCCACTTCTTGTGGTAATTGCTTTACAATGTTCCCTTGGATTGGTTTGAGTGTTGGCGGAGAATGATGGACTTGCTTGTTGTTCCACCAATTGTTTTGCAAGTTGGCCTACTTGAGTTTCCAAATTCTTGATTGCTGCTTCATTGCTTTTTTGACTTGCCATGGAGGCTTGTATGAATTATGCAAACGTATCTTCTAACTTGGAACTCCCGCCTTGTGATTGTTGGCTTTGTGTGTTTGGATTTTGATATGGACTTTGTTGCTGAAAATTTTGGTTGTTGAATCTTGATTGTTGGTAGCCTTGGTTGTTCCTTTGAAAAGTGTTGTTGTGTTGTGGAGGATATCTTTGGTAACCTTGACCTTGATTGTTGACATAACTTACTTCCTCTTGAATCGGGGGACAAAATCCGGTTGGATGATCTCCTTGACAAAGTTCACAACTTGCTATTTGATGTCTAACTTATGTTCCATGAATCTCTTTCAATTGTTGTGGAAGTTTGGACATTTATTGAGTGAGCAGCTCCACTTGTTGGGAAAGTAGCTTGTTTTGAGCGAGTATGGCATCATTGGTATTCAACTCAAGAACTCTTGCTTTCCTTTGTGAAGGACTACAGTCGTGTTGACTTTGTCGATCATTGAGTGCCATTTGATCAATAATGGTTTTTGCTTCCTCCGCATTCTTTGACATGAGAAAACCACCTGCGGTAGCATCCAAGAGTGTCTTTTGTGATGTTTGGAGTCCGTTGAGAAAAATGTGAATTTGTGTGAGATCATCAAAACCGTGACCTTTGCATTTTCTTAACATGGATTTGAATCTTTCCCAAGCCTCATTTAGAGACTCATTTCTTCCTTGCGTGAACACCGAAATAGCCGTTTTGGATTCCATGAATCGGTATTGAGGGTAATACCTCTCTAGAAATCTTTCTTCTAACAAATTCCAATCCGTCATCACTCTTGTTGGTTGATCAAGGTACCACTCTTTTGCTTTTCCCACCAATGAGTGTGGAAACATTCTCCTGAATAAGTTTTCTTCACCTGCTTCATCTACTCCCGTAGAACCCGCAATCTCATAAAATTTGATGAGATGGTTGTACGGATCTTCATGATCCATTCCGGTGAATGAGTTTGCATAAAGGAGTTGAAGGATTCTGGTCTTCATCTCCGTGCTCCTTCCGCCTCGAGCAAATTGAGTTGTCCGCCTTGGACTATTAGCGGACATTTCGGTACGAGCGTCGTCACCTGTACTTCCTTCAATGGTCTTTACAACTTCCTCTTCAATTTGAGTAAGTGCAGAATTTGTTGCTGCTTCTCTTCGGTTCCTCTCGTCGGCTAGTTTCTTTCATCTTCGTGTCTTATTATTAAGCCTTCGGATTGTTCTTTCAATTTCGGGGTCGAATTGAAATTGCTTCTCGGTGGCTTTTTCTCGCATGCACTAGAATCTACGAAAACAACAAACCAAGTGAAACACAAAAGTGATAGAAAAAATAAAAACAAGAACTTAGAACAATGAATTATTGCAATGCATGTAATATCGACACCAATCCCCGGCAATGGCGCCAATTTGTTGAAAAGTATATTTCCGACAAATATTTTTAATATCGTATCCACAAAGATTGGTGTTACTACCGTTGTTCTATAATTTCGATTGTTGTAAGTTCAAAGGTATTAAAATTGTTTGTTTGATGAATAAATGGTTCTTTTTACTTATAAGAAAAATAGGACAAATAAAAATGGTTTTAGAATAAAGTTTAGAAGCCTTGTCAAGATTGAGTTTCATTATCTTTTTTCTTTATGTATTTTTAATATCACATGCATGCATTCAAACTCCATTGATAAAATTCAAGTGTCCTCTCAATAATATTTATGTCTAAATAAAATTGTGATAGTTATTATATAAATCCTTAGACGATCTCTCCATCTAACTATTGATATAATAATCTTGAATGCTTAATACAATAGAAAAAGTAGTGAATAAATCTATCTCTACAATTTATTCTCTACTTGAAAAAATATTTTAGTTCAAGAATCAAACTACCTTTCTCAACAATAATTCAATTCTAATTTTGTAATGTAAAGAGAGAAAATATTATTCCTTATCAAAGATGAAGTTTGTTACATGCAAGGATACAATTGTTACATAAACAACAAAAGATAACTACTACCTCAACCTTGCCAAGAAGGAATTTAGCTACTCATCATCTTCATTGGTTCCATGGAAAATTCTTCAAGAATTTCTCTTGCATGCAAAACTCTCCAAAAAAACAAGAAAATCCTCTAGAAATCTTTCTAAGATCAACTTACAAACCTAGGAGATACTAAGACTCAAGGGTGGAATGATTATGTCCAACATGCAAGGGAAAAGTGCAATAAATAGGCTATAGGGCTCCACCATACAAAAAGGTGGTTTTTCTTCCAAGACAGGAGATGTGTCATTACTTTGCATGTGGCTGAAATGCACTCAGTTCGCGGCGCGAAGGGTGGTCACGGCGCGAACTGTCAAAAACAGAATTGCTTGCTTTGTTGCTTCGCATTGCTTTTGCCGACTTTGTTCTTCAAGTATTGCTCCGGAGATCTTTTTAAGCAATCATTCTTTTCTTGACAAAAATTCTACAAGACTTAAAGAAAAAGTGAAATATCTATTCGAACAAAACAAAATAACTAAAATTAAATGTTTTACTAAATTGTGATAAAAACTTGTGTGAATTTAATAAGAAATCGGTAAAAAGGGACCGATAAAATATATATATATTAATTCCAATTGGTCCCTAACAACTCTCCCCAACTTATCATTTTGTTTGTCCCTAAACAAAAGTTATTCATAAAGCAAACCAATTTTCGGGGGTCGTTCTCCCCGCGGCGTGGACGTCCCATCGCGAGTTGGGTGTCCTGCCGGTGTTGGTACGGCGGCGAGGGATCTCGATCGAGGTGTTCCTTGCCGAGCAGAGCCTTCTACCCGCGCACACAAGGGGAGGGCTTGCTTTTTCGTTGGTCTTTAGAAGACGCGAGGAGGTGCGGTGGTACCATGTTGCCCCCCAGTGGTCGTGACGTCTTGGCGTCGCGGGCAATTGTTCAACTGTAGTACCACTTCAGCTTCTCGGTGTTTCATGGTCGAGCTAGTTGTTCCCCGTGTAGGTTTTCGAGGTAGTAGGCCCTCGTGCACCGTCTTGTCGCGGACGCGGTAGGGACCCTCGCAATTCGCGGCTAGTTTACCCTCGTGGGAGTCTTTCTTGTTTCTTCGTAAGACTAAATCACCGATCTGGAATTCGTGTTTTAGAACTCTGCTGTCGTGGCAGAGTGCTACCTGCTGTTTCAGTCGGGCTTCTCGAAGAGATGCCCCCGACCGAATTTCCTCGACTAAGTCGAGTTCCTCTCGGAGGGCGTCGTCGTTGTCTTTGGCCTCGAGGGGAGCCTCAACTCGTCTAGATGGCTCTAGTATCTCGACCGGGATCACTGCTTCAGTTCCACACGTGAGGCGGAATGGTGTTTCCCCCGTGGTTGAGTGGGGCGTAGTTCGGTATGCCCAGAGGACGCTGTGGAGTTCCTCGACCCATGCCTTATTTGCGTCGCCGAGTCTTCGTTTTAGCCATCTGAGTATTACCCTGTTCGCGGATTCGGCCTGACCGTTTGTATGGGGATGTTCGACCGAGGTGAAATGGTGTTTGGTCCCAAGTTTGGTGACGAAGTCCCAGAAGTTTTTATTTGTGAACTGCGTGCCGTTGTCGGTGACGACGGTGAGTGGGACCCCGAACCTTGCGAGGATGTCTCGTTTGTAGAATCGGAGTATGTTGTGGGCCGTGATTTTGGCTAGGGCTTCGGCCTCAATCCATTTGGTGAAGTAGTTGACACCCACGATGAGATACTTGTTTTGATAGGAACCTAGGGTGAAGGGGCCGAGGATATCCATCCCCCACTAGGCAAATAGCCACGGGGAGGAGAGGGATTTGAGTTCGGTCGGTGGAGCGAGGTGCATGTCCCCGTGCCTTTGGCATCTGTTGCATGTCCCCTCGCGTCTGTTTGCATCAAAGGCTAGTAGTATCCTACTCGCAGGGCCTTTCTCACCAGGGATCGTCCCCCAAGGTGCTGCATGTTGATGCCTTCATGGATTTCTTCCAGGACGTCTGCATCCTGGGAGGCGTCTATGCATTTGAGCAGTGGGACTGCGGAGCCCCTGCGATACAGTTTGCCTTTGAGGAGGACGTACGAGCAGGCTCGTTGTTTGATCGTGCTGACCTCTTTGGGGTCAGCTGGTAGGCGGCCCGCGCTGAGGTAGGCGTGTAGCGGTGTCATCCAACATTTGGTATCTCCTATGGCGTTGACGTCGAGCGGGGTGTCGGTCGCTTTAGTGCTCGGTTGTGATAGGACTTCTTGGATGACCGATTTGTGTTCGCCTCGCTTTTTGGTGCTCGCTAATTTTAAGAGAATATCGACTCGGGTGTTCTGCTCGCGCGGGACGTGTTGAACTTCCGCGGAGTCAAAACTCTGCAGTTTTTCGGTAATGAGTGCCAAGTATTCGGCGAGGTTATCATTTTTCGCCTGATATTCTCCTCGTATTTGTGAGGCGACCGGCTGGGAATCTGTGTAGATTTTAATCTCTTTGGCCCCGAGGTCTGATGCCAGGCGAAGTCTGGCCAGGAACGCTTCGTACTCGGCTTGGTTGTTTGTCGTTAGGAAGGCCAGTGTGAGGGAGACCTCTATGATGGTGCCTTCTTTGTTGTCGAGGATGATGCCCGCTCCGCTGCCCGTGGAGTTTGAGGAGCCGTCAACGAAGGTAGTCCATTTGTGGCTCCCCGTGGTAGGGTCTGGCGAAGAGGTCATCTCGGCGACAAAACCGGCCAGGGCTCTGGCCTTGAGGGCTTTCCTGCCTTCGTAGATGATGTCGAACTCAGATAGTTCTAATGACCATTTTAACATGCGTCCAGCCATGTCGGATCGGCCGAGGAGCTGTCGGACGGGCTGGTTGGTTCAGAGCACGATGGTGTGTGCTAAGAAGTAGTGTCAGAGCCGTCGTGCAGCAGTGATGAGGGCTAAGGCGACTTTTTCGATCAGCTGGTATTGGACTTCAGGACCGTGGAGGGCTTTGCTCGTGAAGTAGATTGGCTTTTCCCCCTTTTGGTTTCTCTGATTAGGACGACGCTGACGACCTCGTCAGCCACAACCAGGTATAGATATAGGGTTTCTCCCGTTACGGGTCGTGTCAGCACCGGTGGTTCGGACATGACGCGTTTGAGGTGGCGGAGGGCTTGCTCGCATTCCTCCGTCCATTCGAATGTGGTCTCCTTTCTGAGTAGTTTGAAGAAAAGGAAGGCGTGCTGTGCAGATTTGGCGATGAACCGAGAAAGTGAGGCGAGCACGCCGTTGAGGGATTGAATGGACTTCTTCGAGGTAGGTGTGGTAATTTCCGAAAATGCGTGGCACTTGTCCGGATTTGCCTCGATCCCACGCTCGGCCAGGTAGTAGCCTAGGAATTTTCCTGCGCGGACACCGAAGGTGCATTTCTCCGGGTTGAAGTGCATTCGGCAGTTCCTCATTGTGTCGAAGACCTTTCTGAGATGGGCCGTGTGGTCGACTTTCGTGTAGGATTTGACGATCATGTCATCTATGTACACCTCGAGCATGTCGCCGATTTCTCCCCGGAAGACTTTGTTCATCATCCGTTGATACGTGGTGCCGGCGTTCTTTAGGCCGAAGGGCATTATGTTGTAGTAATAGTTGTCTGACACCGTCATGAAGGCCGTCCTCTGTTTGTCGTGCTCGGCCATCGGGATCTGGTTGTATCCCGAGTATGCGTCCATAAAGGACAAGAGCTTGAAGCACGCCGAGTTATCGACGAGCTTGTCGATGTTAAGGAGAGGGTAGGCGTCCTTAGGACATGCCCGGTTGAGGTCGGTATAGTCAACACATGCGCCATTTTCCATTATTCTTTTTAACAAGTACAACATTGGACAACCAGGTTGAATATCGGGCTTCCGAAATAAAATTTGCCTCTAGGAGGTCTTTTACAGCTTTTTCAGCTGCCGCCGATTTTTCGGGGGACTGCCTACGCCTACGTTGTACTACGGCCTTGGCGGTCGGGTTGATGGACAGTTGATGGTTGGCGACCTTGGGGTCGAGTCTGGGCATTTCCGCAGCGCTCCAGGATAAGAGATCAGCGTTCTCGCGGAGGCAGGCTTTCAGTTGTCTCCTCGCCAGGTCGGGGAGTCCGACTCCAATCTTCACGGTTCTTCTCTTGTCGTTCCTGAGTCTCACGATCTCGAAGTCACCATTTGGGATGGGGCGTGCTGGGTGGGTGGGCTGCCCGTTGGAATGGTTGGCTTCACTGGTCTCTTCTTCGCGATCGTGCTCCTCGGTGAAGCGGTTGTCGAGGTCAACGGATCCGACGAGCTCCTTCGGTTCGCTCTTTGGCATCACGGTGGGGGCTACCTTCTTAGTTGCTGGAGCGATGGTGCTTAGACCTTTCAGCGCGACTTTGAAGCATCTCCGGGCAGCCTCGATGTCGCCATTCAGGGTCACCACGACCCCCCGCCTCGTATAGTATTTCATCTTTAGGTGGACGGTGGATGGCACCGCGGTGAGTTCTGCCATTGTCGTCCTGCCCAGGATATAGTTGTAGAGGAACGAGCACTCGATGACTAAGAAGCGAATATTGATCTCCCTGGCGGTGAGTTATGCAATCCTAACAGACCAGCACCAACATCAATTATGCAATCCTAACATATAAAAGTGCAATTCAAAGCCATGCTAATAGCCACAACATACATCAAAATAATGAAATTTGGAAACTGTTATCAGATTTTACAAATACCATGCTAAATTTCTTCAATTAAAAGAAAATGAGAGGAAAATAAGCCTTGACATAATGCTTAGAGTTTTTCAAGAGTAACTAAGAGGCCGTTAGTTAAATTGTTAGAATTAGCCTCTAGCAAATGCATGGTAATGCCAGCTTCTATTAACCTAGAGTGGGTCAGACTTTTCTCTAGACACCATGCATAACAGAATAGCACAAGACACCGCTTATTATTGTTTATTATTATAACAGTATTACAACATGTAAAGATTGTTTATAGAAACGAAGATGATTTTGATCATAGATTTTAAACCCCCTCTTGAAGAAGTGCTTAAAACTATTTAAAAAAAATGTTATTTAATAAATAAATCATAATACCATGATGAGTTCAACTCCTAACTCAGGACGGTCGAACTGAATCCTGCACTTGTCATGGTCAACAGTAAGCACACTACCATCATGAATCTCTCTTGTTTTGGGGTGAATGGCAATTACTCGTTGGCCAACATATAATGGTCTGGCTAAATCTGTCGGAAGTCCGTCTCTGACACTAGTCCGCATCTTAGAATAATGTTTCCTCACTGATTCTCGATACTGTTCAAGTATTTGTCTTTCTTCATGTAAAAAGTGTTCAGAAAACCTGTGTGGTTTGCCAAGAGAACTGCAGAAACAAGTGCAACACTAAAATTTCAAGTAAGTCTTTTACAATTACATACTTTACCATTCACAAGGTTTGGCAGAAAAGAATAGTAACTAAAATTGAGTTCAAACCTTTTTATGACACTTCACTCAACACGAGTTAGCCTTGGGATATTCCTCAGCCCCACATGGTTTAAGTACTCCACAAATTCACTTTTGGCAGACCATGGATAATCAAGTGCACTATAAAACCATTCAAAAGTAAACCATCTGCAAACCAAAGAAGATGATAAGCAACTAGAAAGCTTTTCCTACAAGTTAAAAAGAAAATTTAAATATTTACAAAAAAAATGAAACCTTAAAGCTACTCAATGCTTTGGAAGGCAGAGTCAATCTAAACTAGGAAAAAGCTTGAACTTTTTTAGTAGAGTAATTATTAGGTTGGTTTTTCAATATGTTCTCAGAAGACTTCTCTTTAGGCATGGATGGTCTCTGAAAAATCATCTTGTGTCTACTTGTTTGTTTGATTGGTGAACTAATTTCACTCAAAAGTGAAATTTTAGTGGTTGATATTGCTAAACCTTTCTCATCACCACGCAAGACAACCTCTGGTTGTTTGACTGTCTTCAATTGTTTCGGTGAGGCAAAAACTTGATCAGTGTGTTGTCTTTTAATTGCCGGTTTGTTCCCATCATCCACAACCTACAGAGATTGTGCAACAACTCTGATAAGTATGTTATAACTACACTTCAGGCATCCTCTAAAATGAGAAGGCAAAGACTACTGATTTCACAAAATGTAGGTGATGGCTGTAAAGCTGCCTATATAAGTGTGGACCCTCTGCATCCACCACATAATCTCCTTGAAAATTCACACAGTGGAAAAGCTTCCAACCAGAGCTACCATTGGAAAAAATGACATATAAACCAAGATTCTAGTGAGGAGTTCAAAAATTTTAATTATTATGAAAGACTAAAAAGAAACTCATTCATACTAATACAGTAATTTGAGACTTCTGATTCTAATAAAATAGGGAAATTAATCATGACAATGATAACTCAGAAATAGCAGAGTAGTTAATCCCAAGTAGTAGCTCGGAACGGTCGGCCCCAAAAGTGGGATAGCGGTGTAGCGTATAACGGGATCGATATTTGATTATTTTTTTTGACAAATTACATATAGAAAATAGGATAGGTATTTGCACCGTCCTTGCCCAGCCTGCCATAAATGCTTGTACAAGGAAATTTCCTTGGTGACAAAAACAAAATATGCAATGATCCCTAACTATATCTTTAGTTAATCACTTGCATAAAACCCAACATTCTTTTACAAAGATCTTCAAAGTCATTAAGAAATTGAATATAGCCAACTTCAGCAACAAACAAATACTAACAAATTATATCCAACCGTAAAAATTAAAAAAATAAGACCTTAGCTTCAGTATGTGTAACATTGAGATCATTGATAAAATCTCACTGAAATCCGCTAAGATAATTAAATTATCATCATAAGCCAACAAAATAAATAAAATCTTATAACTCTTCAACAAGCATTAGGAAAATATTAATCTAACTGCAAATTATCAGAAAAGCGTTGGGTGGGGAAAAACAACAAACAGTTGGGCGGCATAGCACTAACCGCGACATATCCCCTTGAGCTTATTGGCCGCAGATTCATCAACTGAATACTACAGTTGAATCCATTGTATTATTGTATTAGAAAATGGATTGAGATTGAGAAATCAAGAAATAAAAGGGAAGTGAAGAACGGACCTTATGGAGGACCCATATGGAATGAGTGTAGGTACGTTGAAAGAGATCATGGAGAGTTGTGGAATCAGAAGGATCGACCTCACTGTAATTGATGAAGTTCTCTCGTGCGTATTTGGCATAATAACCCCTTGAATCCACAGATAGATTCAAAGAAGTGTTTCACACCTGCTTGAGTCAACTGCAAGTATAACAAGAAATTAACTTATTAAGAATTATGACCCTTCATTGCTACAAACCAGATATATGGAAAATTATTAACTAGTACCCTTAACCTATTAGAGATACCATTAGTTACAACATTTTCTTGAATAACAATCCTCATTGAAAAAAAGGAAATTGATTTTTTTTAGGTCAAAAGAAAAAAAATACAATAAGAATCAAACACAAAATTAACGAAAAAAAACGAACCTGAATAAAATCGAAAATAATAATATCAAAGTTGTGCGGTTGTCATCTTTTGTCGAAAATGAAGGATGGTGGAGGACTAGTGCGAGAGAAAGAAATTGGGTTTCCTGAGCGTGAAACAGATGAGTTTGAAATGTTAAAACACACACACACACACACACACACACACACACACACACACACACACGTATATATATATATATACATATATATATATATATATATATATATATATATATATATATATATATATATATATATATATATATATATATATATATATATATATATATATATATATATATATATATTAACATTTGTTACCAAAATTAATTTTAATAAAAGTTAACTATTTATATAATAAAACAGAAAACATTTTACTATTATTTTAGACAAAAAATATTAAGATACATTGTCATAAAAATTATAATAATTATTTATTAAATTAATTAATAAAATTAAAAAAGTTAGAAAATAAAAATGAAAGAAAAAAGTGGAAAATTAAAGGATTAAAAAAAATAGTGATTATGATTGGCTAAAGTAATTGCGACAGTTTGCCTTAACTGTCGCGAGTGTGGAAAGAGAGCGGTTCTTTGGTAAATGTTGCATTATTTTATACAACATGCCTAAAAAATTTGCGACGGTTGGCTCAAACCGTCGTGAGAACTGTCGTAGTCCAGGAATAAGGACGGTTTTTTGATAACTGTCGCAAAAATTCTATGACAGTTGACCCTAACTATCGTGACAACCGTCGCAATCCAGGAATAAGGACGATTTTGTAATAACTGTCGCAACTCAAGTGTTGTAAATCTCCTTTTTTCTTGTAGTGTTTGGTGAAAAGTGTGATTTTGTGATTTTTGAAGCAAGGAGTGGAAATAGCAAGGGCTTGAGTTTTCTCTGGTTTTTAGAATGGATATTGTGTTCTAAATGAAGTGGTGAGGGCTCCCTTTTATAGGCAAATGAAAGGAGGGGCAAATTTGGAGGTTTCTTCACTTTGAAGAAAGGTTTTACACTTTTTGATTAAACCTCCACAAAAGGGTTTTCTTGGCTGATAGGCAAGCCTCAATAGTCAAGAAAAATGATGAGCTAGTGTGGTTAATTTCATGCTAGGAGGTACAACTTGTGGCTGGTTCAGAATTGCCTTTTACACCTCATGCTTGTTTTTCACTTTTTGGTGCAAGTTGCAAACCAACTTGCAAGGCAACTTGCAAAGCTTGGCCTTTTGAGTTCTTATGCATAATTCCTTTGTTTTTCATGCTACAAACTCCTCACATATTAGATACAACATGGTTCACCAGTTGAGTTTGGTCAATTTTGATGAAAGAATGAATTCTTGAATTTTGACAATGTGGGACTAAAGTATGAAACCCTCAACTTGCCATAACCATATCTTTCAGCTCACAGCTCCTTTTGAGATGTGCTAGTACTTTTTAGAAATCCCTCAAATAGCTCTAAAACATTCATGTTTTCATGAGTTTCAATTTCCCAAAGGAACTTGGTCAAAAAGTCTCTCAAAGTTGCTAGAAAATGAACTTAAAAAGTGAAAATTTTCTAAGTCTTTTTCCCTTCTTGAAATGAATTTGATCATAACTCCAAATCTATGCATTTTCTGATCATGGACCACTTAGGGACTTTTGTAGGATTTGTCAAGAGCGTCCAAATGAGCTTTGGACCAACTCAATTGGATGTGTGGTTAAGGAGTTATGGTTTAGCCCTTTTCAAAACCCTAATATCCCGATTTTTTGATTACTCCTTCATCCTTGATCCAATGGTCATGAAAATTTATAGGCAAGTTCAATATGATATAAGGAACATTTTTGATTCACACTTTGAAGTCCAATTCCTTAAATTTGAAGAGTTAACTTTTTGGTCAACCGTACGATCGATCGGCGACTACCGAGTCGTCTGTTGACACTCTGGGCCTCGTGAGATTTTAAAACTTATTGAATGAACTTTATTAAGCTATATGAACTTCATGGATCATGATCTCACCATTAAAACACCTTCCAACATCAAAGTCAAACTATAGTTGACTTTTACTGGTCAAAAACCCTAATCGGGTGCCCTGAAATACACTGCTCTTGATTCTGGGGTAACAACCTCAAATTGGATTCTCAATTGAAATTATATGATACCCTTGATCTTGTTTCATGATTGAATTAGCCTAAAATTTTGATTGATCACAAACCTTGAAGCTTCGATTTGACTGTACAAAACCTTGATTCATCTGTAATTTGACAAAGACAAACTTGCACTGGGTTAGGGTTAGATAATTCATGAGTGTGCTCCTAAAATGATAATGAGAATCTAAGGGGTCAAAATTCGGGGTGCAACAGTTTCCCCTATTTAAATATCTTCACTAGATGGAACTGAGAGATGACGATCCTCGTAGAATCGCAGTGAAAGGTATTTAAATATAGAAAACTGAAAATTTTGTCCCTTAGATCCGATGATATGCAAAAGGACAGGTCACAATATGCCATGAATTCTAAATGATTCTTCATGATGCTTGGATGCAAGACATATGCAGAAGACAGAAAAACAAAACAACGAGTAACCACTCGTGGGGACCTAGTATTGTGGATCCGACACTAGGGAAAACTGCGATATAACAATCAATAGTTCAAACATAACTAGTGATAACTGAGAGGAAAATTTCACATGAGGATGCACAAAGTCTAATGAAGATGACAATCTTACTGGGGAAAAGCAAACACTCCACCGGGGAAAGAGGTAGATTTCCACCGGGGACAAGAGCGACTTTTTACTGGGAAAATTAAAACACGAACCTCACTAGGGATGATCAGATGAGGAGTTTCCTATAGTGAAGAGTTCAAATGGGATCTTCAGGAATGGACTAGAAACAAAGACAAAACATATTGGGGATACTAGTGACGACTAGATCTCCGAGACTTGTCTGGGAAAAAGGTCTCGCTGGGGATAATGATGTCACCTAGTTTTAACAAATGGCTTAGGCGGTGCTAGCAACCACTAGACTTTCCGTAGGTAATGGTGACGACCAACCTGGGGTAATAACAAATTAGATTTCTCAAATCCAGTCGATAACACGTAAGATTTCGACTGGGGAAATTGGTGATGACCAAATTTCAAGCAGTGCTAGTAACTACTGGAATTTAAAGGGGATTAATAACAACCAAGTCCGGGTACCAATGACGATTAGGTTCTAAGTAATGCCAGTTACGACTGGACTTTGGAAGAAAACATGGTGACGACCAAATCAGGGTATACCAACACATGTGGTTATGAGAATGCTAGCAAGCTACTAGGCTTTAGCTGGGGAGGTTGGTAACGACCACACCAGAAGATACAAAAAACGATTGGATTCCAAGTGACGCCAGTTATGACTGGACTTCCATGGGGACATTTGGTGACGACCAACAGGATATTGATGCCGGTAGTACTTCACAGGGGTTTTGTTAGAACACAGATTGGTTCTTAATAATATCTCTTTGTTTTGATGATAACTGTTAGGAAATTTTATATTTAAGAATTATACACTCTAAAATTTGCTTGTGAGTTTTACTGCAGATTGAAATGAAATTAACTCTCTAGAAGCAAATCTGAATTGTATACAAGAAGTTATCTAGACTCTGAAGCGCCAGATGCACTCATTAGAAGATTTTGATTGCTGTTTACAGAAGATCCTGAGCGTAGTCTCCAGAAGGATCTGAAGCAAGAAGCTCCAGAAGATTCTGAAGCTAGTCAAAAGCATCTAAAGCAAAGAAGAATATTGTATGAAGAGTTTCTCAAAACATAGGTGTTGCACCCCAAAATTTGCCCTCACAATACAAGACTTTGTGCTTCTTGAAGGTTCACAAGGTTCACAAACTTCTCAACATCTACAAGACCTTTCATGAGGTTCATGAAGTCCATAGGTTGCTTCTTGAAGGTTCACAAGGTTCAAAAGATTCACAATGTTTACAAAGATTTCCTAAGGGTCATGAGGTCTACAAATCCACTTCATGATGTTCACAAGGTTCACAAAGTTCACAATTGGTCAGAAGAGTTGACAATTCCCTCAGACAATGCACCTCCTAAGCAGTGCATCCGAAACTAGGGTTTTGACTTTAATCAGGCTAAATGGACTTCCAAGACTTCAAGTGAGCTTCATAAAATCTTATATGTGTATAATAACCCCCATGTCAAGTTTCAAGACTTTTCTCAAAAGTTTGCTCAGTCAGATGATCAGATAAGTCAAAAGCAGTCAATGCAGTTAAAAAGTCAAACTGAGGTCAACTGTGGTCAAACCAAAGTCAAACTTCATGATTTTTTGCCAACATCAAGTATATGAAGTAAAATTCATCATTTGATCAAGGGTTGATCATGATTCATCAAGGAGATTCCAGATCATCAATAATCAGGAGTTTCTAAATTAGGGTTTCCTCAGTAAAAGTCAACTGAACTTTGACCAGACATAACTTTCACATACTTCATCACCAAGTCTCCATCCAAAGCTCATTTTGAAGGAAATTGAATTCTATACAACTTTGATGTTGAAGGTTAATCCCAAAAATGCTTTATTTGAAAGATATGATCTAAGACATTATGGGTCATTTCAAAAGTCAACAAAAAGTCAACAACTTCAAAAGGGCATAACTTGAGATTGGTAAATGATATGGACCTGAAACCAATGGGGTTGTTTAGAGGACTCTTCAAGCTTTCCAAAAAGTCCAAGAACACCATCATACCTTTAAAATTGAGAGAAATGTGCCCTTGCAAAGTTGGGCAATTTTGTGATGGTTTATGTTGAAAATGGAGGCTTCGAAGTATTTCTTTCCAAATGGGCTGCCTAATTTATGACCCAATCCATCTCATAACATGGTGCACGACCCAATTGACCAAAATTCATCATTTTTATTATTTTTTATTTATTTATTATTGATTTAATTCATAAAAATCATTTTAAATAAATAAAAAATATAAAAATCTATTTTTGGGTGAAGATTTTGTTTCTAGAAATTCATAATCATTGATTGAATTAGAATGAGAAGGAAATCATGTGATCTCTCCCAAATTATTATTTTTTATTTATTTATTATTGATTTAATTCATAAAAATCATTTTAAATAAATAAAAAATATAAAAATCTATTTTTGGGTGAAGATTTTGTTTCTAGAAATTCATAATCATTGATTGAATTAGAATGAGAAGGAAATCATGTGATCTCTCCCAAATTATTATTTTTTATTTATTTATTATTGATTTAATTCATAAAAATCATTTTAAATAAATAAAAAATATAAAAATCTATTTTTGGGTGAAGATTTTGTTTCTAGAAATTCATAATCATTGATTGAATTAGAATGAGAAGGAAATCATGTGATCTCTCCCAAATTATTATTTTTTATTTATTTATTATTGATTTAATTCATAAAAATCATTTTAAATAAATAAAAAATATAAAAATCTATTTTTGGGTGAAGATTTTGTTTCTAGAAATTCATAATCATTGATTGAATTAGAATGAGAAGGAAATCATGTGATCTCTCCCAAATTATTATTTTTTATTTATTTATTATTGATTTAATTCATAAAAATCATTTTAAATAAATAAAAAATATAAAAATCTATTTTTGGGTGAAGATTTTGTTTCTAGAAATTCATAATCATTGATTGAATTAGAATGAGAAGGAAATCATGTGATCTCTCCCAAATTATTATTTTTTATTTATTTATTATTGATTTAATTCATAAAAATCATTTTAAATAAATAAAAAATATAAAAATCTATTTTTGGGTGAAGATTTTGTTTCTAGAAATTCATAATCATTGATTGAATTAGAATGAGAAGGAAATCATGTGATCTCTCCCAAAATAGCAAGCACTCATGATCAAATATTTGAAATTTATACAATGATCTTTTTGAATATTTTTTGGATCAAATATCCACACAACACATCAATGTTTCTGACCTAAATCCATCACACATATATACTAAGCACAAACCCTAGCCTCATTCACGATTTTTGCAGCAGCCTAAAGGTAAGATCAAAAGCACGAAAATCTTTCAAAAAGTCATATTCGGGTTCTCAAATTCAGAGCATTGCAAGGTATTTGAAAGACATAGCAAGCTTCCTTGGACTCTTCTGATCATAAATCATCATCCATATGCATCGTATACACACCCAATTGCTCAACCCGAGTTCATCTTGACCTTGAATATTTTGTTTTCGAATCCATTGATTTATCATGTTTAAACTGTTTTTGATTGTTGTAGGATGTTTAGAATGAATTCTAGAACGATTCTGGGTGGTTCAATTGGATTTTCATTGCAGGAACAAGAATTCACCATGATTAGGGTTTTCGGCCCTCTTTAGGGTTTCACGATTTTCAAATGATAAATGGATTTGAAAAACATAGGACGATTGAAAAACTCAGTAGCAATACAATGGTGCAATCAATTTTGTGAAATTTTGCCGTTTGGATGAAGTTTGTGTTTCGCAGGGTGGAAGAACTCGTAACAATATTCGTAGGAGAAAACGTTGCAAAATCCGCAGGTAATGGGAGGAAGAAGAAGGCCAGTTCACGCCTGTTTTCAAATTCAAATTCTATTAAAAAAATAATATGAATTGTTCCTGGATATATTTCACAATTGTGTGCTTAGCCTGATGGTTGTTGTGCTTCCTGGAAATCGAGCTGGCCTGGGTTCAAACCTCAGCCAGGTAAGTTTCCGCTTTTTTTTCTTTCCTTTTATTTGATTTAAATATTATAATATTAAAAATTAAATATATTATGTATATTTCTCAATAATAAATAAATAATAATAAAATATGTCTGTTTTCTTTAATTTTAAAAAATATGTTTTTTTTTCACAAATTTTGTTTCTATATTTTATGTCTAAATTGTAATATGTATAAATTAGAAAATTTTTGTATATAACTAAATCCTATTTTTTTTATATAAACCCTAAAAATTTATTTCTCATATAAACCCTAATTTCATAAAACTCTAAAAATATTTTTTTAATACAAATCTAATCCTATTTTTTTTAATGTTATTTTCTAATATAATTATTATATATGTATGTTTACTATAATTCTTACAAATTTTTGTAAATATACTTATAAACATTTTTTTTACATAACTTTAGTTTATAAATAATTGTGCTTATAATAATTAGATTTTTTGTAGTAACTTCATGATTAAAATATAATTTAATAATTTGTAAATTAAAACAATTGTTTATTCATATTTGTTTTTTTAGTTGATTATATTAAAAAATTGTTAATTTCTTATTATTATAATATTTGGATTAATTTTGTTTATTCTTATTTACTAACCCATTTATATTCTAATCATGCTTATTATTTTGTTAAATATTGCTTACTAACCCCCTTTATTATTTATTATTGCTTATTTATATTTTATTTATCTTTGCTATTTAATTATTTTGCTTATTATTTTGTAATTGTTTCTGGGATGTAAAGTTGTTTAATTATTTAATTATTATTATGGTTAGTAATTAGGGAGTGTAACAACATGTATGTAATATTAAAATAAATTTAGATCACTTTTAAATAAAGATAATTAAAATAAACACGTCACACACGTAAGTCGATTTTAATCGCCGTCTCACTTCCTAAGGATATCCCTCAAGTTGCCTACGAATAATGGTTAAGTGGGGTGTATAAAGCAAGTCCCTCAAATGGAAAAATCATCAAAGTCCCTTATGGTTGCCTTTACGAATCGAGTCCCTTTCGAAAAATGATGATAGTCCCTCCAGTTTGCTTATTACACCCCACCATGGCCTTCAAAAATCCAATTGTCCCTCACATGTCCCTTAACATCCAAAATAAGGACTACCTACTCCATTATAGTAGGGATAGTCTTACTAAAGGAAAGAATGAAGAATAAGAAAGACCTTTAAACATTAGGGTAGGTTACTCCTAGGTGCTTGCTCACTTCAAAACTGTTTCGCACTTAAACAAATTTTCAACAAGTTTTCAAACAAGTTTTTTACACATCCATACACGGATTATTATTAAACTATTCTGAAATTTTTTGCTATTCACACACTACACTTTCAAAACAATTCAAAAGTGAGCTTAAGTACCTAAGAGCCCATGGATAACCATGGATGAAAAGGGTGCTAACACCTTCCCTTTTCATAACCTACCCCCCGGACCCAAAATATTCTCTAAGGTCTTTCCTGTTCTTTTATAACCTTTCCTTATGGATAAAATAAAAGTCGGTGGCGACTCTTGCTATCCGCAACATTGTTTAAAGTCAGTTCTCCCACCGTGTTACAGAACTGGCGACTCTGCTGGGGATCTATTTAAGAGGGGTACCCTTAGGAATTAAGATCACTTTAAATTGTTTGCCTTGTTTGCTTTATTATTATATTGTTGGGGTGCTCTTATGTGTGAAAGGTCCTAACCCGGATCTAGTGTACCTTAGGTAAATGGCAATAGACCAAGGAAACTGTACGACGTATATCGATACGGTTGATCTGGTGGCCATAGTTAGTGCGACTTCTTGGTTGGTGCTTATATTCCTTAAGTCAAGTTGAGGATAATATTGAGGCTGCCATATGTTGTCAATGCACTAACTGACTTTTAGAACCCTAGTTAACTCATCTTGGCCTTTAGAAAGTAGTGAGGTAACCGGCTTTGGTGCAGACTGAAGTTGGTTGACACTCGATACTACGCTCATTGAGATCTTAAACTTGGAGGGTTTTGGTTGGCAAGTAAGTTGCCTTCTGAACAACCACCCTTGTGAAGGATCAATGATATTGAGATCCCTTAGAACCTGGTTACTTTTGTAGGACAGGATGAACCATCTAACTTCAGGGGAGGGTACTTGCCTTTGAACCTCATGCAAGCCTTTAAACCTAGGGCTGTGGTGTGACTTGTTTGTGTGTGCCACATGTTTGTGATTGAGCATGACATCATGACATCATCATGCATCATAAGCATATCATTTTCCCTAACCATTTCAAGGACCAAAGGATTTATCTTTGTTCTTTGTTGCAGGTCATGGCTTCTGCTCGTAGAAACACCATCAGGATCAACTTTGTAGAGATACCTGCTAAGCTCAAGGAGTTGGTTTCCCTAGTGCCTGATCATTCCCAGTTCAACAAGAGACATGGTCACTTATTGGATCTAGTTACTTCAGGGTTCAGTGAAGACATGATGAGTGTGCTGTTTCAGTTCTTTGACCCTAAGCACCATTGCTTTACATTTCCTGATTATCAGCTGGTTCCAACCATGGAGGAGTTCTCTAAACTTCTGGGTATACCTGTTCTTGATCAGAAGCCATTCACAGGCTTAGAGAAGGAGCTTAAACCAGAAGTTATTGTTGCAGCTCTACATCTGAAGAAGTCTGACATCGTTCTAGAGACGAGAAGTGGAGTTAAAGGTATTCTTGCCAAGGTATTAGTGGATAAAGCTCAAATGTTCTTGAAGGCTATGAGCTACGATGCTGTTGAGGAGATCTTAGCCTTATTGATTTATGGCTTAGTGTTGTTCCCCAATCCTGATCAGTTCATAGACGTTCATGCCATCAACATATTCCTGAGTCACAATCCAGTGCCTACCTTACTTGGAGACATCCTACATTCTCTTCACACCCGTACTACAAGGGCAAGAGGAACTTTGATGTGCTGCATACCTTTACTTTCTAGGTGGTTTATTTCTCACCTTCCTCGCTCAGTAATGAAGAATGAGCAAGGGTTCAGATGGTCCAAGAGGATCATGTCACTTTCTCACTCAGACATCCATTGGTGCTCCAGATCTATGGAGAATGTCACCATCATTGACCGTTGTGGGGAGTTTCCTAATGTGCCACTTCTAGGCATAAGAGGAGGCATCACCTACAACCCATCTCTGGCTTTACGACAGTTTGGTTACGCCCGGAGCGATGGTCCACATGACATGTTGATTCAGGGCATTGTGTTTGATTACGACAACGATCTTCAGGGTTACCGTCAGAGATTCATCCGAGCTTGGGGAAAGGTAAACAGGATTGACAGCAAGACACTGGAGCCTAAGTACACTATTCCTATGGAGGCTTATCTCAGATGGGTACGATCTCGTGCTCAGACACTCATGATGCCATATCCTGCCGTCCTACCAGTTACCATGGAACCTGTTGCTGAAGGAGACACAGCTTATACCATCCTTCACCCAGACATGCCTACTGATATGGAAGACTTGCAGAGATCATGGATCCAACTGAAAGAGCAAAGGGAGGGATGCTTTCGAGGCTCATTACAAAGCAAGCCAAGCAAGGATCCTAGAGCTAACAAAGCTACTTCATGAGGAACGAAACCTCAACTCATACCTCAACACAAAGAGGAAACGTCCATGGGAGACTTAAAACCCCATCTTTTGTACTTATTTCGTTTTCATTTTTTGTAAGCCTAAAAGGCAAAACAAGTTATTACTAATAAAAAGTTACTTTCTTGTTTGTTTAAGCAAATTTAAATCCTGCGGTCCTTGAAAACATTGCATATGCATTCCCATATCATTGCATCACAGGTTTATAATTGTGCACAGGTTTCTCATCTTCTCGCTGTTTATTTCAGCAATGGCTCTTGAACAATCAGTTAAGGATCTCCAGGCACAGAATGCACAGTTCCAAGAGCTGATCCTGAACCTATCCAAAGGGCAGGATGAATTGAAGACACTGCTGGCCAAGAAGACTAAGAAGGCTAGAAGGTCTGCTGGGTTGCTCAACATGGGAAGAAGGTTCAAAGGTCCTGTCAAGACCAAGGAACATGTTGAAGACTATGAATCTGAAGAATCTGAGCAGGAGAGAGGCAGTCTCCACAACACTATGGGGGACTCTGATTCTGAGGCTAACTACTACCATGAGCCTAACGAAGACAAATTCAAGATGCTGGTGGATAGAATGGATGCTATGGAATTACAGAAATCATCTGGGCTGGATTTTGAGGATTTGAGCTTGATATTTGGGGTGGTCATACCCATTGGGTTCAAAGTTCCTACATTTGTTGTCTATGATGGGGTCTCTTGTCCCAAATTGCATCTGAGGTCTTATGTCAGAAGAATTCAACCCTACACTGCTGATAAGAAGTTGTGGATCCATTTCTTTCAAGAGAGTTTATCTGGAGCTCAGCTAGAGTGGTATTATCAGTTGGAGAGTGTCAACATCAGAGATTGGAATGACCTTGCTGAAGCTTTCTACAAGCAGTATCAATACAATGCTGACTTAGCCCCCACTCGCATGCAGCTTCAAAGCATGTCTATGGGTGCCAAAGAAAGCTTTAAGGAGTATGCTCAGAAGTGGAGAGACTTAGCTGGAAGAGTTCAACCCCCTTTGACTGATAGGGAGTTGGTTGATATGTTCATGTGTACGCTGAATGGTCCGTTTTACAGTCATCTCATTGGAAGCTCATCATCTGGCTTCACTGAGTTGATCATGACAGGAGAGCGAGTAGAGAATGGTATCAAGAGTGGTAAGATCCAAGTGGGCACTTCTTCATCAGGTGCTGCAAAGAAGCCTCCCACTGGGAAGAAAGAATCTAATGCTGTGTATGGTCAGCCTGATCGTAACAGAAGGCATCAGTCTGTTAGTGCAGTTCATATTTCAAATCCAACTCCTGCAACAACAGAGCAGCCTCAAGGCAACCAACAGAGGGCTAGAAGACAGTTCACGAAGATCAACATGTCAATGGCTCAGGCATTGCAACACTTGTTGAAAGCTGAACTTATTACCCTGAGGGAGGCCCCTCAGAATCCCAATGTTACCTCTCCCAAGTACAATCCCAATGCACGATGTGCATATCATTCAAACTGTCCAGGACATGATACTAATAACTGCTAGGTCTTGAAGAACAAAATTCAGGATATGATTGATGCTGGAGAAATTGAGTTTGATCCACCAGGTACTCCAAATGTGATTACAGCTCCAATGCCAAATCACGAGAAGACTGTCAACGCCATTGATGAAGATATTGATGAAGATCTGCATGTCTATGGAGTTGAGCACACCATTGTCTGTTATCAAAAAGAGGTTAGTACAAGCTGGGATCTTTCCAGGTTGTCATGAAGATTGTCTATATTGTACCTATAAGCCGGATAGTTGCTTCATTTTGAGAGATGGGATTCAACGTCTCATGGATAAATATACTATAGTGTTTGAAAGAAGACCAGCATCTGTAGAAAGTATGGTGGATCATCTGACTCAGGGTAAGAAGATTGAAGAGGTTGACATGGTTGACAAAGTACCACTAAGAATCACTTCAAAGGGTCCCATTAAAATCACTCATCAGGGCCCAATCAAGATTACTGCTGAAGGTCCTGTGAAAGTTGTTGCTGAAGCCAGAGTAGCTCCTCTGATCATTACCACTCCTGGTCCTATTCCTTATACATCTGACAAAGCTGTGCCTTGGCACTATGGGTCTGATGTTTACATCCATGGTGTCAAGCAGGAGCCTTTACCTGATATGCCTGTTGACATTGATAATATTGCTGGATCTAGCAAGATCACTCGTAGTGGAAGAGTCTTCTCTCCTCCAGTTGCTTCTAAGAGTGCAGTTACTCCTGCTGTTACTTCCACCACTGATGCTCGGGGCAAGGGTCCTGTTATTGAGCCTGTATCTACTGATGTGCCAGCTGCTGATGACCTCTCTAAGCAGATGGAAGAAGTATTGAAAATCATTCGCAAGAGTGATTATGATATTGTTGATCAGCTGGGGCATACTCCCTCAAAGATTTCTATGCTCTCCCTGTTATTATGTTCTGAGGCTCATGCCAAGTCATTGATCAAGTTTCTAAAGATGGCTCATGTACCCAGTGCAATTTCTGTGGACCAGTTTGAGAATTGTGTTGCTCACCTGACCTATGACAACGGGTTAGGATTTTCTGATGCTGACTTGACCCCTGCCAAGAGGGATCATAACAGGGCCTTGCATATTTCAATTGAATGCAGGGGCACTACCCTGTCTCATGTGCTGATAGACAATGGTTCCTCTCTGAATGTGTTGCCTAAGGAAGTCCTGAACAAGCTGAGTCCTGAAGATACGGTATTGAAGCCCAGTAATATTGTGGTAAAGGCTTTTGATGGTTCTAGAAGAGTAGTGCATGGGGAAATTGATCTTCCAATCAAGGTTGGCTCTCAGGTGTTCACTGCTACATTCTATGTGATGGATATTCGTCCTTCGTACTCATGTCTGCTTGGTCGTCCCTGGATCCATGGGGCAGGTGCTGTGACCTCCACATTACATCAAAAGTTGAAATATCCGGTGAATGGAAAAGTTGTTACTGTCTTTGGAGAGGAAGAATACTTTGTCAGCCATGTAAACACTTTCAAGTATCTGGAAGTAGAAGGTGAATACATTGAAACTCCATGTCAGTCATTTGAAGTGGTTCCCTGGGCTGTTAAGGATTGTGTGACTCCTCCTGCTGTGAAGAAGGTTCCTGTGGTCATCAGAAACCCTCCAACAATGGCAATGGCCTCCCTCAATGATGCAAAAGCTGTGGTGGAAGAAGGTGGTTGTACTATTTGGGGTCAGCTTCCTGATGTTCCATACAAGTCTGACAAGTTTGGTTTGGGTTTTACTGCAGAGTCCCAGAAGGCTGTCCGTCGTGCCCGTGCTGTTCGTATCACCAATCAAGGGGTTATCAATGCTGTGGGAGATCAAGATGAAGACTACAACTTGGAGGCATGGATTTTTCCTACTGTGGGTGCTGGACTCAATAATTGGACAGCTGAAGATGTTATCCCTATCTCCTTTAGTCAGGAGTAAATACTATTACTGTGTTATGTTTTTAAATTTATGATTTCTGGAACAATTAAAACTTTCAAGCCATGTGCCTTACCCGGGGCACAATGGTGTGCTTGTTACGGGTTGTCATCTCATTTGCATACTTCATTCAATAAAATCAGTGGACGTTTCGTTTTCGTAAATATTGCGTTCCTTGTCTTTCTTTTTCTTTTATTTTTGCTTTATTAGCTATGTGTTCTTACACACACCCACGTCACTAAAATGCAGATCCTCATCCACTCTGGATCCAGTTGATAACAGTTCTACTATTGCCAATTACAATTTCGAGAATCCGATCTATCAAACTGAAGACGGAAACGAGGACGATTGTGAAATACCTGTAGAGCTTGCTAGGTTGTTACAACAAGAAGAGAAAGCTATACAGCCACATGAAGAGCCAGTCGAAGTTGTGAATCTGGGAACTGAAGAAAACAGAAAAGAGGTCAAGATAGGGGCTGATTTAGAGGACAGTGTCAAGAGCAGGTTGATTCAGATGCTACGTGACTATGTGGAGATCTTTGCTTGGTCTTATGAAGATATGCCAGGGTTGGATACAGACATTGTGGTTCACCGTTTGCCAGTGAAAGAAGATTGTCGTCCAAAGAAGCAGAAGGTTCGTCGTATGCGTCCTGAAATGTCAGAAAAGATCAAAGCAGAGGTAATGAAACAGTTCAATGCAGGGTTCTTGGCCGTAACTTCTTATCCTCAGTGGGTTGCAAATGTGGTACCAGTTCCTAAGAAAGATGGTAAGGTACGTATGTGTGTAGACTACAGAGATCTGAACAAGGCTAGCCCTAAAGATGACTTTCCACTTCCTCATATTGATATTCTGGTAGACAACACTGCTCAGCATAAGGTATTCTCTTTTATGGATGGTTTCTCTGGTTACAATCAAATCAAGATGGAACCTGAAGATATGGAGAAGACTACATTTGTGACACAGTGGGGCACCTTTTGCTATAAGGTAATGCCATTTGGTTTGAAGAATGCAGGGGCAACATATCAGCGTGCTATGGTGGCTTTGTTTCATGATATGATTCATCATGAGATAGAGGTATATGTGGATGATATGATAGCCAGATCTCAGAATGAAGAGCAACATCTTGATCATCTGCACAAGTTGTTTGAGAGGTTGAAGAAATACAGGTTGAGATTAAATCCAAACAAGTGTACTTTTGGAGTTAGATCTGGAAAGCTCCTGGGTTTCATTGTTAGTGGAAAAGGTATTGAAGTGGATCCTGCAAAAGTGAAAGCTATACGAGAGATGCCAGCTCCCCGTACTGAGAAGGAGGTTAGAGGTTTCTTGGGACGATTGAACTACATTGCAAGATTTATTTCCCAATTAACTACCATCTGTGAGCCAATCTTCAAGTTGTTGAAGAAAGATCAGGTGATGGAATGGAATGATGAGTGCCAAACTGCCTTTGATGAAATCAAGAGATATTTGCTAGAACCTCCAATTTTAATGCCACCAGTTGATGGAAGACCCTTGATTATGTATTTAACAGTATTAGACAACTCAATGGGGTGTGTATTGGGGCAACATGACGAGTCTGGTCGAAAAGAGCATGCAATATACTACCTTAGCAAAAAGTTTACCGACTGTGAAACAAGATACTCACTGCTCGAGAAAACTTGCTGCGCTTTGGCATGGGCTGCTCGCCGACTGAGACAGTATATGTTGACCCATACTACCTTGTTGATTTCGAAGATGGATCCAATCAAGTACATATTTGAGAAACCTGCTCTCTCCGGAAGAATTGCAAGAGGGCAAATGATCTTGACGGAATATGATATACAGTATACTACTCAGAAGGCCATTAAGGGGAGTGTTGTTGCTGATCATTTGGCTCATCAAGCAGTAGATGATTACCAGTCAATGAATTTCGAGTTCCCTGATGAAGACATTATGTCTGTTACCAAAGAACCTGGACAATATGACGGACCTGAACAAGGATCCCGATGGACTATGGTTTTTGATGGTGCCTCCAATGCACATGGTAATGGTGTTGGTGTTGTGATTAGTTCCCCTGAAGGTTGTCATACCCCGATTACTGCCAGACTTTGTTTCTATTGTACCAATAACATGGCTGAGTATGAGGCATGTATCATGGGTATGCAAGTTGCTATTGATATGAAGATTCAGTTCCTTGAGGTGTATGGAGATTCAGCTCTGGTAGTAAGTCAGATTAAAGGAGATTGGGATACAAAGCATGATAATCTCATTCCTTACAGAGAACATGTGTTGTCTTTGATCCCACATTTCAAAGAGATTACTTTTGGACATATTCCACGAAGAGAGAATCAGTTGGCAGACGCATTGGCCACCATGGCATCTATGTTTGAGATCAGCTGGGATGATGAAGCTCCCAAGATTACCATTGATAGATTTGAGAAGCCTGCATACTGCAATAAGATTGACACTGAAGGGGCAGAGGAGAAGCCTTGGTTCTATGAAGTGAAAAACTATCTTGAAGCTCAGGAGTTCCCTGAAGGGGCATCTGTCAAAGATAAGAAGTTCCTGAGAAGGTTTTCTGCTAAGTTCTTTCTGAGTAATGGCATTCTGTATAAGCGTAATCATGATTCAACTATGCTTCGTTGTGTGGATAAGAAGGAAGCTACAGAAATTATGGAAGAGATGCATGATGGGACCTTTGGCACTCATTCTAGCGGTCATACCATGGCAAAGAAGATTTTGAGAGCAGGTTACTATTGGTCTACCATGGAAGTTGATTGCTATCAACACTCCAGAACATGTCACAAATGTCAAATCTATGCTGATAAAGTACATGTACCTCCATCTCCATTGAATGTGTTGACTGCTCCTTGGCCCTTTGCCATGTGGGGCATTGATATGATTGGTGAGATCAAGCCTACTGCTTCTAATGGGCATCGTTTCATCCTGGTTGCTATTGATTACTTCACGAAGTGGGTAGAGGCAGCTTCATTTGCATCTGTGACTAAGAATGTTGTGGCTCGGTTCATTAAGAATAATCTCATATGTAGGTATGGTATCCCTGAAAGGATTATCACTGACAATGGCTCTAATCTGAACAACACTATGATTACTGATCTCTGTACGCAGTTCAAGATTAAGCATCACAACTCTTCTCCGTATCGTCCAAAGATGAATGGGGCAGTTGAAGCTGCTAATAAGAACATTAAGAAGATTGTACAGAAGATGACTGTTACTTACAAGGATTGGCACGAGATGTTACCATTTGCTCTGCATGGTTATCGTACTACAATACGTACTTCAACAGGGGCAACCCCATTCTCCTTAGTCTATGGTATGGAAGCAGTTCTGCCTATTGAAGTTCAGATCCCCTCCTTGAGAATTATGAAGGATGCAGGCTTGGATGAAGATGAGTGGATTCAGACTCGACTTGACCAGATAAATTTGATTGATGAGAAAAGGTTAGCAGCAGCTTGTCATGGCCAGATGTACCAGAAACGGATGATCAAAGCTTTTAACAAGAAGGTTAAGCCAAAGGTATATCAGGCTGGTGACTTGGTAATCAAGCGTATCATATTACCACAGGGTGATCCTAGGGGCAAGTGGACTCCAACATATGAGGGACCATTTGTAGTCAAGACAGTGTTCTCAGGAGGTGCCATGATACTGACTACAATGGATGGTGAAGACTTCCCACAACCTGTAAACGCAGACATAGTTAAAAAATACTACGCATAAAAAGAGACCCGCTAGGTTGACAGGCCTAGGCAAAAATAAGGGCATCCTGGCAAACCAAAAGGGTTTGGGCAAAAATTAGGGATATATATATAAAAAGATGTACACCCGGCAAGTCGAAAACCTGAAAAGGCGGCTTGGGCAAAAAAGGGTATCCCGGTGGATTGAAAACCTGAAAGGGCAATCCAGGCAAAAGTTAGGGATTAAAGCGTATGACTATGTCTCGTTTGGATCACTCATGAAACTGCAACCAGTTGTACTACTTACTCAAGCTCAAACAGATAAAGCTCAATCCAATCGTTTCCGTCTCAACAGCAAGAAGATGAGATACTTGAGTGGCAATAGTAGAATTGAAACTCAATAGGATTATTTCCCACATAGCTGATTCTTTTTGTAAAACTTCATGACAAAATTCTCTTACTAGGGTTTATGTCTCCTTGTACAAACTTACCCGTGCATGGGTCACTTTTGATATAAATAAATTCCATCTTTTGAATCCAGATTTACTTTTACCCTATTTACATAAGCGAAACGTCCATTGGTTGTGTTTGAATGTATGTATGCCTTTGAATATGATTGATGTTTACCAGAAATGCATGTATGCTTTTAATATGATTGATGTTTACCAGAAATGCATGAAAATGTAGTAATAGTATTTACTAAGGACGAACGAGGGAAGGATTTCAACGAAGCTTCGCCGGTTCATCTTTACAAGACAGTTACAAACCATCAGTAGGACTAATCCATTTTCACAAAGTCTAATCTCCCCTGGAATTTATATCCATCTCTTTTATCCTCATACGGATATACGGGAAATTACTTTCCAATAAGGGCACGATGAACGAAGACGGGATGTTATACTTATCCTACTATCAAACGAAAACGAAGGTTATCTATACCCTACTATCCCCAACAACGGGAGGTTATCTATACCTTGTTATCCCCAACAACGGGAGGTTATCTATACCTTGTTATCCCCAGCAGACGGAGGGTTATATATTCTTCAACAACGAATCGGGATTTATTTTCCTTGGCCAGCAGTTGTTATACAAGGATATCCAGACACTTCCAGCAGTGTCATATCATACATACATCATTTACATCATACCATAACATATATGTCTATAGTACATTACCTAAGTGTATCATGTCATACATGCATACATAAAGCATAAACTAATGTTGTTATACAGAATGCTACCTTGTTTTCAGGTTAATTATCCAACAAACAAGCTTATGATCTTTGGGACTGCTTTATTGTAACCTCAGGGTTACTTTATCCTCCTGATGAGCTTTTTATTACTTTGGGACTGCTTTATTGTAACCTTAGGGTTATTTTATCCTCCTGATAGCCTCTCATGACTTCAAGACTGCTTTAGAGCTACTGATTGCTCTATCCTCCTGAAATCATCCTATTACTTCAAGACTGCTTTAGAGCTATTCATTGCTCTATCCTCATGAGGTCATATTACTACTTCAAGACTGCTTTAAAGCTATTGATTGCTCTATCCTCCTGAAGCCATCTAATTATTTCAAGACTGCTTTAGAGTTATCCATTGCTCTATCCTCCTGAAATTACATTATTATTTCAAGACTGCTTTAGAGCTATCCATTGCTCTATCCTCCTGAAATCATTACTTCAAGACTGCTTTAGAGCTATTGATTGCTCTATCCTCCTGAAGACATATCACATTATTATTTCAAGACTGCTTTAGAGCCATTCATTGTTCTATCCTCCTGAAATCATATCATTGCTTCAAGATTGCTTTAGGGTTATCACTATTGATTGCTCTATCCTCATGAAGACATGCTGCTACATCATTATTATTCCAGACTCCTGACAGCTTTCATCATACACCCATATTTTGAACTGCTCCCCCCCTAGTGGCATCTTTAAGCCCACTCAATCATATTCGACTAGCCATCTGTACCACTCTAGTGCACTGGTGAGTGCAAATTTTTGGGCTTTTGTGTTCAATCCCCTTCAACCTTCCAGGTTACGACTGGCAAATATACCAATCTAACCCCTCAGGTTTCAGAAAATTGAACAGGGGCAGCTGTTGCACCCCAAAATTTGCCCTCACAATACAAGACTTTGTGCTTCTTGAAGGTTCACAAGGTTCACAAACTTCTCAACATCTACAAGACCTTTCATGAGGTTCATGAAGTCCATAGGTTGCTTCTTGAAGGTTCACAAGGTTCACAAGATTCACAATGTTTACAAAGCTTTCCTAAGGGTCATGAGGTCTACAAAGCCACTTCATGATGTTCACAAGGTTCACAAAGTTCACAATTGGTCAGAAGAGTTGACAATTCCCTCAGACAATGCACCTCCTAAGCAGTGCATCCGAAACTAGGGTTTTGACTTTAATCAGGCTAAATGGACTTCCAAGACTTCAAGTGAGCTTCATAACATCTTATATGTGTATAAGAACCCCCATGTCAAGTTTCAAGACTTTTCTCAAAAGTTTGCTCAGTCAGATGATCAGATAAGTCAAAAGCAGTCAATGCAGTTAAAAAGTCAAACTGAGGTCAACTGTGGTCAAACCAAAGTCAAACTTCATGATTTTTTGCCAACATCAAGTATATGAAGTAAAATTCATCATTTGATCAAGGGTTGATCATGATTCATCAAGGAGATTCCAGATCATCAATAATCAGGAGTTTCTAAATTAGGGTTTCCTCAGTAAAAGTCAACTGAACTTTGACCAGGCATAACTTTCACATACTTCATCACCAAGTCTCCATCCAAAGCTCATTTTGAAGGAAATTGAATTCTCTACAACTTTGATGTTTAAGGTTAAGACCAAAAATGCTTTATTTGAAAGATATGATCTAAGACATTATGGGTCATTTCAAAAGTCAACAAAAAGTCAACAACTTCAAAAGGGCATAACTTGAGATTGGTAAATGATATGGACCTGAAACCAATGGGGTTGTTTAGAGGACTCTTCAAGCTTTCCAAAAAGTCCAAGAACACCATCATACCTTTAAAATTGAGAGAAATGTGCCCTTGCAAAGTTGGGCAATTTTGTGATGGTTTATGTTGAAAATGGAGGCTTAGAAGTATTTCTTTCCAAATGGGCTGCCTAATTTATGACCCAATCCATCTCATAACATGGTGCACGACCCAATTGACCAAAATTAATCATTTTTATTATTTTTTATTTATTTATTATTGATTTAATTCATAAAAATCATTTTAAATAAATAAAAAATATAAAAATCTATTTTTGGGTGAAGATTTTGTTTCTAGAAATTCATAATCATTGATTGAATTAGAATGAGAAGGAAATCATGTGATCTCTCCCAAATTATTATTTTTTATTTATTTATTATTGATTTAATTCATAAAAATCATTTTAAATAAATAAAAAATATAAAAATCTATTTTTGGGTGAAGATTTTGTTTCTAGAAATTCATAATCATTGATTGAATTAGAATGAGAAGGAAATCATGTGATCTCTCCCAAATTATTATTTTTTATTTATTTATTATTGATTTAATTCATAAAAATCATTTTAAATAAATAAAAAATATAAAAATCTATTTTTGGGTGAAGATTTTGTTTCTAGAAATTCATAATCATTGATTGAATTAGAATGAGAAGGAAATCATGTGATCTCTCCCAAATTATTATTTTTTATTTATTTATTATTGATTTAATTCATAAAAATCATTTTAAATAAATAAAAAATATAAAAATCTATTTTTGGGTGAAGATTTTGTTTCTAGAAATTCATAATTATTGATTGAATTAGAATGAGAAGGAAATCATGTGATCTCTCCCAAATTATTATTTTTTATTTATTTATTATTGATTTAATTCATAAAAATCATTTTAAATAAATAAAAAATATAAAAATCTATTTTTGGGTGAAGATTTTGTTTCTAGAAATTCATAATCATTGATTGAATTAGAATGAGAAGGAAATCATGTGATCTCTCCCAAAATAGCAAGCACTCATGATCAAATATTTGAAATTTATACAATGATCTTTTTGAATATTTTTTGGATCAAATATCCACACAACACATCAATGTTTCTGACCTAAATCCATCACACATATATACTAAGCACAAACCCTAGCCTCATTCACGATTTTTGCAGCAGCCTAAAGGTAAGATCAAAAGCACAAAAATCTTTCAAAAAGTCATATTCGGGTTCTCAAATTCAGAGCATTGCAAGGTATTTGAAAGACATAGCAAGCTTCCTTGGACTCTTCTGATCATAAATCATCATCCATATGCATCGTATACACACCCAATTGCTCAACCCGAGTTCATCTTGACCTTGAATATTTTGTTTTCGAATCCATTGATTTATCATGTTTAAACTGTTTTTGATTGTTGTAGGATGTTTAGAATGAATTCTAGAACGATTCTGGGTGGTTCAATTGGATTTTCATTGCAGGAACAAGAATTCACCATGATTAGGGTTTTCGGCCCTCTTTAGGGTTTCACGATTTTCAAATGATAAATGGATTTGAAAAACATAGGACGATTGAAAAACTCAGTAGCAATACAATGGTGCAATCAATTTTGTGAAATTTTGCCGTTTGGATGAAGTTTGTGTTTCGCAGGGTGGAAGAACTCGTAACAATATTCGTAGGAGAAAACGTTGCAAAATCCGCAGGTAATGGGAGGAAGAAGAAGGCCAGTTCGCGCCTGTTTTCAAATTCAAATTCTATTAAAAAAATAATATGAATTGTTCCTCGATATATTTCACAATTGTGTGCTTAGCCTGATGGTTGTTGTGCTTCCTGGAAATCGAGCTGGCCTGGGTTCAAACCCCAGCCAGGTAAGTTTCCGCTTTTTTTTCTTTCCTTTTATTTGATTTAAATATTATAATATTAAAAATTAAATATATTATGTATATTTCTCAATAATAAATAAATAATAATAAAATATGTCTGTTTTCTTTAATTTTAAAAAATATGTTTTTTTTTTCACAAATTTTGTTTCTATATTTTATGTCTAAATTGTAATATGTATAAATTAGAAAATTTTTGTATATAACTAAATCCTATTTTTTTTATATAAACCCTAAAAATTTATTTCTCATATAAACCCTAATTTCATAAAACTCTAAAAATATTTTTTTAATACAAATCTAATCCTATTTTTTTTAATGTTATTTTCTAATATAATTATTATATATGTATGTTTACTATAATTCTTACAAATTTTTGTAAATATACTTATAAACATTTTTTTTACATAACTTTAGTTTATAAATAATTGTGCTTATAATAATTAGATTTTTTGTAGTAACTTCATGATTAAAATATAATTTAATAATTTGTAAATTAAAACAATTGTTTATTCATATTTGTTTTTTTAGTTGATTATATTAAAAAATTGTTAATTTCTTATTATTATAATATTTGGATTAATTTTGTTTATTCTTATTTACTAACCCATTTATATTCTAATCATGCTTATTATTTTGTTAAATATTGCTTACTAACCCCCTTTATTATTTATTATTGCTTATTTATATTTTATTTATCTTTGCTATTTAATTATTTTGCTTATTATTTTGTAATTGTTTCTGGGATGTAAAGTTGTTTAATTATTTAATTATTATTATGGTTAGTAATTAGGGAGTGTAACAACATGTATGTAATATTAAAATAAATTTAGATCACTTTTAAATAAAGATAATTAAAATAAACACGTCACACACGTAAGTCGATTTTAATCGCCGTCTCACTTCCTAAGGATATCCCTCAAGTTGCCTACGAATAATGGTTAAGTGGGGTGTATAAAGCAAGTCCCTCAAATGGAAAAATCATCAAAGTCCCTTATGGTTGCCTTTACGAATCGAGTCCCTTTCGAAAAATGATGATAGTCCCTCCAGTTTGCTTATTACACCCCACCATGGCCTTCAAAAATCCAATTGTCCCTCACATGTCCCTTAACATCCAAAATAAGGACTACCTACTCCATTATAGTAGGGATAGTCTTACTAAAGGAAAGAATGAAGAATAAGAAAGACCTTTAAACATTAGGGTAGGTTACTCCTAGGTGCTTGCTCACTTCAAAACTGTTTCGCACTTAAACAAATTTTCAACAAGTTTTCAAACAAGTTTTTTACACATCCATACACGGATTATTATTAAACTATTCTGAAATTTTTTGCTATTCACACACTACACTTTCAAAACAATTCAAAAGTGAGCTTAAGTACCTAAGAGCCCATGGATAACCATGGATGAAAAGGGTGCTAACACCTTCCCTTTTCATAACCTACCCCCCGGACCCAAAATATTCTCTAAGGTCTTTCCTGTTCTTTTATAACCTTTCCTTATGGATAAAATAAAAGTCGGTGGCGACTCTTGCTATCCGCAACATTGTTTAAAGTCAGTTCTCCCACCGTGTTACAGAACTGGCGACTCTGCTGGGGATCTATTTAAGAGGGGTACCCTTAGGAATTAAGATCACTTTAAATTGTTTGCCTTGTTTGCTTTATTATTATATTGTTGGGGTGCTCTTATGTGTGAAAGGTCCTAACCCGGATCTAGTGTACCTTAGGTAAATGGCAATAGACCAAGGAAACTGTACGACGTATATCGATACGGTTGATCTGGTGGCCATAGTTAGTGCGACTTCTTGGTTGGTGCTTATATTCCTTAAGTCAAGTTGAGGATAATATTGAGGCTGCCATATGTTGTCAATGCACTAACTGACTTTTAGAACCCTAGTTAACTCATCTTGGCCTTTAGAAAGTAGTGAGGTAACCGGCTTTGGTGCAGACTGAAGTTGGTTGACACTCGATACTACGCTCATTGAGATCTTAAACTTGGAGGGTTTTGGTTGGCAAGTAAGTTGCCTTCTGAACAACCACCCTTGTGAAGGATCAATGATATTGAGATCCCTTAGAACCTGGTTACTTTTGTAGGACAGGATGAACCATCTAACTTCAGGGGAGGGTACTTGCCTTTGAACCTCATGCAAGCCTTTAAACCTAGGGCTGTGGTGTGACTTGTTTGTGTGTGCCACATGTTTGTGATTGAGCATGACATCATGACATCATCATGCATCATAAGCATATCATTTTCCCTAACCATTTCAAGGACCAAAGGATTTATCTTTGTTCTTTGTTGCAGGTCATGGCTTCTGCTCGTAGAAACACCATCAGGATCAACTTTGTAGAGATACCTGCTAAGCTCAAGGAGTTGGTTTCCCTAGTGCCTGATCATTCCCAGTTCAACAAGAGACATGGTCACTTATTGGATCTAGTTACTTCAGGGTTCAGTGAAGACATGATGAGTGTGCTGTTTCAGTTCTTTGACCCTAAGCACCATTGCTTTACATTTCCTGATTATCAGCTGGTTCCAACCATGGAGGAGTTCTCTAAACTTCTGGGTATACCTGTTCTTGATCAGAAGCCATTCACAGGCTTAGAGAAGGAGCTTAAACCAGAAGTTATTGCTGCAGCTCTACATCTGAAGAAGTCTGACATCGTTCTAGAGACGAGAAGTGGAGTTAAAGGTATTCTTGCCAAGGTATTAGTGGATAAAGCTCAAATGTTCTTAAAGGCTATGAGCTACGATGCTGTTGAGGAGATCTTAGCCTTATTGATTTATGGCTTAGTGTTGTTCCCCAATCCTGATCAGTTCATAGACGTTCATGCCATCAACATATTCCTGAGTCACAATCCAGTGCCTACCTTACTTGGAGACATCCTACATTCTCTTCACACCCGTACTACAAGGGCAAGAGGAACTTTGATGTGCTGCATACCTTTACTTTCTAGGTGGTTTATTTCTCACCTTCCTCGCTCAGTAATGAAGAATGAGCAAGGGTTCAGATGGTCCAAGAGGATCATGTCACTTTCTCACTCAGACATCCATTGGTGCTCCAGATCTATGGAGAATGTCACCATCATTGACCGTTGTGGGGAGTTTCCTAATGTGCCACTTCTAGGCATAAGAGGAGGCATCACCTACAACCCATCTCTGGCTTTACGACAGTTTGGTTACGCCCGGAGCGATGGTCCACATGACATGTTGATTCAGGGCATTGTGTTTGATTACGACAACGATCTTCAGGGTTACCGTCAGAGATTCATCCGAGCTTGGGGAAAGGTAAACAGGATTGACAGCAAGACACTGGAGCCTAAGTACACTATTCCTATGGAGGCTTATCTCAGATGGGTACGATCTCGTGCTCAGACACTCATGATGCCATATCCTGCCGTCCTACCAGTTACCATGGAACCTGTTGCTGAAGGAGACACAGCTTATACCATCCTTCACCCAGACATGCCTACTGATATGGAAGACTTGCAGAGATCATGGATCCAACTGAAAGAGCAAAGGGAGGGATGCTTTCGAGGCTCATTACAAAGAAAGCCAAGCAAGGATCCTAGAGCTAACAAAGCTACTTCATGAGGAACGAAACCTCAACTCATACCTCAACACAAAGAGGAAACGTCCATGGGAGACTTAAAACCCCATCTTTTGTACTTATTTCGTTTTCATTTTTTGTAAGCCTAAAAGGCAAAACAAGTTATTACTAATAAAAAGTTACTTTCTTGTTTGTTTAAGCAAATTTAAATCCTGCGGTCCTTGAAAACATTGCATATTCATTCCCATATCATTGCATCACAGGTTTATAATTGTGCACAGGTTTCTCATTTTCTCGCTATTTATTTCAGCAATGGCTCTTGAACAATCAGTTAAGGATCTCCAGGCACAGAATGCACAGTTCCAAGAGCTGATCCTGAACCTATCCAAAGGGCAGGATGAATTGAAGACACTGCTGGCCAAGAAGACTAAGAAGGCTAGAAGGTCTGCTGGGTTGCTCAACATGGGAAGAAGGTTCAAAGGTCCTGTCAAGACCAAGGAACATGTTGAAGACTATGAATCTGAAGAATCTGAGCAGGAGAGAGGCAGTCTCCACAACACTATGGGGGACTCTGATTCTGAGGCTAACTACTACCATGAGCCTAACGAAGACAAATTCAAGATGCTGGTGGATAGAATGGATGCTATGGAATTACAGAAATCATCTGGGCTGGATTTTGAGGATTTGAGCTTGATATTTGGGGTGGTCATACCCATTGGGTTCAAAGTTCCTACATTTGTTGTCTATGATGGGGTCTCTTGTCCCAAATTGCATCTGAGGTCTTATGTCAGAAGAATTCAACCCTACACTGCTGATAAGAAGTTGTGGATCCATTTCTTTCAAGAGAGTTTATCTGGAGCTCAGCTAGAGTGGTATTATCAGTTGGAGAGTGTCAACATCAGAGATTGGAATGACCTTGCTGAAGCTTTCTACAAGCAGTATCAATACAATGCTGACTTAGCCCCCACTCGCATGCAGCTTCAAAGCATGTCTATGGGTGCCAAAGAAAGCTTTAAGGAGTATGCTCAGAAGTGGAGAGACTTAGCTGGAAGAGTTCAACCCCCTTTGACTGATAGGGAGTTGGTTGATATGTTCATGTGTACGCTGAATGGTCCGTTTTACAGTCATCTCATTGGAAGCTCATCATCTGGCTTCACTGAGTTGATCATGACAGGAGAGCGAGTAGAGAATGGTATCAAGAGTGGTAAGATCCAAGTGGGCACTTCTTCATCAGGTGCTGCAAAGAAGCCTCCCACTGGGAAGAAAGAATCTAATGCTGTGTATGGTCAGCCTGATCGTAACAGAAGGCATCAGTCTGTTAGTGCAGTTCATATTTCAAATCCAACTCCTGCAACAACAGAGCAGCCTCAAGGCAACCAACAGAGGGCTAGAAGACAGTTCACGAAGATCAACATGTCAATGGCTCAGGCATTGCAACACTTGTTGAAAGCTGAACTTATTACCCTGAGGGAGGCCCCTCAGAATCCCAATGTTACCTCTCCCAAGTACAATCCCAATGCACGATGTGCATATCATTCAAACTGTCCAGGACATGATACTAATAACTGCTGGGTCTTGAAGAACAAAATTCAGGATATGATTGATGCTGGAGAAATTGAGTTTGATCCACCAGGTACTCCAAATGTGATTACAGCTCCAATGCCAAATCACGAGAAGACTGTCAACGCCATTGATGAAGATATTGATGAAGATCTGCATGTCTATGGAGTTGAGCACACCATTGTCTGTTATCAAAAAGAGGTTAGTACAAGCTGGGATCTTTCCAGGTTGTCATGAAGATTGTCTATATTGTACCTATAAGCCGGATAGTTGCTTCATTTTGAGAGATGGGATTCAACGTCTCATGGATAAATATACTATAGTGTTTGAAAGAAGACCAGCATCTGTAGAAAGTATGGTGGATCATCTGACTCAGGGTAAGAAGATTGAAGAGGTTGACATGGTTGACAAAGTACCACTAAGAATCACTTCAAAGGGTCCCATTAAAATCACTCATCAGGGCCCAATCAAGATTACTGCTGAAGGTCCTGTGAAAGTTGTTGCTGAAGCCAGAGTAGCTCCTCTGATCATTACCACTCCTGGTCCTATTCCTTATACATCTGACAAAGCTGTGCCTTGGCACTATGGGTCTGATGTTTACATCCATGGTGTCAAGCAGGAGCCTTTACCTGATATGCCTGTTGACATTGATAATATTGCTGGATCTAGCAAGATCACTCGTAGTGGAAGAGTCTTCTCTCCTCCAGTTGCTTCTAAGAGTGCAGTTACTCCTGCTGTTACTTCCACCACTGATGCTCGGGGCAAGGGTCCTGTTATTGAGCCTGTATCTACTGATGTGCCAGCTGCTGATGACCTCTCTAAGCAGATGGAAGAAGTATTGAAAATCATTCGCAAGAGTGATTATGATATTGTTGATCAGCTGGGGCATACTCCCTCAAAGATTTCTATGCTCTCCCTGTTATTATGTTCTGAGGCTCATGCCAAGTCATTGATCAAGTTTCTAAAGATGGCTCATGTACCCAGTGCAATTTCTGTGGACCAGTTTGAGAATTGTGTTGCTCACCTGACCTATGACAACGGGTTAGGATTTTCTGATGCTGACTTGACCCCTGCCAAGAGGGATCATAACAGGGCCTTGCATATTTCAATTGAATGCAGGGGCACTACCCTGTCTCATGTGCTGATAGACAATGGTTCCTCTCTGAATGTGTTGCCTAAGGAAGTCCTGAACAAGCTGAGTCCTGAAGATACGGTATTGAAGCCCAGTAATATTGTGGTAAAGGCTTTTGATGGTTCTAGAAGAGTAGTGCATGGGGAAATTGATCTTCCAATCAAGGTTGGCTCTCAGGTGTTCACTGCTACATTCTATGTGATGGATATTCGTCCTTCGTACTCATGTCTGCTTGGTCGTCCCTGGATCCATGGGGCAGGTGCTGTGACCTCCACAT
This sequence comes from Lathyrus sativus, assembly GCA_963859935.3. Classification (NCBI taxonomy): domain Eukaryota; kingdom Viridiplantae; phylum Streptophyta; class Magnoliopsida; order Fabales; family Fabaceae; genus Lathyrus; species Lathyrus sativus. The sequence continues at coordinate 611,799,945 of OZ012739.1, forward strand.
TACATCAAAAGTTGAGATATCCGGTGAATGGAAAAGTTGTTACTGTCTTTGGAGAGGAAGAATACTTTGTCAGCCATGTAAACACTTTCAAGTATCTGGAAGTAGAAGGTGAATACATTGAAACTCCATGTCAGTCATTTGAAGTGGTTCCCTGGGCTGTTAAGGATTGTGTGACTCCTCCTGCTGTGAAGAAGGTTCCTGTGGTCATCAGAAACCCTCCAACAATGGCAATGGCCTCCCTCAATGATGCAAAAGCTGTGGTGGAAGAAGGTGGTTGTACTATTTGGGGTCAGCTTCCTGATGTTCCATACAAGTCTGACAAGTTTGGTTTGGGTTTCACTGCAGAGTCCCAGAAGGCTGTCCGTCGTGCCCGTGCTGTTCGTATCACCAATCAAGGGGTTATCAATGCTGTGGGAGATCAAGATGAAGACTACAACTTGGAGGCATGGATTTTTCCTACTGTGGGTGCTGGACTCAATAATTGGACAGCTGAAGATGTTATCCCTATCTCCTTTAGTCAGGAGTAAATACTATTACTGTGTTATGTTTTTAAATTTATGATTTCTGGAACAATTAAAACTTTCAAGCCATGTGCCTTACCCGGGGCACAATGGTGTGCTTGTTACGGGTTGTCATCTCATTTGCATACTTCATTCAATAAAATCAGTGGACGTTTCGTTTTCGTAAATATCGCGTTCCTTGTCTTTCTTTTTCTTTTATTTTTGCTTTATTAGCTATGTGTTCTTACACACACCCACGTCACTAAAATGCAGATCCTCATCCACTCTGGATCCAGTTGATAACAGTTCTACTATTGCCAATTACAATTTCGAGAATCCGATCTATCAAACTGAAGACGGAAACGAGGACGATTGTGAAATACCTGTAGAGCTTGCTAGGTTGTTACAACAAGAAGAGAAAGCTATACAGCCACATGAAGAGCCAGTCGAAGTTGTGAATCTGGGAACTGAAGAAAACAGAAAAGAGGTCAAGATAGGGGCTGATTTAGAGGACAGTGTCAAGAGCAGGTTGATTCAGATGCTACGTGACTATGTGGAGATCTTTGCTTGGTCTTATGAAGATATGCCAGGGTTGGATACAGACATTGTGGTTCACCGTTTGCCAGTGAAAGAAGATTGTCGTCCAAAGAAGCAGAAGGTTCGTCGTATGCGTCCTGAAATGTCAGAAAAGATCAAAGCAGAGGTAATGAAACAGTTCAATGCAGGGTTCTTGGCCGTAACTTCTTATCCTCAGTGGGTTGCAAATGTGGTACCAGTTCCTAAGAAAGATGGTAAGGTACGTATGTGTGTAGACTACAGAGATCTGAACAAGGCTAGCCCTAAAGATGACTTTCCACTTCCTCATATTGATATTCTGGTAGACAACACTGCTCAGCATAAGGTATTCTCTTTTATGGATGGTTTCTCTGGTTACAATCAAATCAAGATGGCACCTGAAGATATGGAGAAGACTACATTTGTGACACAGAGGGGCACCTTTTGCTATAAGGTAATGCCATTTGGTTTGAAGAATGCAGGGGCAACATATCAGCGTGCTATGGTGGCTTTGTTTCATGATATGATTCATCATGAGATAGAGGTATATGTGGATGATATGATAGCCAGATCTCAGAATGAAGAGCAACATCTTGATCATCTGCACAAGTTGTTTGAGAGGTTGAAGAAATACAGGTTGAGATTAAATCCAAACAAGTGTACTTTTGGAGTTAGATCTGGAAAGCTCCTGGGTTTCATTGTCAGTGGAAAAGGTATTGAAGTGGATCCTGCAAAAGTGAAAGCTATACGAGAGATGTCAGCTCCCCGTACTGAGAAGGAGGTTAGAGGTTTCTTGGGACGATTGAACTACATTGCAAGATTTATTTCCCAATTAACTACCATCTGTGAGCCAATCTTCAAGTTGTTGAAGAAAGATCAGGTGATGGAATGGAATGATGAGTGCCAGACTGCCTTTGATGAAATCAAGAGATATTTGCTAGAACCTCCAATTTTAATGCCACCAGTTGATGGAAGACCCTTGATTATGTATTTAACAGTATTAGACAACTCAATGGGGTGTGTATTGGGGCAACATGACGAGTCTGGTCGAAAAGAGCAGGCAATATACTACCTTAGCAAAAAGTTTACCGACTGTGAAACAAGATACTCACTGCTCGAGAAAACTTGTTGCGCTTTGGCATGGGCTGCTCGCCGACTGAGACAGTATATGTTGACCCATACTACCTTGTTGATTTCGAAGATGGATCCAATCAAGTACATATTTGAGAAACCTGCTCTCTCCGGAAGAATTGCAAGAGGGCAAATGATCTTGACGGAATATGATATACAGTATACTACTCAGAAGGCCATTAAGGGGAGTGTTGTTGCTGATCATTTGGCTCATCAAGCAGTAGATGATTACCAGTCAATGAATTTCGAGTTCCCTGATGAAGACATTATGTCTGTTACCAAAGAACCTGGACAATATGACGGACCTGAACAAGGATCCCGATGGACTATGGTTTTTGATGGTGCCTCCAATGCACATGGTAATGGTGTTGGTGTTGTGATTAGTTCCCCTGAAGGTTGTCATACCCCGATTACTGCCAGACTTTGTTTCTATTGTACCAATAACATGGCTGAGTATGAGGCATGTATCATGGGTATGCAAGTTGCTATTGATATGAAGATTCAGTTCCTTGAGGTGTATGGAGATTCAGCTCTGGTAGTAAGTCAGATTAAAGGAGATTGGGATACAAAGCATGATAATCTCATTCCTTACAGAGAACATGTGTTGTCTTTGATCCCACATTTCAAAGAGATTACTTTTGGACATATTCCACGAAGAGAGAATCAGTTGGCAGACGCATTGGCCACCATGGCATCTATGTTTGAGATCAGCTGGGATGATGAAGCTCCCAAGATTACCATTGATAGATTTGAGAAGCCTGCATACTGCAATAAGATTGACACTGAAGGGGCAGAGGAGAAGCCTTGGTTCTATGAAGTGAAAAACTATCTTGAAGCTCAGGAGTTCCCTGAAGGGGCATCTGTCAAAGATAAGAAGTTCCTGAGAAGGTTTTCTGCTAAGTTCTTTCTGAGTAATGGCATTCTGTATAAGCGTAATCATGATTCAACTATGCTTCGTTGTGTGGATAAGAAGGAAGCTACATAAATTATGGAAGAGATGCATGATGGGACCTTTGGCACTCATTCTAGCGGTCATACCATGGCAAAGAAGATTTTGAGAGCAGGTTACTATTGGTCTACCATGGAAGCTGATTGCTATCAACACTCCAGAACATGTCACAAATGTCAAATATATGCTGATAAAGTACATGTACCTCCATCTCCATTGAATGTGTTGACTGCTCCTTGGCCCTTTGCCATGTGGGGCATTGATATGATTGGTGAGATCAAGCCTACTGCTTCTAATGGGCATCGTTTCATCCTGGTTGCTATTGATTACTTCACGAAGTGGGTAGAGGCAGCTTCATTTGCATCTGTGACTAAGAATGTTGTGGCTCGGTTCATTAAGAATAATCTCATATGTAGGTATGGTATCCCTGAAAGGATTATCACTGACAATGGCTCTAATCTGAACAACACTATGATTACTGATCTCTGTACGCAGTTCAAGATTAAGCATCACAACTCTTCTCCGTATCGTCCAAAGATGAATGGGGCAGTTGAAGCTGCTAATAAGAACATTAAGAAGATTGTACAGAAGATGACTGTTACTTACAAGGATTGGCACGAGATGTTACCATTTGCTCTGCATGGTTATCGTACTACAATACGTACTTCAACAGGGGCAACCCCATTCTCCTTAGTCTATGGTATGGAAGCAGTTCTGCCTATTGAAGTTCAGATCCCCTCCTTGAGAATTATGAAGGATGCAGGCTTGGATGAAGATGAGTGGATTCAGACTCGACTTGACCAGATAAATTTGATTGATGAGAAAAGGTTAGCAGCAGTTTGTCATGGCCAGATGTACCAGAAACGGATGATCAAAGCTTTTAACAAGAAGGTTAAGCCAAAGGTATATCAGGCTGGTGACTTGGTAATCAAGCGTATCATATTACCACAGGGTGATCCTAGGGGCAAGTGGACTCCAACATATGAGGGACCATTTGTAGTCAAGACAGTGTTCTCAGGAGGTGCCATGATACTGACTACAATGGATGGTGAAGACTTCCCACAACCTGTAAACGCAGACATAGTTAAAAAATACTACGCATAAAAAGAGACCCGCTAGGTTGACAGGCCTAGGCAAAAATAAGGGCATCCCGGCAAACCAAAAGGGTTTGGGCAAAAATTAGGGATATATATATAAAAAGATGTACACCCGGCAAGTCGAAAACCTGAAAAGGCGGCTTGGGCAAAAAAGGGTATCCCGGTGGATTGAAAACCTGAAAGGGCAATCCAGGCAAAAGTTAGGGATTAAAGCGTATGACTATGTCTCGTTTGGATCACTCATGAAACTGCAACCAGTTGTACTACTTACTCAAGCTCAAACAGATAAAGCTCAATCCAATCGTTTCCGTCTCAACAGCAAGAAGATGAGATACTTGAGTGGCAATAGTAGAATTGAAACTCAATAGGATTATTTCCCACATAGCTGATTCTTTTTGTAAAACTTCATGACAAAATTCTCTTACTAGGGTTTATGTCTCCTTGTACAAACTTACCCGTGCATGGGTCACTTTTGATATAAATAAATTCCATCTTTTGAATCCAGATTTACTTTTACCCTATTTACATAAGCGAAACGTCCATTGGTTGTGTTTGAATGTATGTATGCCTTTGAATATGATTGATGTTTACCAGAAATGCATGTATGCTTTTAATATGATTGATGTTTACCAGAAATGCATGAAAATGCAGTAATAGTATTTACTAAGGACGAACGAGGGAAGGATTTCAACGAAGCTTCGCCGGTTCATCTTTACAAGACAGTTACAAACCATCAGTAGGACTAATCCATTTTCACAAAGTCTAATCTCCCCTGGAATTTATATCCATCTCTTTTATCCTCATACGGATATACGGGAAATTACTTTCCAATAAGGGCACGATGAACGAAGACGGGATGTTATACTTATCCTACTATCAAACGAAAACGAAGGTTATCTATACCCTACTATCCCCAACAACGGGAGGTTATCTATACCTTGTTATCCCCAACAACGGGAGGTTATCTATACCTTGTTATCCCCAGCAGACGGAGGGTTATATATTCTTCAACAACGAATCGGGATTTATTTTCCTTGGCCAGCAGTTGTTATACAAGGATATCCAGACACTTCCAGCAGTGTCATATCATACATACATCATTTACATCATACCATAACATATATGTCTATAGTACATTACCTAAGTGTATCATGTCATACATGCATACATAAAGCATAAACTAATTTTGTTATACAGAATGCTACCTTGTTTTCAGGTTAATTATCCAACAAACAAGCTTATGATCTTTGGGACTGCTTTATTGTAACCTCAGGGTTACTTTATCCTCCTGATGAGCTTTTTATTACTTTGGGACTGCTTTATTGTAACCTCAGGGTTATTTTATCCTCCTGATAGCCTCTCATGACTTCAAGACTGCTTTAGAGCTACTGATTGCTCTATCCTCCTGAAATCATCCTATTACTTCAAGACTGCTTTAGAGCTATTCATTGCTCTATCCTCATGAGGTCATATTACTACTTCAAGACTGCTTTAGAGCTATTGATTGCTCTATCCTCCTGAAGCCATCTAATTATTTCAAGACTGCTTTAGAGTTATCCATTGCTCTATCCTCCTGAAATTACATTATTATTTCAAGACTGCTTTAGAGCTATCCATTGCTCTATCCTCCTGAAATCATTACTTCAAGACTGCTTTAGAGCTATTGATTGCTCTATCCTCCTGAAGACATATCACATTATTATTTCAAGACTGCTTTAGAGCCATTCATTGTTCTATCCTCCTGAAATCATATCATTGCTTCAAGATTGCTTTAGGGTTATCACTATTGATTGCTCTATCCTCATGAAGACATGCTGCTACATCATTATTATTCCAGACTCCTGACAGCTTTCATCATACACCCATATTTTGAACTGCTCCCCCCTAGTGGCATCTTTAAGCCCACTCAATCATATTCGACTAGCCATCTGTACCACTCTAGTGCACTGGTGAGTGCAAATTTTTGGGCTTTTGTGTTCAATCCCCTTCAACCTTCCAGGTTACGACTGGCAAATATACCAATCTAACCCCTCAGGTTTCAGAAAATTGAACAGGGGCAGCTGTTGCACCCCAAAATTTGCCCTCACAATACAAGACTTTGTGCTTCTTGAAGGTTCACAAGGTTCACAAACTTCTCAACATCTACAAGACCTTTCATGAGGTTCATGAAGTCCATAGGTTGCTTCTTGAAGGTTCACAAGGTTCACAAGATTCACAATGTTTACAAAGCTTTCCTAAGGGTCATGAGGTCTACAAAGCCACTTCATGATGTTCACAAGGTTCACAAAGTTCACAATTGGTCAGAAGAGTTGACAATTCCCTCAGACAATGCACCTCCTAAGTAGTGCATCCGAAACTAGGGTTTTGACTTTAATCAGGCTAAATGGACTTCCAAGACTTCAAGTGAGCTTCATAACATCTTATATGTGTATAAGAACCCCCATGTCAAGTTTCAAGACTTTTCTCAAAAGTTTGCTCAGTCAGATGATCAGATAAGTCAAAAGCAGTCAATGCAGTTAAAAAGTCAAACTGAGGTCAACTGTGGTCAAACCAAAGTCAAACTTCATGATTTTTTGCCAACATCAAGTATATGAAGTAAAATTCATCATTTGATCAAGGGTTGATCATGATTCATCAAGGAGATTCCAGATCATCAATAATCAGGAGTTTCTAAATTAGGGTTTCCTTAATAAAAGTCAACTGAACTTTGACCAGGCATAACTTTCACATACTTCATCACCAAGTCTCCATCCAAAGCTCATTTTGAAGGAAATTGAATTCTCTACAACTTTGATGTTGAAGGTTAAGCCCAAAAATGCTTTATTTGAAAGATATGATCTAAGACATTATGGGTCATTTCAAAAGTCAACAAAAAGTCAACAACTTCAAAAGGGCATAACTTGAGATTGGTAAATGATATGGACCTGAAACCAATGGGGTTGTTTATAGGACTCTTCAAGCTTTCCAAAAAGTCCAAGAACACCATCATACCTTTAAAATTGAGAGAAATGTGCCCTTGCAAAGTTGGGCAATTTTGTGATGGTTTATGTTGAAAATGGAGGCTTAGAAGTATTTCTTTCCAAATGGGCTGCCTAATTTATGACCCAATCCATCTCATAACATGGTGCACGACCCAATTGACCAAAATTCATCATTTTTATTATTTTTTATTTATTTATTATTGATTTAATTCATAAAAATCATTTTAAATAAATAAAAAATATAAAAATCTATTTTTGGGTGAAGATTTTGTTTCTAGAAATTCATAATCATTGATTGAATTAGAATGAGAAGGAAATCATGTGATCTCTCCCAAATTATTATTTTTTATTTATTTATTATTGATTTAATTCATAAAAATCATTTTAAATAAATAAAAAATATAAAAATCTATTTTTGGGTGAAGATTTTGTTTCTAGAAATTCATAATCATTGATTGAATTAGAATGAGAAGGAAATCATGTGATCTCTCCCAAATTATTATTTTTTATTTATTTATTATTGATTTAATTCATAAAAATCATTTTAAATAAATAAAAAATATAAAAATCTATTTTTGGGTGAAGATTTTGTTTCTAGAAATTCATAATCATTGATTGAATTAGAATGAGAAGGAAATCATGTGATCTCTCCCAAATTATTATTTTTTATTTATTTATTATTGATTTAATTCATAAAAATCATTTTAAATAAATAAAAAATATAAAAATCTATTTTTGGGTGAAGATTTTGTTTCTAGAAATTCATAATCATTGATTGAATTAGAATGAGAAGGAAATCATGTGATCTCTCCCAAATTATTATTTTTTATTTATTTATTATTGATTTAATTCATAAAAATCATTTTAAATAAATAAAAAATATAAAAATCTATTTTTGGGTGAAGATTTTGTTTCTAGAAATTCATAATCATTGATTGAATTAGAATGAGAAGGAAATCATGTGATCTCTCCCAAATTATTATTTTTTATTTATTTATTTATTATTGATTTAATTCATAAAAATCATTTTAAATAAATAAAAAATATAAAAATCTATTTTTGGGTGAAGATTTTGTTTCTAGAAATTCATAATCATTGATTGAATTAGAATGAGAAGGAAATCATGTGATCTCTCCCAAAATAGCAAGCACTCATGATCAAATATTTGAAATTTATACAATGATCTTTTTGAATATTTTTTGGATCAAATATCCACACAACACATCAATGTTTCTGACCTAAATCCATCACACATATATACTAAGCACAAACCCTAGCCTCATTCACGATTTTTGCAGCAGCCTAAAGGTAAGATCAAAAGCACAAAAATCTTTCAAAAAGTCATATTCGGGTTCTCAAATTCAGAGCATTGCAAGGTATTTGAAAGACATAGCAAGCTTCCTTGGACTCTTCTGATCATAAATCATCATCCATATGCATCGTATACACACCCAATTGCTCAACCCGAGTTCATCTTGACCTTGAATATTTTGTTTTCGAATCCATTGATTTATCATGTTTAAACTGTTTTTGATTGTTGTAGGATGTTTAGAATGAATTCTAGAACGATTCTGGGTGGTTCAATTGGATTTTCATTGCAGGAACAAGAATTCACCATGATTAGGGTTTTCGGCCCTCTTTAGGGTTTCACGATTTTCAAATGATAAATGGATTTGAAAAACATAGGACGATTGAAAAACTCAGTAGCAATACAATGGTGCAATCAATTTTGTGAAATTTTGCCGTTTGGATGAAGTTTGTGTTTCGCAGGGTGGAAGAACTCGTAACAATATTCGTAGGAGAAAACGTTGCAAAATCCGCAGGTAATGGGAGGAAGAAGAAGGCCAGTTCGCGCCTGTTTTCAAATTCAAATTCTATTAAAAAAATAATATGAATTGTTCCTGGATATATTTCACAATTGTGTGCTTAGCCTGATGGTTGTTGTGCTTCCTGGAAATCGAGCTGGCCTGGGTTCAAACCCCAGCCAGGTAAGTTTCCGCTTTTTTTTCTTTCCTTTTATTTGATTTAAATATTATAATATTAAAAATTAAATATATTATGTATATTTCTCAATAATAAATAAATAATAATAAAATATGTCTGTTTTCTTTAATTTTAAAAAATATGTTTTTTTTTCACAAATTTTGTTTCTATATTTTATGTCTAAATTGTAATATGTATAAATTAGAAAATTTTTGTATATAACTAAATCCTATTTTTTTTATATAAACCCTAAAAATTTATTTCTCATATAAACCCTAATTTCATAAAACTCTAAAAATATTTTTTTAATACAAATCTAATCCTATTTTTTTTAATGTTATTTTCTAATATAATTATTATATATGTATGTTTACTATAATTCTTACAAATTTTTGTAAATATACTTATAAACATTTTTTTTACATAACTTTAGTTTATAAATAATTGTGCTTATAATAATTAGATTTTTTGTAGTAACTTCATGATTAAAATATAATTTAATAATTTGTAAATTAAAACAATTGTTTATTCATATTTGTTTTTTTAGTTGATTATATTAAAAAATTGTTAATTTCTTATTATTATAATATTTGAATTAATTTTGTTTATTCTTATTTACTAACCCATTTATATTCTAATCATGCTTATTATTTTGTTAAATATTGCTTACTAACCCCCTTTATTATTTATTATTGCTTATTTATATTTTATTTATCTTTGCTATTTAATTATTTTGCTTATTATTTTGTAATTGTTTCTGGGATGTAAAGTTGTTTAATTATTTAATTATTATTATGGTTAGTAATTAGGGAGTGTAACAACATGTATGTAATATTAAAATAAATTTAGATCACTTTTAAATAAAGATAATTAAAATAAACACGTCACACACGTAAGTCGATTTTAATCGCCGTCTCACTTCCTAAGGATATCCCTCAAGTTGCCTACGAATAATGGTTAAGTGGGGTGTATAAAGCAAGTCCCTCAAATGGAAAAATCATCAAAGTCCCTTATGGTTGCCTTTACGAATCGAGTCCCTTTCGAAAAATGATGATAGTCCCTCCAGTTTGCTTATTACACCCCACCATGGCCTTCAAAAATCCAATTGTCCCTCACATGTCCCTTAACATCCAAAATAAGGACTACCTACTCCATTATAGTAGGGATAGTCTTACTAAAGGAAAGAATGAAGAATAAGAAAGACCTTTAAACATTAGGGTAGGTTACTCCTAGGTGCTTGCTCACTTCAAAACTGTTTCGCACTTAAACAAATTTTCAACAAGTTTTCAAACAAGTTTTTTACACATCCATACACGGATTATTATTAAACTATTCTGAAATTTTTTGCTATTCACACACTACACTTTCAAAACAATTCAAAAGTGAGCTTAAGTACCTAAGAGCCCATGGATAACCATGGATGAAAAGGGTGCTAACACCTTCCCTTTTCATAACCTACCCCCCGGACCCAAAATATTCTCTAAGGTCTTTCCTGTTCTTTTATAACCTTTCCTTATGGATAAAATAAAAGTCGGTGGCGACTCTTGCTATCCGCAACATTGTTTAAAGTCAGTTCTCCCACCGTGTTACAATAGGTTATACAGAAGTTTCTTAAAGTACTAACGCTGTCAAGTACTGAAGTTCTGTGTCAAATATGCTCTGATGATCAACACGCTGAAAGCACACATGCTGCAGAAGACTCTGATACAACAAAGTTCTGAACATCATTTGAAGACTCTGACTCATTCAGATTCTGAAGAACTTGCTGAAAACTGAAGAAGAAATATTCAAAGATTATATCCGTTGGAGTAAATCAAACGTCTCTTTCCTCATTTGTGCTAGACACAAGAACACAGACAAAAAGGATTTTTCTGTGCTTTCTACTTCTAGGAAAGGTCACTTGATGTAAAGACAAAAAGGCTCAGACCTTTTTGGGACTCTCTTTTCAACGCTCATCATCCTTGGATCAGCTGCCTATAAAAGGAAGACTCCACCAAATTCTTCAGTGACACAATTTGCTGAAAAGAAATCATATTATTCTAAGCTCTCATTCTATTATATTCTTCTTAGAATTACTTGTACTTAAATTTAAGAGAAAAATCACTATTGTGATAAAAGCTTTTTAGAAGCATTAATACTCTTGTATTTGATTTACATTGATTGTAAAGGATTTCCTTAAGAGGATTCAGTTGGAATCAGTAGCTCTTGAGAAGACTAAGAACAGTTGTTCTTAGGTGTTACTATTGTAATCTGTTTGATTAAATAGTGGATTAAGTCCTTGTTGAGAAAGGCAAATCACTCTAGGAAGGGTAGACTGGAGTAGTTGATTTCAACGAACCAGGATAAAAATAATTGTGTTATTATTTTTAAAGTCTTAATCTTTCATACTTATTCAACCCCCCTTCTAAGTATTATCTCACCTTCAGTTGGCATCAGAGCTCCGGTTCTGTGTGTGCTACCACTTAACAGTGTCAGTAAAGATCCAGAGAGAAATACTTTGATATATATTTATTTGTTACAATGGCTGATAATTCAATATCCAATATTAACAATAAATATGAAGAAAGGGATAGGATCAACACCAAACCCCCTATGTTTGATGGGGAGAAATTTGACTACTGGAAAGACATAATTGAGAGTTTTTTCCTAGGATATGATGTTGATCTATGGGATCTAGTCATAGATGGATATGTCCATCCCACAGATGGGAATGGCAAGAAGATTGACAGAAAATCTATGACAGATGCTCAGAAGAAAGATTTTAGAAATCATCACAAAGCCAGGACTATATTATTGAATGCAATTTCACATACTGAGTATGAAAAAATTACAAACAGGGAAACTGCTTTTGATATGTTTGAATCCCTAAAAATGACTCATGAGGGAAATTCTCAAGTTAAGGAGACAAAAGCTCTGGCTCTGATTCAGAAGTATGAGGCCTTCAAAATGGAAGACTCTGAATCTGTTGAAGCCATGTTCTCCAGATTTCAGATACTCACAGCTGGGCTAAAAGTTCCGGACAAGGGATACTCTACATCAGATCACGTAAAGAAAATCATCAGAAGTCTGCCTACCAGATGGAGACCAATGATGACTGCCTTGAAGATGGCTAAAGATCTGAACAAGATCTCTCTAGAAGAACTCATCAGCTCACTGAGGAGCCATGAGATTGAGCTTGAGGAAGATGAACCTCAGAAGAAAGAAAAAGGTAAATTTGTTGCCTTAAAATCTAACAAAACTGCTAAAGCTTTGCAGGTTATTCAAGAAAGCTCTGAAGAATCTTCTTCTGAAGAAGAAGATGAATTATCCATGCTGTCCAGAAGGATCAACAGACTCTGGAAGCACAAGGGAAAGAAGTTCAACAACTTCAGAAGATCTGATAATAGAAAGGAATCTTCTGGGCACAGAAGATCTGGCAAGAAAGAAGTTGTGTGCTATGAGTGCAAAGAACCTGGGCACTACAAGAATGATTGCCCCAAACTTCAGAAAGAAAAACCCAAGAAGAAGTTTAACAAAAAGAAGAAGGTTCTGATGGCAACATGGGATGACTCAGATGAATCTGAATCATCTTCTGAATCAGAAGAAGAATGTGCTAATGTTGCACTGATGGCCAGCACAGAGGATTAAGAGGAAGGTACCTCAGGATATGAATCAGATTCTGAATCTGATGATGACGCAGAAGCGGTAATGGCTAAACTTACCAAAGAAGAACTTATAAAAGTTTTAACAGAAGTTCTTAAAAGTTATAACAATATTAAACTCAAATACAAGAAGCTGAAAAGCAATCTTGAATCTGAGATTGATCTTCTGAAGATAGAACTTGTTGAGCAAAAAGAAATTAATCTGAAAATCAAAAATGACTTTGAAATAACTCAACAAGAATCTGAATCTGAGACTAAGTTATGTGAAAACATTTTAGAAAAATATGACTCTAGCTTTCAGAGATTTCTTACTAAGAGCATAGACAGAAGCAAGATGGCTTCTATGATCTATGGTGTTAGTGGAAACAACATAAGAGGTATTGGATATGAATCTTCATCTGGAAGCAATCCAAAACCTGTTGAAAAACTTTTCATCAAGAAGACACCTCTGTATTCTCAATTTAAATTTGGTCACTTAAATGACATTAAACACACAAGCTCTGAGAAGAATACTTATATGTTTAAACCCAAGGCAAGTTAGAATAAACATTATGTTGAAAAACAGAAGTTTAGACAAACCTATAAACCAACTAACCCCAAAGGACCCAAGAAGATCTGGGTACCTAAAAACAAAATAATTCCTGTTGCAGATGTTCTTAGCAGCAAGGTCAGGACACCAATCATGGTACCTGGATTCTGGATGCTCACGACACATGACAGGAGAAAAGTCTATGTTCCAAAGCCTGGAACTTAGATCTGGAGGTGACGTGAAGTTTGGAGGGAACCAGAAGGGCAAGATCATTGGATCTGGCACTATTGGAAATGGTAAACTTCCCTTTATTACTAATGTTTTACTTGTTGAAGGGTTAAAGCATAACTTATTGTCCATAAGTCAATTAAGTGACAATGGTTATGATATTACCTTTAATCAAAAATGTTGTAAAGCTATTAGTCAAAAGGATGGCTCTATCCTATTTAGTGGTAAGAGGAAAAACAACATTTATAAAATAAATCTTTCAGAACTTAAAGTTCAAAATGTTAAATGCCTCTTGTCTGTTAATGAAGAGCAATGAGTCTGGCACAGAAGATTGGGCCATATTAATATGAGACGCATATCTCAGATTAATAAACTTAATCTTGTCAGAGGACTCCCTAATCTGAAGTTCACTTCAGATGCTCTTTGTGAAGCATGCCAGAAAGGGAAGTTTTCAAAAACATCTTTCAAGTCAAAAAAATGTTGTTTCTACTTCTAAACCACTAGAATTACTTCATATTGATCTGTTTGGACCAGTGAAAACTGCATCCATCAGAGGCAAGAGGTATGGATTAGTCATTGTTGATGACTTTAGTAGATGGACATGGGTAAAGTTCTTAAAACACAAGGATGAGTCACATTCTGTGTTCTTTGACTTCTGCAAGCAAGTCCAGAATGAAAAGAATTTCAAAATTATAAAAGTCAGAAGTGATCATGGTGGGTAATTTGAAAATAAATACTTTGAAAAATATTTTTCTGAAAATGGCATTGCTCATGATTTTTCCTGTCCTAGAACTCCACAACAGAATGGGGTTGTAGAAAGGAAACACAGAACTTTGCAAGAAATGGCCAGAACCATGATCAATGAGACAAATCTGGCAAAATTTTTTTGGGCAGAAGCAATCAACACAGCCTGTTACATTCAGAACAGAGTGTCTGTTAGACCTCTTCTGAAGAAGACTCCTTATGAACTGTGGAAGAACAAAAAGCCCAACATTTCATATTTTCATCCTTTTGGATGTATTTGTTATATGTTAATCACTAAGGAAAATCTGAGCAAGTTTGATTCCAAAGCACAGAAGTGTTTCGTGCTTGGATATTCTGAACGCTCTAAAGGCTACAGAGTATACAACACTTAGACACAGATTGTGGAAGAATCCATTCATGTCAGATTTGATGATAAGCTTGGCTCTAAAAAGCCAAAGCAGGTTGATAACTCTGCAGATAGGGAAGTAGTCTTTATTGACTCTGAAGTTCCAGAAGCAGACAAAATTCAAGTGAAGAAACCAGAAGCAACTCCAGATGCTACTCCTTTAACTTCTCAGATGAATAATCTAAACATTTCTGAAGAGTCAACTATTAGAGGATCATCATCCAGAATTAAAGCTTCTCATCCAGAGGATGTCATTATTGGAAAGAAGGATGATCCCATCAGAACAAGATCCTTTCTAAGATCATCTGAAACATCACTATTTGGACTAGTGTCAGAAATTGAACCATCTTCTGTAGATGAAGCTCTGCAAGACAATGATTGGATTATTGCCATGCAAGAAGAGCTAAATCAATTCAGCAGAAATGATGTATGGGATCTAGTTTAGAGACCTTAATGATTCAATATAATTGGTACAAAATGGGTCTTCAGAAATAAGCTAAATGAGAAAGGAGAAGTTGATAGGAATAAGGCAAGACTGGTTGCTCAAGGGTACAGTCAGCAAGAAGGTATTGATTACACTGAGATATATGCTCCAGTGGCAAGGTTAGAATCTATACGCCTTCTTATTTCCTTTGCTGCACAAAATAACATCACTCTGTATCAGATGGATGTTAAAAGTGTCTTTCTTAATGGTATTATAGAAGAAGAAATTTATGTCCACCAACCTCCTGGTTTTGAAAATGAAAAATTTCCAGATCATGTTTTCAAATTAAAGAAATCTCTATATGGTTTAAAACAAGCTCCTAGAGCTTGGTATGAGAGATTGAGAAATTTTCTTCTGGAGAAGAATTTCATCAGAGGCAAAGTGGATACAACACTCTTTTGTAAAACAATTAAGAAAGATCTTCTAATTTGCCAAATTTATGTAGATGATATTATTTTTGGATCAACAAATATTATGCTTGGAAAGGAGTTTGCTACATGTATGCAGGCAGAATTTGAAATGAGTATGATGGGAGAACTCAGATTCTTTCTAGGAATCCAAGTTAATCAAACTCCAGAGTGCACCTACATACATCAGACAAAATATGTTAAAGAACTTCTGAAGAAATTTAACATGTCTGACAGCAAGCTGGCAAAGACTCCAATGCATCCTACTAGCTCACTTGGCAAGGAAGAGGTAAGTAAGAAAGTAGACCAGAAGCTCTACAGAGGTATGATTGCCTCTCTTCTTTATCTTACTGCTTCTAGACCTGACATATTGTTCAGTGTTTGTATGTGTTCTAGATTCCAATCAGATCCTAGAGAATCACACTTGACAGTTGTCAAGAGGATTCTAAGGTATCTGAAAGGTACTTCTAATGTGGGTTTGTGTTACAGAAAATCTGATGATTTCAAATTAGTTGGATTCTGTGATGCTGACTATGCTGGAGACAGAGTGGAAAGAAAAAGTACTTCTAGAAGTTGTCAATTTCTAGGAAGAAATCTAATCTCATGGTACAGCAAGAAGCAACCCACAATTGCATTTTCAACCACAGAGGCTGAATACATTGCTGCTGCTGGATGTAGCATGCAGATGCTCTGGATGAAGAGTCAACTAGAAGATTATCAAATTTTTGAAAGTAACATTTCTATCTTTTGTGATAATACTTCTGCTATATGTTTGTCCAAGAATCCCATTTTACATTCTAAGGCAAAACATATAGAAATTAAGCATCATTTCATCAGAGACTATGTTCAGAAGGGAATCATAAATTTAGCCTTTGTTGATACAGATCATCAATGGGCAAATATTTTTACAAAACCCCTTGTTGAAGATAGATTCAATTTTATTCTGAAAAATATTGGTATGGATTTTTGTCCAGAATAATATTTATCAGAAGCAAATTTTTACAGATGCAAAAATGCTTAATGATCTGAAGTATTTCTTCTGATTGCTTATTTTATTCTGATCAATATTTCTTTTGTGAAACTCTGAACTAACATTCTTTAGAAGATCTGAACGTTGGCTAACGTTTCATTTCTTAAGAGAATTCAGAACACATGCAAGCAAACACGTGTCACACCAAATCTGAAGAGGTGGCGTGTACATAACTGAAGAGACGTTTGAGGTGAAGTTTGAATAGTGAGAATCTTGGTTTTCCCCCCATATTGTCAAAAGCAATTAATGTTTTGAAATGATTATTATTTTCTTCATTTAATGCTTGTTAAAACGTGCAATTTCTGAACTGTTGATATGCCTAAGTGTTAGTATAAATACTTGACTTGTATTCACTTTCACACTTTTCACACTCTCAGAAATTACATGCGTTTTCATCTCCTCTTTTCTCTGCATAAAAACCCTATACCTAAGCGTTTGACAAAGCATTCTTCAATGGCAACTTCATCTTCAACAGCTGCTCAATTCCAATCTTCTATGGCTGCTGTAACTTCAGAAAACATGGGTGTTGCTCCCTATTCTCCTCCCAAAAGAACTCTTCTAACCCCTGTTGATAAGTTGGAAGTTCTATGTGAATCTATGGTTGAGTTTGATTCTTTGGCAGAAAATGGGTTTGAGTTTCGTTCCATCATTGGAGCTCAAGGATGGGTTAAGTATTTTGATAGGCTCTTTGGACCAGTTTACCCTCTCCTTGTGAAAGAATTCTGGATTCATGCATCAGTTTACCCCAAGTTCATCTTATCTTCTGTGCTGGGAAAAGAAATTATTATCACAGAAGATCTGATAAGAAAATTAATAGGTTATGAAGAAACAGATGATGTTTCTCACTTGCCAGTTGAGCGTGTGGACATGGATGAGGTTTATGAAGAAGTAATGACTGCTGGTCAAGCTTCTAACAAATTCAAGGATCTGAAGCCTGACTACAAGATCTGGGCCAAGATCTTCATGGGATGCATCCACCACAGGAAGTCAACCAATTCTCCAGATTATGTCAATAATGAACAGCTCTATTTCATGTATTGCCTTAGTCAGAGCACCAAGGTAGATCTTCCATACATTCTGTTTATGCATCTGTGGAACCATATCAATGCATCTAAAGAATATGTGAAAGAGAAAGGACAGAAGATCAGAACTTGGATCCCCTTTGGAAGTTTGATCTCAAATCTTCTTACTGAGAATGGTTTAGTAACTGCTCTGTACGCTGCTGGAGTTACAGAGGAATTAGAATTTATAATGGGAAAGCCTCTGAATGCTAAAAGTCTTCTGAGACTCAAAATTGTTGATGAACTCACAACAACTCCCAAGAAGCTGAATGTGTCAGAATTGAATAAGAGGGTTCCTGTAGATGACTTTCCTTTATTCTTTGCTGAAGAGCCCAAACATATAGTGGTTATGTATATTGATGAATGCAAGAAGGAAGGAAAACCTGTTCCTGCTAATGTGATTCAACTAGCTAAACAACCACTACCAGATACAGGAGAAGAAGCACAACTCCAGAGGAAAAGGACTCAGCCTGTAGAAGAATCTGCACCTGCTCAGAAGAAGGTCAAGATTGCTGAGAAGCCCAAGAAGCTCTTGAAGAGAAAAGAATCTGAAGAAGCTGCTTTTGTACCTACCAAGAGGATCAAAATAAAAGGTACTAAATCTTCTGTATCTTCTGCAAAACTTGTTATTAATGATTCTAATGTTAAGTCTGTTCCAAATTCACCTTCTACACAAACCACTTTTATTACTGCTCCCAGTTCCATATCTCCACAAAAACAAACACCTGTTCCAACACAAACAACAACACAAACAACAACACCAACAGTTTCTGTACCAAAACCATCTCAACCCAAAATTCATATCAAACAATTTGTTCCACGACCTCAACCATCAGAACAACAACCATCAGAACAACAACCATCAGATCTACAACAATCATCTAAACAACCAGAAAAACAAAAAGAATCTCAACCAGAAAAAGCCTCTGACAATCCACCATCAATTAATCCACCTTTTGAACCCATTGCACCTGTTACTTCTGAACCTACAAAAGTAACTACTGCTCCAGTTTCATCAGAACCAATAACTATTTCTTCTGATTCACCCATCTCAGAACAACCATCCAAACCATCTGACATTCCTTTAGAACCTACCAATACTTCTGAACCTCACATCCCTGAGACAGAAGTTCTTGATGTCACACCTTTAAAAACGGTGTTTCAAGTATCTTCTACCTCTTGTACACCAACCACATCCTCTAACTCCTCATAATCAGAAATCCACCCAGATTTTCTAATCTCTCCATCTGACAAATACTCTGAGATAAACCAACCTGAACCTACCATACCTTCTAAAACTTCCATTCCAGATCCTATTCCTCCACCTGCACCGTCATCTGAGATTTTAATCCCCAATTCCAATCCAACATCTTCTATATCTTGTGCCCAAGTTTCTTCTCTTTTTCATAATCTGTCTTATGGTTTCAAACTGAAAGATTTTTATGACAGAGTTGAACCTTCTGAACCCTTCAACCCTCTGAAACCAAAATCCACAATGATCCTTCCATCTATGATTCTTGATTACATTAAATCTATGACAGATGTAGAACCTTTAGCAACCATATCACACTCTGCAAAATCTGATAAAGCTGTTGTTTCAGCTCTGCAAATTGCATCTGACAACGCTGTTGCATCTGTTGAACCACCAAAATCTGCTTTCAAACCCTACTCAAATGCACCTTTTGATGTAGTTACCCCTCACAGAAGAGCAAAACCTCATTTGCTTAATGCTTTAGTCAGATCTAAAGAAAAAGCTTCTGAGATACCCTTCATTCCATATTATCCTCCTCCTCTGATTTCCATCCACAAATCTCTTTTTCCACCAACTCCCCAACCTAAAACTTGGGTAACCTTGTTACGTCCAAAGCACAGACTTAATGTTGATCATTTATTTCAAACCTTTTTGCAAGAAATACAGATGTATTTAGGTACTGTTCAGAAGAAATGCTCAGCAACAATGGATGCCAAAGAATCTGACATCATCTGGAACGGATTCATCAACAGATTCAACACTGTAGCTTCAAATCTGAAGAACGTCTGTTCTGATGATGCAAAGCTCAGATTTGCTGAGGCTGCAAGAGCTATATTCTGGACTGTCAACAAAACTGAACCTCTGCTTCATTTAGGTGCGCCTCCACCATCAACAGAATCTACTGATAATGCATTGGCTATGACTCTGGTAGACCCTTCTCCAGGATCTACATAACCAATGGAAATTGACTCTGTTCAAGCTACAGAACCTCCTCATAATTCTTCATCTGAGATAAAGAAAGAACATCCAGATTTTGAAGATAAGATTGCTGCTCTGGAAGCTGGACAGTCAGAGATCAAATCCTGGATGGCTAAGCAGGATAAGAAGTTTGAGGATATGACAGATTGGATGTCAAAGCAATATGAAAAGAATGAAACTATGAATAAGTGGATGTCCAAGCAAGAGCAATCATCCTCTGAGATTACAGATCTATTGAAGATGCTTTTGTCCAAACACTCTTAGATTTTTTTTCTAATGTTTTTGCATCTGTTGTTTGCATTTGTACCTTATTGCTATATCTTCTGATGTTTGCCTATGTACTCTTGATCTGATCTTTTGAATGAATCAAAGTTTTCTCCATTGAATTATCTTATTTACTGTTTCCTTTTATTTGTCTTTTTTAAAGTTTTTACTTTTTGCTTATGACAAAAAAGGGGGAGAAAATATAGATCTGATCTGTTTAACATAACTTCACCAGAATGAAACTTCAGACATATCTATTCTATCTAACATTTAAACTGACTATTTCAGAACATTTGATAAGTACATTCTATAAAAGAAACTCTGAGTCTCTCAGATCATTTGTCTATTTATCAAACTCTGAATCTTAAATCTGCAAGACATTCTGACCTTCAAATGTTATAAGAACAAACAAGATCTAACTCTGAAGATTACTCAAGACAAAAGGGAAGTTTATATTCCTTATTTGTATTTAACTCAGGGGGAGATTCATCATCTCAGGGGGAGTTATAATTCTATATGTTCAGTTAAACAAAATTTCTGATACTTTTTGTCATCATCAAAAAGGGGGAGATTGTTAGAACACAGATTGGTTCTTAATAATATCTCTTTGTTTTGATGATAACTGTTAGGAAATTTTATATTTAAGAATTATATACTCTAAAATTTGCTTGTGGGTTTTACTGCAGATTGAAATGAAATTAACTCTCTAGAAGCAAATCTGAATTGTATACAAGAAGTTATCTAGACTCTAAAGCGCCAGATGCACTCATTAGAAGATTCTGATTGCTGTTTACAGAAGATCCTGAGCGTAGTCTCCAGAAGGATCTGAAGCAAGAAGCTCCAGAAGATTCTGAAGCTAGTCAAAAGCATCTGAAGCAAAGAAGAATATTGTATGAAGAGTTTCTCAAAGCATAGGTTATACAGAAGTTTCTGAAAGTACTAACGCTGCCAAGTACTGAAGTTCTGTGTCAAATATGCTCTGATGATCAACACGCTGAAAGCACACATGCCGCAGAAGACTCTGATACAGCAAAGTTCTGAACATCATTTGAAGACTCTGACTCATTCAGATTCTGAAGAACTTGCTGAAAACTGAAGAAGAAATATTCAAAGATTATATCCGTTGGAGTAAATCAAACGTCTCTTTCCTCATTTGTGCTAGACACAAGAACACAGACAAAAATGATTTTTCTATGCTTTCTACTTCTAGGAAAGGTCACTTGATGTAAAGACAAAAAGGCTCAGACCTTTTTGGGACTCTCTTTTCAACGCTCAGCATCCTTGGATCAGCTGCCTATAAAAGGAAGACTCCACCAAATTCTTCAGTGACACAATTTGCTGAAAAGAAATCATATTATTCTAAGCTCTCATTCTTTCATATTCTTCTTAAAATTACTTGTACTTAAATTTAAGAGAAAAATCATTGTTGTGATAAAAGCTTTTTAGAAGCATTAATACTCTTGTATTTGATTTACATTGATTGTAAAGGATTTCCTTAAGAGGATTCAGTTGGAATCAGTAGCTCTTGAGAAGACTAAGAACAGTTGTTCTTAGGTGTTACTATTGTAATCTGTTTGATTAAATAGTGGATTAAGTCCTTGTTGAGAAAGGCAAATCACTCTAGGAAGGGTGGACTGGAGTAGTTGATTTCAACGAACCAGGATAAAAATAATTGTGTTATTATTTTTAAAGTCTTAATCTTTCATACTTATTCAACCCCCCTTCTAAGTATTATCTCACCTTCAGGTTTTGCTAGTGACGACTAGACTTCAGAGGGAAAAGGTTGGTAACAACCGAACCAAAAGGTAATAACGAGTGAAGTTAAGACAACGTCAGTTACGACTGGACTTCAAAGGAAAGTATGGTGATGACCAAAAGAAAACCAATAACGATTGGATTTCGAATACTACCAGTTACGACTGGACTCCAATGGAGAAAGTGGTGACGACCGAATCAAAAGATACCAACGAGGGGATTTTAAGGCAACGCCAGTTATGACTAGTCTTAACAAGAAACATGGTGACGACCAAAGAACTACCAATAACGATTGGCTTCTAAAACAATGTCGGTTACGACTGGACTTTTAGGCAGAAGTTCACTAGTAGTGATCGGTCATTCACAGGGAATCGACAGATAACACACCAAACTCGAGAGATAAAATGAATCACACAGAACCCAGGCTGAAAGGTGTATGTAGTTCTTTGAAAATAAATCCAATCTTAACAGGGGAACCGAGCTTTCTAAACAAGCTATTCAGAGATGACAAAGTAGATTCAAGTGCTCAGACATCTTCTATTGGGACGAGCCTCCACATCATCATAAGAAGTTCCTTGAGAAAACAATCCTTCAAGGTTTGATACCCACACATGATCAAAGGAAGATCAACAATTCAATTTGCTTACACTTCATTGGGGAATGTAATTGGATTGCATATCAAAGCTTCCGCTACCCTGAGGTTTCGGGGAAGTATGATTTTCCTCGACCTTTTCCATGAGTTGAAGTTTTTACGTTTGTTAATCTTTTCAAGTTTTATTCAAATAATTTAACTCTAATGCTTTCAAAACTATCGTTGATCAACGAACAACATTTTGCATAACAAAGAACATAAAGGAAATGATAAATTTGCAAAGGAAATAATGGTTCAAAACTGATTTTATTCAAGGATGAAATCTTGCAAATGACAAAATTCCATAAATTTTACAAGTGAAAAATGGAAAAGTGGACAAGGTTACATTGAATCCCATGACCAAACTATCCCTAAAGACTAAAATTCCCCGAAATCCTTGCTTCTGACGAGAGCGGTTGGAGTGAATTCTTGTAGGACTTTCTGCATTAGTGACAACTAATCTGATGCAGTGAAACGCCTTTGTCCCTAACTTTTGTCGGTACCGCCCTTTCGGGTTTTCAATCCACCGGGACGCTCATTTTTGCCTAAGTCGCTCTTTCGGGTTTTTAACTTAGCGAGCTCTTATTTTTTTTGTTTTTCTCCTTTTTCTCTTTTCTTTTATTTTTCTTCAACCCTAACTTTTGCATAAGCCGCTCTTTTGAGTTTTCGACTTATCGGGTCCTTTTTAGGCGTAATATTTTCGTACTGCATCAGAATTTACTGGATGAGTAAGCTGCTCCCCATCCATGGTAGTGAGAATCAATGAGCCTCCTGAGAAGACTGTTTTCACAACAAACGGGTCGTCATAGTTAGGCATCCATTTTCCCCGTGCGTCTTTATGAACTGGTAAAATCTTTTTGAGTACAAGTTCCCCTTCTCGGAATTCTCAAACACGAACTTTCTTGTCAAAAGCTCTCTTGATCCTCTTCTGATATAACTGACCATGACACATTGCAGACATGCGCTTTTCGTCGATAAGATTCAACTGATTAAACTTTTCTCTAACCCATTTTGCTTCTTCAAGCTTGGTTTCCATTATGACTCTCAAAGAAGGTATCTCGACCTCAATGGGAAGTACCGCATCCATGCCATATACCAAAGAAAAAGGGGTTACCCCTGTTGAAGTGCGGACGGACATTCTGCACCCATGCAAGGCGAATGGTAGCATCTCATGCCAATCCTTGTAAGTTTTCACCATCTTTTGCAAGATCTTTTTGATGTTTTTATTTGCAGCTTCTACAACTCCATTCATCTTGGGACGATAAGGAGAAGAATTGTGATGTTCAATTTTGAAGTCATCGCACAACTCTTTCATGATTTTGTTGTTCAAGTTGGTACCATTGTCCGTTATGATCCTGCTTGGGATTCCGTAACGACAGATAATCTCCTTTTTGATAAAACGGGCCACCACTTGCCGAGTAACATTAGCGTAGGATGCGGCTTCAACCCACTTTGTGAAATAATCAATTGCAACCAGAATAAATCGATGTCCGTTAGAAGCTTTTGGTTCAATTTCCCCAATCATATCAATGCCCAACATAGAGAAAGGCCATGGTGATGACAACACATTTAGCAATGTCGGTGGTATGTGCATCTTGTCCGCATAAATCTGACACTTGTGACATTTCCTGGCATATTGGATACAGTCAGTTTCCAAGGTCAACCAGTAATAACCAGCCCTCAAAATCTTTTTAGACATAGCATATCCATTGGCATGAGTACCAAACATTCTTTCGTGAACATCTTGTATTAACAACTCTGCTTCTCGTCTGTCGACACATCTAAGCAGGACCATATCATGATTCTTTTTGTAGAGTACATCATTGCTGAGAAAGAATCTGGATGCTAATCATCTCAGAGTTTTCTTGTCAAGTGATGTAGCATCTGCTGGATACTCTTGTTTTAAGAGGTAATTCTTTATGTCATAGAACTATGGTTTATCATCAGTCTCTTCTTCAACCATCTGACAGTAGGCGGGCTCAGTCTTGCGTTCAATTCAAATGAGAGTGGCATTATTGACATCCTTGATTCTCCACATTGAGGCTAACATGGCTAGGGCATCGACAATGTGATTTTCAGATCTCGCGACATGCTTGAAAGTGATTTCATCAAAATACTCCATTATTTTGACGATGTAGGCTCTATAAGGGATCAAATTCTCATGTCTAGTTTCCCATTCTCCAGTAACCTGATAGATAACCAAAGCTGAATCCCTACTGACTTCAAGAAGTTTGATTTTGAGGTCGATAGCTGCCTCGAGGCCGAGAATGCATGCTTCATATTCGGCGATATTGTTTGTGCAGTCAAAATCCAACCTGGCTGTGAATGGAGTGTAACCACCTTCCGGATTTATTAAAACGGCGCCTACGCCATGCCCACTATAGTTGGAGGAACCGTCTAACATCATTTTCCACCAAAAACCTTCCTGCGGACCCTCATCAAGACTTGGCTCTTCACAATCTTTTACTAACATAATGTCTTCATCTGGGAAATCAAATTTGAGAGGCTCATAATCTTCCACTGGTTGATCTGCAAGATATTCTGACAAAACACTACCCTTGATAGACTTCTGAGCTACGTACTGGATATCGTATTCTGATAATAACATATGCCAACGGGCGAGTCTTCCAGTCTGAGAAAGCTTCTCAAAAATATACTTTATTGGATCCATTTTTGAAATCAACAAAGTGGTATGACAAATCATGTACTGCCTCAAACGTCTGGCAGCCCATGCCAAAGCACAACAAGTTTTCTCCAGAAGTGAATATCGACTTTCGCAATCAGTAAACTTCTTACTCAAATAATAGATAGCATGTTCTTTTTGTCCAGACTCGTCCTGCTGACCTAACACACAACCCATTGAACTCTCAAGCACTGTCAAATACATGAAGAGGGGTCTTCCCGGCACCGGAGGTATCAAGATTGGAGGTTCTTGTAGGTAACCCTTGATCTTATCAAATGCTTGCTGACAGTCTGAATTCCAAACAACCGTCTGGTCCTTGCGTAATAATTTGAAGATGGGCTCGCAAGTGGGAGTCATATTGGAAATAAATCTGGATATGTAGTTCAGTCTTCCAAGAAAACCTCTGACTTGTTTTTCTGTTTGTGAAGCTGGCATGTCTTGAATGGCTCGGACTTTATCTGGATCTACCTCAATCCCTCGGTGACTGACAATGAAACCGAGTAATTTCCCAGATCTTACCCCAAAGGTACACTTGGCTGGATTCAGTCTCAATTGATATTTTCTGAGTCTCTTAAACAATTTCAAAAGATGTTCCAAATGGTCCTATTTGCTTTGAGATTTGGATATCATGTCATCAACATATACCTCTATCTCCTTATGCATCATATCGTGAAATAAAGTTACCATGGCCCTTTGATAAGTAGCACCTGCGTTCTTCAGACCGAAAGGCATGACTTTGTAACAGTAAGTCCCCCATGGAGTAATGAAAGTAGTTTTTTCCATGTCATCGGGATCCATATTAATCTGATTGTAACCGGAGAACCCATCCATAAATGAGAAAACTGCAAAACGAGTCGTATTATCCACCAACGTGTCGATATGCGGCAAAGGGAAATCATCCTTCGGATTGGCCTTGTTTAGGTCCCTGTAATCCACACACATTTTGACTTTCCCATCTTTTTTCGGTACAGGTACAATATTGGCCACCCATTCGGGGTATTTGGACACTGCTAGGAAACCCGCATCAATCTGTTTTTTCACCTCATCTCGAATCTTGAGAGCCATATCAGGTCTTGTTCTTCAGAGCTTTTTTTTAACTGGTGGGCATTCTGGTCGAAGCAGTAATTTGTGAACCACTATGTCAGTGTCTAAACTCGACATATCTTGGTATGACCAAGCAAATACATCCACATATTCTTTCAAAAGTTCTTCTAGTTGCTGCTTGACTTCTGCCCCTAGAGTTCCCCAATCTTGACTTCTTTCTTGTCTTCTTCGGTGCCAAGATTAATGACTTCTACCTGTTCTTTGTAGGGTTGAAGCTCTGCATACTCATGGTGTGCCAATTTTACCAGTTCATCAGGGATTTCGAAATCTTCATCCTCATCTTCAGCTTGGTATATTGGTGAACCAAAGTCAGGAGGGAATGCAAAGTCATGGGATTCAATGGGTTTTAGGACATCACTGCACGTTGGAATGGCTTAATTTATTAAAACACACAAAGACAAATGCAACACACAAAATAAAAATTTGTTTTGGTTTTTTAAGATTGCCATTTTTCGTTCAAAATGAAAGCAAAAGCAGTAAAGGAAATAACACAAGGAAATTAACAAAATAGTTCATTTTCATTGATTTTCTTGAAAGCTCGGGGCCCTTACAAAACATTCCTATAGCCTTGGGCATGGCTATGGAGATTCAAAACAACAACAAGAAAAGAAAGACAAACAAATTACTTTGACTCAGGAAAAACCAAAGGAATCTCAATAGCTTCCCAGTTGCTCAAGGCAATGTTGCAATGATACACTAACTGCTCTAGGTCTTCATCTTTTAAATCTTCTTCCACAACACTGACTTGGAAATCTCCACTGATGAATACTTCTTGTATACTCTTTGGACGTCCTTTGTCATATGTCGGTGCTTCATCATGAGTTGATTTGTAACCCAACCCTTAGCAATCCATCTTTGGTTTTACTTCGATAATCTCTCTCCAACCTGCAGGAATGCCTTCTTCCAGTGTAGACTTGATACTCCAAGCGGATGCAAAAGACGGACCACTCTTAGCCACTATTTCTTCCAACATCACTACGTTAGCTATCTCGAGTTCCTGAAAGGAAGTTTCTAACGCGCCCTCATCTGCTTCGATATACTTGAACAATGACAGATTGCTCACCATTAGGTCTTCTTCACCTTGTACAATCACTAATTTATCATTTACAACAAATTTCATTCTCTGATGTAAGGTGGAAGTTACTGCCCCAGCGGCGTGAATCCATGATCTTCCCAACAAACAACTATAAGTTGGGTTAATGTCCATGACTTGGAATGTAATATCGAACACATGAGGTCTGATCATGACTGGCAATTCTATCTCTCCAACAACCGTTCTTCTTGAACCGTCAAAAGCTTTTACAATCAAAGATGTCGGTCTCATTTCCGCCCCTATATATGCTAACCTTGCGAGCGTCCTTGCGGGCAATACATTCAGTGAGGACCCCGTATCGACCAAGACTCGTGCCATTGTGTCTTCTTGGCACCTGACAGATATGTGCAATGCATGGTTGTGATTGCGTCCTTCGTTTGGCAACTCTGCATCACTAAAACTCAGGGTATTACAGGCTGTAATGTTGGCTATTACTGAATCAAATTGTCCGAGAGTTATGTCTTTTGTCACATGTGCCTGCTTCAATACCTTTTGCAGAGCCTCTCTGTGAGCTTGGGAATTCATCAAGAGAGACAAGATCGATATCTTTGATGGGGTTTGGTGAAGCTGATCGATAACCCTGTAATCACTTTTCCGAATAATCCTCAAGAATTCTTCGTCGTCTCCCTCAGTACTTGGTACCTCCTTTTCTTTTGTCGCAGCAGGGGTAACCTCTGTTGGAGCGAATACTATCATCTTTGGTTGATAGATTCGACCACTACGGGTCATTTTGCTTGTACCTGCAATGTTTGTTACGTCCACTTGGTCGTCTTTTACTGTCTCTTTCTGATTAACCTTCCCAGATCCTTGATCTATCACAGTCATGTCATACTTCCAGGGAACGACCTTTGTGCTTTCAAAAGGAAACAGCCTTGGTTTCTGAATAATAACCGGTTGAGGTGGATTGATAGCTGACTTGTTGAAAACAGGCTTCATACCTTTGTTGGTCATTTTGAACACCGGAACTTTCTCACTTTTCTTTGGTAAATTAAAACAGGCTCAATTACTGAAACTTCTTCTTTCCTCACCTTACTGCACACTTGCAACATTCCCTCATCAATCAATCTTTGGATATCTCCTCGTACCACGTCACACCCTCTAGAATCACTAGAACATTCTTTACAATCGTTATGGGTATCTTCTATCAATCCTGCTTTCAATAGTTTCTCGTGAAGTAACCTCAACAGGGTTCTAATCTCTGACACGCTTTGGACTACCCTTTCGTCTGAAACTTCTTCTACATCATTAACCCCTCCATGGTTCGGTAATGGATTACTTTTAACATTTGGGGGTACATCATCAAAAGACAACATCTTCTTTTCCATCAACTCCCTGACAAGATGTTTTAAAGTAAGACAACCTTCTAAATCATGACCGGCAGCACCTTCGTGAAAGGCACAATGAGCATTTGGATTATAGTGAGGAGATTTGGTGTCTGGATTTAATGGTCGTGTTGTTACCAATCCCTATTGCACTAAGGAGGGGTACAACTCTGTGTAAGTCATCGGTATCTGAGGAAGTGGAGGTTTTGTTGTCGGTCTCCGATTCTGGTAGTTTTGTCTAGGTGCCTGAGCTCTGGGCTGATGATGTTGCTGGTAGGGTGGAGCGTTGGGCGCTGTTGCACCCCAAAATTTGACCAACAATTATTTATTCATTGAGTGTTTGAAAGTTGATACCTTCATCAGAAAGTTCAAGAGATCCTCAGAGGAGTGGGTTGAAACCAGGGTTGTGTGCTTCATAGCTTGAGAGTTGTGGGTGCTCCTCAGATGATTCTGAGACTTTGAGAATGAACTTGATGTTTTGAGAAAGCCTATGGGATGTCTTGAAAGCCATCATGAAGTCCAGAGAAGTCATTGTGCAAGAGTTCAGAAGATTCAACCATGAATGGTAGAATTAGGGTTTTGACTGGGTCAACCCTAGGATAACTGAAAATTTGGAGAAGGTTGAGACCTAATCCAAGGGCCATGAGATCATGGAATGATGCATAGAGATGTTATAAAGATGATTCCTATACCAACTCATCATTATTGAGGAGTTTGAGAAGTTTCAAGTCAGGGTTTCCAAGGATTGTCAGTGAGAAAACCCTAATTTGATCCCTACCTTCCAAGCAGTTTTAGCTCTAGATGTGATTGATATCTCATCTTCCCCACAACATGAATGTTGTAGAGCTTGTTCTTAGATTTAATTTGAGTGGTGTAAGTCCTTGATAGGAGTTGCAGAGCTCAAGTTATGGTTTTGACAAATTACAGGTCAGCTGAGGTGTGTGAATCTGGGTCCTTGAAAGTCACCCAGCTTGCAGACAACTTTTGCCCTAGTAGGATGATTCCTATGATCTCTTGGTAAACATGAATGTTGAAGGGAATCTTCTTAGATTTAATTTGAGTGGTAGAAGTCCTTGATAGGATTTGTAGAACTCAACTTATGGTTTGAACAAGACAGGGGTATTTTGGTCATTTGTCTGTTATAGGTCATTTTTAAGCAAAGGCCATATCTCCTATTTCCAAGCCTCAAATGGAAAAACTCAAAACATGAAAGTTGTTCAAAATGGGATTTTAAGTCTAGAAAGAAGGTCATGAATTGTTGGAAAAGCTCATAGCATGGAATGACAAAGTTTGGTAAATTTGAACTAAAAATGGCTTATAAGTTTAAAAAGTTGAATTTGAAAATTGGTTTGGAAGATCTAGGAATCCAAAATAGGTCATCCAATATATCATTTTGATTGGAAACATCATTTTGAGAACATTGGTTTAAGCACAATTTTCATTTGAGGCTTTAAAATGGGACATGCTTTGGAAAGTTGTTACTTGAATCTTAAGGCAACTTGAGGAATCTTTACACAAGGCAAATATGAGCTGATTTCTTTGCACATACCTTCTCAATATCTCATGTGAGGGTATTTTGGCACAAAATTACAAGGCATAAGGCATGATACATGGGATTTTCAACTTATCATCACATGAGAAAATCAAGACTTTTCTAGCTCATTCTAGATGAATCTAGAAGTTTCCATGGATCATTATAAAAAGAGTGAACCATGATGAGTAAGAGGTTGGTCAAGGTTGAAGAATTCAGTGGAGATAGTGAGAGAGACATTGCCATTGAAGAGCTTCCTTCAAGATCAAGCAACACACGATTTCTTCCACTACAAGCTTTCTCCTCCAAAACCAGTGCAAACAGAATCATTTCCACCATTGGAGGATCATCCTGAAGCAACTACAAGGCTTACAACCTTCTCTACATACCTCCACCATCACTTCTTGACAGGTTGGGATTCTTCTCCCTTTCTCCTTATTTATGTGGTTTCTGTTAGTTCTTTAGGTATAGAACTGTTAAGGTAGGATAGGTGATCAAATCCTGAGAATTAGGGGGCATTTCATGGAGTTTCATAACAGGTGCAAGAATCTTTCATGATCAAGAATAGGCTGGATGTTAGGTTTTAATGCACGATTGATAGTTCATTGTGATGAGCATAACATAAAGAACATGAATGCATCATTGGATTTGAGTTTTAGCACGATTAATTTCAGAGAAATATGGTGGTACCAGGATCTTCTAGCTTTCTGTTAGGATGATCCAGGAAGAATTAATGGAAATCACGCGTGCAGTTTTGTTCCTTGTAATCAGTAGATCATTTTCCCTTTTGGAATTTTTGAAAATCATCAAGTGTGGAGAGAGAACGAGCAAGAAGAAAAACCATGCATGGAGGCTGCGTCTGAAAACCCTAGAAATCTATTTGGGGACGATGGCCAGATGCCGTTGGATTGGTCCCAGAAATTTGACTTAATCACCTCATCTAACGGCCAGCATTTAAACTTAAAACGGAGGGAACCCTAGCGCTGAAACGCTGCCGTTTGGATAAGTGGAAGACCATGGGCTCAGCAGACCTTTGCTTTTAACACCCCTGATTCTGGCCCACCAAGAATTGAACTAGCGTGCCCTTCTATTCGCACCCCCTCCCCTTTAATTGATTTCTTCTACTTTTTAATTCCATTAATATTTTCTTGCATTTATAAAATTCATAAAAAATAGAAAATTGAATATTTTTTAATTCTTGTTTTTTCTATAGGTTAATGAATTTGTCTAGAAAAATATAAATAAATAAAATTTCCATTTTATATTCTTTTCATATTTTTAGTATATTTTTCATTTTAATAGCTTTTTAAATATGTTTAGTTTGATGTCCAATTTTGTGCAATTTCTTTTAGGACCTTCCTTTAGTCTTTCTAATTCATTCTTTTTTGTGTAATTAGATATTAAATCACAGTTCCCCATAGGATTTAATTCTTGATTTTTAGGTTAAAATTTGATTAGTTTAATTAGGGTAGCATTAGGGTATCCTAATTAGGGTTTAGGTTATGCATAGGTAAAAAAATTCATTGTCTTTAGAGAGTTTTGTTTTGATTTTTGGGGAGGGGCATATGTGGATGATATGGGTAGGTGTTGTAGACCCTTGTGATTGATTGATAGATTTTTTCCCCTTGTGTTGGTATTTTTAGGTATTTTCTGAAGTTAGCTGATGATTTTGTCTGTCCTGTGGTTATCTGTTCATCTCTGGGGTTTATTTTGGGGAATTTGTTGTGGGGCTTGTGTTGTCTTGAAGATCTTGTTGGAGAGCATGATGAAGAGAAGATTGAAGATCAAGACTCAGAGACCCAGAGCTTGGATTTTTCCCTGTCTGTGAGGTTTGAGATCCTGAAGTTTGAAGGAAGTTCATGGTACTTTCCTGAGGAAGGCACTATGAATGAATTTCATTCTTTCTTCTCACCTCTTTCATAAGTATCCAATGATGTTGGAGCCAACTTGTGAGTTTAATTTCTCCTGAGGAGGGATGTAAACTGATCACATGTTGTTGAGCCACATGGGATACAATTCCTAAGTGGAAGCCTCCTAGTACTTTCCTGAGGAAGGTCCTATGGGTCCATTCACTTAGTTCCCTCAATTTATCTAGGATTTCTTAAGTATCCAATGATGTTGGAGCCAACTTGTGAGTTTAATTTCTCCTGAGGAGGAATGTAAACTGATCACATGTTGTTGAGCCACATGGGATACAACTCCTAAGTGGAAGCCTCCTAGTACTTTCCTGAGGAAGGTCCTATGAGTCTGTTCATTTAGTTCCACTAGTTCAGATAGGATTTCCTAAATATCCAATGATGTTGGAGCCTGCTTGTGAGTTTAGTTTCTCCTGAGGAGGAATGTAAACTGATCACAGTGGTCGAGCCACATAGGATATGACTCCTGAGTATACACCTCCTAGTGCTTTCCTGAGGAAGACACTATGAGTCTGCTTACTTAGCTCCCTTTCTTTGGTAAGCTTGTCCTGAAGCCTGAAGACTGGGATTGTCCTCTCTTGTTTAGGGTTTTGCTTTAGGGCTTTGATTAGATTTGATCAGGATTCTGTGTTAGGGTTAGGATTAGAGAGTAGATGATTCTTTCTCAAGCATGTGTTTTGTTTGCCTGATGGCACTTCATTTCCTTTATCTGGTTATTGCTTGATAGCATGTTGTTTATCTTCAGTATGATTACTGTTATTTCATGACTGGCTTGAGGTCGAGACGAGCTTGTGGAGGCTGAAGCCCCACACACATTTCCTCCCTCACTTGCATTGCATGCATTTTACTGTTAAAGCTGATGCTTTTGTCTGTTTGGTGTATCATTGACATGATCCCTTAGGACTCTCATTTCCTTTGATAAGGATTTGATGATAGACTTTTAGGTTGAAACCTATGCATGACAACTTCTAGGAGTTCCCTGTTCAAACCTCAACCATAGGATGAATCCATGGCATGACAACAGTAGGACTTGATAGTCTCCCTCCTAGTTGGGCCTGCTCTCTTCTCATCTCACAGCAGTTTAAGATACAGTAATCATGAATGATTTCTTTCGTACGTTACAAGCCTTAAGCTATCTGAGATTAGATGTTTAGTATGGTACCCCGTGGGTGACATGCGACGCATTCACTCTCAGGTCATAGTCTCTAGTGCGGTTGAAATCGCAAACATAATAAAAAACACTTCTTTCAGGAAATAAGCCGTAGTTTCCCGAACTACGTTTGCTCTGATCTTCCATACAATGTGGAAGTACGTAGGCATAGGATGCGATATCCTAGCGAGCAACCTTCAACCTTTCCCCGTAATCCTTCGTAGGCCGAACTACGTTGACTCTGATTTCTCATTCTCTGATGAGGATACGTAGGCATAAAGTGCGACGCTTTGCCGAGTCATTTTTCTTTTCTTTTTCAGCCAGCCTTGATAGGTAGATAGATTATAACCAACCCGTCCAAGTAAACAAACAAGCGAGGATCCCGTCGAGTACGACGGACGTGAGGGGTGCTAATACCTTCCCCTTGCGTAACCGACTCCCGAACCCAGACAATGGTTGCGATGACCTTGTCTTACCCTTATTCGTCAGGTTTTTCCGATCGTTTCCTTTCCCGCTCTGAGGGATAAATAACGAAAGGTGGCGACTCTTCTGTCATGCCGGCACCTTATTTTCGCGCAAGCGACAGCTGGCGACTCTGCTGGGGACGTATAGCATCTAGGGACTTTTCCCATCCCTTATGCTGGGACCGTTTCCCATCCCCTACGCGAGTCAATCCTATCGTTTGTGTGTTTGCTTGCTGGGTTGCGTTTATTTATCGCACTTTTTACTTCCCGCATTTTTACTTCCCGCATTTTATTTCCCGCATTTTATTTCCAGTTTGATATGATTATCTGTGCTGCTGTGGGAGAGGGATGTTATTATGAGTGAGAAGCCGGACCTGGGCTTGAGTGTACACCTAGACATAGTTGCGAAGAAGTAGTAGACGAACCTGTCTGCTGAGCAGGCACAGTTCCCTACGAAAATCTGCGCTCAGACGAGATTCTTGCAGAGGTGCTCCTTTCCGGTCCTGAGGATCTGAGGGGAGTCCAGACGTGAGGATTGTCGACTCTGGGGACCGATCATTTGGAAGTCAGCTAAGTGAGGCCTCTTCATGACTTGATGATGTCACTCCTTCTGGGAATCGTATCGTCACTCATGAAAGTCTGTGACGCTGATGACCGCATAGAATGCCGTACCCTTTGTCCGTGGATTAGGTCCATACCTGTGAGTGGGATTGGGACATTGCAGGAAACTTATACCTTCAGACCACCTGGTTTTCTTGACAGTGAATCAGTTATGTTGAAGGTCTCAGTTGCAGAAATGTTCTTGATAGAGCAAGGGTCTGATCAGAGGATCTCATCATCGGGTGTTTGTCTGTTCTTGATAGAGCAGGTTTCGATCAGGATATTATCATCAATGGTTTGTTCTGGATAGGGCAGATTTTGAGTGGGGTCTGAAGATCTCATCGGCAGTTGTTGTTTGTTCTTGATAGGGCAGATTTTGAGTGGGGTCTGAAGATCTCATCAACAGCTGTGCATTTGTTCTTGAGAGGGAAAATTTTTGATTTGGGGTCTGAAGACTTCATCAGCGGACGTTTCTGATCATACATCCCGGGTCCTTATTATCGGGCACTTACTCTTGACAAAGCAGAATTTTGATCTCGATCCTATCAGATGGTTATTCTCAGCAGATCAGATCAGTGGTTTTACACCGGGGTTTCCTTCTCATCAGTGACTGTTGATACCGAATCTCCACAGCAGCCACCTGGATATATTGCTGCATGCCTGCATTTTGCATTAGTTTGCATGATCATTCGCATTCCATTGGCGTGTGTCTGTGACAGGTACCATTTCCCCGATCCAGGATCTCTCGCCTCTTATTGTATTACTGCAGCCTCTCTCAGAAAGACTGTTGCGTACGAGTTCTCGATCCCTGATGTGTCGAAGTTGGCTATCACTAATGCTATAGGCTTCCTGTGTATATGTGAGGTTGTTGTTTCCATGATTGGGCCCAGGTTCCCCTTCTTATTATTGTCAGCACTGGTACTACGGCGCCAGGATCGGGGGAAACCTCTCAAGCACACAGACACACGCATACATCTGCATAAAGCATTTTGCATGACATACATTCTGTTGCTTTTCCTAACCTTTAATGTTGACAGGTTTTTCAGGTACACAGGTTCCGAGCTGCTTTCGATCTCCAGGATTGATCAAAGACTCATCCACCGCTACTCAACTCGCGCTAATCAGACAAGGATAATGGACCAGGTGCAGTCAGATGTTCAAGAGCTCCGTGAACGGATGGATCATTTTATGGAACTGATGCAGGTGGTCGCGAATGGGCAAGACCAGCTTCGTACTCTGGTTCAACCTCTGATCTCCAGGGTTGACAGTAATGGCATACTGCACGGCGGGGCTGTGCCTACTCCTCCTCCAGTGGATGCTCCACAGAATGTTGTTCCTGTTGCCGGGGGCAACGACAGTGCTAACGGAAATCTGATGACTAATCTCGGACTCAATGCGGCAGGCGTCGGCAATGGTAGTCTGGGAGCCAATGTTAACATGGGGCCGGTCAACGGCAATGCTGGTGCAGGAAATCTGTTGGTGCCTCAACCGTGGCTGGAGGACCATCAGGATGACATATTCTCTCAGAGAGGTGTAGAGGCAGAGTTGAATGCTGAGGCTCGACTCAGGTTCAAGGCGCTGGAAGACAAGATGAGAGACATTGAAAATCAGAACACATTGGGCGTTGATATGTCCAAGCTCGGGTTGATTGCTGACTTTAAGGTACCTCATAAGTTCAAGGTGCCTACCTTTGAGAAGTATAAGGGTACTACTTGCCCCCGTGTTCACCTTCGATCTTATTATAG
The DNA here is from genome assembly GCA_963859935.3 of Lathyrus sativus. Taxonomy (NCBI): domain Eukaryota; kingdom Viridiplantae; phylum Streptophyta; class Magnoliopsida; order Fabales; family Fabaceae; genus Lathyrus; species Lathyrus sativus. The sequence continues at coordinate 611,836,159 of OZ012739.1, forward strand.
AAAGATGTCCGCCTATTCTGACGATGAGAAGTTGCTGATGCACTTCTTTCAGGATAGTCTTTCTGGTCCATCACTCGAATGGTATATGGGTTTGGAACCCGCTACCGTGCGCACCTGGAAAGATCTTGCAGAAGCATTCATCCTCCACTATCAATACAATAGCGACTTGGCTCCCAACCGAGTTCAGCTTCAGAATCTCTCACAGCGGAACAATGAAAGCTTCAAAGAGTACGCCCAGCGGTGGCGTGAATTGGCTGCTCGGGTTCAACCGCCGATGGTTGAGCGTGAGCTAGTGCAAATGTTCGTGGCTACCCTTCCTGGAATCTATTATGAAAAGCTGGTCAGTGGCATGTCTGGAACATTCTCGGCTCTCATCACTCTGGGCGAGCATGTTGAGAACGGTATAAAGATTGGAAAAATTCAGGGCGAATCATCCTCAGTTGGAGGAGCTAGTAAAAAACCTTACGCTGGCAAGCATCGAGAGGGAGATGCAAGCGCTGTCACTAATGCTCGGAGAAAGGGCAAGGGCCCTCAGCCTCAGATTGCTAGCATAAATATCCCAGCTGCTCCGCAGCAGCAGCAGAATAATCAGGGGTACAGGAAATATCAGAATCGGGCTCCTATGGCAAACCGTCATTTTGATACTCCTCCTATGTCGTATGCACAGCTTCTGCAAACTTTGCTTCAGCTCCAATTAGTTCAAAAGAGGACGTTGGCTCCCTTAACAGGGGCACCACCACCGGGGTATGACGCCAATGCTACTTGTGAATTCCATACTGGGGCACCAGGCCATACGATTGAGAATTGTAAAGCTTTTAAGCACAAAGTCCAGGACTTGGTGGACGCCAAGGTTATCAACTTTTCTGACAACGTGCCCAACGTCACCAAAAACCCGATGCCCCATCATAAGGGGGGCGGAGTGAATGCTGTTATCACTGAGGAGAGTGCGGACTTGCTGACTGATGTCAAAGATTTGAAGACGCCGTTGAGTTTTGTCAAGGCTAAGTTGCTGAAGAAGGGCTTCTTTCCTGGATGCGGAGAGTTATGTATGGCTTGTGCAACACTTCCTGATGGGTGTGAGCAGCTGGTCGAAGGTATCCAAAGTCTGATGTCCGAGGGTATTTTACAGTTCAGCCGGAGCATTGAGAGTGCATCAGGGGAGGTCGTGCTAAAGCAGGCAGATGAAGTTGCTACCATTACTATTCCTCGTCACCCTATCACTATTTCAGCACCCCGACCGCCTACTATCACTATCACCAGGGCCGGACCGATCCCATTCGAAAGCACTAATGCCGTTCCATGGCATTATGGCGCCGAAGTTTATTGTAACGGTCAGAAGATAGAGCTAGAGCCATTTGGATCAACTGTGCAGAATCTTACCGAAGTCAGCGGTATCACTAGAAGCGGTAGAGTGTTTGCGCCAACAGAGGTTGCAGCAGAGAAAGTGGTCCGAGCTGACGCTGCGGAAAAAGGTAAAGGTAAAGCTGTCGAAGAGGTCCCCTCTGGGGCAGAAAAAGATTTGCTAGTTAAAGATGCTGAAGAGTTCATGCGACTAATCAAGAAGAGTGACTACAAAATTGTAGATCATCTTCATCAGACTCCGTCAAAGATCTCTATTCTTAACCTGTTGCTGTGTTCTGAAGCGCACCGCAACGCGTTACTGAAGGTATTGAACGCTGCATACGTGCCGCAGGAGATATCAGTAAATCAACTCGAGGAGGTGGTGGCCCATGTCAATGCTGGTAATGGGCTGGGATTTACAGATCTAGAGCTGACTCCTAAAGGAAGAGATCACAATAGCGCCTTGCACGTCTCGATAGAGTGCAGAGGCACTATCATGTCGCATGTCCTGGTGGATACAGGTTCCTCGCTTAATGTGCTTCCGAAAAAAGCACTGATGAAGTTGGATACCCGTGGATTGCTTTGCACGCCCAGTGATCTGGTCGTGAAAGCCTTTGATGGAACCAAGCGCCACGTCTTTGGAGAGTTGACCCTGCCGATTCAAGTTGGTCCGAAGACGTTTAATACGGTTTTCTATATCATGGATATCATGCCCGCCTATAGTTGCCTCTTAGGTCGGCCATGGATCCATTCTGCTGGTGTCGTGACGTCCACGCTGCATCAGAAGCTCAAATATGCTGTTGAGGGCAGCATAGTAACCGTCTGTGGTGAGGAGGACATCATGGTGAGCCACCTGTCGTCCTTTAAATATGTTGAAATGGATGGCGAGATCCCTGAAACTCTCTGCCAAGCATTTAAAACCGTCAGGGTGAAAGAGGTAGCTCCTATCGTCGCAGAGAAGCAAGAGATGAATCTCTCCTCGTTTAAGGAAGCTCGGGCCGTCGTCGAAGCCGGTTCCACCCCAGGCTGGGGGCATGTCTTGGATATACCAATCAAGCAGGATAAGTTTGGATTTGGGTATTCTCCTGGAGCTGAAGCTTCATCTTCTTCTGGCAGCTCGTCTCGTGGGAAAGGGCCGATCCTATTCACCAAGGGGGAGTAATTTTCGAGAGCATCAACGCTGCGTCGGAGGACAGCGGGGACAGTGATTGCGATCTTGACGCCTGGATTCAACCGAGCAAGTCGGGCGAGCGCCTCCACAATTGGACCATCAAGGAGATTATCAAGCTGACAAGTGAAGAGTAATGATTTGCTTTTTACAATCTTTGTACAACCCTATGTCCTGCCCGGGGCATAGTGGTTTTACTGTCAGGGCCTTGTTGGATTATGTGTATGCATTTTGTTAATAAATAAAAGGCGTTTTCTTCGTACTCAAAAATTGTGTTCTCTGTTATTCCTGTTTTATGTTTATTTCGAAAAACAGTAAAATGGCAACGAGGTTTGTGCTAACCTGCATATTCTTGCTTTAAATTTAACCTTTGTTATTGCAGGATCCACGTAACAGATGACATCGACTCTGGACCCTCTACGACTTACTGCGACTTTGATTGCCCGATCTATCAAGCCGAGGATGAGATTGATGAAGACGAGGACCTTCCGGAAGAATTGGCCCGCTTGCTGAGACAAGAGGAGAAGGTTATTCTGCCTCACGAGGAGGATATTGAGATTGTAAATCTGGGTTCTGAGGAGCTCGTCAGAAATGTCAGAGTAGGGGTTGCGCTGCAGAATGATGTCAAGCATAGACTGGTCGAGATGCTTCGAGAGTACAGTGACGTCTTTGCTTGGTCATATGAAGATATGCCCGGACTTGACACTGATATCGTGGTTCATCGCTTGCCGTTGCGAGAAGATTGCCCTCCAGTCAAGCAGAAGCTTAGGAGGACGAGACCAGACATGGCTGTAAAAATCAAGGAAGAAGTCCAGAAGCAGTTGGACGCAGGATTTCTAGCCGTTACCACTTACCCTCCGTGGGTCGCCAACATAGTGCCTGTACCGAAGAAGGACGGTAAGGTACGTATGTGCGTCGATTATCGGGATTTGAATAGGGTGAGCCCTAAGGATGATTTCCCGTTGCCTCATATCGATGTGTTGGTCGACAATACAGCCCAGTTTTCCGTGTTTTCATTCATGGATGGCTTCTCCGGTTACAATCAGATTAAGATGGCACCGGAGGACATGGAGAAAACGACGTTCATCACCCCCTGGGGAACATTCTGCTATAAGGTAATGCCCTTCGGTCTGAAGAACGCAGGGGCCACTTACCAGCGAGCAATGGTAACTTTGTTTCATGATATGATTCATCATGAGATCGAGGTCTATGTTGATGACATGATTGCAAAGTCCTAAACGGAGGAAGAGCATCTGGTCAACTTGTTGAAGCTGTTTGAGAGGCTTAGGAAATTCAGGCTGAGGCTGAATCCTAACAAGTGCACTTTCGGAGTGCGGTCCGGAAAGTTATTGGGGTTTATCGTTAGTGAACGAGGTATTGAAGTTGATCCTGCGAAAATAAAAGCTATCCAAGAAATGCCAGCGCCGAAAACAGAAAAAGAAGTTCGTGGTTTCCTGGGCCGAATAAACTACATTGCAAGGTTTATCTCTCAGCTCACGGCCACTTGTGAACCGATGTTCAAACTTTTAAAGAAAGATCAGGCGGTTACTTGGAATGAGGATTGCCAGAAGGCATTCGACAAAATAAAGCAGTATCTTCAAGAACCTCCAATCTTGATACCCCCAGTGGCTGGACGGCCATTAATCATGTACCTGACGGTTCTGGAGAATAGTATGGGGTGTGTTCTCGGTCAGCACGACGAGACGGGCAGAAAGGAGCATGCCATTTATTATTTGAGTAAAAAGTTCACTGAGTGTGAATCTCGATACTCGATGCTGGAGAAGACGTGTTGTGCATTAGCCTGGGCTGCCAAACGTCTACGACAGTATATGCTCAATCACACCACTATGCTAATTTCGAAGATGGATCCGATCAAGTACGTCTTCGAGAAGCAGGCTCTTTCGGGCAGGATTGCCAGATGGCAAATGGTGTTAACGGAATATGATATTCAGTACGTCTCTCAGAAGGCCATTAAGGGAAGTGTATTGTCTGATTACCTTGCAGAACAGCCAATCGAAGACTACCAGCCAATGAAGTTCGAATTCCCTGACGAGGATATTATGTTTCCCAAAGCGAAGGATTGCGATGAGCCATTGCCCGATGAAGGGCCAGATAGGAAGTCTCAGTGGAAGTTGATATTCGACGGAGCGGTTAATTCCTACGGAAGTGGTATCGGGGCTATCATCACGACTCCTCACAGATCCCACATCCCGTTTACTGCGAGACTGACGTTTCCAGTTACCAACAATGAAGCTGAGTATGAAGCATGTGTTATGGGTCTAGAAGAGGAAATTGATTTGAGAATCAAGAATCTAGACATATATGGTGACTCAGCGCTTGTAATCAATCAGATTAAAGGGGAGTGGGAAACTCGTCAAGCGAATTTGGTGTCGTACATGAATTACGCCAGGAGGCTGCTTCCGTTCTTCGACCGAGTGGAACTTCATCATGTACCCAGGGCTGAAAATTAGATGGTTGATGCCTTAGCCACGTTGGCTTCAATGTATAAAGTCAATTATTGGAATGAGGCTCCAAGAATTGTACTTTCGCGTCTTGACAGATCGACATTTGTCTTTGCAATCGAGGATGCCACCGACGGCAAGCCATGGTTCCACGACATCCAGACCTTCCTTATGACTAAGAAGTATCCTGCGGGTGCGTCAACCCAGGATAAGAAGACTCTAAGGAGGCTATCTGGAAACTTTTATCTCAATCCTGACGGAGTGTTGTATAAGAGAAACCACGATCTTGTGCTACTCAGATGTGTAGATGAGAAAGAAGCGAGTATGCTCATGGAAGAAGTCCATGAGGGCACATTTGGTACGCACGCCGGCGGGCATGCCGTGACGAGAAAGATCCTGAGAGCAGGGTATTACTGGCTGACGATGGAGTCGGATTGCTTCAGATTCGCGAAGAAATGTCATAAATGCCAGATTTATGCTGATAAAGTTCATGTGTCGCCGTGCCCATTGAATGTCATGTCCTCCCCTTGGCCGTTTTCCATGTGGGGCATCGACATGATAGGCAAGATCGAGCCCACTGCATCCAACGGTCATCGTTTCATTCTGGTAGCTATCGACTACTTCACCAAATGGGTAGAGGCAGCCTCGTACGCTAATGTGACCAAGCAGGTGGTAGCTAAATTCATAAAGAAGGACATCATCTGTCGCTATGGAATTCCTGAGTGGATCATTACTGATAATGGTTCGAATTTGAATAACAAGATGATGAAGGAGCTGTGCCAGAGCTTCAAGATTGAACACCACAACTCATCTCCTTACCGGCCAAAGATGAATGGCGATGTTGAAGCGGCCAACAAGAACATCAAGAAGATCGTTCAGAAGATGGTTGTGACGTACAAAGATTGGCACGAGATGCTGCCGTTTGCCTTGCACGGTTATCGTACGACGATGCGTACGTCGACCGGGGCAACTCCTTTCTCCTTGGTGTACGGTATGGAAGCTGTCCTACCGTTAGAAGTGGAGATCCCTTCTTTGCGAGTGTTGGTTGATGTGAAACTCGACGAGGCAGAATGGATTACGAATCGTTTGAACCAACTCAGCCTGATAGACGAGAAGAGGTTAGCATCGATTGCATATGGTCGTCTGTACCAAAGCCGAATGAAGAAAGCTTATGACAAGAAGGTGCGTCCAAGAAGCTTTCAGACGGGTGATCTCGTCCTGAAGAAGATTCTTCCGCCACACTCCGATCACCGGGGCAAATGGACTCCGAATTACAAAGGGCCGTATGTCGTCAGCAAGGTCTTCTTAGGAGGAGCTTTGTTGTTATCCACGATGGATGGTGAAGATTTTGCATCCCCGGTGAACACGGACGCAGTTAAAAAATACTTTGCTTGAAAGAGACCCGCTGGACAAAAAAGAAAGAGTCCAGGCAAAAAAGGGGCATCCTGGCGAACCAAAAACAGAATAAAAGGTTCGGGCAAAAATTAGGGATATATTGAAAAAATTTACACCCGCGAAGTCGAAAACCTACACTGGGCGGCTTCGGCAAAAAAGGGTACCCCGGTGAACTGAAAACCCGTAAAGGGCGGTTCACGCAAAAGTTAGGGATTTGAATAAGCAAATGACCGCGTTCCGCGTGTGGACTTTCATTGTTTAGTGGTTCGGAGGACCTGAGGGCCGTTTATCTGAGTCAATCTCTTCCGAAGCTGAAGCGTCGGAGAAGTGTCGAAGTCGAGTGGGTCTTAGAGGGATCAACTCATGGTGTTCGTCTACGCCTCGTTGCCGACATTTGTATATATTGATGTATATTTATGTTTTCTTTTTGTGCGGCTTCCTCATTCCAGGAGCTTGCCTCTGTTGTAAAACATTTTTGCCCATTCAGGGGTTCACCATCAATAAAATGCACATTATTCAGCAATTCTGCTTGTCTGTTTAGCATTTATCTGTTTTGTTTGCGAATGAAAACGCCGATGTTTTTGATAAAATGTGCATACATAAACTTGCGGGCCTAGGCCCATTGATTGTTGAAGCAATTAATTACCTGAATATTGTCACGAGATAATAACCTTGATAGGCCCCTTTGAGGAGGGTATCTTGTTTGTTTGTTTGTGTTGTTGCAGGTGTAGCGCCTTCCAGAAGATGTGTCGTACGCATACCCCGAAGCAGGGCGAACCCTCCTTCTCCAGCAGAGTTCAGTAGTCTCTCCTCCGCAGAATCTGAACGCAAATAGGGAGCATTGATATGTCTCCCCATGCAGAGATGATTCTCTTCCCCAAGCAGACGCATCCTGAAGGAGCGTCACCTCATCAGTTGAGCCAAGCACCGAAGAATGATGTCGTCTTTCCCCAGCACCGGGTCACAAGTGCAGATTTCATAGAAGTGTTCGGGTGCCGAAGCTCGTGTTTCCCCAGTAAAGTCTCCAGCGGAATTGAGATTCCCCACCAAGAGCCGTATTCTCTCCTGAAGTTGGATGAGTCCCTCTTCCCCAGTAGAGTATTGGAACAGCTGATGTTGTATTCCTCTGCAGAATTGTACTCTTCCCCGAAGTTAGATGATTCTTTCTTCCCCAGCGGAATTGAAATTCCTCGTCAGAATCGCGCCCTCCCGTTGAAGTAGAATGATTTCTCTCCCCGGCTGAGTCCACAGGAAAGCAGAATCCTTAGAAGCAGTTGGGACCATGAGTGGATTTTCCCTAGCAGATATTGAACAACTGATGCTGTATTTCCCCGGAGTCGTACTCTCTCCAATGAAGCAGAATGACTTCTCCTTCCTCAGCCGAGTTTGCAGATGCCCAAGAGAGCCGAATCCTTGGAAGTTGATCAGATCATGATTGAGTTTCCCCAGTGGAGGGTGGAGCAGCTGAAGTTGTTTCCCCATAGAGTGGTTATCCCCAAAAGAGTAGCAATGGCGGCCGCGCAGTTCATTCTCACGATTGATATCAGCAAGTCCAGGTTCTCGTAGAGCTTCGTTCCCCTGCAGCAGTCAACCGGAAGATCAATTCCCCAGACGGAGGCCAATTGATACCAGCGTGTCCACGTTCTCCTCAGCAGGATGATTCCTCTACCTGAGTAGTTCTTGTCTCCTTGACAAAAGGGTTTCCTCCTCCGAGCATTTATTTTGCGGACGGGATCGCATCATTGTGCATGACCGCATAGCATTTAACACCGCATAGCATTTAATACTGCATAGCATTTAACGTTGCATAGCATTGTGCATGATTGCACAGCATTTAGCATAAACGCATATCATTCCCACCGTGTGGGGCATAGCGCAGAAGCATACGCATCATAAACATGACCTAGGTCGTTGTCATTCTTGTTTTACAGGTGTTCAGCCGAAAGACCAGTTGCTCAGGATGATTCCTGACGTTCTCTCCAACAAGGTCGCTTTCTTAAGATGATTCTTAAGACCCCGGTGTAATCCCCGCGGTCGCTCGCTCAAGGTGATTTTTGAGATCCCCAGTGAAGTTTTCAGTTCGAGATGATTCTCGAATTCCTCAACAGAGCCGTATGCTTAAGATGATTCTTAAGATCTCATTGCAGCTTCCCGAGTTGTTTGCTCAGGATGATTCTCAAGCTCCCCAACAGCGTCCCCAACAAGAGTTGCCCAGGAAGATTCCTGGAATACCCAGCAGAATAAAGTCTCCAGAATGGTTATCAGTTCAAGATGATTCTTGAAGTTGCCCGACGGAGTTGTTTGTTCAAGATGATTCTTGAAGTCCTTAGCAGCGTGATATGTCTGCTCCAATGGTGATGTCTAATCTGAAGATAGACTTCGTAAATGCCTGAAGGCGATATCAGAAGGTTCCTGTGAGCTCAGATATCCTTGTTGATGAATCAACGTGTGGCTGAAGATAAGGTTCCAAAGTTTGTAGATATAACAAGATGATCAGTGTTGGGCTGAAGACCAAGTCAGTTGTCCTGAGGAGATGATTGATTGTGATCAAGTGGATAGTTTTTCTTCTGACTGAAGTCGAAGATGTTTCTCCAGCTGAAGCGGAGTTTTGCCTGAAGGCAAAGTGTTTGAATCCCTGTAGAGTCATGAATGGCTCAGGATACCATTTCTTTGACTGAAGTCACAGATTTCCTAAGCTGAAGCGAAGGTGCCTAAGGGCAAGGTTATCCCCAAGGTCATGAATGACCTAGGATTCATTTTTCAGACTGAAGACCGAAATATATCCCTGACTGAAGTCACAGATGCTCTATAGCAGAGGTGGAGTTGCCTGAAGGCAGATCCATGTATCCTTGAAGGCCAAGGACCATTTCTTTAGACTGAAGTCGAAGATGCCTCCTGCAGAGTTGCCGACGGGCAAAGTTTACATCCTTGAAGGCCAAGGATGTTTTTTCTAGCTGAAGCTGGAATAGCCGACGGGCAGGGTTTCATCTTTCTTCAGAAGAACTTGAAGATTCTTGTCGCGGTGAAAATCGGATACCAAACTATTGATTAGTTTGAATCTTTAATTCATTTTGCAACCGAACTTTGATTTGTCCAAAGGAAGGGATAAAGATCGAAATTCCCACAATGCAATGCAAATGCAAGCTAGATTGTTTTAGGTTCGGGGGTTGGTTAAACTTAGGGAAGGTACTAGCATCCTAAGTTTCTGTAGTACTCTACAGGAACCTCTTGTTTTATGTTTGTTTACTGCTAAGTGTTTATCTGCTTAAAGGTTTAAAGACCCTAGTGGTTTATATCTAAGTATACTCGATAAGGCGTCGCACCTTGTGCCTACATATCCTTACGGGAGTGGAATCAGAGTATGTTGTAGTTCACCCTAAAGGGTTAGAGGAGTCCTTTGACTGTGGTCAAAGTTCCTACGGGTTTAGGGTAGTTGATTGATTGGGTCTAGGAGAAGAGATGGGTCTTCATGTTAAGGGAGAGATAACCACCACAAATGTAAAAGAGAAGAGTTGTAGGAAATGGTCTTTGCATCATCTTAAGAGAAGGTCTTACATACTCGGATGGTCGCCAAGTATGCCTTTGTCGTTCTTAAGGCAAAGTCCCTACATGTTTGATTGTATTGTTTGTGGGGTGGAGATTATATCTCACTTAAGATGATTAACATCTATTCTCTAATGTGTTTGTAAAAATTGTATTGTTTGATTGTGTTGTTTCTATGTTGTAAAGATAAAGACAAGGTCCTTCCTATGGGGGAGGATCTATCCTATGAAGATCGACTTGAAAAAAATCAAGGATCGAGGGGAAAATGATGCTTATGATTTGCAACTACACACAACGTTGAATTATGTGTAGGTTTTTCCTTTGGACGGTATGCGATGCGTGAGTATAAATTGATAATATGAATAAATGCAATAGAATAAATGGCGAGAAAGTAAACCATACAAGTACGCATGAAAGCGCTGATGTGTAGGTGCCAGTGTCGTGAAGTGATTGTGCACGATTAGCTTGTATTTTACGATGTTGATTTGATTTTAAGTAGTTGATTATTTTGTTTAGTGAGATTTGGTTTGAATTATTTTAAATGAGATTGAATATAAGTTAAAGTCTAAGTTTTAAATAAAATTCTATAATGATCATAGTTTATTATAAAAAAACTTAACTGAAGTGATTATTTTATAATGGATATTAATTTTATAAAAAAGAGTTGTTTATTAGTTTTAATAAAAAAGATTGATGGAGCTGATTTTTTTTTTTTAGGAAAAATGTTAATTTGATTTTTATTAGCAAAAAAACTTTGGATGTTAATAAAAAGCTTATTAATTTATTTTAAAAAGTAGTTTTAAGTGTGAGATAATTTTAAAATAGAATATATTATTATTTATAAAAGGAATTAGTTAAATAAATTATGAAAAAAAATAATCTCCCTTTCTACTAATATCATTATCTAATAAAAGTTGACAGATTATTATTATTTTTAAATAAATAAGATTCAACTAGTGGTAAAAAAAAGTTAACAGGTTTTAGTTATTTAAAAATTAATTAAAAAGAGGTTATTTAATTAGTTAATTAACTTAAAAGATGATTATTAGGTTTTAAAGAAAAAAAGAAGTGATTTACGGTTTGTTAAGAGTGTGTGTGTGGTTAGTGGTGTGTGTGTGTGTGTGTTTATCATTGGATTACAATTAAAAAAAAAACTAAAAAAACAACAACAACACAGAAAACCATAATTTCCCCCCCTTGAATCCCTTTTCCGCCGCGCTCGCCATTCTCAGTCTCTCCTCTCTCTCGCTCAAATTTCGATCTGCTTACGATCTCTTCTTCCGCTTCCCCAAACCTGAAACATAAACACACAAATCACAAGTTTCGGTAAATTAGACGGAAAAGGATGGGTTACCGCGAGTTAAGGACGTCGGAGGATTTGCTTTGGTTCCGACGGTGTGGTTGAGGTCTTGCGGTGGAATTTGAGAGCTTGGATCGGCTGAGAAGATAAGTTCTCTCCTCTTCTTAGGTTTTCGGAATTGTTTTCTTTTTTGATGATTCTCGATCGCCTGCGAATTTCTTCGGTCTAATTTTTTTTGCCCCCTTTTCTTAGGGTTTCGATCTCCTTTATATAGGCGCTACGCTCTGAGTTGAGAATTGATTGCTGATTAAAGTTGATTTTGGACCTTCCCTTTTGGGTTTAGATCAAACGAAAACCTTCCTGTTTTGGTGATATTGTAATAAAACGTGTTAATGAAAACTTTCAAATCTTGTGATTCCCTGTATCATCTGATTAATGTTTCGATCTGTCTAGGTTCAATGTCCCCAAAGATTTGAGGGGGATATTCCTCTGGATCGGTATATTCCTCAATATTGCTAATTCGGTATCTTGATGTTTGATAGGTGCGGATAACAGTTCGATTTTGGGCCAAATGGAATTAGCAGCCCAGAGCATCAACTGGACTTTTTGTCATCAGACGTAATGCACTTTGATGTTCTCTGGTGTAGACTTGCGTGAAGCTGCTCAAAGTTCTCTTGCGAACAAAAGAGACACGAGGGTATTGCCTTTTTTACTTTGTTTCCCATTCTTGTTTGATGTGCATTTACTACTGTTGCTCTTTTCATGTGTTTGGAGATGGTGCCTGGGGATAATTGGTGGTTTGATTCTAGGCGGAAATGCGAGCATGTATTCAATTGGGGGGAGCTTGTGGCACCAGTTTAATTAATCTTGTTGCCCTTTTTTGCAGGTCTTCAACTACCTTTGCAGCACGGGATTTTCGTATCGATTTATCACCAACAGCTCTATAGCCAACAAGGTTTGAGTGAAACCGGTAGATTCTACAGCCCTGTGCCAGAATCCTTACAATACTGGTCTTTGTTTTCGTGTGAGCATCATGTAATTATAATGTTCCCTTGATCACTCTCGTTTACCGATAGTGCCACAAATGCTAGCTCTGGCTTGATGCGACTTAGCATTGATTTTGATACTCTCCTTGTTGTACTGATAATTCAAATCTTTACGGTGGATGCAGGTTAGTTCAAAGTCGGCATACGCTAAACGCAATTATTGTTGCTGCAGGGTGGGGTGAACTCAGGTATTGAACATGTCGCCTCGATCCACAAAACGTGATAGCAGGATAGGTGGAATCGTTGGACCTACATATGGTGTGGATTAAATAACTGGGGGTTTTCAAGCTCTGCGCCACGAATGTACCAGTTCAAAGTTCAGAACAAGGACCACCTAAAGGTAAAAAAACACGGCCAGGCGAAACATTAAAACACCAACATGTCGGTAGCTAGTTCGGTTTTTTTACTACAATAATGTCTGCTTGAAATCATCATAGTTGCAGGTATAGAGCTTCATCCGCAAGACTCAGCCTTTGATAACAGCTAGTTTACTAACAGCGGCGAGAGATGTGGCTTTGGAATGGTTTGAGAAGATTTTGGTTTCTTGGTGATTAAATCTGCATAACGGGGCCAGTGGAGTTGCTGCGAGACTTTGAGTAGCTATCCTATTCTGCTTGGATAATATTCTCAGGATAGGCAAGTTACGTGGTTTGGCCGGTTTAATTACTTTTTGTTGGCCATAGTGTCGTAGCTGTTGTGGTAATCAAATATTCTCGCATTTTGCAGGTGCAGTGATGGTTACGCTTAGAGAAAATAGGGCGAAACTGAGGATTAGGCAGGATCACAACGGGCCAGTAATTATCATGCCGGTGTGGTAGTACTTGGTGTTGTGAGACGGCATTATGTAGTCATAACTTCTAGACATTATATTCAAATCCTCGCAGGCTGCATGACGTTGCTTAGAGGACAGGTTGTGATGTGTTAACTCTTAACAAATTTGAATCTTGTCTCGCGACTACCGCGACCGTGTCTCTCATTCAATTCAATAAGCTCGGTTACATTTGATGACGTGCGGTGAGTTGAGCCTTTTATATTTCATGTCAACATTGTTAAGTTCTGAGTGCTTTGTCTGATTCGTGAGCTGCTTCAATCAGGGGATCCGAGGCGTGTCGTAGGTAGGATCTGCAATTGAAGGCGTTGAGAGGAGGTAATGTCAGCCTGAAGTCTGGTTGGACTTCTCCTTGCCGTACAGAGCAGGTTTGTAGTCGGAGATAAAGTTGAAGCTGTAGCGTTGGCTGTTGCGGTGACGGTGTATAAGTCTCATAGCTTTAAGGCTGATGTCATGAACTGAGTTTAGGATGAATTTGTGAATTTGTATGAATGATAACTCTTTGTTTTTTTTTTGTATATCTGAATTGCTTCTTGTCATTGTCATCACCTTGTGACACTTTCTTTGAATGATATTATTTTGTTAGCTTGTTTCCTGCTCAAATTACCAAACATGTAAATTTATTCTTGAGTTGCGTACGGTATCCCCAAATATTAGCAGCGGCAAATGATGCATTCGAAGCTCGATATTTGTTATCACAGGATGGGCGTAGTATTTCTGTAACAAACTAAACCTTATAAGCCAAACTCATAAAGTAAAACATTGTCACTTGGATCACGAAAGATAACACATCAACATGATTTTGAGAAAATCCTTCGGGATTTAGAAGTTCCTCCACAGTTTATACTTGACGCATAGGTGTAAATCTGGCTTAGACTGGGAATGCGTAACAATTAATTGACCGAATTACACTTTTGCGACGCCATTTATGCTCAAAGCTTATGAATCATATCCGTGCACATCCAACGTTCACGCTTGACACCAACGGTACTGTTGCACCCCAAAATTTGCCCTCACAATACAAGACTTTGTGTTCTAAGAAGGTTCACAAGGTTCACAAGTTCTCCAACAACTTGCATAACCTTTCATGAAGTTCATAAAGTCCACAAGCTACTTTATGAAGGTTCACAAGGTTCACAAGATTCACAATGTTTACAAAGCTTTCCTAAGGGTCATGAGGTCTACAAAGCCACTTCATGATGTTCACAAGGTTCACAAGCTTCACAATACCTCCCATGAGTATCGCAAGATATCTTATGAAGATTCACAAGGTTCACAAAGTTCACAATTGGTCAGAAGAGTTGACAATTCCCTCAGACAATGCACCTCCTAAGCAGTGCATCCAAAACTAGGGTTTTGACTTTAATCAGGCTAAATGGACTTCCAAGACTTCAAGTGAGCTTCATAACATCTTATATGTGTATAAGAACCCCCATGTCAAGTTTCAAGACTTTTCTCAAAAGTTTGCTCAGTCAGATGATCAGATAAGTCAAAAGCAGTCAATGCAGTTAAAAAGTCAAACTGAGGTCAACTGTGGTCAAACCAAAGTCAAACTTCATGATTTTTTTTGCCAAAATCAAAGAGAGGTTGGATTTGGTTCCAGGGGTATTTTGGTCATTTTACGCAAATTCAGCTAATTCCTTGAAAACGGGTTGTTATTAAGTTCTGAGGCGTTTATTTACGTGGGTTTGATATCAATTTGGTTTGAAAAGTCTGATCTGTGGAACAGGGTTTAACAAGAGATCATTCTTCTATCTTCCAGTTCATCTTTAGAGGGACAACAGTGAAAACTTCTACTGATTATTGGAGCTTATTCATGTCAAAAGTATTAAGATTAGATCGGATTAATTCAAGGATATTCGACTGATGAATCGTATGTTGAGATGTTTTGAGAATTAAATCATGGAGAAGAAATGGAAGATGATTTTAATAAATATGTGAAGTTCATTCATAATATTTTATTATTATTACAATTTGTAAAGAGAATTTGGATAGAAAGTTGAATTTTATTCATAATATTTCATCACGATTTACAAAAGGGAAATAATTTGGATAAAAAATGTATTATTGAATTATTTCATAATGCTTTTTTTTATTACAAGTTACAAAAGAGGTGTATATCCTAAAAAGTCCTAAGCCCTAAAATTTCTAAGTATCCTTCTTGATGTCCTTTGAGCTTCTCCGCAAAGTCTCTGATTCACCTGCACATCAAAACAAAACAAACAGAATAATGGGCATTGATTCTGAGAATGATAGGAGCATTCAAGAGTCGCCGTGTATGCCTTCGTTTGAATCCCATACTTGTACACCTGCAATAAAGTCTAAGTTATGAATGGTCAGTGAGCCTGCAAAATAAAAGGAATTTTGTCTGGGGAAACCTCAATACAGCTGACTCTGCAGTCCCTTTATAGTCACAACAAATTTGACCTCCTCATTTTGAAGACCATAAAGCAGTCGGTTGAAATGAAGAAATAGAGGAAAAAAGTGAGAATGTATTAGCTAAAGACATAGAACAACCACTGTCACCACCGTCGGTATTCCACTCTGTCTCTTCCATTCCGAATTACACCTGATATACTGTCAAGAAGAAGAACCTTGTTTCCGAAACAAAATGTGGTAAGCATAGGAGAAAGAAATCTCCTGTATGGGAACGCTTCTATGAGGAAACAACTGGTAAACCAGGATGTGCTAGGGCTATATGTAAAAGATGCAAAAGTTCGTTTGCTTATATGAAAGATTATAGATGACCTGGCACCAGCCATCTCAATAGACACCTTTCCTTGGGATCATGTCAGAGAAATCTGCAAGCCAATCGCTCCAATACTGGTGTTAATCTTTGTCTACATAAGAAACAAGCTAGAGCTAAGCATTACAGTAATTCTATCTCATTTGATCAGGTGCGTCGCAACGATAAAATTGCCAGAAATGATTATTTTGCATGATCATCCATTTCATATTGTAGAACACAAAGGTTTCATTGATTTTGCGCGAGCACTTCAACCGATGTTCAATCCATTGAGCTTAAATACTGTCCAAGAGGATTGTGCTGCCATTTATCTCAGAGAGAAGCAAAACCTTTCGAGTCTTGTTGATGGTATTCCTGGGAGAATCAACCTCACCTTGAACTTGTGGACTTCAAATCAGACGTTGGGTTATGTTTTCTTCATGGACACTTCATTGATGGTGATTAGAGCTTACATCATCCCATTCTTAATGCTTTTGCAGTGCCGTTTCCTGATTTGGATGGTTCCTTTAATCAAAAAAATAGTGACTTAGCTCCCTCTTTATCAACTGCAAAATCCGAAGCTAAGTTGGACTTGCAAGATGCTGTAGCTACAGCTCGTTCAGCAGCCAATTTGCTCAACTCCGTATCAACAAGCTTACCAAGATGAGAAGTAATGAACATACACTTGACAGTAGCTCTGAGAATCCATTTTATGTTGGAGGCAACAATGAATCGACCACCGAAAGGGATCATTTCAATGCTGCAGGTAACCCTGATGGGAATCCTATTAAGGATCATGACATTCACCGTGATCATTATGATTCCAACAGACCAACTTCAAACTCACAGATGTTAGGTTCTTCCAACGAAAGCTTCAATAAACACTACAAGGATCTGAAAACATCAACAGGAATTGCTTCAACTAAAATCCATTATACAAAGACAGGCCACCGCGGTTATCCTTGTTACATCCTTGACATTCATGCCTTTCTGCATCCATTCTTGATACTCATATTCAACCGATTCCTGCATGTTGCGAAAACACATGTTACTATAATTTTTCATATTCATAGACACATAAGTATTTGGGATCTTCCATGATTAATCAGTTACCCTTAAGACTTGATTTGTTGAGTCATCAAGAACCTGGACAACGAGTCTCTCAGTTGGTCAAGAAAGCCCACAAACTGCTCCAATTGAAAGCTAGTAGACCTGGAAGAAGAAATTGAATGTTCATAGCCAAGTATTCCCAAGCTTCTCAGTCACAATTCATTGATACGAGTTGCTTCCAACTGCTGCATTAGTTCGATGGAGTAACATGACATTCTCTAAGAGTATCCAGAGTACTAGAAGATGCAGGGATCTGTCATCGAAGAACGATCAAATCAAATCAACAAAATCCAATCAAGAGAACCCGAAAAAGGAAAGGAAATCACAATCAGCATCCCACAAATTAATTGAAATGAATCTCCAATCAATCCAGAAAGAAATCAATCAGTAAAAATCAGTTTTCAAATAACGTAAAATTGGAAGGAGGTCCAAGCCCACGAATTTGAGAGTAATATAAAAGAAGCAGAAACCCTAATCAAAAGGAGGAGGGATCCACGATAAAAATCATAAAACCCTAGCACCCCAAAACGGACAGCAATCGGTCTTAATAAAGAATTCGAGAAGAATACTTATCTTGCTGGAGCGAGCACCGCTGTCATCGCGGCCTTCTTCCATCGGTCGACCACGTTGAAGCTTCAAACTCTCCTCGCTTTCGCAGCCCTCATCGAAGGCTTTCACCGGAGACTGTCGTCGCAACACCGACGAAATCACACAGCAATTCGTTTTAATGTAATTCATCGTTAATGACTTGTATCATTATTGTTTTCCATGAATGCAGGAGGCCAAAAACGAGGGAATGGTTGGACGGCGCCGCCTGATGAGTTTCAGAGACCGTAAACCCTAATGCCCCCTCAATTCATGTTCCGTTCGCAGTGGGTTGGGGCTGGGATTGGTGACCCGGCCCAGTTCTATTTTGGTTTATTTCTTTTGATTTTTTTTTACGTTGTTTGTTTTAATGTATACGATTGAACCCTTGTTTTTTAAATGAAAAAAATAAAAAAAATAAAAAATAAGAAATAAAACTTTTTAATGAAATTAAACCTTTTTGATAATTAAGTAAATTAAAAAAAAAAAAAAAAAAACTCTTTTTAATTGATCTTTTTAGATTAAAACTAAACAATTTTCAAAATAAAAGTAAGTTCCTTTTTTAAAAAACTAACATTATTAAGATCTTTTTTCAAAATAACCAAGTCCCAAAATTTGCATCTTTTTTTCTTCACTGTCTCGTAATTAATTTTGATTGACGCCTGACTCCGCCTACTAACATGTGTGTTCATTTTTGCTGCTTATGTTTATTGTTATTATGCTGTGTTTTATTCAAATTTCATTATCATATTGTATCTGCTCCTCTCATGTAACCTCGCGAATTTAACAATCGCGTTACTTTTCTGCATTTTAAATTTCTGCTTGTATGATTCAAATCTCTCACCAATATTGTTGTCCCGTGGCACATCCGAAGGTTAGGTCTAGCCGTTTGGCCGCCGCGCCAATAGTCCTCAACCTCAAATCCTCAAAATTACCATTTTACCCTTAGTATTAGGTCAAAGAGCCGCCACGCTCATTTTAGGGTTTTCCGCCATGGAATCCCTAATTTAACCCTAATTACGACTTAACAATTCAACGTAGAGATTTGGAGTTTCTACACTCCACGTAAGCATGTCCTTAAGATGCGTTTATTCCCCTTGAGACCTTGACCACAGTCAAGAAGTCTCTAACCTCCCTTTTGAGGGGAACTACGATTACTCTGATTCCACTCCCGTAAGGATACGTAGGCACAAGATGCGATGTCTTGCCGAGTAAACTTAGAATTAACCCCCTTTATTATTTATTATTGCTTATTTATATTTTATTTATCTTTGCTATTTAATTATTTTGCTTATTATTTTGTAATTGTTTCTTGGATGTAAAGTTGTTTAATTATTTAATTATTATTATGGTTAGTAATTAGGGAGTGTGACAACATGTATGTAATATTAAAATAAATTTAGATCACTTTTAAATAAAGATAATTAAAATAAACACGTCACACACGTAAGTCGATTTTAATCGCCGTCTCACTTCCTAAGGATATCCCTCAAGTTGCCTACGAATAATGGTTAAGTGGGGTGTATAAAGCAAGTCCCTCAAATAGAAAAATCATCAAAGTCCCTTATGGTTGCCTTTACGAATCGAGTCCCTTTCGAAAAATGATGATGGTCCCTTATATGTGCTTATTACACCCCACAATGGCCTTCAAAAATCCAATTGTCCCTCACATGTCCCTTAACATCCAAAGTAAGGACTACCTACTCCATTATAGTAGGGATAGTCTTACTAAGGAAAGGATAAAGAATAAGAAAGACCTTAAAACATTAGGGTAGGCTACTCCTAGATACTTGCTCACTTCAAAACTTTTTCACACTTAAACAAATTTCCAACAAAATTTTCAAACAAGTTTTTTTCACATCCATACACGGATTATTATTAAACTATTCTGAAATTTTTTGCTATTCACACACTACACTTTCAAAACAATTCAAAAGTGAGCTTAAGTACCTAAGAGCCCATGGATAACCATGGATGAAAAGGGTGCTAACACCTTCCCTTTTCATAACCTACCCCCCGGACCCAAAATATTCTCTAAGGTCTTTCCTGTTCTTTTATAACCTTTCCTTATGGATAAAATAAAAGTCGGTGGCGACTCTTGCTATCCGCAACATTGTTTAAAGTCAGTTCTCCCACCGTGTTACAGAACTGGCGACTCTGCTGGGGATCTATTTAAGAGGGGTACCCTTAGGAATTAAGATCACTTTAAATTGTTTGCCTTGTTTGCTTTATTATTATATTGTTGGGGTGCTCTTATGTGTGAAAGGTCCTAACCCGGATCTAGTGTACCTTAGGTAAATGGCAATAGACCAAGGAAACTGTACGACGTATATCGATACGGTTGATCTGGTGGCCATAGTTAGTGCGACTTCTTGGTTGGTGCTTATATTCCTTAAGTCAAGTTGAGGATAATATTGAGGCTGCCATATGTTGTCAATGCACTAACTGACTTTTAGAACCCTAGTTAACTCATCTTGGCCTTTAGAAAGTAGTGAGGTAACCGGCTTTGGTGCAGACTGAAGTTGGTTGACACTCGATACTACGCTCATTGAGATCTTAAACTTGGAGGGTTTTGGTTGGCAAGTAAGTTGCCTTCTGAACAACCACCCTTGTGAAGGATCAATGATATTGAGATCCCTTAGAACCTGGTTACTTTTGTAGGACAGGATGAACCATCTAACTTCAGGGGAGGGTACTTGCCTTTGAACCTCATGCAAGCCTTTAAACCTAGGGCTATGGTGTGACTTGTTTGTGTGTGCCACATGTTTGTGATTGAGCACGACATCATGACATCATCATGCATCATAAGCATATCATTTTCCCTAACCATTTCAAGGACCAAAGGATTTATCTTTGTTCTTTGTTGCAGGTCATGGCTTCTGCTCGTAGAAACACCATCAGGATCAACTTTGTAGGGATACCTGCTAAGCTCAAGGAGTTGGTTTCCCTAGTGCCTGATCATTCCCAGTTCAACAAGAGACATGGTCACTTATTGGATCTAGTTACTTCAGGGTTCAGTGAAGACATGATGAGTGTGCTGTTTCAGTTCTTTGACCCTAAGCACCATTGCTTTACATTTCCTGATTATCAGCTGGTTCCAACCATGGAGGAGTTCTCTAAACTTCTGGGTATACCTGTTCTTGATCAGAAGCCATTCACAGGCTTAGAGAAGGAGCTTAAACCAAAAGTTATTGCTGCAGCTCTACATCTGAAGAAGTCTGACATTGTTCTAGAGACGAGAAGTGGAGTTAAAGGTATTCTTGCCAAGGTATTAGTGGATAAAGCTCAAATGTTCTTGAAGGCTATGAGCTACGATGCTTTTGAGGAGATCTTAGCCTTATTGATTTATGGCTTAGTGTTGTTCCCCAATCCTGATCAGTTCATAGACGTTCATGCCATCAACATATTCCTGAGTCACAATCCAGTGCCTACCTTACTTGGAGACATCCTACATTCTCTTCACACCCGTACTACAAGGGCAAGAGGAACTTTGATGTGCTGCATACCTTTACTTTCTAGGTGGTTTATTTCTCACCTTCCTCGCTCAGTAATGAAGAATGAGCAAGGGTTCAGATGGTCCAAGAGGATCATGTCACTTTCTCACTCAGACATCCATTGGTGCTCCAGATCTATGGAGAATGTCACCATCATTGACCGTTGTGGGGAGTTTCCTAATGTGCCACTTCTAGGCATAAGAGGAGGCATCACCTACAACCCATCTCTAGCTTTACGACAGTTTGGTTACGCCCGGAGCGATGGTCCACATGACATGTTGATTCAGGGCATTGTGTTCGACTACGACAACGATCTTCAGAGTTACCGTCAGAGATTCATACGAGCTTGGGGAAAGGTAAACAGGATTGACAGCAAGACACTGGAGCCTAAGTACACTATTCCTATGGAGGCTTATCTCAGATGGGTACGATCTCGTGCTCAGACACTCATGATGCCATATCCTGCCGTCCTACCAGTTACCATGGAACCTGTTGCTGAAGGAGACACAGCTTATACCATCCTTCACCCAGACATGCCTACTGATATGGAAGACTTGCAGAGATCATGGATCCAACTGAAAGAGCAAAGGGATACTTTCGAGGCTCATTACAAAGCAAGCCAAGCAAGGATCCTAGAGCTAACAAAGCTACTTCATGAGGAACGAAACCTCAACTCATACCTCAACACAAAGAGGAAACGTCCATGGGAGACTTAAAACCCCATCTTTTGTACTTATTTCGTTTTCATTTTTTGTAAGCCTAAAAGGCAAAACAAGTTATTACTAATAAAAAGTTACTTTCTTGTTTGTTTAAGCAAATTTAAATCCCGCGGTCCTTGAAAACATTGCATATGCATTCCCATATCATTGCATCACAGGTTTATAATTGTGCACAGGTTTCTCATCTTCTCGCTGTTTATTTCAGCAATGGATCTTGAACAATCAGTTAAGGATCTCCAGGCACAGAATGCACAGTTCCAAGAGCTGATCCTGAACCTATCCAAGGGGCAGGATGAATTGAAGACACTGCTGGCCAAGAAGACTAAGAAGGCTAGAAGGTCTGCTGGGTTGCTCAACATGGGAAGAAGGTTCAAAGGTCCTGTCAAGACCAAGGAACATGTTGAAGACTATGAATCTGAAGAATCTAAGCAGGAGAGAGGCAGTCTCCACAACACTATGGGGGACTCTGATTCTGAGGCTAACTACTACCATGAGCCTAACGAAGACAAATTCAAGATGCTGGTGGATAGAATGGATGCTATGGAATTACAGAAATCATCTGGGCTGGATTTTGAGGATTTGAGCTTGATATCTGGGGTGGTCATACCCATTGGGTTCAAAGTTCCTACATTTGTTGTCTATGATGGGGTCTCTTGTCCCAAATTGCATCTGAGGTCTTATGTCAGAAGAATTCAACCCCACACTGCTGATAAAAAGTTGTGGATCCATTTCTTTCAAGAGAGTTTATCTGGAGCTCAGCTAGAGTGGTATTATCAGTTGGAGAGTGTCAACATCAGAGATTGGAATGACCTTGCTGAAGCTTTCTACAAGCAGTATCAATACAATGCTGACTTAGCCCCCACTCGCATGCAGCTTCAAAGCATGTCTATGGGTGCCAAAGAAAGCTTTAAGGAGTATGCTCAGAAGTGGAGAGACTTAGCTGGAAGAGTTCAACCCCCTTTGACTGATAGGGAGTTGGTTGATATGTTCATGTGTACGCTGAATGGTCCGTTTTACAGTCATCTCATTGGAAGCTCATCATCTGGCTTCACTGAGTTGATCATGACAGGAGAGCGAGTAGAGAATGGTATCAAGAGTGGTAAGATCCAAGTGGGCACTTCTTCATCAGGTGCTGCAAAGAAGCCTCCCACTGGGAAGAAAGAATCTAATGCTGTGTATGGTCAGCCTGATCGTAACAGAAGGCATCAGTCTGTTAGTGCAGTTCATATTTCAAATCCAACTCTTGCAACAACAGAGCAGCCTCAAGGCAACCAACAGAGGGCTAGAAGACAGTTCACGAAGATCAACATGTCAATGGCTCAGGCATTGCAACACTTGTTGAAAGCTGAACTTATTACCCTGAGGGAGGCCCCTCAGAATCCCAATGTTACCTCTCCCAAGTACAATCCCAATGCACGATGTGCATATCATTCAAACTGTCCAGGACATGATACTAATAACTGCTGGGTCTTGAAGAACAAAATTCAGGATATGATTGATGCTGGAGAAATTGAGTTTGATCCACCAGGTACTCCAAATGTGATTACAGCTCCAATGCCAAATCACGAGAAGACTGTCAACGCCATTGATGAAGATATTGATGAAGATCTGCATGTCTATTCAGTTATGGAGTTGAGCACACCATTGTCTGTCATCAAAAAGAGGTTAGTACAAGCTGGGATCTTTCCAGGTTGTCATGAAGATTGTCTATATTGTACCTATAAGCCGGATAGTTGCTTCATTTTGAGAGATGGGATTCAACATCTCATGGATAAATATACTATAGTGTTTGAAAGAAGACCAGCATCTGTAGAAAGTATGGTGGATCATCTGACTCAGGGTAAGAAGATTGAAGAGGTTGACATGGTTGACAAAGTACCACTAAGAATCACTTCAAAGGGTCCCATTAAAATCACTCATCAGGGCCCAATCAAGATTACTGCTGAAGGTCCTGTGAAAGTTGTTGCTGAAGCCAGAGTAGCTCCTCTGATCATTACCACTCCTGGTCCTATTCCTTATACATCTGACAAAGCTGTGCCTTGGCACTACGGGTCTGATGTTTACATCCATGGTGCCAAGCAGGAGCCTTTACCTGATATGCCTGTTGACATTGATAATATTGCTGGATCTAGCAAGATCACTCGTAGTGGAAGAGTCTTCTCTCCTCCAGTTGCTTCTAAGAGTGCAGTTACTCCTGCTGTTACTTCCGCCACTGATGCTCGGGGCAAGGGTCCTGTTATTGAGCCTGTATCTACTGATGTGCCAGCTGCTGATGACCTCTCTAAGCAGATGGAAGAAGTATTGAAAATCATTCGCAAGAGTGATTATGATATTGTTGATCAGCTGGGGCATGCTCCCTCAAAGATTTCTATGCTCTCCCTGTTATTATGTTCTGAGGCTCATGCCAAGTCATTGATCAAGTTTCTAAAGATGGCTCATGTACCCAGTGCAATTTCTGTGGACCAGTTTGAGAATTGTGTTGCTCACCTGACCTATGACAACGGGTTAGGATTTTCTGATGCTGACTTGACCCCTGCCAAGAGGGATCATAACAGGGCGTTGCATATTTCAATTGAATACAGGGGCACTACCCTGTCTCATGTGCTGATAGACAATGGTTCCTCTCTGAATGTGTTGCCTAAGGAAGTCCTGAACAAACTGAGTCCTGAAGATACGGTATTGAAGCCCAGTAATATTGTGGTAAAGGCTTTTGATGGTTCTAGAAGAGTAGTGCATGGGGAAATTGATCTTCCAATCAAGGTTGGCTCTCAGGTGTTTACTGCTACATTCTATGTGATGGATATTCGTCCTTCGTACTCATGTCTGCTTGGTCGTCCCTGGATCCATGGGGCAGGTGCTGTGACCTCCACATTACATCAAAAGTTGAGATATCCGGTGAATGGAAAAGTTGTTACTGTCTTTGGAGAGGAAGAATACTTTGTCAGCCATGTAAACACTTTCAAGTATCTGGAAGTAGAAGGTGAATATGTTGAAACTCCATGTCAGTCATTTGAAGTGGTTCCCTGGGCTGTTAAGGATTGTGTGACTCCTCCTGCTGTGAAGAAGGTTTCTGTGGTCATCAGAAACCCTCCAACAATGGCAATGGCCTCCCTCAATGATGCAAAAGCTGTGGTGGAAGAAGGTGGTTGTACTATTTGGGGTCAGCTTCCTGATATTCCATACAAGTCTGACAAGTTTGGTTTGGGTTTCACTGCAGAGTCCCAGAAGGCTGTCCGTCGTGCCCGTGCTGTTCGTATCACCAATCAAGGGGTTATCAATGCTGTGGGAGATCAAGATGAAGACTACAACTTGGAGGCATGGATTTTTCCTACTGTGGGTGCTGGACTCAATAATTGGACAGCTGAAGATGTTATCCCTATCTCCTTTAGTCAGGAGTAAATACTATTACTGTGTTATGTTTTTAAATTTATAATTTCTGGAACAATTAAAACTTTCAAGCCATGTGCCTTACCCGGGGCACAATGGTGTGCTTGTTACGGGTTGTCATTTCATTTGCATACTTCATTCAATAAAATCAGTGGACGTTTCGTTTTTGTAAATATTGTGTTCCTTGTCTTTCTTTTTCTTTTATTTTTGCTTTATCAGCTATGTGTTCTTACACACACCCACGTCACTAAAATGCAGATCCTCATCCACTCTGGATCCAGTTGATAACAGTTCTACTATTGCCAATTACAATTTCGAGAATCCGATCTATCAAACTGAAGACGGAAAAGAGGACGATTGTGAAATACCTGTAGAGCTTGCTAGGTTGTTACAACAAGAAGAGAAAGCTATACAGCCACATGAAGAGCCAGTCGAAGTTGTGAATCTGGGAACTGAAGAAAACAGAAAAGAGGTCCAGATAGGGGCTGATTTAGAGGACAGTGTCAAGAGCAGGTTGATTCAGATGCTACGTGACTATGTGGAGATCTTTGCTTGGTCTTATGAAGATATGCCAGGGTTGGATACAGACATTGTGGTTCACCGTTTGCCAGTGAAAGAAGATTGTCGTCCAAAGAAGCAGAAGGTTCGTCGTATGCGTCCTGAAATGTCAGAAAAGATCAAAGCAGAGGTAATGAAATAGTTCAATGCAGGGTTCTTGGCCGTAATTTCTTATCCTCAGTGGGTTGCAAATGTGGTACCAGTTCCTAAGAAAGATGGTAAGGTACGTATGTGTGTAGACTACAGAGATCTGAACAAGGCTAGCCCTAAAGATGACTTTCCACTTCCTCATATTGATATTCTGGTAGACAACACTGCTCAGCATAAGGTATTCTCTTTTATGGATGGTTTCTCTGGTTACAATCAAATCAAGATGGCACCTGAAGATATGGAGAAGACTACATTTGTGACACAGTGGGGCACCTTTTGCTATAAGGTAATGCCATTTGGTTTGAAGAATGCAGGGGCAACATATCAGCGTGCCATGGTGGCTTTGTTTCATGATATGATTCATCATGAGATAGAGGTATATGTGGATGATATGATAGCCAGGTCTCAGAATGAAGAGCAACATCTTGATCATCTGCACAAGTTGTTTGAGAGGTTGAAGAAATACAGGTTGAGATTAAATCCAAACAAGTTTACTTTTGGAGTTAGATCTGGAAAGCTCCTGGGTTTCATTGTCAGTGGAAAAGGTATTGAAGTGGATCCTGCAAAAGTGAAAGCTATACGAGAGATGCCAGCTCGCCGTACTGAGAAGGAGGTTAGAGGTTTCTTGGGACGATTGAACTACATTGCAAGATTTATTTCCCAATTAACTACCATCTGTGAGCCAATCTTCAAGTTGTTGAAGAAAGATCAGGTGATGGAATGGAATGATGAGTGCCAGACTGCCTTTGATGAAATCAAGAGATATTTGCTAGAACCTCCAATTTTAATGCCACCAGTTGATGGAAGACCCTTGATTATGTATTTAACAGTATTAGACAACTCAATGGGGTGTGTATTGGGGCAACATGACGAGTCTGGTCGAAAAGAGCAGGCAATATACTACCTTAGCAAAAAGTTTACCGACTGTGAAACAAGATACTCACTGCTCGAGAAAACTTGCTGCGCTTTGGCATGGGCTGCTCGCCGACTAAGACAGTATATGTTGACCCATACTACCTTGTTGGTTTCGAAGATGGATCCAATCAAGTACATATTTGAGAAACCTGCTCTCTCCGGAAGAATTGCAAGATGGCAAATGATCTTGACGGAATATGATATACAGTATACTACTCAGAAGGCCATTAAGGGGAGTGTTGTTGCTGATCATTTGGCTCATCAAGCGGTAGATGATTACCAGTCAATGAATTTTGAGTTCCCTGATGAAGACATTATGTCTGTTACCAAAGAACCTGGACAATATGACGGACCTGAACAAGGATCCCGATGGACTATGGTTTTTGATGGTGCCTCCAATGCACATGGTAATGGTGTTGGTGTTGTGATTAGTTCCCCTGAAGGTTGTCATACCCCGATTACTGCCAGACTTTGTTTCTATTGTACCAATAACATGGCTGAGTATGAGGCATGTATCATGGGTATGCAAGTTGCTATTGATATGAAGATTCAGTTCCTTGAGGTGTATGGAGATTCAGCTCTGGTAGTAAGTCAGATTAAAGGAGATTGGGATACAAAGCATGATAATCTCATTCCTTACAGAGAACATGTGTTGTCTTTGATCCCACATTTCAAAGTGATTACTTTTGGACATATTCCACGAAGAGAGAATCAGTTGGCAGACGCATTGGCCACCATGGCATCTATGTTTGAGATCAGCTGGGATGATGAAGCTCCCAAGATTACCATTGATAGATTTGAGAAGCCTGCATACTGCAATGAGATTGACACTGAAGGGGCAGAGGAGAAGCCTTGGTTCTATGAAGTGAAAAACTATCTTGAAGCTCAGGAGTTCCCTGAAGGGGCATCTGTCAAAGATAGGAAGTTCCTGAGAAGGTTTTCTGCTAAGTTCTTTCTGAGTAATGGCATTCTGTATAAGCGTAATCATGATTCAACTATGCTTCGTTGTGTGGATAAGAAGGAAGCTACAGAAATTATGGAAGAGATGCATGATGGGACCTTTGGCACTCATTCTAGTGGTCATACCATGGCAAAGAAGATTTTGAGAGCAGGTTACTATTGGTCTACCATGGAAGCTGATTGCTATCAACACTCCAGAACATGTCACAAATGTCAAATCTATGCTGATAAAGTACATGTACCTCCATCTCCATTGAATGTGTTGACTGCTCCTTGGCCCTTTGCCATGTGGGGCATTGATATGATTGGTGAGATCAAGCCTACTGCTTCTAATGGGCATCGTTTCATCCTGGTTGCTATTGATTACTTCACGAAGTGGGTAGAGGCAGCTTCATTTGCATCTGTGACTAAGAATGTTGTGGCTCGGTTCATTAAGAATAATCTCATATGTAGGTATGGTATCCCTGAAAGGATTATCACTGACAATGGCTCTAATCTGAACAACACTATGATTACTGATCTCTGTACGCAGTTCAAGATTAAGCATCACAACTCTTCTCCGTATCGTCCAAAGATGAATGGGGCAGTTGAAGCTGCTAATAAGAACATTAAGAAGATTGTACAGAAGATGACTATTACTTACAAGGATTGGCACGAGATGTTACCATTTGCTCTGCATGGCTATCGTACTACAATACGTACTTCAACAGGGGCAACCCCATTCTCCTTAGTCTATGGTATGGAAGCAGTTCTGCCTATTGAAGTTCAGATCCCCTCCTTGAGAATTATGAAGGATGCAGGCTTGGATGAAGATGAGTGGATTCAGACTCGACTTGACCAGATAAATTTGATTGATGAGAAAAGGTTAGCAGCAGTTTGTCATGGCCAGATGTACCAGAAACGGATGATCAAAGCTTTTAACAAGAAGGTTAAGCCAAAGGTATATCAGGCTGGTGACTTGGTAATCAAGTGTATCATATTACCACAGGGTGATCCTAGGGGCAAGTGGACTCCAACATATGAGGGACCATTTGTAGTCAAGACAGTGTTCTCAGGAGGTGCCATGATACTGACTACAATGGATGGTGAAGACTTCCCACAACCTGTAAACGCAGACATAGTTAAAAAATACTACGCATAAAAAGAGACCCGCTAGGTTGACAGGCCTAGGAAAAAATAAGGGCATCCCGGCAAACCAAAAGGGTTTGGGCAAAAATTAGGGATATATATATAAAAAGATGTACACCCGGCAAGTCGAAAACCTGAAAAGGCGGCTTGGGCAAAAAAGGGTATCCCGGTGGATTGAAAACCTGAAAGGGCAATCCAGGCAAAAGTTAGGGATTAAAGCGTATGACTATGTCTCGTTTGGATCACTCATGAAATTGCAACCAGTTGTACTACTTACTCAAGCTCAAACAGATGAAGCTCAATCCAATCGTTTCCGTCTCAACAGCAAGCAGATGAGATACTTGAGTGGCAATAGTAGAATTGAAACTCAATAGGATTATTTCCCACATAGCTGATTCTTTTTGTAAAACTTCATGACCAAATTCTCTTACTAGGGTTTATGTCTCCTTGTACAAACTTACCCGTGTATGGGTCACTTTTGATATAAATAAACTCCATCTTTTGAATCCAGATTCACTTTTACCCTATTTACATAAGCGAAACGTCCATTGGTTGTGTTTGAATGTATGTATGCCTTTGAATATGATTGATGTTTACCAAAAATGCATGTATGCTTTTAATATGATTGATGTTTACCAGAAATGCATGAAAATGCAGTAATAGTATTTACTAAGGACGAACGAGGGAAGGATTTCAACGAAGCTTCGCCGGTTCATCTTTACAAGACAGTAGGACTAATCCATTTTCACAAAGTCTAATCTCCCCTGGAATTTATATCCATCTCTTTTATCCTCATATGGATATACGGAAATCACTTTCCAATAAGGGCACGATGAACGAAGACGGGATGTTATACTTATCCTACTATCAAACGAAAACGAAGGTTATCTATACCCTACTATCCCCAACAACGGGAGGTTATCTATACCTTGTTATCCCCAACAACGGGAGGTTATCTATACCTTGTTATCCCCAGCAGACGGAGGGTTATGTATTCTTCAACAACGAATCGGGATTTATTTTCCTTGGCCAGCAGTTGTTATACAAGGATATCCAGACACTTCCAGCAGTGTCATAGCATACATACATCATTTACATCATACCATAACATATATGTCTATAGTACATTACCTAAGTGCATCATGTCATACATGCATACATAAAGCATAAACTAATGTTGTTATACAGAATGCTACCTTGTTTTCAGGTTAATTATCCAACAAACAAGCTTATGATCTTTGGGACTGCTTTATTGTAACCTCAGGGTTACTTTATCCTCCTGATGAGCTTCTTATTACTTTGGGACTGCTTTATTGTAACCTCAGGGTTATTTTATCCTCCTAATAGCCTCTCATGACTTCAAGACTGCTTTAGAGCTACTGATTGCTCTATCCTCCTGAAATCATCCTATTACTTCAAGACTGCTTTAGAGCTATTCATTGCTCTATCCTCATGAGGTCATATTACTACTTCAAGACTGCTTTAGAGCTATTCATTGCTCTATCCTCCTGAAGCCATCTAATTATTTCAAGACTGCTTTAGAGCTATCCATTGCTCTATCCTCCTGAAATCATTACTTCAAGACTGCTTTAGAGCTATTGATTGCTCTATCCTCCTGAAGACATATCACATTATTACTTCAAGACTGCTTTAGAGCTATTGATTGCTCTATCCTCCTGAAGACATATCACATTATTATTTCAAGACTGCTTTAGAGCCATTCATTATTCTATCCTCCTGAAATCATATCATTGCTTCAAGACTGCTTTAGGGTTATCACTATTGATTGCTCTATCCTCATGAAGACATGCTGCTACATCATTATTATTCCAGACTCCTGACAGCTTTCATCATACACCCATATTTTGAACTGCTCCCCCCCTAGTGGCATCTTTAAGCCCACTCAATCATATTCAACTAGCCATCTGTACCACTCTAGTGCACTGGTGAGTGCAAATTTTTGGGCTTTTGTGTTCAATCCCCTTCAACCTTCCAGGTTACGACTGGCAAATATACCAATCTAACCCCTCAGGTTTCAGAAAATTGAACAGGGGCAGCTGTTGCACCCCAAAATTTGCCCTCACAATACAAGACTTTGTGTTCTAAGAAGGTTCACAAGGTTCACAAGTTCTCCAACAACTTGCATAACATTTCATGAAGTTCATAAAGTCCACAAGCTACTTTATGAAGGTTCACAAGGTTCACAAGATTCACAATGTTTACAAAGCTTTCCTAAGGGTCATGAGGTCTACAAAGCCACTTCATGATGTTCACAAGGTTCACAAGCTTCACAATACCTCCCATGAGTATCGCAAGATATCTTATGAAGATTCACAAGGTTCACAAAGTTCACAATTGGTCAGAAGAGTTGACAATTCCCTCAGACAATGCACCTCCTAAGCAGTGCATCCAAAACTAGGGTTTTGACTTTAATCAGGCTAAATGGACTTCCAAGACTTCAAGTGAGCTTCATAACATCTTATATGTGTATAAGAACCCCCATGTCAAGTTTCAAGACTTTTCTCAAAAGTTTGCTCAGTCAGATGATCAGATAAGTCAAAAGCAGTCAATGCAGTTAAAAAGTCAAACTGAGGTCAACTGTGGTCAAACCAAAGTCAAACTTCATGATTTTTTTTGCCAAAATCAAAGAGAGGTTGGATTTGGTTCCAGGGGTATTTTGGTCATTTTATGCAAATTCAGCTAATTCCTTGAAAACGGGTTGTTATTAAGTTCTGAGGCGTTTATTTACGTGGGTTTGATATCAATTTGGTTTGGAAAGTCTGGTCTGTGGAACAGGGTTTAACAAGAGATCATTCTTCTATCTTCCAGTTCATCTTTAGAGGGACAACAGTGAAAACTTCTACTGATTATTGGAGCTTATTCATGTCAAAAGTATTAAGATTGGATCGGATTAATTCAAGGATATTCGACTGATGAATCGTATGTTGAGATGTTTTGAGAATTAAATCATGGAGAAGAAATGGAAGATGATTTTAATAAATATGTGAAGTTCATTCATAATATTTTATTATTATTACAATTTGTAAAGAGAATTTGGATAGAAAGTTGAATTTTATTCATAATATTTCATCACGATTTACAAAAGGGAAATAATTTGGATAAAAAATGTATTATTGAATTATTTCATAATGCTTTTTTTTATTACAAGTTACAAAAGAGGTGTATATCCTAAAAAGTCCTAAGCCCTAAAATTTCTAAGTATCCTTCTTGATGTCCTTTGAGCTTCTCCGCAAAGTCTCCGATTCACCTGCACATCAAAACAAAACAAACAGAATAATGGGCATTGATTCTGAGAATGATAGGAGCATTCAAGAGTCGCCGTGTATGCCTTCGTTTGAATCCCATACTTGTACACCTGCAATAAAGTCTAAGTTATGAATGGTCAGTGAGCCTGCAAAATAAAAGGAATTTTGTCTGGGGAAACCTCAATACAGCTGACTCTGCAGTCCCTTTATAGTCACAACAAATTTGACCTCCTCATTTTGAAGACCATAAAGCAGTCGGTTGAAATGAAGAAATAGAGGAAAAAAGTGAGAATGTATTAGCTAAAGACATAGAACAACCACTGTCACCACCGTCGGTATTCCACTCTGTCTCTTCCATTCCGAATTACACCTGATATACTGTCAAGAAGAAGAACCTTGTTTCCGAAACAAAATGTGGTAAGCATAGGAGAAAGAAATCTCCTGTATGGGAACGCTTCTATGAGGAAACAACTGGTAAACCAGGATGTGCTAGGGCTATATGTAAAAGATGCAAAAGTTCGTTTGCTTATATGAAAGATTATAGATGACCTGGCACCAGCCATCTCAATAGACACCTTTCCTTGGGATCATGTCAGAGAAATCTGCAAGCCAATCGCTCCAATACTGGTGTTAATCTTTGTCTACATAAGAAACAAGCTAGAGCTAAGCATTACAGTAATTCTATCTCATTTGATCAGGTGCGTCGCAACGATAAAATTGCCAGAAATGATTATTTTGCATGATCATCCATTTCATATTGTAGAACACAAAGGTTTCATTGATTTTGCGCGAGCACTTCAACCGATGTTCAATCCATTGAGCTTAAATACTGTCCAAGAGGATTGTGCTGCCATTTATCTTAGAGAGAAGCAAAACCTTTCGAGTCTTGTTGATGGTATTCCTGGGAGAATCAACCTCACCTTGAACTTGTGGACTTCAAATCAGACGTTGGGTTATGTTTTCTTCATGGACACTTCATTGATGGTGATTAGAGCTTACATCATCCCATTCTTAATGCTTTTGCAGTGCCGTTTCCTGATTTGGATGGTTCCTTTAATCAAAAAAATAGTGACTTAGCTCCCTCTTTATCAACTGCAAAATCCGAAGCTAAGTTGGACTTGCAAGATGCTGTAGCTACAGCTCGTTCAGCAGCCAATTTGCTCAACTCCGTATCAACAAGCTTACCAAGATGAGAAGTAATGAACATACACTTGACAATAGCTCTGAGAATCCATTTTATGTTGGAGGCAACAATGAATCGACCACCGAAAGGGATCATTTCAATGCTGCAGGTAACCCTGATGGGAATCCTATTAAGGATCATGACATTCACCGTGATCATTATGATTCCAACAGACCAACTTCAAACTCACAGATGTTAGGTTCTTCCAACGAAAGCTTCAATAAACACTACAAGGATCTGAAAACATCAACAGGAATTGCTTCAACTAAAATCCATTATACAAAGACAGGCCACCGCGGTTATCCTTGTTACATCCTTGACATTCATGCCTTTCTGCATCCATTCTTGATACTCATATTCAACCGATTCCTGCATGTTGCGAAAACACATGTTACTATAATTTTTCATATTCATAGACACATAAGTATTTGGGATCTTCCATGATTAATCAGTTACCCTTAAGACTTGATTTGTTGAGTCATCAAGAACCTGGACAACGAGTCTCTCAGTTGGTCAAGAAAGCCCACAAACTGCTCCAATTGAAAGCTAGTAGACCTGGAAGAAGAAATTGAATGTTCATAGCCAAGTATTCCCAAGCTTCTCAGTCACAATTCATTGATACGAGTTGCTTCCAACTGCTGCATTAGTTCGATGGAGTAACATGACATTCTCTAAGAGTATCTAGAGTACTAGAAGATGCAGGGATCTGTCATCGAAGAACGATCAAATCAAATCAACAAAATCCAATCAAGAGAACCCGAAAAAGGAAAGGAAATCACAATCAGCATCCCACAAATTAATTGAAATGAATCTCCAATCAATCCAGAAAGAAATCAATCAGTAAAAATCAGTTTTCAAATAACGTAAAATTGGAAGGAGGTCCAAGCCCACGAATTTGAGAGTAATATAAAAGAAGCAGAAACCCTAATCAAAAGGAGGAGGGATCCACGATAAAAATCATAAAACCCTAGCACCCCAAAACGGACAGCAATCGGTCTTAATAAAGAATTCGAGAAGAATACTTATCTTGCTGGAGCGAGCACCGCTGTCATCGCGGCCTTCTTCCATCGGTCGACCACGTTGAAGCTTCAAACTCTCCTCGCTTTCGCAGCCCTCATCGAAGGCTTTCACCGGAGACTGTCGTCGCAACACCGACGAAATCACACAGCAATTCGTTTTAATGTAATTCATCGTTAATGACTTGTATCATTATTGTTTTCCATGAATGCAGGAGGCCAAAAACGAGGGAATGGTTGGACGGCGCCGCCTGATGAGTTTCAGAGACCGTAAACCCTAATGCCCCCTCAATTCATGTTCCGTTCGCAGTGGGTTGGGGCTGGGATTGGTGACCCGGCCCAGTTCTGTTTTGGTTTATTTCTTTTGATTTTTTTTTACGTTGTTTGTTTTAATGTATACGATTGAACCCTTGTTTTTTAAATGAAAAAAATAAAAAAATAAAAAATAAGAAATAAAACTTTTTAATGAAATTAAACCTTTTTGATAATTAAGTAAATTTAAAAAAAAAAAAAAACTCTTTTTAATTGATCTTTTTAGATTAAAACTAAACAATTTTCAAAATAAAAGTAAGTTCCTTTTTTAAAAAACTAACATTATTAAGATCTTTTTTCAAAATAACCAAGTCCCAAAATTTGCATCTTTTTTTCTTCACTGTCTCGTAATTAATTTTGATTGACGCCTGACTCCGCCTACTAACATGTGTGTTCATTTTTGCTGCTTATGTTTATTGTTATTATGCTGTGTTTTATTCAAATTTCATTATCATATTGTATCTGCTCCTCTCATGTAACCTCGCGAATTTAACAATCGCGTTACTTTTCTGCATTTTAAATTTCTGCTTGTATGATTCAAATCTCTCACCAATATTGTTGTCCCGTGGCACATCCGAAGGTTAGGTCTAGCCGTTTGGCCGCCGCGCCAATAGTCCTCAACCTCAAATCCTCAAAATTACCATTTTACCCTTAGTATTAGGTCAAAGAGCCGCCACGCTCATTTTAGGGTTTTCCGCCATGGAATCCCTAATTTAACCCTAATTACGACTTAACAATTCAACGTAGAGATTTGGAGTTTCTACACTCCACGTAAGCATGTCCTTAAGATGCGTTTATTCCCCTTGAGACCTTGACCACAGTCAAGAAGTCTCTAACCTCCCTTTTGAGGGGAACTACGATTACTCTGATTCCACTCCCGTAAGGATACGTAGGCACAAGATGCGATGTCTTGCCGAGTAAACTTAGAATTAACCCCCTTTATTATTTATTATTGCTTATTTATATTTTATTTATCTTTGCTATTTAATTATTTTGCTTATTATTTTGTAATTGTTTCTTGGATGTAAAGTTGTTTAATTATTTAATTATTATTATGGTTAGTAATTAGGGAGTGTGACAACATGTATGTAATATTAAAATAAATTTAGATCACTTTTAAATAAAGATAATTAAAATAAACACGTCACACACGTAAGTCGATTTTAATCGCCGTCTCACTTCCTAAGGATATCCCTCAAGTTGCCTACGAATAATGGTTAAGTGGGGTGTATAAAGCAAGTCCCTCAAATAGAAAAATCATCAAAGTCCATTATGGTTGCCTTTACGAATCGAGTCCCTTTCGAAAAATGATGATGGTCCCTTATATGTGCTTATTACACCCCACAATGGCCTTCAAAAATCCAATTGTCCCTCACATGTCCCTTAACATCCAAAGTAAGGACTACCTACTCCATTATAGTAGGGATAGTCTTACTAAGGAAAGGATAAAGAATAAGAAAGACCTTAAAACATTAGGGTAGGCTACTCCTAGATACTTGCTCACTTCAAAACTTTTTCACACTTAAACAAATTTCCAACAAAATTTTCAAACAAGTTTTTTTCACATCCATACACGGATTATTATTAAACTATTCTGAAATTTTTTGCTATTCACACACTACACTTTCAAAACAATTCAAAAGTGAGCTTAAGTACCTAAGAGCCCATGGATAACCATGGATGAAAAGGGTGCTAACACCTTCCCTTTTCATAACCTACCCCCCGGACCCAAAATATTCTCTAAGGTCTTTCCTGTTCTTTTATAACCTTTCCTTATGGATAAAATAAAAGTCGGTGGCGACTCTTGCTATCCGCAACATTGTTTAAAGTCAGTTCTCCCACCGTGTTACAGGTACTGATGACCTGGACCTTGAAGTGTCGGTCAGTAATAAATCATGCTCGGCATCATTGCATCTGCACGAATCGGTTAGTCATAGCACATGCTCGTATAATAACATAAATAAGCAAGAAATAAGCATGAAGAGGTGGGATTTTATGGTCAAAAATTACGGTGCAACAGATGCCCCTATTTAAGTTACTCCTATTCGGAGATATGGAGATTGAAATCTTCGTCTCGACGAGATAGGAGGGACTTAAATACAAACATTGCGCGAATTTTTGGCCATGAGAAACCACCGAATGCATATGATATGCAATGATATGAAAATGCAAGGCAGACAAAAATCCGTAAGGAAGAGGTCACAGGGGATGAACTGGACGCGACATGCTAGACAGAAAAGCAACGGATCCAGCAAGGCAGGACCCTACGAGGACATGAACAATCACTCATGGGAAATCTCCAAACGTGTAACGGTGACTCATGCATCAGGGATGCAGTGGTTTTGACGATTTGAGGTCGAAAGATACTTTGACTACCAAGGTGGTGGTCAATAGTAACTCAAAATGGATCCCCCTTTTTTTATTTTATATTTTGTAACTCAGCTGAAATGGTAAAGTGTATAACCTCTCCTGGCATCATGGTACGGGGACCATGAGCTAGTCTCGGTCTTCGATGTCATTGTAGTTGTAGATGTTGTTGTAGTTGTTGAGCTTCCCCGAGCATCATGATATGGGAGTCATGCGCCGGTCTCGGTCTCTAATGTCGAACTTCCCCTTGCTCCATGGTATGGGAAACATGAGCTGGTCTCGGTTTCTGATGTCAAACTTCCCCTTGCTCCATGGTATGGGAACCATGAGCTGGTCTCGGTTTCTGATGTCAAACTTCCCCTTGCTCCATGGTATGGGAACCATGAGCTGGTCTCGGTTTCTGATGTCAAACTTCCCCTTGCTCCATGGTATGGGAACCATGAGCTGGTCTCGGTTTCTGATGTCAAACTTCCCTTTGCTCCATGGTATGGGAACCATGAGCTGGTCTCGGTTTCTACCCAAAATGATGGAAACTCGTGAGAGCGTCTTCCAAGAGGGGTTGTAAATTCGTAGATTGTAGATTGTAACTGTAGTTGTAAATTGTAATGTTGATGTAGAATTGTTGATGTAAATGTTGTCGATGTAATCTGTAATTGTAGAATTTTGTATATGTAATTTTGTACTTGTAATTGCAGATGCAATTTGCATTGAATTGGCAATTTGTGGAATGTGCACCGGGGATCTTCAAAAGAGTTGTAAATCAGTTGACGCGTGGAATGTCCTCTTGTAAGGAGATATGCCATTGATTGTACTCGTAATGAACTCTCTGAGGAAGATCATTTTTGAAGTACCTCTGCTGTAATTGTAAAAGAAATGCGAAATTGTGGTAGCAGAAATCCTCAAACGGGGGAGCATCTGTAATGTACTTTGTTTTGACTTGATAATCTTGAGATAATCCACTGGGGATAGACAGATTGTCTTGAGGAAGTTGTCGTTTGTCGTTTTGAGAAAGGATCTGCCCAAAACGAGTTGCTCAAATAAAGAGATCTTCTGTTTTCCGACTGTAAGCTGTTGAGGAGATCTTGTAATGTTGTTGAAGAAACGTTGTGTCTTCAAATGGTGATCCTCATAATGTCAAAGTGCAAAATAAATGCACTCTTGACCCATGCTCAAAAGCTGGAGATGTTCATAGTGTGATTGCCAAAGATCGAATGTTCAATTCGGGAAATAACCGAAGAGAAACTGTCAGGCAAGACTCAACCATAGAGACACAAACTCCAATGGGGATGTACTGAAACAACTGTCTTCCACGGGGATCGAACTTCGTGGGGAAATAGAAATACCGAGAGTTTTTTTGCTTAGGGCTGACAACTCTATTTGGGAGGAGTAAGACGCGCCCAAATACCCAAGGGTAAACGTAATCGAAGAGATAGAGTAAAGCAAACAAAGGATGCACAAAATGCAAATGTTATGCTATCTATTTATATGATATGCGTATGCTCATGTTTGTGCTGACAAGTCGAGAGGGACACAACATAATGCATGGGGAAATGCTCGAGAGTGACCTCCATTCTCGGATGGCATAAGTGTTGATAGTCTAGTCATCTTTCTGCGAGTAAGGGTGAGCATCGGCGGTCATCCTCTCGTTATTCGTATATCAAGTAAAGCAAATTTTGAAAAGGTTTTAAATCCGCTAGGATTTTGCTATCAAGATCACAAATTTAGTAAAGGGAAAACTTTTTTATTGAACGGCGGGCAGCGGAAAAGCGTGACCCGATATTACAGTGTTGGAAAATGATATTGATTACATAGAGGGAATAATGTTCTGCTCCTCCTAAACAAAGTATTTCTTGACAGCATCCGTATTTACGGGGCGAGTGATTTCCTCTCCATCCATTGTTGCCAACATCAAAGCGCCTCCGTTCAAGACCCTTTTGACTACATACGGTCCATCATAATTCGGGGTCCATTTTCCTCTGATGTCGGTGAGGAAAGATTGGATTTTCTTGAGCACAAGGTCACCTTCCCTGAATACCCGGGGTCGAACCTTTTTGTCAAACGCTTTTTTCATCTTCTGCTGATACAGCTGCCCGTGGCATAGCGCAGCCAGCCTCTTTTCTTCGATTAAGTTCAACTGATCATACCTGTTCTGACACCATTCTGCCTCTGATAATTTTGCCTCTACTAAAATTCTCATAGAAGGAATCTCAACTTCTACTGGGAGTACTGCTTCCATACCGTAGACGAGCGAAAATGGAGTTGCCCCAGTTGATGTACGTACCATCGTACGATATCCATGTAAGGCAAAGGGGAGCATTTCGTGCCAATCTTTGTAGGTAACCACCATTTTCTGAATGATCTTCTTAATGTTTTTGTTGGCGGCTTCAACGGCCCCATTCATCTTTGGTCTGTAAGGAGAAGAATTGTGATGCTCGATCCTGAACTCTTCACACAGCTCTTTCATCATTTTGTTATTTAGATTGGAACCATTGTCTGTAATAATTCTGCTTGGCACACCATATCGGCAAATAAGCTGATTCTTGATAAATTTGACGACCACATGTCGGGTTACGTTGGCATAGGAAGCCGCTTCGACCCACTTGGTAAAATAATCAATGGCTACCAAGATGAATCGGTGTCCATTAGATGCTTTTGGCTCTATCATTCCAATCATATCGATTCCCCACATAGAGAACGGCCACGGGGAGGAGATAACATTCAGGGAAGTTGGAGGCACGTGTATTTTGTCCGCGTAAATCTGACACTTGTGACACTTCCTGGCAAACTTGTAGCAATCCGATTCCATTGTGATCCAGTAATAACCGGCCCTTAATAGCTTCTTAGCCATAGCATGTCCGTTGGCATGAGTGCCAAAAGATCCTTCGTGAATTTCCGACATTAACATATCCGCTTCTTGCTTGTCAACACATCTCAGCAAGACCATGTCAAAATTCCGTTTGTACAACACATTGTTACTTAGAAGAAAATTTCCGGCCAACCTTCTCAAAGTTTTCTTGTCTTTGTTGGAAGCTCCCAGAGGATATTCTTGAGTTCTAAGAAACACTTCGATGTCATAGTACCAAGGTTTATCATCCTTAACTCCTTCGACAGCAAAGATGTAGGCAGGTCTGTCGAGACGTTTCACTTCGATCCGAGGACACTCGTTCCAAAAGTTCACTACAATCATCGAGGCCAAAGTTGCCAATGCGTCTGCCATTCTGTTCTCATCGCGAGGGATATGATGAAACTCAACCCTATCAAAGAACGGTAACAATCTTCTAGCATAATCCCTGTATGGGACTAAATTATCATGTCGAGTTATCCATTCTCCGGTGATTTGGTTGATTACTACTGCAGAATCACCAAACACATCTAGATTCTTGATTCTCAAATCGATTGCTTCTTCAAGACCCATAATACATGCTTCGTACTCAGCCTCGTTATTAGTACACTGGAATGTTAATCTGGAGGTGAATGGGAAATGGGTCCCCTGAGGAGTCACAATAACAGCACCTATCCCTTTCCCATGGGCGTTGACAGCTCCATCAAAGATTAAACCCCATTGAGAACCTGGCTCTGGCCCTTCACCATGTACGGGTTCTTCACAGTCTTTCATCTTTAAGAACATGACATCTTCATCAGGAAAGTCATCATTTGAGGGTTGATGATCCAAAATAGGTTGGTGAGCCAGGTGATCAGCCAAAACACTTCCTCTAATAGCTTTCTGAGTATGGTACTCGATATCATATTCGGACAATAACATCTGCCATCTGGCAACTCTCCCAGTTAAAGCGGGTTTCTCAAAAATATACTTGATAGGATCCATCTTCGAAACCAACCAGGTAGTGTGGTTCAACATATACTGGCGTAAACGCCTAGCAGCCCACGCTAGAGCACAACAAGTCTTCTCTAGCATGGTGTATCTGGTTTCACAATCAGTAAATTTCTTGCTCAGGTAATAAGTGACATGATCTTGCTTTCCGGCTTCATCCCGCTGACCGAGTACGCAACCCATTGAATCCTCTAGAACGGTCAAATACATAATCAAAGGACGCCCTTCAACCGGTGGTATCAGGATAGGTGGTTTGAGCAAGTACTCTTTGATACTATCAAAAGCCCTTTGACAATCTTCAGTCCAAACGTACCCTTGTTCCTTCCTCAGAAGCTTAAAAATAGGTTTACATGTAGCAGTCATGTTGGATATAAACCTGGAGATATAGTTCAAACGCCCTAGGAATCCTCTGACTTGTTTCTCAGTGGCGGGAGCTGGCATTTCTCGGATAGCTTTCACTTTGTCATGGTCCACTTTGATCCCTTTTTGGCTGACGATAAAACCCAATAATTTCCCTGATCGCACTCCAAATGTACACTTGTTGGGGTTCAGACGAAGTTTGTATTCTCTCAAACGAACGAACAGCTTAGCCAGGTGCTTAACATGATCCTCTTCAGTTTTTGACTTAGCTATCATATCGTCTACATACACCTCAATCTCCTTGTGCATCATATCATGGAACAGAGTAGTCATAGCTCTTTGATATGTTGCCCCTGCATTCTTCAATCCAAATGGCATAACTCTGTAACAAAAGGTGCCCCAAGGCGTGATAAATGACGTCTTCTCTCTGTCCTCGGGAGCCATTCTAATCTGGTTGTAACCTGAGAAACCATCCATGAAGGAGAACACCTCGTATCTTGCAGTACTGTCTACCAAAATGTCAATGTGTGGTAATGGAAAATCATCTTTCGGACTGGCTTTATTCAAATCCCTGTAGTCTACACACATGCGAACTTTACCATCCTTCTTCGGGACAGGTACAATGTTAGCTAACCATAGCGGATACTCGGCAGTAACAAGGAAACCTGCATCAATCTGTTTCTGTACCTCTTCCTTAATCTTCAAAGCCATATCAGGTCGGGTCCTTCTAAGCTTCTGCTTTACTGGCGGGCATTCTGGTTTTAAAGGTAGATGGTGCTCAACTATAGCTGTGTCCAAACCGGGCATATCCTGATATGACCAAGCAAACACATCGACAAAATCTCCAAGCAGACCAACCAACTGTTTCTTCACATCTGGCTTGAGCAGAGCTCCAATTTTCACTTCTCTACGGATTTCTTCAGATCCCAAGTTGATTACCTCCACCGGCTCTTGGTGGGGTCGGATAGCTTCCTCTTCTTTCTCAAGCAATCTAATAATTTCTTCCGGAATATCATCATCTTCATCTTCGGCTTCATACACAGGAAACTCAAAATTCGGAAGAAGTAGCGGATCATTATTCCCAGGTTGTAATTCGTGTAGCAATCTGCGCAAGTGACGTGATTTTTAATAAGTTTTTGCTTTGTAAAGTAGGAAGTGTGTGCGCGCGAGATGCTACTTATTATTTTCCAATATCATGAATAAAATAAAAACGGATGTAAATGAAAGTATTTTATTGATGATAGCAAAACCGAAAAGACATGCCCAACAAAGTCACCTTTGCCTTGGGCAGAGCAAAGGGAATTATTGAAAGTATGCCCTACTAAATGCAGTTTCGCCTTGGGCAGAGCGAAAAATTTTTTTTAAACAAATGCTTTACTTAGATATATGAATGGCGGTAGGAGCTTCAACCACACTCCAATTCTTGACCACGACGCCTGGAGTCACAAAGTCCGGGATTTCTCCAGTCGGCTCTTCCTCAGTGATGGCATAAACTCCAAAGGTATAGTCGAACTCATCTGACACGTAACCTGGATCTTCCATATAGGGCTCGTAGTCTTCATAAGGAATGGAGGATTTTGTAGAACCGTCCGATATGTAGCCCTCGAGTTCATCTTTTAACACAGCATTAACCTGAGGGTGGTGGGAAATTCCTCCACTACGGAACACTTCACTGATCAATGGAAATCCATGGTTCTTGGTGCCTTGGTGGACAGAACTGCTGGTGAAACCGAGGCCCTCCTTGTTCTTGTTCTCTGGCAAAGACAACACCTTTCCCCACATTGACTGGTGACCACTGTTCACTACTCGCTGCGCGTCTTTGAATGATGACATGGATGTCTGAGCTCTCTGAACGCTCTCACCTGCAACAGACAGAGCTTGAAACTGCGTGCCAATTTCCTCTTCAGCTTCGACGTACGAGAATGATGACAAGTGACTTACTACCAAAGCTCTTTCTCCACAAACCGTGACTATTTTCCCTTTAAAAACATACTTTAACTTCTGATGCAGGGTAGAAGTAACTGCTCCGGCTTCATGTATCCATGGCCTCCCTAGCAGACAGCTATAGGCGGCACGAATGTCCATGACCTGAAACGGGATCATGAAAGTTTGTAGTCCAATAGTCATAGGCAAATCAACCTCACCAATTACTGTTTTCCTTGACCCGTCGAAAGCTTTGACAATAACGTGACTCGGCCTCATTGGCGATCCCTGATATGACAGCTTAGATAGGGTGGTCCTAGGCATTACGTTTAGAGGCGATCCAGTGTCAACCAGCACACTAGACAGGGAGTCATTTCCGCAGTTCACAGAAATGTGCAAAGCCATATTGTGTTTTCTCCCTTACTCTGGGAGATCACCTTCATTGAAACCCAGATTATCACTCGAAGTAATACTGCCAATGATATTATCGAATTGTTCCATAGTCACATCCTGCTCAACATAGGCTTGTTCCAAAATCTTCTGAAGTGCTTCTCTATGAGCCTCAGAGCTCATCAACAATTGTAGCACAGAAATCTTTGACGGGGTATGCAAAAGCTGATCTGCAACCTTATACTCGCTTCGTTTGATTATCTTCAAGCATTCATCAGAGTTGGACAGGTTGGACCCACCAGATTGCCCCACATTCGGGTCCTTTGAGCCTGATGGTTCGGACAAAACCTCTTTTTCTTTCGGTGGCACGGCCGGGTAGATTCGCCCGCTTCTTGTCACTCTACTAACATCTGCAATATTGACGATTGAGGGTATGGTGGGCAAAGGCACTTCTTTCCCATCCTCCAACATAGTAGCATTATATCTATAAGGGATGGCCTTACTAGAGGTATAAGGGACAGGTCCAGGCACATTGATTACCAGCGGAGTAACAGTTGGCTTCCTGCTATTGTAAATGATCTCTATACGTTCCACCTCTTTAAAGTGGGGTACTACGACACAGATTTCTTCAGCTTTCTCGCTTGAAACTTCTTGATCATCGCTTTCTAAACAAACTTCAACCATATTGACAGAGGGTGAACCATGCGGTGGTAATGGATTCTTCTGTACATTCGGGTCGGAATCCCTAAAAGACAAGATCCCATTTTTTATGAGCCTCTGGACATCCATCTTCAAGCCGAAACAACTCTCAATATCATGCCCTGGAGCACCCTGATGGTAAGGACAAAACTTGTCAGCTCTATAAGAAGGGGGAGGATTCATGGGAGCTGGAGGCGGAGCTTTCGTCTGAATGTGACCCTTTTTGATCAAGGTGGGGAATAAATCAGTATA
Source organism: Lathyrus sativus (assembly GCA_963859935.3). NCBI lineage: Eukaryota > Viridiplantae > Streptophyta > Magnoliopsida > Fabales > Fabaceae > Lathyrus > Lathyrus sativus. Next base: position 611,880,574 of record OZ012739.1, read on the forward strand.
TGTCATTGGGATTGGATCAAAATTTATTTTTCGGTACACGCGACCCTGATTGCTAGGTGGCCGATTCCGCTGAGGATTCTGTGGACTCTGCTGAAGCTGGGGTTGTTGAGCAATGGGAGTCTGAGGCTGTTGATAGGGTCGTGGAGACTGTAGCTGATAAGTCGGAGCATTAAACACTGGAGACACTGCTGCAACCTGATGTGGTGGCATGTACCTCCTTCTGAATTGTCCTTTTTGAATAGCATTCACACTTTGTTCCTTCTTCTTCGCGAAACCGCTCCCATACCTCTTAGGAGCATTTTCTTCTTTGGTCAGCCTTCCCTCGCGAACACCTTCTTCTAAACGCATTCCCATGTTGACCATTTCAGTAAAGTCACTGGGGGCGCTGGCTACCATCTTCTTGTAAAAGAAAGGACCCAGAGTCTTCAGAAAGATCTTGGTCATCTCTTTTTCTTCTAACGGTGGCGTGACTTGTGCGGCCAACTCGCGCCAACGTTGGACATACTCTTTGAAGTTCTCCTTATCCCTCTGTGTCATTGCTCTCAACTGATCTCGGTCGGGTGCCATGTCCACATTGTACTTATACTGCTTGATAAAGGCTCCTCCCAGATCATTGAAAGTCCGAATCTTTGTACTGTCCAACCCCATATACCATTTGAGTGCGGCGCCTGTCAAACTGTCTTGGAAATAGTGAATGAGCAGCTGATCATTATCAGTTTGGGCAGACATCTTCCTGGCGTACATAATGAGATGGCTTTGAGGGCAGGTATTCCCCTTGTACTTTTCGAAATCAGGAACTTTGAACTTCGGTGGGACTTTAACATTCGGCACCAAACATAGCTCAGAAGCACTCTTACCAAATAAATCTTTTCCCCGAAGGGCTCTCAATTCCTTTTGTATTTCAGAAAACTGGTCTTGGAATCCATCCATTTTCTCTTCTAAACCCACGGTTTCGGTCGGCGACCCATGTAGAATTGGTTCATCCAGAATATAAGAGACAATATTCACCTGCGGAGGTGCAGTAGTCATCACAGCAGAGACAACAGGAGCAGTTTGAACAGTGGTCACAGCAGGGGTCTCAGACACGGACGGCCGGTAGCCGGTCGAGAAGAAATTAGGAGACATCCCCCACGGGAAACCTTGAGGCATGCTGTAAGATACTTCGGCAACAGAAGACACCACTAGGATCGGTGTTGGTGTCACTTCAGGTACAGCAGTCCTTGGAACTTCCTGGTTGTTGATCGAGATTTGACTGGACAAAGCTTCTACCAGACCATTCAACTTCTCCAAACTTTCCTTCATACTTGCAACCTCATCACGGAGCACTCTGTTCTCTTGTTCTAGCTGATCCATCTTCTGACGTTGACTGGCTCGAGTGTTGTATCGGTGATTCAGCTTGTTCTGCGGAGATGAAGCAAGAGTAAGACCCTGGAATGCAAATGAATGCTATGCTTATGTAAAATGCAAATGAGTGTGAAGCTTTCAAGAAACTCCAATAACTCGGGTATTGTAACCTTGGAAAAAACTCATTTTATTTTGAAGACTGAAGCATTACAAAAACGGAGTACTCTTTTAAGAGTTTATTACATTGAATCAAAAGCAAAAGAGAAACTCGGGAATCTACTCCTTATGCTCCCTCTGTGCGCGAAGCTCCTTTTCCATTTGATTGACGCGTTCTTGCAACTCGGCCTTTTCTCTGATGAGTCGGTCGACACACTCCTTCCAATCCATAGTATCTGGGGGAAGATCATCACTGGTGGCGGCGCTCGAAGAGGCGTGAGAAGAAAATAAATCTCCTTGTGCCTTTCTCTTTCTGGCAACTTCGATTTCCGGAGTTTTCTGGAGTCTTTCTTTCTCTACCCTGAGAGTAAGGAACTTGTTCTTCCAAGCGGTCCTCAATTTCCGGGCTTCGTCTAAAGCAATCCTCACTTGTTCAATTTCGTCCATATCAAACCAGTCGGGGTCATGGGGAGATAGTACCATAGGTTCATGGAAAGGAAAAGGCATCTTGAGATCGAGGGCCCTTTCTCGCACCCAATGTAGATACTCTTCAGAGACAGTACAATCGGGGTATCCTGAAGCAGTTGTTCCTTCCCTGTCAATGTATTTCCATGTATAAATGATGACAGTCTTTAGATCTAGATCCTCTTCTCCTTTGAAATAGATCTCTTCCAACGAAACTGGGTCAGGCACTTGGGTCATAGGGTGTCCAAACTGTCTACGGGCTAAGGCGGGATTATAGCTTATACATCCCTCTCTTCCAATAAGCGGTACATTGGGGAATCCTCCGATGCTAGGAATCATAGGCACGCCTCCATAGGCGGGATCATACCAGACAATGTCCGAATGGGTAAGGGCCATAAGTATCTCGGACCATCGAGGTGTTGCTACTTCGTTCCAAAGGGACGGATACAAAGTCAAACGAGCGATGAACCATGAGTACAGCAAGGCGGTACAACATACAATGTGGCCTCCTCCTTCAGCATTCCTCGAGTGAATCGAAAAGTAAGTATCAGCAAGCAAGGTGGGTACTGGATTCTTGAGTATGAACAACTTGATTGCATCCATATCAATAAAGTTGTCAATTTTGGGGAACCAGAAAGTCCCATAGACCAACAAAGCGAAAATGGCTTCCGATATGAGAACCTCCTTTCTTTCAGCATGGTAACGGACCTTTTCGATCAAAAAGTCGGCGGGGAACCCAAGGACTCCTTCCTTGGTGGTTAAGTGCGCCTGAACATCTTCAAGGTTAAGATGAGTGGCATTTGCAATTTCTTGGTGACTAGGCGTGTCTTCCCTTCCGGTGAACAAGGGTCGAACAGTCACGGGCATCCTCAAGAGTTCTGAGTATTCTTCCAAGGTCGGCATCAACTGGTAGTCTGGAAAAGTGAAACAGTGGTACAACGGGTCATAGAATTGAACGAGAGTCTCCAATAACCCCCCCTTCATCTGGAGTTCGAGGAAGCGGAAAACTTCTCCATACTCTGCTGCAAAGGCGCACCGATTCTCGATGAGATCAGCTAGCTCTCTCAAGCTTTCAATGTTAGGGCTCTGAAAAGTGTACTCCAAGGATTTTCTTTTGGAATCCATAGTTACAATACCTGAGAAATAAAGTTGAGTTTCTTGAAATGAATAGAGAAAAATGTAATGCAATATGAGTAGGACTTCATGGGATCCCCAACTGTTTATAAGCATTATAACAAAAGAAAACGTTTTTTTTTTTAATTTCAAAACGGAATACAAATTATTGCTTTTAAAAGTCCCAAGTAAAAGCTAAATAAAAGCTAGTAAAGACGCTAAAGAAGTTTCGAATTCTGTTGCTTGAGCTGCTCTTCGAGTTGCGTCTTCTCACGGATAAGGTTGTCCACAATTATCTTCCAAATAGCGCACTGCGGGTCGGAGAAAAATAAATCCTCCATGACTTTCCTCTTCTTATAGGGGAGTAGCTCTTCATCCTTTAATTGTAGCTGTTTCTGGAATTCATCCCTCTCCTTCTGAAGTTCAGCCTTCTGCTTTTGACACTCATCGCTTTCTGCCACTGCCACATGGTACTTATTCTTCCATGATTCCAGCTCATGCTGAGACTTCCTTAAGGACACTTCTAACTTCTCAGCTTCGGACATAAAGACGTAAGTGGGCTCCCTCCGTGGAGCTATGGGATCTTGACGGGAATAGGGCATCTTTAGCTTGATCGCCCTTTCTCTGACCCACCGAAGGTAGGGTTCTAAAGATACACAATTAAGCTTCCCAAGGCTTTCTTTCCCTTTCTTGTGTAAGTGGTTCCATGCAACTAAAACCTTGTTTAGGAGTTCCTGGTCTTCCCTAAAGAAGATATTCTCTACCTGGACACTCTTAGGTGGCTCCTTTAATGGAAATCCCAATTGTCGACGAGCTAAGACCGGATTGTAACTGATCCCTCCATTAAAGCTGAGTAATGGTACATTAGCAAAGTCGCCACAACCATCAATGATCAAAGTTCCATCATATACCCGGTTGTACCAAATGATATCTGAGTGGGTCAGTGCCATAACTCGGGGAGACCAAAGCCCCCTATCGAGACTTAAAAAGGAAGTAGACCTCGGCAAGTGTGAAATAAACCACTTGTAGAGTAGGGGTACACAGCAGGTGATCATTCCTCCACCATATGAGTTTCGGAGGTGTACAGAATGGTAAGCATTACCCAATAGGGTTGGTACTGGATTGTTCTTCAAAAAGATCTTAATTGCGTTGAGATCAACGAACCCTTCAAAACTCGGGAACAAAAATACTCCATAAATAAGCAAGGCAAAGATCGCCTCGAATGGAGCCTTGTTCGTATAGTCGGCATAAAACATTGCTTTACTGATTAAAAACTTTGTAGTCAAACCGAAAAGACTGCCTTTACTAACCAGATTTCCCTTGACGTCTGATACCTTTAGGCAAAGGGCCTTAGAAATTTCTCTTTCATCAGGGTCTTTTTCCAGGAAAGGGAAAGGAGACTCTTCTAAGATGGGTAAACCAACCAAAAAGGAGTATTCTTCCAACGTAGGCAATAGTTGGAAATCTGAAAACGTGAAGCAATGGTATAGTGGATCATAGAATTGCAATAAAGTGGACAGGAGTCCTTCATCCACTTGTCGACTCAATAAGGATATCAGCTTCCCATACTTGCTTTTGAATCTCTCTTGGTCTTCAATCAGGGTCACCAACTTCTTTAGGTCATCCAACTTGGGACTTTTAAAAGTGTATTTCAGAGTGTGTCTTCTACTGGGGTCCATAATACCCTACAATGTTCATAAACAAAAGGTAAATCCCATGAAGTTCAATGCGGTATGATGCTTTATGAATGCAACAAACACAAGTAGGCACATAGAAGCATAAGCATAAACAAACAAAGGGGTCCCTAGGTTTGCAACGAGCATGGAGCAAAGGTATACCCATCCCCAAAGGATTTGGACTTAAAGGTTGATTGTACCTGTAGAACAAGGTTCTAATAAGGTTCCCAAAGTCATTAGCCCATCTTTCGGATATTATCAACTTCTCAAGTACTCGAGGGTTAATAATATTCTCAAGAGAACTTCTTTTGAGTGTAGCGTCGCGTAGCACTATTTCGGGGGTACCCCCTCATAGCCCCGCACTACATCTTAGTAAAGGTCAAAGTGGGGTTAAGGTAACTATGGTCCTCAATATCATAGGCTCCAACATCGAATGTAGTGCATGTTTTCACGATTAAAGACTCGTTCAACAATACATCTTTCGAGAGGGCCTCAATTGAGCGTGATTTTCAAGTCAGCTTGGTCGGGATTCCACCCCCTATAAGCCTCTTTGAACATATCACTATCCTATCTTAAGTTCACTCAAGTCCGGGTGTAGGACTTTGTCTCACCACTCAAGAGTATCAGCCCAAGAATACAAATAAATAAGCAAGTAAACAAATAAGCAAATATAAGCACATATAAAAAGCAATAAAGAAAATAAAACAAGATAGGGAGACCCACGGAGGATGTCCCCAGTGAAGTCGCCATTTCTGTCGCGGTGAAAATCGGATACCAAACTATTGATTAGTTTGAATCTTTAATTCATTTTGCAACCGAACTTTGATTTGTCCAAAGGAAGGGATAAAGATCGAAATTCCCACAATGCAATGCAAATGCAAGCTAGATTGTTTTAGGTTCGGGGGTTGGTTAAACTTAGGGAAGGTACTAGCATCCTAAGTTTCTGTAGTACTCTACAGGAACCTCTTGTTTTATGTTTGTTTACTGCTAAGTGTTTATCTGCTTAAAGGTTTAAAGACCCTAGTGGTTTATATCTAAGTATACTCGATAAGGCGTCGCACCTTGTGCCTACATATCCTTACGGGAGTGGAATCAGAGTATGTTGTAGTTCACCCTAAAGGGTTAGAGGAGTCCTTTGACTGTGGTCAAAGTTCCTACGGGTTTAGGGTAGTTGATTGATTGGGTCTAGGAGAAGAGATGGGTCTTCATGTTAAGGGAGAGATAACCACCACAAATGTAAAAGAGAAGAGTTGTAGGAAATGGTCTTTGCATCATCTTAAGAGAAGGTCTTACATACTCGGATGGTCGCCAAGTATGCCTTTGTCGTTCTTAAGGCAAAGTCCCTACATGTTTGATTGTATTGTTTGTGGGGTGGAGATTATATCTCACTTAAGATGATTAACATCTATTCTCTAATGTGTTTGTAAAAATTGTATTGTTTGATTGTGTTGTTTCTATGTTGTAAAGATAAAGACAAGGTCCTTCCTATGGGGGAGGATCTATCCTATGAAGATCGACTTGAAAAAAATCAAGGATCGAGGGGAAAATGATGCTTATGATTTGCAACTACACACAACGTTGAATTATGTGTAGGTTTTTCCTTTGGACGGTATGCGATGCGTGAGTATAAATTGATAATATGAATAAATGCAATAGAATAAATGGCGAGAAAGTAAACCATACAAGTACGCATGAAAGCGTTGATGTGTAGGTGCCAGTGTCGTGAAGTGATTGTGCACGATTAGCTTGTATTTTACGATGTTGATTTGATTTTAAGTAGTTGATTATTTTGTTTAGTGAGATTTGGTTTGAATTATTTTAAATGAGATTGAATATAAGTTAAAGTCTAAGTTTTAAATAAAATTCTATAATGATCATAGTTTATTATAAAAAAAACTTAACTGAAGTGATTATTTTATAATGGATATTAATTTTATAAAAAAGAGTTGTTTATGAGTTTTAATAAAAAGATTGATGGAGCTGTTTTTTTTTTTTTTAGGAAAAATGTTAATTTGATTTTTATTAGCAAAAAAAACTTTGGATGTTAATAAAAAGCTTATTAATTTATTTTAAAAAGTAGTTTTAAGTGTGAGATAATTTTAAAATAGAATATATTATTATTTATAAAAGGAATTAGTTAAATAAATTATGAAAAAAAATAATCTCCCTTTCTACTAATATCATTATCTAATAAAAGTTGACAGATTATTATTATTTTTAAATAAATAAGATTCAACTAGTGGTAAAAAAAAGTTAACAGGTTTTAGTTATTTAAAAATTAATTAAAAAGAGGTTATTTAATTAGTTAATTAACTTAAAAGATGATTATTAGGTTTTAAAGAAAAAAAGAAGTGATTTACGGTTTGTTAAGAGTGTGTGTGTGGTTAGTGGTGTGTGTGTGTGTTTATCATTGGATTACAATTAAAAAAAAACTAAAAAAACAACAACAACACAGAAAACCCTAATTTCCCCCCCTTGAATCCCTTTTCCGCCGCGCTCGCCATTCTCAGTCTCTCCTCTCTCTCGCTCAAATTTCGATCTGCTTACGATCTCTTCTTCCGCTTCCCCAAACCTGAAACATAAACACACAAATCACAAGCTTCGGTAAATTAGACGGAAAAGGATGGGTTACCGCGAGTTAAGGACGTCGGAGGATTTGCTTTGGTTCCGACGGTGTGGTTGAGGTCTTGCGGTGGAATTTGAGAGCTTGGATCGGCTGAGAAGATAAGTTCTCTCCTCTTCTTAGGTTTTCGGAATTGTTTTCTTTTTTGATGATTCTCGATCGCCTGCGAATTTCTTCGGTCTAATTTTTTTTTGCCCCCTTTTCTTAGGGTTTCGATCTCCTTTATATAGGCGCTACGCTCTGAGTTGAGAATTGATTGCTGATTAAAGTTGATTTTGGACCTTCCCTTTTGGGTTTAGATCAAACGAAAACCTTCCTGTTTTGGTGATATTGTAATAAAACGTGTTAATGAAAACTTTCAAATCTTGTGATTCCCTGTATCATCTGATTAATGTTTCGATCTGTCTAGGTTCAATGTCCCCAAAGATTTGAGGGGGATATTCCTCTGGATCGGTATATTCCTCAATATTGCTAATTCGGTATCTTGATGTTTGATAGGTGCGGATAACAGTTCGATTTTGGGCCAAATGGAATTAGCAGCCCAGAGCATCAACTGGACTTTTTGTCATCAGACGTAATGCACTTTGATGTTCTCTGGTGTAGACTTGCGTGAAGCTGCTCAAAGTTCTCTTGCGAACAAAAGAGACACGAGGGTATTGCCTTTTTTACTTTGTTTCCCATTCTTGTTTGATGTGCATTTACTACTGTTGCTCTTTTCATGTGTTTGGAGATGGTGCCTGGGGATAATTGGTGGTTTGATTCTAGGCGGAAATGCGAGCATGTATTCAATTGGGGGGAGCTTGTGGCACCAGTTTAATTAATCTTGTTGCCCTTTTTTGCAGGTCTTCAACTACCTTTGCAGCACGGGATTTTCGTATCGATTTATCACCAACAGCTCTATAGCCAACAAGGTTTGAGTGAAACCGGTAGATTCTACAGCCCTGTGCCAGAATCCTTACAATACTGGTCTTTGTTTTCGTGTGAGCATCATGTAATTATAATGTTCCCTTGATCACTCTCGTTTACCGATAGTGCCACAAATGCTAGCTCTGGCCTGATGCGACTTAGCATTGATTTTGATACTCTCCTTGTTGTACTGATAATTCAAATCTTTACGGTGGATGCAGGTTAGTTCAAAGTCCGCATACGCTAAACGAAATTATTGTTGCTGCAGGGTGGGGTGAACTCAGGTATTGAACATGTCGCCTCGATCCACAAAACGTGATAGCAGGATAGGTGGAATCGTTGGACCTACATATGGTGTGGATTAAATAACTGGGGGTTTTCAAGCTCTGCGCCACGAAAGTACCAGTTCAAAGTTCAGAACAAGGACCACCTAAAGGTAAAAAAACACGGTCAGGCGAAACATTAAAACACCAACATGTCGGTAGCTAGTTCGGTTTTTTTACTACAATAATGTCTGCTTGAAATCATCATAGTTGCAGGTATAGAGCTTCATCCGCAGGACTCAGCCTTTGATAACAGCTAGTTTACTAACAGCGGCGAGAGATGTGGCTTTGGAATGGTTTGAGAAGATTTTGGTTTCTTGGTGATTAAATCTGCATAACGGGGCCAGTGGAGTTGCTGCGAGACTTTGAGTAGCTATCCTATTCTGCTTGGATAATATTCTCAGGATAGGCAAGTTACGTGGTTTGGCCGGTTTAATTACTTTTTGTTGGCCATAGTGTCGTAGCTGTTGTGGTAATCAAATATTCTCGCATTTTGCAGGTGCAGTGATGGTTACGCTTAGAGAAAATAGGGCGAAACTGAGGATTAGGCAGGATCACAACGGGCCAGTAATTATCATGCCGGTGTGGTAGTACTTGGTGTTGTGAGACGGCATTATGTAGTCATAACTTCTAGACATTATATTCAAATCCTCGCAGGCTGCATTACGTTGCTTAGAGGACAGGTTGTGATGTGTTAACTCTTAACAAATTTGAATCTTGTCTCGCGACTACCGCGACCGTGTCTCTCATTCAATTCAATAAGCTCGGTTACATTTGATGACGTGCGGTGAGTTGAGCCTTTTATATTTCATGTCAACATTGTTAAGTTCTGAGTGCTTTGTCTGATTCGTGAGCTGCTTCAATCAGGGGATCCGAGGCGTGTCGTAGGTAGGATCTGCAATTGAAGGCGTTGAGAGGAGGTAATGTCAGCCTGAAGTCTGGTTGGACTTCTCCTTGCCGTACGGAGCAGGTTTGTAGTCGGAGATAAAGTTGAAGCTGTAGCGTTGGCTGTTGCGGTGACGGTGTATAAGTCTCATAGCTTTAAGGCTGATGTCATGAACTGAGTTTAGGATGAATTTGTGAATTTGTATGAATGATAACTCTTTGTTTTTTTTTTGTATATCTGAATTGCTTCTTGTCATTGTCATCACCTTGTGACACTTTCTTTGAATGATATTATTTTGTTAGCTTGTTTCCTGCTCAAATTACCAAACATGTAAATTTATTCTTGAGTTGCGTACGGTATCCCCAAATATTAGCAGCGGCAAATGATGCATTCGAAGCTCGGTATTTGTTATCACAGGATGGGCGTAGTATTTCTGTAACAAACTAAACCTTATAAGCCAAACTCATAAAGTAAAACATTGTCACTTGGATCACGAAAGATAACACATCAACATGATTTTGAGAAAATCTTTCGGGATTTAGAAGTTCCTCCACAGTTTATACTTGACGCATAGGTGTAAATCTGGCTTAGACTGGGAATGCGTAACAATTAATTGACCGAATTACACTTTTGCGACGCCATTTATGCTCAAAGCTTATGAATCATATCCGTGCACATCCAACGTTCACGCTTGACACCAACGGTACTGATGACCTGGACCTTGAAGTGTCGGTCAGTAATAAATCATTCTCGGCATCATTGCATCTGCACGAATCGGTTAGTCATAGCACATGCTCGTATAATAACATAAATAAGCAAGAAATAAGCATGAAGAGGTGAGATTTTATGGTCAAAAATTAGGGTGCAACAATTCTCCAGCGGATCTGGAGTGGCCAGGGGCCAGGGTTCCATCTATCTTCAGAAATACTTGAAGATTTTTTCTAGCTGAAGCTGGAAATGGCCAGGGGCCAGGGTTTCATATATCTTTAATATTGAAGTTCTACGGTGGGCAGTGTGCAGTAGTATTCCGATGTTCGTTATGGTTCTGAGGGTGAACCCCAGATTAGAGTGTGCTCGGTTAAGTCTCTCATTCCCAGCGGAGTGGGTCCAAATACGCAAGTGTACCTTTTGTTCCATATACCAGGGGTGAACCCCAGGTCAGAGTTGTTCAGGGTTGTATTTTCTCCAGCGGCGAGGTTGGATGTTTGTCCGGCGGCGAGGTTGGATGTTTGTTCGACGGCGAGGTTGAACGTTTGGATTTGACGGCGAGGTCAGATCATCATTTGTTCGACGACGAGGTTGAACGTTTGGATTTGACGGCGAGGTCAGATCATCATTTGTTCGACGGCGAGGTTGAACGTTTGGATTTGACGGCGAGGTCAGATCATCATTTGTTCGACGGCGAGGTTGAACATTTGGATTTGATGGCGAGGTCAGATCATGTTTGTCCGACGGCGAGGTTGGACGTTTGTTTGACGGCGAGGTTGAACGTTCGGATTTGACGGCCAGATCAGATCATGTTTGTCCGACGGCGAGGTTGGATGTTTATTCGACGGCGATGTTGAATGTGTTCGACGGCGAGGTTGAATGTTTGTTTGACGGCGAGGTCAGACTCTTTAAATCCCCATCAGAGATGATGTTTGTACGGCGGCGATGTCGAGTGTCTCTCAGAGCGATGTTTGTTCCCGACGGCGATGTCAGGTTGGTCCTCCAGCGGCGATGTTGGGTGTTGTGGTTGTCTGAAGGCAATATCAGAGGAAGTTAATGTGGATGACTGACGGTGATGTCAGATCAGTATGTCTCCAGATAGTTGCCGTGCAGCTATTATTCCAGTGTTCGACGAGTTGAGCAGTTGGCAAATTTTCGGGTTTACCGGTATTCAACCGTCTCGTACCTTGATTGGCTGAGAGCCGTTCGCTTCTCACCCAGTCAGGTTCAAGCCGTTTGAATAGGGGCAGCTGTTGCACCCCAAAATTTGACCAACAATTATTTATTCATTGAGTGTTTGAAAGTTGATACCTTCATCAGAAAGTTCAAGAGATCCTCAGAGGAGTGGGTTGAAACCAGGGTTGTGTGCTTCATAGCTTGAGAGTTGTGGGTGCTCCTCAGATGATTCTGAGACTTTGAGAATGAACTTGATGTTTTGAGAAAGCCTATGGGATGTCTTGAAAGCCATCATGAAGTCCAGAGAAGTCATTGTGCAAGAGTTCAGAAGATTCAACCATGAATGGTAGAATTAGGGTTTTGACTGGGTCAACCCTAGGATAACTGAAAATTTGGAGAAGGTTGAGACCTAATCCAAGGGCCATGAGATTATGGAATGATGCATAGAGATGTTATAAAGATTATTCCTAGACCAACTCATCATGATTGAGGAGTTTGAGAAGTTTCAAGTCAGGGTTTCCAAGGATTGTCAGTGAGAAAACCCTAATTTGATCCCTACCTTCCAAGCAGTTTTAGCTCTAGATGTGATTGATATCTCATCTTCCCCACAACATGAATGTTGTAGAGCTTGTTCTTAGATTTAATTTGAGTGGTGGAAGTCCTTGATAGGAGTTGCAGAGCTCAAGTTATGGTTTTGACAAATTACAGGTCAGCTGAGGTGTGTGAATCTGGGTCCTTGAAAGTCACCCAGCTTGCAGACAACTTTTGCCCTAGTAGGATGATTCCTATGATCTCTTGGTCAACATGAATGTTGAAGGGCATCTTCTTAGATTTAATTTGAGTGGTAGAAGTCCTTGATAGGATTTGTAGAACTCAACTTATGGTTTGAACAAGACAGGGGTATTTTGGTCATTTGTCAGTTATAGGTCATTTTTAAGCAAAGGCCATATCTCCTATTTCCAAGCCTCAAATGGAAAAACTCAAAACATGAAAGTTGTTCAAAATGGGATTTTAAGTCTAGAAAGAAGGTCATGAATTGTTGGAAAAGCTCATAGCATGGAATGACAAAGTTTGGTAAATTTGAACTAAAAATGGCTTATAAGTTTAAAAAGTTGAATTTGAAAATTGGTTTGGAAGATCTAGGAATCCAAAATAGGTCATCCAATATATCATTTTGATTGGAAACATCATTTTGAGAACATTGGTTTAAGCACAATTTTCATTTGAGGCTTTAAAATGGGACATGCTTTGGGAAGTTGTTACTTGAATCTTAAGGCAACTTGAGGAATCTTTACACAAGGCAAATATGAGCTGATTTCTTTGCACATACCTTCTCAATATCTCATGTGAGGGTATTTTGGCACAAAATTACAAGGCATAAGGCATGATACATGGGATTTTCAACTTATCATCACATGAGAAAATCAAGACTTTTCTAGCTCATTCTAGATGAATCTAGAAGTTTCCATGGATCATTATAAAAAGAGTGAACCATGATGAGTAAGAGGTTGGTCAAGGTTGAAGAATTCAGTGGAGATAGTGAGAGAGACATTGCCATTGAAGAGCTTCCTTCAAGATCAAGCAACACACGATTTCTTCCACTACAAGCTTTCTCCTCCAAAACCAGTGCAAACAGAATCATTTCCACCATTGGAGGATCATCCTGAAGCAACTACAAGGCTTACAACCTTCTCTACATACCTCCACCATCACTTCTTGACAGGTTGGGATTCTTCTCCCTTTCTCCTTATTTATGTGGTTTCTGTTAGTTCTTTAGGTATAGAACTGTTAAGGTAGGATAGGTGATCAAATCCTGAGAATTAGGGGGCATTTCATGGAGTTTCATAACAGGTGCAAGAATCTTTCATGATCAAGAATAGGCTGGATGTTAGGTTTTAATGCACGATTGATAGTTCATTGTGATGAGCATAACATAAAGAACATGAATGCATCATTGGATTTGAGTTTTAGCACGATTAATTTCAGAGAAATATGGTGGTACCAGGATCTTCTAGCTTTCTGTTAGGATGATCCAGGAAGAATTAATGGAAATCACGCGTGCAGTTTTGTTCCTTGTAATCAGTAGATCATTTTCCCTTTTGGAATTTTTGAAAATCATCAAGTGTGGAGAGAGAACGAGCAAGAAGAAAAACCATGCATGGAGGCTGCGTCTGAAAACCCTAGAAATCTATTTGGGGACGATGGCCAGATGCCGTTGGATTGGTCCCAGAAATTTGACTTAATCACCTCATCTAACGGCCAGCATTTAAACTTAAAACGGAGGGAACCCTAGCGCTGAAACGCTGCCGTTTGGATAAGTGGAAGACCATGGGCTCAGCAGACCTTTGCTTTTAACACCCCTGATTCTGGCCCACCAAGAATTGAACTAGCGTGCCCTTCTATTCGCACCCCTCCCCTTTAATTGATTTCTTCTACTTTTTAATTCCATTAATATTTTCTTGCATTTATAAAATTCATAAAAAATAGAAAATTGAATATTTTTTAATTCTTGTTTTTTCTATAGGTTAATGAATTTGTCTAGAAAAATATAAATAAATAAAATTTCCATTTTATTTTCTTTTCATATTTTTAGTATATTTTTCATTTTAATAGCTTTTTAAATATGTTTAGTTTGATGTCCAATTTTGTGCAATTTCTTTTAGGACCTTCCTTTAGTCTTTTTAATTCATTCTTTTTTGTGTAATTAGATATTAAATCACAGTTCCCCATAGGATTTAATTCTTGATTTTTAGGTTAAAATTTGATTAGTTTAATTAGGGTAGCATTAGGGTATCCTAATTAGGGTTTAGGTTATGCATAGGTAAAAAAATTCATTGTCTTTAGAGAGTTTTGTTTTGATTTTTGGGGAGGGGCATATGTGGATGATATGGGTAGGTGTTGTAGACCCTTGTGATTGATTGATAGATTTTTTCCCCTTGTGTTGGTATTTTTAGGTATTTTCTGAAGTTAGCTGATGATTTTGTTTGTCCTGTGGTTATCTGTTCATCTCTGGGGTTTATTTTGGGGAATTTGTTGTGGGGCTTGTGTTGTCTTGAAGATCTTGTTGGAGAGCATGATGAAGAGAAGATTGAAGATCAAGACTCAGAGACCCAGAGCTTGGATTTTTCCCTGTCTGTGAGGTTTGAGATCCTGAAGTTTGAAGGAAGTTCATGGTACTTTCCTGAGGAAGGCACTATGAATGACTTTCATTCCTTCTTCTCACCTCTTTCATAAGTATCCAATGATGTTGGAGCCAACTTGTGAGTTTAATTTCTCCTGAGGAGGGATGTAAACTGATCACATGTTGTTGAGCCACATGGGATACAATTCCTAAGTGGAAGCCTCCTAGTACTTTCCTGAGGAAGGTCCTATGGGTCCATTCACTTAGTTCCCTCAATTTATCTAGGATTTCTTAAGTATCCAATGATGTTGGAGCCAACTTGTGAGTTTAATTTCTCCTGAGGAGGAATGTAAACTGATCACATGTTGTTGAGCCACATGGGATACAACTCCTAAGTGGAAGCCTCCTAGTACTTTCCTGAGGAAGGTCCTATGAGTCTGTTCATTTAGTTCCACTAGTTCAGATAGGATTTCCTAAATATCCAGTGATGTTGGAGCCTGCTTGTGAGTTTAGTTTCTCCTGAGGAGGAATGTAAACTGATCACAGTGGTCGAGCCACATAGGATATGACTCCTGAGTATACACCTCCTAGTGCTTTCCTGAGGAAGACACTATGAGTCTGCTTACTTAGCTCCCTTTCTTTGGTAAGCTTGTCCTGAAGCCTGAAGACTGGGATTGTCCTCTCTTGTTTAGGGTTTTGCTTTAGGGCTTTGATTAGATTTGATCAGGATTCTGTGTTAGGGTTAGGATTAGAGAGTAGATGATTCTTTCTCAAGCATGTGTTTTGTTTGCCTGATGGCACTTCATTTCCTTTATCTGGTTATTGCTTGATAGCATGTTGTTTATCTTCAGTATGATTACTGTTATTTCATGACTGGCTTGAGGTCGAGACGAGCTTGTGGAGGCTGAAGCCCCACACACATTTCCTCCCTCACTTGCATTGCATGCATTTTACTGTTAAAGCTGATGCTTTTGTCTGTTTGGTGTATCATTGACATGATCCCTTAGGACTCTCATTTCCTTTGATAAGGATTTGATGATAGACTTTTAGGTTGAAACCTATGCATGACAACTTCTAGGAGTTCCCTGTTCAAACCTCAACCATAGGATGAATCCATGGCATGACAACAGTAGGACTTGATAGTCTCCCTCCTAGTTGGGCCTGCTCTCTTCTCATCTCACAGCAGTTTAAGATACAGTAATCATGAATGATTTCTTTCGTACGTTACAAGCCTTAAGCTATCTGAGATTGGATGTTTAGTATGGTACCCCGTGGGTGACATGCGACGCATTCACTCTCAGGTCATAGTCTCTAGTGCGGTTGAAATCGCAAACATAATAAAAAACACTTCTTTCAGGAAATAAGCCGTAGTTTCCCGAACTACGTTTGCTCTGATCTTCCATACAATGTGGAAGTACGTAGGCATAGGATGCGATATCCTAGCGATCAACCTTCAACCTTTCCCCGTAATCATTCGTAGGCCGAACTACGTTGACTCTGATTTCTCATTCTCTGATGAGGATACGTAGGCATAAAGTGCGACGCTTTGCCGAGTCATTTTTCTTTTCTTTTTCAGCCAGCCTTGATAGGTAGATAGATTATAACCAACCCGTCCAAGTAAACAAACAAGCGAGGATCCCGTCGAGTACGACGGACGTGAGGGGTGCTAATACCTTCCCCTTGCGTAACCGACTCCCGAACCCAGACAATGGTTGCGATGACCTTGTCTTACCCTTATTCGTCAGGTTTTTCCGATCGTTTCCTTTCCCGCTCTGAGGGATAAATAACGAAAGGTGGCGACTCTTCTGTCATGCCGGCACCTTATTTTCGCGCAAGCGACAGGCACTCATTGATACCCTTGTTGAATGGGCTGATATACAGGTGCTGGCTGCACTGTCTGATAACTGGGAACAGGATGACTGAAAGCCGGAGTTACAGCTGCCACATAAGGTTGTTGGGCATACTACAACGGATACATTGGTCATTGTTGCTGGGATTGCCGAACATAACTCCCTTGAGGCTGCTGAACAAAGCCTTGCTGAGGTTGTTGAACATAACTCTGCTGATACCGTTGGTAAGGTGGTCTTCAGGTGCGACTCTTTCTTCCCATAGTTACTGCATTCGTTTCCCCTCCCTTCTTTTTATGAAAATTACTACTGAGCTTCTTGACGTTGTTGTTACCAGAACTGCTGGAACCACTAGCCACCTTCCCATTCTTCATTCCTAACTCCACTCTTACCCCCACTGCTACTATATCAGAAAAACTGGCGGTTACACTATTGATCATCTTCTCATAAAACTCCGGTCTTACTGTATCGACGAACCAATCTGTCAGTTCTTTTTCACTCAAAGGAGGTTCTACCTGAGAGGCAGTTTCCCTCCACCTCTGTGCATACTCTTTGAAAGATTCTGAACTCTTCTGTGACATACTCAGTAACTATCTTCTACCAGAGGCTAAATCCATGTTGTACTTGTAATGTTTCACAAAAGCATCGACCAAGTCTTGGAAACTATGAATACAAGACTGATCCAAACCCAAATACCATTTAGCAGGAGCTCCTTTCAAACTATCTTGGAAACAGTGAATCATCAACTTGTCATCTTCCACATGAGCGACCATTCTTCAGTAATACATAATCAGATGTGTCCGAGGGCAAGTAGCCCCAGAATACTGATCAAAATTGGGAACCTTGAATTTTGGCGGAATCCAGACACTAAGCACATATCTCTGGCATCAGTACCAAAGATGTCATTTCCTTCCATTGCTCTGACTTTCCTTCCAATAGTATCTACACTTTCTTTCAACTTATCATGTCGTCCGCTCTCTTCTTCATACCCATCAGGACCTTCGTACACTGGTGGAGGATTATGGAAAACAGGGCGCGCTTGAACCTGAACAGAAGGCTGAGTGTAAGTAGGAATAGCTTGAGGAACTTCTGGCCCTAAAAAAACTGTTTGTTGATTGACTACTGGTGGAGGTACAAAACCCGGCGATAACCCATATGGTGGTACATTTGCAACAGTGACTGGCGTTGGGATCGGCTCTACAGTTATGCCAGTGATTTCAGAAACAACAGTGGCTTGAGTGTCCAACTTTGCACGAATGACTTGTAGGGCTTCCATGATCTGCCTCATGCCTCCTCGTAGCTCTCCAAGTTCATTATCAATCCTGTCCACATCCAAATTCTATCCTTCCATTCTTAGGCGAGCTTGGGCTCAGGTGTTATATCGGTGTTGAGGATTCAGTGTGATTCTTTATGGAGACAAGACAGCGAGATGAGACACAACACAAGAACATTCACATGTGATGCTTATGAATGCAAAATGCAACAATGCAAAATTAATCATTCAAGGAATCCAAAGAAATATTTGCAGAAATTATAACAATGGGGAAATAAGCAAATTCAAAAGTCCTCATAGGTTAATGACTGAGAGTTTTACAACAACGGTTCTGAAATTGAAATACAAGTCTTCAATACAAAATACATGATGAAATAAAACAGAAAACAAAAGGATTTTAGATCTTCTGGTTGGATGGCCCTTCGTCTTCTGGCTGACTTCTCTTTCCACCTTGACGGATCAACTCTTGAAGTTCTTCCTTCTCTTGCATAGCCTTGAAATACTTATCTCTCCAAGTCTTTCCTTCTTTTTCAGCTTTTGCCAAAGCAGCTTCTAATTCTTCTACGAGAGTAAGTTTGGGTGAGTCAGGCTCAAAACGAGTGTAGAACATCTTCAATGTTGCTTCTTTTACCCATGATAAGTAAGATTCCGAAACAGTAGAGTCGTGGTACCCTAGGGCAGTTACTCCCCTCGTGTGGACATAACGCCAAGCATACACAATTCGAGCCCTGTAAGCGGGATTCTTCCCTTCTTCAATGTAAAAGCTTCTCAAAAAGTCTGGGTCTGGTTCATCCTCCATGGGGTGCCCCAACTGTCGACGAGCCAGAATAGGATTATAGCTGATGCAACCATTGACGTTGATAAGCGGTACATTCGGGAAATCTCCATAGCTTTAGATCATGGAAATCCCGCCATACATAGGGTCATACCACTTAATATCTGATTGTTTGAGCAAAAGCAGCTTTTCTGTCCATGAGAGCCCATTTTGCTTATCCCAGAGGGCTGGAATTTTTGGCAAGTGCGAAATAAACCACTTGTGCAGGAGAACGGTGCAAGAATCAATCCGTCCAACTCCATAACGGTTCCTACGGTGGATGGTAAAGTACGTATCAACCAGCAAGGTAGGTACATGATTTTTGATTAAGAAAAGGTTGATTGCATTTGCATCCACAAAATCATTAGCATTCGGGAACAGGAACAATCCGTAAATCAGTAAAACCAAGATGGCCTCAAATGCTTCAATATTTTCTGACAAGGCATAGCTTTGAGCTTTTTCATACAGGAACATAGCTGGAAATCCATACAACCCTCCTTTAGCAATCATATGAGATCGTACCTCATCCATCTCCAAATACGCGGCCTCTGCAACCGCTCTTTCATTAGGAGTCCCTTCTCTTCCAGAAAATGGTCTAGGAGTGACGTTTACTCCCATCAGGGCAGAATATTCTTCCAAGGTTGGTAGCAACTGATAGTCTAGAAAGGTGAAACAGTGATAGGTTGAATCATAGAACTGCACGAGTGCGGCTAACATCTCTTCATACACTTGAACTTCTAGCAAAGACAGCATATTCCCATGCTTCTCTCTGAATGCCTCAGGGTCTTCTACTAAACTTACCAGTTTCTTCAAGTTCTCCAATTTTGGTCTTTGGAACACAACCTCTGCTTTCTTTCCAGAATCCATCCTGCAAAATAATCTTTAGTTCCTTGAATGATTAATTAATGTAAATGCAAATGCAAAGGTTTTGTGGAACTCAGATCAAAACATCATTTCATTTCATTGATTTTCAAGATTGCATTACAAAATATCTAGTACATTTTACAAAAGTCCTAAATATAAGGCTGACAGTATTCTAAATAAAAGTCTTCTTTTGCTTTGAGTTTCTTGATTTCTTCTTCCATCTGAGTCTTCTCAAGAATAAGTTTGTCCATGACTAGCTTCCATGGAGTTGGCTGAGAGCTGGAAGAAGATAAACCTTCTTGTGTCTTCCTCTTCTTATAAGCAATCATTTCTTCATCCTTCGCCTGTAGTTGTCTACGGAGTTCATCATTCTCTTCCATGGCCACTTGGTACTTGTATTTCCAGGCTACTTCAGTTTGTTGTGATTTCCTTAAGGCAATCTTTAACTTCTCCTCTTCAGACATAAAGATCATTGTGTGTTCCTCCTCTAAAACCATGGGTTTCTGCTGAGAATAAGGCATCTTCAGCTGGATAGCTCTCTTTCGGACCCATTGGAGATAAGGCTCGAGAGAGACGCAATTAGGTTTCCCTAAGTCTTCCTTTCCTTTCTTGTGTACATGACCCCAAGCTTTTAGAATTTCTCCTTTCAATTCTGAACTTTCCTTAAAGAAAATATTCTCCACATGAGCACTATTCGGTTTGTCCTTCAAAGGATATCCAAGCTGTCGGCGAGCGAGAACAGGGCTATAACTGATTCCTCCACTTGTACCCAGGAGAGATACGTTACCAAAGCTTCCACAACTGTCAATGATTTTTATCTCATCGTAATTATGACTGTACCAATCAATATCAGAGTGAGTAAGAGCCATAACCTTCTGAGACCACCAACCTTCCTTCCAAAAAGCATGAGCCTTAGTTAAGTGAGAAATAAACCACTTATATAACAAAGGGACACAACAGGTAATCATTCCTCCTTTATGCAAATTTCTCAGATGAACAGAATGATAGGCGTCAGCTAGTAAAGTAGGCACATGGTTTTTCTTCAAGAAAACCTTAATGGCGTTAAAACCCCCAAAACTATCAAAACTTGGAAACAAGAAGATCCCATTAATGAGCAAGGCAAGGATAGCCTCAAATGCATCCATACTCAAATGATAAGCATAGTATTGTGCTTTCCCAACCAAGAACTCGACAGTCAAACCAAATACTCCTCCTTTAGTAACCATATTTTTCTGAATATCCACCAATCCCAAACGTGTAGCTTTAGCAATTTCTTCCTCTTTAAGGTCTTTCTCCATGATTGGAAAAGGAGAGTCTTCAAGAATAGGCAAGCCAATCAAGCAAGAATATTCCTCGAGTGTAGGTACCAGTTGATAATCAGGAAAAGTGAAACAATGATAGAGTGGATCATAAAACTGGAGAAGTGTGGAGAGAAGTCCCATATCCATCTTCTTTTTTTACCCTCAACAATGACAATAAGTTCCCATACCTGGTCTTGAATCCTTCTAGATCCGTTATCAAAGTGCTCAACCTTTCTATGTCATTCAAGTTAGGACTTTTGTAAGTGTACTTCATAGTTTTCTTTTTTCCACTATCCATGATGATCCTAATGTTTACAAACAAGAGATCTGAGTTCCATGAAACTTTTATGACATGATGTTCATGAATGCATGAATGCACAAACACAGGTAAGCACAGATTCACATATACACATGGGTAAACAGATAAAGGTTTTGGTTTAGAGAACATGAGTAAGAAGTCAAGGTCTACCCACCCCAAAGGTATGTACTAAGGCCTTCAAACCTGTAGAGCAAGGTTCTAAAATAGTTCCCAGAGTCCTCGACCCATCTTTCAGATATTATCAATTTCCCAAATACTTGGTGGTCGATAATATTCTCAAGAGAGTCTCGTCCAAGTGTAGTATCGCGTATCAACTACTTTGGAATTACTTCCTTATAGTCATCGCACTACATCCTAATAAAGCCATAGTGGGGGGAAAGGTAATCTAAAGGTCCTCAGTATCACAGGCTCCCATGTAGAAAGTAGCATTGTTTTTACGAATACTCGATCAACAATACTAACTCTCAAAAGGGCCTCTACTGAGCGGAGGTTTTCTCAAGTCAACTTGGTCGGGAATCAACTCCCTATAAGTCTCCTTGAATATACCACCATCCTATCATAAGTACGCTCAAACACGGGTACAGTGTTATCTCACCACTCAAAGTTCCCAAGATCCAACAGAGCACATATGTACATGTTTACAAGTATTCACAAATATAGCAAGTATTCAAACAAGATAGGCTAAACCCTCAAAGCAATAAACTTTACTCCAGTGAAGTCGCCATTTCTGTTGCGGTGAAAATTGGATATCAAGCTATTAAATTAACTTGAATCTTAATTCTTTTTACAGCCTGACTTTATTTTATCCAAAGGAAAGGTCTAAAGAAAGAAAAACCTTTTTCGCGATGTAACGACAATGCTTAAGAGATTCGGGGATCGGGGTTGGTTATACCTAGGGAAGGTGTTAGCACCCTAAGCATCTGTAGTACTCTACAGGAACCTTTTGTTTGATTGCTTGCTAAGTTTGTGAAAATGTATTATGGATTGTGAAAAGATATGAGTTGAAACCTAAAGTTATATACACTAAGTTTGCTCTTAAAGACGTCGCGTCTTCTGCCTACGTATCCTAACTAGGATAGAATCAGAGCAGTCGTAGTTCACCTCACAAGGGAAGAAAAACACTTGATTATGATCAAGGTTCAAGGGGGAACAAACATGACAATGTTTGTGTGGAGTTTGACAAAACTCCATAATCTAAGTTGTAACATTCAAAAGGGGAAGTAAGAGATCATGACAATGATTCTTACACAGAGTTGACAAACTCTTTCCTAGGGTTCTAGTAGAAGAACACTCCTAATACATGTGGGTCTTTTAGACTTAAAGAAAAGTCTAAAGGTTTCTAAACTAAGTTTAAAGTGACTTAACAAAGTCAAGAGAGGTGTATGAGCTATCCATGACATGAAGGTCATATGGAAAGATCTTTTCCTTTGGAGGGGGACAGGAGGTAACTGGGATGAGTTAACAAACTTCATCACTCGGGGAAGGAAAATATTAAGCAAAGAAACAACATGATAAATATAAAGATCATTTATGGTGACAACCATTAAATGGATACATGAAATTGATAAGAATGAAAATGCGTTGATGACAATCAAAGCAGGTAAACAAAACAGGAACTGTGACGACAGATCGAGTTCAAATAAGTTAAACAGAGGGGATAAAATAAGCATGGTAACAACCAAAGATGAAACCCTAGCATGCTAGATAACATTTAAGGGTATGAATGCAAGCAAGTATCACAAATAATCACAAGTACATCAAGAGAAAATTCATCTGCATATGTCAGAATGATCACAAAAAGTACACAACTTGCACATAGTCAAAAGAGATGAAAAATTAGGCAAACATGGAAACAAAAAATATGACATGAAAGTAGACATCAAGATGAACACAATGCAAAAAGAATGGGTGAAAAATGATTAAAAATGAGAGAGATGTGAATTTTTGAAGATTGGATGAAAAATGACAAAATTAATTAAAAGGGTTGCCCTCCTCAGGGGTCAAACCCAGGTTCAAGGCTTGCAAGGCGTGTTTAGGCATATGGTCTTACCACTAGGGTGGCTATACATCCATTGATGAAAGCCACCCCATAAATATATAGGGCGTGTTTCAAAACCATGTTGGGCCAAAATAACACACAAAATCAGTTTTGCATTTTGTACCATAACTCTCTCAAATCTTAATGAAATTCAACAAAATTTTAGTGCAAGCTGAAGGATTTTTCATGAGGAATGTGATGGTATTTTTAGTTTTTCAAAATTCTTTCTCCAACTCAAAATCCGATGGTGTGTGTGTGTTTGAATTTTAAATGCATTTTGAAGTGTGTGTCATGTTCTAGCTAGTTCCACATCCAACCAACCGTATACACACATTACAAATATACTGATGAAGGATGGTGAGCACCAAGATAGATCCAAAACAGGTTGTGGTATAAAATGACATGTGAGTTGCAAGATTAGCAAGTAAGATGCATGATGAAGTCCAGTTCATGTCTTGATGCATTTCCACTCCAATAAATCACACACACAGCTCTCACATATGGTATTGGATGATTTCAAACAAAAGATAAGGTTCAAAATGGACTGGTGTGAAAAGTGATGATTGAGATACAAGCTTGTGTTTGTGAAGTGTATGTGACTGTCAAATTATAATTCCAAACATTTTTCAGGTCAAGCAAAACATATGTACAAGCCCTAAACATGTTATTGGGTGAATCCAAGCAAGTGTTGAGATTGGAAACAAAGTATTATGAGAAATGGCATTTTTAATGCAAAAACAACATAAAAGTGCAGACCTAGTAGGTTGTGAAGGATGTGAAACTTCAAACATACAAACATAACCTTAATGCCATTGTCAAGTTCATGTTTTTAATGTATTAATGGCTTTAAACACATCAGCTCATGTTCATCAACAGAAAATATAAGGTACTGCAAGCTGAGCAGGAAATGCAGCAAGTTTGGTGACAATCCATTAAAATATGTGGATGATCATTTTAGGTGTCATATGGTTATGCACACACCCCAATTATGGAGGATAATGAAAATGAATGTAAGTTTTGAGTACAGTCCAAACTGAATCAAAAATTGGTGTTGTGAGGTAAAATGCAAACTGTTTTAACATTGTGGTGAGGTAGCAGTGGGGTATATTTACAGACAGTGAGATTTTATTAAAACAAGCTATACATACACATTTCACATATGAAAATAGGTGCGTTCATGCTTAAGAACCAACCTAAAACAGACTGTTTGAAAAAAATGCATACAAGTTATGGTTTGATGCTTTGTCATGACATGAAGAAATGTATTTCAGTTTTGAGACATAATCAGACCAAAGATTCATATACACATACCACAAATATACATACAAGTGAAATCAAATCAAAGTTTTAGTGCAGAACCAGTTGGTGTGAAAAAGTGGTGCTCAAGTGGAGGCTTGTGCTTGTGAAGTGCCATTGTGAAGTCAAGTTTGAACTCAAAGCATTTCAGACTAATTCAATTATTGGCGCACCACATGTACATGATATGAAATGGAGTCAAACATCAAAACAGGTTGAGAGAGGGTTGCTATGAAAGTTGATTCACAAATTGCAAGTTAACATGAATATTAGACATGATGAGGCTCAAACCAGTTTTGTGCACATACAGGTTGAAAACATACATACACACAAGTCACATGTGTATCAACAAATGGTTTTTGAACATCTAAACTGGTCTGGAACAGCTGTTGTGGAAAATGATAAGTGAGCTACAACTTTGCTACATAGAGGCACACATGAAAATGCCCAAAACTGTTTTTAGGTCTGTTCAAATCAAGCTGAATGCACATACATATTTACATATATAACAACAAATGAAATCATGCATATTACATTATAAACAGAATTTGATGAAACCCTTATGCAGAAGGAATTGTCTTGGAGCCACAACTTGATGATGCAGCAGGACATTTAATGAATAACAAAATAGGTGAAATTAGCTTATGCCAAGCACATACACATATCATGAATGTATTAATGAATGATTGTGAACTCAATTTTAGACCACCTCTGTCTTGACATTCAAACTGGCAGGTTTATGGCATAAAAGTGCAAGAATATGGTATTTTGAAAATGAGATCATGAACCAAGTGCAAACAACTTTGAACAAACATACATACACAACACAATCATGATTTTAAAAGGTCTCAAATCAATCACACAGCTGCCTCTATGTCATGACAGAATTCATACATAAGATATACACATGACATGCTTTTTACATAATGAGCTCAAAAAATGCCAAATTATGGAATTATAGTGCAAAGTAAGAAAGGATTGTACACATACCTCTAGTAGCCTATATTGAGCAAGTTTAAACACCAAGAAACCCAGAGGAACTTCAAATGCTCCTAGCTTTTAGAGATTTCTTCCTTGTGAAGTAACAAAGCAAACTTCAAGACAATTGGAGAAATAAACTCCACCAATGACCCTCAATGCCTTGGACAGTTGTGGAATGATATATGATAGGTGTTAGGATGATTAGAACACCAAGGAAATGTATGGAACAAGATATGGCTGATTTTGTGGCTTTTGGTCAAAGTACCTTAGTATAGAAGTTGACTTTTTGAATGGTGAGGTTTTTGAATGGTTTAAGGTCTTGGACACCTTCTATATCATATTTAGAGATTGTGTGGATGGTTTTTGAGGAGTTTGAATGTAGGGAAATGAGCTTGGCATCCTTTGCACCAAGACAGATTTTTGGTGTTTTGGTGAAAAGTGTGATTTTGTGATTTTTGAAGCAAGGAGTGGAAATAGCAAGGGCTTGAGTTTTCTCTGGTTTTTAGAATTGATATTGTGTTTTAAATGAAGTGGTGAGGGCTCCCTTTTATAGCTAAATGAAAGGAGGGGCAAAATTTGAGGTTTCTTCACTTTGAAGAAAGGTTTTACACTTTTTAATTAAACTTCCACAAGAGGGTTTTCTTGGCTGATAGGCAAGCCTCAATAGTCAAGAAAAATGATGAGCTAGTGTGGTTAATTGCAGGCTAGGAGGTACAACTTGTGGCTGGTTCAGAATTGCCTTTTACACCTCATGCTTGTTTTTCACTTTTTGGTGCAAGTTGCAAACCAACTTGCAAGGCAACTTGCAAAGCTTGGCCTTTTGAGTTCTTCTGCATAATTCCTTTGTTTTTCATGCTACAAAATCCCCACAAATCAGATACAACATGGTTCACCAGCTGAGTTTGGTCAATTTTGATGAAAGAATGAATTCTTGAATTTTAACAATGTGGGACTAAAGTATGAAACCCTCAACTTGCCATAACCATATCTTTCAGCTCACAACTCCTTTTGAGATGTGCTAGTACTTTTTAGAAAGCCCTCAAATAGATCTAAAACATTCATGTTTTCATGAGTTTCAATTTCCCAAAGGAACTTGGTCAAAAAGTCTCTCAAAGTTGCTAGAAAATGAACTTAAAAAGTGAAAAATTTCTAAGTCTTTTTCCCTTCTTGAAATGAATTTGATCATAACTCCAAATCTATGCATTTTCTGATCATGGACCACTTAGGGACTTTTGTAGGATTTGCCAAGAGCTTCCAAATGAGATTTGAACCAACTCAATTGGATGTGTGGTTAAGGAGTTATGGTTTAGCCCTTTTCAAAACCCTAATTTCCCGATTTTTCGATTACTCCTTCATCCTTGATCCAATGGTCATGAAAATTGATAGGCAAGTGCAATATGATATAAGAAACATTTTTTATTCACACTTTGAAGTCCAATTCCTTAAATTTGAAGAGTTGACTTTTTGGTCAACCATACGATCGATCGGCGACTACCGAGTCGTCTGTTGACACTCTGGGCCTCCTGAGATTTTGAAACTTCTTGAATGAACTTTATTAAGCTATATGAACTTCATGGATCGTAATCTCACCATTAAAACACCTTCCAACATCAAAGTCAAACTACAGTTGACTTTTACTAGTCAAAAACCCTAATCGGGTGCCCTGAAATACACTGCTCTTGATTCTGGGGTAACAACCTCAAATTGGATTCTCAATTGACATTATATGATACCCTTGATCTTGTTTCATTATTGAATTAGCCTAAAATTTTGATTGATCACAAACCCTGAAGCTTCGATTTGACTGTATAAAACCTTGATTCATCTGTAATTTGACTAAGACAAACTTGCACTGGGTTAGGGTTAGATAATTCATGAGTATGCTCCTAAAATGATAATGAGAATCTAAGGGTCAAAATTTGAGGTGCAACAACTCCCAAACAGGCCCATTTCCAACGAGACCCAACCATAACACAACTTTGTCTTGAACCTTCAAATCCAAACTTCAATCTAAAATTAAACCCTCTTCTTCTTCGACTTCCATCAAAGAAACCATCATTAACAGAACTTCACCTCAAACAATACCACCACTTCTCTTTCCATAACACTTCCATCAAATAGAATTCAAAACCAGAACCGCAAATAGCAACTTTCAAACCCTAAAACATCATGGAACAACACAAAACGGAGCCCAGGGGTTCCTTCTGAAACCCAACAATAATCTTCATCATCCCATCCATAAACAACTCCAAAATAACTCAAGATCTGCCCACCTTCCTTCGTCAACAACCTTCCTCAAATCTCATATACTCTTCAAACCTTCAACATCAACGATAAACCATTCAACCTTCAAAATATAACCTCCATCTTCTTCCTCTAAAACCGTAATCTCAGAACCAAACTCAGACCACCTTCCCTTAAAACCTCCAAGTCCCTAAACCACAAAAAAATCTCACTGCAAAAATTCACAAGAAAACATCACATGCAAACAAAGAACAGAGGAACATAGCAACATAAACTTCATATTCTCAAATCCCCAACCCTCTTCAACCAATGACGAAAACACTACCAAACCTCTTCAAATCGCGACCCCTTTCTCAAACAAACAACTTCATCATCTCCATTTCACCAAACTTCTATTTCAACTTCATTTCCTTCAACAAACATGACACCCTCGATTCAATAACATTTAACACT
Organism: Lathyrus sativus; assembly: GCA_963859935.3. Taxonomy (NCBI): domain Eukaryota; kingdom Viridiplantae; phylum Streptophyta; class Magnoliopsida; order Fabales; family Fabaceae; genus Lathyrus; species Lathyrus sativus. The sequence goes on from OZ012739.1 coordinate 611,908,501, forward strand.
AAAACAGTTTTAGAACCGGATATCCGCCTTCAAAAAAGCCACTCCCTTCAAATTTGTTCACCCCCAAAAACCTTCAAAACCGACCACAAAACTTATTCAACCTGAACCCCTCAACCTGCATAATCTCGCCCAAAAAAAATCTCAGATAGGAAACCTCAAACTTCCTTCAACATAAACCCCAAGAACACTCTTCACCATCATCACACCATAACTTTCTTTCTTTCAATCTTCACACATAATCCAAAACTTCAATAACCCATACCCTCAGCAAACCTTCAAAACTCCAATTCATTTTGACCCAGAACTACAACATAAACAAAGGAAGCCTTTTCTTAGTTTCTAGCAATAAAAATCGAGGACCCTGTTCAAATATCCATACCCCATTTCCAAAGCTTTTCCCTCAACTCCTTCTGATCATCAGTAACCTTTTCCATTAATTTTAAAACTTCTTGAACTCGAATCTTCCATAACCTTTTTCGATAATCATCTTCCCTCCCTAAAAAAAAAACAAAATCAGAACCCACATAACCATAACAATCCCTAAAATCAAACGAATGAAAACAGAGTCAGAGATGAAGAGAAATGGAAAAGCGAAAATCAAGCCAAATCCGGATACATAGATGCTAAACGAATGAACTCACAAATACGAAATAATGGTGGATCGCGGTTGAAACAAAAGCGGGAACAAGAAGGTGTGAGGCGGACAACGCAAACGAGGTCACCTGAGCAAGATCGAAAGAGGTGCAGAGACACGGAGGATGGAAGATGAGACACCGGTTGTTTCTTCATTCTTTTCTTTGACTTTTGTTTTGATAAAAGTTTGTTGAATCTGATACATGTCCTGTTCACAGTTTTGAGTTTGGTATCTTGAACGTGTGGCTGTTAGTAACCAGTTTTGATTTGTTTACTTGTTTTTTCATCTATTTAGGTGGGCTTGACCATGATTGGGTTGTTACTAGCACACTCTCACTGTTTCTATACCCCTCATTTCTTTTAATTATTATATTTTCCATGTCTTTTTGTTTTAAATATAAAATGTAAATTTCTATCATTTTTGTGATTTAAGTTTTGGCATTTCTCTTGGTCCCATCTCGATTTCACTTCATTTTTGGGTCGATGACGAGATTACCAATGTTTAACCGTCAAATTATTGGCGTGAAACAAAGGATCTGAGACCACTTTCTTCCTCCGATTTTATTTTGATTTTTGGATCAATGAAGTTTTTTATTCGTAAGCGTCGCGTATCGAAGTTGATAACCTTCTCGATTTCAAATCTATGGTGAATGACCATTGGGGTCATTTTCCGTACTTTGGGATCGTGATAGGCTACCTTCGATTAATTGGCATTATGTTTGCGATTAAGACGATATCTTATTCTTTCGTGTCCCGATTCGATTCACTAAACTAACCAATAACTTAAATTTTCGTTAAATATTATTGTGAATATTATTGTTATATTATCTTGCTATATTCATATTGTCATACTCATTATTCATTCTTATTCACACATTATTCGAAAACACATAATAAACTATCAAAATCCTAAAAGCCAAATTGGTGGACTGTTGTATCATTGGTTATTTGCAGGAATCCTAATTTTGAGTCGTGCTCGACTTTGCTCAAGGCGTAGTTTAGGACACAATGCACACACACGGCTTTCTCTTGGGCTACCTGACAATGAGACCCTTTTATTTCGTGCAATCCCGTGTAACTTACATGTACCCCTCTCCCATTCCGATGTATGTTTCGTATTTCTTTAATTACTAGTTTATCTCCTAGGAGCACCCATAGGGACTAGAGCGGATCAAACTATTTTCAAACTAATTCTCGATTCATCATCGAGCCATTTTCAAACCCTTGTAAGTCGAGTGCTCATACGCATTCGCCATCAACCTATTACATAATTTGACCCTTGATGCGTAAGTAAAATCGGTCTCGTTTCTCAAACCATGTCCATTACACGCTTTGCACGCGATAATAAGTCAAACCCTTGATCCAACGTCAAGTGGATTTTCATAACAAACTATCAATCAATTAACAATTATTCAATTCTTTTCAAGGTGTAAAGAGTAGGTTCAAGTCTTTGATCTTGCTTTCGGTTGTTTGGATGCGAGTTATCTTATTCGTGTGTGAGCAATTGACGCCTTTAAATAACATTAACAACTCGACATCATTTAACCATCTTTCAACTACTCATTCTTCCAAACTCCATTTCAAACTCAAGCAACTTTCTTTTCACGATGAAAAAGAGAGGGTTCCAAGTCTTTGGTTCGCTCTCCCGACTACTTGGATCCGATAAGCCTTTCTTAAGCTTTAAGTAGTCGTCATTTGATCAACCTCACCCATTCAAACAACCTTCTTTTGCGATGAAAAGGAGAGAGTTCCAAGTCTTTGGTTCGCTCTCTCGATTACTTGGGTCCGAGAAGTATTTCTTTAGTTTCAAGTAATCGTCATCAATTCAACTTCACCCTTTCAAACACAACCTTATTCTTCAAGATGAAAAAGAGAGATTTCCAAGTCTTATGTTCGCTCTCCCGATTACTTGGGTCCGAGAAGTCTTTCTTAAGCTTCGAGTAATCGTCATCCGTACCCACTTCAAACCCATTCAATCCCGTATCCTTTTCGCGGTCATTACCACGAACTACGACAGCTCTGATTCTTCATTCACTCTTGAATGTGTTGCACCCCAAAATTTGCTCAACCTTTTCTTGCCTGATTTATGTTTCATTGCATTGTCATTTGCATAGTTACATCATGTAAATAGTTCAATCATTGGCATATCATATCATAACATGCATTCAACAGGGGATCAAGTGTGATTCTTATCAAAAGAGCCTAGCAAGAGGTCTTATCCAAGTATGAGAAATCATCCAGGTCATCAAGAAGTGATTTGAAGTCTTGAGAAGTTTGAGTGCCTACATGTGGGTTTTACTCCTATCTTGAGGAATATTGAGAATCATCAGTGGGATGTGAAACATGGAATGTGAATTTGAGGTGTGTATGGATCTTATGGAATTCCTAGAGGGCCCTGTTGAAGCTGAGACAAGTCATTGATTCAAGTACAAGAGCCACATTTGAAGTGCAATCAATTAGGGTTTCATCTGGGTCAACCCTAGGTCAAATATGCAATTGGAGAGCATCAAAGCCTACTTTGAGGTCATGGGGTTCATGGATTGGTATGTTGATACATGTGTGGTGTTGTGCCAAGATCAAGCAAAGAAGAATCAAGGATGTGGGAAGTTGCTAAATTAGGGTTTCAGTGTAAAATCCCATGTTTAATGTCTAACTTCAAAGACATATAAGTCAAAATAAAAGTTTCAAATGGATAATTTGCCAACAAGAAACTTGTAGAGCATCTCAATACCTTTAATTTGAGTACTAGAAGTCCTCAAGGAGATTTGTAGAACTCAAGTTATGGTCCAGACAAGTTGCAGGTCATCAGATGACTATGAAATTTATCTGTGAAAGTCACTTGACTTCCAAGCAACTTTTGCCCTTCAAGGAGTTTTCAAATGGACTTTTGTTCAACATGAATGTTGTTCCTTATCCTCATATATTTCCATAGAGTACTAGAAGTCCTTGATAGGATTTGTGGAGCTCAAGTTATGATCTTGGCAAGCCAGGGGTATTTTGGGAAAGTGAGATTATAGGTCACTTTGGATTATAGATCCATATCTCCAACTTGCAAGCTTCAAATGGAATTTCGTCCAACTTGAAAGTTGCTCAAAATGAAGTTTTAACCTCAACTAAGCATTAAAGAGACATTGAAATGGCTCATAGAAGAAGTTGGTTTGAGAAATTTTGAAAAGGAACTTTAATACACATTAAAAGGCCAAAATTTGGGAAAAATTGTTTTGTGGCCAAATTGAACAATATTATAGGTCATTTTTATCAGAAAAAGCATTCTAAGAGTGATGGAAATATTAATTTTTGCATTTTAGGTCAATTTCACTCACTTCCATTTGGTAACTTCATGATGAAGCAACACTTGAATTGCACACCATAAGATCAAAAACAAGGGAACTATCACAATCATTCAATCCAAAATCTCAGGAGATGATCATTGCAAACAAAATGAAGCTGAAATAGGGCACATTCATGACAGTTACATATGAGATTTTGGAAGTGCATGAGAAATTGAATTTCTCATTTAGATGATTACAGAAGTTTCTAGAGGATTCTATTCACTTCTATATATTCATTGCAATGTGTTCAGGCATTTTTTTGGGAAAGAAGTGAAGAGAATCGAGAGGAAGCCATTTAAATTTCTCAAGTGCATATCAGAATAGGTTTTGGTGATCAAGGTGGATTCAGTGCAAATTGCTTATTGTAGAAGCTTCAGAGTGCAACTTGGAGTGATTCTGGAGAAGATTAGAGGTTGAATCGAGCAAGATCATCATCTGTTCATCACATTATACCAGGTTTGCACTTTTCAAATTCTGGCTTAAATTATAGGGAAATGCGTAGATTTCTTCATGTGGCTAAGTTCTTGACACTAGGTAGTTGGATTCTGGCACAAAAACTGAGTGATTAGAGACACTTTAGGGTGTGACACCATTTCTGTTGAGAGGAATATCTTTGGATTCTTGAGGTTTCAATCACATTTGGATAGCAAGATTTGATGCCTGATACGTGTAGTTCACATTGATGACTTTAGTTTTAAGTTTCGTGACAATCAAGATTTGGTGATTTTCTGAAACTAGGATCGGTTTTAGAGTAGGAAAGATGATCAATAAATTCTGATGGCATATTTGAGTTCAGGGCGAAATTCTGAGTGAGATAGGATGTTTAGTTGTGTTGTTTGATGCATTTTGGTACCCTCTCACCGGAGACGACGGTGGCTCTGTGTCTCAGGCCACCGTCCCAAACCTTCCCTCTCTTTTTCAAATTATTTGGGGAAGATGATGCCATCCCCATTGGGTCACGTTTGACAGTTGACTGGAGATAGAAGCCAAGGGCCACGATCTTGTTTCATCTTCTGAAGAGAAGTGAGTTGATGAAACTCACTGTTTCATTAATGTATTTGTTCTGGGCTTAAGTAAACTCTTTCTAACCACACCCTGCGTTTGGGCCCATTGAGGAATTGAACTAGGATTGCTTGCTATTCACCACGCATATTTTCCAATTTCCATTGTTTTTCCATTATTTTCTTTTGTTTCGCTTGGGCTTAGCATCAGAATTGCTAATAACACCTCCATTTGGGCCCAGTCTGAAGAAACAACGTGATATGATTGCTAAACAACACGCGCGTTTTTCCATTTTAATTGATTTTATTGTATTTCATCATTTTGCATATAGTTCAAGATTAAATCATAACAATTAGGAAATTAATTCTTTTTAGGCTAGATTTTTTTCCCTGACTCCTTAAAGGGTCTAGAATTTAATAGGATTAAGAATTAATTTTTTCATGCATTTTATATTTTAATTACATTTTTGCATTTTAACTTCTTTTATTTTGGATATGGTTGGTGTGCTATTTTGTTGATTTTAGTATGGGAGATTGGTGTGGATTTTTGGAGTGATTCTTTTTGGGTTGTGTAGTTTAGAAATGCATGTACCCTTAGTATTTTTCTCATGATTTTGTGAGATAACTATAGGCTGTTTTGAACACTAAACTTTAAGTGGTGTAGATTTAGGGTTTTAAGATAGTACCCTTAGGTTTAGGGCATAGTTTTAGAATTTAATGATTGGTTAACCCCCTGGTTTTTGTATGGAGATATTCTTAAGAGGTTTAGGAACCCTTAGAATTTTTTTATAGGATTTTACAATCATTTTTGGTATTTTAATTAGAATTAGTTTTAGGACTAACTTCTAGGTGTTTCTAATGGACTAACTTGACTAGTTTAATCCAATAGTTCCCATTAGACTTAAGTGGTGGTGCCTTTGCTTTTGGATGAACATGAAGAAAACTTGAAGATGCTTGGGATTGAAGGAAAGAGCATGGACATGAAGAATTTCTCATCTTGTGGATGCTTGTTAGGAGCTTAGGAAAACTAGGGTTTTAGAAAGAGCATTAGATTAGTTTTGCTTGTTTCTTCAAACATGGAGTATATTGTTCATCTCCATTCAATCCAATGACATAAAGTCCTTTTAAATAAGTCACATCTCTCCTTTGGAGGGATGAATGGCATGCTTTAAGAGTAGAACTTTGAGGATGCCATTCTCTTATAATGTTAAGTTCTTAGTGGCTTCCTTTGGTTGTCATTAAGTTACTTAACATTTCAACCTGATCTTGTTAATTGATTCTCCTTTGGAGGTTGCTAGTTGAAGCTTGTTGAGAATGAAGTTTGTGCTTGTTGAAGTTAGAAGCTTGTTGAAGCTAGGAGTGTTGCTTGTCGAAGCCAGTTGCTTGATGAAGTTGTTTGCTTGTTGAAGCTGCTTGCTTGATGAAGTTGTTTGCTGGTTGAAGCTAGGGGTTTGTTAAAGCTTGTTGAAGTATGTTGAGTGGGAAGATAGCAGCTTGTTGAAGTTTGTTTGTTGAAGCTATTCATGAAGATGAAGGTTGTTGCTGTCAACTTTTTGCTGTTTAACCAACTGTTGCTGTCAGAGCTACTGCTTGTGCTGTCAACTGTGGGAGTTTGATGCTGCTGCTTGGGCTGCCTCCTCTGTTTTATTTTGGTTTTTCTGTATTGTTTGTTGGCTTGTGCAGCTTGCCCCCTTAAGGTTTGAAGTGAATGTTGATTCACTTTGCCTGTTGTTTTCCCAGGTTCGAGGTTGAGCAGGACTCCCTTGCCTCGCTTGTATTGCTGCATTGCATGCATTTTACTGTATTTTCTTGCTTTCTTTTCTGTTTATCCCCTAGGATCTCTGATTTCCTCTGTGCATGAGGGAATTATGACAAACATTAGGATTCTTATCCATGCATGATAACATTAGGTTAGTTTTTATTCCCTTTTCAACCCTAGGCTTTTTAGAGCTTCTTTCTCTTCTTATCTCAAAACAACTCAAAAACACAGTAATAAGGTTAATCGATGTCGTACGTTACGAGCCTTAAGCTATTTGAGAAAGGGTTGCTGGAGAGCTTTTTTCCAGTAGTCTGACTGCTTAGTGTGGCACCCTTTGGGTGACACGCGATGTAGTCACTCTCAAATCATAGTGTCTAGTGCGTCAGAGATTGCAAACAAGCTAAAAAACACTTCTTTCATAAAAGATTCAAAACAAACATCAAAGTGTCATTTTTGTCCGCTTGGACTCTTAATCAAGAAAAGCCCTTTCATAAGGTAATAAAAAACAGTCAGACAAGTTTGTGTCTTCCGTAGCCGATTTTCGCAGTAGCGACAAAATGTAAGATACGTAGGCACAAGATTGCGATGATCTTGGCGAGCACAATTCCCTCCATCTTCCGTTTCCCCTATCCTTTCCCGTAGTCGAACTACGACACTCTGATTTCTCATTCTCGTCCAAATGAGCATACGTAGGTGTCGCACCTCGAAAAATCACGGAGACATTTCGGAGAGACGACCCTCGCACGAAAGGCGCGGAAATGCGGTTCGACAGAGTCGCCACCTAACTTTAGTTTCCCGAATAAACGGGAGAGGAAAATATCGAGAAAACCTCTTAAAACGAAAGGATAGGAACAAGGTTGTCGCAACCAAGTTCCGGGTTCGGGAGTCGGTTACGTGAGGGGAAGGTATTAGCACCCCTCACGTCCGTCGTACTCGACGGGAACCTCTTAAGGTAAATGTGAGGAGTGTTGTTTAGGTTTACTTGTTTTCTTCTCGTTGTTAAAGATAGGATTGGTAGGTTAAAAGGTTAAAGACACAAAGGAGAGATGGGTGGTTAGAGGATATGGTGCTCGCCAAGGATTGGGGCCCTTGTGCCTATGTATGCTCATTCGGACGAGAATGAGAAATCAGAGCGTCGTAGTTCGACTACAGGAAAGGTTGGGAATGTGTGGACGAAATAATGGAGGAAGATAGAAGTGTGCTCGCCAAGATCATCGCAATCTTGTGCCTACGTATCTTATATTCAAGACTGAATAAAGAATCAGAGCAGTCGTAGTTCATGGTAACAACCATGAAAAGATGAGGTTGAATGGGTTGGAAGTTTAGGTTGAGGAACAAAAGAGTGACTGACAAGCAACCCAAGAGCGTGCCTCAAGAGCTTATCACTCAAGAATTCAAGGAATGCGCGATTCCAAAAACTAAATTCTTTCGAAAATTGGGTTGAAAAGGGTTGGAGATAAAGGATTGGATGTTTTGAAATCGAAAGAATGAATTATTAACAACTCAAGGGCACGCCTCAAGGGTTACTCATTCGAATATTCAAAGAATGCTGGATTCTAAGAATATCCCTCTTTCGTAAGTTTAAAAAAATGTTTGTGAAAAGATTGAATTAAAAATGGAATGCGAGGCAAAGAGGGAATTGTTTTGAAGTAGCTCGACGACGTGTCGAGGATTTGACCGAAGATGGAACCGACTTGACGACGTGTCAAGGGTTAGGTTGTGAGAAAATGATATTAGTCCCTAAGGGTGCTTCCAATATCAAAACTACGAGGAGTTGTGAATGCATGTACGAAATGTGGGTTGCGAATGCGTACGAGCATTCAACTTAGGAGAACATTGGAAAATGTTTGAGTTAAAAAAATTCGAAAGGTTGAATAACAACTCAAAGGGCGTGCCTCGAGAACTATTCACTCGAAAATTCAAGGAATGCTAGATTCCAAGAACCTCCTCCTTTCGAAGTTTGAATCGAGGAGCTGTTTTGAAAATAATTTGGATTGAAATGAGGTATGAAAAGAGTTTGCGGCACGAAAGGTGAGAATACGAGATTGAATTTGAAAAGTATAGGAGAAATGACGATTATTTGATAAATGAGACATAGCCTCATAATTAATTAATCGGGGTGTTATTGAGATGCTAGATCTCGACGACACCTTTTTCATCCGAAAAAATGTTTGGATGAACAACGAAAATATCACAGAATTGCTGGATTCTTATGATATTTCTTTGTCCAAATAATAGAACGAAAAAGTTGAACAAAACATTATGTAAGGTGTACACCTCAATAATATCCATTCGAAAATTCAAGAAGTGCTTGACTTCAAGAGTTTAATTTTTCGTAATTTAACTAAAAAAATGATTTGATTAAAAATGTTTAAGAAATATTATTGCTTCGAAGTTTTTTTTCTCGTTAAAATAAAATCTATTTTGAAATTGTCTTATTAAATAAATTACTTAATAAATAGAAAAATGATTTTGATTTTAATTTAGGAAATATGTTTGAATAAACAACGAGAGTATCATGTGGAATGCTAGACTCCAATGACATTTCTTTGCTAGAAATAGAGTATTTTAAGAAATGAGAAGTCGAATAATACACTATTTAAGGTGTACATCTCAATAATGATTGTCCAAAAATCCAAGAAGTGCTAGACTTCATGGATTTAGTTTCTCATGATTTAATTTAAGAAATTATTTTAGTAGTTAAAAATAAATTTGAATAAAAGACTAGAAAGAAAAACCAATTTTGAAAATGAGTTTGAAAAAATATATTAAATATATATTATATTATAATATATAAAAATAAATTGCAAAAAATAACAAACAGAGGGGTGTGCATGACGAAAGCGGGAGGGGTGTATGAACCGAAAATCAATTGGGCCGAAACCCACTGATCCAACTCAAGAGGGGGCCACAGAAACCTTCCCTTCTTCCTCATTTGGTTAACTCCGAAAAAACCTAGTGACCGCTTCCATCTTTTCCTCCATTTCAGACGAGATTCTCCGCCCCCACTCTTTCCGTCCCAGCCTCAGCCTTCTTTCCGCTATCTTCTAAATCTCTTCCCACAAACTTTCCTTTTCAAATTTCAGCTCCGTCTCCTTCACCATCAGTACAAGTTTGCGGTGGATCCATGGCTTGCATGTTGTAGTTGACGAAGAAGATTGAAGCTCCATGAGGCGTTACTGTTTAGGTCGAAGAAAGAGGACGGTCTGTTGGTGCATGGTGGTCGGTTCGTCAATGGATGAAGGTTCCTCAAAGATTTTTCGAACAGATTCGAGTTCTTGTTTGTTGAAGTTCTATGCATTGCGTGCTAGATCCCACGAGGAAGACGGGGACTTGCGATGCGGCTGTGAAGAAGCTTGGCTCGAGATCTGGAAAAACTATCATGAGGAGATTCAATGGCGTTGAAGGCTTAACGCGAGGCTCCGTGAAAATGGTAAATCAGAGATTAGTTTGAGGTTTAGTGCAGTTTGAGGCGTGAAGTTTATGGAACGATGAAGGTCTGTATGAACTCAGATTTGGAATGGTGTTGTGATTTCGTGAGATTTGAAGGTGTGGATGTTGTAGATCTGGACGGAGATTGTTTGTGCGTGGCGATCTGGATCTGAAGATTTTATTGTTGGTGTTTGTGGATCTGGATTCAAAGTTTGAATCGGATGAATGTATTTGAGTGTTTGTGAAGGTTTTTCTGGAAAAAATTGTATGAAGATATGAAGGTCTATGAAGAAAGTGATGAACACTGAAGAAGTTCATATGAATTTCTGGAAAATGGTGTGAACATGGATGAAGTTGTGAAGGTTATCTGGGAAAAACGTTGAAGGTTGAATGGATTCGTGAAGAAAAAACTGGAAAAGCAATGAAGAACACACGAAGTCATTATGCAATTCTAGCAAACAAGCATGAACATAACGCATTCTCCGGCGAGCAGATGGAATTTCTGGTGGGTTTGATTTTTCCGGCGGAATGAATTTAGGGTTTGCATGCGAGGACGAGGTGGCGATGTTAGGGTTGCGTGTCAGCTAGGGTTAGGGTTTGGAGGCTAGGATTAGGGTTTGAGGTGGCGGCTGTAGGGCTTCAGTGTTTGGGAAATGTGTCTTCCATTAATGCAGCCAGACAATAGGCTTTATAGCCTGACAAGTGGCACAGACAATGATCTAATGGGCCTGCATAAATGACCAATGGACCAGAAAGAGAATCTCATTGAAATCTGTTTAATTAAAAAAGAATTATAAATGAAAATGAATTAAACCAATATAACCATTACGTTAATACTTAAAAAGAAAACCTAATTAATATTAACTAACTAATGAAATTAAAACCTAATTAAACTAAATTAAAATTTGAATAAATAGATAAAGTAAAAAAAGAAGATAATTAATCCTAATGATAAGATAATAAATAAATAAATAAAACTAAACTTTAAATATTCTAATTAAATCTAAAATCTTAATAAATATTAATCTAAATCTAAATAAATAAATAATAAAGAGAAAAGATAATTACTACTATTAATCTACATAATAATAAATAAAAAACTTTAACAACTGTATATAAAAGAAGTTTAATTTGAAAAATTAAAAACTCAATGAACTATATTTTTAAAAAACAAATAACATTCTACTCTAATTAATATAAGTATTAAACAAAAGCAAATTAATTCTAATATTAACTCTAATAGTAATAAAAAAAAAAGTATCTATCTATAAAAAATAAAAACTATTCAAATAAATAAAATCTACACCTAATTATAATAAATAAAATGACAAAATAAAATAAAAAGAACAAAAGGGTAATGTTTGTAAGAAAAAGTAGAAAAAATGAAAATGGAAGTAAAATGACCGAAATGCCCCCTCAGGCCACGTGTCACGCTTTAATTGGTCAAGAAGATAAATTTTGGAAAACACCCAATTTCAGGTGGACACGTGTCTAAACGGCATGAGACAATAATGCGAAAATATTCACAAAAAAGGGTAGGACAAATTTAGGGTATGACAGTAGGCACAAGGGCCCCAATCCTTAGCGAGCACCCTATCCTCTAACCACCCCCTTTCCCCTTAGCGTCTTTATCCCTTGATAGTATCGTTTTAGTATTTAGTATTGAGAAGAGAAGAATTAAGTTTAGCTAACTCTATCACAACTCGAATTAAGAGGTTCCCGTTGAGTACAACGGACGTGAGGGGTGCTAATACATTCCCCTCGCGTAACCGACTCCCGAACCCAGGAACATCAGGTTGTGACGGTCGTGTTCCTTCCGTGTTTATGAGGTTTTCTCGATATTTTCCTCTCCCGTTTATTCGGGAAAAATAAAGTTCGGTGGAGACTCTGTCGAACCGCATTTTCCGCGCCTTTTGCGCGAGGATCGTATGTTCGAATGAATTTTCGAGGTGCGACAGGTATTTATAGAGAGACCCCAGCGCTTGGCCAACGGTCACTTGTGTTGGGTTGGATTGTCAGGCCCAACCCAGGTGACTGCTAGGGCTTACGTGGCGTAGTGAAGACCAGGACGTGGTCTTCGCCCTAGTCCAACTGTCCCGTGATCTCCAGAAAGTGGGTTTGACCTGCTCTTTCGGAGGTAGGCAGTTGGTCGGTGACGTATCCCCGCAGAGGGGAGCACGTGGAGAACGTGTGAAGGACACATTGTTCTGCCCGACAAGGAGAAGGTCCCGCCCGCGGAGGGCAATGTCCTGCCCGCGGAGGGGGAGAAGGTCCTGCCCGCGGAGGGTAAGGCCCTGCCCGTGGAGGGGGAACGTTCTGCCCGACGGGGCAGCGTCTGGTCGACGGGGGAGTCTTCCGTCCGACGTAGTGGGGCGTGTCCTGCTCGCGGGGAACATTCCTTGCTTGGTGGGACCTGCGCCCGACGCTGTGACCCAGGCTGGACTGGGCTTGACGGGGTATTATTGGGCTGGGCCCGCGTTGCCAGGCCGGGGCCCAGGCCAGAACAATATTCTTAGACATTTCAACACTGACGGAAGATAGAAGAATACAAATACACGATGGAAGATAGAATAAGGAATGGTGAAAATGGGAAAATATGAACTAGATGTATGAATATTGCAGATGAAAGAGGAAGATGAAGATTGGGAAAACACAAACCCTAAATGGTTTATAATACATCAGTTGAGTCTTAACTTGAATGGTTACATACTTGGCATGCCACCTTAGCCATACTTAACGCTTTTTCATCCAAACTAACAGAATGGACTAAATAGTTTAACGAAAAAGAAGTTAAGGTACCATAACGTAACGTTTTTAAGTTAGAGGACGAACATAAAACTTTGCTTAAAGTTAAGGGACCTACGAACTAATTATGCTCTACTTTTAATAATAACAAAAATATATCCATAATAATATATCACATGTTCGTACTGCAATTTGGATCGACTTTGAGGCAAAAATCTACCTGACGGTGCGAAAAACACAAGATAAGGGGTTTGAATTGGGTTTTAAAAATAAAAGCTTTTTACCAACTAAAAAACTCAACAATCAAAAGATTGAACAATGAGATAGACACGGGGATTTTTATCTTGGTTTGCTTGAAACTCAAAGCTAATTCAGTTCACCCGCTAAGGTGATTTCCCCTTAAACATAAGAACTTAATCCGCTATAATCAACTGATTACAAATGCACTAGTAACAACTGGTGACTAACAAACCACAAAGACAAACAATCAATGTCTTCTCAAGGTTACTAACCTAATTGGCCCCTCAAGGAACTACAAACAAAAAGTTTGAAAAAATATTATGTGTTTATAAGTTGCCTTTACACAAGCATATTTTACAAAAATGAAATACACAAAAATGCTTAAAGAAAAGTTTACACAAAGTTAAGAGCTTTTCACGTAGAAACAGTCATGTAAATTCGACAACTTTCTTCAAGTCTCCAAGTCCTCTATATATAGCATGAAAAAGGAATCGTTAGAGGGCAACTGAGGAATACAAAAACGTAGTTGTCCACTAACGAAATATTGAAAGTGTGAAGAATAGTACAGTTCTTTCGCCCATAAAATCAGGTAGTCGATGAACAATTTCATTTTCTATTGTGTACTATTTTGATCACGTATCCTTTATCCTGATCTTCAAATTCATTGGCTTCTGATAAAAAGTTGATGAAACATGAGCAGAAAAGTCACATACCTTGAAATCAGAATCTTTAGAATCATCAATCAAAACCTTGATAACATTAGCGTCTGACTTTAGATTTTCATAAACTTCAGAATCTTCAGCTAGAAACTTCAGAAGCTTGTCATTCTTCAGAAGTTTGATGATCAAAGTCACATCCAGAAGTAGAAACCAAAAGAACTTTGCAGCAGCAACATGACGTCTCCTTAAAAGCTTTTTAGAAGTGAATCAACACATAAGCGAATTTCGGAATAAAAAGTTCAGAAACTGACGATGTTGCACGCCATATTCTCATAATCAAAACTGGTTGTTAAAGCTACACAATAATAAATCGTTAGGGTACCAAAATTAATCTCACACAAATACTACCTTGTTATCATCAAAACTCAAAGGTGTAGATGCATAATCAAATCTCGTTCTAACACTATCTGATACTAAGTTAAATTTATTTGTGATTTAGTTCGATTTTAAATTGTTAGTTCAAAAAATCAGATTCAATCTGATCCAATTTCATACAATTTAATTTGGACTGATTTTTAAATAATCAAGTTATAAATAATATTTTTTTATTAAAATTATAAATATACTAATAAGAAATAAGTTTGGTATAACATGTATTATATTAAAAATTAATATTTTAAAATGAAGATGATTGACTATGGTTGAAATAAATAAAATAATATAAATTAATAAAATAATAATAAATAAAAAAATAATATTAAAAAATAAGTATCGTCGAATAATAAATTAACATAATATATCAAATTAATAAAAAAATAAATAAATATAAAAATATATACATGTGTTTGGATTACATTTTGATCAATTTTAAATAATTAATCTGAAATTCAATTTAAATTAAATAATTTTTATAAAAATAAATCCAAACACATCAAAAAATATTTAATTTTTTATAATTAATTTACTAATTTTATTTAGATCAACTTAAGTTTGAATACCCTGCTAATAAAGACTAATGCTCTATTTATATTTATGTTCTTACAAAAAAAGTATAAAACTGGTATTTATCCTAATTTCATGTTTTTACACAATTAATTTTATCTTAAAGTAAATTTTTATTTATTTATTTTTTACAAAAATAATTTGATTTTTTCTTTAAAATTAAAAAGTACTTTTTTATTTTTTGAAATGTTAAATTAAATTTTGAATTATTTTAAAGATTAAAATAGATTTTTACTCTAATAATTGTATCTATCTACTTAATATAAATTTAAGTTTGTCATAATGACAATCGTAAACAGAACTCTAGCTTTGTACTCATATGTCACTTTGATAACAACTTTAGCCGCAACCCTAATTCTATTTTTTTTTATTTTACAAATTTTTAAACTTAAATATAATAATGTAATTTTCAAAAAGTCATTTTGATTAACTTTTGTTACTTTACATCGTAAAAAAATTGAATAAAATGTATTTATCTTAGAAATAAATGTCCATATAAAAAATAATTTAGTTATTTATATTAAGTAGATGATTTTTCATAAATTTAAGGTTGTCATGATGACCCAAAAATAATATATATTTGTTATTATTTGTTCTTCAGAGGACAGATGTGGAAGACAAAAATAATATATATTTTTTATTATTTGTTTTTCAGGGAACAAATGTCGAATACAACACAAGAAAGGAAAATCACTTATTAGTAGTACAATTAGACTTACAAGCAACAATAAATCTTATGTTGTTCGATGTCTCTTCGTAACACAGCTATATGACTTTCTATTTAGAGTCTCCTCCTAAACATGAGAACCTACTCACTTTGCTCTCTGTCGTAGAACCAATAACATGAGCAAATAACCACTAAACCATAATGATCAAGTTTTCGGCTGTGTATGTACTAACATACTAACCTTTGCATGACTGACTTACAAATGTTTTTCTGGTGTTCTAACCCTTTTGTCAAACTATGAAAAAAGTAAAGAGTAGGAAGTGTTGCTAAGTGCTGAAATAACACAAGTTTTTGTTTGGTACTAACCATCTCTGGTAAATGTCAATGTTGTGCTCCATGATGGAGCATCGAGAAAGACATTTGGTCCCACTACAAATATATTTGTGTTAGTAGTATTCATTGATATTTATATCAACTACTAACTAGTTTTGTGTGGATGACTAAGTATGTGAATTGTTGCATATTAATATATGTTAGTTAGTAGGATTGTATGCTACTAACTATATGGTACTAGATTCATGCATGACTAAGTCTATGAATGATTTCATGATTGTCTGTTTCGTTTGGAGCAACTGAATGGATTATATGTAAGCATCTGAATATTAATGCTTTTGACTTCTGGTGTTGTTGGTGCTTAACTCTGATACATGAAAGTTGTTGCGGTTTAAATGCTTTTCAGATCTAGTACATTTACTGGCTATCACTTGTTCTCATAGAAGAGTGATTTGTATCTTGAATAGTTATTTTGCCACGATTTGCCAAAGGGGGATTGTATTTCCTACTAGATTAACCATTCGGATTGGGTGCATGTAGCAAAACAACAACTTGAAGAAATGTTTAAGTATTCAAGATTGATCTAGCTTGCTGAAGTAGTATGAATATGACATGTTAGGCGTCATGTTCTAGCATGTTGGTACGACATATGGGTCTTGTGTAAGAAGCGCTAGCTTGTGCATTTTGGAGTATGTGTTGCAAGAGATTTATTAAAGATTGTATTGTTATTAGTTTAACAATATGATTATACGATTTATGGACAGTTGGAAGATCAAATCAGATTTAAAAGAGACTTAAATTTGAATAGTTAATAACGTGCCAAAAAGAAAAAAAGGACATCTAATATGACTCGACGATATTAGAAGTTCCCTAAAGAGCAGTCTCCAAGCTTTGAATCCATTTAGTTGTTAAGGCCTTTATCTAAATCAGAATTAGTTACATCCAGATTCATTAGGTCCTTTACAGTATCCCTACTTTCCTTTTTTGTTAAGCATTCAGATTCTTGACAAAAATCTTCTCTGTGCCAGCTCCACCAAACACTCCAGCAATTATAATGTACTTCTTAACCTTTCTAGCCTCCTTAACTTTGTTAAACCATAATTCAAGCATATTAATAACATCCTCTGAAGCCCTAGTCTCTTCGACAAGTTTACTCCCACTAGTTTGATCTTGATTCATGTTGGGAGAAGGATGTGTAATCTGGAAGTAGGATTGGACAAGATAATTTTTTTTTGCTGTAAGAAAAACCCAGTTATGCTATGGAAACTTGCTAAGTTTGTGTGTAAAAGTGTTCGTAAGGAAGAGAAACTCTTTCCTCTTTCGACATAACTCCCCATCATTAACTGCTATTGACTATCACTAATGCATACCCTTTTTTTCAAAGTTGACTGCATCTAATATTATCATACCTTAAATTTTACTCTGGGTTTTTTCACTTGCATCAGCGTAGCGTAAACATTTCATTTTATCATGCATTACATTAGTAAAAAACATTCATCGGGGTTTAGATGAAAAGTCAAAAGTTTTGGTATTGTATTTGGTCTTGATGATATTCATTCAGTTATCTGGTGTCTAAGAGGTCAAACATCTTAGCTTTTTAGTCTCAGTGCATCTTCCATTCCATTGCATCAAGTTTCAGAGATCCAGAGGGATGACAGTCAAGAATATTGTTGTCATCTAAATCTTTGTAAGGTTTTGATTGTCATTACGATTGAGAATTAGAAGCAAAAGGTCCAAGAGTTTATTATTTTGCATTTGACAATCTATCCACAATTTCTCAATCAATAAATCAGTGCATTCACATGACATATGCATCATCTATCCATCATAGCATGCATTTCGTTCCATAATACTTAAAATATCAACTAGAATAAATTTTTGGATCTACAGACAGAATGGTTGAATCAATTTTCAAATGAGTGTAGAATTAGCGGGCAAACATTTTAAAATCGAGCTTGCAGACGAACTTTTATTAATCTGCGATCCGCGTAGTTTTATCTGGCGTGCTCATATTATTTTTTTGACTCTTTTTTGGTCGTATTTTGATTAGTCTGAACCTTTTAACCGATCATTTTTTTTACTTCAAAATTTGATCAAAACTTGTTTGTTTTTTAGAAGTTTATTTTGTGTTGTTCATTTTAATGCACTCGTTTTAATTTTTTGAGCATTTTTGCGTCTAATTTTTATTCATTTCAAGTCATTTTATTTTTGTATTTTTACTAAGTATGTAGCAAAATAATTAGGTTTTATTATTTTAGTAGTTAGTTTTTATTTTGTTTTAATAAATATTTTTTTTGTTTATTTTTTGTTTATTAAGTTTTAAAACTATTTTATCTTTACAAATGGGGGAAAGGGCATTTTTAGTCTCTAAAAGAAGTCCTGAAAACCCTACAAAAGTGCTATATATGTTAATGCATGAATTTGAAATTCCTCCCTCTAATAGGAAGTTGCCACATCACATGCCCATGGGAGGATAAAAAGAAAAAATATCTTGTTGATAAGAGGCCATCATAACATGGCCTTGGTAAAAAGGGGACCCATTTTTCCTCAAATGGAGAACTATTTCCTCTGACGATACTCCACGTCACATGGGGGAAAAATAATAGAAACGATACTCTCTCTCTCACATACACGCACATATGTTTTTTTACGATTTTATCTTCTTTCCCTTCCCTTATTCTTCTTCTTCTTAAAAAAGGTTTCGTTTCATCTTTTTTATTTCACTGCTTTCCTTCCACTCCTTCTCCCTCCAACATCTTCATTGTTATACCCATCTCTCCTCTTGACCACAAACAACTGCATCAAACCTTCTTTTTAAACAACAACAATACAACATCTTCAACATACACCTTCTACCAAAAACAACTTCCTTCTATACTCCTTCATTAAACACACTCCCTATTCTGTTTCTATTCCTTCATTAAACACACGCCATCTAATATTCATCAAGTACAACAAAAATTGTTCTGGCCTGGGCCCCGGTCTGGCAACGCGGGCCCAGCCCAATAATACCCCGCCAAGCCCAGTCCAGCCTGGGTCACAGCGTCAGGCGCAGGTCCCACCAAGCAGCGAATGTCCCCCGCGGACAGGACTCGCCCCACTACGTCGGACGGGAGACTCCCCCGTCGACCAGACGCTGCCCGTCGGGCAGAACGTTCCCCCTCCACGGGCAGGGCCTTACCCTCCGCGGGCAGGACCTTTTCCCCCTCCGCGGGTAGGACCTTGCCCTCCGCGGGAGGGACCTTTTCCTTGTCGGACAGAACAACGTGTCCTTCACACGTTCTCCACGTGCTCCCCTCCGCGGGGACACGTCACCGACCAACTGCCCACCTCCGAAGGAGCAGGTCA
This sequence comes from Lathyrus sativus, assembly GCA_963859935.3. Taxonomy (NCBI): domain Eukaryota; kingdom Viridiplantae; phylum Streptophyta; class Magnoliopsida; order Fabales; family Fabaceae; genus Lathyrus; species Lathyrus sativus. The sequence goes on from OZ012739.1 coordinate 611,927,652, forward strand.
AACCCACTTTCCGGAGATTACGGGACAGTTGGACTAGGGCAAATACCACGTCATAGTCTTCACTACGCCACATAAGCCCTAACAGACACCTGAGTTGGGCCTGGCAATCCAGCCCAACACAAGTGACCGTTGGCCCAGCGCTAGGGTCTCTCTATAAATACCCTCTTTCACAAGAGGGTCAGGTAATTCACTTCTTACCCCTTTTCTGTACTTGTGATCACTCTGCCCATATACTTACTTTGGCATTAGAGTGCCTTGCAGGTACACCCCCTCCTCCTCCTCATCACCGGTGAACAGATAGCAGTCCAACAGATTGTGGCCAGCCCGTGATCCCCTTCTGATCAGGTCAGATCAAAAAACTTTATCTATTTTACCATATCTCTGCCCTCAAGCTCCTTCTAACGAAACCACGAACTGCCGCACCAACCGTACACACGCACAACCATAACACCTTACCCCATTGTATTTCCATTTCTCTAACACAAACACCACCACAATGCTCAGCTCCCTCGTCTCAACATCCAAGCAACCACCGCCGCCGATTTTATTTTTTTTTGTTAAAGAAGAAATTTTTTTAATGAGAGAGAGAGATTGAGAAATCAAATATTGTTGTTGTCGAAGAATAAATTTTTTGGTTGAGAGAGAGAGAGAGAGATATAGATAGATAGATAGATAGATAGATAGAGAGGGGGGGGAGAAAGATTGAGATTGAGATTGAGAAATAAAATGTTATTATTGTTCGATTTTTGAGACCGTGAAAAGGAAAGAGTAAGGATACGATTTTTCTTTTTCTTCTGTTATTGCACGAGGGAGATGAAGAAGAATTTTTTTTTATTTCTTTCCTTCCTCTACCATGTGTCTTAATGTGAGTAGGGGTGGTTGATTTTGAAAAAATCCATAACATCTATTTTCTCTCTCTCTCTCTCTCTCTCTCTCTCTCTCTCTCATGTGCCAGCCATAACCTCTATCTTTTTCATTCATTTCTTTTTTTTTTTCTTTTTTTTTATATTATTATTATTATTATTATTATTATTATTATTATTATTATTAAAGTTGAATTTAAAATAGTATTGGGTGTGGTCACATATTTGACCCATTTAATTATTTGCACCCCATATCATTATTTACAACCCCCTCATGTGTTTTTTTTATTTTAAATTTTATTGTTTTCATTCATATTATTTCTTTAGTTTCATTTAAATTAATAATTATAATTAATAATTTAATTGATCAATTGATTAGTGTAATTGATTAATGGCTTTTAATGGTTAAAAAGTTTCTTTGATTATTTATTCCACCAGTTATAGTGCGTTGCGAATTTGGAGCATAAATTTGATATTGCTTCTAAACACGTTTGGATGCATAGATTCGGTTGCCCGACTTCTTATAAAGTGATTTCTACATGAATCCACTTTAAGTTAGTCTTTTTCATTGCTCTGTGGTTGGGCCTAACTCAACCCTACAAAACCAGTTGGTAGAGTGAGGATTACCCCCACTTATAAACACATGTTCATGTCTTAACACACGGTTGCCCGACTTCTTATAAAGTGATTTCTACATGAATCCACTTTAAGTTAGTCTTTTTCATTGCTCTGTGGTTGGGCCTAACTCAACCCTACAAAACCAGTTGGTAGAGTGAGGATTGCCCCCACTTATAAACACATGTTCATGTCTTAACACACCCCCCACGCTCAGGATTGGACAACTGAAGCATGGAAATAAATGGTGGGTGGCCCAATAGCGGAAACCATAGAAGGTGGCCCACCGGATCTTAAACGAGGCTCTGATACCATTTGTAACGCCTCATATTGCTTTCAGGATTACCGACTGACCCCACAAACCAACACGTGTCTTTTCGCATGCTTTGTCCTCAATCACATGCTTTCCGAGAAACTTCCCAAAAGGTCACCCATCCCTAAATTTCTCCAAGTCAAGCACGCTTAACTATGGAGTTCTTATGAATGGGCTACCGAAAAGAAGATGCATCTTGTTGGTATAGGTAGTACCAATTAATCCTTATAAGCCTTCATTCAACTATGCAGTCCCATACCTGTATAGCCTCAGGATCCCTCTCATTCGGATGTGAATTCGGGTTTTTCCCCAGAAGTTGCTAGGAGTATCTCATTGTCATGCCTCTTGCACCGACAACCACTCTATGTAATAATGTATTATGACAAGTGTGCCTTGTTGCGTATCTTGTTATTAATGTTATTACTGTAATCTTTATTGGTTACTGTTGAGTCTCTTCTCGTTAAGCTATCTACCTAATTTATTCTTAACCTTTTCAACTCTTTTTCACTCCCTATTTAGACTCTTCCCCAACTTTCTCTCATCATCACATTTTACATTTGCTAAAACCCTTTCTAAATTTGTTATCTTCCCTCACATCTTTTTTTAACCTCAAAATATCTTTCATTTGTGGTGTTGCATGCCCTCTTTTCGTCTCGTTTGAAAAATTCGTTGATGTTGCTGAATTCAGAACTCAAGGTCTTGATTTTATAAGTGTTGTCCATTCCCATAAATGGGAAAAATTCTTCGACATGCTGAACAGACCCATCTATCCAATTCTCGTGAGAGAACTTTGGATAAATGTGTCCCTTGAGCAGCTAGGACATTATGTTTCATGCATCCAACCAAATGTATTCAGTATTCCCATCACCATCACTTTTGCTCTGATTGATAAAACAATCCAGTGCAAGGAGATTAATGCACATATGGACATGTACAAAAGAACAAGTCCCTTCATTGAAGACATTCCTAAGAAGATCCTTGTCACCTCTACTAATCTTACAAGTGTCTCCTCCCTCCTTCCCAAGGCAAAAATTAAGCATCAATTATTGGTATCAAATATTCATCTACATGAAAAAGATCTGGACATACTCACCTTTGATGATAAGCATCTTATCTTTTTCATCATGTCTATGATTAAGGTTAACCTTCCCCTCACCATCTTTAACTTTTTGAAGAAAAAGATAATTTCCTCTTACGAGGGAGTATCTTTTCTCATTCCTTTTGGAAGAGTTCTTTCTTAATTTCTTTACCAAGAAGGAATAATGAAGAAAGTGCAGTAAGCTGGGTTAACTGAGGCTCTAGAGACCAATTGGAGTCTGAAGCTCGAAGTAGTTGAAGGCACCTTTGGTGCTGGACCCTCTGTTTTTTAGATTCTCCTTTATTTTTTTCTTCTTTTTTAACCTTTATTTTGGTTTCTTTTCTTTTTGTATTTTATTATTATTATAAATGAAAGTTATTTTTATTTTCTCTTGGTTCGCTTTTATTCTGATTGCATTTATTGTGTTTTTATGTTATATCATTTATCTTAATCTTCTTAATGGGTGATAAAGGGGGAAACATACATATGATTTTGATATATCTTGTAACCCTGATAATTCTAAAACAATGCTAAAATCATGCTAATTATTTTTTGAACTTCAAACTTTTTTTAGTTTAAACTCACGGGGGCTTACAAACCTCACTCTCAAGAAATTGGAATTATTTTTATATGTATAAAATTCATGGGGAACTTACAAACCTATCTATGATATTTTATAGAAATGATTGTCCAACAAAAATTGTTCATCAAAATACATGGATTTGTCATCATTAAAAAGGGGGGAAATTGTTTAGTTCTACAACTATCCTTTAGTTTTAATGATAACAAATGTGTAGAGAATATTTTTTTCTAACTATTTTGCAAGTGTGCAGATAATAGAAAATATATTCTGACTCTGAAGACATTCAGATTATGAACCAAAGGATCAATAAAAAATGTGTTTACAAGGAAGTCAAACATCTGAATTTGTCAAATCAACATTTCTGCAAAGACCTATTCAGATAGACTATGATAAAAACTGATTATGCAAGCATTTAAAGTCTTAGATCTCTAATTTCCATAGACTTTGAAGTATCATTCTTACCGAGTTCTAAAGACAATTTCTGACCTTTAACATTGTATTAAAAGTTGACAAATACGTTATAGGCATAACGACGTGTATGTCAGTCCTCTGTCAAAGAATGAAAGTACATAGGACATCAAAAACCATATTACAAACAACATAATGAGTGTTCAAACCTGAAAGGTAAAATATTGGATAAATTTTGTAACATTCAACAGTGTGAAAACAAAATCAGTTAGAGCCAAAAAACATCATAAAAAAAGAACATCGTATGAAGTGAAATATCTGTTTAAGTAGTAGGTCGAAAATTCTAAAACAAAAAGGTAATGACTAACATAAAATAACCAATAGTTTGTAAGAAGTAGTACATCCATGAGAGATGCAAGAAATAAAGCAGTATTCAAATGAATTATTATCTTTATAAAAGAAAGAAAAAAATAGACTAAAGAACTCACAAAAGACATATTTGAGCAAAAACGTGTGACATATAAATGAATAATTTCGGATCAACAAATGGAGCATGTACTTCATAAAGAAAGACAACATACTAAGTAAGCAAACTTACATCTTTGTCAACAACAATATTCAAATGGATAATTATCTTCATAAAAGAAAGACAAAATGGAATAAAGAACTCATAAAAGATATATTTGAGCAAAAATGTGTGACCTATAAATGAATAATTTTAGATAAACAAATGGAGCATGTACTTCATAAAAAAGACAACATACTAAGTAAGCAAACATACATCTTTGTCAATGACGATCATTTCAAAGTGTTCCTTGTTGTTCGAAACAACCAACTATTTATGGTGTACGCTAACTGCGCCTTCCATAATTCTTTCATGTCATTGATATAGATGATCTTCTTAAGAGGTCGAGCCATGAAGGATGGAATGAAGAAAATAAAAAGCGGAGGAATAATTTAGTAAAATGGGTTTGGAATGAAGGGTGGTGAAATGGAAGAAGTAATGTTATGAGACTTAAAAACAAAAGGATCCTTTGAACTGAATATATAAGAAAATATGAGTTGAGATGACATTTGAGATTGCAAATCTTCCAAAATAATAGTAAATAATTGTTGTAGGGGTTTGACTAATGCAAAAGCAAAACCTATAAGAGCATATCATTAAATGAGCTTCAGTAGTAGCATGACATTTGAATGGGAAATAACAATAAAATAATGGAATGAATATAAAGGAAAAAGTGAGCATTAGAAATAGAAATTAGCGCATGGTTTGGGGGAAAATAGGAGACATGGAGGCATAAGAAGGCAGAAAGGCAAATAAATAGATTTCAAGACATATTTTCTTCTTATATGATATATATGTCTATTATTTTAAAAATGATATTTATATCATATGCATTCAAAATAGCCTATTACATTTACCATATAAGTTCTTTGAGTATTAACATTTAAGGTTGATGTGTTTAAAAATTCTGCATGTCACATTTGCTTTATATCATGCACCGAAAGTTCAACATTTATAATACGTATAGAGAAAAAAAATACATTTTTATCATGACCATAACCATGACATACTTTAGCTCATTCAACTCAATAATTTGATTTAGATTTGAATACAACAAAATTCCCTAAGAGTGTGTTTGGATGTGTCAATTTGAAATTCAAGAAAATTTTGAAATTTCATGGAATTCAAATGTTTCATTTAAATTTCTTTCATTTTTAAAATTTATTGATTGGATGAAGTATTTGAAATGACTCCTTTTCAAATTTTATTGTAACCCAACTCATTAAAACCCTTTGTTCTTGTATATAAATATAGAAGAAAAAAAATTAAAACATATATGAATAACTCAACTAAATTTGTTCATTGTATTATAAAGTCTAAATATGAAGAAACATATATCAAATGTCTATTGAGAGAATGTCATACAAAAGTATAAACAATGTATTATAAATCTTATCATACTCAACGTTAAAATATAAAATACTAATATAGTAAGTTCATAATGTTCAAATAAAATGTACATCAAAAAGTTCATTGATTTAGTCTAACTACACACACCATTTTAGTTATTAGGCTCACAAAGTCACCATTGAACTAAACCCTTAACTTAAATCTATACAAGAAAAAAACACAATAATAGATTAAGTTAAAAGATTAGAAGGTGCATTAACAATTACAACATTACAATTAAACTACAAGGATAAATCATTGTTTATTCATCATGGAGTAAAAGTCATAACTATCTATAAAATTATCATCAATTACACAAACGTTCGGTGCAATTGACCAAACAATCTGATAAGATTTAATATAACTAACCAGAAGCTATTAACGATCAACAATATGTGTCATTAGACAGGTACAACCAGAAGTTATTAACAATCAACCACGTGAGTTCAATGAAGCACGACATGCTCATATGACAAATATCATCCACATTCAAGATTTGGGAAAAAAATAATCCCACGTTCCAAGAATTTAACTTAAATAACATCACAAAAATTCAACAAAAATCATAGCTAAAGAATAAAAACGGCATCTCATCCAAAGGAACATAGAAATATGCATCACACAAAACATCAACCTAGAACGAACCATGCTCTTCTCAAACATAGCTAAGATTAAGCTCCAACAAAACCAACATTCGTAAATCCAATACTAAATTAAGAAGATAAACATTACACAAAAATAAATCATGAAGTTCGAGCAATTTGAGAAAATAAAAATGCACAAAGATGCAAAAATGAGGATGAACCAAATGCAAAAGAAAGATGGAAAAGAAATAAAAATACATGAGATCGATTCCAGGAGTGATGTATTTCGTGAGAGATCGATTTCGTGAGAGACCGATTATGTGAGAACGAGAGAGATCGATTTCGTAAGAATGGGAGAGATCGATTTAATGAGAGATTGATTTTGTTGAGAGTGAGAGTCGATCTCTCACGAAAAAGAAGAACATGTGAAAGAGAACTTGAAACTCAAAAAACAAAAACATGTATCATGATAAGAGATAGCGAGAGAATTTAAAATTTTGTCATTTGAGGTGGAATCGTGAATTTCTCTAAATTGGTCAAAGAAAAATACTTCATAAAATTATTTTAACTAGGGTTGGACAATCAGTCGGTTTCGAGCCCAAACCATAAATCCGATGTAAACCACAGTTTCATTTTTATGCCTCAATTTCGACTGATAAAATTTCAATTTCTGTCAGATTCAGAGGATAAATCAGATCGGTTTATTAGAGTAAACCTATAAAAATGATTCTTTTTTTATAAAACTCACAAATATCTTATTTTTAATTTTTAAAAAATCAAAATTCTAGAGCAGTCTAAAAAACTATTTTTTTATTAATAATATTTTAATATCATTTGATATTAATTTGATCATTATTATATTTTAAACCATAAATCAAATAATATTCAAAATTTAATATTGCATGTCTTATATTTTTTGAAATACACAATGCTACCACCAAATTATAAAAAAATAATTTTCTCCAACATTATGAATTTCATTTTCATAGGGAACGAGTTATATAGTAATCTATAATCTATAATCTATAACATATATAAAGGCAATACTTGGTTTTTGGTGTAGCTTTTTTTTATACCAAATTTACCCTTATTTTAAAATATATAACTTACACGATAACTTCCATTGAACTACTACTATCATCTTTCATATAACTCCCTGCTAATAACTTCCCACATAACTTCCATGTAAAATTAATATTAAATACAAATATATCATTTATATTTATATGTGTGCAATAAAAAAGCGGACAGACGGGCACTCACGTGCCCGTCTGGACGCTAGTAAAAATAAATAAAATATATATTAATTAATTTTGGTCGGTTTTGATTTTTGACGGGTGCAAAATAATCATCTGAGCTCGACCGAAACAATCATATACTATCCAAATTAAGCAACTAAATCAACTCGACATCCGATCCGACTCGATCCATTTGCACAGAAAAGACAGAATCGGTCGGTTTAAACCGGACCGTTCAAATTTATCCACCTATAATTTTAACAATTCTCTCATTTATTTATTCAAATAAAAAATTTTGATCAAATCATTTTAAATTATCAAAAAATTACTTTCTCACATTAAATTGTTTCATTCAAGCACAATCTATATCTAAAGATTAGTATAAAATCAATTATAATTTTTATTTTTAGTAGTAGTTACAACACATGGACTTTGAAAACCATGTGATTGATATGGAAAATTCACCTGCATAACAGAAAATTCATGTTCTGCTTGCATATATATATATATATATATATATATATATATATATATATATATATATATATATATATATATATATATATATATATATATATATATGCAATTACAGAATTTTATTGAAGGCAGAATAATGATCAAGTTTTCCGGTCAAATGTAGAATTAATAGAAAATAAGCATAAGTTAATGATCTATTTATATAAATATTTTTTTTAGAATTTGTGTCTTTAAAGCACAGTTAGCAAGACCCTAGAAAATCTACTGATTTCAATTCAAAATACACTAAAACTTACCTCATGATTACAAGAATCTGTGAACCCTACGAATAACAATAAAGGGAAACAAAAAAAAAAAGTTTTGAATCAGTTCAAGTTTATAAAACTCTTATAAATTGATATTCACCTTTGCATATTGAATAACATGTTTTTGGCCACTACACTCTTTAACTATCCAAAAATCCCCTACACGGATGACAATCTTACAAACTTGATTTCCATGGTAAAATTATAGAATATTATTGTGTTTTGTCAACGAACTTAGAAAAGTTTAAATATCATCACTTTTTTGTCCTATAAATTAGATTTGTATACTTTCACAATTTGTACTAATCAGAGCATATGATGTAAGTATCCTTATACAAAGCTTACGTCACACATCACACGAAGACAATCAAGAGTTTAAATATCAATACATTTTTTGTCTCAAAAATTAGACTTTTACACAGAAGAATTCATCAACAAACAGGGTAATAATGAAAGTACGTCTATACAAAACTTAAGTCCCACAACATATGAAGAAAATGAAAGGCCAAACTTCCCATATGCTTTACTTTTCAAAAACTCATCTATCCTTTCAAAAACAACAATAAATATCAGTTGAACAAAAAGCAAGAAATTCGTAATGTTGAGAGGAAAAATAGAAATGCTATGAACAAACAAAAGGTATGCTTGTATGTGTACAGAATGAGTTGGGTTAATCCATAAATGAACCATTAAAACTTAACATAACAAAGAGTGTTAGAAACGAAGCTGGTTTACATTCTGTCTTAAACTTATTCATCAATAGATTAACCGAGCTAGATCAAGCCAGCTCATTTGAAATTAGAAATGTCGTGTTTCTTATTCATAAATAACCAAATGATTTATGATGCGAAGAAAAGGTTATATGACAGGTTTTGATGCAACCTACTCAAAGGTTACTACTGAATTTCAAATTACATTACAATAATTGTACAATGATACAGACAACTCCGACGTGGAGTAAATGAAGATGCATCAGCCCACTCATCTAAGAAAAAACTAGGGCTAGAAGCTATCAATCAATTTTACCAACCAGAAAAGAAAGAAGGAAAAAAACTATCAATCAACTTTCTTTGAAGTAAGAAACTTCTCTGTGATATCAGATTTCAACTTGCACCCAAAAGTATGCGTTTTTATAAATATGCTGTCAATGTCTTCCTCCTTCTTTTCATAAACGTAGAAAGCTATAAATGCTAAGGTAAGCCCTGAAACCAAGACAAGAAACAAAACCTGTATCATTCTCATCCAAGCATTGTGAATTCAAATAAAACAAACAGCATGAGAGAAAAGGGGAGAGTACCTATAGTATACAAGTTATGAAATGAAAATGCTCCCAAAAAGCTAAGAATGAGCAGAGAGAAAACAACCTATTGATCACCAGGGAGATATGTGTCAGCACATATGTAAGATTGACTACATACAAAATTTTGACGCAAGAGATTTTTGTGTATACCTTGAAGAACAATGCCGAATTATTCCCTTCTGCAAGAGATTTTAAAGCATTCACAGCAAAATTCCAAGATGAGGCTACTGAGAGAGCAATTCGATTTGACCTATCTTCTGATAAGTGAAACCATGATGGAGGCATTTTCTCAACAGTGTACCCCAATCTGAACAAGCATAAAATGCAACTAAAGTTAGAATTTGACAGACTATTTCCTGAATAAGGAATTACTCTGCCTGCATAATCAATTACATATTTACACTATGTATATCATCTTAAATATTTGAAACTACGTCAAAAGGAAACTATGAAAAAATATAAACAAGTTAAATAAAGAAACACAAGTAAAATAACATATATACAACACTAAACATAGTACTTTATCCTAAAATAGGAGACACTTGCCAACAATAGTTACTATATTAGTAGTACATCATTGAACAAGTTAATGACGTTATGACAACATAAAAGGTTAATTGACAATCTGGTAAACTCATTGGTAGACAGTTTACTTACATTTTTGCAGGAAGAATGCCATGAATGAATAAACCGATCGATGAGTATATTAGAAGCTTTGCAAGAGCAGTAATGAAGGTATTCTCAGATGCAATGAAGTTGACATATATCGCTATCAAGATTAACAATGTAGTGAAAGTTTGTTTTTTATCCTTCCAAAGCAAAGTGTCCGCAACTGCAAATTGGTAGATAAATTAAAACTACTAGATAAATAAATGAAAACTGTAATACAACTCACAGCATTAACTAGTTACACTGATGAGTTTGTATAGTAAGTAAAAGATGCCAAAGTTGATTACACAAATAAGTGATCACCAGTAAAAAGTTTAGGAATGATTATGGATTTAGTTAGAAATACCAGCTCCAGAATCTGAATTTTAAGAGTTCCAATGATTCAGTCGTCCTAGAGCTTGTCCATCAATAATATACATGTTTTATTACAATTTTAAAATGCAATGATACATATCATGATAAGATATATGGAATCCTAAACTACAACTTCCTTCATTATCTTTTCAATTTTTACCTAATATATTTATCCTGGAATATGTCTTTACATGTCAGCTACAATCACAAGCTAGCTAGACTACTAAGAATCTCAAAGCCACTCGGCCGTACAACAAATTAATCGAAGAGCAGTAGCCATGTGTCTACTTTACAACAGCAACCAAAACAAAGAAGTTAGATGAGTGTCGTCAATTATATACCTCTTCCACTTCCAAGATATACATATGCTTTGGAGGGACCTTCTCTTTTAGACGCAAGTTGATTTTCGGCCCTCAAATGTGGGTATGATTCAATTGTCCTCCGCAAGCCTTCCTGCAAGATAAAAATAATCCCTTAATTGCATGTGAAGAACACCGTGCAAGTAGGATTGACATATATACTCACTGCAATATCTCAGAATTTGGGTTGGGCCTAACTCATCCCTACAAAACCGACTTGTAAGGTGAGGACTGCCCCCACTTATGAACACAACTCAGGCCATATCTCTAAGCAATGAGGGACTAAATCCACCCCTTCAAAGCCAACACAATGAAGGTGTAGGGGCTGCAATGAAGGCAAGCCAAAGTGCTGCAATTAAGGCGACTAGGGGCGGGCCGCAATTAAGGCGGAAAGTCCAACACAATATATGTAATGTAAGAACCTTTGTTCCCATAAACATCATCCATTTTAGAATCATGCCCCATACTCAATTTCTGAACATATTTAGATAAGTCTTAGCTCCAAATTATCAGTAATTTTGTGTGATTTGAATTAGTGAGCATCTCATCATGTTTTTCAAAGCAAGAACAACAATACAATCACATGGTTTGTGCATGAAATTAGCAACTTCAGACTTTGACGAAATAGTGAGCATCTCATAATTTTTTTCAAAGCAAGAACAACAATATAATCACATGGTTCGTACATGAAATTAACAACTTCAGATTTTGATGAAATTTCTAAGCAACTTTTATGATAGTCACCAATTGAGCATCTCAATACAGTTCAGAGGCAGACATGTTGGAGTTAAAACATAGCACAAATACTTTTCTGAAACGTCACAGAACCTGAAGAGTTATGATGGGTACATAGCCAAGGCGATCCTTTGCTTTAGAGCTATCGTAAGATCTGGTGCAAGATAAGAGCCTTATTCTGGACGGGGTTAGCTGAGGCACCTTCATCCCATATGGGCCAAGTAGCCTATATATCAACTCCACCAAATGTGCAATTGGCATGACAACAGATGCAGGGATCTTTATTCTTGGCCTGCAAGCTACATGTCTCAGATAACAAAGGAAAGACACTGACAGCACGGCACCGTAAATCCATAATTAAGTTCGTAGTTGTTTATTTGGAAGAAAAACATAAATGCATTCCTTGTTCCTTAAAAAATTCATGTAAATGAGTGATTGTTTATAATAGAAAGCCAATATTCTCGAGGGTATAAGAAATAACCTTTAAGCGTGAGTTAGGTTAAAAAACACGATCAAGCATTTCGATAAACTTAATTAAAAATGTATTGGAAAAGTGCTTCTTATATATGCATTCATGTATAAGCTATTTCTATAATCAAAGTGTGATGTGGTTAAAAACAACTTAAAATATATCATATGCTATTTTTGGAAGTTCTCTCAAGCACTTGCACAACTGCTTAATGCCATAAAATAAATCCAAAATAGCTATCAAATAAATAAAAAAGAAAGAGTGAATGGTAAACAGTAAAAAAAAATCACCTTTGGTATCCAAGACCTTCCAGAATCAGAGACATGAATTCCCAAAACTTTATAGGTTCCATATTTGTGATGAAGTATGCCTACAAAACAAATACTTATCAGCATGATAACACACTAGTAATTGCAAGGTTTCCCAAACTTAACATGCAAAGATGATCATCGGGGAAAAAAGTTTAGCTAACAAGTATTTGTCAATAAGTATGTTTTTCATGTTTCCTCATTTGCCCAAATAAAAAGATTCTACTTTTCGACATATTAGCATCATTATATAAATAATTTACTTCTTAAAGGGGGCGCATCACTGAAGAAGAAACAATGATTCAACGAAGAGCTTCGTTGTCCAAAACTTCAAATACATCCCCAAAACATCTTTTATATGTCTTTTGACTTCCATTTAAACATACAACTAGAACATTACTAAAAAAAGTAATATCGTACCTGTCCTGCAGCTTTTTCAGAAATGCTTTCCTCTGAAGCTAAAGCTCGATCAGCACATATATGGGCATGCGCCACATTTTCAACATATGTGAAATCATATACATTATTGCCATTACCAATAATGAACTGGTAAGAGAATAATATAAATCATCAATGAAAGGTTTCAGAAAGTTTCTGCTAATGAGTTGTTACACATGCACATTGGTCCCCCAACAAGTTTTTCCATAACCCTTTTCTTAATATCATCACGAAAATACAACAATTTTGTTATCAGCCTTATTCCAATTTTGTTCTTTTCATTAATTTTATATTCGATAAAACATATCTTACATATCCTAATAAAAATTAAATGTCCACGAGTGTTCAATTAGTTATTTAAGCATTAAAAGACATGACACATTTACCAAAAGACGGAAGAACAACATTTACCTTGGATTTCCCTGCCCTGGCAGCATCAACCAATGACGGCACCAAGAGTTTATCACCAGGTCCAAAAATGCTGCTAGGGCGTATGCAGCACGTTAGTAGTCCACCAGTCCCGTTAGCCTTAATAACCAACGCCTCACCCTCCGCTTTAGTAGCCGAGTAATGATCGTTATGCTGGAAGCAGCAGGATTTAAATCAAGACCATAACAAACATTTCAAATCTACTTCCATCCCAATAGCCAGATTCTATCATTATAATATATAATATAAAACCTCTACCCATCTATCTCGAGTTCCAATCCAAGTAAAAAAAGAATGAGTGGTGAAATTAATAGTAGGTAGAGTATGTACCTTAGGTGGATAAGGCAGTGATTCATTTCCATTATGAACTGCATGAACACCATCAAAAACAACACTAGGAGAACTAGTGTAAATGAGTCTCTTCACTTGTAACTCCACACATGCTTCAATAACATTCTTTGTCCCTTCAACAAAAACCACCTAAGTTAGATCGAAAACAACAATCGTTAACAGCAAACAACATAAGATCAATGTTCTACAGATTTTACCTTCAACACTAACGGAATAATGTAGCTGATAATTATTAATAGAAGAATTTGGAGCAGCCATATGAAACACAGCTTCAACTCCTTCAAATGCTGCATAGATTAAAATCAAATTAACAATGCTAATCATTAGTTAATCAGGGTAAAGTATGTAGAAGGCTACCTTTTAGGAGTTGGGCTTTATTGCGAAGATCAACGGAGACATATTGAGCACGACCGGAGTGTAGAGCTTCACCGAGAAGCCCTAATTGTTCCGAGGGTTCAAGTTCAATGGTGGGACCCAAATCAGCGATGCGGACGCAGTAGGTGTTTAATCGGATTAGCATTTCAACCAAATGTCGAGCGGCGAAGCCACGGCCTCCAGTGACTACACACCATCCCTCCTCCGCCGCCATCAGAATCGAGGATTGTTAATCAGTGACGGATCGGAAAGTCGTAGAGAGCAGTGAGTAGAAAAGAGAGTGAGAGTGAATAGTGCGAAACACGTTTAGTCCTGTAATAAATAAATTTAAAAAAAAAAACAAAGTGTGTAAATTATAAATGGATTTTCCTGTAGTAACTTAAAGTCTTAAACCATAGTTACATTGCCAGAAACTCGGATTTTCCGATTTTATCCTTGATTTATACTTGTTGATAATTAGAGTGAGATTGAAGGAAATCAAAGTATGAGTAACAAACCTTTGGTTGAGGTGGCGGAGAGCGGCGCAATATAGGTAAGAGGAAGAAGGAAACAGATCGAGTGAGAAATTTAGTGTATGGCAGCGCTCATGGTCGTGTTCGCAGCGGTTAACTAGAAGGATGAAAAAATCTCTAATTTCTCAATTTCATACGCCTTTCTGAATTTTTTTTTTACTGAGAGGTTATTTAGTTTAGAAGAGTCAAATTTTAATTTAGACAATATATAAATATAAATATCATAATGTCATCATCATATCACATTTAGAATAATTTTTTATATAATCATATTTTCACCTTTTAAAAATAATTACTGAAATAACTATGTATCAGAAAAAGAAAAAAAAAATAAAGGTGTCATTTAAAATGGCTTATGCATTTCAAATAAAGCATAAGTGTCATTTGAAATGGCATATGCATCTATGTGAAGTTATGAGAAATGACCCATACTAGTGCATGCGCCATTTGAAATGATCCTCTTTGATTTTTTTTAATAAATATAATTAAAAATATAAATAAATAAAAAAGAAAAAAGAAAATAATTTAAATTGTTATTTATCGAAATTAAAGGTTACAACAATTGATTTAAAAATCAAAGACTCGCCCGATCGAAACGTCCTCCAGTTTCACATCCTAACGCATTAGCCTGCCTTCGAAGTCTACCACGATTTTGTTAAGGTGTTTGTGGTCTTTGCGTATTGGTATGAGGAAAAGGTAGTTGGTGCGAGAGTCCCAACGTATTTAATATATTTTCAATCATTTGTCTCTAATAATCGGGGGTTGCTGCCAACGACGTTGTCGTAATTCAGTTTTGTGCCCATGTTTTCGAAGTTGGGTCGTAGTGTAGGGTTAGGTGAAAACGGTATGGTTGGCCGAATTGGTACATTGAATCGTTTAGGAAACGAAGCAATGACTCTTATGGGGTAAGGAAGTCAAATAGTGGTTGGGTGGTTTAGTGGTGGGATGTATGGGTGTTCATTGATGGGGGGCTATGGTGGGCTGGGTGGAGTTGAATGAGTTATCGGGGCTATAGATAGATGTGGTGTTGGTGCATCGTTATTGGTGGTATATGTCAGACTCTTGTTGTTGTGTTTGGGTGTGCGACATGAATGGGCTGCGGGTATGGATGTTTGGTGGTTTGGTGTACATGGCATGTTGACGTTGTAAGGTTGGTAGTTGGGATTGGGTGGGTAAACATGGTTGTTGGACGGGTGTTTGTTGTTGGGCGTATGACGACGAAACTCGTTGGCGAGGGTCGATCAAATACATTGACTCAAACACAAATTGTTGCGTTGTAACTGACCTAAACCAATTCATATAATGATGAGTTGGTCTAGCCCCTTCCACGACAGACTCGTTTAAGACGTGGAGGCTTTGATTCCTCTAATGTCGACACATCTCTCTAGCAAAGTATTTCCAATCTTCATAGCCCCATTGTACATCTACTCTTTGTTGATGTCAGTCTCCCAAACACATCGGAGGGACTGAAATATCTTGTTGCATGTCGAACTGCAGTTTCACTCGGTCACTTTGGTGCATCTCCACTGTAGTGAACCTAATGATTTATGTTTTTGTTGTCCAAACTGCAACATCATCGGGGTTAGGCTGATGGTCGAGACTCAGATACGGCCTTCAGGCAAACTGCATAATAAAAATACATAGTGAAAAGATTTCCAGTTTGTTAATTTTTAAGTCAAATTTATAGTAGATTACTTGTAATACATTGTCTGGTCCAATATGGTCTAAAAGATTATGATACACGATTATAGCATTTCTGGGACATCAGTTGTAATTCATCCCTAGAACTGACCATCTAAAACGAAACTATAGAAAATTAATTAGTTATAGTGAACTTTGTAGAATTAGATAGATCACAATGAAGGGAGACCGAGGGGATCCTATCGAATGGAACTAGATAAAAGTTGGTGCGACTACGAAAAGTTTCAAGCCTTTCGTGTGCCTTGCTCCCATGTCATAGCGGCATGTTCAAAGGCCCATTAGAATCCTTCCAACTTATTGTCCCCTGTTTACCAAGTCTTAACCTATGTAATATCTACAACACTAGCTTTTTGGTGATAGCGAAAGAAGATTGTTGGCTTGTATATTAGGGGGGTATAGTATGACACAATGAAACTATGCGAAGAAAGAAAAATGGGTCACGCTAACAACACACGTATTTGTACCGAAATCGATACAGCAAACAAAATGGTGAGATTATGTACTTCACATCGTCAACCCAGACACAATTGTACAAACTGTCTCATTGTTGGACCAAGCACAACAACATAATTTTAAATGTAACTATTCCGATTTATATTAAAAACAACTTCCGTTTCATAAATATCATAACATTCAGTTACAATAATTTAAAAACAACCGCTAACAATACCTTAAACAATTAAACAACAAAACAGATAAATACAACGACTAAACAACATAACTATGCGATTACAACCATCAGGACAATTTCCTGAGAACTATACATCAACGTGTGAACATCTATGTTAGTTTTAACATTCTCCAATAAACGAACTTCTCCATTTTGGTTGGACGTGGTAACAAGCCTTTTAATTCTTCTGATCTTTTCACCCTCTGTAATATCTCCATCTAACCAACAAATCAGACTCCTGTTAAGATGTTCGAACGTCAGTGTATTCTATAGTCGGATCTTCATCGAAGGTATTATTGCCGAATAACTTAAATCGACATTTCTCTCATGGATATATGAACACATATATGAAGACATTTTAAAACAAAAATGAAAGAAGATTATAAAAACGGAAGGAGATAGTAAGAAGAAATGCGAAAAATGAATAGGGGGTGGTGTTATATTTATAGAAAGGTTGTTTACGGGGATGAATCTAGAAGTTTTAGTTAGTGAGGTCAAAGTTATCTAGTATAAATATTTATGTAAAAGTATGTGAATAGTACTATATTATTATTATTATTATTATTATTATTATTATTATTATTATTATTATTATTATTATTATTATTATTATAGGTCATTAATCTTGGGGTTCTACGTGAAGGAGTATTTTTTATTGGAATCTTTTTAATGAGCAACACACCTTATGGGAGACATATCACATATTCATTCAAAATCTTAAGATAATAGATATGAATTATCTCACTTATAAATGCTCAAATATAAGACATTTTTAACCACTAAAACATATATTTTATCGTTACATGTATTCAAATTTTGAGTATTATAAGATTTTTTCCCTCTCAATATCATTAAACATATATTTTAATTTTTTTCACAGCTATCTACAGTCGTACCTTAATTTTAAGATGATAAACTATACTAATTTTAAAACTAAATACACCAATTTATGTATTTTCCAATTTTCAACTCATTTTTTTAAATAATAATAACTTCATCAAAATTAAAAAGTTTTTTCACTAAAATATATATCAATGACATGATTTTTGAGTTGATTGTAGAGGCAAATAAAAAAATTGAATAAATAAAATCGAGTTAAATTAATTAAATTTTTATTGTTAATAAATCAATGTATCCATAATATTTTTCAAAATAAAATAAGAGAACAAAAGAGAAGGGAGTAGAACTATTTAATTTTTTTATTTGTGATTTTAGTGTGCGATAAAAATTTCATTTTATTTTTATTTGCAGCACTCAAAAATAATAATTATAGAAGCTATTTAAATAAAAACATATATACCATAGCAATACTTTAATAAAAGTGACAGAAATTGGTAAAAGCTTTATTATTTGACATGGGGACAACCAACACTTTGAAGTGGGGGTAAGGCATAAAAGTATTCACTTATTAGTAAAAGATCAATTGAATAAGTGGGGTCAGCTGCCTCCATTTAAAATAAGACAGATTCGTTCCTAGTTGTATAAAGGAGTAGTCATAGTAAATGACGCGTGCATTTGAGGAATAAAAGCATCCACCAATTCATATGGCGCATGGTATATACATAAGTCATATGAAATGGCGCCTAATTGCATGTGGAGTGTGTATGCGTCAATTCAAATGGCGCATTCTCTTTATCTCTAGCCCAAACATGCTTGTTTTGCTAATTATTTTGAAAAAAGTGGTTTATTTGGTATTTTATTTGAAAATAGTGGTTATTTAAAAAAAAATCTCATATTTAAACTATAATATTTTTAGTCCTTTTATTCAACTTTTTTTTGTTTAATTTAAATTCAATTTCTTTTTATTTAATTTAAGGATTAAATAAATTTACGGTCTTCTAAAATATTTTAAATTTCATTTTTAATCTTTCAAAATATTTATTTTAAAGAATGATCTTTCTAAAATTTTATGTTAACACTTTTGGTCCATAATACTAAAATTATCTCTAAAATTGTCATTATTTCAGTCGCTGAGAAATAAATCGTGGTTAAAATTTGTTAGTTTATGTGCGGTCTCCAAGAGGGGTGAATTAGATTTATTGGACTTTTCTCAATTTGAAGTATTAGCACTGGTTTTGTTATTTTTCAGAAATAATATGAAAGTAAATATGCTGAAAAATAAATGATGTATGTAAAGGACACAGATATATCCTGATTCCCATCACAATCCGAGAGTACTTCAGTTCCCTTACTCCTCTTGAGAGATTTCCACTATGTCAGTTTTTTGTACAAGTCTTCCACCAAGACCTATCCTACAATCTTATAACATAATCAAAACAATCAATAAGGACAGTCCCCTTATGATTTTTACAAAGTGCAACAAGAGAACGATCCTCCCTTATTCACTTTCTTGCTTCCAACAATCCTGGACAACAAGAAAATTAGAAAAATCTGAATTTTTACAAGTGTTTGAAATTGTATAACAATGTATATCAATTCCTATAATTGATCTTCTCGATCAAGTAGGCAATTCTTAATATGTAGTACAAGTGCTTAATGATCTACGTAGTTGAAACTATTTGAAAATGTAATAAAATTGATGTGCAAAAGTTTCAACAAAAAGTTATGCCAAGAACACTTGATATTGAAAATGAGAGAATATAATTTTTGAATTTCTATGAAAGAGAGATGAGTTTAAATTTTGAAAAGTATGGTTTATATAATGCCTTAACACCTTTCTAAAAGTGTACAAATACATGAAAAGACGTTATGGTTAAAAAATGCTTTCAAAATTTTATTTACATTAAAATTTTAATGAAAAAGTGTCACTGGTTCAGTGTTAATCGATTAACACGTTTGCACTAGAAAATGGTTAATCGTTTAACCCATTGCAACATAAAAAAAAAAATACTTTTTGAGAAAATAATAAAATTGTGGTGCTTTTAAAGTGCTATTAAGACGGTTCAAAACGCCTTAATTTATCAAAACTGAATAGATAATTTAAAAATCATTTTAAAAGATTCATGAAAGGTTTAAGATGAATATGCATGGCTTTTATGAGAAACTAAAATATATATACTTGAATTGTAATACATATTCAACCATCTTGGTTCTTCCATTTATTTTCCAAATTTTTTTGATAATTTGAATTTAATTGATCTAGTCTTGAAGCTTTGAATCTTCTTCACATTCTCCCCCTTTTTGATGATGACAAATCATTCTTTGAAATTTAACTTATTCATCAATGAGTTGCTTCAATATATAACTTTTTGAAATGTTGAGTAGAAACTAGAATCTCTCCCTATCCTGTATATCTCCCCCTTACTTTTGCAATTCAAGGCTTTCTCTCCTAAAAAAATTATAAACAAGAACAAATACAATACATATTATTTCTCCCCCTTTTGACATCATCAAAAAGAAGACAGTAGAATAAAGTATAAAGCAGGGTGATAACATAGGAAGTATATATTTATAATTGAAAATTAATAGCATAAAATTAGACATTTACCTCCTTCATAAGAATGTCAAAGTTGATATCAATTTTGATACTTCTTTGTGAATGATCTCCTTTTTCCTTTCTTTTTTCAAGAACTTTTCAAACTTTTTAATAAGATCATTATCGTCATCAGTGGATTCCTCCTCTTGATTGTATCCTTAGGTCACTAATTTTGCTTTGTTTTGAATAATTATTCCATTCATAACAAGTTTATTCTTAAACACCCATTTGGTACCGATGATGTGTTTATTGCTTAGCCTAGAAACAAGTTTCCAAACTTGATTCCTTTTGAATTGGTTTAACTCTTCTTGCATAGCAATAATCTATTGGTCGTCTCCTAAGACTTCATCAATTTTGGAAGGTTTAACTTGTGAGACAAATGTCATATTCAAGCATGCATCTTTGAGATTTAGTCTGGTTGTAATGCCTTGACTAATATCACTAATTACTTTATCAATTGGATGATCTCTATGAGTTCTCCATTCCTTAGGTAGATAATTGTTATTTGTCTCTTGTTGAATTGGTTCTTCTTGATGCTTTGGTTGATCATCAATCTTTACTTTGGAAGTGTCTTCTTTAGGAACATCTACAATATCATCATCATCATCATCATACAAAATAATTCCTCTTTGGAGGGGTTAAATTCATCAAATTTTACATGTATTGATTCTTCAATAGTTAAAGTTCGTTTATTATAAATTCTATAAGCTTTACTTGAAAGAGAATAACCAAGAAATATACATTCGTCAATTTTCTAATCAAACTTACCAAGATTGTCTTTGTCATTGTTCAAGATAAAGCATTTACACCCAAATATGTGAAAATATGCAATGTTTGGTTTTCTCCCTTTGAAAAGTTCATAAGGAGACTTCTTAAGGATAGGTCTAATATTTACTTTATTACTTACAAAGCATGATGTACTTACCGCATCCACCCAAAAATACTTTGGTAGATTGAGTTGCTAAGCATTGTCCTTGCAAGTTCCACAAATGACCTATTCTTTCTTTCTACAACACCATTTTGTTGAGGAGACCTTGGTGCCGAGAAATTGTAAGAAATTTCACGTTCTTCGCAAAATTCTCCACCATGATCGCTTCTTATGGAGACAAATGTTAGTGACTTCTCATTTTGGATTTGCCTCGCATATTTCTTGAACGCCTTAAATGCATCACATTTCTGCACTAAAAAGAATGTCCAAGTATATCTATATAAACCATCAACAATAACTAAAGCATATACATTACCTCGGAAACTTCATGTTCTTGATGAACCAAATAAGTCCATATGCAACAGTTGTAGTGGCCTTGTAGTGGACACCACATTCTTAGATATGAAGGTTGACTTGGTCTATTTACTTTTTTGACAAGCATCACACAACTTATATTTGACAAACTTTATCTTTGGCAAGCCAATGACTAAATCATGCTTTACTAATTTATTCAAATGTTCCATAAGAATGTGAGCAATCCTTTTGTGCCATAGCCATGAATCATTATTGTTTGCCATAAGACATTTTACCTTCAAAGACAGGTCATCAAGGGAAATCATAAAAATATTGTTAATTCTTTTACCTTTGAGTTTTACCTCATGAGTGACTTCGTCTTCTATCAAACATTCATCTTTGGTGAATTTGATTTTGAAGCCTTTGTCGCAAAGTTGGTTTATACTTAGAAGATTGTGCTTTAGTCCTTCAACGTAAAGTACATCTTTAATGGATGTGAAAGGTGGTGCTCTAACTTCGCCTATGCCAAGAATTTTTCCTTTGTTGTTATCTCCATAAGTAACAAAACTCTTAGCCTTAAGCACTAGATTTGAAAATTTGTATATATCTTTGGTCATATGCTTTGAACAACCACTATTAAGATACCATAGATTTTAAGTGGTTTTCAAGCAAACCTACAAAACAAATTACGTTTTTTTAGGTACCCAAATTGCCTTGGGTCCTTCATAATTAGTACCTTTCTTTACCCACACATGATTCCCACTTGCTATACTAAAGTTTCTAACATAACAAGAATTAGGTGTATGGACAATAATACCATAATAAAAATAAGTAGGAACAAAATTGCTCTTATATCTTGGAACATATGATTTCTTTTTAGGATATTTATGCACATTCTTAGGTTTGTTCACTCTCTCTTTGGAAGAGTGGTCACTAGCCTTAACAAATATTTTTTTACTAGAACTTGGTTTTGAAAACTTTGAGTAACCAAGTCCACTTTTATCATTTGAATACCTTTGTTGGTTAAGGACCCCTTCTAACCCAAATTTTCCTTTCTAATATCTTTCAAGGATTCTTTTTAATTGAACAATTTGGAAAGAAATTGACTCACAATTTTTACATACCAATTCTTGTTTATCTTCATTAATTTTCTTTTGTTCCTCATTTTTTGCTTCTTTTTCTATAGTATTAACTTTTTTCTTCTAAGGATGTAATTTGTTTCTTTTATAAAGATATTATTTTACATAATATTTTACATTCATTTATGACATCCTGTGCATCATTACCATAAAGAGAAAATTTGTTACTAACCTCATCATCTTCATCGTCGGAGTTGTGGATAGCCATTAATGCAAAATTTGCGCTTTCGTCACTTTCCAAGTCGGATGAGGAACTTATGTCATTATTGTCCCATGCAACATATGGCTTTTTATTCTTTGTTCCCTTTTTGCCTTTGATTCCTCCTTTCTTGGACAACTTTGTATAATCGGGCTTTATGTGACCTTGTTTACCACATTCGTAACATGTAACATCTTATGTTGAAGTGGAAGCCTCCTTTTTCTTGAAGTTTTTCTTTCTCTTAGCATAATTAAAGATCTTGTCATTCTTACCAAAAAAAATTCGAGTCTTTTAACTAGGAGCTTAAAGTTTTCATTTCCAGTGCATCATCATCTTGATCATCTCTTAAATACCCTTGGATTTCTTTTCTTGATGTTAATGTTTTTCAAGTCGTCCAAGTTCTAATTCGTGTTCCCGAAGCTTTCCAAATAATGATGCAGAAGTCATGGTAGAAAGACTTTTCTTTTCCGATATAGCTGTAACTTTTGGTTGTCATCTCTTGTCAAGGATCTAAGAACTTTGAGATTTAGTTCATTGTTAGAAAATGTCTTACCAAGTACTATTAAGTGATTAGTCATATGTATGAATCTTTTCTATAGAGCAACTATGGATTCTCCGGGTTGTATTCGAAACATCTCATATTTGTGACTTAATGTATTCAGTCTAGATCTTTTAACTTCAGTGGTTCCTTCACGAGTTTCCACAAGGGTGTCCCAAATTTCTTTTGCGGATTTACATTGTGAAACGCGGAAGAATTCATCCATACCTAATGCACTTTGTAATATGTTAATAGCTTTCTTTTCATCAAGTATTTTCTTTTTATCATCTTCATCATATGAACTTTTAATCTTAGCAGTGCCAACACCATTAAGCACACTAACTAGTTGATGAGGATCATTTTCAACAGTTTCCCAGATTCCTTCTCCTTGGGCTTCTAAATGTGCTTTCATACGAATTTTTCAAAAGTTGAAATATTCTCCAGAAAATAGAGGAGGTTTGTTAATGGAGCCGCCATCTCTGAAAACCATATTTGCGCTAGTGGAAGTTGTGTTGAATTTATAGGAACAAGTTACCTATAGCCTGCTCTGATGTCAATTGTTAGTTTATGCGCGGTCTCTAAGATGGGTGAATTATATTTATTGGACTTTTCTCTATTTGAAGTATTAGCAATGATTTTGTTATTTTTCAAAAATGATATGAAAGTAAATATGCTAAAAAATAAATGCAAAAAATAAAGGACATAAAGATATATCTTGGTTCCCATCGCAATCTGAGAGTACTTCAGTCCCTTCACTCCCGTGATAGATTTCCACTAAGTCAGATCTTTGTACAAGTCTTACACCAAAACCTATCCTACAATCTTCTAACATAATAAAAAAAATCAATAAGGACAATCCCCTTATGATCTTTACAAAGTGCAACAAGAGAACAATCCTCCCTTATTCACTCTCTTGCTTCCAACAATCCTAGACAACAAAAAAATCAGAAAAATATGCATTTTTACAAGTGCTTGAAGTTATATAACAATGTATATCAATTCCTATAGTTGATCTTCTCTATCAAGTAGGAAATTTTTAATATGTAGTACAAGTGCTTAATGATCTATATAGTTGAAACTATTTGAAAATGTAATGAAATTGATGTGCAAAAGTTTCAACAAAACGTTATGCCAAAAACACTTGATTTTGAAAATGAGAGAATATAAGTTTTGAATTGTTATGAAAGAGAGATGAGTTTGAATTCTGAAAAGTATAGTTTATATAATGCCTTAACACCTTTCTAAAAGTGTATAAATACATGAAAAGACGTCATGGTTCAAAAATGCTTTCAAAAATTTGTTTACATCAAAATTTTCATGAAAAAGTGTCACTGGTTCATTTTTAATCGATTAACACATTTGCACTAATAAATAGTTAATCAGTTAACTCATTGCAACATAAAAAAACACTTTTTGAGAAAATTGTGCAAATTGTAGCGGTTTTAAAGTACTATTAAGGCGGTTCAAAACGCCTTAATTTATCAAAATCTGAGTAGTTAATTTAAAAATCATTTTAAAATACTCATGAAAGGTTTAAGATGAATATGCATGATATTTATGAGCAATTAAGATATATATACTTGAATTATAATACATATTCAACCATCTTGATCCTTCCATTTATTTTCCAAAACTTTTTGACAATTTGAACTTGATTGCTATAGTCTTTAAGCTTTGACTCTTCTTTTTATTGATGTGTTTGTCTGTTTCACAAAATCATCACTAGTTCAGTAGTTAAGTAATAAAAATCTTCGATAAATTGTTGGAAGGACAAAATGTGTGGATGAAAATTTTTAGGCAAAACTACTATCTAGGTCCTTTTAAGTTATTTTAAAATATCAAGTTAGTCCCTTAAAAATTTTTTTGTAACGCTTTGGTCCTTTTAAAAAATCTATGTTACAACAAATTACAAACTCATATAGCATTTAAACTATTTTTTCACGCTGATCACGAATATGTAATTAGTTTTGCGTTTGATTGTGTATTTTGGTCGGATCGTTGATTTTTCATTATGTATTTCGTCCATTTTTACCTGATTCTCATGAACTGTAACTTATTTGATAAATTTGATTGCATATTCGTAATCAATGCGAAAAATCAAGTCAAATGGTATATGAGTTTGCAATTTATTGTAATGAACTCTAACTTTTTTTTGTTTACATTATAATTAATGAAGAGATATAAACTCTCCATTTTCCTATTTATAAGAAATAATTTAATTTTTGAATTCATTGAAAATATGTTTTAATAATAACAAAACACCTTGCAAATGACTAAATAAGCATTAATGTATAGGAAGTAATTCAATATTAAAAGTTTTAACTCATTTTAATCTTCGTTATATAGAGTTTAAATACAGGAATTACCTGCAGAAGTTTATCCGCAGACGTACCTGCGATTTTACCAGTAAATTTATATTGTGAAGCATTATTTCCTGCGATAATTGAGGTAGTAGCAAAGTTCGCAGAAATTCCTGAGACTTTACCTGCGATTTTGGATTTATAATAATATATCCTGCGATATTTCCTGCGACTTTACATGCTAAACTAATTACCACGAAGCTTATAGCTAGAAACAGAAAATAGCAGGAAGAATTACAGGTAACGTGTTTCCTACGGAAATTTTATCAATATTTGTAGGTAAATCTGCAGAAAAACAGAGTTTTTCTAGTAGTATATAGAGCGTCACATGAATGAGTGTGGTATTTCAAGATTTGTGTCAGTTGTCAGTTTCACACTCTCCTCGCGTCGGTGACATTGGCTCTAGGACCAGGGGTATTGGCATGGGCATAAAAATGTTATTGGCAGCTTGTAGGTGGCACTTGAGCACTTAGGCAGTGTTTAACAGTCGTGCTATGGCGGCTTGCCTTCGGCTGATTAATGGCAACAAGCTGTTACACGTGATAATGTCCATCGCTCCAATTTATTAATTTTTGAATTTGAAAAGTTTTAACACTTTGTGAAATGTTTTAATGCTTGGTGAAATTGTGCGTTTTTATCAAGAATTGCAACTTTGTGAAACAACATCATTTAGTCTATAAATAGACTATTTTAGAGTTTAAAGAAAAAATATACAATTGAACTCTCCTTTTCATTGTTTAAATTTTATATTTCCCTTCCCTACTTTCTAGTTTTCATCTATCTTGTGTAAACTCGAACTATGCTAAATTATCTTGGGTATTCCTGCATGTAAACTCTAAAACATGAGTGCTTGAAATACTATTATAAAAGTGTTCATATGCACGATGCTAGCCTTTATCCATTTAACTTACAATCCTTGTCTAACAGTCTAATAACACCTCAAATATTAACTACTGAGACTTTAGTTTATAGCATCGAAGTAATAAACTTAGACATTGTCAAGTTGGACAAGCTTAATGGGACAAACTCTACTCGCCGGCAAGACAATATGATCTTCCTCTTGACTGCCTTGAAGATCTTATATGTCTTAGATTCTAAATTAGCACCAATTCCAGAACCACAAGACAATGATTATGTAGAATTCAAGAAAGAACGTAAGAAACAAATGGAATATGAAAGATGTGTTATGGACACATCTGGAACATATTATTTGACCGTTTTTACGATCTCTACACAAACATCCAGTCGACAAGAGATATTTGGTAGGTAATCTGGATACCTTCAAACAAGTATAAATGGTTTCTTTATGATCAAGAAACACACAAGAGTTAGGGTTAACAAAAAAAATAAGGTAAAACAACAAGGAACAACAAGGATTGATTATTAAACTGTTATTCTTTCTTTTCTCTTAGAACAAGATTACAAGTATACAAGAATAACAAAAATAACCTCTCTCTCTCTCTTGAAATTAGGATTTTATCTTCCTATTTTTCTTTATGCTAAGATTAAGAAACTAGCATCCTATTTATAAGAAAAATAGCACACTAACCTAATGGGCTTTTTAACATTACCCATTACAAGCTAACTTAAACACTTGGGCTTACAAGCAAGGCTCAATCCAATATGCTAACAACATAGCAATATTGATTAATGCATGTTAGAACAAACTTCGACTATAACACGCATTATCTTCGACAACAGCATGCGAATAGACTTTGACCTCGTGCTTAATTCTTGTCGAACCAGAATCTACTATTCGACCATACTCGAGTTTGATCCAATATCTCACAAATATCCACCTTGGATCTAAATCTATAACATCAAGGAACTAGCTTTCTTCATGCAGCTTTATCAACTGCATACAGTGGAAAAACTTGCAACTGGGCAACGTCTTGGTGATCATATCAACAACATGTGATTAGACTTTGATTGCTGCTTTACTATCTTCACCCAAGGCTCCACCATAAATTAGGACTCTATTCAGAGACCCATTTATGTACCTTAGAATCTACTTCAATGCTTGCCAGTGAGCCTTTCCAGGATTCACCATGTACCTGCTTACGAGACTTACTGCATATGTTATGTCGGGTGTAGTAGAGATCGTCGCATACATCAAAGAACCTACTAAGTTAGCATATGTAATGCTATTCATATAAGTACTTTCAACATAAGTGTTGGGACACTAGTATATACTCGACTTGAATTGAGGGTTTGTCGGAGTCACAACAGACTTTGAATTCGACATACCATACTTTTCGACTGCTTTCTATCTCTTCAAATGCCAATTCCAAGAATCCTGGATGCAGCTCCCAGATCCTTCATGTCGAACTCCTTATTGAGTTCAGCCTTCAGCCTCATTACCTTTTCGACATTGTTGTTTGCTATTAGAATATCATCCACATATAGCAACAAAATAACAAATGAATTACCCGGTCGAAATCTGAAGTAAACATAGTGGTCGAACTGACTTCTGATGAAACTTATGCGTGCCATGAACTTGTCGAATCTCCTATTCCACTGTCGAGGAGATTGTTTCAGTCCATATAAGGATCTATTTAGCTTGCACACATAATCTTCCTTCCCTTTTTCGACATACTATTCAGGTTGCCTCATCAGGATTGTTTCATCTAAATCGCCATACAAGAATGTAGTCTTCACATCCGTCTGTTTCAGTTCAAGGTCGAACTGTGCCACTGTGGAAAGCAACATTCGAATGAATTTGTGCTTCACAACAGGAGATAACACATCATTGAAGTAGATACCTTCTTTCTGAGTGAACCCCCTAACAACAAATCTTTCCTTGTATCTCTTCGACGTCACTCTTTCAATTCCTTCCTTAACTTTGAAAATCCACTTACATCTGACTAACCTGGCTCCAGCAGGTTTCTTGATCAGTTCCCAGGTATTGTTATCATGAAGAGTTTTCATCTCATCATCCATGGCCTTCATCCATTCAGTCTTCTTTCGACTCTTCATAACTTTCTTATAGTCCCTAGGTTCTTCATCTAGAACCTCACTTGCAGAGATTAAGGCATAAGTTATAAGATCTACATACCCAAGTCTCTGAGGTGGCTTGATGACTCTCCTCAACATGTCTCTTGGTAGCAGGTAGTCATTATTAATCTCCTCATCTTCAAAAACATCTTTTGCGTCTTCTTCGACTTCATATGGGGTACGCAATTCAGCATCAACATGCTCCACCTCAACATGAATCTCTCTCTGTTTCAACTCTTCATCAGCATCATCACTTTTCTTGAAAGCCATCTCTGCTTCATTGAAAACTACATCTCGACTGATGATACAACTCCTGTGACTTGGCTCTAGGCACCATAGCCTATAAGCTTTGACTCCTTCAGGGTATCCCATGAACATGCATTTCAGAGCTCTAGGTTCGACCCTGTCTTGCCTAATATGAGCATAGGCCACACAACCAAATACTCTCAGTCTGTCGAGACTAGGTGGATGTCTCGACCAAACTTCTTCATGTGTCTTCATTCCCAAGGAAGTCGAGGGACATTTGTTTATCAGGTAAGTTGCTGTCGAAACAGCTTTCGCCTAAAACACCTTCTTAAATCCAACACTAACCAACATGCATCTAACCCTTTCAAGGATTGTTCAATTGAATCTCTTAGCTAAGCCATTTTGTTGAGGAGTACCTGCTACAGTCTTATGCCTTGCAATCCCAGACTCAATACAGTAACTCTCGAACGCTTCGTTGCAGAATTCAAGGCCATTGTCGGTTCTCAACCTCTTAACCTTTCTACTAGTTTGAGTTTTGACCAGAATCTTCCAACTTTTCAAATTCTCAAAAGTTTCATCCTTCGTCTTCTGAATGAATACCCATAGCTTTCTGGAATAGTCATCAACGATGTATAGAAAATACGTTGCACCTGAGTGTGAAGGATTCCTTGCAGGCCTCCAAAGATCAACATGAATGTAATCCAAATATCCATGTGTTTTTTGCTTGCCTTTGTTAAACTTCACCCTGCAGGATTTACCAAATACACAAGATTCACAAAACTCTAACTTTTCGACTTTGTCACCTCCTAGCAGGTTCTGCTTCCCCAATTTGACCAGGCCTCTTTCACTATAGGTTTCATGGATGCAACATTTGTCGAACCACTTACAACCTCAGCCTTAAGGGTATACAATGTAACACCCTTTTCTATCCCACAAATTAAATGGAAAAATATTCACATTTATCATAGTAAAATATTAAACTCAATAAAAATCACCTCAAAGGGCATACATTTCCCAATAAATCAAATATAGGTCAAGGCTCCGTAGACAACGGGTTTTCCCAAAAGATATCAAAAATTGCTCAAAAGGCAGCGGAACTCAAAAAGGCATAATCCAAAGTTTTCCTTGTAGAGAAACATAATCAAAGTAACAAACATCAAATAAAACATGATTTAACTCAAAGACCTCAACCCGATGTTACACTATTAGAGCAAGACCCTCCAAGTTAATCAAAATGGCCAACAACTCAAAACTCCAAAAGGATCCTCGACGGCATCCACAGCTAAACCTGGTCATCTGCACGTTACCCACGTGGAGGCAACATTCAAACAGGCAGGGTGAGTAAAAAAATTCATAATAATCAATATAGGAATTCAATATATAAATGGCGTTATTTTCATATTCAACATCATCATAATCATCAAAGAACATCAAAGGTTATAGTATCATAATTTACACCAAATTATCTCATAAATGCAAATGCAACAAGACTCATGCATGTGGTATCAATCATCACAACTCGATGGACACTGGGTCATCAACCCTCCATAGATCCCCATCAATAGGATCGATTCTACTCGAGAACCGGAGCACATTAAAATACTTCACATCCGCAGGACTGAAGCCAAAGAAATCAAGATCCTGAACCGAAGTCCGGATGCACGTGAATGCATGATGCACACGTCAATAATCATCCTCATAATAACATCATAGGTGCACCATCATTCATCAAAATCGTCATCATATATCATGTCATCATAGCATCATCAAAACTCATCATCATTACATCATAGGAATCATCATATAATCATGTACTAATCACATAGAAATCACATTCATACTCATATTAATTCGTCAAAGAAATCACATCATCAAAACATCAAGGCATCACTACATAAAAGTTAGAATTCACAAAACTCTGCTACGTTCGCTAGCAAGTTTGTTGTGCGAGTCTGGGGTGAGTTTATTTGTTGTGCGAGTCTGGGACGAGTTTGTTCGCTGTGCGAACACGCGATTATAGCAAAAAGCTGTTACGCACCAGAACCTAAAATCAACCCAAAAGTCCAACGATTTCCTTCCCCAATGCCCCCAAAACATCCATAAATCATT
Organism: Lathyrus sativus; assembly: GCA_963859935.3. Classification (NCBI taxonomy): domain Eukaryota; kingdom Viridiplantae; phylum Streptophyta; class Magnoliopsida; order Fabales; family Fabaceae; genus Lathyrus; species Lathyrus sativus. The sequence continues at coordinate 611,958,983 of OZ012739.1, forward strand.
CATAAGGTATTACGACTATAAAGGCACAAAATATACGACTTATTAGGCAAATCCCGTATCATATTAACGCTCTAATTCCCATAATTTCCTTACAACTACACCACGGTCATTAGAGTTTCTCACAATCTAATTACCCTATAGGGTTGAAACCTTAATGACAGATTTTGGCCACGAAGGTCTACTTTTCCTTAAGCCCAAATCAACCTCAATCCTATCAGATCATTAGTTCAAATCCCTATGGTAAAAACCTCAATAGTAGATTTTGGCCACGAAGGCCTAATTTCCTTTATCTCAAAATCAACCTCAAACCCTTTAAACCTTTAAATCAGCTTTAAATACATTGAAATCGCATATTGAAAACAATGAAGGCAATACTCCCCATACCTTAATTGCCAACTCTAAGCATTCTCCTTTATTCATGGGAACCTCGTGAACCTTTTTGCCTCAATCCTCTTCCTCAGAGCTCTGGCCTCTATTTCTTCCCTTTTCACGGTCTAACAATAATGAATCATAATTTCCTCAAATTTTCCTTTTTGTTAAACCTAACTTTGGGCCTATAAATTGGCCTTTTCCAATATTACCCTCACTAACTCCTCCTTAATTATCCAATTTGTCCTTAGTTAACTTATATATTTTTTAATTTGGGGTGTTACAATACAAGCCTTGTTTCTTCACGCCTCTCAAGACTTCCTTTGACCCTTTCATGAATCTTAGGATATTTATCTCTCCTTGAAAAACATATCCCTTTCTGTCAAATTCACCAAGAGAAATCAAAATTCTCTTTAGGTCAGGTACATATCTGACTTCATTCAATAACCTTATTGACTCATCATGGAGCTTGAATCTCGCAGATCCAATACCTGCAATTTTGCAAGATTTGTTGTTTCCCAACAACACAAATCCACCATCTGGATCATATAGCTCCTCGAACAATTCTCTGTTTAGAGTCATGTGCCAAGTGCAACCTGAATCCATAATCACTCTTTTCTCGAGTCGCCACTTGAAACCATAAGAACATCAGATGAGTCAAAGTCATCTTGAACAATGGTTGCATTGTCATTACGTCCATGATCTTTCAGGAGTTTAGGGCACACCTTTCTCGTGTGACCCTCCTTCTTACAATGATAACATCAAATACCAGATGTTTCACCACTATAAGACTTATGTTGACTTTTACCTTTCTTCTTGTCGAACTTACCATCCTTTCGCAAGAATTTTCCCTTAACGACCAAACCTTCGCCCACCGTCAAAGGTTTATGCTCCTTTCGTTCATTCAAGTCCTTATAATACAAAGCTGATTGAACTTCTTTAAAGGTCAGGGACTCCCTTCCAAACAAGAGAGTTTATTTGAAGTGAGTATGTGTTATGGGTAAAGCACACAACAAAAATAATGCTTGATCTTCATCATCGATCTTCACATCAATATTTTCAAGATCAAAAATCAGCTTGTTGAACATATCCAACTGCTCAACCAACACTTTGTCTTCACTCATCTTGAATGAATATAAAGCTTGCTTCAGGTAGAGTCGACTCACCAGCGATTTGGTTATGTGTAAAGTTTCAAGTTTCACCTATAATCCTGATGTTGTAGTCTCCTTTGATACCTGTCGAAGAACCTTATCACCAAGGCTCAATAATATTGCGCTATGGGCTTTCTCGATCATGCCCATATTTTCTTTTATCGTTAATGCAACGTCCATGGCTACTTCACCCTTCAACGCTTCCAAACAACCCTGTTGAACCAGTAGAGCTTTCATCTTCAAGCGCCACAGGTCGAAGTCGTTCACTTCGGTGAACTTTTCGATCTCATACTTTGTTGAAGGCATCTTCTCCACGCTCACCGCACCAATTTGTTGTGAATCAAATACCTTCAAATAAAGTATAAACAATTTCTTTATGATCAAGAAACACACAAGGGTTAGGGTTAACAAAGAAAACAAGGTAAAACAACAAGGAACAACAAAGATTGGTTATTAAACTGCTATTCTTTCCTTTCTCTTAGAACAATATTACAAGTATACAAGAATAACAAAAATAACCTCCCTCTCTTGAAATTAGGATTTTATCTTCCTATTTTTCCTTATGCCAAGATTGAGAAACTAACATCCTATTTATAAGAAAAACAATACACTAACCTAATGGGTTTTTTAACAATTATCCATTACAAGCTAACTTAAAAACTTGGGCTTACAAGCAATGCCCAATCCAATATGCTAACAACCTAGCAATATTGACTAATGCATGTTAAAACAAACTTCATCTACAACATGCATTATCTTCGACAGCAGCATGCAAACAGACTTCGACCTCGTGCTTAATTCCTGTCGAACCAGAAGCTACCCTTCGACCATACTGAAGTTCGACCCAATATCTCACAGGAAGGTACTCGAGTTTAAATTTATCTTTGAGGAGAAAGGTACTAAAAAGTTACTGATGTCTAAGTATTTTGATTATAAAATATTGAATTCAAAGAATATACTTGCATAAGTGCACGAGTTACATGTTATTGTAAATAAACTAAGGGTTGTAAAGATCGATATTTCTGAAGCTTTTCAAGTTGGTGCAATTATTGCAAAATTGGCATCTTCATAGAAAATCTACAGGAAGAAGTTGCTTCATAATTCTGAGGACTTATCGCTGTAGAAAATCCATAAACATCTTTAAATCGACGAGGAATCGAAAGATAGATAGAAATTTGAGGTTGTTGGATATTATAAGGCCAATGTGGTGAACAGAACAGGCAATAAAAAATCAAAATGGTAAGAAGAACTATCATGGTCCCAATAAGGATCAAAATAAGTTCAGGAATTTTGGCAAATCAAAAGACCCAAAAGAATGTTGTTATGTGTGTGACAAACATGGTCATTGTGCTTGAAATTGCAAGCACGATAAGTCCCAAAATGAGGCAAATGTTGTTTAAGTTGTTGATGATATAATTGCTATTGTGAGAAAAGTTAGATAAATCAATGGCAGAGTACAAGGATGATGGTATGATATATGTGCTAATGTCTATGTTTTATATGACAAAACAATATTCAAAGCCTATTCTAAATTCACTGATGGACAAGAAGTTCAAATAGGAAATGAAGGAAGTTCCAAGGTCGTTGGAATGAAAACCGTGTAACTAAGCTTCACTTTTGAGAAGAAACTTACTCTTAGTAATGTACTTCATGTTCTAGGCATGAATATGGACCTTGATGGTGGGGATCTTATGGGAAATAAGGTGTTAAATATGTGTATGAACTGGACAAGTTAATATTTACTCGTAATGGTGTATTTGTAGGAATGAGATATTTTAATGGGGGGAATGTTTAAGCTTTGTACCATTGACAACATTATTCATAAAGTTTATATTTTTGCTTATGTAACTGTATCCATTTCTTTATGGCATAGTAGATTAATCCATATCGGTATTAGCACTATGAAAAGATAAACTAATATGGTTTAATTTAATGTATTAATAATTTTGAAATAATTGTTAATCGAAAATAACTAATAAACATTTCTATAGTGTATAAAGAAATATGAACTTGCTTGATCTTGTGCATTCAAATTTATGTGAATTCAATGACATGTTAACATTTGGGGGGAAATAAACATTTCGTTACTTTTATTGATGATTGCTCTAAATTCATGCATGTATATATTTTAAAGCATAAATATTGTGCTTTAAATGCATTAAAAATTGATAAAGCGGAAGTAAAAAATCAATTAAGTAGAATTATTGAAGCCCTTTGGAGAGACAACGGCGGTGAATACTTTTCTAGTGAATTTGATGCATATTGTGAATAATATGGTATTATATATGAGTGTTATGCACCTCGTACACCACAACAAAATGTTTCAGCTGAAAGAAAGAATCAGACATATCAAGAAATGATAGATGTCATGTTAGTGCATTTTGAATTGTCATTTAATTTATGGATAAAATTTTGCTATCTGCTTGCCATATAATGAGTAGATTTTTTTTAAAGAAAATTGTTATTTCTCCATGTGAGGTATTGAAAGGCAGAGTGCCAAATATATATATATTTTTAGATTATGGGGGTCTGTAGCTTATTACAAGAACATGGATCATAAAAGGAGTGAGTTAGATCTTTTAGCAATCAAATGTGATTTTGTAAGCTATGCATATAACAGTAAAGCATATAGAGTTATGGGGAGCATATTATACTGGAACCAGAGATGGTGCAACAAACTACATATAAGGTTATAAAGATTAGGTGAAAGTTTTCCAAGATCACCAAGAAAGTTATACGGGCAAACGTCGTAGACCTTTAGAGATTGAGGAAGGAGAGCATGTATTCCTCCGGACTACCCCAACCATTGGTGTAAGAAGGGCTTTAAATGCAAGAAAATTGACACCTAAATTTATTATACTGTATCAAATTATTGAGAGAATTGGGAAGGTTGCATACAGAATTGAACTACCATCGATACTATCTCAAATTCATGATGTGTTCCACGTGTCTCAAATAAGGAAATATGTTTTGGATATCTCACATGTGATCACACCCGATGATGTCCAGTTGAAGGAAAACTTGCCATTCGAAGTACCCCTGATAAAATCTAGAGATAGGAAGATGAAGCGCCTCAGGAACAAGGAAATACTACTAATTATGGTAATTTGGAATGAAGCCATAGGAGATGTAACTTGGAAACTAGAAAGCATGACGAAGCAACAATATCCATAGCTCTTCAACACCGTCCAAGTTTTGAAGACGAAACTTCTTTTAGGGGATGAGTAATGTAAGACCCATAGCTTTAACATAACTCTAAGTATCAAGATTTAGGATTAATAAAAGGAGATAGAGGTTTTTCCATCGTTAATCCAAATAATTATCTATAAATAACACATAGTTATTAAGACCATGTCAGAGTGCTACCAAAACTTTAGTAAGACTGGCACAATGTTCATATAATATAAACTATCAATGCTAAGTGTTCCTTTCGTGTCGAACTTTCAAAATAAGTTTATTTTATTCTTAAGAAAACGAGCAATATATACCCATCGTTTAAGTTTTCAGAGACTCTAATTGTTATCAAAATTTAAAGAAGACTTTTATATACCGCCTAGAATGAGAGTTCAACCTCAATATATTTTTCAAAGATAAAAAATATATATTTATTCAAAATGATTATTTTAAAGATATGTTTGATTTTAATTAAAAGGTTACAAAATAAATTTTCCTGCTTCTGAAAAATTTATTCGTGATCGAATTTCAGCTCGTTTGAGAACAAATGCGGGACAAAATAATTTGATGTGACATAAATTATAAAATATCTTGATATTTTCTTTAAATCATAATGACATTAGCGTGTGAGAGAGATACCTAAGGGCTAGGGAGAATTCTTATTATAACTTGTAATTATTCAATCTAATGGTTATGATCAAAAGGCTTAGTATATAAATAAAGATTATAAGATAATTAATTTTTACACATCAAATTTTATCTCTCTTGCCAGAAACACCAAGCATAACTCTTCACATTTTATTTTCTCTACACCATTTCATCACTTTGGAAAGCTCTCACATTGATCTTTGATATAATTTCTTTTATTCCCTTTTAGGAAAAATTATATCTCTTGACAAATTCACTTAAATTCCCATCTTAGTTACTTATGATCTTCTATAAAAATGGCAACTTCATAGTGTTAAAAAAATATTTAATGAAATAAAATTTGCAATTAAGAGAGTTGAGATTTTATCTTGTTAAAAAAAAACTAAACTTATTCTTGATATGAGTATGAATTTAGAAAAAGAATAGTATATGCTTGAAAAGAGAAAGAAAAGAAAAAGTCATATTGAGAAACTTTGATTTTTTTCTTTCTGGAACTATTTGTAAGGCTTTGAGTTTATTTGGTTAAAAGTGTGTAATGGAACATGACTCAAATTAAGTATAGTAGATATTCTTTTAATAATACATATAAGATTAAATCGAAAATGTTATTTTTATAAGGGGAACTTGTAAGTGAAATGTCTAATTTTTAATAACAATTCAATTGATCTTGTATATTAAAGTGTGGTTCTTGTAATGGTTTCTTTAGAAACTAGTAAAAGTACAGTATGGTAAGTTAACATTTAACTACTATTTTTAATAAATAAAAAAGATATTGAAATGCATATTTGAAAATATATTAGTACATATGCTAGGAAGCATGGCATTTCTTGGTAATAAACATGTTTGACTTTTATGAGATTAGGTGTTATCATTAAACAAGACAGTTTTTAAAATGAAAGAAGAAAAAAACGTAAAGTATATTATGATGAAAAAAAAAGGGAAATTGAACTTTAAAAGTGATCATAATCAACTTTTATTTTGCTAAATTAGTACCTTATAAATAAATATACACTAAGAAATATTTTTGGATTTGTTTAAGTCCAGCTGATGAAGTAGTATGTTTTAATTTAAAGGAAATCGAATTAGATTTTAAATAACTTTATAGAGTTGTTATTAGATAAGTGTGAGTCGGATAAGAGACCTCGTAGAAAGAAACGAATCGTGCTCGCATAGCTTAAGTTGTCTGTATTTGAATCTTACTAAGGTAATAACACTTTATAACGATAATATATGTGATTGAATGTAACTGTGGTGTGTGTGTTTATGCTTGTGTGTTTAGTTGGTGATGAGTATTTATGCTCTGATGCTAAACTTGTGAATATATTTTCATGTGTTTTGAATAAATATATGAATTGACTATTGAGAAATGATTATGATGCATTTGCATATATGTGATATGTGTACGTCAGGTGGGCTACAGAAGATGTGTCAGTTGGACCATCAAATACTTATATTGTGATACATATATGTGCTCATGCATTTCATAGTACATTTTGGCCCGATGGGTCTTCACGAGGTGTGATTATCAAGAATGGATTCACCTTAATCCTGCAGGATTTATTGAGTCGATTTTAGTCAGTTGGATTAGTCGTCATGAGGAGACGCCTCGTTGTGTGTCAGATGGACCACAACCATTAGTAAGAGTTGTCTGCGACTCTTTGTGGAGAGGTAAAATTTCAGAATTCATGCATGTGAGGAACCCTGTGAATGCATTCTTCAACTTAACAATATTTTGAATGATGTCAAAACTAGGAGTAAGACTTAGACTTGGCATTTTTGTGTATTAGACAATATCAACCTAAGTTTAGATGTGCATTAATCATTATTAGCCTTAGGATGCATACAAGTGTACTTTAAATGGTTTGAAAGGTCTCAGACATGTCATTCACATCAAAAACTAAGTTTGAGCGTTAACAAAACTGAACAAGTCGACCTATATGTGCTCAGACCGATCTATAGAAGCTTTTACTTCAGTACAAGTCGGCACATACGACTACATGATGACTCCCATGCTCCAAGAATGAAGCCCATTGATTATGTCCATAGGTCGCCTTCTTCGGGCCGACCTGAAGACCTTGACAGGCCGACCTATTGCTTTCATGGGCCGCCCTGTAGCCTTCAAAAATAGAAATTTTGTTTTGCATCTTATTTTTTCTTGTATTTCTTATGTCTATATTCCACTCACATATACATACTCATACATGCACCTTTATCTAGTAAGGTATTGGTGAATTACCTATATGAAACTAGATTACAAAACATTCTCATCATCTTCAACGTCTCTTCTATGCATACACAAAATTAAACTACACATAATCATTTTTCGATTGGGTGACCATCTAGATTATGGTTGATAACGTCCAATTAGGTTGGTGTAACCAAGAATATTGGATTGTGATATTTGTGTGTTTCAAACAATAAAACCAATGTGGGGTTTTCCTTTAAGATCAGTGTGATTTGAAGATTTTGGACAAGATCACGTCAACACGGATTCTATCGAGTGCAGGTCTTGGGACAAGGTGGTTTCCTTGCAAGGGAGTAACGCGAGACGGTGAATCATGTTTGGGAATCTCGGGTTCAACAAGCACGTGCTTGGGATAATCAGAGGATTGTAGCCGCATTGTTGGTGACTTTATTAAGCTTTGATCAAGGGTTTGGAGGTGGTTAAATCAACAACAAACAATAGAGTTTGCAGGGTTAGAATTCTTCACCTTTTGCATAAACATTTTTGCAAGATAAAGTTAAATGCAAGTATTTCAATTCAATTTCGGATTGATGGCAGACATACCCATAGTGAGGCCGATTAGGGAACTGCTTAAATAAATATTTGCATCTCTTTATCGCTTTATTTTTCTTTAATTGTTGTTCTTGCAAATTATCGACTTTGTTGTTATTTTGATTAATTTGATTGGAAATTTTTTTCAACCTTCTTTTAAATTGTTGTTGTTATTATAGTCACAATCACTTTGATTGTGATTTTATCTTTACATCAATAAAATAAATCGAATTTCCATATGTGACCAATCGTACACAAAGTGTTTGATAAATTGTCTTTGAGTATTTTTATCGCTTTGTGTTAATTGGAAACAAGCATTACAAATAGTTTTGCATTTAATTGATTTGTGACTTGATCATTGTTGAACAATTTGTGTTCATTATCATTCCATAAGGTTTACATTGCGCGTATAACTTTTCGATAGTAGGCTCGGTTAGACGATTCGATTTGGATTGTTTTTCTGTTCTGCCATACTTTTTGAAAACAAAATTTTGCCAAAAGTTTTTGGTTTAAATTTTTTAATTTATTCAACCCCTCTAGATCAAATCCTATCATATAACAAATCCTGTTAAGGCGATCACGCTCATGTAGAGTCTGCATTAGGCTAATTGTGAAATGTTGGGACTATTATATATCACGTTGTACTTACATGTGTGTATTCTTTCGTACATGTTATTTTTATATTGTAACCCTTCTACCACATATATGTTACAGGTTAATGGCCATCCAAACAATGGGAAATCATACGATGTTGTAGATCGAGATGGAGACAGTGACCACCTAAGATTTCATTGACAAAGGTCGACCTAGTGCTTGGAGTTTAGACCCGGCTTCAAGTATGATGTACTATAATAGGTAAGTTTTTATTACTACTAGATACAACACTCTTCATATACATCAAAGTATGGTCTATAAGACGGCCCTATTTCCTGTCCCCATGCAGGGAGTATAGGGAGCTCCATGGGATGCTCATGTGGGCCCTCAGCCTGGGACACAAATGAGTGTTTTTGGAAGAGATAATACCATTTGGTAGTTTGGGAGCATCTACTCATTGAGGAATCAAGGTGGGTGGACCTTCAGTACCCGTGGAGACGTGTTACAATATTCCACCTCCCTTGGTCACCCCTACTACGTGGGTCGATTTAGTTACCGATGAGTCAGGAGACTATTCTGGTACAGAGGTGTATGAGGTGACGTCGCGAGCACGAGCCCCTTTCTGAGAGCTCTTGCCTAGTTTTTGGCGAGGCCCATTGTATTTGTTCCCCTAGTGCTTCCAGTTTGACTGTATAGACTTACCCTGACGTAACTGCACTAACGTAGATGATGACTAGTCGTAATTTATTTTGGTACCTTTTGGATGATTGTAGTTGATAATATTACACATTTGGTGAACAACTTTTATCATGTCTTGGCTGTAGTATGCCCTAAGTTCATGATACACATATGTTTAGGTGTCATGAACTATATGTTTCTTTTGGGAATTGTAATATTCGTGTACATACACTTTGCTTTCTTAAGAAGCACTACTGACGCATATAATACTATTCAACTTTAAAAATGATTGTCCTACTTTTAAAACTGTATGATGTAGTTCTTTTAGATGTGTTAGGTACGATTTCCCATTTAATTTAGCGTGCTCTGTGGTTTTAAAAATATATATACACTTGATTTTGATTTAAAAAAAAGGTGTTGCATGCGCTGTAATAGAATCACATGCCAGATTCTTTTCCATATTTATCTGAGTTTACTAACTTTTTGGAATTAGGACAAAATTCCTAAAAAACTCAAATATCAAAACCAAACCAGATTGATAAAGATTTAATTTAAGATAGATTGCAAATCAAGTTAAATCATACATTGAAATTGCACTTTGTAGTGTTTCTTTAACCGCGAGTATTCTAAAACCCTAAACGCAATATGGTTCTGGATGTTTAGATATTTAAGAAGGCACTCTCCATACCGAAGACTCATACCTTGAGAGATATTGCAAGACATTCTTAATTTGTTGAGTCTTTATGTTTTCGTTTGTTTAACTTGTGAAACTCTAATCATTTGAATCTTCATATCTAAGGGAATATAGTTTGGTTTATTGAGTCGTAATAGCTTTATCATTCAAATAGTTTTGTAATTTGTTCAACATTAGAGATAATGGTTGAAATAAAGAGAGAAGTCTCATATTTAGGGGGAGTCCTAAATATAACTTCATGGGTAGAATTAAGAAAAAAAGACATTAAACTATAAGATTTTATCTAAGACTAATTTGTATTTTTTAATTATTAATAGCTTTCTTGGGTTAACACCCTCAAGACATGGGTGACATTACACCGAACTGGTTACCGATTCCTTGTGACCAAATTACTTTATCTACATTTTAATTGTGACTGCATTAACCTTGTCATACACATTGTCTGACACATTGTGCTTGGCATCTTTCTAGAAGGAGAACAAAAATTATAAACCTAATGAGCTTTTGCACAGGCTAAACTCATAAATTTGTATGAGATTTTATACATGGTTTATCTTGGACCAATAAATATTTTAACTGGATTGAGCTTAAAAACTGTTGTGAAGATTTTTCTATGGTTATTCTTCACGAACCCAAACCAGAGCTTTTCTTTGATGGTAGAGCTCACGAACCAAACAGAGCTTTATTATAATCCTCAAAAAATCTTTTACACTGGTTTATCTTCTAACCTAGATAGTCACTTCCTAAGTAATAATGATTTACTCAAGAGAAAAAATACTTTTGGAAAATTTACAATAAACCTCTCCCTCAACACAAATTCCCCACTTAAACTAAAAAACGCAATCAAAACACCATGACTGAAGTGTGTGAAGATGTATAAATGATTTAGAGAAAGTATGAGAGAAACGAAAAATGAGGTTTTTCATGTTTTCTATATGTTTTGAAATGGTTGGGACTCTTCATATTTATAGGCTAATAAATGATGTAATCTTGGAAATAATACATGCACCAAATAAATGACCTAATCAATTAGGTACTTGCAACAATCGATTATTGTTGTCCAAATTTGAAGGTTTTGATAGAGATTTGTAACCATTCATTAATACACTTGGCTAGCCTCCAAAATATTTTTATGATTTAAATTTAAAAAGGGAGGCTTCAAATATACCTTTTAGTGTGTGCCTATGTGATTTAGCCACCGTACTTACGAAAATGCCACTGTGTCTTTACAGTACGCTACAAAAGTTTATAATCTTTCGACAGAGGCATGACTATATTCATTTGTATCCTAATGACTATATTCATTAAGAAAAGGACAAGATTTCATAAAATATAAGTCACTACATAGGCTTTAAGTGTATCCTAATGTAACTCTTAATAATATCATTTGTGAGTTTAGAATCTAACAACTATTATCCATAAGGCTTAGAATAATATGCAGTTGACTAAAGTTGCACATCTTAATTTGGAATTTTGTAAACCATGTTGGTAGTGAGACTAATGTTTAATATTGATCCATTACCATGGTTTGTCCATCTCAACATGATTTCTCAAGGGAATTCCTTGCAATATTGGAACATTATACTTGTACGGTGGATTTGGAATCCATGTATACTCTTTAAAAATAATCATTAGCTAGTCTTGGTAAATTTGAACTCGTCAGGGCTAAAACCTGCAAATATAGTCCATACCGGTATGTTGTTGGTTTTATTGATCTATGTGGATAATATCACCATTTTTGTTGAGATGAGTAACCAACAACGAGTCTCTGTATTCTTGCTACTGAGCCAACAACAATCGTCCTCTAGCGTAAGACATGTTGTTTTCTTATATAGTGTCGTCATAGGGAGAAATTTATGACATACCAAATTATTTTACCATAACATGAGACCTCATAACCATATCATTCGTATAAATTAAAGATCATCCTGATTTAGCATATCATTTTCCATTGGGTTTCCTCCAAGGTTAGTCGTGGAAAAAATACTAGTTTATTAAGATATACAAATGAAATATACTTGTTGTATATGATTCTACTAAACACATGAAGGTCTTATCGTACCAATGACCAGATGAATTTGATGTGAAATGTCTGATTGACCTTGGTTCCCTTGAATTCATAAAAGTGATATAATTATCACCAGAATTGACTCATTTGGTATCCATCTCTCTTTCATTTCATGTTGAGCCTCGCATTGAACCATTAGCCTAACAAAGTTGAGAGACCTGATACATGATATCGAATATCTCCATAGAAATTTGTTGTGGGATGAAGGACGTGGTTATTATCATTGCTAATTCATGTATTGGGGTAAACCAATGCCTTATTAAAGTAATTAGGAGGATCCACTAAAATCGACATTCGTAGTTTTTACACTGGATTCACTGGGTATACAAGGGATTGACCTATTTGATGCAAAAACTACTAGTTGGTCAATCTTGGGAAAACTTGTATTATAACACAAGTGCATGTGTTGAATATATAATCATGACTTAATTAACTGATTTTTTAGTGATATTGAGCGTAATGATATCTGGATGTGGAAAGTTTTTTTGTCGAACTTGAAAGTTAACTAAATGAACGACTAATAGCTTTCATTTGTGTTAACCTATGCATTTCATACAATTAAATATGTATCTCATTCATAATGTCATTAACTTGTGTGAATAATTACACAAGTATACACAAAATAGAAAAATTAAGAATAAATTTATCAAAGTAAACTAGTTTGAATGGTTGTATGTGTTTTATAAATTGTGCAATTGTGATATTCGTGACCTATGAAATTTAAAATTAATTAACTATTTTTGCAGGTAATATATTATCCTTTCTATTATTTGATGTATGCGACCCATGTTTGACCATTCATACCCATCCAACGACATTTCCCTTTCGTCGTCCATGCACATGCTATTTGCTTACTTGCTATAAGCTCACATGAAGACAACAATTTAAGTTAATAAATTTATGAATGTGGAGCACATAAAAAACACTAAATTGTGAAGTTTCACACTTCTTTGACCAATTTTTACACTCCATTAGTAATAATCTCCATGAACTTTGATGGACTTGATAAAAATCATCTATCTCGTATTCCATATATTTTTATTCGACTAAATTTCAGTCAACTATAAAAGATTCGACTTTAAATCAATTTATAATAATATTAAATATCGTAAAGACTAGCTATTAATTAATTAATTAAATTAAAGAAGGTTTATTGGGCCAATAATTGGATTGGGCTTGACTACCGGCCCATGTAGCAAATAGAGGGAGATTCAAAAACAAATAAAAATTCACTTTTCCTCCAATTGTTTTTTTGAAATAGGCGCTATTATTATATTATTATTATCTTAATCCTCGTATTGTTTAAGATTGTACAGAAGAACCAAGTTTTTCAACTATGGCGAATTTGGATCACACTCGTTTCGACGACTATGGCGACAATGACGACTTTGAACTTCCTCTCACTCGACCTCTTTCCCTTTCCAACAATCAACGACCATCCAAAAAATCCAAAACCAAAAAGACATTGTTTCCTGACAAAGAGAACATCCATCTTTTCTCTCCCATTCACAATCACAACGACAATTACGAAGCCGATAACTGTAGTTTGGATTTCATTCCTTCCATCGTAGATTTTGATTCCACTGTTCAAGTTGATTGTTCTTATGCGTTGAATCAGGAGAAGAATAGTAAATGTGCTTATTCAAACTATTTGTTAGAGTCTATGCTTGTGGTGTCAAGAACTAAGGTGTTTAGGTATGGAGAGTCCAGTTCGAAGGTGAATTTACGCGATGAGTTTGATTGTTCAGTTGATTGTCCTCTTTGTGGTGATGATATTTATGATTTAATGGAGGAACAACATAATTTCCATACCAATCAATGTCTTGATAAAACTGGAGAAGATGTAAGATAGCTCTTTCTAGTCTTTTTTTATCAATTACAATAGCCACACAGATAAATTTTGTATCAATTTCATTTTTTAGTGAAAATTTAGTGGTTTGCTAGGTTTTGCAATGGTTAGGTTTCTAGTTTATCATTCAAAGTATAAGGATAAAGTTAAAGAATTGAATAATGGAATGGGTAGAACTTGGTCATTATTATAAGACAATTTTGTAAAAATCTTAATAATTTATGCAGGTTGATCTCGAACCAAATATCTTTTCACTGGGATGAGGTGAAAAACCATTGTGAATATTTTTCTATGGTTATTCTTTGTGAATCCAAAGGAGGTTTTTTTTTAAATAACAGAGCCCACGAACCAAACAAAGCTTTATTATATTCCTCAAAAGAGCTTTTACATTGGTTTAGCTCCTAACCCAAAAAATCACTTCCTAAGGAAAAATGATTTACTCAAGAGAAAATATATTCTTGGTAAACTTACAGTAAACCCCTAACCCAAAACAAATTCCCCATTTAAACTAAAAAAATGCTCTTAATACATTATGACTACAATTTGTGAAAAAGTATAAATGATTTATAGAAAGTGTGAGAGAAAGGAAAATGAGATTTTTCATGTTTTTGGATGTTTTAAAATGGTAGGGAGTCTCTCTATTTATTGGCTAATAAATGGTGTATTCGTGGAGATAATTCGTGTTCCAAATAAATGAACTAATCGATAAACTAATCAATTAGGTACTTGCAATAATCGATTATTGCTGTCCAAATTGGAAGATTTTAATAGAGAGTCATAATCATTCATTAAGACACTAGGCTAGACTGCAAAAACATTATAGTGATTTAAATTAAAAAAAAGAGGCTTCCAAAATACTTTTTAATGTGTGTCTGTGTTATTTAGCCACAATACATGCGAAAAAGCTATTGTATCTTGACAATACACTAATCACTCAAACAGATAAGGTAAAAAAATCAAGAGTTTATAATCTCTCAGTAGAGGCACGCCTATATTCATTAACAAAAGGACAATATTTCATAAATATAAGTCACTGCATAGACTTTAAGTGTATTATAATGTATCTCTTAATAATATCATTTGTGAGTTTAGAATCTAACAACTATTATCCATAAGGTTTAGGCTCAGTTGCAGTTGGGTAAAGCTGCACATCTTAATTTGGAATTTTATAAACCATGTTGGTTGTGAGACTAATGTTTAATATTTACCCATTGCCATGGTTTGTTCATCCCAACATGATTTCTCAATGTAAATCCTAGAAATATTGGAAAATTATATTTGTATGGGGGATTTGTAACCTGTGTATACTCTTCAAAATAATCATTAGCTAATCTTGGTAAATTTGAACTCATCGGGGCTGCAATCTGCAAATTTGGTCAAGATAGGTACTTTGTTGGTTTTGTTGATCTAGGTGGATAATATCACAATTTTTGTTGAGCTGAGTAATCAACAATGAGTCTTCATATTCCTGTTGTTGAGCCAACGACAATTGTCTTGTAGTGTAAGACATGTTGTTTTCTTATATAGTGTTGTCATATGGAGAAATTTGTGACATACCAATTTGTTTTACTACATCAGGAGGCCTCTTAACCATATCATTCATATAAATTAAAGATCATCCTGATCTAGCATATCAATCTTCATTGGGTTTCCTCTAAGTTTAGTCGTGGAAAAAGTACTAGTATATAGATATAAGGAAATGAAATATACTTATTGTATATGATTCTGTTGAGCTTAATCAACCCCTTACCTAGATCTCTCCCCGCATTGTCTTTACGATGCGAAATTAGGTTTTTTCTCTTTTGACCTTTTCCTTCGGATAAATCAAAGAGCGGTTATGAACTAAAGATGCGATTCAAATTAACTAATAATTTGATATCATATTCTAACCGCAACAACTTTGTTGTGAAATGTTTGACTGACCTTGGTTCCCTTGGATTCATTGAATGATAAAAGTGACATAATTATCACCAAAATCAACCCATTTGGTATCCACCTCTCTTTCATGTTGAACCTCACAGTGAACCATTTGCCTAACGATGTTAAGATACTTAATATGTGATATCAAATATCTCCATAACAATATGTTGTGTGATGAAGGATGTGATTATTATCACCGCTAGTTGTTCTATTGGAGGTAAATCAAAGCCTTACTAGAGTAACTAGGAGGATATATTAAAGTTGGAATTCCTAGTTTTTACAATGGATCACTGGGTCTACATGAGACTGACTATTTGATGCAAAAATTGTTAGTTGGTCAATGTTGGGGAAACTTGTACTATAACACAAATGCATATGTTAAATATATAATCACGACTTAATTAACTAAATTTTTAGTGATATTGGGCATAGTGCTAACTGAATGTGTAAATTTTTTTGTTGAAATTGAAAGTTAGCTAAATGAATGATTTACTAATAACTTTCATTTGTATCACGTTATGCATTTCAAACAATTACACCACATAATAAACTATGCCTCTCATTTATGGGTTCTTTAACTTTTGCAAATAATTACACAAGTATACTCCAAAAAGAAAGATAACGAATAAATTTACTAAAGTAGACTAGTTAGATTGGTTGTATGTGTTTTATGAATTATGTAAATATGATATTAATATATAAAACTAGTCTTACCTCCAAAAAAATTGTGACTTATGAAATTTAAAATTAATCGACTATTTTTGCAGGTAATGTATGATTCTTCATATTATCTGGTGTATGCGACCCATGTTTGACCCATTCATACTCATATAATGACATTCCCCTTTTCTCATCAATGCGCATGTTATCTGCTTACTTGCTTCATGTTTTCGTGAAGATAACAATTTAAGTCAATAACATTATAAACATGGAACACATGAAAAACACTAAATTACGAAGTTCCACACTTTTTTGACCAATTCTTACACTCTCATAATAATCTGCATGAACTTTGATGGACTTGATAAAAATTCATGGGTTAAATACACTTTACTCTTTTACAATGTGAGCCAATTTTAATATTTTTTGTTTGGGTATTAAATGATAAAATCCACAACTTCTAAAAATTGGTCCGAATGGGGTTCGATGTTTAAACCCTGGACCTTTGTTATGCAAGAGGGCGTCCCAACCACCAAGCTTCGTGTGATATTGGTATAATAGTTTGCAATAAATAATAATATTGTTTCTTCTAATTATATCATTCATTTAAATGATAATAGTGTTTGAAATTCTATTTTTTATATTATTATCATATTAAAATTAAAAATAAAACTTATTTATTATGCAACATTTTTCTTCAATTATGTGCTTCAATTAAATAGTATAATTTTGAATTTTATTTTAATTTCTTTTAAAGTAATACAATTGAAGGAGCAAACTGCAGATGTTATTGTAGAAACAATGAATTTCCATTAGAGAAATGAATCTTAGAATTTTCATGGTCGTGATTCTCTTCGTTTAGGCGGTCGTCATGGATCGAATGATAATATGAATAATTTTACAATAAATTCATTCCACCAGATGCATTCAACCAAAGTACAAATCATTCATTCCGTCAAATACCATAAAAGAACCAACACCATTTCAATCCTCGAGCGAATTGACTACCTGCATGATGCCAATGTTCTTGATTTTCCTAGCCATATAGCCAAGTATTGCCCACAAATGCAATCAATTCACAATGGTACATATGCTTTTGGAAATGCCAAATTTTGTCTACAAAAAAATTGTGTATGTTGAAGAAAAATATCAAAATTAATGAGCTCCTTCAAAATTATTATAATAAGACTATTTTTTTTTGGAATAAACATTATTATCAAAAATCACGAAATACAAGCCGATCAAAGGATCGAGGCTACAAGATGACTCAACAACCAATACAACAACAAAAATAAACTAACGACAACTCACATCATATTACAATAGGCTACACGTTTCCTATCCATATCAATCCTAAATAGCAACATATCTCTAGTGTGTTTACTATGCAGAGCATCCTTGCTACAATTTTGGAATATGATCTTGTTCCTCACTGTCTAAACATGGTACACATTCTTAGAAATAACCAATTTCAGAAGCTTGGTACAACTTCCTTTGCCCCAAGTTTTGTGAAGAATCCAGGCTATCTCATTTTGCCAACCACTAGAGTTATACACCAAACCAATTCCAGCTAGAATTTGCTGCCAAACAACCTTTGTAGTTGCACATTCAAAGAATAAATGATGGCAACTTTCTTGTAAATGACAAATCACACATACCATCAGTACTCATACCATGTTCCTCATCCTATCCTTGGTTAGAAGTCGATTTTGGTAAGCCATGCATAAAGTGAAGATGGCCCCAGGCCTAATAAGATTTCCAAAAAACAATGCCATTCAATCCACCCTTGGCTTATTTCCACGCAAAAAGCTATACATCTTGCTTGTATTGTACCTGCTATCATCTTGAAAGTCCTTCCAAACTTCAGAATTAATTAACAAATCTCTATTTTTGAAGACTGCTTTCAATAACCAAGAACAATAATTAGCTTACTGATACTCTCTAACATCCACACCCTTCATGTAGTAGGTGTGTATCAATTGAATCCACAATATATCATTTTCCCCCCAAATATTCCACATCAATTTACCAATTGTGGCTTTATTCCACTCTATTTAAGACACCAAGTTTCTCCCTCCTGCAGAGATGAGGTCACATACATGGTCCCAGGCCATTGGTGCACTCATGCTCCCATTCTCTTTGTCAGTCCAAAGGAACCTTATGCACAAACCTTTCACATGGGCTAGCGCCTTCTTAGGAAGATGAAAAATTTGCATCCAATAGTTAGAGATAGAAAAGATCACACTTCTAACTAATTGGAGTCTCCATGCATAAGATAAAATCCCAATACTCCAATGTCTCAATCTATTAATCATTTTATCAATGAGAGGTTGACAATTATTAACAAACAACTTCTTGCTATCCAATGGTTATTTTATTTTTAATTGAACAAATTTTATTTTTAATTACTATAGTAAGATTATTATGAAGAAAAATATTGCATAATAAATAAGTTTTATTTTTAATTTAAATATAATAATATTATCAAAATATAATTTTAAACACTATTATTTATTTAAATAAATGACATAATTGAAAGAAATAATATTATTATTCATTATAAACTATTACATATATAAAGGCAATACTTGGTTTTTGGTGTAGCTTTTTTTTATACCAAATTTACCCTTATTTTAAAATATATAACTTACACAATAACTTTCATTGAACTACTACTATCATCTTTCATATAACTCCCTACTAATAACTTCTCACATAACATTCATGTAAAATTAATATTAAATAAAAATATATCATTTATATTTATATGTGTGCAATAAAAAAGCGGACAGACGGACACGCGAGTGCCCGTCTGAAAGCCAGTGAGATTGTAAAAACAATAGTAAGGCAGAGATGCACATTCATGCATCACACAACGAACATAGCCAAATTATAATCAGAGTCATCCTCAAAACATCAAAACTGAAGGACATTCTTAATTAATTTATACAAATGTTTATTGCCAATCAAAATCAAACCAATGTCTTAACAAAAATTTTGGAAGTGCGTGTAGGACGTATCGCAAGACAACTAGCTTATCAACAATGAATCACTTTCACCCCAAAATTCAAGCAAATTTGAATGAGCATTGCAATGATATCATTACAAGCAAGAGGGAGAAAAAGAAGGTGATAAAAGAAGGAATTAATTGAAAATCAAAAAGAGAAAGAGGATGTAAAAACAAAAGGAAATAAATCTAGAAAATTCTCCCTTCCAATATCTCTCATATTCACATAGGTGGAAAAATTGGCCCAACCTGTCAGACGTGTTCGTTTTGCCAATATTTTTTATGAAGATGATCAAGCTTTTAAATATGTATCCTCTAATGTGTCAACTCTGTCCTGCCTAAATTTTTTTTCCTTATATTTTTAAATTAAAAAAGTGCAGTGCATACGGGCTGCTTTGCCCCGACCTCAGTTTTATGTGAGGCTTACCAAGGTTTTAGGCTTACACCCTTAATTATGTCTGCCCTACTCCACTTTATTTATTTTTTGTAAGCTTTTAATAAGACGGACATGCTCGTTTGCCATCCTTATATTAACATGTTCCAACAAAAAAGAAAAAAGGAAGAAAAAAAAATAGTATGCTAGGTTATTTTGACATATCTTTAGTTTACACTAAGAGTACATCTCAGTAGTAAATTAGGTTCACGAGCATTATCAAGATATAACAAATATTAAACACAAGAATAAATATCATTATGATTGAATAACTAAAATAAATATTACGTCATGATAAAAAATAATACATATATATCATAATATAATATAAATTCAACACCAACAAAATAGAACATAACTATTCATAGTGACAATAGTAATGCAAAAAGAGTAAAGGTAGAACGACATCAATCAATCTCTTAATCCTCTAGTAAACTATTATACCAATATCACACGCATCTTGGCGGTTAGAGTGTCCTTTTACAGAACAAAGATGTAGTGTTCAAATAATTTTTTAAAAAAATAAATCCAAAAATAAAAATAAAAAATCTACTAGAATTTTAAAAAATTACAAAATAAAATGTCACATAAATTGTCTAATCATCAAACGGGAAGAATGTATAAATAATTATTTTACTTGAGCTAAAATATTCCATTTCAACTAACTTTCATTCAACTATAAAAGACTTAGTCCAAATCAATTTATAATAATATTAAATATTGTAAGGACTAATTATTAATTAATTAATTAATAAAATAAAGAAAGTTTATTGGGCCAATAACTGGACTGGGCTTGGCTACGGGCCCATGTAGCAAATAGAGGGAGATTCAAAAACAAATAAAAATTTCCTTTCCCTCCAATCGTTTTTTGAAAAAGGCGCTATTATTATATTGTTATTATCTCTATCCCCATCTTGTTCAAGATCTTACAGAAGAACCAAGCTTTACAACTATGGCGAATTTGGATCACACTCATTTTGACGACGATGACGACAACGACGATTTCGAACTTCCTCTCACTCAACCTCTATCACTTTCCAACAATCAACGACCATCCAAAAAACCCAAAACCAAAACGACACCGTTTCCCGGCAAAGAGAACATTCCTCCTTTATCTCCCATTCACAATCACAGCGACCGTTACGAATCCGGTGACTGTAGTTTGGATTTCATTCCTTCCACATTAGATTTTGATTCCACTGTTCAAGCTGATTGTTCTTATGTGTCGGAGCTGAAGAAGGATAGTAAACGTGCTTATTCGAACAATTCACTAGAGTCTAGGTTGGTGGTGTCGAGAACTAAGGTGTTTGATTATGGAGAGTCTGGTTCGAAGGTGAATTTGCGCGATGGGTTTGATGGTTCAGTTGAATGTCCCCTATGTGGTGATGATATTTCTGATTTAACCGAGGAAGAGCGAAATCTTCATACCAATCAATGTCTTGATAAAACTGGAGAAGATGTAAGATAGCTCTTTCTAGTTTTTTTTTTTTATCAATTGCAATTACCATGTAGTTAAATTGTGCATCAATATCATTTTTTTAGTTGAACCTTAGTGTTTTAGCTTGGTAGGTTTTTAACTAGGTTTGCGATTGCTAGGTTTTTGCCAGTTTATCATTCAAATATAACCACAGAGTTGAAGAATTGAAGAATGAAATGGGTAGAACTTGGTCATTGATTATAAAATAATGCTGTAAAAATCTTAATATTTTATGCAGGTTGCTCTTCCTAGCGATGAGGTGGGTGCTCAATTTGGGCTGAAAGTTTCTCTTGTTGTTGATTGGATACGCGATCTCGGTTTAGCTAAATATGAAGAAGTTTTTGTTAGGGAAGAAGTTGATTGGGATACCTTGCAATGGCTGACTGAAGAGGTGAGTTTATGTTTGTTCCCTATCTCAGCTCATACCATCACTTTTAGGTTCATATCTTTTGCCACACAGATTTGGCCCTTGAATTTATTTGAATGCAATCTTCAATTTTTAAGCGAATTTGAAAATGAGCTTTTTAGGCTCTTCCACTCCTTATTGAGATCAATTTACCATATTCAACTTACTTGGACCAAGTAATCATTTTGTAATTAGGCCTTAGAGTGGCATTTTGAAGAATAATACTTACATTTATGCTATTAGAAATCTAAAAATTGCGTGTGGTTTGGGCTTTTACATCTAAATTTCAAAGTGTAGCATAAAATAGAAGTAGAAATATGTTGTTGTTTGTATGAAGCACCTGTCTTTTTGCTTTCCTCTGTTGCTAAAGGATTAAGATTTATGTTAATGGGGTTTTTTTCCTCCCTCTTTTCCTTTGATATTTGAAGGATCTCTTAAACATGGGTATATCTGCACTTGGTCCCAGAAAAAAGATTGTACGTGCCCTGTCAGAACTTAGAAGAGGAATTGCCTCTTCAAATGATAATAATGAGAATTCTGGGGTAGAGCCCAGAAGGACTAGAAACCAGAATGTCAACTTGCAACTTGACAAATCTGAACGAAAAGTTGACAGCACTGTTAAACCAGTAGCAAACAAGTTGATTACTGAATATTTTCCGGGATTTGCTACCAATGAGAAGAAAGTTTCTGCCCCTCCTGTAGAACAACATGAAGTGAAAAACAGTGGCTCAGTTTCTGCTCGTAAGCGCAAAGCACACAATATGTCAACAAGTACAAAGAATCGTGATGTTCCTAAATGGTGTGCCGTACAAGGAACACCTTTCCGTGTGGTAAGTAATATTCTATTTTATACATGTTTACGTGTTTTGTGTATTCTCTCTTGATGCATTCTTCTAGGAAATTCCAGATAATTTATAGCTAGAAAGAAAGCATTTTCAAACTGGTCTGAAAATAAACCTTTTTTTTCCTCACTTTACATTCATGTTGTATTCTGATGCACTATTGCCCAGGAAAAATGGGTTTTTATGTGTGGTGCATGGTAATTAATTTATCACATCCAGTCAAGAAAATGATTACTGGACACTTGGATGACAATTCAAACTGAGCATACCTCTCAATCATGATTTATATTGACATGCTGAACTAGGAAAAAATACTAGAAGATAGAGAAACAATGTTTATACAATGAATTCATCTTGAGATAGCTAGTAAACTAAGAAGATTAAGAAACTTATGGTATTTCATCACGGTTTTCGCCATATCCTTTTTTTGATATGGATCTGAGTATCTGAGTAACACATCTAATTTATGTAGGATGCTTTCAAATACCTAAGAGGAGATTGTTCCCACTGGTTTCTTACACACTTCCACATGGACCGTAAGTCTGTTTTTGCATGTATTAGACATTCAATCTTTACCATTTGTAATTCTTGGTCCAGTTACTGATTTCCTGCAACAAATGTGTTTTTGTGTCTATGCAATATTTATCTACATTTATGGATCCTTGTTTTATATTCATGAACTGTTTCAATTTGGTTAGCCTCTAAATTACAGTTCAGATTTGAAGTTTTAGCTTTTCAGAATTATGAACTTACCTATACTAGTATTTAATAAGCACACCAACTGTAAGCTCTAATAACTTTTACACAGGTCTCCATGAACACATGCCAGTTTACTACTTTTTATGATTTGGTATGTTTTCTTTTCGTAGTACCCAACTTTGGTCATATGATTAGTTTATACAATCACTCCTGAGATTGTATATTCACAGTTGATCTATGTAGACAATTTGGTAACAAAATGGTTTTTGACAAATGGTGTGTTATATGATCTGCGCGATCACAAAAGTGAGAGACAGTGCTATGTGTCTGACATGTGAAAGCATAAATATATATGTGGTATGAAAGTGTGGATTGTCTTTTTCTAAATTACTTTTGGGTGTTTTGATGCCCGTTCCCCTACCAGAAAAATGTGTGTTTTAGGTTCCATGATAAACTCAATGGAGACTCAAGTTAAAACTACAAATATAAAAATTTAAAATTTCCAGGGGTTAGCTCTTTATGAGCAAATTATTGCAATCAGACTTCCAATCTGCTCTCTGGCTGTTGGTTCTCATTTGTGAATGCAGATTATCAAGGTCTCACCAAGTCGTTCAATCATGGAAAGATCTATTGCTCCTCTGTTACAGCTAGACTTGTAAATATGAACATAGGGATTTCATATGATAAATTACATATTTTGCCTCTAAACCAAAAGGTTGAAATAGCTGGTATTGGCGTGACTTGCTTGGATGCCAACCACTGTCCTGGCTCCATAATAATACTCTTTCAACCTCCTAATGGTCAGGTATGGCTTGGACTGACTTCCTAATGAGCTTAATTATTGTTTGCTGGCTAGCTACCCATTGTTTTGTTAGAACTTACTAGCTAGTTTTCTGTTTATTTAGGTGGTGCTTCACACAGGTGATTTTCGTTATAGTGAAGAAATGGCAAACAACCCTTTCCTGCAGATACGTCCTATTAATACTTTAATTCTTGATACCACATACTGCAATCCGCAGGTGAGTCCATTTGTGAATAACAGATGATCTCTTTCAAATGACACGACTTTAAATTTTTGCTTTGGAACTTAACTTTCATTTTATTTATGTTCATGACATAATTAGCTAACTAGTCAAGACATTATACTCCGGCTACTTTAGACAGTGTAAAAGTGAAATTATTTTCAATTTCTGTCCTCACAAGTTTTCTTGAATCAATGGTTTCTCAGAGGCCATGGATTCTCTTACAGTTCCAACTATTTTCTTGGAGTGTGACATTGTGGTGACAATTCTCTTACTGTTCCAGCTATTTTCCATTAACTTATAACTGTGATGGAGATTGCAGATAAAAGTCAAATTATAACCGTGATGAATATTTGAACCATTTTCTTATTTTATTTTAATAAGATTGTTTTTTTAATTAGAAATGTGTTAAAAAAATTAAGATAGTTTTTTAATTACAAAAATAAATATTTAGGGTCTTTCTCATAAGTTATAAATTGTAGCTGTTGACAAATAAAGATATAAAAATGATATCCTAAAAACCTTTTTAAGATAATCCAAGATTTTAAATGTACTACTAAATGTTAGTACTTACAACTGGTTTAGTATGCTATATCTTGTCATTTTAATAAACTCTCAGCATGCCTATGTTCATGACTGACTTTGACAGTCTTCACCATTTACTAATTTGTTCTTATACCGTTATTATAAGATAAAGATATTCAAGCTTATGATAATAATAATAATTTGTTCTTATGTTTTAGTGGCAAAAATATGTTGAAGATTTGTAATATGTTTCATTGCAGTATGATTTTCCAAAACAAGAAGCTGTAATACAATTTGTTATTGACGCCATTCAAGCAGAAGCTTTTAATCCCCGGACTCTTTTTATGATTGGCAGCTATACAATTGGTAGAGCTTAAGTCATCTCTCTTTCTGACTATTTATGATTATACTTAACTATGGTTATCTTTTCCCTTTAATATTTGTTTGAATAAAGTATTTGGGCAATTGCTTTTTTGATGACATCGGCCTTTGTCCAACTATAGGGAGACTAATGAGAAAAAGTTACCACACCTCGTATTTTATTATGTTTCTATAGGAAAAGAAAGGCTATTCTTGGAGGTTGCGCGTTCGCTACGCAAAAAGGTTTACGTGACTGCAGCAAAATTACGCCTTTTAAACTGTTTAGAATTTACTGAGGAGGATATGCAGTGGTTTACTTCAAATGAGCATGAAAGCAATATTCATGTTGCCCCAATGTGGACACTCGCAAGCTTCAAAAGATTGAAGCACATATCAAGTCAATATGCGGTGAGTGCTGCTGCCTGTTTTTCTATCAAAACCATTATATGCTAGCTCTCTGTTGTTTTTCAATGTTGACAAGGAACATATGTTAAAGTAGGCACTTCTTTATTTACAATACATATATAGCTACAAATACTAGTATTCTTTACTACTTTGAATCTGATCTTTTGTCTGATAACCATTCCATGACAAAATGCTTGGTGGCTGATAAAGAATCCATGGCTGCTACTTGGTCTACTTGCTAATCAGTTTTACAGCTTTTGAATTGGATTGTTAGTACTGAATTATGTATCGTTTAACTTCAAATTTCACATTTCTAATTATCAGATGTATTTTCTTTATTCAGAGTCGGTTCAGTCTTATAGTTGCTTTCTCTCCTACTGGTTGGACATTTGGCAAAGGTAAAAAGAAGTCTCCTGGAAAAAGGTGGCAGCAGGGTACTGTTATAAGGTGATGCTTTAATTTCCTTTATCACTAGAATCTTAAATTTATGATTATACACTAATGGTTGAAATCTTGAATGATATACCTGCATGCATTGCATCCCTTCAAAACATGACTCCTTGCTCTTTCTCTTCTTTTCGTTCAATAAAGCTTGTTATACCAAATACCTGACCTCAATGGTGCATTTGATTCATATTTCACTGAACTAGTCTATAGGCGCACACAGATTGTCAGAAAAACAGCCTGCTTGTGTTGCTTACTTAAGTTTGTGTAACTATTAAACCAACCAAAGTTTTCTTTTTTAGGTATGAAGTTCCTTACAGTGAGCATTCCAGCTTTACAGAACTCAAAGAGTTTGTAAATTTTGTATCTCCCAATAACATTATACCAAGTGTGAATAATGATGGGCCAGAATCTGCAGACGCTATGGTTTCACTCCTGTCAACTTGATTTGTGCACTAAAAGGGGTTCAGTCTACCTCTGTAACATCTGTATTTGAGAGCCAGGAAGTTGCTTGAGCAATATGAGCAGCAGTAACTTTTTATTCCAATCACTTTTCAGAGGTAAACTTGTGTTTGCTGCTTTGCCATAAGGTTAAAATGTGAAAAGAGAAGAAAAATATATATTTTAGCAGAGGAGCTTATCTTGCTCATTTTCATGCGAAACTGCGAAACTATGGATGCTTTTGTCAACCGTGACATAAAATCTGAAGTGATAGCTGTTTCCGACATACTAAGTTGGGAAGTGTTTACAACCCCTTCCTCTGTTGATTCTGAACTAACCCAACCCAATGCTCTTTCCAGCAAAAAGATGGAGCTTGTCAAAGTTCTAGCTGCACTGCAACCTGTTGGTCTTACTGTTATTGTTTGAGATCATTAACATTTGGTTGCAGATAATAATGCTTAGCTCTTTAAACAACCTTTATAGCCTGTATTATTTTTAAGTGTAATGTTGCTCTTGTACTTTAAATTTGCAGCTTCCTACATTCTTCTATAACTGACCACATAATATGTAACAATTATATTCATGCTTGTAAGTTGTAATGCATATAGCATATAAATTATTTTTTCTGGTTACAATTTTGATAATTTCATTAAATCTCAAAATGACTAAAATATTCTTAAATTGAAATTAAATTTCCAACTGGAATCATACATAGAAGTGGACTAAATTTGGTTTACTTAAATTTTCTATAAACTCAATTTACTCTCTTTTGCAAACTTAGCTCTGATACACTTTTGCAAACCTGATTTGCTTATATATTTAGTAATACAAAAATTAAATAATGAGATCTTCCACGATTGATACTTTGTGGCATAACTTAATGAATTTTTGTGTTTTTGGAAATTATTTCCGTTGTTCAAATTTGTGCATAAGTATATATAAATTGAGTTTGTAGAAGTGTAAATGAATTGAGTTTCTTGAAGTGAAAGTGTTGGAATTATATTAATTAGAGTGGGAATTGGAAAGATTTATTGATAATTAATGGACAATAAATGAACACAAGTAAGAACTAATATAGAAGTGAATTTGAAAAGATTCATTTTAGTCTCACATTAAAGATAATGGAAATATTAGTAGTGTTTATATATTCCAACTTTGTCAATTGGGTTGAGTCCTAAAGGGCACCCAATTTTGTGAAAGGAGTGAGGACATATCCATGACCATCAAGACGCACGTGCGCCGCCGTCCGGCCGGTTCGGTTCGCTCCGGTCTAGATGAATTATTTTTTGGACCCGAATTTATAGAAGTTAATTATCATTAATTAATTAATATAATTCGGTGGATCAGTGTGCAACTGATAATCGTAAGGTTTTGAATAAACTGTTTTATCCTGGAGGCGTCGTCGTAGTTGTAAATCAACTGCTTTGTATATTTTGACAGTACGGCGAAACGTCTTAAAAAAAACGACCTAATACGCGACTCGTCCCGATAATTTCCTTGTACCAAACTCAATTTTTTAAATTCGAAAACTAACATAAAGTTAAAGGGAGTTGAGATTGAAGAAGTGTAATTAAACTAAAGTTATTTTCTTATGATCCCTTTTCTAAGGTCCGATTTAACATTTATATGCCTTTCTGTAGAGTGAATCCTCATGAAATCCTGCAAAGAGAAACACTTGGACATAGTTATTTTCATGTCTTGGAAATCTTGCCCGTATAATATAAGAGCTAGAGCCATCCCAAACTTTTGAATGATACTATAAAAAAAAGTTGAAATTAGTTTCAATTGAGGTGTGAAATTTAAGATACTCTATTTAAAAATTAACCATAAAATATGTGTATAAATATTTTTTTTTCTTCCATAGATTAATTATAAAAAAGGGTGAGGATCTATACTGCTGTAGGTCATTTTGCACAATTTCAAAAACGACCTTAGAAAAGACATGTTTTCCTGTACTTTCTCATAGTGGATGACATGTTAGCCTATCAAATGACTTTCTTGCTTTATAAGCAATCTATGAACATTCATACTAAACAATGTATGAAAAAAATAATTTGGAGAAATGTTCAAGTATTTAAGATTGACTTAACTTGTTAAAAGCTGTATGGAATTTCAAAAGATGTTGGACGCGATGCTTCAACATGCTGGTTTGACATTTAGACCGGGTGACGCCAGATTGTTGAGTTTTAATATAATCTTTTTAGAAGATTCAATTATGTTTTATTGCTATTGGTTTAGCAATATGATTATATAATTTGTTGGTCATAAGCAAAGATCAAATCAAATTTAAAAGAAATTAAATTTAAATTTGTAACAAACCAATGTTTAAATATTTTATAATTTAAATATTAATTAATTAATTATTTTTCAATAATTATTATGTGACCATATATATTTTAATTATACTAACTATTTATCAAAATTAAGAGTCTTAATTGATTAACTAGTCAAATACATTTAAAAGACTAATTATATTTCTATTTGGCAATTAATTAATTAATTAATTAGATACGAGCTCAAATACGAGCGGATGTCAAAATGACCCATACAAACCACCCGGTGTGGCGTTTGTTGTTTGTCTTCTACCTTTCGGGATTACCGCCAACAAAACTTTCTCAATAAATTCAGGTGTTTCTGCAATCCCATTCAGGTATTCATGCAATCTCTTCTCTCATATAATAACATGTCGTAGATCTTGTAATTATATACAAGTTCGTATTATCTATTATATTCTACAGTAAAATATATGACATAATATATAAAACATGTATACGTGATTAATTGTTATTGATTTAATTCCAACAAGTGGTATCATATCCGGTCTTCGCGTTAACTATATTGAGATTTGTGCACTAAGCTTCAATTTTTGTGTGGATATGCGATTATGAAATATATATTTGAAATTCATGATTGTGTGAATTTTGTTTTTCAAGACATGAATTTTTTATGATAATATTTGAGGATATTTTCTTTTATTCGTTAAATCATTGAGATAGTATGAAATTTATGATAATATGTATATTTGTTTTGAAACGATTTCTATGGTTTAAGTTGTTCCATATAAATTTATATGTAGGCATGTTCTTTTATGTTCTTTCAAATAAAGAATTACATATCACAAATTTTAAATTTGATTCAAATATAATTTGTTGTCATCAAGTAAAGTTTTAAATTTGACTTGCAAATTATATGATAAAGTTTTGATTCAAAATAATATCTTTATGTTTTTTTTTGGAAAAAAATATTTGTGAAATATTTGGTTTATTTTGAGAGATATGTTGTTTAATATATATTTAGTTATTACGTGTTATTTATGGATTTTTTTTTTTGAATATTTTGAATGTCTCTCAAAATTATAAAGTAAAACTAAAGATTTGATTCTTTAAATATTGGATACTTTGGATTTTAGAATTAGTTTTGTTGATTCTAAAATAATTTATTTAAAGAAGTAATTGGTATATATGTGAATCTGTTTTACATTTATTTTGGATATATAAATATTTAATATTTATTTGATTTGAAGTTATATATTTAGTATGCTTATGTTATTTGAGTTTATTGTTATTAAGTTTTATACAATAATATTTTTTTAATCATGTAATTTGCATAAATTAATAAAACTTATGTTTTAGTGTGAATTTGTTCTCACACTAAAGACTTTCAAGAAATATTATTATTATTAATCGACATTTTAAATGAATATGACCTACATTTGTGGATAAGTGAGTTGATTGAAACGATATGTTGCAAAAGTAACATCTATTATGTATATTTGATTAAGTTGAAATTACAAAAGATGTAGTATGAAATTATTCACGCGAGCTGTTATAGTCGGTAAAAAGAAGACATGGTTTGACATATTAAGTTTGGAATTATTCATGTGGGTAATGGTTAGCGTCAAAGATGCACATTATCTGACATTTGATCATTACTTTGAGAGTACCACTTACAGTTAATTCTTGACAATCAAAAATTGTGGTTTAATGGTGCGTTTGATATCTTGTTTTCGTCTTATAATTTACAATTAAATATATACATGTCTCTATAATAATTTATTGATGTGTGTCGCAATTGCGAAAAACACCCGGCGGAAAACAGAAGAGTCGTCACCTTTCGTTATTTATCCTAAAGAGAGGGAAATGAAATGATCGGAAAAATCTAACGAAAAAGGAAAAGACAAGGTCATCGCAACCAAGTCTGGATTCGGGAGTCGGTTACGCAAGGGGAAGGTATTAACACCCCTCACGTCCGTCGTACTCGACGGGATCCACGCTTGTTGTCTATCTAAGGGTGTGTTTAAACTATCTACGCTACAGGCTTGCGGGACAAAAAGAAAAGAAAAGAAACTCGGCAGAGCGTCGCAACTTTGTGCCTAAGTATTCTCTCGTACAATGGGAAAGTCAGAGTCAACGTAGTTCGGCTAACTACGGGAGAAAAGGGGGAAGGTTGCTCGCCAAGACGTCACGTCTTGTGCCTACGTACTTTCATCTGGCATGAAAGATTAGAGCAAACGTAGTTCGGGTGGACACGAAACCACAAGTTGATTAAGTGTTTTAATCGAGTAAAGTTAAACCTCCGTTCCAGCAGTTAGGGACAAAGCCTGTTTGCAGTAGAACCGAAGCTTAACAACACTCTTTTCTGAAAAGGTTTCCGATTAATCCCGAAGGAAAAAGGTTTGACGTTTATTTTGTGTTTTTAGTGAAGTAAATTAATTCGGTTTGTGATTCACGTTGCACTAAAGACTATGACATGGAGGCGAATGCGTTGTATATCACCCCCAAACGAGACTTATACTAAACACCCTAGATAGGCGAGAGGAGACCCCTCACTCTCATTCCCTACGTAGCTTAAGGCTCGTAGCGCGCAACATTTATCGCCTTTATTAGATGAGTTAGAATTGTTTTGAGATGGGAAGAGAGACACACAGATGGTCTAAGGGAAACTCGGCCCTAACGTTGTCATGCAAGGTGGTCCTAAAGTTTGGATGAAAAAGGGGGAACATCTACCCTAATGTTAGCATGCCTGGATTGAAACCTAATGTCTCTCCTACTTCCGTCCTAAACGAAGAGACTAGGAATCCTATGGGGATCATGGCAAAAGCCACAAGAAGAACAAAGGAAGGATCAATCACAAGTAGCAAAATGCAAACATGAAAATGCACACTTAGAATGGTGGGAGGGAGGAAAAAATGTGTGGGGAAGCAACCGCCACAAGCGCGTCTCGACCTCAACAGGGATGCAAAATGATGCAAACATGTGGAGAAAAACAAGAGATGAAAGCAAATAATCATGCAAACAAATGCTCACTTCGAACCACATACACAAGCATGCGACCAAGTGGAAAATGAACATACATTTCAACAAAATCATGATTAACCAACCACAAACAGTGATAAATTTCCAAAACATTCCAATCCAAATGCATCACACTGATCTATGATGATTCGAATCGAAACGGTATGCAAACAAGCAAGCAAAACAGCAAATAGGACATTCTGGCACAATGTTAATCGGTTAACACATACTGTTAATCGGTTAACCTGTGTAAAACAAGTGAAAATCTAGAAATTCGTAGGTGTTAATCGGTTAACACCAGACGTTAACCAATTAACACCCTAAAAAATTTGAAAAATTTGAATATTTGAATTGGTTAACCAGTTAACCATATAAGTTAACCGATTAACACTGTACCAGAAGCCAAAAACAGTAACATAAAATGACTTCTAGCACCAAAACAGCTTATCCAAGGTTCCAACAGACCAACTTATCAATTAAGCACGAAATTAACAACAGAAAACAAAGATCCAACAACATGGATACACAATTACACAACAATATCAAAATTTGAACGGATCGAAATCAACCAAAATTCAATCGAATATGAAGATTAACATGATAAGCTCAAAAATTAAATCGGATCGAGAATTCCAACCTTCGAAGCAGAGATTTGCTTCGGTAAGTGTTAATCAACTAAATTTGAGCAGATCCAAGCAAGATTATCCGGAAAACTTCAAGATCCACAATAATTCTTGCAAGAGGAATGAAGATCAAACACTTTAAAGCCAAATTACTCCAAATAAGCACTTCCAACTCAAGCTCCAAAATCAGATCTCAATTTGCACGAAAATTGATTATGAAAATTGATCCAATGATGATGGTAAATGGAGGTTTATGCTCAAGATTTCATTGATTCCAATGAAGAATCAATGAACTCAATGAAAAAGAGCTTTTGGTGAAGTTGGTTATGGAGGGAATTTGAAGAATTGAGAGAGATGAGATCAAATCTGAAGTGAGAGTGAAAAAAAATGAAGGTTAGCTTCTGTTGGTTTGGAGTGGATCACTTAAATACCAATTAGGTTGGGATCCAAAGCTAGGTTTAGGAATTTGGATTGGAAATCAAGGGTTGGAAAGTGGCATGGGATTGTGGAGGGAAATCTGAAATTTAAAGATGTTCTAGATCCTTCCCAAGTGAAAGTTTGAATTCCAAGGTGATCAAAATTGGACCCCAAGTGCAATTGGTTTGAAAAACCACGTACAGGGCAAAATCTGCTATGGTTAACCGGTTAACCATATAGGTTAATCGGTTAACACCTCTGAAACTTTGAATCTGGGCTAATTTTCCTTTGGTTAATCGATTAACCATATAGGTTAACTAATTAACACCTTCAAATTTTGAATTTTGGCGCCTTTTGGAGGGAAACCTGTCCATTTGCCCTGTTTCACCTGTTTCGAACCCTGTTAAGCTTCTGGAATGTGCTCTTGAAAGCTGTAACCATGAAAATGCTTGAGATAACCCGAATGCTGCTTTCTGAGCTGAAAATACCCTGCAAAAATAAAATAAAATCGGTCGCCCGACCGCTGGGCAAAATAAATGCCAGAACCTCTGATGCTTGCTGTTCAGGTTCATGCACTGAGACGAAAACTGAGCCACGGGAAAACCTTGATCCCCTGTCTCAAGAACGAATGCTATGCAAATGCAGAAATGCGAAAATGCAAGAGAAACATAAGCCAGTTAAAGAAAAAGGTTGGGCAAATTTTGGGGTGCAACGATGTGCCTAATTAAGCTGTGTGAATATAAACTCATGAAAATATTTAGTGGATTACATTCACACCTATAATAGTAAACATGTGATGATTATAAGGATTTATTGTTTATCAATATTAATTGTCAATGCTTTATCATTGTAATAAAATACCACTAGCGATTGATGTTGTTGTCTAAAGACTTGACATGAATCATGCACTTGATTTTTTGGTGAGTACATTTTTTTGTTCTCTATAAACTAATATAGTTTATCTATCTATAAAATAAGTAATATTTTGATTCTCAAATTTTTTAATTTTCAAGAATAAAATATGAACATTATGTTCTTGGATCTAGACCTTACATAAGGATTGAGAAACTCAAATTATCTCACAATTTAGTATATTTAAAGTGAAATTGAAGTTTAAAAGGTGAGTACACTCCAAATTACACAGATATATGATCTTAAAGCTTTGAAATCCATAGACATTGGAGGTGTTATTTAAGATGACATAAATTTTATCATATTATCTTTGCTTAAATTCTAGTGCTTCTAAAACAATAAAGCGAAAAGATTGTTATAGAGAAACAACGTCAACAAACTCATTAATTAATTAAAGAACATATAATTTAAAAATAGGGAAAACATTAAAGGAAATACTAACTTAAAAATGAATAACACAAGTTCTTGGGTTGCCTCCCATGCAATGTTTCTTTAAGGTCCTTAGCATGACCATTTCTTATCTAATTATGTTCTTCCTTCAGATTTTTATAAGTATATCTAACTGGTTTGAAATCAAACTTGATCTTGTGCGTGTAGTTAGTCGAATTTCTCCCTTTTATATCATATTTGTTCCATCCATGTGCTCCCCTATTATTTCTCAACACTCTTCCAGGTCTTTTTTTTTCAAACTAGGTAAAGGACTAAAAGTTCGATCAGGTGGTATCAGTTGTTTTCTCAAGAGAACAAGATTTTACTGTGGAAGATTCTCTTTCATTTCAACGATTTTAGAGTTTTTAGCTTCTGTTGACACTAAGACACTTGGTTCGTAAATACTAAATGTCTCACTTTTTGATATGACTTGGACATATTCCTTGACCTCTTTATCTTGTCCTTCCTCAACCGTGCCAATAGAATTCACCATAATATATTTAATAGGTAACAAATGCGACTCACTTGGAGACACTTCTTCAATTACCTCTTAAACCACACCAACACAATAACATTGAGGGTTTTCATTATGATGGCGCATCTCCTCAAACACATTAAATACAACATGTTCCTAACTGAATCTCATGATCAACTCTCCCATTTCCACATTAATTAAAGCTTCATCATTGCTAAGAAAGCTCTACCCTTTTAATATTGGTTTTTAAGAATGTCTTGTCATATTATATATCACAAAATCAATAGAAACAATAATTCATTTAATCTTGTCAGAACATCTTCCATAACACCATAAGGATAAGTGATAGATCTATCAGCTAAAGTGAGGGTCATCTGAGTTGGTTTTGGCTCTCCATAATTTAGCTTCTTCATCATCGATAGAGGCATCAAGTTGATACTTTCCCCTAAGTCAAAAAGTGAATGATCAATCTTCTGTGTACCAATGGAGTATAAAATAGTAAATTTACCTAGATTAGTCAATGACATCTTGTGTTAGATGATGGCACACCAATCTTCAGCTAAAGCAATATTTTCATCATGCATTGACTTGTGCTTCCCAGTTAGTAGACCTTTCGTGAATTTAGTATAAACCAACATTTTATCTAAAGCTTTACACCAAAAGGAACCTTAACTTGATGCTTGATGACATCCCCATTAGAGTCCTTGAACTGCCCATCTATCTTCCTTTTCTTTCTTTGGGTTTTTCTTTAGGATATGATAAGGTAGTTTGACATAATAAGGGAGTCTGGGGTTTGGTTTATTGAGAGTTTGCTTGTTGGTTCTCCTCAAAGGTGAGTTTCTATCAATTAGCTCGCCAAATGTGTATCCTCTCCATGTGTCTTTACTTGTTTTTTCAATTTGTTTCTCCCTCTATTTTTCTCTCACTCCTAGGATGTCTTACTGTGGAAATTACCATGTCTCTCAACTCATTGGAATGTCAACTCTCATTCTTCGGGTTATCTACCGTATTCCCAATGAATCCCCCAATTGAGCTAGGTTGTGCTGCTATTTGTCTAGATAATTGACCAATTTGCATTTCTAAATTTTTGATGGAAGCTTCGATGTTCTTACTCATGGTGTTCTGACTCTTGGACATTTCTTCTTGGGTCTTAAACATTGCTTCCTGATTTCTTCCTACTTGTTCAAAATTTGCTTGAGTGATTTTCATAAAATTGGCCAAGGCTTCTTCAAGTGGTGATGGTTTCATTTGTTGTGGTGCTTGAGGAACTTGAAGGGATTGAACAACTCCTTGGTTGTTACTTCACTTGACGTTCGAATGATCATTCCAACCTACATTATAAGTTTAAAAATAAGATTTACCTCTTTGAAAAATTTCAGTATATTGCACTTATTCTGTATACCCCTCGGGAACATAGTTGCCATTAGCAAACCCTCGCCTACAAAATCACATCGTAGTCTCTGAACCTAACTAACATTGGCCTGAACAATAACACCTGCAACTAATTGTCTTAAAACAACCTCAAGTTGGGCTAATATTACTATATTCGAATCTACTTCAAGTACACCCCTTTGATTTCAATCCTCTATCACTTGTTGAGCGATATTTATTCTTGCACATTCTTTCAATCAACTCTTTCACCTCATCTTCATTCTTAGTTTTTATGGTACCTCCAGCTAAGGGATCCAAAAGCATTCTTACTTGAGCTATTAGACCTTTAGTGAAATGTTGCATTTGTTCCATATTGCTCATGTTGTGGTTTGGACATCTTAGAAGTAACGACTTGAATCTCTTCTATGCATTAGACAATGGTTCATAATCACATTGGTCAAAATTAGAGATTTATTCTATTCTCTATATAAACTGAGCATTTGTGAAAAACCTCTCTAGAAACTTGTCCTCCAATTCTTTCCAATTCTGAATAGTACCGTTTGATATATATATTGCAACCGATCATATGATCGACCTATCTGAGAGAAACCAAATAACCGTAGTTTTACCTATTCTTTATTTACATCATTCAAATTGCTCATTAGAAAAGTCTCATAGAATTTAGCTAGAAGCTCTCAAAAAATTTGTCTCTTAAACTTGAAAGCACAAATTTTTTGATATCAAAAGTAACAGGGTTAGCAGGTAGGATATCTATCCAACATTAGTTCTTCTGCAATAATCCCCCATAATTTGTCTTAGTGGGATAACCATGTCTTCTCTTTCTTATTTCAGTTGTCTTTTTAGCTTGTTGTGCTTCTCTTCACGCCTTCCAACTTACTCATGAAGTTCTTTCAAATTTTGAATATAACGATATCAGTGTCAAATACGAACCTCGTATAAACAAACAGACAAACCTGAGTCACACTGCACCTAACAGAACTGAATAAGAGTAAATAATAAAAATAAACAATAACTAAAAAAAATAAAAAATCTAAAATAAAATGTAGCATAAAATTCTACCTTGTTGAAATTATTCAACATTTTCCGACAACAGTGGCAAAAACTTGACGACAATTAGCAAGTGAATTAATTGCGTCGAAGTAATAAAAATAAAGAATGTCTCCACATGGATTTCATTATTTTAACAAGGTTATTAGTGTGCTTTTAAAAGTAAATATGTTTGCGCAAATAAAATTGATAAAAGTAACGAGAATTGGAAAGCGATCATGTTTCGTTTTGGGAAAGCGATCATGTTTCGTTTCGAGTCCACTAATTTTCATTGTTGGTAACTGCGTCTATTTTCTCTAAGTGATTTTCTAGAATTACCATAAATTAACAGGACCGTTATACCCAATTCCTTAGTGTATAACTCACTCTTCTTTATAATTATTTATTCCTAAATCAATTACTAAGTTTAAACAATTATCCTAGATTCGGTTCACAACGTTAGAGTCATTAATCACTATAATTCTAGGTTCAATTCATATACTTGTCAACACATAAAAGACATTACGATCAAGAATAATTGAATAAAAACTAGAATATTAAATCAATAAAATATTACAAAGCCAACTATATAGTTCAACGGATCCAATCGACATTGTCTAACAAAACTTAATCCAGAGTAAATTAATTACTCATAATTATGCAAATAATTACTATAAATTTAGATGAACAATAATTAAAAATAAATGAAGAAATAAGTTTTCAATGGTTGAAAACTCCAATTCTTGATGAGCTTCAATATTCTCCTTTTCAAATTTCATACCTCTTGCAAAAGGGCATTTCTTTTCTTTTTTAACAAGGCAAAAATGTGTCAAATCACATTTTTAACAAGGAAAAATGTGATTCTATCATTTTCAAATTCTCATATTATTAATTAGAACGGAAGGGAAAATAAAAACAAATTGTTATCCTACTTAAAGAAAATATGTCATGTTTTCTAGGTCAACGTGAGTGGGAATAGGAACTTGTAAATTTCCTAGCCATCGATGACAGTAAGAGGGACAAAAAAAGGAAGCAACTTCACTCTCTCTTCTTATCTTTGACCTTTGAATGTCTTGAAAACATAAGAAATCAGAGTCAAACTCAAATCAAACTTAAACTCAAACTGGTTTTAAGCCTAAGAAATAACTTCAGTTTTTTTTTTTTTTTTTTCATATCGTTTTTAATTTTTTGTATACATCTTGTTACTAACACTGTTAATAAAATTTATTACTATTATTATTATTATTATTATTATTAATTCTATAATATCTTTAATATTTTGTTATTTGATTTCAACTATTTTTCGATTATAATAAATAATAAAAAAATATTATAGATGAATTTATACTTGATATTAAATTGAATTTTGAAAAGATGAATAAATAAAAACGTTTCTTTTTATAAATACGAATAGTAATACAAATCAAGAGAGTTGGAAATACATTGATAGATTGATAGATAATGATTATAATAGGTAACAACAAATTTATTGAATATAACTCTTTTTATAGAAATAAGATAACTTTCATTACTTTTATGTATTTTTTTCGAAAAGTAAACACGTTTACTTTTTATGAAATTAAATATATATATATATATATATATATATATATATATATATATATATATATATATATATATATATATATATATATATATATATATATATATATATATATATATATATATATATATATATATATATATATATATATATATATATATATATTTTTTTTTTTTTTCTTCTAATTTTTCTTTTATATCTATCAAAATTTAAAAAAATATCAAATCATGTACCAAAACATTTATTTAAATTTTCATCTTTATATTTTCTGTTAAGTCATTCTTAGAATAATCACAAGTTCTATGTCCTGTGCTTTTTGTCACACTTCGTTTAAAATCTATTCGCGAATTTTATCTTTTACTTTTTGACTGGTCTCTAATTTCTCAATCTTTTACGACAAACTTTAAGGTGGAGAGAGGATTACGGTAAGGAGACCCCCTCCCTCTCTCTCTCTCTCTCTCTCTCTCTCTCTCTCTCTCTCTCTCTCTCTCTATCTATCTATCTCTCTCTCTCTCTCCGTTTCTCTTTGTGATTATTGCAGAGGGGCTAACTGGTATGATGAGAATGGCGGCGGAAAAGGGAAAGTTCAATGGTTTCAATGTTGGAGAAGGATTTCAAGTGGAGCTGATTCAGTTCGTCGATGACACTTTAATCAACGGTGAAGGAAGCTGGTATAATCTTTGGAGTACACAAGTTGTGCTCAGGGGATTCGAACTAGTTTCGGGGATGAAGGTGAATTTTATCAAGAGTAGGATTATTGGAGTGAATGTTAGCCCTTATTTTCTTCTTGCAGTTGCTACCTTCTTATCTTGCAGGGTGGATAAGACATCTTTCACCTTGGAATTACCATTGGGTTTAACCCAAGAAGAATTCTTGGATGGAAACCAATTTTTGACAAGATCAAGAAGAAATTGGCTTTGTGGAAGGCTAGAATATTAACTATGGCGGGAAGGTTAATCCTTATCAACTCGATATTTTTTTCTTGCCAGCTTTTTGGTTTTTATTCTACAGGGCTCTGGTTGAGGTGTTAAAGGCAATTGATAAAATCAGAAGCAGGTTTTTGTGGGGTGGTTCAGAGGAAAAAGCAAAAATTAATTGGATTAAATGGGATACTCTTTGCTTACCGAAGGATAAAGGTGGGTATGGAAAGATGCAAAAAACACAATCCAAAAGTCTTATGATGCCGACATGAACAAGACTCACAAAAGGTAAGCTGAGGGCGATAACAAACTCTATATAATGTATCAGAATATCATCAACCTCATAAGTACAACGGCGGAGATGAGATTCTTTGTGTAGTGACCATTCAGTTCTTGGCCACATAGGCATCAAGCCTCCAACAAGTTCGTGTGCAAAAGGCAGTGAAGACGCTTACAAAAGGAAAGCGAAGGGATAAGATTTAACGCAAAAGGCGATGAAATGCCTTACAAAAGGTAAGGTAAATCCTATGCAACAAGGGACAGAAGGAGTTACAAAAGTAATCGTCGGAAGAGACAATGTCCACAGGAATGCCCCACTTTCTATAGGAACTGGCTAAACAATGGTGCAAATGATGCGAAATGTATGCAAAAATGCTGGGGATATGAAAGTCTGGAGTGAGTGATAGTTGTGCCAAGCGTAACTGGGCTTGCTGGGGAAAAGGGATATGTACGATGAAAGGTATCAATCAGAGGCGATTTTACAAAGAAGCGCCAACCGAAAGTGGGTTTACAACAAAAAGGTGCCAAATATGATTGGGCTTTGGGTTGGATGGAACAAGCATGACTTCCCGACACCATTTCTTCATGATGCAATCGAGTTTTGAAGATTCCAGGACTCCAATTTTGGTGCTAGTTTCTTCTGAGCTAGATGATTCTTGTCTCGACCAAGTCACTTTGTGGTTTCAACGGTGTTTCTGCATGTTTAGCGGGGTCACGGTCACCCTATAGTCACCCTAAGAGGAGAAGTAATCCCACACTTTCTTTCCACCACAATATTATCATCCCTAAAATTCAAAAGCAATGCTTATCACTGATAAAACAAGTTTTGCAATCACATGGTAAGAATTAGAAGAGAAAACTTTTCGATTAAAATAATCTTTATTGATGAAGACCCACAAACGGGCAGATTACAAGAGGAGACAATTCTTAAAATAGGTAATTGCTTTGATAGAAAATGGATAAAAAATAACAATGACAATGTTGAAATCGGTTTCCATCGAGTTTCAATTCTGCTATGACCCATATATCCCATCGAGTTTCAATGCCTTGCTTTTGAGTGCAATGATCGTATTGATCCTTCCCAATTAGAGTTTAATGATCAAGGAGGAAAATTCACACGTCCTCTCAGAGTGCAGTTTTTCCTTTTGAATACCTAACTTTTGCCTAGAATGCCCTTCTCGGGTTTTCAGCCTACCGGGATACCCTTTTTTTTGTTGCCTAAGTTACCTTTACGGGTTTTTAACTTAGCGGTTTATTTCTTTTGTTTTTAGTACCTAATTTTTTCCTGGACCTTTTTCTTTTTACATGGTCCACCGGGACGCCCCTTTTTTGCGTGGATTTTCTTTTTGGTCCACCGGGTCTATCTTTTAGGCATAATATTTTTTAACTGCGTCTGAATTCACAGGGGATGGAAGATCATCACCGTCCATGGTCGAGAGAATCAAGGCTCCACCAGAGAAAACCTTCTTCACCACATATGGACCCTCATAGTTCGGTGTCCATTTCCCCCTTGGATCAATGTGAGTTGGCTGAATTTTCCTCAAGACCAGGTCTCCTGCTTCAATGTGTCGCGGGCGAACTTTCTTGTTAAAGACTCTCTTCAATTGCTTCTGGTATAATTAACCATGATAGATGGCCGTCATGCGCTTCTCATCGATGAGATTAAACTGGTCAAGTCTTGCTTGTACCCATTCAACTTTATCTAGCTTGACGTCTGCTAAAATTCTCAAGGAGGGAATCTCTACTTCGACAGGCAGCACTGCTTCCATTTCATACATGAGAGAGAACGGGGTTGCCCCAATAGAAGTGCGCATTGAAGTGCGGTAGCCATGCAAGGCAAATGGTAACATCTCATGCCAGTCTTAATATGTTTTCACCATCTTTTGGACGATCTTTTTGATGTTTTTATTCGCCGTCTCAACAACTCCATTCGTTTTTGGGCGATATGGTGTCGAGTTGTGGTGCTCGATCTTGAAGCTTTCGCATAACTCTTTTATCATTTTATTGTTGGGGTTCGAACCATTATCAGTAATGATTTTATTTGGAACTCCATATCGACAAATAATCTCTTTCTTAATGAAGCAGGTCACCACTTGCTTAGTGACGTTGGCATAAGAGATGGCTTCCACCAATTTGGTGAAATAATCAATGGCCACTAAGGTGAAACGGTGTCCGTTGGATGCAGTTGGCTCGATGCTTCCGATTAAATATATGCCCCACATGGAAAAAGGCCAAGGTGAAGTCAACACATTCAAAGGAAATGGTGAAGCATGTACTTTGTCTACATAGATTTGGCATTTGTGACATGTCTGGACATGACGATAACAGTCTATTTCCATTGTCATCCAGTAGTATCCTGCCCTCAAGATCTTATTAACTATAGTGTGGCCACTGACATGTGTCCCAAAAGACCCTTCATGTACTTCATTTATGATACGTTCTGTTTCGTTTCTATCCACGCATCTGAGCATAACTGAATCATGATTCCTCTTGTATAGCACATCACCGCCGAGGAAGAATTTTGACGAACGCTTCCTAAGATATTTCTTATCAGTGATGGTGATGCCTTCTCGATATTCTTGTGTTTTTAAATATCGCTTGATATCATAGAACCAGGGATGATCCTCAACTTTAAGATCTGCGACATCAGCTGCCAGTAGGGCTGGAAATGAGTCGAGTCGAGTCAAACTTGTCTTAGCTCGATTCAACTCGATAAGAATATGTTCATCTTGAAACTCGACTCGAGTTCGACACGAACTTTATTTTAAGCTCAAACTCGACTCATTTAAAGTTTACGAACAACTCGATTCAGCTTGTTAGGTTCATCTCATTAGGTTCAGCTCATTAGGTTCATCTCATTAGGTTCATCTCGTTTGTTTCACGAACTTAAAAGTCATTTTTTAAAATCTTATTTTTTCTATTTGACATTTTAAATTAATATTATTTAAAATAAAAATACTGAATTAATATAAAATTTATCAAATTAAAATTTAACTTTGTCTTCAAAGATGTACAACATCAAAAACTACCAAATACCAATCTTCAAGAGATACATTTGAAACTCTAATTAAAAAATTACTCAATTAGAGTTTAGTTTTGTCTTACAATTTTATATAAATAATTAGAAACCTTACAACTTTTAATAAAATACTATAACAAATACTACTAAAAGTTAATACATTCTCATCATAGAATGATTACACCCTTTCAACCTTCATTAACAAATGATGCTATGTCTCCAAGAAGAATGACTTTAAATGCTATTGTGAGAGCTTTGTTGCTATAGTTACTACATAAGAGACAGCCTGCAAAATGCAAGATATTATTTTTCTAACCAATTAAATTCATATATTGCAACACTTACATAAAATTATCATGTCTTGCTATGCACGTACCAACATAATTTTCATCATCAGTATATAACAAAATACATTATGATAAACATATATATATATATATATATATATATATATATATATATATATATATATATATATATATATATATATATATATATATATATATATATATATATATATATATATATATATATATATATATATATATATATATATATATATATATATATATATATATATATATATATATATATATATATATATATATATATATATATATATATATATATATATATATATATATATTAAATTTTGAAAGGTATGCCATTTGTAAAACAAAGTAATTAGTAACATTTGCATGTTAAAAAACATTGAGCTATAGTTCATAGATCATTATCATTATTTTCAGTCTCTACTCATATGTAAAAAGAATAAATAGCCAAACAAACTTTTTTATTAGATTGAAAATAAAGTTATAGTTTTAA
Organism: Lathyrus sativus; assembly: GCA_963859935.3. Classification (NCBI taxonomy): domain Eukaryota; kingdom Viridiplantae; phylum Streptophyta; class Magnoliopsida; order Fabales; family Fabaceae; genus Lathyrus; species Lathyrus sativus. Next base: position 612,002,800 of record OZ012739.1, read on the forward strand.
TTATTAGAATATTAATAGTAATTCATATTTATTTAGTTGTACAATTTTTTAGCCCCTAAGTTTGTTAGAGGGTATTTTAGTATTTTATCTTATTCTAGTAACCCTAGTTTTAGCTTATAAATAGGGTGACAATCATTGTAACTTTTAATCATGTTTTTCTGCCGTCATTCTTAATAGAATATTTCTACCTTTTCATCATTTATTCTACCTTTGCACCAACAATTGGTATCTAGAGCTCCGGTTCAGATTCATTGGGAAACACGAGTGAACGTAAGGTCTTGTGTGTTTGATTTTGATTCTTAGATTCGTGTTGAATCTTGAACAAAATCTGATCAGAATTTTATTCTGTGGGTTGAGAAACACTGTGTGAGAAACATTGAGTGTATTGTGCAAGGTGAAGATGAACGGAAACGGCAACATGAACACCAAGCTTCCAGTATTTGACGGCAAAAATTGGAATCGTTGGATGATCCAAATGCGTGTACTGTTTGGTGCTCAAGATGTTTTAGATCTTGTCACTGATGGTTATGTTCCGGTAGCAGCAGATGCAACAGATGAACAGAAAAACGCGCAGAAGGAAGTAAGGAAGAAGGATCAGAAAGCATTATTCTTTATTCATCAATGTGTTGATGTAAATGTGTTTGAGAAGATTGCAGATTCAACGACAGCAAAGGCTGCGTGGGACACACTGGTTAGATGTTATGGTGGTGACGCATCAGTGAAGAAGGTGAAGCTTCAGTCCTTGAGAAAGCAATATGAGAATCTCAACATGAAGAATAATGAGAAAGTTTCTGAATACATCTCTAGAGTGATTCTGATCACTAATGAGATGAAGGCGTGTGGAGAAACTCTTTCTGAAGAAACAATCATGGAGAAGGTATTGAGATCCCTTACCTCTCAATTTGATTACATTGTGGTAGCAATAGAACATTCCAAAGATCTGAGTACCATGAGAATTGAAGAGCTGCAGAGCAGTTTAGAAGCGCAAGAGTTGCGTTTGACTGAGAGAACTTCTGAAAGGGAAGTAGAGCAGTAGGCTCTGAAAGCAACTTCTAATAGGAGGTATCAGAAGCAGTCAGAAGCCAAGAGAAGATCTGATGGTGGTCAGAAGTCAGAAAGCTCAATCTCTGATAGGCAAAAGAATGCTCAAAAGGGAAAAGAGAAGTATGACAAGAAGAAGATCCAATGTTACTGTTGTAAGAAGTTTGGTCACTTTGCTAGAGATTGTTGGTCAAACAAGGAGAAGAAATCAGAAGAAGCAAATATAGCCAGAAGTTCTGATGACGAATCTGTGCTATTGATGGCCTCTGAATCTGATGATCTGACAGACTGGTGGTATATGGACACTGGCTGTTCAAATCATCTTACTGGAAACAAGAAATGGCTGGTTGACTTTGACTCTGAAAAGAGGACAAAGATCAGATGTGCTGATGACAAATATCTTAATGCATAAGGTATGGGAAATGTCAGAGTGACTCTGAACAATGGGAAAACAACATTGATTCAGAACGTGTGGTATCTACCTGGCATCAGAAGCAATCTGATGAGTGTGGGACAATTAATTGAGAAAGGTTTTTCAGTTACCATGAAGGACAATCTTCTAAAGTTGTATGACTGCAATCAGAAGTTGATTATGGAGTCAGAACAGGGAAGGAATAGAACATTCAAGGTGAATGCCAGAACTGCAGACTCAGAATGTCTTAGTGCAACATGTGCTGAGAAGGAGAGTGAGCTGTGGCACAGAAGATTTGGTCATTTGAATTTCAGAAGCCTAAAACATCTGAATTCAAAGAAGCTGGTACATGGAATTCCTGCAATTAAGAAGCCTGAGAAGTCATGCAAAGTTTGCATGGAAGGAAAACAACCACGTTTGCCATTTGCGTCAGAAGTTGCTCCAAGAGCAAAACATGCCTTGGGAGTTGTACATTCTGATGTGTGTGGTCCATTTCCAGTAGCATCAATTGGAGGGAATAAGTACTTTGTGTTGTTTGTTGATGAATTCACAAGAATGACATGGGTATCCCTTATTAAATTTAAACATGAGGTGTTTGATGAATTCAAGAAGTTCAGAATGAAGGCTGAGAATCAGAGTGGTCAGAAGTTGAAGATTCTTAGAACTGATGGTGGAGGTGAGTATAACTCCAAAGAGTTCCAGAAGTTCTGTGAGAAGAATGGAATTGAGCATGAGGTTACTTCTCCTTATACCCCTCAACACAATGGTCTTGCTGAAAGAAGAAACCGTACTTTGCTTGATATGGTGAGAAGCATGCTAAAGGAGAAGAAGCTTCCTCAAAAGCACTGGGGAGAAGCTGTTGCCACTGCAACGTATGTACTCAACAGATGTCCTACGAAGAAGTTGAAGGAAATAGTTCCTATGCAGAAGTGGACTGGAGACAAGCAAAGTGTTAGTCATCTGAAGGTGTTTGGTTCTGTTTGCTATAAACATGTTCCAGAAGCCAGAAGACAGAAGCTGGATGATAGAAGCAAAGTGATGATTCTGATAGGGTACCACAGTACAGGTGCATACAAGCTCTATTGTCCAGAAACCAATAAAATTGAATTCAGCAGAGATGTGATTGTGAACGAATCAGAAGTTTGGAATTGGGATAAGTCTCAATCTGATTCTGATGTTAGAACTTCTGAAGAAAGGTCAGAGTTAAGAATTTCTGAAGTTGAAGTAAACTCTGACGTTGATTCTGACTCTGATAGTGATTCTGACTCTGGAGAAGACTCAGAAGATGAAGGTGACTCTGATGATCCAGACTCTGATGGTAATCCAGATTCTGGTGGAAATTCAGACTCTGAAGATGGCCAAGACTCTGAAAATATGCCAGATCTTGAAGATGGTCAAAGCTCTAGAGGAAGTCAACCATCTGAAGCTGGAAGCTCTGAAGCTCAAGACTTTGAACAAGTTCAGAGACCACAAAGAATCAGAAGCGTTCCCAGAAGATTTGCAGAATTTGACATGCTGCAATACACTGAAGTAGACTCTGAAGGAGAAGTTATTCAGTGTGCCATGTTAGTAGACTCTGAACCTATAAGTACAGAGGAGGATCTTAAGCAGAAGCTCTGGCTGAAGGCCATGAAAGAAGAACTTGATGCTATAGAGAGAAACAAGACTTGGAAGCTGACAGAACTTCCAAAAGACAAGAAAGCCATCAACGTCAGATGGGTTTTCAAGCAGAAGTTAAAGCCAGATGGCTCAATTGGCAAACATAAAGCAAGGTTGGTAGCCAGAGGATTTCTACAAAAACCTGGGATGGATTACTCTGAAGTGTTTGCACCTGTAGCAAGACATGAAATAATCAGAATGGTGATTGCAATAGCTGCTAACAGGAATTGGCCTCTGATGCATTTAGATGTAAAATCTGCATTTCTGAATGGTCCATTAGAAGAAGAAGTTTACGTGTCACAACCTCCTGGATTTGTGAAAAAGAATCAGGAAAGGATGGTGTACAGATTATACAAAGCTCTATATGGATTGAAACAAGTGCCCAGAGCTTGGAATCAGAAGATTGATTCATTTTTCAAGAAGCAAGGCTTTCAGAAATGTGAGATGGAGTACGGTGTCTATGTTCAGCATACTTCTGAAGGCAATATGACTCTGGTATGTTTATATGTGGATGATATACTATTAACTGGAAGTTCTGAACAGGAGGTAGCCAAGTTCAAGAAGGTTCTAATGAATGAATTTGAAATGACTGATCTAGGCAAAATGACATACTTTCTAGGGATGGAGTTCAGATATTCTGAGAAAGGTATCATTTTGCATCAACTCAAGTATGAATTAGAACTTCTGAAGAGATTTGATCTGAAGAATTGTAAGATGGCTGTCACACCTTCTGATACAAATCATAAACTGGATTCAGACTCTGAAGGAAAGGATGTGGACGCTACAACCTTCAAACAGTTGGTTGGTTCTTTGAGGTATCTGTGCAATACCAGACTTGATATTTGCTACTCAGTTGGGATGGTTAGTAGGTTCATGAGTAAACCTAAGTGGTCCCATTATCAAGCTGCTGTCAGGATTCTGAGGTATATCAAAGGAACTCTGAAGTATGGAGTGTTATTTCCCTCTGGAGGAAATAATGAGTCAGAACTTCTGAGTTATTCAGACTCTGATTGGTGTGGAGACAGAGTTGACAGAAGAAGTACATCTGGGTACTTGTTCAAATTTCTGGGAGGTTCCATTTCTTGGTGTTCCAAGAAGCAACCTGTTGTGGCGTTGTCAACCTGTGAAGCTGAATACATTGCAGGTGCTGTTACTGCATGCCAAGCTGTGTGGATTCTGAATCTGTTGCAGGATCTGAAGATTAAAGTAGACAAACCACTGAAGTTGATGATTGACAATAAGTCTGCAATCAATCTTGCCAGAAACCCAGTGTTGCATGGGAGAAGCAAGCATATTGAGACCAAGTATCATTTTCTGAGACACCAAGTTCAGAGTGGAGTGTTAGAAGTTGTACACTGCAGCACTCAGAAGCAGTTGGCAGATGTTCTGACGAAAGCTATCAAGACTGATCAATTTCTTAGACTAAGAGATGGAATTGGTGTTACAAGTTTTGATGGAATATGAATTAAGGGATGGTATTAGAATATTAATAGTAATTCATATTTATTTAGTTGTACTATTTTCTTAGCCCCTAAGTTTGTTAGAGGGTATTTTAGTATTTTATCTTATTCTAGTAACCCTAGTTTTAGCTTATAAATAGGGTGACAATCATTGTAACTTTTAATCATGTTTTTCTGCCGTCATTCTTAATAGAATATTTCTACCTTTTCATCATTTATTCTACCTTTGCACCAACATTAATAGTCCAGTAACTGCATGCATTTTATTTACTCAAATGTCTCTATACTTCATTATATGTTATTGCTAAGGAACACATTCTTCTGAAAGTGTTCCATATTGTGAGTATTTTCTGATCCTAGACCATTCAATGATTTTTAGCTTTTACAATATAGTTGATATTAACAACAAACTATAAATTCACATTTGTAGAGATCACTTTTTTCATCATCAGTATATAACAAAATACATTATGATAAACATATATATATATATATATATATATATATATATATATATATATATATATATATATATATATATATATATATATATATATATATATATATATATATATATATATATATATATATATATATATATATATATATATACATATATATATATATATATATATATATATATATACATATATATATATATATATATATATATATATATATATATATACATATATATATATACATATATATATATATATATATATATATATATATATATATATATATATATATATATATATATATATATATATATATATATATATACATATATATATATATATATATACATATATATATATATATACATATATATATATATATATATATACATATATATATATATACATATATATATATATATATATATATATATATATATATATACATATATATATATATATATATATATACATATATATATATATATACATATATATATATATATATACATATATATATATATAACATATATATATATATATATATATATATATACATATATATATATACATATATATATATATATATATATATATATATATATATATATATATATATATATATATATATACATATATATATATATATATATATATATATATATATATATATATATATATATATATATATATATATATATATATATATATATATATATATATATATATATATATACATATATATATATATACATATATATATATATATATATATATATATATATTATATATATATATATATATATATATATATATATATATATATATATATATATATATATATATATATATATATATATATATATATATATATATATATATATATATATATATATATATATATATATATTAGATTTTTAAAGGCAATGCCATTTTCAAAACAAAATATTCAAAAAATAACTTGGAAACTTAATCACCTAATTTAGAGTAATTATAACTTTAGGAGCATACAATTTTTTAGTGTGCTTATTCTTTTGAGTTTGTATTATGGAAGAAGTAAAAAAGAACAGTAATTGTTATTGAGTATACTACTCATGATGAAATTAAACCAAGTCCATTAAAGAGCAAGAAAGATAAAAAAAATGTACCTATTTATCATCAAGGGAGTAATGTAATTTCTGTTTGCACTTGCTCCACCTATTAATAAAAAGAAGAAGTTAGTTTTAACAAATTATCATGCTATTTTTAAAGTTGATATTATACTTAATAATCAAAAGATAAGATAGCATATTACCTTAGGTTTGTTCCTAATTCCATGCAATATTTGAAGCCAATCACCACCACAGATTAAAGCTTCGACAGTAGATGAATGTAAAGAAGCTCGAAATGAATCAATAACTCTCCCTCCGACGCTAAAGGTTGACTCCGAAGCCACAGTAGATATTGGAATGGCAAGAACATCTGTTGCCATACGGGACAACACTCTATATTTTCCACTATTCAATTTCCACCATTCCAAGGCACAAAATGATATATGCCCATTATCTTTAGGTTTGTAAGTTGGCTCGTTCAAATACTCTCCAATTTCAGATTTTACAGCAGGAATTGCTTGTTGTTCTTCGACATAATTCATTAACAATGACCACCCTGAGGATTTTTGTGGCTCCAAAATAAGTCCATTTTGATCAACATTGGTTCTACTAGATCCTAGGGGTGGACATCCATAGAACACCCGACCGAACCGAAATTTATTTTAGTCTACGGGTCGGTTAACTTCGGGTTATGGGTATTCATGGGCCAGCTAATTGGATATTAATGGGTTTAACTGGTCGGATTCAGTGGTAAATATTGGACCCGTTGGAAACCGAATTCGACCGAATATATAACAATAATAATAATTATTATTAAGTAGTCTAAGTAATTCGCTGAGAGAGAGAGAGATTTGCTGGGTTAGATTAGGGTTACCACCATCATCCATCATTGTATTGCTGCTGCTCTCTAAGCTACCACCATCATCGTCATTGCTCTGCCTCCAAGCTACCACCATCATCATCTTCGTCATCTCTCTCTCTCTCTCACAGTAAGTATCTTGCCCTCTCTCCCACTCACTTCTTTATCTCTTCTTCTCTTCTCTTTAGTTTCCCCTTTTAACAAAATTCTTATCATAACAATAGCTTCAACTTGGTACTTTCTAGTTTTAGTAGCCACAGTTTCATCCGTATGAGGAAGGTATTTTGTAAATTTCTGACATTTATTCATCCTTTGCAGATAAAAGGTGTGTTGCAACCTAGCTTAGGAGTTATGATTGACTGAGAATAAATTTAAAGTTTAAAAGGTACTTTCTCTTTTGTTTTAATTTTACTTAGTTCTGATTTTGATAGTTCTGCTTTGCTTAGTTCTAATTTTGGTAGTTCTCTGTTTTGGTGAGTGGACATTTATTTTAGATCCATATTAGATTATATCTCTTTTACTTTGTAGCTACTGTGTTATCCAACTGAAGTTATTGCCATTTTTTTTGTCAAATCTGTGGCAATTTTGGTGAACCTCAGTTTTGTCGTTAATGCTTGTAGTCATTATGAGTTATATGAGACATTGTAGCTACTGTGTTATCCTTTAAACTACATAACCTAGTAGTTATATGAGTGCAAACAATTTAGTAACATTTATTGAGAATTGCCGAACCTGGATTATCCTTAAAACTAAGCATCTAGTCAATGTCATTAAAACTAAATAAAGAGTGTAATATACCACAACAACCAAAAACTTATTTTCTCTAAGCATCTAAATACTTAATGAGTTAATAATGTTGGTTGTGTGTTGATTATAATCTTCATTAATTTTCAGCAATGGAGAATGTTACTCAACACCAGCCTTCTACATTAACATCTGGTGTTGTTGCAACTGATGTTGCTGCAACTGAAATTCACGTTGTTGGGCTTCCTCCACTTGGAAAGAAAAGAAAACCAAATGCTAATGGTCTTAGGAAATCGTCTCCTGCATGGGACCACTTTATTAAATTACCTAATGAAACTGAACCAGTAGCTGCTTGTAAACACTGTCATAAAAAGTATTTGTGTGATCCAAAATCCCATGGGACATCTAACATGCTTGCTCACACAAAAATATGCACCAAGAGGCCACAAAATGATCCTACTCAAACTGCCCTTTCCTTTGCTAGTGGAGAGGGTAGTGGCTTGGTTGCTGCAAGCCAACGATTTAATCTGGCAGCTTGTAGAAAGGCTATTGCTCTATTCTTGATCCTAGATGAACATTCTTTTAGAGTAGTTGAAAGGGAGGTATTTAAGTTGCTATGCAAACAATTACAACCCCAATTAACTATTCCATCGAGGAGGACTGTGGCGAGGGATTGTTTTCAACTTTTTGTTGATGAAAAAGTAAGATTGAAAGGTTATTTCAAATCTGATTGCAATAGGGTAGCCTTAACCACTGATTGTTGGACATCCATTCAGAATCTTAGCTACATGACCCTAACTGCACACTTTATTAACAATGATTGGAAGTATGAAAATAGAATTCTAAGTTTTTGTTTAGTTCCTAATCATAAGGGTGAGACAATTGGTAGACAAGTTGAAGAGATATTAAGGGAGTGGGGAATAAGGAATGTGTCCATAATCACAGTGGACAATGCAACATCTAATGATGTAGCTGTTGCTTATTTGAAGAAGAGGATTAATAATATGGGTGGTTTAATGAGTGATGGGTCTTTCTTTCATCTTCGTTGTTGTGCACACATTCTAAATCTGGTGATTCGTGATGGTTTAAAACAAAATGAATTATCTATTTGTGCCATTAGAAATGCTGTTAGATTTGTGAGATCATCACCCCAAAGATTATCAAAGTTCAAAGAATGTATTGAGTTTGCTAGAATTAATTGTAAGAAAATTTTATGTCTTGATGTTCCAACAAGGTGGAACTCATGTTATTTGATGTTAGATGCTGCTGAAAAGTATCAAGCAACATTTAAGAAAATGGAAGGTGAAGGTTTTAGCTATTTGGAATTTTTTGGGTTAGTTGGTCCCCCTACTCTTAATGATTGGGATAATGTTAGGTGTCTTGTAAGTTTTTTCAAAATTTTCTATGAAGCTACTATGGAATTTTCTTCGTCAAAACAAGTGTCCCTTCATAAGGCATTCCACCAACTAGCTTCAATCCACTGTGAGCTAAAAAGATCATCCATGAACTTGAACACAATTTTAGCCTCAATGGGATATGAAATGAAGCAGAAGTATGACAAATATTGGGGAGAAATTGAAAATATCAACAAGTTTATTTACTTTGGGTGATTTTTGACCCTCGGTACAAGTTAGGATATGTGGAGTGGTGTTTTAATGATATGTATAATGATGAGTCTGTGCCTTTTACTAATCTGATTGATGTGATAAAAAAAGAGTTGTTTAAACTATTCAATTGGTACAAGGGTATACATGACCAACAACATGGTACTAGTCCTATTGAGGGTAGTTCATCTGGTGATGGTGTTGTTCCTACTACTGAAATTCCATTTCATAATGCAAGAGTTGAAGCTTTTCAGGAGCACCTAAAACAAAAAGATTCAATAGATAAAAAAAATGATCTTGAGAGGTACCTAGATGACAATTGTGCTGATGATGTTAACTTTGACATCCTTATGTGGTGGAAACAAAACTCTTGTAGATACCCTGTTTTAGCAAAAATGGTGAAAGATGTTTTAGCTAGTCCTGTGTCAACTGTCGCTTCTGAAAGGACGTTTAGTACTGGGGGAAGAGTTCTAGACACATATAGAAGCTCGTTAAGCCCTAAAATGGTAGAGGCTTTGATTTGTGCACAAAATTGGTTAAAACCTACACTTAGTCAATTCAAGGATCTGAATATAAATGAAGATTTTGAGGTGTCTTTCACTACTATATCAGGTATATAAAATTGTGTATTTAGTCTACTAATATATTGGGTTTGATTTTAATTTAATTGTTTGGTTTTTATTTACTGTTTTGTAGAATTTGGTGGTTCATCTGTTAGTGGATCAACATCTGGTTGTGATTCTAATGTTGTTGGAAGAGGAAAAGAACCAATTGCTGGTTCATCTCAAACACATACTTAATGCTGGCAGTGGTTTGTGCATTAATACTGCTTTACTTATATTTATGTTTATGAAATGTATTAATATATTTTTTGTTTCATTTCAGTTTGTTTTTTGGAGTCATTTGTATATATAGATCAGCAATGACTCACTTTTTTGGTGCTGCTGTATCGTGCAACTTGTTTTGGTGGTCCTGTTTCGTTCTCGTGGCATCTGCAGCAGCAAAATGTAGTTGTTTTTTGGTGGTCCTGTTTCTTTTTGGTGGCATCTGCTGTTTCATCCTGTTTCGTTTTGGTGGTCCTGTTTTTTTCTGCAGCAGCAAAATCTAGCAGTAAAATCTGTTAGTGGATCAAAATCTAGTTGTGATAGTTCAGCTGTTTTACCCTAGGTGAGTCATTGCTATTTTGATTTACTTAATCCACAAAATTGTTTTATGAGAAATGGATGATTTGGTTGTTCTACAAATCATGATATTATTTGGTTGTTGTGTGTGGAAGTTCATATGTATGTATTTTGCTGTTTATGTCATTGCTGTTTATGCTGTTAACTTCAAGTTAATGTCATTGCTGTTTATGCTGTCAAGTTAATGTTCTTCAGTTTATGCTGTTTATGTCATTGCTGTTTATGCTGTTAAGTTTATGCTGTCATTGCTGTTTATGCTGTTAAGTTTATGCTGTCATTGCTGTTTATGCTGTTAAGTTAATGTCATTGCTGTTTATGCTGTTAAGTTAATGTCAAGTTAATGTCATTGCTGTTTGAGTAACTCTTCTCCTTTCTTGGCCTCAATCACAACTCTCTTTTCTTCAGCTTTCTTGTGAAGTAATGCTATTTTGTTCTTCATTTTTTCTGCAAAATAATGACTTGAAAAATAATGTTCTTCAGTTATAGTCCTATGTTATAATGACTTGAAAAATAAGTTTTTACCTCAAGTTTTCTCAATTCAGCTTTTATCATGGTTGCTGAGTGGATAGTAATGCTTTTTGTTGCTTATTACATCGATCAAGTATTGTCGACCGGAAGTGGAAAAAGTCCTCTATTCTTCTTGAAACGATTTCAGAAAAAATATCTTCCATTATTGAAGAAGCCCAGTATTAAAAGGCAAGGGTTAAAAGTTTTTTCTCAGATGGAGAAACCCGATGTCATCCAAGAGGTGAGTTTTATGTGTATTGAATAAATGTATTTTTATTATATGTGCCACTTATGGATTAAGAAAGTATGATAGCTAATGTCTATCAAGGGTTCTCAAATCAGAGAGGAGCACAATTACACACTTAAACAGAAAATAGAAGTTACACAGAAAAATAGAAGTCATCAAGAAGTTAACTTGAATTATGCAGAATTATGCAGAACTATAATTGCCTTAATGCTGTTAGAATTATGCATAAGTTGTTATTTCTGTTAGAATTATGCTTAGCCTGCTTCTCCAACAACTTTGTCTTACAACCATCATACTGAATTGCTAATAATTTCAATCTACAATTCCCAAGAGAGAATTAACTACATAACTGAAATACAGAATTTTGCATGCTAATAAATAAATAAAAAGCAAATCAAGCTGTCAAAACTCTACAAGGAGTATTTTCGTCTGACAAAATTTTGCATGTTATAGAAACTAGAATTACCTGGGTTAAACATACAACTTTAGTGGGGCTTTCTTCGTTTGTTGGGCCTCTTTCGACTCCTGGAATATTTAGCCCAACCACTTCCAAAGCTATTTTCTGTTAGTTGATGGATGTAAATAGTCAAGAGTAATAATAAATAATAAGTGGCAAACAAGTAGAAAAACAGAAGGTAAAAGTTTGTGCCTCACCTGCATGGCTATATGCTGTTGTGCCCGTGCAAAGATGTTATCCTCTTCTGGTTTAGAATGTCCACTGCTCGACAAGTAGATTACAACGAATTTTATTAATCAATGGGAAGTAAAAGAAAACAATTTAGTCACAGACAATAAAAGTTTATTCGTGAGTATTGTTCCATGCTCAATTATACTATCAATGATAAACACAGACAGCAGGAATAAACTGAAGGAATACCATTAAATACCATAAGCACACAAGATTAACAGATGTTAAGACAAACATAAAGAAGCTTGACAGTATCATAGAATGGTCTATTCCATGTATGATGCATCTAAGGGAATTAGGATTAATCAGAAACAGGGGGAACTGAGTCATATTCTATAGCAAATGAGCATATTGAAGAAATAAAATTTTGAAATCGTGTGTGTGCCACGGAATTCCTCAAATCAGAGAGGAGCACAATTACATACTTAAACAGAAAATAGAAGTTACACAGAAAAATAGAACTCATCAAGAAGTTAACTTGAATTATGCAGAACTATAATTGCCTTAATGCTGTTAGAATTATGCAGAAGTTGTTGTTTCTGTTAGAATTATGCTTAGCCTGCTTAGCCAGCTAAGACCTGTAGTGATATTAGTTTTTACTTGATGTGTTTAAATAGGTTCTGCATGAGTTGAGTAATAGTGATGGAACTAGTTGAAAAACGGTTATCCTTAGTTTTTACTTGATGTGTTTAAATAGGTTCTGCATGATGGGGCAAAGGAGTTGGCTCAAAACGACCTTAATTCTGCAAAGTATGTTATATCCGATGAGAGAAAGGTACTCCACTACTAAGCCTCCTTTATCTCTTACTTATGGTTTGTTAATAATGGTTGAGTAGTTTATGTTCTTGTATGTCGTTACTGTGTTTTTGTGCTTAATCTGAAAGGATCTATCTCGCTTTGTCAAAGTTTTCTTAATTCATGAAGAGCTTAATTTTTTTGGCAGGATATTGGTGAAAAACTTTCAGAAGTTGGAGGCAGGCTGGATTATCCACATCTCACCAAGGTAATCTTGAAAAAATTTGCTGTAGGAATTTTCTATGTTGTTGGAATTTTATACAATGTACTAATTGGAGCGGTTTTCTGAAATTTTTAAACTCAATTTTCTCGGTAAAAATGGTGTTTGTATGTTTCTTGCAGATGCTGGTGTTGCATCAAATGGCGTTAATGCTTCAAATTATATCCAAGGATCTTTACTACGGGAGAATTTAGAGTGTGAGAAGGAAGAGTCAAATGTAGAAAAAGCAATTTCTGAGATTGTAGAAGTTCAGGTCTGTCATATATTAGTGAGCTATCATTTTGTTTGAAGAGGTTTTTACTTATTTGTTTGATAATCCTTGCTAATGCATTGGATGTTGCGCTGTATAGATGAAAAATATCTAGGACAAGCTTATGAATTTTGAAGATTTAAACCTGCTAATGGAAAAAGAATGCCAACAATTGGAGCAAGTGAAGAGTTTGTTTTTCCTTGATCAACTTAATCTTTTATTTCGCAAAACATCTGCATCAGCAACCAGAGAAGGCAATCATGTAAAAAGGAATTGATGACTGACTAGTCTTAGTTAGCTATTATTGATCTTAGATTAAGCTGAATGTATTCATTTTCCATTTGATTGCAAAGTTACTGAGTGTCTGTTCAATATTGTTAGTTAAAACTACATATTTCATATCCATGGCAGGATTTTCGTTATATATTGTCAGCTTGCTTACACATTCCTACCTAAAAATGGCTTTGAAGTTTCCATTATGTTCTCTATTCACACCGCATTTCGCTACCGGAATTGTAAGTAGGGGTAGTTAAATGAGTAAAAGTGGTATGTATGAATAGTACTGTAAATGTTTTGAAGTACTGCATAGTATAGTACTGCATTTCGCTATCTATTGCTGTCAAAATTTGGTTTTTCATGCTAAAAACTTGTTTGTATTTGTTTTGACAAACCAATTCAACCCAACAGAATAAATCGTTTAAATCGATAATCCGCCAACCGATAAAACCGAACTTAGTCTCGGGTGAAATTGGGTTTAACTTTTTCAACCGTGGATTAGTTCGGGTTAACTATTTTGAACCCGAACCCACCCATAACCGACTGCCGTCCACCCCTACTAGATCCTTCTTCACCATGCTCACTGAGTAGATCAACATACTCTTTGTACATATCATCAAGAGCAATACACACATTTTCTATATTTTTTCTTACTTCATCTTCCGCATAAATTAAGGGAAAACACATGTCAACACCCATTATTTTGATCCTAGGGTCCAAAATAGAAGCAAGCGACATGACAAGATCATTGACTCCAATATTTATCAAATTTTTCCTTCACAGCTTTTGTCATTTCTTTCATAAAATCATATTCATCTTGGATACCATGATCTAAAACTAGATTGGTTCGAAACACCTCAGCAAGATATAAGTTAGCAGTTGGATATTCACTGCTAGAAATAATATTTGTAACAACATTAAATACCTCTAGCAACTTGCAAACTTTTTCAACCTTTTCCCAATCATCATCATCTGGAAGAGTTTTATAGCTTGGTTCTCGATCTTGAAACCGAGGGAAGACTTCTTTGAACTGCATTGCAATTGACAAGATTTGATAGGTGGAGTTCCAACGAGTAGGGCAATCAAGAATTAATTTTTTACCACCAAGCTTTAGTTGTTGAACTATTTGTGAGAATGTTTGCAACCTTGCTTCAGACTAATTGATGAACTTCACACTTTCACGCACGTTTTCAACTATTTTTGCTATTTTCCCAATACCATCTTGAACAAGCAAGTTTGGTATATGCGCACAATAACGCACATGAAATAACTTTCCATCTAGCACTAATTTCCGGTGCCTTAAAATAAAATCTTTTAATTCTTTCAAACATTTATCATTGTAGTGAGCATTATCCACTGACACGCTAAATATTTTATTTTCAATGCCCCAATCTTTAAGACATTTGAAGATTGCATCAACAATATCACCATCACGCCGAGGAGGAGGAACATGAACAAAACTAAGAATGCGTTTCTGCAAAACCCAATCATCATCTATGAAATGGCCAGTTAACACCATGTATTCTATCTTCTGATTTTGTGACTTCCATAAATATGTGGTCAAGCAAATCTTATTTAATATCCTCAAAGTAGACTTCAACTTTTTTCTTTCAGGTTCATAAACAGTAATACAATCATTCTTCAATGTTTTCCGACTAATTTTCTCATATGAAATATTAGAACATTTCATCATAAAAAGAAAACCTTCTTCCTCAACAATACTAAATGCATGTTTGTGCATCATAATCCAATGTGCAGTGGCTTCACGTTGTCTTTCATGGTCATATTTAGCCCCTGAATTCATAAGTAGTGGTCCAGAAAGCTTCTCATCAATCATGCTTTTTGCAGGCTGAAAGTTTAATTTTTTTGGTTGTGCTACTAGCTTCTTGTAAACATGACATATTTCTTTTAAATGCCTCATCAAATGACTGGTTGATTCACTAGAAGCAACAACATAATTCTTTTTACAGTGTATACATTTCCATTTTTTTCCATTCTTGAATTCCACTTTTTTGAAGTGATCCCAAACTAGTGAAGTTTTCTTCCTCTTGGACTTTTGAATAACAATGTCACTGCTCTCAACATTTTTTTCATTCACAACTTCATTTGCTGGTGTTGATTCATTTGTTAGTGGTTCTTCATTTGTATTTGCATCTAAATCAATGATAGGATTCAATACATTTAAGCATTCTTCTCCAACTTCTGGTGGTGAACCTCCCAATGATTCAAGTGAGGTACTATATGACATCTCTATAATAGAAAAACAAATAAAGTTACAAGTTCCATTAAAAAATCATTAAAATTTTCAAACAGATCACAATAAAAAAAATCTTCATAACAGAGTTATCTATTTAGTCCATTCCAAGAAGAACTGATTCAGGAAGAACAAATACATAACAAAGTAAAAAAATAAAATTCTTATAATAGAGTTATAGTTTATTCTAGGAAGAAAATATTCAGAACACAATAAAAAAATGACAAAGCTACTAAAACAATCAAATGATAATAAGGAAATAATATTTACCTCTATTGACAAATATTGTTGAATCTGGATGACATATAATGTAGAGATGAAAATTTGATGATATTTGAAACAAAGTAGAAGGGTATTACTTTGAATGGAACCTAGAAAAGAGACTAAAAGTTTTTTTTTTAAAATAATAGAGAACAAACCCTGAAGAGAACGTAAGATGAATGAAATTCTCTAAAACCTAAAAAGGAGATTAAAGGTTTTGTTTTTGATAAATGCAATCCTAATAAATGTGCTTATTTAAAATTTTAAAAATAGTAGATAATAATAATAATGTAAAAAAAAAAATACAAAAGGATATAAATTAAAAGATATGGTAAATGCTATAATATTTAAAAAATGTTATTTTTAAGAGCTTTAAAAGTCACGTGTATATGTTTCTTTTTATAAGTTAGAAGAATTTTTTTGGGTAAAAAAAAGTTAGAAGTATTTTTTTAAATATTTAATTTGATAAGTTAAAAGGTTAAAATCTATGCATTAATTTTTTTAAATGATATTATATATATATATATATATATATAATAATAATAATAATAATAATAATAATAATAATAATAATAATAATCGAGTTGGAACCAATGAATTTTATTCAAATTAAATATTAAATGGCTCGTGGGAAAGGGAGAGGACGCGGGCGGCTACGATTGGTGCCACCGTCAACACCCATTCCTACGGTGACTGACCAACATACTATGGAGGAGGAAAACGATGTAGAAGACAAAACACAAACTGAAATGGTGGACTGTGGTAGCCAGGTGGGGGAGGAAAAAAGGGCAACTGATACAGAAACCCTAAATCCCTTGTTTTCTGAAGAAGCTAACAGCGGTGCAGAAGCTAGCCAAATGAAGGAACTCTGGGTTGACATTATCAATGAAAATCGCAATCCGGCAAAGGGACTCACCATGGAATTTGTTGCACCAAAGATTGTTGATGGAGAAATGGAAATTCAAATTGAAGAAGAGGATGTTGAGAAGGAAGTGAAATTCTGGGAATCCGCTCTTATCATGTACGTCTTGGGTGTAGATCTAAGCATGAACGCAGTGAAACAGTTTATGAGCAAAACCTGGAACTTTGTTAAGCTACCTGATATGTTTTGTAATGAGGAAGGTTTCTTCATCCTTAGATTCCACTCATTCCAATACAAAGACTTAGTTCTGATGAAGGGGCCATACTCAATCCGTAATCGACCTATGATGCTGCGTGAATGGAAACCTGATTTTAGTATGAACAAGGATATGCTTAGAACAATACCGCTATGGGTGAAACTACCCCAACTTCCCCTCCACCTCTGGGGGGCACAGAGCCTTAGTAAAATAGGAAGTGCGATTGGAACTCCGCTGGTAACTGATGAATGCACGACAAACAAACTTAGGGTCTCCTATGCACGAATTCTGGTTGAAGTTGATATTACCTAAGAGCTCAAAACAGAAATTCTAATCAGAGATGAAAAATGGGTGCGACTGAAATAACTGATTGAGTATGAGTGGAAACCATCATATTGCCAACGGTGCCATAAGGTGGGACATAACTGTAACTGACCTGCACAACCTGCTAAAGAATGAAGGGTGAAGGTCCAAGTGCAGCCACAAAAGGAGAATGAGCAAAACAAGGTTATTACAAGTGCAACACCAAGAAAAGTGACAATTGATGAAGGGATCCAACAGCCTGAGAATGAGATATGGACGAGGATAACTAGAAACAGCAAAGGAAAAAGGAATGGGCCTACCAATGAAGAGGAAACTATCAACTGCCACAATGGATTTGGGATGTTGGGGATTTTAAATGATCCTGTTAGCAGCCTGAATACCATCCAATGTTAATTTCTTGGAATGTGAGGGGCCTGAATAAGATGGTTAAGACTAAAGAGGTTAGCTTCCGCCTCCGTTCTCTTAACCCTATGATCTGCATTTTGCTTGAAACTAGAGCGAAGCAGGAAAAAGGCTGACAAAATTAGATGTAAGTTAAGGCTTAAAGGTAATTTTTTGGACAACTATACTCACCATATGAATGGTAGAATCTGGATATGGTGGAACAATGCTAAAACTGAGATAAGGAAAGTTAACAGCTCTAGGCAAATGATTCACTGTGGTGTCTATGATATGAATGGGGTATTCCAATTCTGGCTTACAACAGTGTATGGTGCTAACATGCTGGACCATCAAAAGGAATTATGGAATGAGATTGGGCATATTCATCAGAACCAACAGGGTCCGTGGTTATCATTGGTGACTTTAATAATGTAATCTAAACAGTTGACAGAAGAGGGGGTTCAATGGTGCAGGTGAAAGAGTACCAAGACCTAACTAATATGATGAACATTTGTAACCTAATTGAAGTGGAGTCTGTTGGGGAATACTACACTTGGTCCAATCGGTAGGGTGAAAATATTATCCACTCTAGAATTGATCATGGGCTGGCCAACACAGAGTGGTTCCAAAAATATATAAACATGTCTCTCAAGGCTCTTACCCCTGGTATCTCTGACCATGCTCTGTTAATGCTTACTAGGCCTGAGACTATTGTGCATAGAACAACACAATATAAGTTCCTGAACTGTGTAACTAAGGTGGAGGGGTATCAGGAGGAAATTGCCAAAAGTTGGAATGCCCCTATCCATGATAGTCCTATGTTTGTGTTATGGAGGAAACTGAATAGAACCCAAACTGTTTTGAAGAATCTCAGCAAGCCTTTGGTTGGTGCTACCTCTATATTAAAGAATGCTAGACAGAATTTAATTGAAGCTCAATTGCAGCTCAGGGACAACCTTAATAACCCTGATGTGATTCATCTTGTTAAGAATAGATCTACTGAGGTTGTTTATTGGAGTGAAATTGAGAAACAGATTCTTAGCCAAAGATCCAAAATCAACTGGCTCAGATTGGGTGATGGCAACAACAATTTTTTTCATGCCCAAGTAAAAACTAGGCATAACAGTAGTAACACCACTGAGTTGTGTAATCTGGTTGGGGACATTCTCAGCACCACTGAGGAAATTGAGAAGGAGGTGCTGTCTTTTTATGGAAGCCTCATGGGGAGTTCTAATGGTGACTTGGAGGGTATCAATTTGACTGCCATGAAGGATGGGCCACACATTACTGGTGATCAGAGATCTATGCTTGACTCTCCCATCACTGAAGCTGAAATAATTAATGCCCTCAGTGATATTGGTGACTTGAAAGCTCCCGGCATTGATGGTTTTGGAGCCAAGTTTTTCAAAGCCTTTTGGAGTATCATTAAGAAGGATACCACTGCCGCCGTTATGGATTTTTCAACAATTTCAGGATGTATCCGGCTGTAAATTGTACCCTTGTTTCTTTGGTTCCTAAAGGAAATGGTGGAAAGTGTGTGAGGGATTTCAGACCTATCTCCTGCTGTACCACCATCTACAAAATCATATCTAAAATCTTGACGAGAAGATTGAGTATAGTCCTTACCACAATTATTAACCAAAGTCAGACGGATTTTATTCCGGGGCAAAACATCCATGAGCATGTTTTGTTAGCATATGAGCTAATCCAAGGCTACACCAGAACAGGCAGTACTCCTAGATGTCTGCTGCAACTTGACATCCCAAAAGCTTATGACACACTGAATTGGAATGCTCTTGAGTGCATACTCAAGGAATTGGGTTTCCCTAAAAAATTCACCAAATGGATTATGCTGGCAGTATCAACTGTGTCTTATAAATTTAAGGTTGGTGGAAGCATTACTAGATGTATGGAAGCTAAGAGGGGCCTTCGACAAGGTGACCCTATCTCCCCTCTCCTATTTGTCATAACTATGGAGTATTTCCACCGGTTATTGCACCAGTTAAGAAAGATACCGGACTACAATTTCCATGCTATATGTGAGAGGCTGCAAATCATCAACATCAGCTTTGCCAATGATGTCCTCCTCTTCACCCGTGGGGATGCCCATTTTGTGAAGCTTCTCATGTCCAAATTGCATATTTTCTCCCAGTCCACTGGTCTAGTTGTAAACCCTGCAAAATGTAAGGTGTATTTTGGGGGGGTTGATACGACGACCAAAACTGACATTCTGGATTCTACTTCTTTTATGAAAGTGACCTTCCGTTCCGCTACCCGGGGGTCCCCCTCACCAGCAAAAGACTTTCCGTGCACCACTACATGAGTTTAGTTGATAGAATTGTTTGCCGGATCCGTCATTGGAGCTCTAAGCTTCTGAGCTACGCAGGCAGAATCCAATTGATTAACAATACCATCACTTCTATGGCAGCCTACTGGATGAACTGCCTCCCGTTCCCCAGTCATGTGATAAAAGCTATCAATACGATCTGTAAAACGTTTCTTTGGACAGGCAGCAAGTCGAAGTCGATAAAATCCCCTATCGCTTGGAAGACGATCTGTAAGCCTCGGCGGAAGGGCGGTTTGAATGTTTTGGATCTGTATGAATGGAACAAAGCTTGCTTAGCTAGATTGCTTTGGAACCTATGTAATAAGAAAGACTCCCTGTGGGTGAAGTGGATCCATTCCTTTTATTTCAAATCTACGAATATCATGCAGGTCCAGGAAAAACATGGTATGTCTTGGATTTTCAAAACTATTATAAGACATAGAGACATCATGACGGGCATGGAAGATTGGAGCGATATGCAGATAAAATACTCTACATGTAAAGTCTATCATTACCTCAAACAGGATGAACCTGATGTTGTTTGGAAACACATGGTAGCTAATACTATTGAGAGACCGAGAGCTCTTTTTACTCTGTGGATGGCTTGCCACCGGAGACTTGCAACGAAGGTGCTGCTCAAAAAGTTTGGTTTTATTACGGATGATAGATGCAAATTCTGCAACAAAGAGGAAACCATTGATCATATGTTCTTCCAATGCCCGCCGTTTAAAATCCGTTGGCAGGAAATTCTGGGTTGGATGGGGTTTCAACATACCCCTTGCGATTGGCATGAAGAATTGAAGTGGATTATTCAACAGTGCAAGGGCAAGGGCTGGAGGAAATGCCTTCTACGTAGTTCCGTTGCGGAGACTATTTACAAAATCTGGAAATATCGTAACAACGCCGTTTTTGGAAATACTGTGACTACCGTTGAGATTAGAGATGTAGTAATCTCTACCCTTGCAAACAGAGGGTGGGTTAATACTAAACTGAGACATCATATAGCTAACCTTCTTATAGATTAGTGGGGTTTTTTGTTTGTTTTGTGGGTGGGGTTTTCTCTATACCCTTGTACATTCTCTCTTTTGGCTTATATAAAGTTTCTTTATTCCAAAATAATAATAATAATTGAGTTGACTCATAAACCTAACGAGTCGAACTATACATAGTTCAAGTTCAACTCATTTAGTTAACAAACTTAATTTTTTGCTCATATTCAGCTCATTTGGTTCATGAACCAAGTTCAACGATTTAGTTACCAAATCGAATTTCGAACTATGTTCGAGTTGGTTCGGTTCATTACCAGCTCTAGTTGCCAGGCAATAAGCAGGCTCGTCAAGGTACTCTAAACGAATGGCCGGTGCCTCATTCTTCCACTTGACTTGGAACATGGATGTTAATGTTGCTAGAGCATCTGCCAATCGGTTGTCTGCTCTGGGAATATGGTGAAAAGTGATCTCATCAAAGTATGAGATTAGCTTCAAGACATGATCTCTGTAAGGGATCAACTTGGTATTAAGTGTTTCGTATTCCCCTTTGATTTGGCATATGACAAGAGCAAAATCTTCATAGACGTCTAAAATCTTGATTCTATTATCAATGGCAACTTCAATCCTGAAAATATAGGCTTCATACTCATCCATGTTATTAGTACATTTGAAGCACAATCTAGCAGTGAACGGTAGATGAAATCCAGTTGGGGAAGTAATTATTGCCCCAATTCCACAACCTTTAGCATTTGCGGCCCCATCGAACACGAGTGTCCATCACGATCCTGGTTCGGGTCCATTTTTTGGGCCGTGCATTGTATAATCTCTGGCAAACATGACATCTTCATCAGAAAAATCGAAGCACATAGATTGGTAATCTTCCACAGGTTGGTGGGAAAGATAGTTAGATAACACACTTCCTTTGATGGTCTTCTGTGTGACATACTGGATGTCGTACTCTGTCAGTACCATTTGCCAACGAGCCACTCGTCCGGTGAGAGTAGGCTTCTCAAATATTTATTTGATGGGATCCACTTTGGAAGTCAGCAGAGTTGTATGGGTTAGCATATATTGCCTTAGGCGCTTTGCAACCCAAGCTAATGCACAACGCATCTTTTCGAGCATTGAACAACTCATTTCACAGTCATTGAATTTCTTGCTGAGGTAGTAGATTGCATGTCTTTCCTACCAGTTTCATCATGCTGACCCAATACGCATCTCATGGTTCCTTCTAACACCGTTACGTACAGGATCAGAGGTCATCCTGGCACTAGAGGCGTCAAGATCAGTGGTTCTTGCAGATAGTCTTTTATTTTCTCAAAAGCTCTCTGATAATTGTGATTCTAATAATAAGCTCTGAACCAGATGCGATAGAAGATAATTGTATGACATAGGAATTGGAAGAAGATGAGTATTCCTCCCTTCTAAATTGTTGCAAGGCCTATGCTGATTCTGATGCTGATATCCTTGGCCATGAGCTCGTTGATTCAAATAAAGAGCAATCCATGGTTTCTAGGACAAAGCTTTAGGGACGACTGGTTTCCCATGAGATGACATGGCACTGGAAATGATGAACACTGAGAAGATGAGGCACCATGGGGTTTTTGTTGGTGTACCCTGGAACACTCAATTTTCGCTATGACTATATTTGTTTCATCCTTCTCTTCCTCTTTGGAATTGCTAAGGGATTCAGTCTCACCGGTCTGAATACATGAGGCGTCTTGGATTTATCCACTCTGGAGGTAGCTTTTGATGCGTTCTCCTACTATCACAAGGTCAAAGAAGCTTGATGGCGCATTTCCAACCATTCTTTCAGGATAAGAGCCATGCATACTATTTATGAACATGCCAATCAATTCCCCGTCCAAGAGTGGTGATTGCACTCTGGCTGCTAATTTTCTCCACCCCTGTGCATATTCTTTAGAGGATTCATTGCCACTCTGAGATAGGCTTTGCAACTGCATGCGACTGGGATCCATGTCCAGATTGCACTGGTAATGCTTTAGAAAAGCTCTAGCTAAGTTCCTCCACAATTGGATACAACTTCTTTCTAAGTCCATGTACCAACTCAAAGATGCCCTACTCAAACTGTCTTGCAAATAATGAATCATCAACTTATCATCATGAGTGTAAGAGATCATTTTTCGGCAGAACATCACTAAATGGCGCTTTGGACAACTAAAGCATGTGTACCTCTCGAAGTTGGGTACCTTGAATTTCGGAGGAATCACCAAGTCTAGCATTAGACACATATTAGCAGCATCGAGCCTGGGCGTATCATGCACTTTCATGGCTTGGAGTTTCTCCTCAATGGCACAAAGCTTTTCCTTCATGTGATCAGTCAATGGCACCCTTTAGGGTCGAGCAGGAATGCTTACTTATGGAAGATCGTCATCAGGCAGAAGATCATTCAGTGGATTAGTTGTCATAGTACATCCTGGCGGGGAATCAATATTCTAGTTGTTGTTCTCTTGACATAGCTACCTCAGCTTGCTTTGTCTAACTTGCCTTTCCAGGCACCTATGTTCCTTTTTTTCAAATGCCTTACATCTCCCACAGGTTTAACATGAGTGTCGGGGAAATCAACCTCGGGTTACCAACAAAGGATAGGTGAGCTTTTTGTATTTTGGGTCAGAGAATGATATGCAAAATGACGCATAGATACTTGTGCTTATGCAATATTATGAATGCACACGAGAAGAACAGGGATCAAGGTCATAGATCCTGCAAGGCAACACAGCGAGATATCCCTCACCTCGGGTGGGCAATCTATTGGTTTTTAACAGGGCATCCCATAGGCTTAAAACAAAATCCCATGCACTAACCCTCAAAAGTTTTCCATCATAACGACGATTCGTAAGACGATAATCCATTCAAAGGATGAACACAGAGTTATGTCTTAATAACCTTTAGAATAAGGTTCTAAAAAGGGTCCTCATAATCACGGAATCCCAGGTCATAAATAAAGACGCCATTACGACTACTCGTAAGACATAATCATCCCAAAGGGGCCTCATCTGAGCGGTAGAAGTCAAACCAATTCAACGAGTCCTAAGTCTCGCAAATCAGAAAGCTCGGGTAGAAATCCTTTATCCTCACAAACCATTCCCAACAAAACCCAATAGATAAGAGGGACACAACATAATAAAATGATAATAGCACATAAATCACACATGCGACAAACAAATTAGATTTGACTTGCTAGGTGTCCTCAGCAGAGTCGCCAAGCTGTCGCTACTCGAAAAAAATGCAACGACGGAGAGGAGAAAATGGAAGAACAGAAGAGTCGCCATCGAACTTTATTTATCCCAAAAGGGGAAGGAAAAACATCGAGAAAACCCAAAGAAGGAAACGGGTAAGATGGTCTCGCAACCAAGAGAAAGGGTTCAGAATCCGGTTATGCAAAGGGAAGGTATTAACACCCCTCGCATCCATCGTACACGATGTGAACTACTTGTTTGTCTATGTGTGAAGGTATTTGCTAAAGGGGATTGCTATCTAAGTGTGTTCTAAGGGGAAAGAGAAAGGCTAGAAACAGAGAAAAGAGAGATAAAAGGGGGAAAAGAGACTCGGTAGGACCTCACGGTCCTATGCCTATGTATTCTCAACAGGTATGAGAAAGTCAGAGTCAACATAGTTCGGAGGACTACGGATAAAATGACAGGAAAGTACTTGGCAAGGATTGGGGCCCTTGTGCCTACGTATCTTCACTTTAAAAGAAGTGAAGAATTAGAGCAACAGTAGTTCGGCCTACGATTAGCTGGTGTTTTTATGGACGATGTTAGTGTACACATTCTAGCAGTTAGGTGTATTGCAACTCGCTTGTGGAGTCTTAGGCGTTACCTGTTTGCGGTAGAACAAACGTAAAATATCCTTTTTAAAAGAGATAGTTTTCGCCATCGAGGCAAGATGTCACATTTGATTTGTGGAAGTTATTTTTTAAGGGTCAAATAGGTCCTCGGATAGTAACCCCTTGCGGGTAGTACCCAATTCTTTATCTCAAAAGATTTATTGTAAAAATGGTGTGGCGAATATAGTCACGTCTTCATATTGAAAGACGACTATCGAGATCACACACTGTAAAGTGAGTATCCTGACACTTGGAGAGGAAGAATTCTGCACTCAATCCTCTCTCTTTAGTTTAATACCAAGAGAACTTAATTCTCTTATTAAAGATGTTTTGATCTTGAATGGTAAGTGCTTTATGGCAGTGAACCCTAAAGGTAATGTCAAGCACTCGGGATAGGAGAAGGTCTTCGCCTAACTACTCCACAACCATCCAAGTTTATTGGGAAAAAAGAGTTTTGGAAATGCACTTGGTATGAGACCAAGGTTTTTAGACTCAAAGAGAAAAGTTTGTAGAAAAAGTTTTGAAAATAGAGGGTGGTGAATTGGTTTAACAGTTTGTTGAGAAAATCCGCTTGATGTTGGATCAAGGGTTTGACTTATATTTGCGTGCAAAATCATGGAGGAATGGAAGTGGGTTTGAAAATGGCTCGACGACGAGTCGAGGGTTTTGATTGAAAATGGAACCGGCTTGACGACGAATCAAGGGTTAAGGTGTGAGAAACGATACTAGTCCCTGGGAGTGCTCCTAATATTGAAACCATAATGAAGTTTGACAGTGTGTGCAGTAGGTTGATGGAGAATGCGGACGAGCAATCGGCTTACAGAGGGGTGTTTGAAGATGGCTCGATGATAAATCGTGAATTAGTTTGAAAACGGTTTAATCTACGCTAGTCCCTAGGGGTGCTCCTAAAAGATAAACTACAATCAAAGAAATACGAAAGTGTACATCGAAAATGGGAGAGGGGTACCTGCAAAATACACGGGATTGCACAAAATAAAAGGTCTCATTGTCAGGTAACCCAAGAGGAAGCCGTGTGTGTGTGATGTGTCCTAAACTAAGCCTTGAGCGAAAGTTGAACACAACTCCAAGCTAGGGTTTCTGACAAATTCCAAATATTCGTCACTCGGACAAACAATCAACAGTCCACCAATTTAGGATTTTATGGTTTTGATAGTTATTATGTGTTTTGAAAGAATATGAATAAGAGAAGAAATGAATATGAACAAGATATGAATAATATACAAGATATATAACAATATAAACAAGATAATATTCACAATAATATATCAAGATAAACATTAACAAGTATATGAACAAGATAATATAAATCAAGATAATATCGACTGAAAATAAAACAGTGGTATATTTGACTGAAAATAAAGCAGTTGTATATTGACGGAAAGTAAAGTTAGTGGTTAGTCAATTTATGAATTGAATCGGGACGAAATGTAATGCTAAACCATCGTAGCTCGACTTATGATGAAAGTCAAACTATAGGAGGTCGCGTGAGTTGATATCCGTGCTAAAAATAAGATAGAGAAATGATATTGAGGCTCATTCTCTGATTAAACCGTGTCGCACAAACAAAAGAAGGGTGGGATCTCGTCTTAATCACAAACTCGTGTTGATTAATCGAGGGTAGCCTATCACAATCCCAAAATATAGAAAAATGATCCAAATGATCATTTTCTACAGATTTGAAATAATGAAGGTTAACAACCTCGAAAACTAACGTTCATGAATTGAAAGTCTTCATAGATCGAAAAATGAAATAAAATCGAAATGAAGAAGAAAATGAGAAGAGAAAAAGAAGGTGGTCTCGGATAAATGGCTATCTATCAATAATTTAGTGAATAACAATTTTAGAGGTCTCATCATCAACCACAATGAAATAAAAACGAGATCAAGGTAAAAATGAAGAAGAAAAAGATATAAAATAAAATCAAGAGAGCTTTAGAAATAAATATCAATTTCTTCATTAAATCTTTTAACAAAATCATTTAACAAAACAAATAAAGCATAAAACTCTAATTTAAAAAAACCTAAAAAATTAACAAAACTAAAATCATCAAAAGATTGCAAAAATGAATAAGAGTTTTAACAAGTTATTCATAAAAACTTTAAGATAAAAGAAAAAAGAAAGGGTGTTTAAAATAAGCAGGTTGGGGTATGGAAAGCAACATGGGCTTCATGAACCCATTCTCCCTAGAAACAAAACAAAAAAAGGGGTGGTGTATATTAGAAATAGCACGTGGGCCTGTAGCCTAAAATATACAAAATAAGACCTAAAATGATGTCTTAAAACTAACGATTGAAAATAAACTTTAGCATTAGAACATGAAGGCTTCATTTCCCCTTTATATCAAGCGAAACGAAGACCAATGAACACCAACGACTTAGTTTAAAACAACAACATATTTCAACATGTTACAAAATCACCATGATCGCCAAGCCGTGGTGAATCAAGAACAGATGATCATCGCACAAATACCATGAACAAAAAAACCATGAAAAGGATAAGGCTTTGATCTCAATCTTCCTCGTCCGTCTCGATCGCTAGGTATATGTTGCACCCCAAAATTTGACCAACAATTATTTATTCATTGAGTGTTTGAAAGTGGATACCTTCATCAGAAAGTTCAAGAGGTCCTCAGAGGAGTGGGTTGAAACCAGGGTTGTGTGCTTCACAACTTGAGAGTTGGGGGTGCTCCTCAGATGATTCTGAGACTTTGAGAATGAACTTGATGTTTTGAGAAAGCCTATGAGATGTCTTGATAGCCATCATGAAGCCCAGGGAAGTCATTATACAAGAGTTCAGAGGATTCAACCATGAATGGTAGAATTAGGGTTTTGACTGGGTCAACCCTAGGATAACTGAAGATTTGGAGAAGGTTGAGACCTAATCCAAGAGCCATGAGATCATGGAATGATGCATAGAGATGATATAAAGATGATTCCTAGACCAACTCATCATGATTGAGGAGTTTGAGAAGTTTTGAGTTAGGGTTTCTGAGGATTGTCAGTGAGAAAACCCTAATTTGATCCCTATCTTCCAGGCAGTTTTAGCTCTAGATGTGATTGATATCTCATCTTCCCCACAACATGAATGTTGTAGAGCTTGTTCTTAGCTTTAATTTGAGTGGTGGAAGTCCTTGATAGGAGTTACAGAGCT
Organism: Lathyrus sativus; assembly: GCA_963859935.3. Classification (NCBI taxonomy): domain Eukaryota; kingdom Viridiplantae; phylum Streptophyta; class Magnoliopsida; order Fabales; family Fabaceae; genus Lathyrus; species Lathyrus sativus. The sequence continues at coordinate 612,030,970 of OZ012739.1, forward strand.
CAAGTTATGGTTTTGACAAATTACAGGTCAGCAGAGGTGTGTGAATCTGGGTCCTTGAAAGTCACCCAACTTGCAGACAACTTTTGCCCTAGTAGGATGATTCCTATGATTTCTTGGTCAACATGAATGTTGAAGAGGATCTTCTTAGCTTTAATTTGAGTGGTGGAAGTCCTTGATTGGATTTGTGGAACTCAACTTATGGTTTGAACAAGACAGGGGTATTTTGGTCATTTGTCAGTTATAGGTCATTTTAGCCAATGCCTAAAACTCCTATTTCCAAGCCTCAAATGGAAAAACTCAAAACATGAAAGTTGCTCAAAATGTGATTTTAAGTCTAGAAAGAAGGTCACAAATTGTTGGAAAAGCTCATGGCACAAGATTACATGATTGGTCAAAAATGAACTAAAAAAGGCTTATAACTTTGAAAAGTTGAAATTGAAAAGTGATTTGGAAGATCCACAAACCCAAAATAGGTCATCCAATATATCATTTTGATTGGAAAAACCATTTTGAGAACATTGGTTCAGCTAGAATTTTCATTTGAGGTCTAAAAATGGGTGATGCTTTGAAAAGTTATTACTTGAAAAAGAAGGCAATGTTGGAAAACTTAACACAAGGTAATTACAAGGCATGTGAGCTTCCTTACCATTCCATATTATCATGTGGTGAGATTTTAAAAGGTGTGTAAGTTGGTTAGAGGTGATATATCATGAGATCCCAAAGTACCATAAGATGAGAATTTCAAGAAGTTTCCACCCTATTCTAGATGAATCTAGAAACATCCAATGATTATTATAAAGAGAGTGCATCAGAAAGTGTTCAAGGTTGGTGATAGAGAGCATTTTCAGAGAGGAGAGAAAGAGAGAGATAGCCATTGAAGCAATTTCTTCAAGTTCAAGCAACTCAAGAATTCTTCCACTACAAGCCATCTCCTTCACAACCATTGCAAACAGAAGACTGGTGACCATCCAAGGATCATCTAGAAGCAATTCCAAGGCTTGAATCGTGCTCTACATCACTGCACCATAACCTCTTGACAGGTTCTTTCTTCACTCTCTATCTCCTAAATTATGCAGTTCTAAGTAGTTTCCTAGGTATAGAAATGATGCACTATGGTAGATGATTCTTCCCCATGAGTTAGGGCACGATCCATGATGGTTTGTGACAGGTGTAGGAATCTTTAATCTTCAAGAATTAGTTGTTTAGGGCGTTTTAATCAGCATGAATTAGGTTAGAATGACTAGGGTGGCGTGTAGAGCAGGTTCAGATCCTTAGGTGGAAGTTTCACCATGGTCGATCTCAGGTGAGCATGGTGGTACTAGACATTGCAAGTCTTCTGTTAGAACAACCTAGGTAGAATTAATAAAAAGTAAGCGTATGGTTGTGTAGAGCTTGAGTAGTAGAGCATTTTTCATTTTTGAATCTTGTTGAACCGTGGCCTGAGCAAGGAGATGGAGGAGCTCGAAGGTTAGGGCATGGGGAAGAGGGTTCTGAAAACCCTAGGTTTTGGTGGAGACGATGAAGGAGAGCCACTAGATCATTCTCTGAGTTTGACAAATTATTTAGATCCAACGGCCACGAGCGAATCTGAGAGTTGGAGGGAATTTTCAAATATATTGAAACACAGCCGTTTCATTAAACCAGCGCTGGGGCTATAGCGCTATTTGCACCCTCCCTTTTGCTGGCCCATATGTTTTGAACTGGCGCCTATTGCTTTTCATCCCCCCCCTCCCTTTATTGATTTTAATTCTTTTATTTTCTTTTATTATTTTTTCTGTTTTGTTTAATTCATTAAAAATTGATAAAAAATGATTTTTTAATGCTTCTTTTTTCTATGATTAGATGAAAATGTGTAGAAAATTATAAAAATAAAAATGGGATTTTATTTTTAGGTTTAATATTTTTAATAGATTTTCCAAATAAATAGCTTTTTAATAGTCTTAATTTGGTATTTGATTTTGTAGGAATTGTTTTAGAACCTTCCCTTAGGGTTTTTAATCCATTCTTTTTTGTGCAATTAGATGATGAATCATAGTTCCCCATAGGATTTTTTCTAGAATTTTAGAATTAAATTTTGGTTAGTTTAATTAGGGTAGATTTAGGGTATCCTAATTAGGGTTTAGATTGTGTTTAGGTGATGAATCCCTTTCTTTGATTGAGTTTTGTCTTGATTTTTTAGGTAGAGGCCTATGTAGATGTTATGAGTAGGTGTTGAGGACCCTTGTGAATAATTGTCAGATTTTTCCCCATTAGTTTAGTATTTTTAGGCATTTTCTGAAGCTGCCTGTTGATTTTGTCTCCCCTGGGGTTGTCTGTTCATCTTTGGGGTTTATTCTGAGGAATTTGTTGAGGGGCTTGTGTTGCCTTGAAGATCTTGATGGAGAGCATCATGAAGAGAGGATTGTAGATCAAGATTCAGAGACCCAGAGCTTGTCTTGTTCCCTGTTGGTGAGGTTTGAGATCCTGAAGTTTGAAGGAAGTTCATGGTACTTTCCTGAGGAAAGCACTATGAATGACTTTCATCCTTTCCTCTCACCTCTTTCTTAAGTATCCAATGATGTTGGAGCCAACTTGTGAGTTTAATTTCTCCTGAGGAGGAATGTAAACTGATCACATGTTGTTGAGCCACATGGGATACAACTCCTAAGTGGAAGCCTCCTAGTACTTTCCTGAGGAAGGTCCTATGGGTCTATTCACTTAGTTCCATTAGTTTATCTAGGATTTCTCAAGTATCCAATGATGTTGGAGCCAACTTGTGAGTTTAATTTCTCCTGAGGAGGAATGTAAACTGATCACATGTTGTTGAGCCACATGGGATACAACTCCTAAGTGGAAGCCTCCTAGTACTTTCCTGAGGAAGGTCCTATGGGTCTAATCACTTAGTTCCACTAGTTCAGATAGGATTTCCTAAGTATCCAGTGATGTTGGAGCCTGCTTGTGAGTTTAATTTCTCCTGAGGAGGAATGTAAACTGATCACAGTGGTTGAGCCACATAGGATATGATTCCTGAGTATACACCTCCTAGTGCTTTCCTGAGGAAGACACTATGAGTCTGCTTACTTAGCTCCCTTTCTTTGGTAAGCTTGTTCTGAAGCTTGAAGACTGGGATTGATTTCTCTTGTTTATGGTTTGGCCTGAGGGCTTTGCTTAGATTTGTTCAGATTCTGTGATTAGGGTTAGGATTAGAGAGTAGATTCTTTCTTTCTCAAGTTTGTGTTTTGTTTACCTGATGGCACTTCCCTTCTTTTATCTGTATATTGCTTGATAGCATGTTGTTTATTTTCAGTACGATTACTGTTATTTCATGACTGGCTTGAGGTCGAGATGAGCTTGTGGAGGTTGAAGCCCCACACACATTTCCTCCCTCACTTGCATTGCATGCATTTTACTGTTAAAGCTGATGTTTTTGTCTGTTTCTGTGTATCATTGACATGATCCCTTAGGACTCTCATTTCCTCTGATAAGGATTTGATGATAGACTTTTAGGTTGAAACCTATGCATGACAACATCTAGGAGTTCCCTGTTCAAACCTCAACCATAGGATGAATCCATGGCATGATAACGGTAGGACTTGATAGTCTCCCTCCTAGTTGAGCCATTTTTCCCGTAGTTTCCCGAACTACGTTTGCTCTGATCTTTCATACCAGATGAAAGTACGTAGGCATAGGACGCGATGTCCTAGCGAGCAACCTTCCCCAACCATAACCCGTAGTTAGCCGAACTACGTTGACTCTGATTTCTCATTCTCTGATGAGAATACGTAGGCATAAAGTGCGACGCTTTGCCGAGTCATTTTTCTTTTCTTTTTCAGCCAGCCTTGATAGGTAGATAGATTATAACCAACCCGTCCAAGTAAACAAACAAGCGAGGATCCCGTCGAGTACGACGGACGTGAGGGGTGCTAATACCTTCCCCTTGCGTAACCGACTCCCGAACCCAGACAATGGTTGCGACGACCTTGTCTTACCCTTTTCGTCAGGTTTTTCCGATCGTTTCCTTTCCCGCTCTGAGGGATAAATAACGAAAGGTGGCGACTCTTCTGTCATGCCGGCACCTTATTTTCGCGCAAGCGACAGCTGGCGACTCTGCTGGGGATCTTTGATCGCATCTAGGGACTTTTCCCATCCCTTATGCTGGGACCGTTTCCCATCCCCTACGCGAGTCAATCCTATCGTTTGTGTGTTTGCTTGTTGGGTTGCGTTTATTTATCGCATTTTTACTTCCCGCACTTTACTTCCCGCATTTTATTTCCCGCATTTTATTTCCAGTTTGATATGATTATCTGTGCTGCTGTGGGAGAGGGATGTTACTGTGAGTGAAAAGCCGGACCTGGGCTTGAGTACACACCTAGATATAGTTGCGGAGAAGTAGTAGACGAACCTGTCTGCTGAGCAGGCACAGTTCCCTACGAAAATCTGCGCTCAGACGAGATTCTTGCAGAGGTGCTCTTTTCCGGTCCTGAGGATCTGAAGGGAGTCCAGACGTGAGGATTGTCGACTCTGGGGACCGATCATTTGGAAGTCAGCTAAGAGAGGCCTCTTCATGACTTGACGATGCCACTCCTTCTGGGAATCGTATTGTCACTCATGAAAGTCTGTGACGCTGACAACCGCATAGGATGCCGTACCTTTGTCCGTGGATTAGGTCCATCATGCCTGTGAGTGGGGTTGGGATGTTGCAGGAAACTTTGACCTCCAGACTACCTGGTTTTCTCGACAGTGAATCAGTTATGTTGGGTTCTCAGTTGCAGAGATGTTCTTGATGGAGCAAAGGTTTGATCAGAGGATCTTATCACCGGGTGTTCGTCTGTTCTTGATAGAGCAGGCTTTGATCAGGGTATTGTTATCAGAGGTTTGTTCTGGATGGAGCAGATTTTTGAATGGGGTCTGAGGATCTCGTCAGCAGTTGTTATTTTGTTCTTGACAGGGCAGATTTTTGAGTGGGGTTTGAAGATCTCATCAGCAGCTGTATTTTTGTTCTTGATAGGGCAGATTTGTGATTTGGGGCCCGAAGACTTCATCAACAGATATTCCTTGATCTTGCATCCGGGGTCTTTATTATCAGGCCTTCGTTCTTGACAGAGCAGAAGTTTGATCTCGATCCTATCATATGGTTATTCACAGCAGATCAGAGCAGTGGGTTTACACCGGGGTTTCCTTCTCATCAGCAACTGTTGACATCGAATCTCCACAGCAGCCACCTGGATATATTGTTGCATGCCTGCATTTTGCATTAGCTCGCATATTCATGTTTGCATTCCATTAGCATGTGTCTGTGCTGCCGGCGTGTTTCGTACCCTGATCCTGGTGTCCCGAGCAATATGAGGTATTTCCTTCCATGAATGGATCCAGTCTTATCATTGCATTGACACTATGTTGGCACGTTGACACCAGAATCAGGGGTGATCTCCTAAACGTACAGACACCCGTGGCATTAGCATAATTCATCTTGCATGGCAGAAGCCGAGGCTTGTCTTCTAACCCTTGTCTTTGACAGGTTTGACTCAGAATCGAGCAGCTCAGACTAATGGAGCAGATACAAGCTGAACTGGGGAAAGTCCAAAGCCAGCTGGGGCAGGTCATGAATGACATACAGGCAGTGCGTCTGGACCAGCAAGTACTCAGAGAGGAGAATCAGCAGCTGCAGAATCAGTTGAGCTTTCTCATGGGAGTGGTGAGAAGTATGCTAAATAAGGAGAGTGGTCAAGCATCCAAGGAGGAGACCAAAGTGTTTCTCCCATTACCGGCAGTGCCACCTGTGCTGAAGCCAAGTAGACCTTATGGACCCTCTACACAACATGAAGCTCGAGGCCTGTCTCGTCATCAGCCGCGCCGAGCATCTCAGAACAACCCTGAAGGTTATGGTCAAAAGAAGAAGCTACTTGATAGAGCTGTGGACCCACTACCTGTGAGTTATGCCCAGCTGCTGCCGCTGTTGGTTCAGAACCGTGTTCTCAAGCTTCGGACCTCAAATACACCAGATGACGTGTCACCAGACGTTGATCTAAACATGCGTTGTGATTTCCACTCGGGAGCACCAGGGCACCATGTTGAAACATGCAAGGCTCTCCGGAATAAGATTCAGGACCTTATTGACTCAAGGGCGATTAGGCTTGTGTCGGGCGGCATAAGAGCATCGGGAAAGTTCATCCCTTACCCTGCAGAAGAGGTGAATGATTTCACTCCTTTGCCCGAAGCTGAGAAAGGTCTGGAATATGTCCCGCGACCTTTGGTGACTGAATCGCCTCGCTCGCAGTTTCTACCTGGATCAAGCTCAGGGACGCAAGCGCCTAAACGAGAGACCGTCGCCATTCAGAAACGACGACCTCTTGCTCCTGGGCGGAAGGAATACCAGCACCAGGATCACAAGAGACCTCGCAACCACGTGGAACAAAGGAATGCTTCTTTCCATCCAGTGCCTGTGCCGTATAGCCAGATCCTTCCACTGTTGATTCAGAATTCCTTGGTGGAACCGAAAGCTCTCAAGCCCGTGCCAGAGCCTTACCCTCCAGGGTACAATCCTCATGTTCAGTGCGGTTACCATGGTGGGTCTCCGGGGCATTCAACTGAAGATTGCAAGGCTTTCCAGGAGAAAGTGCAACAATTGATCGACCAAGGGTGTATTTCCTTTCCAGATGGAGTTTTGGTTGTACGTGACAACTTCTCAGCTGTCTGAGCTCGCAAATTCAGAGGGTTGTTTCCAGAAGCCCGTGATCCAGACAGGCAGACGTCCTCAGCATTGGCAGTCCTCGGACTTTTTACCATTTGCATTTGTAGTTTCTTTTCTGTTAGTTACTACTTGCGGTTAAACATTGTATGTTTCGAATGGTGATGTTAATAAAGGGACTATGCATTTTTTCTGAACTAATTATGTCGTTGTCACTCATTTACTGCATTACACTGACACGTGCATTTTATTTACTCCGATTTCTTACTATGATTAGCAATGAGCGGAGGGAGGATGATGAAACTGAATACTCATAGCCAATGATCGTATTGCTTTCAGATAAAACTTTGCCGATGACGTACAAGGCATTGTTTCAAATCCCCTAAACACCGGAGAGATAAGGAAGAGAATCCCTTGTTAACCACTTCGAGCCGAGAAGTAGGAGTTTCTTTCGGGATTTTTAAACCCTCGCATCTTAACCCGGGGCAGGGTAGTTGTCAGTTAGCTTGATCGAGCGTTCAAGTCTTATAGAGGAGTGTTGTCCTTCGAGGGCCAATCACATCATATCCCTCTCCAGAGGTCGTACCTCATCAACCACAATGGTTAAACCTCACTAATCAGGAGTGAGACAAGTTATAATCCTTTCGGAGCAATCAAGACAACCAGTGTCGCACGACTTGTTCCAAGAAAAAAGAGAAATAAGAAAGCCCGCTAAGTAAAAAAGAAAAGCTAGAAAGCAAATACTTAGGCAAAAATCAGGGCATCCCGCTGGACTTCAAAAGAAAAAAATCGAAAAGAACTCAAAAGGAGTCAGTCCAGGCAAAATTAGGGAATCAAAACAAAAGAATGAAAAAGAAAGGATTATAAAAAAGGGAAAATCCTCGAACAAGGACGAAGTCGTGTAGACACAGACGCCGAAAACGAAAAAGGAGTAACTGTCACTCCGAAACACCTTGTGAATTCTTTAACCAGTTGTTCCCGATGTTCAAACATACCTCTCGAAGAGGCGAGCGCTCGAGCCAAGTTAACTGGACTTTAGGATCGGAGAACATCACGTAGAAGGGGTGGGTACAAATCATAATTTGAGCCAAATATCCTTTGTTTCACGAACCGTGAACCCGACCACGATACGACCCTTAAAAGACCTAATTGAGGCAGGGTTTATTCTGAGAGCGCATTACGATAAGGTTGAGTAACCTGACTCCTTCATGATTTGCTAATCATATCCTTATTGCGTTTTTTACATCAGCACTACGTTTGAACTCTTGAGTTCATTCGTCACTCACTAGCATGACACGTAAATGAGTGACAGTACAACATTTTTTCGAAATTTGCATGAACACTGCATTAAAATTACTATTCGTGAATAAACAATTTTAGTTGCAGGTTAGTAGCTGATACGAAGGAACTTCAGCAGGGAATAGTCAACCAGGACTGAATTGTCAGAGGTCTGGATCAGAATGGTATGCTGTGAAACCCTGTGAATTTGGGGCAATGACTTCCTGTGAGGTTAGAATCGGTTTGTCTGAGGACAAGTCCCGGAGCATCAGTTGATTATGGGGCAGTTTATGCAAGAAGCGGTTGATCGGAAGTGAATCTTCTCGAGACCCAGTTAGGGGCAGTTGTCCAGAATCCTCGCAATTTGAGGGCAGATCCCTCCAGTGTTCGATCAGAGCATGTTGAGTCGCTCATCGCTCGTTCAGGGGCAAACTACTTCAGAGGTATTGAAGCCGACCATGCTGAGAGTTGATTAGTTGAGGATGAATCCTCCCGTTGTGCAGATGTTGGGGCAAGCCATCTGAAGATTGTCTTGTTGCCAGTGGTTTTCTGTTCAGAATGAATTATTACCAAGGGTCGGATTGGGGCAAGTTGAAATGCACTGGGGCAAGTTGTTCAAATGAGTTTGTTCACCCTAGCAAGAATTGAGTATCGGGGAATCGTGTCATTACCCCGTCAAAACCTGAACCTTCTGAAGAAGCCTTGCGGTCATTGGGTTGCTATCCTACAGCATAACCTGTTACTTGACTCCATGATTGGTAGCCTGTATTCCCTGTGTTGGCGTTGTTGAATCAGGATTGTTTCTCCGCAGAGATGTACGGTTCGAGGTTGTTCCCCCGTACAGTTGGAGACTGCAGCAGATTGAGATGGCGTTTATCCCTCATCAGATTAGGGTCAAGATTGCCCTCAGTAGACCAGGATTGATATCCCCGAAGCGGAGCGAGTCCTCCTTCTCCAGCAGAGTTCAGTAGTCTCTCCTCCGCAGAATCTGAACGCATATAGTGAGCATTGACACGTCTCCCCGCGCAGAGATGATTCTCTTCCCCAAGCAGACGCATCCTGAAGGAATGTCACCTCATCGGCTGAGCCAAGCACCGAAGAATGATGTCGTCTATCCCCAGCACCGGGTCACAAGTGCGGATTTCAGAGAAGTGTTCGGGTGCCGAAGCTCGTGTTTTCCCCAGTAAAATTACCAAAGCAGGTGTCTCCCCCGCACCGGGTCACAAGTGCAGGTTTCGCAGGAAGCTAGTCGTATACCGAAGTATGCAGTAACCGATGGTGCCAGACTTAAGTCTCCAGTGGAATTGAGATTCCTCACCAGAGTCAGGCTCTCTCCTGAAGTCCGATGATTCCCTCTCCCCCAGTAGAGTGTTGGAACAGCTGATGTTGTATTCCCCGGCAGAGTTGTACTCTCCCCCGAAGTCAGATGATCCTTTCTTCCCCAGTGGAATCGAATTCCCCATCAGAGTCGCACTCTCCAATGAAGTAGAATGATTTCTCTCCCCGGCTGAGTCCGCAGAAAAGCCGAATCCTTGGAAGTTGATCAGATCATGATCAATTTTCCCCAGCAGAGCGTAGAACAGCCGATGCTGTATTTCCCCCTGAGTCGCACTCTCTCCAGCAAAGCAGAATGATTTCTCCTTCCTCAGCCGAGTTTGCAGATGTCCAAGGGATCCGAATCCTTGGAAGTTGATCAGATCATGATTGGTTTTTCCCCAGTGGAGTGTTGAGCAGCTGAAGTTGTTTCCCCACAGAGTGGTCATCCCCAGAAGAGTAGCCGAGACGGCCGCGCAGTTCATTCTCGCAATTGATATCAGCAGATCCAAGTTCTCGTAGAGCTTCATCCCCTGCCGCAGTCAGCTGAAGTTGTTTTCCCTGCAGCAGTCAACGGAAGATCAATTCCCCAGAAAGAGCCTGATTGATATTGGCGTGTTCAAGTTCTCCTCAGCAGGATGATTCCTCTACCTGAGTGGTTTTTTTCTCCTTGACAGGAGGATTTCCCCCTTCGGCATTTATTTTGCTGATGGGATCGCATTATTGTGCATGATTGCATAGCATTGTGCATGATTGCATGGCATTTAGCATAAATGCATATCATTCCCATATGGGGCATAGCGCAGAAGCATACACATCATAAGCATGATCTAGGTCATTATCATCCTTGTTGAACAGGTGTACTACCGAAAGACCGGTGGCTCAGGACGATTCTTGATGTTCTCCCCAGCAAGGTTGTTTTCTTAGATGATTCTAAAAGACCCCGGTGTGATCCCCGCAGTCGCTCGCTCAAGATGATTTTTGAGACCCCCAGCAAAGTCTTCAGTCAGAGATGATTCTCAAATCCCTCAGCAGGGCCATTTGCTTAAGACGATTCTTAAGACCTCAGTACAGCTTCCCGAGTTGTTTGCCTAGTAGGATACTTGAGCTCCCCAATAGCGTCTCCAGCAGGAGTTGCCCAGGAAGATTCCTGGAATATCCAACAGAATGTTTGCTCCAGAAAGGTTATTAGTTCAGGACGATTCTCGAAGATGCCCGATGGATCTGTTTGGTCAAGATGATTCTTGAAGCCCTGAGCAGCATGATATGTCTGCTCCGGCAATGATGTCTAATCTGAAGATGGATTTCGTAAGCGCCCGATGGCGATATCAGAAGGTTCCGGTGAGTCCAGATTTCCGTGTTGAAGAATCAATAGGTAGCTGAAGACAAGGTTCCAGGGTTGTAGATACAACAGAGTGATTCGTGTGAGTCTGAAGACCAAGTCAGTTGTCCTGAGGAGATGATTGATTGCGATCAAGTGAATAGTATTTCTTCTGACTAAAGTCGAAGATGTTTCTCCAGCTGAAGCGGAGTTTTGCCTGAAGGCAACGTGTTTGAATCCCCGTAGAGTCATGAATGGCTCAGGATACCATTTCTCTGACTGAAGTCACAGATTTCCTAAGCTGAAGCGAAGGTGCCTAAGGGCAAGGTTATCCCCCAAGGTCATGAATGACCTAGGATTCATTTTTTCGGACTGAAGGCCAAAGTATATCCCTGACTGAAGTCACGGATACTATATAGCAGAGGTGGAGTTGCCTGAAGGCAGATCCATGTATCCTTGAAGGCCAAGGATCATTTTCTTCAGACTGAAGTCAAAGATACCTCCTGCAGAGTTGCCATCCTTGAAGGCCAAGGATGCTTATCTTCAGAAGTACTTGAAGGTTTTCTCTAGCTGAAGCTGGAAGTGGCCAGGGGCCAGGGCTTCATATAGTTCTGATGTTGAAGTTCTACAGTGGGATCATTGTGCAGTAGTATTCCGATGTTCGTTATGGTTCTGAGGGTGAACCCCAGATCAGAGTGTGCTCGGTTGAGTCTCTCATCCCCAGCAGAGTAGTTTCAAATACGCAAGTGTACCTTTTGTTCCATTTACCAGGGGTGAACCCCAAGTCAGAGTTGTTCAGTGTTGTATTTTCTCCAGCGGCAATGCGGGGTATTTTGATTATCCGACGGCGAGGTCAGATTATGTTTGTTTCCGGCGGCGAGGTTGGATGTTTGTTTGACGGCAATGTCAGACTCCCTAAATCCCCAGCAGAGATGATGTTGGTACGACGGCGATGTCGAGTGTCTCTCAGAATGATGTTTGTTTCCGGCGGCGATGTCAGATCAGTATTTCTCCAGCTAGTTGTTGAGCAGCTAGTGTTGCAGTATTTAAAGATTTGTTCCCCGCAGAGTACCGTGTGCTCGTGCAGTTGGCAAATTTTCGGGTTTACCGATATTCAACCGTCTCGTACCTTGATTGGTTGAGAGCCGTTCGCTTCTCACCCAGTCAGGTTCAAGCCGTTTGAATAGGGGCAGCTGTTGCACCCCAAAATTTGACCAACAATTATTTACTCATTGAGTGTTTGAAAGTGGATACCTTCATCAGAAAGTTCAAGAGGTCCTCAGAGGAGTGGGTTGAAACCAGGGTTGTGTGCTTCACAACTTGAGAGTTGGGGGTGCTCCTCAGATGATTCTGAGACTTTGAGAATGAACTTGATGTTTTGAGAAAGCCTATGAGATGTCTTGATAGCCATCATGAAGCCCAGGGAAGTCATTATACAAGAGTTCAGAGGATTCAACCATGAATGGTAGAATTAGGGTTTTGACTGGGTCAACCCTAGGATAACTGAAGATTTGGAGAAGGTTGAGACCTAATCCAAGAGCCATGAGATCATGGAATGATGCATAGAGATGATATAAAGATGATTCCTAGACCAACTCATCATGATTGAGGAGTTTGAGAAGTTTTGAGTTAGGGTTTCTGAGGATTGTCAGTGAGAAAACCCTAATTTGATCCCTATCTTCCAGGCAGTTTTAGCTCTAGATGTGATTGATATCTCATCTTCCCCACAACATGAATGTTGTAGAACTTGTTCTTAGCTTTAATTTGAGTGGTGGAAGTCCTTGATAGGAGTTACAGAGCTCAAGTTATGGTTTTGACAAATTACAGGTCAGCAGAGGTGTGTGAATCTGGGTCCTTGAAAGTCACCCAACTTGCAGACAACTTTTGCCCTAGTAGGATGATTCCTATGATTTCTTGGTCAACATGAATGTTGAAGAGGATCTTCTTAGCTTTAATTTGAGTGGTGGAAGTCCTTTATTGGATTTGTGGAACTCAACTTATGGTTTGAACAAGACAGGGGTATTTTGGTCATTTGTCAGTTATAGGTCATTTTAGCCAATGCCTAAAACTCCTATTTCCAAGCCTCAAATGGAAAAACTCAAAACATGAAAGTTGCTCAAAATGTGATTTTAAGTCTAGAAAGAAGGTCACAAATTGTTGGAAAAGCTCATGGCACAAGATTACATGATTGGTCAAAAATGAACTAAAAAAGGCTTATAACTTTGAAAAGTTGAAATTGAAAAGTGATTTGGAAGATCCACAAACCCAAAATAGGTCATCCAATATATCATTTTGATTGGAAAAACCATTTTGAGAACATTAGTTCAGCTAGAATTTTCATTTGAGGTCTAAAAATGGGTGATGCTTTGAAAAGTTATTACTTGAAAAAGAAGGCAATGTTGGAAAACTTAACACAAGGTAATTACAAGGCATGTGAGCTTCCTTACCATTCCATATTATCATGTGGTGAGATTTTAAAAGGTGTGTAAGTTGGTTAGAGGTGATATATCATGAGATCCCAAAGTACCATAAGATGAGAATTTCAAGAAGTTTCCACCCTATTCTAGATGAATCTAGAAACATCCAATGATTATTATAAAGAGAGTGCATCAGAAAGTGTTCAAGGTTGGTGATAGAGAGCATTTTCAGAGAGGAGAGAAAGAGAGAGATAGCCATTGAAGCAATTTCTTCAAGTTCAAGCAACTCAAGAATTCTTCCACTACAAGCCATCTCCTTCACAACCATTGCAAACAGAAGACTGGTGACCATCCAAGGATCATCTAGAAGCAATTCCAAGGCTTGAATCGTGCTCTACATCACTGCACCATAACCTCTTGACAGGTTCTTTCTTCACTCTCTATCTCCTAAATTATGCAGTTCTAAGTAGTTTCCTAGGTATAGAAATGATGCACTATGGTAGATGATTCTTCCCCATGAGTTAGGGCACGATCCATGATGGTTTGTGACAGGTGTAGGAATCTTTAATCTTCAAGAATTAGTTGTTTAGGGCGTTTTAATCAGCATGAATTAGGTTAGAATGACTAGGGTGGCGTGTAGAGCAGGTTCAGATCCTTAGGTGGAAGTTTCACCATGGTCGATCTCAGGTGAGCATGGTGGTACCAGACATTGCAAGTCTTCTGTTAGAACAACCTAGGTAGAATTAATAAAAAGTAAGCGTATGGTTGTGTAGAGCTTGAGTAGTAGAGCATTTTTCATTTTTGAATCTTGTTGAACCGTGGCCTGAGCAAGGAGATGGAGGAGCTCGAAGGTTAGGGCATGGGGAAGAGGGTTCTGAAAACCCTAGGTTTTGGTGGAGACGATGAAGGAGAGCCACTAGATCATTCTCTGAGTTTGACAAATTATTTAGATCCAACGGCCACGAGCGAATCTGAGAGTTGGAGGGAATTTTCAAATATATTGAAACGCAGCCGTTTCATTAAACCAGCGCTGGGCCTATAGCGCTATTTGCACCCTCCCTTTTGCTGGCCCATATGTTTTGAACTGGCGCCTATTGCTTTTCATCCCCCCCTCCCTTTATTGATTTTAATTCTTTTATTTTCTTTTATTATTTTTTCTGTTTTGTTTAATTCATTAAAAATTGATAAAAAATGATTTTTTAATGCTTCTTTTTTCTATGATTAGATGAAAATGTGTAGAAAATTATAAAAATAAAAATGGGATTTTATTTTTAGGTTTAATATTTTTAATAGATTTTCCAAATAAATAGCTTTTTAATAGTCTTAATTTGGTATTTGATTTTGTAGGAATTGTTTTAGAACCTTCCCTTAGGGTTTTTAATCCATTCTTTTTTGTGCAATTAGATGATGAATCATAGTTCCCCATAGGATTTTTTCTAGAATTTTAGAATTAAATTTTGGTTAGTTTAATTAGGGTAGATTTAGGGTATCCTAATTAGGGTTTAGATTGTGTTTAGGTGATGAATCCCTTTCTTTGATTGAGTTTTGTCTTGATTTTTTAGGTAGAGGCCTATGTAGATGTTATGAGTAGGTGTTGAGGACCCTTGTGAATAATTGTCAGATTTTTCCCCATTAGTTTAGTATTTTTAGGCATTTTCTGAAGCTGCCTGTTGATTTTGTCTCCCCTGGGGTTGTCTGTTCATCTTTGGGGTTTATTCTGAGGAATTTGTTGAGGGGCTTGTGTTGCCTTGAAGATCTTGATGGAGAGCATCATGAAGAGAGGATTGTAGATCAAGATTCAGAGACCCAGAGCTTGTCTTGTTCCCTGTTGGTGAGGTTTGAGATCCTGAAGTTTGAAGGAAGTTCATGGTACTTTCCTGAGGAAAGCACTATGAATGACTTTCATCCTTTCCTCTCACCTCTTTCTTAAGTATCCAATGATGTTGGAGCCAACTTGTGAGTTTAATTTCTCCTGAGGAGGAATGTAAACTGATCACATGTTGTTGAGCCACATGGGATACAACTCCTAAGTGGAAGCCTCCTAGTACTTTCCTGAGGAAGGTCCTATGGGTCTATTCACTTAGTTCCATTAGTTTATCTAGGATTTCTCAAGTATCCAATGATGTTGGAGCCAACTTGTGAGTTTAATTTCTCCTGAGGAGGAATGTAAACTGATCACATGTTGTTGAGCCACATGGGATACAACTCCTAAGTGGAAGCCTCCTAGTACTTTCCTGAGGAAGGTCCTATGGGTCTAATCACTTAGTTCCACTAGTTCAGATAGGATTTCCTAAGTATCCAGTGATGTTGGAGCCTGCTTGTGAGTTTAATTTCTCCTGAGGAGGAATGTAAACTGATCACAGTGGTTGAGCCACATAGGATATGATTCCTGAGTATACACCTCCTAGTGCTTTCCTGAGGAAGACACTATGAGTCTGCTTACTTAGCTCCCTTTCTTTGGTAAGCTTGTTCTGAAGCTTGAAGACTGGGATTGATTTCTCTTGTTTATGGTTTGGCCTGAGGGCTTTGCTTAGATTTGTTCAGATTCTGTGATTAGGGTTAGGATTAGAGAGTAGATTCTTTCTTTCTCAAGTTTGTGTTTTGTTTACCTGATGGCACTTCCCTTCTTTTATCTGTATATTGCTTGATAGCATGTTGTTTATTTTCAGTACGATTACTGTTATTTCATGACTGGCTTGAGGTCGAGATGAGCTTGTGGAGGTTGAAGCCCCACACACATTTCCTCCCTCACTTGCATTGCATGCATTTTACTGTTAAAGCTGATGTTTTTGTCTGTTTCTGTGTATCATTGACATGATCCCTTAGGACTCTCATTTCCTCTGATAAGGATTTGATGATAGACTTTTAGGTTGAAACCTATGCATGACAACATCTAGGAGTTCCCTGTTCAAACCTCAACCATAGGATGAATCCATGGCATGATAACGGTAGGACTTGATAGTCTCCCTCCTAGTTGAGCCATTTTTCCCGTAGTTTCCCGAACTACGTTTGCTCTGATCTTTCATACCAGATGAAAGTACGTAGGCATAGGACGCGATGTCCTAGCGAGCAACCTTCCCCAACCATAACCCGTAGTTAGCCGAACTACGTTGACTCTGATTTCTCATTCTCTGATGAGAATACGTAGGCATAAAGTGCGACGCTTTGCCGAGTCATTTTTCTTTTCTTTTTCAGCCAGCCTTGATAGGTAGATAGATTATAACCAACCCGTCCAAGTAAACAAACAAGCGAGGATCCCGTCGAGTACGACGGACGTGAGGGGTGCTAATACCTTCCCCTTGCGTAACCGACTCCCGAACCCAGACAATGGTTGCGACGACCTTGTCTTACCCTTTTCGTCAGGTTTTTCCGATCGTTTCCTTTCCCGCTCTGAGGGATAAATAACGAAAGGTGGCGACTCTTCTGTCATGCCGGCACCTTATTTTCGCGCAAGCGACAGTATACTCCAGATCTGCTTGGTTTAGTTGATGGTTTTGTTCACTTAATTCTCAATCTCTCTTCCTTCTCATCTCACTCTGTTTTTATTTTGTTCTTTTGATTTGATTTCCTCTCTTCTCTTTCTTCTCAAATACCTCTTGATTTTGAGTTTTTATATGAAAGGGTTTGAGTTGTGAAGTTGTTGATCTGTTGTGCTGTGATCATGAAGATGAATGGTGAAGGGTATTGAGGGTTTTCGTTGCTGTGAATCGAGGGGGTCCTCCCTCTTCTTGAAGAATAATGTGGTCTTTATATCATGGAGTTTAGGGCAAAGGTGGAAACTCGATTGATCTTGTGGTCCTAAGAATTTTTGCCTTCAGTTGTATCGTGTAGGTCGCAGAAATTTTGGACCCTCGTCACGTTGTGGGCTTATGAAAAAATTGCTTCATTTTGGAGCCTGTACGTTGAGGCTTGGCCATCTTCTTGCAGCAACATTTTTTTTGGATTTATTCATGTGGTTCCCCATTTGAATGAGTAGCGGGTGACCTGGTTTTCCGCCCGTTTTGCTAAATTTGAGAGAATTTTTTGGATTCATGCTGTGTCGTACAGGTTGTTATTTGACAGGGCCATGAGGGTGAGCGCATTGTGGATTCATGATGATAATAACTTTGTTATGTTGCAGCTGCTTGGCGTATTCGCTCGAGGGCAAGATGCCACGCATATCTTAGACGGTTGGTTGTAGTATGATGCACCGTGTAGCCTGCAGCATGGTGAGAACGCGTCGAGGTAGTGTAATGGCTTGGAGGTGGCACTGAGATTTTGGCCTGGTGCGTGACGTCATGCTGGTGCTACAGGATTTGCAAGTCTTAAAGCCATATGTAACAACTTGTAACATTGAAGTAGCCTTGTTTTTTATTATTTTTTATTTTTTATATATTCTGTTTGGCTTGTAATGGCTTTTTATAACATAGGCTCATGTGCAATAATCCATGAACTTGCTCTTATCCACTTTTTTTTTGCAAGTTGTAATTTTAATGGGCCTTTGTTGTAGAATTCATGGGATTTGGATATTGTTATTTTCACCTTTGAATGCTACTAATAACACTCATACTTACTATGTCATCCAAAAAAATCCACTTAAGATCAACCTTAAACCACTTTGGATTCTCCATTAGAAACATTCATTTGAATTTGTTGGATCACAAGCTCTCATCTTGAACCTTTTTGCCAAAATTATGAAATATGCCTTAACAATAATGTCGCTACTGCGAAAATCGGCGCCGGCAATGACAGAAGAGTCGCCACCGTGCGCTATTTATCCCATAAGAGGGAAAGGAAACGCTCAGAGTAAACCTAACGCAAAGAGGGAAAGGAATGGTCATCACAACCAAATCCTGGACTCGGGAGTCGGTTACTCAAGGGGAAGGTATTAACACCCCTCACGTCCGTCGTACTCGATGGGATCCACGCTTGTTTTCTATCTAAGGGTGTGTTATTCTATCTACTCTAAAGGTCTAGGTTAAAAATAAAATAAAATGACTCGGAAAAGTATCGCACTTTATGCCTACGTATTCCCGTCTGGAACGAGAAATCAGAGTCAACGTAGTTCGCCTAACTACGAGAAAGGAGAGGGAGGTTGCTCGCTAGGATATCGCATCCTATGCCTACGTACTTTCATACAACATGAAAGATCAGAGCAAACGTAGTTCGGGCTACGGAAGACACAAGCTTGTCTGACAATTTTTTTATCTTCTTAAGAAAGGGTTTTCCTGATTAAAGGTCCAAGCGGACAAAAACAGAGTTTGAATGTTTGTTTGAGTTTTTTACGAAAGAAATGCTTTTTTAGTCTGTTTGCAACTTGTACTGCACTAAAGACTTGTGATCTGAGAGTGACTACGTCGCATGTCACCCTAAGGGTACCATACTAAGCAACCAGATTACTGAAGAGTGACCCTCCAGCAACCTTTTCTCAAATAGCTTAAGGCTCGTAGCGTACAACACGCGTTATCTTTATTACTGTGTTTTTTGAGGTGTTTTGAGGTAAGAAGAGAAAGACCCTAACACTATGGTTGAAAGGGGAACTAACCTAATGTTGTCATGCATGATTCATAAACCTAATGTCTGTCGTAATCCCCTCTTGCACAGAGGAAATCAGAGATCCTAGGGGATAAACAGCAAAAGACAGCAAGCAATTACAGTAAACAGTAAACAGTAAATATGCAATGCAACAATACCATTGAGGCAAGAGAGAAAATGATAGGCAAGAGGAGACAAGCTCCACCTCAAACCTAGAGGTAATTAGCACAATTAAACAGACAATACAGAGAAAAACAAAAGATACAGAGGAGGCAGCTCAGGCAGCAATACCAGACTCCTACAGCAACAGCAACAACAAGCTCTAAACAACAAAGTTGAAAAGACAACAAAGTTCACAGCAAGGGCTTCATCTCCAAGCAAGCTTCTATCTTCAAGCTTCATCAAGCACACTCCAAGAGGAGGATTAAATATCAAGATCAAGTTATAATGTTAAGAAACTTAATGACAACAAAAGGAAATCACTAAGAACTCAACATTGCAAATGAAAGGTATCCTCAAAGTTCTACTCACTTGGGCATACCACTCATCCCTCCTAAGGAGAGATGGAGCTTCCCAAGAAGGACTTTGTGTCATTGGATAGAATAGAGGCAAACAATGCACTCTATGTTTGAAGAAATAATCAAAACTAGGTCTAAGGCACTTCCTAAAACCCTAATTCTCTGAACTCCTAAACAAAAGCTCCACAAGAGGAAAAGCATTCAACTCCAAGATCCAATCCTTCATCCCAAGCATCTTCAATGAATCCAGAAGCTCCAACAAAAAGAACTCAAGCTCAAACCAACTCCAAGGCAGCCAACCAAGCCAAACAAACCAAAGCACTCAAGAGAGGAATTCATAAACACAAGCCATTTGCAAAATACAACTAAAATAGGAAATTAAGTTGCAAAAATCTAATAAAATTCCTAGGGGAACATGAATGTTTGAACAACCTAGTGTAAAAAGATTGAAGCCTAAATCAACTTCTAAGTTATCTAAATAATTCCTACATTGAGATAGGTCAAGGAAATCCACAAGTTTGGGGGGGTCCTATTCTCAATACCTGAAACAGATCCTAATATTATTATAAAAATCCAAGAAAAATTCTAAGGGAACATAGATGTCTACCCTAGCACATATTAAAAAATCAAAGCCAAACTCTAAACCAAATGAGAGAGCTAAATTCCACAAAACAGATAGCCAAATATGCAAAAATAAAGAATAAAATAAAAATGAGAAAAATCACATTAAATTGAAAAATGCATGAAATTGCATTTTGTTAATCTCAGAAAATCACAAATTCCATAAGGATCATGAGGATATTTTAAAAATAATTTTGTGATCAAAATTGGAATTTATATGATTTTTGGAATAACAATGCAATTAAAATAAAGAAAATGAAATAAAAAAAAAATGAATTAAAACCAAGAGAATAACACACCCTTAGATAGAAAACAAGCGTGGATCCCGTCGAGTACGATGGACGTGAGGGGTGCTAATACCTTCCCCTTGCATAACCGACTCCCGAATCCAGGATTTGGTTGCGATTACCATTCCTTTCCCTCTTTGCGTTAGGTTTACTCTGAGCGTTTCCTTTCCCTCTTATGGGATAAATAACGCACGGTGGCGACTCTTCTGTCATTGCCGGCGCCGATTTTTGCATTAGCGACAGCTGGCGACTCTGGTGGGGACCCTTTGGTTCCCTATGTGAGTCAATCCTAGCGCTTGTTTTCCCGTCTGGGGGTGTTGTATGTATTTACCTTTCTGCCTTTACTTTCAGTACTATATTAATGTTGTTGTGCTGGGAAGAGGGTTAGATTGAGAGATAAGCCGGACCTGGGCTTGAGTTTGCACATAGACTTAGAAGTAGAGAGTAGTGGTTAGCCTGCTTGCTTAGCTTGCACCAGCTAGCCGCGAAATCTGCGCTCAGACGAGATTCTCTTTGATGCTTCTTGCCTGGCCCTTAGGGCTCGACAAGTTGTCTTACTCGAGGATTGTCGACTCTGGGGACCTATCATTTGGGATTCAACTAAGTGAGGCTGCTTCAAGGGATGATGATGCCACACCTTCTGGGTATCGTATCATCGCTCTTGAAAGTCTGTGACGTTGAACCCGCATAGGATATCGTACCTCGTCTGCGAGTTAAGTACACACCTGTGAGGGGTAGGTAGGTCTGTTTGCAGGAAACCTTTGACCTCAGAGTACCTGATTTATCCCTGTCAGTGAGATGTGGTTACGGGGTTCTTTTGAGCAGTTGGTTTGGTTTGAGGCGAAGATTTGATGGTTCTCAGGCTTCAGTACAGAGCAGCACAGTTCATCAACATGGCACTTGATCTCCTGTTTTCATATGCATGTGCATTTTCATGTTTGCATTTTATTAACGTGTATTTATGTTACAGGTGTGATCATTCCCCTCTGATTCTAGTGTATCTTCTGGCCAGACATGGAGTCCATGAAGAGGACAGTTGCTTACCGGTTGCATTCGCCAGATATCAGTTCCTTGCTGGGATTAGTTGCTCTAGCAGATGAGAGAGTGAGGGCTGAGTTCAGAGTATCTTATGGGAGATTGCTTAGTTTGTTGTACAGGCCTTCAGCATTTGAGACGACTGGGGTGTATACTTTGATGCAGTTTTATGAGCCTCAGCTGAGATGTTTCCTGTTCCCCGACTATATTCTGGAACCTACTTTGGAGGAGTATTCTGCTATGTTGGGAGTTCCTATGTTAGACCAGATGCCCTTTATACATGTTGATGCTGAGCCTGAATTGGCTACACTTGCTGAGATTGTCAGTTTAGACGTTTCTGAGTTCCCTGGAGGTTTGGTCAAGCTGAACGGAGCTTATGGTTTTCACTTGTCTGTCCTGGTTGAGAAGGCTACACAGTGCGCGAAGAGTGGATGTTGGGTTGCCTTCAGTGCCATTCTAGCTGTCTGCATATATGGGATTGTCTTGTTTCCCAGTGTGCCAGATTTTGTTGACTCAGATGCTTTCTTGATTCTTGCCTCGAAGAATCTAGTTCCTACTCTCTTGGGCGATGTTTATCATTCTATTCACTATAAGAATGAGAAATGTCGTGGCAAGAATGTTTCCTGCTGTCTTCCTCTTTTGTACAGGTGGTTCCAGGGACATCTTCCGAAGACAGGGCCTTTTGTTGATGCTGTTGATACTTTGGATTGGTCTTCCCGGCTGATGGGGCTGTCTGCTGAGAACATCATTTGGTTTGATCGGAGCATGCTTGGCACTGATATTGTATATAGTTGCAGTGACTTTCCGAATGTCCCTTTTATTGGACGGAAAGGTTGTATCAACTATAACCCTTCTTTGCTGGTGAGACAGTTTGGTTATGCCCTGAGAGATGCTCCTATGGAGGTTGAGATACAGGAATCTCTGTATCTCACGGGCTTATTAGGCGAAGCTGTTTTGATCAGGTTGAGACATGCATGGTAAGAGCAACAGCAAAGCTTATGACCCTTATTTGGCTTGGATCCACGAGAGAGCTAGGATTTCCTTGATGCCATATCCTGCTGTGGAACTTTTGTATCTTCCAGTGATTGAGGTACCTACTTCGGTAGAGAAAGAAGTATAACAAGTTGTTGGCTGAAAACGAAGAATTGAAGAAAGCCAATGACGAGTTAGAGAAAGAAATCTTCCAATTGCGTCATGAGAAGAATGAAGCTACCTTCACTGTGAAGGAACAGATTGAGTTGATTAATAGGTTGGGTTCAGATTTGACTGAAGAGACCAACAAGAGGGAAAAAGTGGGAGTAGCCTTGAACGGTGTTAGCAAGGTGCTTGCTTCCAAGAAGGAACTCTTAAACAAAGCTTATTCCCGACTCGGCAAGTGGGAAACATTGTGGGGTACCATGCTTACCAAGCGGAAGGAGCATGAAGATGAGTTGAAGTTGCAGATTGCCATGCTAGGGGCGCAGATTAGAGCCCAGGATGCGAAGATTGCTGAAGAGACATCACTTAGGAGCGCTGTTGAGCTTAGAGTAAGTGACCTTTGCAAGGAGCTGAGAGGTTATGAATCGAAGGCCGGTTCCAAGAGATGCAGACTCAACGAGTGTTTTGGCGAAGGAACCTGCAAGGACGACGCCAAAAAGCTGAGATCCACTGCTGAGCGACATGCCTTACTGATACACGAGCTAATCTCCAGGCTAGGTCATTCGGAGACATTGAGGATATTGGAAGATGTTAGTGCGCGCCATTTAGCCTGATTTATCTTTGCTTTGCTTTTGTTATCTATACTTGTATTTTGACCATCGCCAGACTTGTTGGCCGAGGTCTTTTCAGCTATATTCAGTTATATCTTTGTACTTTGCCTCTTGGCATTTGTTTATGAATGAGGTTTTTAGATTCCTTGCTTGCTTGATTGAGACTCCATTGTCGTGATGGCCTTCTCTCTGAAACTAGAATCAGGGGGGGGGGGTGGGAATATAACCTGTAGCATATTTATACATTTGCATACTCATATTGCATGACTGGGTTTTTTGAATCTGTATCTTATTTCCTGCATCTCACAGGTTTCAGGATTGACAACCCAAGAACGCACCGTTATTCTACCAGGAAAAACTGCAAGAGAATCATGGATCAAGTTCAAGTTGAGATGCAGGAAATTCGTGAGAAGTTGGCACTTTTCATGCAAGCAATGGAAACTGTGGTCAAAGGCCAGGAGAATCTCCAGACTCTGGTGCAACCACTGCTGGTGCGGGCGAATGAAAATACTAATTATCACTCTGTTGGAACTCCTCGCAGGGAGGATGGGATACCTACAGTGGTCGTTCCCACAAGTGGTGGAGTTGGTGCCGGTGATGGAAATGGCAATGGAAATACTGGTGCTGGTGCTGGTAATGGTAACACTGGTAATGGTAAAATTGGTACTGGAAACGCTGGAAATGGTGATGGGAATGTTGTTAACAATACTGGCAATGCTGGAGATGCTGATCAAGGGTTAGGTGACAACACTGGTTTTGGGAACAATAATCAAGGGTTTGACAATGGTAATCGTGATGGTAATTTTGGTTTCAACAATCAAGGTCGTGGCTACAATGGCTATGGTAACAACAATCAAGGGTATGGAAACGGTGATGTTGGCTTTGGTGACATGAACAACAACAGTGCTGGGATGGTGCCTTTCAACACTGGTTATAGACTAGGTGGGGTCAACCAAGGATTTGGTAACAGAGGACGGGGTCCTATTTTCAATCAACAGGGATATGGCCGTAACGCTGGTTACGAGGAATATGGCAATGAGAATCTGAACTGGGGCGAGGATCGCCAGGAAGACGCTTTCTCTGGACAAGGCGTGGGATTTGAAAGGCCTAATGATAATGATAGGAGATTCAAAATGCTGGAAGAGCAGATCAAAGGGACAGCCAATCAGAACTTTGCTGGGTTAGATATGACCACCATAGGACTAGTGCCTGGGTTGAGGGTGCCTTTGAAATTCAAAGCTCCAACATTTGACAAGTATAAGGGGGATACATGCCCCAGAGTTCATGTACGTTCTTATTACAGAAGAATGTCTGCATACTCTGACGACGAGAAGATGCTTATGCATTTCTTTCAAGACAGTTTATCGGGGCCCTCGCTGGAATGGTATATGGGGTTGGAGCCCACCCAAATTAGAAGCTGGAAAGAATTGGATGATGCTTTTGTTAAACATTACCAGTATAATAGTGACTTGGCGCCAAACAGGGTTCAGCTGTAGAGTTTGTCCCAGAAGAATGGTGAGAGCTTCAAGGAGTATGCGCAGCGCTGGCGTGATATTGCGGCTAGGGTTCATCCCCCTTTGGTTGAAAGAGAGTTGATTGATATGTTTATCAGAACGTTCTCTGGAATGTATTACGACAAATTGCTTAATGTCTCGATGGGTAGTTTCTCCGACATGATTCTCATGGGAGAACGAATTGAAAACAAAATTAAGATTGGGAAGATTCAGGCAGGTGAATCCACCTCAGCTGGAGGTGCAAGGAAAGCCTTTGGTGGAAGGAGACAAGGCGACGCCAGTGCAGTATATGGTGGTCGAGGTCGTGGAAGAGGTAGGAATCAGTATCAGCCACAGCAAGTTGCTAGTGTTACTATCCCGATACCTCAGCAAAAACAGCAACGGCAACAACAGCCGCAACAACAGAGGATGCACCCTGCTCAGCGTAGAATTCAAGAGGGTAGGCCAAAGAGAGTATTCGAAGCACCTCCTTCAACTTATGCCGAACTTCTTCAAACGCTGTTGGGTTTGAATTTGGTTGAAAAGAGAACGATGGCCCCGGTGATGGGCACTCCTCCATTTGGTTATGACGCTGGTAAACATTGTGATTTCCATTCCGGGGCGCCCAAACATGATATTGAAGGTTGCCATGCTTTCAAACATAAGGTTCAAGATTTGCTTGATAGTAAGCCCATTAATTTTGGTCAGGATGGTCCCAATATCGTACAACAACCCATGCCGAATCATGGAGCGAATGCTATCATAACGGAAGAGAATTTGAATTTGGTTATGGATGTGAATAAATTGAAGACGCCGTTGATTTGTGCTAAAAGTAGATTGTTGAAAGGGGGCGTATTCCCCGGATGTGATGAATATTGTCTGGATTGCTGGATCCAACCAGAGGGTTGCGCTTGTTTAAAAAGAGGTATTTAAGCCATGATAGATGATGGGATCTTGCAATTTGATCAGACTGCTGTTAAGAAGCCTGTTGAGGCATTGTTTGAAAAGCAGGATGAGATTGCAACTGTTACGATCCCAAGGAAGACTATTACGATATCGGCGCCCACTAAGCGGCTGACTATCACAATAACAAAAGCAGGGCCCGTTCCTTTTGAGAGTACAAAAGCTGTTCCATGGACATATGGGTTAGAAGCATATTGTAATGGAGAAAAGATTGAGGTGAGTAGCCAGCCGGCAGGGGCAGTTGGCAATATTGTTGGAACGGGAGGCATGACCCGTAGTGGAAGAATATTCACCGCACCTGAAGTTGAAGCAGAGAGGATTGCTAAAGGCAAGGCCAAGGTGAATGAAAGTGGACCATCCCAGTTGAAAGAGAAAGACACGTCGCTCAAGGACGTAGAAGACTTCATGAGGCTAATTCGCAAGAGCGATTATAAGATTGTTGAGCACTTACAACAGACACCCTCAAAAATTTCAATCCTATCTTTGCTGCTGTGTTCTGAGGCTCACCGAAACGCTTTGTTGAAAATATTGGACACGTCATTTGTACCTCAGGAGGTTTCTGTCAACCAGCTAGAGGGGGTACTGGCGCATGTCAATGCTGGACATAGTTTGGGTTTCACTGATTTTGATCTAACACCCAGAGGCCGAGAGCATAATATGGCTTTGCACATATCGGTGGAATGTCGGGGCACCGTAATGTCGCATGTTCTTGTAGATACCAGATCGTCTCTGAATGTATTGCCTAAGAAGGCTATGATGAAGTTAGATATCCGGGGAATTACTTGCACGCCAAGTGACTTAGTTGTGAGGGCGTTTGATGGAACGAGAAGGTCGGTGTTTGGATCAATAACGTTGCCGCTGCAGGTCGGGCCGGAAATATTCGATACTGAATTTTATATCATGGATATCCATCCAGCTTACAGCTGTTTGCTTGGGCGTCCATGGATACACTCTGCAGGGGCTGTGACATCCACGCTGCATCAGAAACTTAAGTTTGAAGCCGGTGGTGGCATCGTTACTATTTGTGGGGAAGAGGACATCTTGGTCAGTCATCTCTCATCATTCAAGTACGTTGAAGTGGATGGAGAAATCCACGAAACGCCCTGCCAAGCCTTCGAAGGGTTACAAATCAAAGACAAGTCCAGGGTTCCCAGCAAAGTGCCGGAGGTTGCTGTAGCTTCGTACAAAGACGCTCAAGCGTTGGTTCAGACTGGTGAGACCAAGGGTTGGGGTCAAGTGCTGGAAATTCCTGTCAAGATGGACAAGTTTGGACTAGGGTATCGCCCAACATTGTCACCTTCCTCATCAGGCGCACCCAAGTTCAAAGGACCGGTGGTGATTACTCCAAAGGGAGTCTGCTTTGAGACGATTAATGCTGTTTCTGACTCTAAAGACGGAGATAGTGATTTCGACATGGACGCGTGGATCAAGCCTAGCGTGCCAGGACAAAGTCTCTGCAACTGGTCCATCCGAGAAATTGTCCCAGTGACTACAAAACAATAATGATTTATTTTCTTGATTATTGTATAATCTTGTGTCCTACCCGGGGCATAGTGATTTTGTTTTAGGGCCACCTGCTTATGTGTAGGCACTGTTTAATCATTGAATAAAGGCGTTTTTCTCATACAAATTTTGTGTTCCCTATGGTTCCTGTTTTTATTTTAACAATAAATGGCAATGTGGTTATGAGCTTTGTTTGCACTCATTTGAAGCATTTAACCATTTCCTTTGCAGGATTCATATTTCAGATGACACCGAACACGAACTTCCCATGACTCGCTTTGACTTTGAGCACCCGGTATTTCAAGCTGAGGAAGAGATTGTGGAGGATAGCGACTTGCCAGAAGAGCTGACTCGACTGTTGAAACAGGAAGAAAGAATCATTCTGCCTCATCAGGAAGAAATTGAAATTATCAACGTGGGATCTGAGGGAGTTCTCAGGGACATCCAGATAGGGGCTGCGCTGCAAAGTGATATCAAGCAAAGTTTGATCGAGATGCTTCGAGAGTACAATGATATCTTTGCTTGGTCGTACGAGGATATGCCAGGATTGGATACTGACATGGTTGTTCATCGTCTGCCATTGCGAGAAGAATGTCCGCCTGTTAAGCAGAAACTCAGAAGAACCAGACCAGATATGTCTGTGAAGATTAAGGAGGAAGTTCAAAAATAGTGGGATGCTGGGTTCCTTGCTGTTACAACTTATCCATCACGGGTCGCCAATATAGTACCGGTACCAAAGAAAGATGGGAAGGTGCGGATGTGTGTGGACTATCGAGATTTGAATAGGGCGAGCCCAAAGGACGACTTTCTGCTTCCTCATATCAACGTGCTGGTCGATAACACTGCTCAATTCTCTGTGTTTTTCTTCATGGATGGTTTCTCGGGTTATAATCAGATAAAAATGGCGCCAGAAGACATGGAGAAAACAACCTTCATTACCCCATGGGGAACATTTTGCTACAAAGTGATTCCCTTTGGTTTGAAGAACGCTGGGGCAACATATCAACGTGCTATGACAATGCTCTTTCATGACATGATGCATAAAGAGATCGAGGTTTATGTTGATGATATGATTTCCAAATCCCAGACGGAGGAAGAGCATCTGGTCAATCTTCTGAAATTGTTCAAGAGGCTTAGGAAATTCAGGCTGAGGCTGAATCCTAACAAGTGCACCTTCGGGGTGAGATCCGGTAAACTATTGGGGTTTATTGTGAGCGAAAAAGGAATTGAGGTTGATCCTGCTAAGATAAAAGCAATACAAGAAATGCCAACGCCTAAAACAGAAAAAGAAGTGCGTGGGTTTTTAGGGAGGTTGAACTACATTGCTCGGTTCATATCTCATCTAACCGCTACATGCGAGCCATTATTCAAATTGTTGAAAAAGAATCAGGCTGTGACCTGGAATGAAGATTGTCAAAAGGCGTTTGAAAAAATAAAAGAATATTTGCAGGAACCTCTAATATTAATACCCCCAGTAGCAGGGAGACCATTGATTATGTATTTGACGGTTCTTGAGGAAAGTATGGGTTATGTTCTCGGTCAACATGACGAGACCGGACGTAAAGAGCATGCGATTTACTACTTGAGTAAAAAGTTCACAGATTGTGAATCTCGTTACTCAATGCTCGAAAAAACGTGTTGTGCGCTAGCTTGGGCTGCCAAACGTTTGAGACAATACATGTTAAACCATACAACCATGCTAATTTCAAAGATGGATCTGATCAAATACGTATTTGAAAAGCAAGCACTCTCTGGGAGGATTGCTCGATGGCAGATGGTGCTGACAGAATATGATATCCAATATGTTTCTCAAAAGGCTATCAAAGGTAGTGTTCTGTCAGAGTACCTAGCG
The DNA here is from genome assembly GCA_963859935.3 of Lathyrus sativus. NCBI lineage: Eukaryota > Viridiplantae > Streptophyta > Magnoliopsida > Fabales > Fabaceae > Lathyrus > Lathyrus sativus. The sequence goes on from OZ012739.1 coordinate 612,059,501, forward strand.
GAGCAGCCAATTGAAGATTATCAACCAATGAGGTTTGATTTTCCTGACGAGGATATCATGTACTTGAAAATGAAAGATTGTGATGAGCCATTGCCGGATGAAGGTCCAGAGTTGGGTTCCAAATGGCAGTTGATATTTGATGGCGCTGTTAACTCCTAATGGTAGTGGAATATGGGCAATTATCACTACTCCTCAAGGGACGCACATTCCCTTTACTGCCAGATTGACCTTTTCAGTTACCAATAATGAGGCTGAATATGAGGCATGCATCATGGGTCTTGAAGAAGCTATTGATCTGAGAATCAAATATCTTGATGTATACGGGGACTCTGCTCTAGTGGTCAACCAGATTAAAGGAGAATGGGAGATGCGGCAGCCCAATTTGATACCCTATATGAATTATGCAAGGAGATTGTTGCCTTTCTTTGACAAAGTAGAATTGCATCATGTGCCACGAGCAGAAAATCAGATGGCCGACGCTCTTGCGACGTTGTCTTCAATGTATAAAGTTAACTTATGGAATGAGGCTCCCAGGATTGTTATCTCTCGCCTTGATAGGCCCGCCTTCATATTCGCCATTGAAGAAGCATCCGATGGAAAACCATGGTATTTTGATATCCAGCATTTCCTGAAGACCAAAGAGTATCCGGCTGGGGCATCCAGTCGTGATCAGAAGACTCTTAGGAGATTGGCTGGCAATTTTTATTTGAATCCGGATGGCGTCCTGTACAAGAGAAACCACAACTTGGTGTTGTTGCGATGTGTGGACGAGAAAGAGGCTAAGTTGCTCATGGAAGAGATCCATGAAGGTACATTTGGCACGCATGCCGGCGGATGCAATGACGAGAAAACTGTTGCGGGCAGGTTACTATTGGCTAACGATGGAAACAGATTGTTTCAAGTTTGCGAAGCGGTGCCATAAATGTCAAATTCATGCGGACAAAATTCATGTGCCTCCGAGCCCTTTGAATGTTATGTCATCACCGTGGCCTTTCTCCATGTGGGGAATTGATATGATTGGCAAGAGTGAGACCATGACATCAAACGGACACCGGTTCATTTTGGTAGCTATTGATTACTTCACCAAATGGGTGGAAGCAGCGTCATATGCTAATGTCACCAAACAAGTGGTAGCCAGGTTTATCAAAAGAGATATTATTTGCAGATATGGAATCCCGGAGCGGATTATCACCGACAATGGCTCAAACTTGAATAACAAGATGATGAAAGAGCTGTGTCAGAATTTCAAGATCGAGCATCACAACTCTTCTCCTTATCGGCCCAAGATGAATGGCGCTGTCGAAGCAGCCAATAAGAACATAAAGAAGATTGTTCAGAAGATGGTTGTGACCTATAAGGACTGACATGAGATGTTACCTTTTGCTTTGCACGGTTATCGTACGACGGTACGCACATCAACCGGGGCAACCCCTTTCTCATTGGTGTATGGCATGGAGGCAGTTTTACCATTGGAGGTTGAGATTCCTTCTTTGAGGGTTTTACGCGATGTTCAACTTGATGAGGCAGAATGGGTAAAAGATAGACTGAACCAGCTCAGTTTAATGGATGAGAAGAGACTGGCTTCTCTCACATATGGTCGGTTGTATCAGAGCCGGATGAAGAAAGCTTACGATAAAAAGGTATGCCCTCGAAGCTTTCAGACGGGCGATCTTGTGCTGAAAAAGATTCTCCCACCACAATCGGATCACAGGGGCAAATGGACTCCCAACTACGAGGGTCCATATGTCGTCAGAAAGGTTTTCTCTGGAGGAGCCTTGTTGTTATCCACCATGGATGGTGAGGACTTTACGTCTCCTATGAATTCGGACGCAGTTAAAAAATACTTTGCTTAAAATAGACCCGCTGGACAGAAAAAGAGAGTCCAGGCAAAAATGGGGCATCCCGGCGAACCATAAAAAAGGGAATAAAAGGTTCAGGAAAAAATTAGGGATAAAATTGAAAAGATGTACACCCGCGAAGTCGAAAACCTGAAAAGGGCGACTTCGGCAAAAAAGGGTATCCCGGTGAATTGAAAACCCGCAAAGGGCGATTCAGGCAAAAGTTAGGGATTAAGAAAAGCAAATGACTGCGATCCGAGTTTGATACTGCATTGCTTAAGTGGTTTGGGAGTACCTGAGGGTCGTATAGCCGAAACAATCTCTTCTGAAGATCGAGTATCGGGAAAGCGTCAGAGTCGGGCGAGTCATAGGAGAATCATCTCATGGTGTTTGTCTGTACCGCATTGCCGACATGTATATCAAATTTGTTTTGTATCTTTCTTTGTGCTTCTTGTGCATATGTTGTATCTTGCTTGTGCGTAACTTCCTCTTTTCAGGAGTTACATCCGGTGTACAAAGCCTTGCCTATTTACAGACCCATTCAATAAAGCATGTTATTCAGTACTTGATACTTGTTCTTTACTGTTTTTGTTTGTGAAAAACGCCGATGTTTTTGATGAACTTGCACTTGCATAAACTTGCTGGCCCTTGCCAATAATTGCTAAAACTTCGAATTGACTGAATGAATGTCACGGATATTAAATCGGATAGATTTTGTTGTGTAGATTTGTGTTGTCTCGTTTGTGTTTTGCAGGGTCCGTACCTTTGAAACAAACGGTCAGGAATCGTATTCCCCAGCCAAAGTCTCTTGACGTAGGTGGAATTATCCTCCCCGAGAGAGTATCACCAGGAATGTTGCCTAAAGAGTATCCTCATGGAAGTTGTCCATAGGATATTCCCAGCAGGTCAAAATCAATGTCCCCGGCAGAGGACGCCTCCCCAGAGGATGGTTACTCCCTTTCCCCACAGGTCGTCATCCTTTCGTCAGGATGGTTATCCTCAATAGAGTTTGTAGCTCTGAATTTGTAGACTGTGTCTCGACAGTGTAGTTCTTCCCCCCAGAAGGGTCGCATCTTTCCCCAGCAGGGTTTGTGTTTTCTTCCCAAATGTCTGATCTCTCCCCAGCAGAGTTGGTTGTTGTTGCCGGCATTTATTTTGCTGGAATACTTTGTGATACCCGTGCAACCCCAGTGGAGTTGGTTTTGTTCTTAGCCATTTCAGACCAGAGTGTTTCTCAGCAGCTTGAGCCTGCATTAGCATTTGCATATATCATCATATTCACATCTACCCAAACGCGTAGCATTTCCATGTCGAATGGAGCATTACGCCGTTGCCAAACATACGCATTTTGAAACATAAGCCAGGTTGGTTAACCTTTTGTTTTCAAGTGTTGTTTTCCCTGCAGGTGGAGGGAGCTCTTGCTCAGATTAATTACCAGATAAGCAAGGTCTCGGCGTGAGACGTGTAATGATAATGTTTGTCTTATTCCCCACAGAGTTGCCTGGTTAAGTTTCTCTTACCCCTCCAGCGGAGTATTTCTTCAAAATTATTGTTATGACAGTATCAAAAGATTTCGTGAATCAATTTTTGGAAGTTGACGCCTATGTCGAAATAGGTGTCTGGTAGTTTGGGTTCAGAAAATCCCCAGTAGAGTCCTTCTCAGATTTGCTGCCATGTCCACGCTAAAAGTTTGAAGATTGAACCTGTATTTTGTTACCCATTTGATTGATGGAGGTAGCTACTGCAAAGATCGGCAGAGAAGCTGTATTCAGAGTATTTCCTGTAGTGATGACAAAGTATTTTCCCATAGTGATGGCAGAGTTATTTTCCTGTAGTGATGTCCCGTAGTGATGGCGGAGTTATTTTCCTGTAGTGATGACAGAGTATGTCCCGTAGTGATGGCGGAGTTATTTTCCTGTAGTGATGACAGAGTATGTCCCATAGTGATGGCGGAGTTATTTTCCTGTAGTGATGACAGAGTATGTCCCGTAGTGATGGCGGAGTTATTTTCCTGTAGTGATGACAGAGTATGTCCCGTAGTGGTGACGGAGTTAGTTTCCTGTATTTGGCAGAGTATGTCCCGTAGTGGTGATGGAGTTAGTTCCTGTGTGTTGGCAGAGTATGTCCCGTAGTGGTGACGGAGTTAGTTCCTGTGTGTTGGCAGAGTTATTTCTTTATTTGGTGATAAAACCTTTTCCTCTGTGGAAGTCGCCAAAGTTACTCCCTGTGTTGTTGGCAGAGTTATTTCCCCAGTAAAAGCGTCAAAAAAGGTCGTTACCTGTAATGGATAGAGATCGCGCCTGTAGTGACAGAGATTGGCACCTGTGATTGACAGTGATTTGCACCTATGGTGATGGTGATGGCTACTCGTGTGGACAGAGTTATTATCTGTAATCGATGGATTATCCCCAGTGGAGTTGTTACCTGTGACTGGCAGAGATCATTATTCCAATTAAAGATGGAATTGTACCCATGTGGATGGAGTCCTTTCCCGTGTTGACCAAGTTTAGTCCCATTGTGGACGGATTTGTTTCTCATAAAGTTAATTCGATGCCTGTGGCGTCACACAGGGAGTTAATGCTAAAATCAAGAGTTTTATTAGGAGTTTGATCAGTTGTTGCCGTAACAACTGGGTTCAGCACAACGGATGTTGTTCCCCAAGCAGTTTTTGCAGTTGGCAAATTCCCGGGTTTCTTGGTATTCAACCGTCTTTTACCTCGAGTGTTTGAAGGCCGTTCGCCCTTCACCCAGTCGGGTCCAAGCCGTTTGAATAGGGGCAACTGTTGCACCCCAAAATTTGCTCAACATCTTTTACCTGGTTTATGTTTCATTGCATTATCATTTTGCATAGTTCTATCATTTGCATATCATGGCATATCATTCATCCAACAGGGGATCAAGTGTGGGTATTATCAAGAGAAGCCTAGCAAGAAATCCTATCCAAGCTTGAGAAGTCATCCAAGTCATCAGGAGGTGGTGGGAGGTCTTGATCAGTTGAAGACCATCAATGGGATGTGAAGCATGAGGTGTGAATATGAGATGTGTATAGAGCTCATGGAGTTCCTAGAGAGCCATGTTGGAGCTAAATCAAGCCATTGATTCAAGTGCAAGAGCCACAGTTGAAGTGCAGACAATTAGGGTTTCATCTGGATCAACCCTAGGTCAATTATGCAATTGAAAAGCATTCAAGCCTACTTGGAGGTCATGGATTTCATGTAAGGATGTGATAAGACATTTGTGGTGTTGTGCCAAGATCAAATCAAGAAGAATCAAGAATGTGGGAAGTTGCTAAATTAGGGTTTCAGTGCAAATTACCCTGTTTAGTGCCTAACTTCAAAGCCACATAAGTCAAGATACAAGTTTCAAATGGATCTTTAGCCAACATGAAACTTGTAGAGCATATCAATACCTTTAATTTGAGTACTATAAGTCCTCCATTGGATTTGTAAAACTCAAGTTATGGCCCAGACAAGTTACAAGTCACCAGATGAATGTGAAATTTATCTGTGAAAGTCACTTGAATTCTAAGCAACTTTTGACCTAGAAAGAGGTTTCATATGAACTTTTGGCCAACATGAAAGTTGTTCCTCATGATCTTAGATTTCTAAATTGTACTAGAAGTCATCCATATGATTTGTAGAACTAAAGTTATGGGGTTTACAAGTCAGGGGTAGTTTGGGAAAGTGGGATTATAGGTCATTTTCAAGCATGGGCCAAAATCTCCAACTTGCAAGCTTCAAATGGAAAATTTATCAACATGAAAGTTGCTTGGAATGATGTTTTGAGTGCAACCAAGTGGTCATGAGAGTTTGTTTTAGCTCATATCAAAAACACATTTGAAATGGCTTGAAAAGGAAGAAAATTCAAATGATTAAAGGAGGGAAAAATGGGATTTTGTGTTACAAGGCCAAAACCAAGCAAGTAAGTGCATTTTTTGATTGGAAATTGCATTCTAAGATCATTGGAAATACCATAATATGGAGTTTAGTTCAATTCTTGAGAGATAGCATGTTGTTACTTCATAAACAAGTCACATATCCAAATCAATGCACAAGGCAATTCAGGCCAATTTCTCCATCCAAACTCACTCTAAATGACATGTGCAAGGTGTGAGAACATTCTAGAACCACTGCAAAGCTTGCAAAGCACGACTAGTGTATGAACTTGCAAGCAAAAATTAGAAAAATGAAAATCACTGTTTTGGGCTTCAACTTGGATCCATAGGCCCATGGAACTCTTCTATATATTCATTAGAGTGAGTTCAGATTTTTTTGGAGCTTCATTTTGCGCCGGAGCAAGAAAGAGTAAGAAAATTTTCTCAACTGCAACTTGAAATCGGATTCTGAGTTTGGAGCCAATTCAAGCCAAATTAAGGTGTGCAATCTCTTCCTTGTGGATCATTGAAGCTATCTGGAGCATTTGGAAGCAAGCCACAAGCTCTAGATACCTCTGTTGTAAGATCTATACCAGGTTTGCACTTCTTAAAATTCAGCATGATTTAGCATGATTCAGTTAGATTTGAACTTGTGGTTAGGATCTAGACATGACATAGATCGTTTTAGGCTTGATTTGAACTCAATTGGTGATGATTGAAGATGACATAGCTGAGCTGATCTGTTTGGACTTGAATCTCTTGATTCATAAGGTTTCAATGTTAAATGTTTAGATCAGGTTGATGTATACAACGAGATGAAGAGATTTATACCATTAATTTTGAGTTTAATGAAAGTTGTTGAAGATGCTATTTCTGAACTTTGCTTCGTGTTTGATTATGTGTTGAGAATTGGATGATTTTGATGATGGATTTGGAATGTACGTGAAAAACTGAGTGGATTTGGTATTTTGTTCGTCATTTTTGGTTGCCTGAACCTGGACTCTCGCCAGAGAAGACGACCAGAGTCTTCTCTGGCCACCACCAACCACCATCCCTGATCTCCACCTGGCCTTCCTGAGACTTGGAGAAGATGATGTTTGGACCACAGGATCTGGCCTTGACCTTTGACTTCAGATCAGATCCAACGACTGTGTTTTAATCTGAGAGTGGAGAGTTTTGATTCAAAACACTGTCGTTTCATTAAATTGCGTGGCATCATGAGGAGCGCTGGATGTGCATTGACTCGTTGACTGGCTTGCTGATCCAAAGGCTGTGTTATTTTCTTGGTTTTAATTCATTTTTTTTATTTCTTTTTCTTTATTTTAATTGCATTGTTATTCCAAAAATCATATAAATTCCAATTTTGATCACAAAATTATTTTAAAAATATCCTCATGATCCTTATGGAATTTGTGATTTTCTGAGATTAACAAAATGCAATTTCATGCATTTTTCAATTTAATGTGATTTTTCTCATTTTTATTTTATTTTTTATGTTTGCATAATTGGCTATCTGTTTTGTGGAATTTAGCTCTCTCATTTGGTTTAGAGTTTGGCTTTGATTTTTTAATATGTGCTAGGGTAGACATGTATGTTCCCTTAGAATTTTTCTTGGATTTTTAGAATAATATTAGGATCTGTTTCAGGTATTGAGAATAGGACCCTCCCAAACTTGTGGATTTCCTTGACCTATCTCAATGTAGGAATTGTTTAGATAACTTAGAAGTTTATTTAGGCTTCAATCTTTTTACACTAGGTTGTTAAAACATTCATGTTCCCCTAGGAATTTTATTAGATTTTTTCAACTTAATTTCCTATTTTAGTTGTATTTTGCAAATGGCTTGTGTTTATGAATTCCTCTCTTGAGTGCTTTGGTTTGTTTGGCTTGGTTGGCTGCCTTGGAGTTGGTTTGAGCTTGAGTTCTTTTTGTTGGAGCTTCTGGATTCATTGAAGATGCTTGGGATGAAGGATTGGAGCTTGGAGTTGAATGCTTTTCCTCTTGTGGAGCTTTTGTTTAGGAGTTCAGAGAATTAGGGTTTTAGGAAGTGCCTTAGACCTAGTTTTGATTATTTCTTCAAACATAGAGTGCATTGTTTGCCTCTATTCTATCCAATGACACAAAGTCCTTCTTGGGAAGCTTCATCTCTCCTTAGGAGGGATGAGTGGTATGCCCAAGTGAGTAGAACTTTGAGGATACCTTTCATTTGCAATGTTGAGTTCTTAGTGATTTCCTTTTGTTGTTATTAAGTTTCTTAACATTATAACTTGATCTTGATGTTTAATCCTCCTCTTGGAGTGTGCTTGATGAAGCTTGAAGATAGAAGCTTGCTTGGAGATGAAGCCTTTGCTGTGAACTTTGCTGTCTTTTCAACTTTGCTGTTTAGAGCTTGCTGTTGCTGTTGCTGTAGGAGTCTGGTATTGCTGCCTGAGCTGCCTCCTCTGTGTCTTTTGTTTTTCTCTGTATTGTCTGTTTAATTGTGCTAATTACCTCTAGGTTTGAGGTGGAGCTTGTCTCCTCTTGCCTATCATTTTCTCTCTTGCCTCAATGGTATTGCTGCATTGCATGTTTACTATTTACTGTTTACTGTAATTGCTTGCTGTCTTTTGCTGTTTATCCCCTAGGATCTCTGATTTCCTCTGTGCAAGAGGGGATTACGACAGACATTAGGTTTATGAACCATGCATGACAACATTAGGTTAGTTCCCCTTTCAACCATAGTGTTAGGGTCTTTCTCTTCTTACCTCAAAACACCTCAAAAAACACAGTAATAAAGATAACGCGTGCTGTACGCTACGAGCCTTAAGCTATTTGAGAAAAGGTTGTTAGAGGGTCACTCTTCAGTAATCTGGTTGCTTAGTATGGTACCCTTAGGGTGACATGCGACGTAGTCACTCTCAGATCACAAGTCTTTAGTGCAGTACAAGTTGCAAACAGACTAAAAAAGCATTTCTTTCGTAAAAAACTCAAACAAACATTCAAACTCTGTTTTTGTCCGCTTGGACCTTTAATCAGGAAAACCCTTTCTTAAGGAGATAAAAAAATTGTCAGACAAGCTTGTGTCTTCCGTAGCCCGAACTACGTTTGCTCTGATCTTTCATGCTGTATGAAAGTACGTAGGCATAGGATGTGATATCCTAGAGAGCAACCTCCCTCTCCTTTCTCGTAGTTAGGCGAACTACGTTGACTCTGATTTCTCGTTCCAGACGGGAATACGTAGGCATAAAGTGCGATACTTTGCCGAGTCATTTTATTTTATTTTTAACCTAGACCTTTAGAGTAGATAGAATAACACACCCTTAGATAGAAAACAAGCGTGGATCCCGTCGAGTACGAAGGACGTGAGGGGTGTAAATACCTTCCCCTTACGTAACCGACTCCCAAGTCCAGGACTTGGTTGCGACTTTCTATGTCTAACTGAATTAACTGCAAGTGCACAGTCTATCGCGTAGTAATAATAGATATCGATCCCACAGGGACTCGTAATCAAGCTAGTATTTTTGGGTGTTACTGTGTTTAGCTAGGTTGGTAATGTTTTAGGGGAATAAAAGCAAAATAAGTGCGTAAGCTATAAGGGAACTAAGGCGTTAATTAAGGTATAAATGCTTGAACCGGTATGTAACATGTTAGTTCTTCAGGGATTCTACAAGTCACCGGTGTTTTGGGTGTTTTCAAAAATAGTTTAAGAAGAAAGTGACGGTTTAAAGACCTTTGTCTCACTATGGTTGTTGACATTAGTCGCAACTCTAAGGCAGAACGTATGCTGTCGATATCCCGTTCGCGGTTAAAATTACTTTTTGAAAACCATTAAGCTCTAATCCTTTTTAAAGCGCTGTCACTGTTTTTAAAATGAATGCTTAGTTTTTACTATCCGAACTTAACCTCAGCTGTCACTTGTTGGTTCATACCTTTGTGAATTTCCCACTGTCGTGGCAAAACTGCTTTTAAATAAGTTCTCGCTGTCGCGACGAACATTTATTTTAGAAAAATCGATTTTAAAAACTGAAGCCATAAATAAGTTTTGAAAAGGAAAGTAAACACCAGTTAATTATCGAATCCCATCCGATTACTTATTACATACCGATTACTTAAGATTTAGCCGGACATGGAATGCAAATTAACAACGCGTAAATAATGGCAGAAAATAATAATATGCATTATAATGGGGAATGAAAATCAATTAACGATTAAAATAAGAACCTGTAAACAATTCGATTGGCTTTTGGGAAATCCTCCGAAATGACGGCAGGATTTAGTCTTTATGCCAATTACTCGTACAGAATAAAGTTTGGAAAGTAAAACAACAATTGCAAGGAAAGAAAGGAAAAGGAAACAATATAACGATAAGAAAATGGGAAACTGAAAATTGCTCTGAAAGTAAATTGGCAGCACTTCGTCTCTTCAATGCGGCTCCCCTTTTCTGGTACCAGCTCCCCCCTTTTATAGATGGGATTTCTAACGGTTTATTTCCTCAGGAAGTGGGATTGATATCAGAAAATATAGGAGTTAGTGGTCCACTCCTTTTTGGCATTTTCAAGCACTTCATAGCACGTGCAAAATTTCTGCATTTTAATTCCATGACGGTCGTCATGGACCTGTGGCGGTCGTAACACGTATGACGGTCGTCACACCCTTGTGACGGTCGTCACATCAGCAGAACTCGTTTTTGCTGTTTTTGGCCTGTTTTTCACTTGGTTTTCCTCTGTAATTGCTTGTTTTCTTCATCTTGCTCCATTTAAGCATGGACTTTGAATACCTGTAAAATACTGGACAAATAATGTGGAAATATCCGAAATCAGAGTGAAAACGGTCGCTGATTAGTAAAAAAGTACGTCATTATATATATACGATTTCGCGTTATCAAACTCCCCTAAACTGGAATCTTTGCTTGTCCTCAAGTAAAGGTAGGAAAAATTTAAAGTTTGGCAAACACGTGACACGCTCTACCTTTGATAAGATTTCTCGGACGTCAAGTTAGGAAAAACCGGGGGTCCAATGGAAACAAAGCGTATACGACAACGACACTGGATTGTAAGTCTTCGAAGGCCTCTCTTTTATGCAAGCCAGTCCCAATCATGTTACTGCAGCTCGGCTTCAAGTTTCTCGCAATAAATTTTACCCGGCTTCGCTCTGGCGCAATCACATTAAGCCCGTTGTCCATACACGTTCATGGCAAGCAAACCTGTTGGTGACTATGATCTCTTTGCTAGTTTGATTTTTCTTTGCATATATGCTCATTCTTCTATAAATCTGCAAGAGTTTCGTACCGTTGGGCTAAATGCTCGGGCGAGGAGCACCTAACTTAGAAGGGACATGTCTCTATATTCAGGCTATATGGCTTTTCTTTTCTTTCAAAATTATTGAATTCATACTAGAGATCACACACTTATTTGCATCGGTTTCTTGCTTAGAAGTGTTTAGGATGGTACTGACTGCTCGTATAAACTACTGGGGGCTCCGTTCGAGTCGAAACTTGAGGCTTTGTGTTGCACCCTAAAATTGGCCCAACCTTATTCATTAGGTTTATGTCTCAATATCATTAGCATTTGCATATAGAGTCATGTACATAGACTAACCATCTGCATAGCATAAGCATAGCAAAGTCATTCAACAGGGGACCAATCATTATTCTCATCTCTAGAAGCCTATCAAGAGGTTATTATCCTAATTCCATCTCATTCAAGTCATCAAGAAAGAATTTGAAAGCAGAGAGTTCAGCAGATCAAGCCTTGAGTCCATCTCCTAGCTGAGGGTATCTGGGGATCATCAAGGAAAGTATGAGCTGTGAATTGAAGGCATGGAGAGTATCTAGACATTATGAGAGACTTAGAAAGTCATTTAAAGGAGGAGACAAGTCATTGGTGTGATCACAAGTATTGCAGTTGAAGGCAGTCAACTAGGGTTTCATCTGGGTCAACCCTAGGTCAACCCTAGGTCAATTGACTGATTTAAAAGGCATTCAAGTCTATTGGAGAGATATGGGGTTCATCATTTGACATATAAAGAAGGATATGGAGATATGCCAAGAAGAATTCAAGACAAATCAAGGAGAAGAGGAGTTTCTAAATTAGGGTTTCTGTATAAAATCCCCTAGTTTAGGTCAAATTTCCAAGCAAGATAAGTCAAAATGCTAGCTTCAAATGGATCCTTGGCCAGCATGGAACTTGTAGAGGATCTCAAGACCTTTAATTTGAGTGGTGGAAGGCATCAAGGAGATTTATAGAACTCAAGTTGTGGTCCTTGCAAGTTACAGGTCATCTGAGGTATCTGAAATTTTGTCTGTGAAAGTGGCTTGACTTCCAAGCTAGTTCTACCCCTCAAGGAGATTTCAAATGAATTTCTGGCCAACATAAGAATTGTTCCTCATTGTCTTAGCTTTCTAGAATGGTATAGTATGCCCTCATATGATGTGTGGAGCTCAACTTATGGTCTTGGTAAGCAAAGGGTATTTTGGTCATTTGTGAATTACAGGTCATTTTAACCTATGCCCAAAACTCATACAAGGAAGCTTCAAATGGAAAAACTTACAACATCAAACCTGCTCCAAATGACATTTTGAGTCTAGAAAAGTGACCATGAGAGATTGGAAATGTCCATAGCACAAGATTTCAAAATTGGTGAATTTAATGAAGGAAAATGGCTTAAAAAATGGTATTTTTCATATCTTGGCCAAATGATGCAAAATTATAGGTCATTTTGAATGGAAAAGGCATTCTAAAAACATTGGCTAAAGTGGAATTTTGAGTCTAGTTCAAGATTTAAGAGTTATCCATGGTTGCTTGCAATATAAGAAACATAATCAACATTCAAGGGAATTTAGCACAAGGGAAACTTCTCCAAGTTTCTAGGAGGTTCCTAGATCACCTATATATTCATGCAAGATGAATCTTGCAAGGGTTGGTGCCATCATTTTGTCAAAAACTCCATTTTCACTCATTTTCCATTTTTGCATAAGTCTCTCAAATTCTCTCAATCTCTCATCAAACTTCAACATTCTTGATCCAATCTTCATCATCATCACACAAAGATCAGAATCCATACATCTCTTTGGAGAATTGAGCAAGGAATTGTGATATTCACCATCATCATTCAAAGTGCAAGCACCTTGGAATTAGAAGATTCAAGGCTTGGGAGCTTCTCTAATTGCATACAGAATTCATCTCCAAGATTACTGATCAACTTCCCCACCTTTCAAGCATTGGATCAAGTGTATGCCACCACTGTTTGCAGCATCATAACAGGTTGGTTATCTTCTTCGAATTGCATAGTTTAATGAGAATTTTAGGGAATTGTTAGTGTAGACTGGTTAGGGTAAGGAAGATGATTGATTTGGATAAATTTGAGCAAGTTTCATGGACATTAGTTATGGTGCACCATTTCTGTTGAAGCTTAGAATAGCAAGAATCGTGCGAAATAATCTTGGATTGAATGCTTAAAATGACCAGGGTGAGGTGTAGGTTAGCTTAGGATGATTTCCATGGAGAATTGAGAGGATCCATATCAGTTGAACATGATGGATCAGATCTGTTATACACATCGAGTTTGCTTTGTGAGTGAGTTTTAGGAAGAACTAAGGCTATGGCTGTGTAGAGGGAGAGATTTAGAGTAATTTTGCTCTTGACCTTGATTGAATCCATGGAGAGTTGAAGGAGAACAGAAGGGTGTAAGGTTTGCGCATGGAGATGAGTTGCAGAACCTAGGGTTTGCTGGAGGTAGGAGACGATGCATGAGCCACACGATCGTACTTGGACCTTTGACTTGAAGGCGCATCCAACGGCCACGATTTAAAACTCAAACGGAGGGAAACTTTGAGGATTTGAAACGCTGCGTTTCATTAATTGGGGGGTTGGGCTCAGAGCGCTATCCACACCCCCCATTTTAATAGGCCCATTACTTTGAACGCGCTTTTCTGCTTTTCTCACCCCCTCCATCCTATTTCATTCTATTTTCTTTTTATTTTCTTTAATTTTTTATGCATCTTCTAAAATTCATAACAAATTAGAAATTGCATATTTTTAATTCATTCTTTTTACATATTTTTCTTTAGGATGTCTAGAAAATTCTAAAAAATAAAAATTGCATTTTATATTTTATTTGATATTTTTCCCATATTTTCTAAATAAATGACATTTTAAATAGTTTCATTTCATGCATGATTTTATTAATTTTTGTTCTATTAGATACTTTCATATTTTTTGTTCATTCTTTTTAGGTTGTTTAGATGAGATATTGAACTTATAGATTCAATTTAGTTCCCATTTTTAGAAATTAAATTTAGGTGCTTAGTGTGGGTTTGAACAAACATGAACAAATTAGGGTTTTTAGGTGATGACTTAGGAAGTTTGATTCTTTCCCTTAGGACTTAGGGTTTAACTAGATTAGTTATGGGACTATAGGGGCTATGGGTAGTTATTAGATCCCTTAGAGAAAAGTCAGGACTCCCCTACTGCTATTAATACTCTGTGTATGTCTGATTGACTGTGTGGTGTGCCCTCTGGGGATTATTGCTTGCTTGCTTGGGTATTGGGGTTGTCTGGGGACTTAGGAGAGCTGAAGACTTGAGAAGATGAAGGCCACTGGAGATCCAGATGTTGAAGATCCACTTCCAGAGTTGAAGAGAAGATTCTTGCTAGCAGATGCTGAGGAACTAGGGTTTAGGAGCTAGGCAGAGCTCTAGGTTAGAAAGTTTGTTTCTCAAACATGGATTGCCTTGTCTGCATCCATTCTTCTCTGTGATTCAGAGTCTCTCTAAGACACTCACCCCCTTCCTTTGGAAGGCTTGGTGATAGTGTCTATGAGATAGAACTCTTGAGAGAAAATGTCTCTTGTGTTAGAAGCAGTCTGTTCACCACCTTTGGTAGTCAACTGATTGCTTAACACCCAATTCACTCCTGTGACTGATCCCTCATCCTGGAGGTTTGAACTTGAAGGAAAGCCATTGCAGATAGAAGACTGATGATCAAAGCCCTTACCTGAAGGCCATGAAGAGGGAGATTGATGTTTATTGAAGCCTGTAGCTGATTGGAGATTACTTGGAGCCAGATGTTGATTCAGAGCTGCTGGTGCTGTTTTTATTGCTGTATTTCATTGTTGATGTATTGATTGGTTTTCCGGACTGTATTGTTTGTTGTTTACCCTGTTGGGTTGAAAGTGAAGTCTGTTCACTTTTGCCTATTGTTTTCTAGATTCGAGGTTGAGTGGGATTCCCTTGCCTCGCTTGTACTGTTGCATCCATGCATTTTACTGCTTTACTGTATATATCTGGTATTGTTTCTGTTTCTGCCTATCCCTTAGGATCTCTGTTTCTCTCTGTGCAAGAGAGGAGCATGATAGACACTAGGTCTTAACCCATGCATGATAACATTAGGTTAGTTTGTTTCCCTTCGCAACCGTAGGTTAGAGTTCTGTCTCTTCTTCCTCAAAACAAACAGAAAAACACCATAAAGATTTCAAACACAATAAAAGACACTTCTTCCGTAAAAGAATGTGAACTCATCAAGACGTCATTTTTGTCCTCTTGGACTGTTAATCAGAAAAACCTTTTTCAGAAGGAATAAAATTAACCAAGACAAGCTTGTGTCGTACGTGGCCCGAACTACGTTTGCTCTGATCTTCCATGCTGTGTGGAAGTACGTAGGCATAGGATGCGATATCCTAGCGAGCAACTTTCCCCTCCTTTCCCGTAGGTAGGCGAACTACGTTGACTCTGATTTCTCGTTCCAGACGGGAATACGTAGGCATAAAGTGCGATACTTTGCCGAGTCATTTTTATTTTCGTTTTATTTTCTTTTTAACCCCTGACCTATAGTTTAGATAGAGTAACAATCCATACCTGAAAACAAGCGTGGATCCCATCGAGTACGATGGACGTGAGGGGTGCTAATACCTTCCCCTTGCGTAACCGACTCCCGAACCCAGGTTTTGGTTGCGATGACCATACCTTTCCCGTGTTGTGCGAGGTTTACTCTGAGCGTTTCCTTTCCCTCCCGTGGGATAAATAACGCACGGTGGCGACTCTTCTGTTCAGCCGGCGCCGATTTTCGCAGTAGCGACAGCTGGCGACTCTGCTGGGGATCCAACGTCCCCTGGCTGCTAAGGACTGCGATGGTTCTTATGCATTTGGGATCCAACGTCCCTTGAGAGAGTCAATCCTAACGCTTGTTTTCCCGTCGAGGATTTTGTATGGAGTTATTTTATATTTCTAACCTTGTATTTTCAGCTTTATATATTGATTATTGTTGCTGTATCTGGGGTGTGACGGGTGTTCTGATATTGAGAGATAAGCCGGACCTGGGCTTGAGTGCACCTAGAATTAGAGTAGAAATTAGTGGGCGCCCGCTTGCTTTGCTTGCTTCGGTGTCCCATGAAATCTACACTCAGACGAGGTTCCTCTGGTTGGCCTCCTGCCCCTTCCTTTGGTTGGCGTGGGTTGCTGGTTAGTTGGATTGTCGACTCTGGGGACCGATCATTTGGAAGTTGGCTAAGTGAGGCCTCTTCAGGAATTGATGATGCCACTCCTTCTGGGAATCGTATCATCAACCCTGAAAGTCTGTGACGCCGACGACCGCATAGGATGCCGTACCTTGTGCCAGTTATAGGGCCACCCACCTGTGAGGGGATTCAGGGTTATGCAGGTAACTAGACCTTCAGACCACCGGTTTGTTGATCAGGATCTTGGATATTTATGGAGGGTTCTAAGGTCTGTCAGAGACCAGTTGGTGTGTTCCAAGGTCTGTCAGAGACTATTTGGAGATGTGTTCTGAGGTCTGTCAGAGACCAGTGGGGGATATGATCTGAGGTCTGCCAGAGACCATTCAGGTTATGATTATGGGGTCTATCAGAGACCAGTATTGGAGCTTTGTTTGAGGTATATCTGAGACCAGGGCTTGAGGACTTCTGGATGGTCTATCTGAGACCTTTCTTGATTGGGTTCAGGCTATTCAGCTACAGCTTCGGTCCCTGTTGCATGTCGCTTGCATTGCATTACTGCATATCCATTACCATTTGCATTTCACTAACGTGTGTCTGTGCTGCAGGTGCATTCGCATTTCCCTAGTTCTAGTGCCCGGACTTCTGAGTGTTTGATCATGACTAGCTTAAGGAGAACGGTTGCTTACAAATTGCCTACGCCTGATATTGTTCCTCTACTTGGGTTGATCTCTCTTGTTGATGAGGGTGTTCGTAGGAGCTTCCGGATGAGCTATGGTAGACTACTGAGATTGGTGTGCAAACCTACAGAGGTAGAGTTAGATGGGCTGTATGCTTTGATGCAATTCTACGACCCTGCTCTGAGGTGCTTCACGTTCTCTGACTTTGTTATGGGACCAACCCTGGAGGAATACGCTGAGTATGTTGAGCTGCCCATGCAGAACCAGGTTCCATTCATTCATTATGACGCCAAGCCCAAGCCGGAGGACTTGGCAAAAGCTTTGCATATTGATGCTTCTGAACTGGTGACTACTGTTTCCCGTGGAATTCCAGGCTTCTCACTTCAGTTCTTAGTTGGTAAAGCCCAGGAGTACGCTAAGAGCGGGTGCTGGGTTGCTTTCAATGCTGTGTTGGCTTTGTGCATTTATGGCATAGTTTTGTTCCCCAACATACCGGATTTTGTGGACTTCGATGCTTTCTACCTGTTTGCCGCTGGTAATCCTGTACCTACCTTACTCGGAGATCTCTACCACTCACTGCATTATAAGAATGAGAAGGGAAGAGGGAAGAATGTTCATCTGTGTGTGCCCTTGTTGAGTAGGTGGTTTGAGAGTCACCTTCCTAAGAGAAGATCTGTTGCAGAGACTACAGTCCCAGCTGGTTGGCCAGAGCGCCTGATGAGGCTATCGTCGGAAGATATGGAGTGGTTTGATAGAGACCTGCTAGGATCTGAGCTTATATTCAGCTGTTCTGGGTACCCTAATGTTCCGTTGATAGGGAGGAAAGGGTGTATCAACTACAACCCTTCTCTGTTCGTCCGTCAGTTCGGATATGCGTTGAAGAACCCACCAAAGGAGGAAGAAGTACAGGAATCTCTGTACTTCACAGGTGACGTGAAGGGGGAGTTATTAGCCAAGTTGCAACATGCCTGGACACGTATTAACCGCAAAGGGAAGCTACTGTTAGGTAAGAACGATTGCCAGGCTTATGAACCTTACAGGGTTTGGATCCAGGAACGAGCAAGTCAGTTATTAATGCCATTTCCAGATGTACCAATCCTTGTTCCTATTCCGGTAGCGGAGCCAACTACTGTTTCTAGGGAAGTCTATGAGCAAATTGTGAGAGAAAAAGAAGCCTTGATGAAGATCAACGAAGGGTTAGAGCAAGAGATAGCTCAAGTACGCAGTGAGAAAAACAAGGCCGTATATGCTTTCCAACAACAGATCGAGCTGTTAAGCAGGTTAGGGGCTGAGTTGACCGAGGAAAAGAAAAAGCGCGAACGTCTGGGGCAAGAGTTCAGAAGCTCCCATGACATGTTGGAAGCCAAAAAGAAGGCGCTTGACGCAGCACATCGAGAAATCTCCTCTTGCAATAAGACTTGGAATGCTACTCTCACCAACAATAAGATGAGAGAAGATAAGCTGAAGCAGCAAATCTCCGACCTCGAAGAGAAGCTGAAGTCTAGCATCAAAGAGTGTGAGGAGGAAGTGATGACCCGGTATAGTGTCCAGAATGCACTGAACAAGGCAATCAAATGCAGAGATGAAGCGGTGTCTCAGAAGCGAAAGTTAGAAGATTGCTTCGGGGAAGCCACATGGGAAGAAACTGCTGAAGACGTACGCCGTGTCCTTAAGAGGAGAAACCAGCTTGTTGAAGGGCTGCTTGATCGACCAAGCCATCCGGAGACCAAGAAGTTGATAGAGGAGTACCAGACTTTTGGGAGGATTTGACCATTTCATATAGTAACTTGTATGCTTTATTTGCATAGTGCTGACCATCACCAGGATTGTTGGTTGAGGTCATGCCTTCTTATTGTACTCTCAGTAATATTGTACCCTGGGCTTATTGATTTTCCCTGCAATATATGAGGCTTTCTATGATTCAGCTCCGATATTCCTATTGTCAACACTATCACTGCACCGGCACCTTCACACTAGAACTGGGGGAATGAACTTCCCTAATGCACAGACACATTGCATTGCATTCATATTGCATTACAGGTAATCTTTGAATAGTGTCTTATTTCCTGCTTTTAACAGGTACTTAACAGGATTGCAGATCAACATCCGCACCGCTATTCTACCCGCTCCAATTGTCGAAAAATCATGGACCAAATGCAGAACGAGATGCAAGATGTGCGCGAGAAGCTCGCTCTCTTCATGCAGACCATGGAAGCTATAGCAAAAGGGCAGGAGAATTTGCAGGCCATGGTCCAGCCTCTGTTGGCCCGAAACGCTGGTCATGGTAATGAAGATCATCAGTCTGTACGGGTCGATACTGTTCATGGAGACGGCACTCCCACGCCAGTGGCTCCGCCTGTAGTCAATACACCTGCTGCTAATATCAACAACGCTACCGCTGCTGTGAATGGTAACGTCGGAGTGGGGAATGAGACTGCTGTCCATAATGCTGGGCTGGGTGATGTCAATTTGGGAGATAATCTAGGAGGCAATGGCTTTGTCAATACTGGATTCGGATTCAACGATCAGGGATTCGATAACACTGGGAAGTATGGCTTTAATGCTCAAGGCTTTGGGCAAGATGGTTATGGTATGGTCAATCAGGGTTACGGAGGCTTTGGAAACGGAAACGGTACTGGATTTATGGCTTTTGGTCCTGCTGGAGGTGTTCAAGGGTACGGCAACAGAGGCCGAGGTCCGGGGATGAATCAGATCAGAGCTGGACGTAATAATGGATATGATGGGTACGGAGCTGGAAACGGTATGTGGCAAGAAGATCAGCAGGAGGACGCCTTCTCCGGAGGAGGTTTTGAAGGGCCGATGGATGATTCCCAAAAGATTAGAATGCTGGAAGAGCAGATGAAGGGAGTCTTAAATCAAAGTGCTGTGGGATTGGACATGGCAACCATGGGTCTGGTACCTGGTTTGAGGGTGCCAATTAAATTCAAAGCTCCTGCGTTCGATAAGTATAAAGGAGACACATGTCCGAAAGTGCATGTACGAGCTTATTACAGAAAGATGTCTGCATACTCCACTGATGAAAGAATGCTAATGCATTTCTTTCAGGATAGTCTATCGGGCCCTTCCCTAGAGTGGTACATGGGGTTGGAGCCAACTGATATCAAGACATGGAAGCAATTGGCGGAGGCGTTCGTAGCTCACTACAAGTATAACAGCGACTTGGCGCCCAATCGGGTCCAATTGGCGGGACTGTCGCAGAAGAAGGGGGAGAGCTTTAAAGAGTACGCGCAAAGGTGGCGCGATATGGCTGCCAGGGTCCGTCCTCCTGTAGAAGATAAGGAAATGAATGACATGTTTGTCGGCACATTCACAGGGCTGTTTCATGACATGCTGTTTCATACGTCTCTGGCCAGTTTTTCAGACCTGATTCTAATGGGAGAAAAGATTGAACGTAATATTAAGCAAGGAAAGTTCCAAGTCGAGGAATCAACTGCATCTGGCAGTAATAGGAAAGCTTATGGTGGGCGCCGTCAGGGCGAGGCAAGCGCAGTATTTGGAGGCCGAGGCCGAGGCCGAGGCAGGGGACGAAACCAATATCGTCAGCCGCAGCAGGTGGCGAGTGTTAATATCCCGTATCAACAACAACCCCTCCAGCAACAACAACCGGTTCAGCAACAGCCAATGCCACAGCAGCAGCAGCCTCAGCAGGGGGCACAGCAGGCTCAACGAAGATTCCAGGGTAGTAAACCGAGAAGAGTGTTTGAGAAGCCTCCCTCAACATATGCCGATTTGTTGCAGACATTGTTGGGATTGAATCTAATAGAGAAGAGAACCCTGGCACCGATAACGGGAGCTCCCCCGTTTGGTTACGATGCAAGCAGACACTGCGAGTTTCATTCTGGAGCCCCGGGTCACGATATAGAAGGTTGCCATGCTTTTAAGCACGTTGTGCAGGATCTTTTAGACAACAAGACTATCAATTTCGGAACGGCAGGTCCGAATATAGTCCAGAAACCCATGCCTAATCATGGGGCAAACGCCGTTCTGACTGAGGAAGGTCTGAATCTTATTATGAATGTTGAAGATTTAAAGACGCCGCTGAGCGAGATAAAGAGCCGACTGTTACAAGGAGGTGTTTACCCAGGATGTAACGAGTATTGCTTAGACTGTTGGACCCTAGCTGGGGGGTGTGAGGATTTGAAGAAAGGCATTCAGGCTTTAATTGATGAGGGCATATTGCAGTTTGATCGAGCGGCAACTGACGAGCCTGCAGGGGCAGTAGTGGATAATCGGAGTGATGTGGCCATGGTAACGATTCCTCGGAAGACGATCACTATTGCAGCACCAGCTCAGCGACCACCGATCACCATAACTAAGGCCGGGCCAATCCCGTACGAGAACACGAAAGCAGTCCCATGGTCATACGGGTTGGAAGTATATTGTGACGGGATAAAAATTGATGTTAACAAGCAGCCAGCGGAGATTGTGGATAATGTTGTTGGTTCAGGAGGCATGACGAGGAGTGGCAGGATCTTTATATCTCCTGAAGTAGAGGCTGAAAGACTAGCGAAAGGAAAAGGGAAAGTGGTTGAAAATGTTCCGGTACAAGCAAGTGAAAAAGAAGCAGCATCGAAGGATGTAGAAGAGTTCATGCGCTTAATTCGAAAAAGTGATTATAAGATTGTGGAGCATCTGCAGCAGACACCGTCCAAAATATCTATCCTATCATTGCTGTTGTGTTCGGAAGCTCACAGAAATGCTTTGCTGAAAGTCCTGGACACCTCTTTTGTACCCCAAGACGTCTCCGTAAATCAGCTAGAAGGAGTATTGGCACATGTGAATGCAGGCCACAGCTTGGGTTTTACCGATTTTGACTTGACTCCGAAAGGGAGGGATCACAATATGGCATTACACGTATCTGTTGAGTGTAGAGGATCAGTAATGTCGCACGTATTGGTTGACACCGGATCATCTTTGAATGTGTTACCCAAGAAGGCGATGATGAAGCTGGATGTTCGAGGAATTTGGTGTACACCCAGTGATTTGGTAGTCAGAGCATTTGACGGCACGCGGAGAACAGTCTTCGGATCGATTACATTGCCTCTGCAAGTGGGGCCGGAAGTGTTTGCAACGGAGTTTTATATCATGGATATACAGCCTGCGTATAGCTGCTTGCTTGGAAGACCCTGGATTCATGGGGCAGGGGCCGTCACGTCCACCCTGCATCAGAAGTTAAAATATATGGTTGGGGGCAGCGTAGTCACCGTGTGCGGAGAAGAGGACATCCTGGTCAGCCATTTATCTTCATTTAAGTATGTGGAAATCGACGGAGAGATCCACGAAACACCATGCCAGGCATTCGAAGGTTTGCGCATCAAGGACAAAGGTCCCGGGCCGAGCAAAGTGCCAGAGATAGCTGTCTCATCGTATAAAGAGGCTCAAGCTCTGGTGGAAGCAGGAGAAGCCAAGGGCTGGGGCAAAGTGCTGGACATTCCTGTGAAGATGGACCGGTTCGGACTGGGGTACCAACCGTCGTCATCAACTCCTTCCGTGAGGGCCCCCCGTTTCAGAAAGCCAATTACCATCTCTGCCAGTGGAGTATGTCACGAAACTGTCAATGCTGCTTCGGAGTCTGATGAAGGAGACAGCGACTGTGATATGGATGCCTGGATTCAGCCAAGCACGCCAGGACAAGGACTGTGCAACTGGTCTATTCAGGAGCTTGTTCCTGTGACTTTTAAACAGTAATGCTTTGCTTTATTAATTGTTGAATAATCTGATGTCGTGCCCGGGGCATCAGGATTTGCTTAGGGCCGTGTTGTTATAAGCATTGCGTGTTAATCATTAAATAAATGGCGTTTTTTCATGTGCAAATACCGTAATCCCTGTCTTTCTTGTTTTATATTTTTCAATAAAATGGCAACGTGGTTACTCGATTTACACGCATTTTGAAGCACTTAACCATTCCTTTTGCAGGATAACATTTTCAGATGACATCCTTGAACCACCTATGACTCGTCCCGACTTTGAGCACCCGGTGTTTCAGGCCGAAGAAGAGGTTGTCGAAGATAGCGACGTTCCTGAAGAACTGTCCTGGTTAGTAAAGCAAGAGGAAAGAGCCATTCTGCCTCACGACGAGGTCATCGAAATTATCAATTTGGGGTCGGAAGGGGCTGAGAAAAACATTCGTATCGGAGCCGCGCTGCAGGATGATATCAAGCGGAGGCTGGTTGAAATGCTCCAAGAGTATAGTGATGTATTCGCTTGGTCGTATGAGGATATGCCAGGGCTCGATACAGATATGGTCGTGCATCGCCTGCCATTGAAAGAAGATTGCCCGCCGGTCAAACAAAAGCTTCGCAGAACGCGACCAGATATGGCAATGAAGATCAAAGAGGAGGTGCAGAAACAGTGGGACGCTGGTTTCCTGGCTGTGACGAAGTATCCTTCATGGGTTGCCAACATCGTACCAGTGCCAAAGAAAGATGGCAAGGTTCGAATGTGCGTGGATTATAGAGATTTGAATAAAGCAAGCCCAAAAGACGATTTTCCACTTCCTCACATTGACGTGTTAGTTGATAATACTGCTCAGTACTCCGTATTCTCCTTCATGGATGGCTTTTCAGGCTATAATCAGATTAAAATGGCGCCAGAGGATATGGAGAAGACTACTTTCATAACGCCTTGGGGAACATTTTGTTACAAAGTGATGCCCTTCGGTTTGAAAAATGCTGGGGCAACATATCAGCGTGCGATGACGACTCTTTTCCATGACATGATGCATAAAGAGATCGAAGTTTATGTTGACGATATGATTGCCAAATCCCAGACGGAGGAAGAGCATCTGGTGAATTTGCTGAAGTTATTTAAAAGGCTTAGGAAGTTCAGGCTAAGGCTGAACCCTAATAAATGCACCTTCGGGGTGAGATCGGGTAAGCTGCTGGGGTTTATCGTAAGCGAAAGAGGAATAGAGGTCGATCCTGCTAAAATAAAAGCAATACAAGAAATGCCGACGCCTAAAACAGAGAAAGAGGTGCGCGGGTTTTTAGGGAGGTTGAACTACATCGCCCGGTTCATATCTCACCTAACTGCCACGTGTGAACCGTTATTCAAGCTCTTGAAGAAAGATCAAGCTGTAACGTGGAACGAAAATTGTCAAAAGGCGTTCGATAAAATAAAGCAGTATTTGCAGGAACCTCCCATTCTGATACCCCCGGTGGCAGGTAGACCCTTGATAATGTATTTGACGGTTCTTGAGGGAAGCATGGGTTGTGTTCTCGGTCAACACGACGAGACAGGGAGAAAAGAGCATGCGATCTATTACTTGAGTAAGAAATTTACAGACTGCGAATCTCGATATTCAATGCTGGAGAAAACTTGTTGCGCGCTAGCCTGGGCCGCCAAGCGTTTGAGGCAGTACATGCTGAATCATACAACCATGCTCATCTCAAAGATGGATCCTATCAAATATGTATTTGAAAAGCAGGCGTTGTCAGGTAGAATTGCCCGTTGGCAGATGGTCTTGACTGAATATGATATCCAATACGTCTCGCAAAAGGCTATAAAGGGGAGTGTGCTGTCTGAGTATCTGGCGGAGCAGCCTATTGAAGAGTACCAATCGATGAGGTTTGATTTTCCTGACGAGGATATCATGTACCTAAAGATGAAAGATTGTGAAGAACCGTTGCCAGACGAGGGACCAGAGTTGGGGTCCAAATGGAAGATGATATTTGACGGAGCCGTGAATGCTTACGGTAGCGGAATAGGGGCAATCATCACCACGCCACACGGGTCGCACATCCCGTTTACTGCCCGATTGACCTTTGCCGTTACCAACAATGAGGCCGAATACGAAGCTTGTATAATGGGGCTTGAAGAAGCCATTGATTTGCGAATCAAACATCTAGATGTATACGGAGACTCAGCTCTGGTAGTGAATCAGATAAAAGGGGAATGGGAGACACGACAGCCTAATTTGATACATTACATGAATTATGCAAGGAGATTGTTGCCTTTCTTCGACAAGGTTGAATTGCATCACGTACCGAGGGCAGAAAATCAAATGGCTGACGCCCTTGCCACTTTGTCTTCCATGTACAAGGTCAACTTCTGGAACGAAGCTCCCCGAATCATTATCTCTCGGCTTGACAGGCCAGCTTATGTATTTGCTATTGATGAAGCATCTGACGACAAACCGTGGTATTTTGATATCCTTAATTTCCTGAAGAATAAAGAGTATCCGGCTGGGGCATCCAGTCAAGATCAGAGGACTCTCAGGAGATTAGCGGGTAATTTTTACTTGAATCCGGATGGCGTCTTGTACAGAAGAAACCACGATTTGGTGTTGTTGCGTTGTGTAGACGAGAAAGAGGCAAAGCTTCTCATGGAGGAAATTCACGAAGGTACCTTTGGTACGCATGCTGGTGGGCATGCTATGACGAGAAAGCTGCTGAGGGCAGGTTACTTTTGGCTGACGATGGAAACTGATTGTTTCAAGTTTGCGAGGAAGTGTCACAAGTGCCAAATATATGCTGATAAGATCCATGTGCCTCCAAGTCCTCTAAATGTGATGTCATCACCATGGCCATTCTCTATGTGGGGAATCGATATGATTGGAAAGATAGAGCCGACGGCTTCTAACGGGCATCGGTTCATCCTAGTAGCAATCGATTATTTCACCAAGTGGGTGGAAGCGGCGTCTTACGCGAATGTAACGAAGCAAGTGGTGGCCAGATTCATCAAGAGAGATATCATTTGCCGATATGGGATCCCCGAGCGGATAATCACGGACAACGGTTCAAACCTGAACAACAAAATGATGAAGGAGCTCTGTCAGAATTTCAAGATCGAACATCACAACTCCTCTCCTTACCGACCCAAGATGAATGGCGCTGTTGAGGCGGCCAATAAAAATATCAAGAAAATTGTTCAGAAAATGGTGGTGACCTATAAGGATTGGCATGAAATGCTACCTTTTGCTTTGCACGGTTATCGTACGACGGTACGCACATCAACCGGGGCAACCTCGTTCTCGTTGGTATACGGAATGGAAGCGGTGCTACCATTAGAGGTTGAGATCCCTTCTCTGAGGGTATTGCGAGACGTTCAGCTGGACGAGGCAGAATGGGTGAAAGACAGGTTGAATCAATTGAGTTTGATGGATGAGAAGAGGCTAGCTTCTCTAGCATACGGTCGTTTGTACCAGAGCCGAATGAAGAAAGCGTACGACAAGAAGATACATCCGCGAAGCTTTCAGACGGGCGACCTTGTGCTGAAAAGGATTCTCCCGCCGCAAGCAGATCACAGGGGCAAGTGGACCCCCAACTACGAAGGGCCATACGTTGTTAGTAAAGTCTTCTCAGGAGGAGCGTTGTTGTTGTCCACCATGGACGGAGAAGACTTTGTGTCACCTGTGAATTCGGACGCAGTTAAAAAATACTTTGCTTAAAATAGACCCGCTGGACAAAAAAAGAGAGTCCAGGCAAAAACGGGGCATCCTGGCGAACCGAAAACAGAATGAAAGGTTCGGGCAAAAATTAGGGATAAAATTGGAAAAATGTACACCCGCGAAGTTGAAAACCTACACTGGGCGGCTTCGGCAAAAAAGGGTATCCCGGTGAACTGAAAACCCGTAAAGGGCGGTTCACGCAAAAGTTAGGGATTTGAAAAGCAAATGACTGCGGTCCGAATTTGATAATTGCAATAAGTATCAATGTGGGAGAATACGTTTGAGGAGCCAGTTATCGGATACAGTCTCTTCAGAAGAGGGGACACCGGGAAAGCAGTAGGGTCGGGCGAGTCATGGGAGGATCAGTTCGTGGTGTTCATCTGCATCCCGTTGCCGACACGTGTACAAATTTAAGTTGTCAATATTTATGCTTCTTGTGCATACTTATATACTTGTATATTTGCTTTGTGTAGCTTCCTCATTTCAGGAGTTACATCCCGTGTACAAAACTCTGCCCATTCAGGGGCCCGATCAATAAAATACGTTATTCAGTATTTGACACTGTTCTTTACTGTTTTATGCATGATTAACGCCTAAGTTTGATGAAACTAGCATGAGTATAACGTCGCTGGCCCTTGCCAACAGTTGCTAAAGCTTTGAATTAACTGAAAATAACGTCACTAACCTGAGTGGATTTGGTTGCATAGGCTTGTCTTGTCTTGTTTGTGTTGTTGCAGGTCTCATAACCGTACAAGGAAGATGATCAAAAGATTGCAATAACTAAAGACTCAGCCCTCACGCAGGTCATGCAGGTTCCTCCCAAAGAAGGATAGAACTCTTCAGCTAGTCGTAGCGTGTGCAAAGGGGATTGACGATTCCAAGATCGTAAAGCTGTATTCAGACAGGTTCAAATTTCCCCGCAGGGTCATTCACTCTCCCCCAGCGGAGTCAGTGGATTTCACCCCGAGAGAATCATCCCATCCCCAGCGGAGTTCTCTTTTCAGCAAGTGTTCTTTCCTCCCAGCGGAACTCGAAGATCAAGACCCTCCCAAGCAGAGTTGATGGTGGTTCCTGTCATTTATTTTGTCAGGGATACTGTGTAATATCAGTTCACTCTCCAGCAGAACTCCAATCGTACGATGCACATCTGCTATTCCCCAGCAAGGTTATATTCCCCAGCAGGGGGTTACCTCAACAAGGTGTTTGGTTTGAGTTCCCAATTTCCCAGCAGGGTTGACTTCACCCTTCCAGCATTTATTTTGCTGGAATAATTCTGTAGCATCTGGCTATCCCCGGCGGAGTCGGCAGTATCTTCAGCATTTATTTTGCTGAAGTAGTTTCTGTACTCTAGCAGTTCATGGTGAAAGCACTTGCTCAATTGAACTACTAAACACTCGAGATCTCGGCATGAGATATCCAATGATAATGTCAGTTTCGACAGTATTCCCCACAGAGTTACCAGGATAAGTCTCTCTTTATTCCCAAGCAGAGTTATTTGTCATCAAAAGGGTTTCATGAATCAGAATTTCAGAGGTTGCCTCCGGGCATCAGAACAGGCATCCGGTAGTTTGGTTTCCAGATATCCCCAGTAGAGTCCGCCCCAAAGTCGCTGTCATGCTGGTGCTAAGAAGTTTGTGGGTGGGGATCAATGGAGAACTAAGTCCTGACATGGACAACTTATTCCTATATGGACGGGATTTCTTCAGAAGTGGGCGTCCTAACGTGGACAGGTTTATTTCCCCGGGTTGGTGAAGCATGTGAGTCCTTACGTGGACAAGTCTTATTTCCTCAGCAGGTCGAAGACGCCTGAGTCCTAACGTAGACAAATCAAGACGAGATCAGTGTCCTGACGTGGACAAATCAAAGAAATTATTATTCGTGACGAGGAAAGGTGGGTCCCAACGTGGACGATGTTCTCCTTACGTGGAAAGACAATGTTTCCTTACGTGGAAAGAAGATGGTTTCCTTACGTGGAAAGACGAATTTATTCCTTACGTGGAAAGAAGTTGATATTCCTTACGTGGAAAGATTGAGTCCTTACGCGGACATATCGAGATGGATTCCTTACGGGGAGACAAGTGCATTCCTAACGTGGAAGAGTTTAGTCCTGACGCGGACAGATCCAGACGAAGTCTTATTCCTTACGTGGAAAAATGGTGATTCCTTACGTGGAAAAGAGATTTATTCCTTACGTGGAAAGTTTAGTCCTGACGCGGACAGATGGAAAAGAAGTTGATTCCTGACGTGGAAAGAGAAGGTGTTTCCTTACGTGGAAAAGTTTAGTCCTGACGTGGACAGATCAAGGTTTGATTCCTAACGTAGAAAGATCAGAGTCCTTACGTGGACATATCAAGAGCATTCCTTACGTGGAAGAAAAATGGTTTCCTTACGTGGAAAGACGAGTTTATTCCTTACGTGGAAAGATTGAGTCCTCACGCGGACATATCAAGATTGATTCCTGACGTGGAAAGAAAGAGATTATTCCTAACGTGGAAGAGTTTAGTCCTGACGCGGACAGATCAAAGAAGTTATTCCTAACGTGGAAGAAGAAGATAGATTCCTTACGTGGAGAGTTTAGTCCTGACGTGGACGGAAAGAAGAAACGGTATTCCTTACGTGGAAAGAAGAAGCATTCCTAACGTGGAAAGAAAGATTGATATAGTATTCCTCACGTGGAAAGATTGGGGTTCCTTACGTGGAAAATTTGTGATTCCTAACGTGGAAAAAGAAAGAGTCCTTACATGGACAAAGCAAAAGAAGACGTATTCCTTACGTGGAAGAGTTTGACAAAGCAGAGAAAAGTCACCCCTGACGGGGAAAAGCGATGTATTCCTTACGTGGAAAGGTGAGTCCTAACGTGGACAGTATTATTCCTAACGTGGAACGGTTATTCCTTACGTGAAAAGGTGAGTCCTAACGTGGACGGTGGTATTCCTAATGTGGAAGAGTTTATTCCTAACGTGGACGATTTATCTCTGACGAGAAGGCAGACGAGCCGTCCCCAGCAAAGTTGTTGAAGTTTTTTCCGAGTTGACAGCAGATAGAGTCCTGACGTGGACAAGCAAAGGACGAAGTTTCCGATAATTCAATCTTTTTCAGGATGATGAGAAGAATCCCCAGCACGGTCGCACGAGATCAGTGGGTTGCCGTAACAGTTAAATTCAGCTGATGAATGTCGTTCCCCAAGCAGTGGCGCAGTTTATTTCTGCGGTTGGCAAATTTCTGGGTTCCTAGTATTCAACCGTCTCGTACCTCGAATGTTTGAAGGCCGTTCGTCCTTCATCCAATCGGGTCCAAGTCGCTTGAATAGGGGCAGCTGTTGCACCCTAAAATTGGCCCAACCTTATTCATTAGGTTTATGTCTCAATATCATTAGCATTTGCATATAGAGTCATGTACATAGACTAACCATCTGCATAGCATAAGCATAGCAAAGTCATTCAACAGGGGACCAATCATTATTCTCATCTCTAGAAGCCTATCAAGAGGTTATTATCCTAATTCCATCTCATTCAAGTCATCAAGAAAGAATTTGAAAGCAGAGAGTTCAGCAGATCAAGCCTTGAGTCCATCTCCTAGCTGAGGGTATCTGGGGATCATCAAGGAAAGTATGAGCTGTGAATTGAAGGCATGGAGAGTATCTAGACATTATGAGAGACTTAGAAAGTCATTTAAAGGAGGAGACAAGTCATTGGTGTGATCACAAGTATTGCAGTTGAAGGCAGTCAACTAGGGTTTCATCTGGGTCAACCCTAGGTCAACCCTAGGTCAATTGACTGATTTAAAAGGCATTCAAGTCTATTGGAGAGATATGGGGTTCATCATTTGACATATAAAGAAGGATATGGAGATATGCCAAGAAGAATTCAAGACAAATCAAGGAGAAGAGGAGTTTCTAAATTAGGGTTTCTGTATAAAATCCCCTAGTTTAGGTCAAATTTCCAAGCAAGATAAGTCAAAATGCTAGCTTCAAATGGATCCTTGGCCAGCATGGAACTTGTAGAGGATCTCAAGACCTTTAATTTGAGTGGTGGAAGGCATCAAGGAGATTTATAGAACTCAAGTTGTGGTCCTTGCAAGTTACAGGTCATCTGAGGTATCTGAAATTTTGTCTGTGAAAGTGGCTTGACTTCCAAGCTAGTTCTACCCCTCAAGGAGATTTCAAATGAATTTCTGGCCAACATAAGAATTGTTCCTCATTGTCTTAGCTTTCTAGAATGGTATAGTATGCCCTCATATGATGTGTGGAGCTCAACTTATGGTCTTGGTAAGCAAAGGGTATTTTGGTCATTTGTGAATTACAGGTCATTTTAACCTATGCCCAAAACTCATACAAGGAAGCTTCAAATGGAAAAACTTACAACATCAAACCTGCTCCAAATGACATTTTGAGTCTAGAAAAGTGACCATGAGAGATTGGAAATGTCCATAGCACAAGATTTCAAAATTGGTGAATTTAATGAAGGAAAATGGCTTAAAAAATGGTATTTTTCATATCTTGGCCAAATGATGCAAAATTATAGGTCATTTTGAATGGAAAAGGCATTCTAAAAACATTGGCTAAAGTGGAATTTTGAGTCTAGTTCAAGATTTAAGAGTTATCCATGGTTGCTTGCAATATAAGAAACATAATCAACATTCAAGGGAATTTAGCACAAGGGAAACTTCTCCAAGTTTCTAGGAGGTTCCTAGATCACCTATATATTCATGCAAGATGAATCTTGCAAGGGTTGGTGCCATCATTTTGTCAAAAACTCCATTTTCACTCATTTTCCATTTTTGCATAAGTCTCTCAAATTCTCTCAATCTCTCATCAAACTTCAACATTCTTGATCCAATCTTCATCATCATCACACAAAGATCAGAATCCATACATCTCTTTGGAGAATTGAGCAAGGAATTGTGATATTCACCATCATCATTCAAAGTGCAAGCACCTTGGAATTAGAAGATTCAAGGCTTGGGAGCTTCTCTAATTGCATACAGAATTCATCTCCAAGATTACTGATCAACTTCCCCACCTTTCAAGCATTGGATCAAGTGTATGCCACCACTGTTTGCAGCATCATAACAGGTTGGTTATCTTCTTCGAATTGCATAGTTTAATGAGAATTTTAGGGAATTGTTAGTGTAGACTGGTTAGGGTAAGGAAGATGATTGATTTGGATAAATTTGAGCAAGTTTCATGGACATTAGTTATGGTGCACCATTTCTGTTGAAGCTTAGAATAGCAAGAATCGTGCGAAATAATCTTGGATTGAATGCTTAAAATGACCAGGGTGAGGTGTAGGTTAGCTTAGGATGATTTCCATGGAGAATTGAGAGGATCCATATCAGTTGAACATGATGGATCAGATCTGTTATACACATCGAGTTTGCTTTGTGAGTGAGTTTTAGGAAGAACTAAGGCTATGGCTGTGTAGAGGGAGAGATTTAGAGTAATTTTGCTCTTGACCTTGATTGAATCCATGGAGAGTTGAAGGAGAACAGAAGGGTGTAAGGTTTGCGCATGGAGATGAGTTGCAGAACCTAGGGTTTGCTGGAGGTAGGAGACGATGCATGAGCCACACGATCGTACTTGGACCTTTGACTTGAAGGCGCATCCAACGGCCACGATTTAAAACTCAAACGGAGGGAAACTTTGAGGATTTGAAACGCTGCGTTTCATTAATTGGGGGGTTGGGCTCAGAGCGCTATCCACACCCCCCATTTTAATAGGCCCATTACTTTGAACGCGCTTTTCTGCTTTTCTCACCCCCTCCATCCTATTTCATTCTATTTTCTTTTTATTTTCTTTAATTTTTTATGCATCTTCTAAAATTCATAACAAATTAGAAATTGCATATTTTTAATTCATTCTTTTTACATATTTTTCTTTAGGATGTCTAGAAAATTCTAAAAAATAAAAATTGCATTTTATATTTTATTTGATATTTTTCCCATATTTTCTAAATAAATGACATTTTAAATAGTTTCATTTCATGCATGATTTTATTAATTTTTGTTCTATTAGATACTTTCATATTTTTTGTTCATTCTTTTTAGGTTGTTTAGATGAGATATTGAACTTATAGATTCAATTTAGTTCCCATTTTTAGAAATTAAATTTAGGTGCTTAGTGTGGGTTTGAACAAACATGAACAAATTAGGGTTTTTAGGTGATGACTTAGGAAGTTTGATTCTTTCCCTTAGGACTTAGGGTTTAACTAGATTAGTTATGGGACTATAGGGGCTATGGGTAGTTATTAGATCCCTTAGAGAAAAGTCAGGACTCCCCTACTGCTATTAATACTCTGTGTATGTCTGATTGACTGTGTGGTGTGCCCTCTGGGGATTATTGCTTGCTTGCTTGGGTATTGGGGTTGTCTGGGGACTTAGGAGAGCTGAAGACTTGAGAAGATGAAGGCCACTGGAGATCCAGATGTTGAAGATCCACTTCCAGAGTTGAAGAGAAGATTCTTGCTAGCAGATGCTGAGGAACTAGGGTTTAGGAGCTAGGCAGAGCTCTAGGTTAGAAAGTTTGTTTCTCAAACATGGATTGCCTTGTCTGCATCCATTCTTCTCTGTGATTCAGAGTCTCTCTAAGACACTCACCCCCTTCCTTTGGAAGGCTTGGTGATAGTGTCTATGAGATAGAACTCTTGAGAGAAAATGTCTCTTGTGTTAGAAGCAGTCTGTTCACCACCTTTGGTAGTCAACTGATTGCTTAACACCCAATTCACTCCTGTGACTGATCCCTCATCCTGGAGGTTTGAACTTGAAGAAAAGCCATTGCAGATAGAAGACTGATGATCAAAGCCCTTACCTGAAGGCCATGAAGAGGGAGATTGATGTTTATTGAAGCCTGTAGCTGATTGGAGATTACTTGGAGCCAGATGTTGATTCAGAGCTGCTGGTGCTGTTTTTATTGCTGTATTTCATTGTTGATGTATTGATTGGTTTTCCGGACTGTATTGTTTGTTGTTTACCCTGTTGGGTTGAAAGTGAAGTCTGTTCACTTTTGCCTATTGTTTTCTAGATTCGAGGTTGAGTGGGATTCCCTTGCCTCGCTTGTACTGTTGCATCCATGCATTTTACTGCTTTACTGTATATATCTGGTATTGTTTCTGTTTCTGCCTATCCCTTAGGATCTCTGTTTCTCTCTGTGCAAGAGAGGAGCATGATAGACACTAGGTCTTAACCCATACATGATAACATTAGGTTAGTTTGTTTCCCTTCGCAACCGTAGGTTAGAGTTCTGTCTCTTCTTCCTCAAAACAAACAGAAAAACACCATAAAGATTTCAAACACAATAAAAGACACTTCTTCCGTAAAAGAATGTGAACTCATCAAGACGTCATTTTTGTCCTCTTGGACTGTTAATCAGAAAAACCTTTTTCAGAAGGAATAAAATTAACCAAGACAAGCTTGTGTCGTACGTGGCCCGAACTACGTTTGCTCTGATCTTCCATGCTGTGTGGAAGTACGTAGGCATAGGATGCGATATCCTAGCGAGCAACCTTCCCCTCCTTTCCCGTAGGTAGGCGAACTACGTTGACTCTGATTTCTCGTTCCAGACGGGAATACGTAGGCATAAAGTGCGATACTTTGCCGAGTCATTTTTATTTTCGTTTTATTTTCTTTTTAACCCCTGACCTATAGTTTAGATAGAGTAACAATCCATACCTGAAAACAAGCGTGGATCCCATCGAGTACGATGGACGTGAGGGGTGCTAATACCTTCCCCTTGCGTAACCGACTCCCGAACCCAGGTTTTGGTTGCGATGACCATACCTTTCCCGTGTTGTGCGAGGTTTACTCTGAGCGTTTCCTTTCCCTCCCGTGGGATAAATAACGCACGGTGGCGACTCTTCTGTTCAGCCGGCGCCGATTTTCGCAGTAGCGACACTTTGGTACGAGTAAGTAGTGAGACTGACTCGCATAAACCAGAGGTCTAAGGTGTCAGGGCGGTAGTGGCTTTGTTAAAATTTTCTTCTCGGAAATTCCAAACTTGGTGAGGTTTAGGCGTGTCACGCGATGCTTTGGAGAGGATAAAAGTTTCTTTGTATATGTCGGATAAAGCGTGGGGAGTTCACGTAACGGAGGGATATATATATATATATATATATATATATATATATATATATATATATATATATATATATATATATATATATATATATATATATATATATATATATATATATATATATATATATATATATATATATATATATATATATATATATATATATATATATATATATATATATATATATATATATATATATATATATATATATATATATATATATATATAAAAGAGCTTATTTGCCAAAATTAAACTTGCTTTAAATTGAAAATTTGAAAGAAAAAGTACAATTGGAAATGGGAAATAACAGGGAAAAGGGAGAAATACAAAGGAAAGAAAAAAAAACAAAAAACAAAAAAAACAAAAATGAAGAATACTACTAGTCCCTTCCTCTTCCTCGATCTCTTCCTCTACCTCTGGCTCTGCCGTCGCGTGCCTCGAGGTTCAAAGCTCCGGTGTGAAAGATGTAATTGCGGAGGCCGTTGACTCGCACAGTGAGGTTGGCCATGTCATCGGCTAGGCCGGAATGGACGTCCTGGATCTGCTGCATTGTTTGCCTCATGTGACTGATTTGTTCTCTCTGCCACACTTTGAATTCTTTAGCCCGTCGGTTCTGCTGTTCCATCATAAGCATCATTTGATTCTGCTGGTCGATGCAGCGGAGGAGGGCCTCAGATGTGTTATCAGTGGCAGGACGGCGGCAGTGGCGCGAGGAAGGGCCTTTTGCAGCATTTGCTTGTGATGGCTCAGGCTGGTCGGCTCTATCTAACTCCTCTTGAACGTCATCCCTGGGCTCTTGGGTATTATCCTGAGTTAGGGCAGCAGGGGCAGTTGGATCGAAGAGCCAGTTGGCTCTGTCCTGCGGATGCATTCGGGTGCGTGAAGGCATGATGATGCTCTGGATAGTGCGGCCTCGCACTACCGGATGATATTTCCCATCTGCCCGGGATCTGATTAGGTGAGAGGTGCGGTAGTGGTCGGTGTCTAGGAAGACATGGGGCATCTGGCGGAGGGTCTGGAGGCGGTCGCCAAGGCCGAGGCCTAAGGCAATGGATGTGATGATGCCACCAAAATAGAAAGGTTTTGAGCCGCGGTTGCAATTGGCTTGAATGTGAGCCAAGAGGAACGGGGCGGCGTTAACAGGTTCCGAAGCGAACACGCAACGAAGATAAAACAGCTCCTTCAAGTTGACCTTGTGGTTACTGTCACGAGCGAAGATGGTGTTGCTCAACACGCGATGAAAGTAGCGGATTATTGGGTTGTGGATGTGAGTAGCGTTCAGAGTGTCCCAACTTTCTGGAGTGGTGCCGGTCAGTTGGTTCCATAGAGGGAAAGCTTCTTGGTAGAACTGATCGGATAGGCGGCGATGAGCATCGTCGCTGTGAGGAAACTGTAGAATGACGGTGATGCGGTCCTGGGGGACTTGATATTCGGTGCCAAACAAGCAGAAGCAGGCGGCACCGGTAAGCTGATTGGTATCGCCAGGTGAAGTTATGTACGTGAAGGAACTGAGAAACTCCAGTGTGAGTTGCTCGTAGGTGGGTTGGGGATTGGTGCAGAGATGCCAGATGCCGGCTCTCTGTAACATCCAAGTTATGCCATCCAGAATTCCCAGTTCTGTCAGAGAATCCAGGTGAGCATACCGGGTCGGCTGAAGCGACCGTTGATGGAAAGCTATGTAGTTGGTCTGCTGCGTTTCGCCTGCCTCGCCTTCTCGGAAAGTGATATTGCTCAAGTCGGGGTTTGTATGATTTTGTCTGGCCATTTTTCGTTAGAGAGGTGCAGAGGTTGAGAATAGGAAGTTTCTGTGGATGGAGAGGTATGGGAATGCAGAGGTTAATATATAATAGTGAATTGGAAGTTGAAATGGTGGAGGTTTAGTGGGGGATTCGGAAGGTTTTTAGTGGGGTTTAAATGGGTGAAAGTGGGGAATTAGGAGAGTGAAGGTGGAGAGGTGCGTAACCTCTGTTTTGACAGAATTGGGGTTTTATTCGCATGAAGACCGTCAGGGGTGTGTGACGGTCGTAATACGCGTGACGACCGTCAGGGGAGTGTGACGACCGTCACATCAGCAAATTCTGCAAAATTGCAGAAGTTCGCTTGTGGGGTGTTTTAACAGTGGAATATGTGATTTTTGAATTCTTTTGCAATATGATAGACTGATTACAAAATAGAAAATAACATGAAACATAATTAAGGGAGATACCAGAATGAAAATAACATTGAATCAAACACGAGTTTAATGTAGTACAATATCCAAAGGGAAACAATTGCAAAATTAAATAATGTGAAACAATGTGAAATGCAATAAACTAAAATTAAAGAGAAAACTAAAATATCACTCCTTTGGTTTCTTCAAGTTGTTGATCTGCTGAATAACGTCATTAAATTGGTCGCCAACTACGTCCATGTAAGTAACGAAATCCATGTGAAGCTGCGTTAATTCATCTTTTATAGTGGTTACTTCCAGCTTGAGGTCGTCCATAGTTCTCAGAACAGTGTCCAACTTGCCTGTGTCTTGTTCAGGAGTGGGGTCAGGAAAGTTATGGTAGTTAGGAGGGGTCTTAGGATCTATCTCCACTTCGAACTTATAATCTTGGTATTACAAATAGTCATGTGCTTCTGATATTTGATCACTGTCATACATGTAAGCCTGAGGTGTGGAGTGAGGTGATGGAGGTCCCATAGGCTCGTCCAATTCATAAAGCCAATTGTTTCTATTGTGGATACTTGTTAGCTCGTGGTTGGGCAATGTGAAAAGGTGGACAGGTTGATCAGCTATGAGGAATTCGTAGGCTCCTGGTCCTAAGGTACCTAAGATACGTCTGTTGAAGCAGAACTGGATGTCCATTGATCTGAGGTTGCCGAAACGAATAGCTTTGTTCAGGTAATACCTCAGGCCAATTTCGTGGGCAATCATGGTGACTAAGCCTCATATTAAAATGAGTGAGTGAGGTTCCTGATTAAGGCGTGTGAACGCCCTCATCATAAAAGGGACAACATTTACAGGGAGGCCTTGTGAAGCACAGAGAAGGATGAACAACTCTTCCTTTGAGACTGTTGTAATGTTTTCCTCCTTCCCAAAGAGGGTATGGGCTAAAATCCTATGGAAATAACGGAGGGCTGGATTGTGTATCTCATTGTTGTGCATGTCATTCGATTCAGGGTGATAGTTACCGGTGATGGTACCCCAGAATTGTTCTAACTCGAGATCAATATCCTCTTCAGTGGTGGTAAACACAAAAGGTCCGCTAGGGAAGCCTAGAATGTTAGCTAACGATGTACGATTGTGTGTTTGGTCCATTCCAAACATTCTAAAGGTTATCAGCTCTTTGGTGGATCCATAGCCATGTTCGGGTAAGTAACTTAAGGAGCTAAGGAATTCGAATGTGAGTTCGCGGTAGGTAGCAAATCGGGTCTTTAGAGCAGTTCGCTCCCAGCCTAATTGGTTAGATAAATACTGAATGCTATCCTGGATTTCTAGCTTGTCCATGGTGGGTCTATCGTAGTACAGAGTCGAAGCAAAGCTTCTCTGAGTCAATGCCTCAAATCTGGCCTTATGAGCTAGTCCTCTAAATGCAACAGTCGTAACGTCGATGTCAGCCATACTCGGAGGTTAGTCGGATAAAAACGGGAGAAAAAGTAGAACGACTTTAAAAATCCTGGAAAAGTTAAAACCACATTCACTCAGATTAGATTTTTAAGAAGCAAAGGGTGATAAAAGAAAGAAAAATAAAATAAAATAAAAAGTAGAAAATAAGAAAATATAAATTTATAGAAATTATAAGTTAAAAGGAAAACATAGTTTTAATAAATTTAGAAGTGAAAAACGGGAAAAATTGGGTTGCCTCCCAATCAGCGCTGTTTTTAACGTCAAAAGCATGACGATAGCTTGGCTGCAAGCTATTCGGGAAGCTCGAGCAATTTCATATTGCTCACGTGGTGGATGTGTTCATTTTGATTATAATGCTTCAAACGGTGTCCGTTTACTATAAACGGTGCGTTGATTTGATTTCTGATTTCAACAGCTCCACTCTTAAGGACTTTGGTGACCTCAAAGGGTCCAGACCATCTAGATTTTAATTTTCCAGGGAAAAGTTTTAATTTTGAGTTGAATAGGAGCACGATGTCTCCCACACTGAATTGTTTCCGGATCGAACGTTTATCATGCCATTTCTTGGTTCTTTCTTTGTAGATACGTGCATTCTCGTATGCGTCCAATTCGAGCTCTTCCAATTATGAAGGTTCAAGATTCGTTTCTCTCCTGCCGCAGTGTAGTTGAAGTTCAGCGTCTTAATAGCTCAGAAGGCTTTATGCTCTAATTCTACCGGCAGGTGACATGATTTTCCGTAAACTAGTTTAAATGGTGTGGTACCTATTGGTGTCTTAAAGGCGGTCCTATAAGCCCATAAAGCTTCGTTCAGCTTTGATGACCAATCTTTCCTGGAGGTTGCGACAGTCTTTTCCAAAATTTGCTTTATTTCTCTGTTCGAAACCTCCACTTATCCACTAGTTTGTGGATGATATGGTGTAGCTACGCGGTGTTTGACTCCGTATTTGGAGAGGAGTTTGTCAAAGATTCGCGATATGAAGTCCGAACCACCGTCACTAATGACGAGTCTGGGCACACCGAATCTAGGAAAGATTGTGTTTCTAAAGAGTTTAACGACTACTCGCGTGTTATTTGTTGGAGCGGCAACGATCTCTATCCATTTAGATACATAATCGACAGCGACGAGTATATATTTGTTTCCAAAAGAAGACGGGAAAGGTCCCATGAAGTCTATACCCCAGACGTCAAAGATTTCTACTTTTAAAATTCCTTTCTGAGGCATTTCATCGCGTCGTGAGATGTTGCCAGTGCGTTGGCACCGGTCGCATTTTAGTACAGCGATATGGACATCCTTCAAGAGGCTGGGCCAAAATAGGCCAGATTGTAGAATTTTAGCGCATGTCTTTGAAGTACTAGCATGACCACCATAAGGTGCTGAATGGCATTGGGAAATGATATCTTCTATTTCTTCCTCTGGGACACAGCGACGGTATAAGTTGTCGGCGCCTCGTTTGAAGAGTAGAGGTTCGTCCCAGTAGTAATGCTTTAAGTCGTGGAAGAATTTCTTCTTTTGTTGATAAGTTAGGTCCGGTGGAAGCACGCCTGCGGCCAAGTAATTAACGATGTCGGCAAACCAAGGAAAAGTGGCTTGGGCATAGACAACTTCCACAGCTTTTTCCAGTTCTGGTTCTTCCGAAGTTGAGTTGGACATATCGCTTTCCAATTTGGCTATCAGACGTTCGTAGGGAAAGTCGTCATTGATAGGCACTGGTTCTTGTTTAATGCCCTCTATACGGGATAAGTGATCTGCAACTACGTTCTCGGTCCCCTTCTTATCTTTAATTTCTAAGTCGAACTCTTGTAATAATAGGATCCATCTCAATAATCTTGGTTTGGCGTCCTTTTTGCTTATTAGGTACCTAATGGCAGCGTGATCTGTGTATATGATTATTTTGGCTCCTACCAAGTAGGAACGGAATTTGTCAAGTGCAAACACGACTGCTAGAAGTTCCTTTTCCGTTGTGGCGTAGTTCATTTGGGCAGGATCTAAAGTTCTACTGGCGTAGTAGATAGCGTGAAGCTTCTTGTCTTTCCTTTGTCCTAGAACTGCGCCTACAGCGTAATCACTCGCATCGCACATGATTTCGAATGGTAGTCGCCAATCTGAGGGTTGCATGATTGGTGCGGTGATAAGTGCTGACTTTAGAGTTTCGAATGCTTCTAAGCATTCTTTGTCGAAGATGAACTCGACATCTTTCATTAACAAACCTGTAAGAGGTTTTGTGATTTTCGAGAAATCTCTATTTTAGCTTTGTCAACTTCAATCCCTTTTTCAGATATGACGTGTCCTAAAACGATGCCTTGTCGGACCATGAAATGACATTTCTCCCAATTAAGGACAAGGTTCACTTTAGCGCATCTTTTGAGTACCATTTCTAAATTTGACAGACAACTTTCAAAGCTTTTTCCGCATACAGAGAAGTCATCCATGAACACTTCCATGATGTCGTCTATGTAATCCGCAAAGATTGCCATCATGCATCTTTGGAAGGTTGCTGGAGCATTGCACAGTCCGAACGACATTCGGCGATAAGCAAAAGTACCATAGGGACAGGTGAATGTCGTCTTTTCTTGGTCATCGGGGTGAATAGGGATTTGAAAGAATCCCGAATAACCATCTAGATAGCAGAAGTACGAATGTTTCACTAGTCTTTCTAACATCTGGTCTATGAAAGGTAAAGGGAAGTGATCTTTCCGAGTCGCCTTGTTCAGTTTTCTGTAATCGATACACATCCTGTTTCCGGTCACAACTCTTTGGGTTATCGATTCACCTTTCGCATTCTTCACTACAGTAACGCCTCCTTTCTTTGGTACTACGTGTACTGGGCTGACCCATTGGCTGTCGGAGATCGGGTATATAATTCCTGCGTCTAGTAACTTTTTCACCTCGTCTTTGACTACAATGCTTAGGATCGGGTTTATCCTTCTCTGATGTTCTCTTGAAGTTTTGCAGTCTTCCTCTAGCATGATACGGTGCATACAGATGGAAGGACTTATGCCTTTTAGATCGCTTATATTATAGCCTAACGCAGTTGGGTATTTCCTTAGGACTTCTAGTAATTGCTCTGTTTCTGACTGTCCTAAATTAGCGTTGACTATTACTGGTCTTTTAAATTCTGTATCTAGGAATTCGTACCTGAGGGTTTTAGGTAGTTCTTTAAGTTCTAAAGCTGGGTTTTTCGGACCTGGCATGTGATTTGGAGTTAGTGCTAAGATCTCGCTCAGACTATCATCTTTGTATGGTGCACGACAGTTGTCGTCTTCATGAATAGCAGGGATCTGGATTTTCATGATTTCAGAATATGTAATTTCTTCCTTCTCTAATTCTCGTATGCATTCGTCAATGACATCTACTATATAGCATGTGTCATCTATAGTTGGTGCCTTCAAGAACTTAGTAAGGATGAACTCTATCTTTTCTTCTCCTACTTCGAATGTTAGCCTTCCTTTCTTCACGTCTATGATAGCTCCGGCTGTCGCTAGGAATGGTCTTCCTAGGATAATTGGGGTAACAGAGTCCTCTTTGATGTCCATGATTATGAAGTCGGTTGGGATATAGAATTGGCCTATGCGTACTGGAACGTTTTCCAGTACACCGACGGGATATTTGACTGATCGGTCAGCCAATTGCACGGACATTTTAGTCGGTCTTAGTTCTCCTGTATTCAGCGTTTTGCATATAGATAAAGGCATGACACTTATACTGGCTCCTAGATCGCATAGAGCTTTGTCTATAACGAACTTTCCTATGACGCAAGGTATGGAGAAACTACCTGGGTCTTTTAGTTTAGGAGGCATGTTGTTTTGAATGATTGCGCTACATTCGGCAGTAAGTGTCACTGTTTCGTTATCCTCTATTTTCCTTTTATTAGACAAGATTTCTTTAAGAAACTCAGCGTATGACGACATTTGAGTTATCGCTTCTGTGAAAGGAATAATGATGTTTAGTTGTTTCAGAAGTTCAACAAATTTCTTAAATTGTCCTGAAGTTTTGGAGTTTATTAATCTTTGAGGATAAGGGATATGTGGTTTATATGGCGCTGGAGGCTCATATGAGTTTTCATCTTTGGCGGCCTTTTGCTCGTCACATTCCTTGTTTTCTGTTTCAGACTCCTTTTCTGTTGGTTTATCAGATTTTTGATGCATTACTAAATCTTCATTCCTAGGATCTGTTGGGCCTTCCAATTCTTTTCCACTTCTCAGTATAACAGCGTTTGCATGGCCTTTCGGATTAGGTTCTGGCTGGCCTGGAAATGTTCCAGCTGGGGCGACTGCAGAGGCTTGTTGTTGAGCCACTTGTGATATCTGCGTTTCGAGCATCTTATTGTGGGTGGCTAAAGCGTCTACTTTTCCGGTCAGCTGTTTAATTTGCTCGCTAGTGTGTATGTTTTGATTCAGGAATTCTTTATTTGTTTGAGCTTGAGTAGCTATGAATTTTTCCATCATCACTTCGAGGTTTGATTTCCTAGTGGCAGTCTGGGCAGCAGCGGCTGGTTTCTGATATCTTGGCGGAGCAGCGGGTGCTTGCAAGGCATTATCGTTTTTGTAGGAAAAGTTTGGGTGGTTCCTCCATCCTGGGTTGTAAGTATTTGCGTAAGGATTTCCTTGAGCATAGTTTACTTGGTCTGGTGGGATTCCTGCCAATAATGGGCACTTGGACGCATTATGAGTGGAGATTCCGCATAACTCGCAGTTTGGAGTTACAGCAGCTACGGTTGCAGTTGGGGTAACGGTCAGACTGTCGATTTTCTGCGCTAGAGCATCTACCTTAGCGTTGAACTTTTCAAGGCTGCTGATCTCGTACATCCCACCTTTCACCGCGGGTTTCTCTGCTGGAGTTCTTTCACCTCCCCACTGGCAGTGGTTCTGAGACATATTTTCGATAAGTTGATAGGCTTCGTCGTATGGCTTATCCATAAGTGCACCGCCCGCAGCGGCGTCTACCGTTAATCTGGTGTTATACAGAAGCCCATTGTAGAAAGTATAGATCGTCATCCAGTCTTCTAAACTGTGGTGAGTACATGCTCTCATCATATCCTTAAACCTTTCCCACGCTTCGTAGAGAGATTCAGTATCTTTTTGTCGATATCTGTTGATTTGAGCTCTAAGCATAGCCGTTTTGCTTGGCGGAAAGTATCTCGCTAAGAAAACGTTCTTCAACTGTTCCCACGTCATAAGGAGTTGGATGGTAAGGATTGTAACCATGTCCAAGCTCTATCTCTAAGAGAGAAAGGAAA
The DNA here is from genome assembly GCA_963859935.3 of Lathyrus sativus. NCBI lineage: Eukaryota > Viridiplantae > Streptophyta > Magnoliopsida > Fabales > Fabaceae > Lathyrus > Lathyrus sativus. The sequence continues at coordinate 612,102,649 of OZ012739.1, forward strand.
AAGACGAAGTCTTATTGCGTCTGGAGTTACTCCATTTGCCTTCACTGTGTCTGTGTATTGCACAAACTTCGTTAAGTGTTCGTTCGGATCCTCAGTTGCATTTCCTGAGAATTGATTTTTTTGTACAGCTGACAGCAATGACGGTTTCAGTTCGAAATCGTTTAGATTGATAGCTGGGGCAACAATGCTACTTCGAGGTTCCAACTGAGAGGGTGTAGCGTAGTCCTTCAGCGGTTTGTTCTGAGGCCCGTCAGCCATCTTTGCTTCTTCAACAGGAGGATGAGCTAGAAGATCAGGAATATTGTGTTTTCGTTGATATTCGAGGATGCGCCTTCTTAAATGTAAGAAGCGCTCTAGTTCGGCGATTGTAGGTTGTAAGATGTCGCCTTGTGAGCGAGTACTTGGCATACAATCTAAGAACGAGTAGAGGGAGAGAGAATAGTTAACCTAGTCTATACAGTGTAACAAAGGATTACACTATTGACTAAACGGGTCCCCGACAACGGCGCAAAAAACTTGATCGCGACTTTCTATGTATAACTGAATTAACTGCAAGTGCACAGTCTATCGCGTAGTAATAATAGATATCGATCCCACAGGGACTCGTAATCAAGCTAGTATTTTCGGGTGTTACTGTGTTTAGCTAGGTTGGTAATGTTTTAGCGGAATAAAAGCAAAATAAGTGCGTACACTATAAGGGAACTAAGGCGTTAATTAATGTATAAATGCTTGAACCGATATCTAACATGTTAGTTCTTCAGGGATTCTACAAGTCACCGGTGTTTTGGGTGTTTTCAAAAATAGTTTAAGAAGAAATTGACGGTTTAAATACCTTTGTCTCACTATGGTTGTTGACGCTAGTCGCAACTCTAAGGCAGAACGTATGCTGTCGCTATCCCGTTCGCGGTTAAAATTACTTTTTGAAAACCATTAAGCTCTAATCCTTTTTAAAGCGCTGTCACTGTTTTTAAAATGAATGCTTAGTTTTTACTATCCGGACTTAATCTCAGCTGTCGCTTGTTGGTTCATACCTTTGTGAATTTCCCACTGTCGTGGCAAAACTGCTTTTAAATAAGTTCTCGCTGTCGCGACGAACATTTATTTTAGAAAAATCGATTTTAAAAACTGAAGCCATAAATAAGTTTTGAAAAGGAAAGTAAACACCGGTTAATTATCGAATCCCATACGATTACTGATTACATACCGATTACTTAAGATTTAGCCGGACATGGAATGCAAATTAACAACGCGTAAATAATGGCAGAAAATAATAATATGCATTATAATGGGGAATGGAAATCAATTAACGATTAAAATAAGAACCTGTAAACAATTCGATTGGCTTTTGGGAAATCCTCCAAAATGACGGCAGGATTTAGTCTTTATGCCAATTACTCGTACAGAATAAAGTTTGGAAAGTAAAACAACAATTGCAAGGAAAGAAAGGAATAAGAAACAATATAATGATAAGAAAATGGGAAACTGAAAATTGCTCTGAAAGTAAATTGGCAGCACTTCGTCTCTTCAATGCGGCTCCCCTTTTCTGGTACCAGCTCCCCCCTTTTATAGATGGGATTTCCAACAGTTTATTTCCTCAGGAAGTGGGATTGATATAAGAAAATATAGGAGTTAGTGGTCCACTCCTTTTTGGCATTTTCAAGCACTTCACAGCACGTGCAGAATTTCTGCATTTTAATTCCATAACGGTCGTCATGGACCTGTGACGGTCGTAACACGTATGACGATCGTCACACCCTTGTGACAGTCGTCACATCAACAGAACTCGTTTTTGCTGTTTTTGGCCTGTTTTTCACCTGGTTTTCCTCTGTAATTGCTTGTTTTCTTCATCTTGCTCCATTTGAGCATGGACTTTGAATACCTGCAAAATACTGGACAAATAATGTGGAAATATCCGAAATCGGAGTGAAAACGGTCGCTGATTAGTAAAAAAGTACGTCATTATATATATATATATATATATATATATATATATATATATATATATATATATATATATATATATATATATATATATATATATATATATATATATATATATATATATATATACGATTTCGCGTTATCATTGTGTTGATTTGTTTGAAAATTTACTCGTGTGTTTTGTTTGTGTTAACAAATTAGAAACTTTATGCCGGATGAATAGAGAAACTTATAGTTGAGTGGATGACAAAATACAACCCTGACTTAGTCTCCAAGAAACCCCCGGAAGTGGATACTGCTAAAGTAGATGATCAGATGTGATTTCTCGGAATGAGACTGATACGAGATTACTTCAACTCAATACAAAAATGATACCGCACCATACGAGAGGTACCTTAGAAACTGTCAGCAAACCCAACATGGTGAGGATTCCATAAATCCAAACACCTTATCATCATGAGAGTATCAGGTATGTCTTTGTCACTCTTAGCTTGCGTACTCGTCTGTGGACTGTTTATATGCACGCCTCTACACACTGAGGCATTTTGTTTGTGTTTAGCCCTGAGCCTTTCAAGCCAACCCTGTATATTATCCCTTGATTAACCCTTTAAGCCATTATTCCCTTTTGTTTGTTAGTTAACCACATCATATAACTGTAAGCCCAAACACTTCCTCACCCTGCTCGGATAAGCATTATCGATTTGTAATATGTGTAAAATCATAAGTTTGGGGTTGTGATACACTCGCAATAAAAAATAGGGAAGTAACTTGAAAAAAAAGAAGAGAAAAAGAATGAAAAAAAATAGAAGAAAATTGAAAGAAGGTGCTTACCTAGAGTTCCAAAAGATAGTGTATCAAACACCCTTGAGTCAAAAAAGTCAACAAATGCACAGTAATGATAAAGATGACACTGTATCCGAGCCGGAAAAAAAACCTTTGTTTTTCCTGTTTCCTTGGTTTATCCCACCGTGTCCCTAGAGACATTATAACCTATAAAGCCCTCACAAAGTATGTATTGTGTGTTTATGAAAATAAAATAGATGTTAATCAAGTTGATGAGTAGACTCTGCATGCTCCGATGTTTTAGCATAAACACTTTAACTTGAGAGATTTGGTAAGAGTGTGAAAAGCTGACAGGTGAAAAAGTGCCTTTATGTGGAAGTGTGGTATAACGTCAGTGGTCGAGAAGATGGAAATTGTTGAAAGGAACGTAAAGATGAATCATGAAAGGTCTTAGCGGTGTTATGGTAAAAGCAACAAATAATTCGGGTGCAAATATCTTATAGTCTCGAGCATCACTTGAGGATAAGTAATGAGATAAGTTTGGGGTTGTGATCAGTCGCCAACTCTATGAGTTTTTACTCATTTAATCGGCAAAAAGTCAGGATAATTGGTAACACTTTGGTTTGTTTCTTTGTTGTTTTTCTTTAATTGATTTAGTTTTCGCATTCTGTCAGTTTAAATTGTTTTAGTTTAAATTTATGTCAAATAAAATACTTTTGAAGTCTTGGTCTGGTAGTGTGGTGATTTCAGGTCCATGGAAGTAATCAGAAGAATAAATGTGAAGTCAGCTGAGTTCGGGAGGATTTTCCTCAAGATCAGAGGCCTGACACGGGGGCCTGTGTCACCTGACACGGCCCGTGTCAGGATGGGAAGAGGAAAGCACATGAAGAAGTGCAACCAGTGGGCTGACACGGGTGCCCGTGTCAGCTGACATGACCCGTGTCAGGCGGTAGAGTGTAATTTGGGAAATTTAGACCAGTGGCCCAACACGGGTGTCCGTGTCAGCTGACACGACCCGTGTTGGGAGAAGCGACCATATTTCTGATGTTTTTGAATTCTGGCCAGTGTGAATGCATGAAGGGTAGTTTTGACTTTGCACATGGAAAAGATTGATCTGATACTATTAAGACGTGCTTTTGAAAAAGAAAAAGGGACTTTTGGATTGTACGAAAGAATCACAACAGAAATTGGGAAGACAAGGAGATTTTCATGATGGAAAGAGATTGAAGATCAAATTTATTCACCAAGTCTTATAATGTCTCTATTTTTTTACATGTTGTTTTTGTTGAATACTAAGCATAGCTAAACCCCCAATTGCTAGGGGGTGCTACTGAATTGTGTTGTAATGAACATCTGTTGAATTGCTCAATGAGATTTATTTTCTCGCCTTAATATTTTGTTATGCAAATCATTTAAAACTTTTGAGATCGTACAAATTGGGAACGATTTACGATTAGGGATTTGGCCTAAAAAACCAATCGATCATTTTGCATAATACATTACAGTAAATATTATCTAGGAATAGGGATATCCTGTAATGATTGAAAGAAACCTTTGTCAGAACTATTGCTTGATGTGCTTTCTTGACTGCTAAGGAATTAGGGTCAAGGAAGAATATCAAAGGTTTTTCAGTTAAGGAATTTAAGAAAAATAGATTGGAGGTTCAATAAAAATTAAGGTTTTGAGGCATGTCTTGTTGATAGTACTTCATCGTTTGTACTAAACGATTCACACACTTCCCCTAGCATATTTTCTCATTCGTTAAATTAATTTTATCATTCTGCCTATTACATTTGTGTCTTACCATTTTAAAAACCCCCAAACAAAACCCCAAGGATATTTTGTTTAATTGAAATAACATCTGTACTCGAAAATTGCACGCAGTCCTCGAGAGATTGATTCTGGGAAAACCCCAATTATTACTACATCGGTAAAAGTTAGTACACTTGCTAATTTACCGGTCAGACTGCCCCAGATTAACCACTTCTGACATATGGAAGCTGAGCTTTGATGACTTTGAGATAATGTGCCTTTGCTCGAGCTGTTGAATGATTTTCCCCAGCCTGTGGGTTTTAGAGGTAACCTTATTTCGTGTAAACCACTGAAAGTCAATTTCCTTCCTTGATTGCCACTTGTTGGAGTGTATTTGATGTCTAGCACTGATTTGCAATTAAGGTTGTATACTCACAAATGGTAATCTTAATGCAAAGTTCATGCAAGTTCTGAAAAAATGTCGTTTATTAAAGTGTCGTGATAGTGAGACGAATGGACCGTTAGCCTAGACGTTGTGCTAAATTGATTGATGTAAAAGATATAGCAAGGATAATGACACCAACACTGATGATTAGCAAATATGTGAGGAGTCAGTTTACGCAACCTTGTAATGGTATTCTTTCAGAATAAACCTCGCCTCAATTAGGTCTTTCGAGGGTTGTAACATGGTCTGATTCACTGTTCATGAAACAAAGGATATTAGGCTCAAAGTATGATTTGTACCCACCCCTTCTTCTTAATGATCTCCAGTCCTATGTTCAGTTAATTCTGCACATATTTATCTTGACGGTGTAAGCTTGACGATTCAAGGTATGCTCGAAATGGCAACCACCTTTTCTCTGATTTTGATGGATGTCAGTGCCCCTTTCGATATGGTAGTCACTGAATCTTATTTTGTTTGAGGGTTTGAGGACCTATTTTTATTTTGATCTCTAACTTTTGCATGGACTGATTTTTATTTGTCAGATCCATTGGGATTGCCTTGATTTTTGCCTAAGTCTTCCTTGAGGTACTTGACTTAGCATGTTTTTGATTTTTTTTTATTTTTACTGGAGGATAGTGACTGCCAAGTCATGGGTCATTGGTGAACAACCATTATGACATTTGGATTTTGCTTTGTGATCTGAGTGCATAGTTGGATTAACTGAATACTACCCTGCCCCAGGTTGAGTGTAAGGGTTTTAAATATCCGAAGGAAACTGCTACTTTTAGGCTCGAAGTGGTTTACTAGGGATTAACTCCTTATATCTCCAGTGTTTGGGGATTGAAACAATGCTTGTACATCATCGACGAGATTCTTTCTGAAAGCATACAATTTGCAATTATAGGTATTTCGTTTTCGTCATCCTCCTCCAATCATGCTAAGCAGCAATTGATAAAAGGTGAAGTAAACAAAATATGTGTCTGTGATTGTGATAAGTGAAAATAATGAGTGAATACGACATAACTAATTCAAAACACGCATGAGAAATACATAAATGAAAACCAAACACGAACAGCAATGTTCAAAGCATACAGTATTTTAAACAGACGAAGGCAAAATACAATAATGCAAAAGATGAAATGTCAACAAGACTGCCTTCTTCGGGGGATGAACTTGACTTGACTTGATTTGACCTGATACTGGCACTAGCTGGCTGGTGGCATTGGATTGTTAATGCAGTTTGGAGACTTCCCAATAAAGTTGATAGCATCCCTATCAATCATGTCTTGAACTTTACGCTTGAAAGCTCTGCAGTTCTCAATGGTGTAACCTGGAGCACCCTTATGAAACTCACAATGAGCATTTGCATCACAGTCGGCAGGAATGATAGTTGGGGGAGCCGAATCTCTCAGAACAATAGCTTTCTTCTCCAACAAATTGGCAGACGGTTAAAAGACCCTATTTGGCCTCTACGTCCTTTGCTGATTAGTCTGATGCTGTTGGCGAGCATTCTGCTATTGTTGAATGGCTCGCAATTATTGTTGCTGATGAGGATATTGATATCCTTACTGGTTGTAAGATTGTTGCTGAGGCATTTGAGCTTGAGCCGCTTAAACAGCTGGATGATAAGGCATTGGAGCGTATTGTGCAACAACAACATACGGATACGGGTAGTAAGGGTTTTGATAAGGCATCGGAGCAGGAGCCTGTTGAGGAGCTTTCTATTTTTGCACGGGGACGACATTTTTTCACCCTCCTTCTTCTTGTATCCATCGAAAGGCTTCTTGGTCCCAGCCTGACTTCTAGAACCTCCTTGGATCTTTTCCGCACTTCAACCCTTCTTCAATTCTCTCACCGACAATCACCAAGTCAGAGAATCCAGCAGAAACACTACCGATCAACTTTTCATAGTACTGGCCTTGCGAGGTACCCATGAAGATGTCAATCAGTTCACGGTCAACAAGATGTGGTTGCACCCTTGCAGCTAACTCTCTCCTTCATTGCGCATACTCCTTGAAGGATTCACTGTCCTTCTGAGTCATACTCTGAGGTTGAGTACGATTCGGAGCAAGGTCGGTGTTGTACTTGTATTGTTTGACAAATGCATCAGCTAGCTCAACCCAAGTGCACATGCTATTACGCTCCAGTTGCATATACCATTTGAGTGATGCCCTAAACAGGATGTCTTGGAAGCAATGAATCATTAGCTTTTCATCTCTGGAATAGGCGGCCATCTTGCGACAATACATCTTCAGATGAATGTTTGGGCAACTGAGGCCTTTATATTTTGAGAATTCAGGTGCTTTAAACTTGGGAGGAATGACGAAATCAGGCACCAAGAAATATTTCCAGAGCACTAAGAGAATTTGAGCCATGCCCTTCTATGACTCGGAGTTTCTCAGCTAGATCACGAGACATCTTGATGGCTTCAGGATCCTGAGCAGCAACATGACTGGGAATGTGGATAGCAGAAAGATAGTTTTGCATGTCATCATACTGATCCAACGGATTCTCTTCAGGGAGGAACGGGGATCTGAACAATAGTTGGTTGGGCTTGCGGGATAGATCCAACAGTAACTCCAGGCGTTGGGATTGGTTAAGATGTGATTCCTTCAATTATGGTAGCGAAGTTCATTGGCATACAATAGGATGGATAGGAACTGAAAGTCTTGAGGTAGACCATTGCCCTTGACCATTGTGGTTGACAACAGCAATAGCTTCACGCTATTCTTCTGGAAAGGATATGCAACCTTTGTCAATCAGTTGTTGCACTTTAGCTTGAAAGGCTTTGCAATTTTCAGTTGAATGCCCCATCATATCCATAATGCTTATCGGGATTGTACCCAAAAGGGTATGGTTCTGGAAATGGCTTGAGAGTCTTGGGCTCCAATAATAATCTCTAAACCAGATGCGGTAGAAGATGGTTGTATGACATAGGAACTGGATGAAGATGAGTATTCCTCCTTTCTAAATTGTTGCGAGGCCTATGCTGATTCTGACGCTGATATCCTTGGCCATGAGCTTGTTGATTCAAATAAGGAGCAATCTATGGTTTATGGGACGGAGCTTTAGGCACGGCTGGTTGCCCATGAGATGACATGGCACTGGAAATGATGAACGCTGAGAAGATGAGGCACCATGGGGTTTTTTGTTGGTGTACCCTGGAACACTCAATTTTTGTTATGACTACATTTGTTTCATGCTTCTCTTCCTCTAGGGAATTGCTAAGAGATTCAGTCTCACTGGTCTAAATACTTGAGGCGTCTTGGATATGTCTACTCTCAAGGTAGCTTCTAATGCGTTCTCCTACTATCACAAGGTCAAAAAGGCTTGATGGTGCATTGCTAGCCATTGTTTCAAGATAAGAACCATGCAGACTATTTATGAACATGTCAATCAATTCCCCGTCCAAGAGTGGTGATTGCACTCTGGCTGCTAATTTTCTCCACCGTTGTGCATATTCTTTAGAGGATTCATTGCCATTCTGAGATAGGCTTTGCAACTGCATTCGACTAGGATCCACGTCCAGTTTGCATTGGTAATGCTTTAGAAAAATGCTAGCTAAGTTCCTCCATGATTGGATACAACTTATTTCTAAGTCCATGTACCAACTCAAAGATGCCCTACTCAAACTGTCTTGCAAATAATGACTCATCAACTTATCGTCATGAGTGTAGGAGATCATTTTTCGATAGAACATCACCAAATGACGCTTTGGGTAACTAAAGCCTGTGTACCTCTTGAAGTTTGGTACCTTTAATTTCAGAGGAATCACCAAGTCTGGCATTATACACATATTAGCAGCATCGAGCCCGGGCATATCATACACTTTCATGGCTTGGAGTTTCTCCTCAATGGCACAAAGATTTTCCTTCATGGGATAAGTCAATGGCACCCTCTGGGGTCGAGCAGGAACGCTTACTTATGGAAGATCGTCATCAGGCAGAAGATCATTCAGTGGATTAGTTGTCATAGTAAATCCTGGTGGGGAATCAACATTCTGGCTGTTGTTCTCTTGACATAGCTACCTTAGCTTGCTTTGTCTAACTGGCCTTTCCAGGTGTCTATGTTCCTTTTTTTCAAATGCTTTATAGCTCCCATAGGTTCAACATGAGTGTCGGGGAAATCAACCTCGGGTTACGAACAAAGGGTAGGTGAGCTTTTTGTATTTTGGGTCAGAGAATGATATGCAAAATGACGCATAGATACTTGTGCTTATGCAATGTTATGAATGCAAACGAGAACAACAGGGATCAAGGTCACAGATCCTGCAAGGCAACACAGCGAGATATCCCTCACCTCGGGTGGGAAATCTATTGGTTTATAACAGGGCATCCCATAGGCTTTAAACAAAATCCCATGCACTAACCCTCAAAAGTTTTCCATCATAACGACGATTCGTAAGATGGTAATCCCTTCAAAGGATGAATACAGAGTTATGTCTTAATAAACTTTAGAATAGGGTTCAAAAAAGGGTCCTCAGAATCACAGACTCCCAGGTCGGAAATAAAGACGCCATTACGACTACTCGTAAGACATAATCATCCCAAAGGGGCCTCATCTGAGTGGTGGAAGTCAAACCAATTCAACGATTCCTAAGTCTCGCAAATTAGAAAGCAACCACTCCTATCTTAGTGTATACTAGAAAGCTCGGGTCGAAAGCCTTTATCCTTATAAACCATTCCAAACAGAACCCAACATATAAGAGGGACACAACATAATAAAATGATAAAAGCACATAAACCACACATGCAACAAACAAATTAAATTTGGCTTGCTAGGTGTCCCCAACAGAGTTGCCAAGCTATCGCTACTTAAAAAATGCAACGATAGAGAGGCGAAAATGGAAGAACAGAAGAGTCGCCATCGGAATTTATTTATCCTAAAAGGGTAAGGGAAAACATCAAGAAAACCCTAAGAAGGAAATAGATAAGATGGTCTCGCAACCAAGAGAAAGGGTTTAGAAGCCGATTATGCAAAGGGAAGGTATTTGCACCCCTCGCATCCATCGTACTCGATAGGAACCATTTGTTTGTCTATGTGTGAAGGTATTTGCTAAAGGGGATTTCTATCTAAGTGTGTTCTAAGGGGAAAGAGAAAGGCTAGAAACAGGGAAAAGAGAGATAAAAGGGGGAAAATAGACTTGGTAGGACCTCACGGTCCTATGCCTATGTATTCTCAACAGGTATGAGAAAGTCAGAGTCAACGCAGTTTGGAGAACTACGGATAAAAAGAAAGTAAAGTGCTCGGCAAGGATTGGGGCCCTTGTGCCTAGGTATCTTCACTTTAAAAGAAGTGAAGAATCAGAGTAGTTGTAGTTCGGCCTACTGTTAACTGGTGTCTTTATGGACGATGTTAGTGTACACATTTTAGTAGCTAGGTGTATTTCAGCTCACTTGTGGAGTCTTAGGCGTTACCTGTTTGCGGTAGGACGGACGTCACATATCCTTTTTAAAAGAGATAGTTTTCGCCATCGAGGTAAGATGTCACATTTGATTTGTGGAAGTTATTTTTTAAGGGTGAAATAGGTCCTCGGATAGTAATCCCTTGCGGGTAGTACCCAATTCTATATCTCAAAAGATTTATTGTAAAAATGGTGTGGCAGATATAGTCACGTCTTCGAATTGAAAGACGAGTATCGTGACCACACACTCTAAAGTGAGTATCCTGACACTCTGAGAGGAAGAATTCTGCACTCAATCCTCTCTCTTTAGTTCAATACCAAGAGAACTTCATTCTCTTATTAAATATGTTTTGATCTTAAAGGGTAAGTGCTTTATGATAGTGAACCCTAAAGGTAATGTCAAGCACTCGGGATAGGAGAAGGCCTTCGCCTAACCACTCCACAACCATCCAAGTTTATTGGGAAAAAAAGAGTTTTGGAAATGCACTTGGTACGAGACCAAGGTTTTTAGACTCAAAGAGAAACGTTTGTAGAAAAAGTTTTGAAAAGAGAGGGTGGTGAATTGGCTTAACAGTTTGTTGAGAAAATCCGCTTGACGTTGGATCAAGGGTTTGACTTATATTTGCGTGCAAAATCATAGAGGAATGGAATTAGGTTTGAAAATGGCTCGACGACGAGTCGAGGGTTTTGATTGAAAGCGGAACTGGCTTGACGACGAATCAAGGGTTATGGTGTGAGAAACGATACTTGTCCCTGGGGGTGCTCCTAATATCAAAACCACAATGAAGTGTGACAGTGTGTGTAGTAGGTTAATGGCGAATGCGGACGAGCACTCGGCTTAAAGTGGGGTGTTTGAAGATGGCTCGATGATGAATCGAGAATTAGTATGAAAATGGTTTAATCTACGCTAGTCCCTAGGGGTGCTCCTAGAAGATAAACCACAATCAAAGAAATACGAAAGCGTACATCGAAAATGGGAGAGGGGTACCTGCAAAATACACGGAATTGCACGAAATAAAAGGTCTCATTGTCACGTAGCCCAAGAGGAAGCCGTGTGTGTGATGTGTCCTAAACTAAGCCTTGAGCGGAAGTTGAACACAACTCCAAGCTAGGGTTTCTGACAAAGTCCAAAGATCCATCACTCGGACAAACAACCCACAGTCCACCAATTTTGGATTTTATGGTTTCGATAGTTATTATGTGTTTTGAAAGAATATGAATAAGAGAAGAAATGAATATGAACAAGATATGAATAATATACAAGATATATAACAATATAAACAAGATAATATTCACAATAATATATCAAGATAAACATTAGCAAGTAAATGAACAAGATAATATAAATCAAGATAATATCGACTGAAAATAAAATAGTGGTATATTTGATTGAAAATAAAGCAGTTGTATATTGACGGGAAGTAAAGTTAGTGGTTAGTTGATTTATGAATTGAATCGGGACGAAATGTAACGCTAAACCGTCATAGCTCGACTTATGATGAAAGTCAAACTATTATCCGTGCTAAAAATAAGATAGATAAATGATATTGAGGATCATTCTCCAATTAAATCGTGTCACACAGACAAAAGAAGGATGGGATCTCGTCTCAATCGAGGGTAGCCTATCATGATCCCAATATATAGAAAAATGATCCAAATGATCATTTTCTACATATTTGAAATAATAAAGGTTAACAACCTCAAAAACTAACGTTCATGAATTGAAAGACTTCATAGATCGAAAAATGAAATAAAATTGAAATGAAGAAGAAAATGAGAAGAGAAAAAGAAGGTGGTATCAGATAAATTACTATCTATTAATAATTTAACCAATAACAATTTTAGAGGTCTCGTCATCGACCACAATGAAATAAAAATGAGATCAAGGTAAAAATAAAGAAGAAAAATATATAAAATAAAATCAAGAGAGCTTTAGAAATAAATATCAATTTCTTTATTAAATCTTTTAACAAAATCATTTGACAAAACAAATAAATCATAAAACTCTAATTAAATAAAAACCCAAAAAATTAACAAAAATAAAATCATCAAAAGATTGCAAAAATGAATAAAAGTTTTAACAAGTTATTCATAAAAACTTTAAGATAAAATAAAAAAGAAAGAGTGTTTAAAATAAGCAGGTTGGGGTATGGAAAATAACATGGGCTTCATGAGCCCATTCTCCCTAGAAACAAAACAACAAAAGGGGTGGTGTATATTAGAAATATCACGTGGGCCTGTAGCCCAAAATCTACAAAAAAAGACCTAAAATGATGTCTTAAAACCAACGATTGAAAAAATAACTTCAGCATTAACACATGAAGGCTTCATCTCCCCTTTCTATCAAGCGAAACGAAGACCAATGAATACCAACGACGTAGTTTAAAATAATAACATATTTCAACATGTCACAAAATCACCATGATCACCAAGCCGTGGTGAATCAAGAACGGATGATCATCGCACAAATACCATGAACAAAAAAACCATGAAAAGGATAAGGCTTTGATCTCAATCTTCCTCGTCCGTCTCGACCGCTAGGTATACTCCAGATCTGCTTGGTTTAATTGATGGTTTTAATCACATAATTCTCAATCTCGCTTCCTTCTCATCTCACTCTGTTTTTGTTTTATTCTTTTGATTTGATTTCCTCTCTTCTCTTTCTTCTCAAATATCTCTTGATTTTGGGTTTTTATATGAAAGGGTTTGAGTTATGAAGTTTTTGATCTGTTGTGATGTGATCATGAAGATGAATGGTGAAGGGTATCGAGGGTTTTCGTTGCTGTGAATCGAGGGGGTCCTCCCTATTCTTGAAGAATAATGTGGTCTTTATATCATGGAGTTGAGGGCAAAGGTGGAAACTCGATTGATCTTGTGGTCCTAAGAATTTTTGCCTTCAGTTGTATCGTGTAGGTCGCATAAATTTCGGACCCTCGTCACGTTGTGGGTGTTGCACCCCAAATTTTGACCCCTTAGATCCTCATCATCATTTTAGGATCATATTCAGTTGATTAACTAACCTTAACCCATTTCCAGTTTATCTTTGTTAAGATGCAGATGAATTAGGGTTCCGTACCGTCAAAATCGGGATTTCAATGGTCTGACCAATCAATGTTTTGGATTGATTCAACTTCAAATAAGTCTCCACAAGATCAAATATACTCCATTGGATCAAGTATGAATTCAATTTGAGGTGGTCACCCAAGAATTGAGAACAGTGCAGTTCAAGACGCCCGATTAGGGTTTTCGATCAGGAAAAGTCAACTGTAGTTTGAATTTTGGTTTAAAAAGTGTTTCAATGGTGGGATCAAGGTCCATTAAGTTCCTATGGCTTAGTAAAGTCCATCCAAAGAGTTTCAAGTATTCAGAATGTCCGGATCACCGACAGTCGACTCGGTAGTCACCGATTGATCGAACGGTTGACCGAAAAGTCAACTCTTCACTCATGAGGAATTTGACCTCAAGATGGGAATCAAAAATGGTCCTAATGATATATTATACCTACCCATGAAGTTTCATGACCATTGGATCAAGGGTTAGGGAGTAATCGCAAAAGTTGGGAAATTAAGGTTTTGAAAAGGGCAAAGCCATAACTCCTTAACCACACAAGGGTTTTTGACCTAGTTTCAAGGGGAATGAGTTCCTAACACAAGCATAAATATTGTATTACCTAATTGGGGCTTTCAAAAAATTACAAGTGGGTTCCATAACTCTTCCTGGTTAGAGAGAACCGAGGTCCACAAGTTGGCAAAAACTCACATTGGCAAAACCAGGTCAACATGCGTTTTTTTAATTCCAAAACCTCTCCAAATTGATGCTAATCAAAGACTAAGCCTCATTTATGATGTTTACATTGTTAATAAACATGTTTAACTTCAATTCCCACGAAAATGGACCAAAGATCAAAAGAAATCATTATTTAATGCAAGTTGTAAAAGTGAATAGTGAAGAAAGAGAAAAAAGGTGGCTACCTTTGTCAAATCATCAACTTTAATTCAACAAGTCACCTTCTATCCTATCAAGCATGATGAAAAAAATCTATGGGGCATGGAGAATATCTTATTAGAGTGTCTTAAAGATAAAGATGAAGATTGCATTGGAAAACTCAAAGATTTTCATGATGGAAGGTTAAAATTGGCAATTTGCTTCACTTTTGCCCATACCTTGATCCAAGGCCTTTGGCTATAAATAGAACTCACTTCTTACATCAAAAACACACAAGTTCTATTATAGAAACCATCTAGAACTCTCTCCCTTACACAATCACCAAATTCTTGCAAAATCTCACTAAGTCTCCAAAATCCCTCAAAATCTATTTTTGCAAAACACCTTCCAAAACCATTTCCAAACTTTTTCCAACTCAAGAAACACTTCAAACACATCAAATATGATGTATTGAAGCTATCCAAATCACTTCCACACTTATGTAACAAGGTTTGAGTGGGTTGGTCTTTGAAACCTTTGGATTTTAGAGTTTTTCCTTCATTTACAAGGCATTTCGTCCACTAGCTTGCTTGGAGGTTGTTTGGAGCATCTATTCATCAACCTAGGAACATTTGAAGACCTTGTAAGAGCTCTCAATATCTCTGGTTTTCTTATTGCTTAAGCTTGCTTCAAGAGGTAAACCTGAAACTCATAAATGTGAACTTTCTACTTGCATTTCACATGCTACCATGAATGTTTTTAGGGTTTTCACCTTCCTATCTCTCATTTATTCATTTCAAAACTTTAATTTTATTCTCTTTTGAGTTTTATTTTAAAGTTATGATTTTGGCTTGTTAGCATCCTTGTGTACTTGAGTTTGACTAAAACTCTTGCTTGTAAGCATTTGTGTTTGATCTTCTCTTAAAACTTGAAAGTTTTCCCCGTGAAGTTTTTAAACTTCTCACTTACATTTGTTGTGACATTATTTGATTACGCTTGATAATTGTAATTACATACGACATCTTGTAAGCTCTAAGAAACCATTCTTTGTCAAGATACATATTTATCTTTGTTAAGATCCCCTGCCATCTTTGTTAAGATATATCCCCATCTTTGTTAAGATAGTTTGTGGTTGTGACTTCCTTATGCTTAAGTCTTGTAAGAACTTACCCTTCTTAATATTGTAATATCTTGATACTTGCTTTGGTTATGACCATCTATCTTGATTGAAATCATTAATATTGTAATATCTTAAATGCTTGCTTTGGTTGTAACCATTCATCCTGATTTAGATCCTTGCTTATTATAATATGCTTGATCATTCTTGGTTGTAACCATATCGCTTATATTCATCATATGTGAATGTTTATGCTTTGTTAAGTTTACTTTCCCCAAGTGATGGAACTCTTTAGTTCTCATCCAAGTTGCGTCATCTTTTCCCTTCCAAAGGAAAGTCTCTCTATTGACCCTTGGGTCATAGATAGCTCATTAAACTCATAGGTCTGGATAGAACCTTCTCCCCCTTTTGGTCTGGATAGAACCAATAGGATTTAAACATCATAGGTCTGGATAGAACCTTCCCCCTTTTAGTCTGGATAGAACCAATAGGATACCCTCATAGGTCTGGATAAAACCTTCCCCTCCTTTTGGTCTGGATAGAACCAATAGGATTTAAACTCATAGGTCTGGATAGAACCTTCACCCTCTTTTGGTCTGAAAAGAACCAATAGATCCTTATTTTGTAGTTCGTGCCCGAACTACGACCGCTCTGATTTCTCATTGGACAATGAGAATACGTAGGCATAAGATGCGATATCTTGACGAGCAACCTTCCCCCTCACTAGGAGTGTTTACAACTGGAACCCTAGGATAGAGTTGTTAACTCTATGTAAGGATCATGGATATGATCACTTACTTCCCCCTTTGAGTGTTACAACATAGACATAGAGAGTTTTGTGAAACTCTACACAAACATTATTATGTTTGTTCCCCTTTGAACCTTGATCGCAATCAAGCGTTCTTCAACCCTAGTGAGGTGAACTACGATTGCTCTGATTCTATCCTAGTTAGGATACGTAGGCAGAGGACGCGACGTCTTTGCGAGCAAACTTAGAAATAATCTTAGGTCTTCATCTATCATAACCTTCACCTTTTTACCCAATACCCAAACCTTAGCAAATATTTAACAAACTTAGCATACAAACAAACAAAAGGTTCCTGTAGAGTACTACAGATGTTTAGGATGTGAAATACCTACCCTATGCATAACCAACCCCCGATCCCCGAATCTCTTAGCGTTGTTGTAACATCGCGCAAAAGGTTCTTTCTTTCTTTAGACCTTTCCTTTGGATAAATTAAAGTCCGGTTGTAAAAGAATTAAGGTTCAAGTTAATTCAATAGCTTGATATCCGATTTTCACCGCAACAGAAATGGCGACTTCACTGGGGAGACTTAACTTGAGGGTTTAACCTATTTTGTTTGTTTATATGCTATATTTGTGAATATTTGCTTAACATGTATATTTGTCAATATATTTGTTTGTGGTTGGATATTGGGTGCTTTGAATGGTGAGACAGTACTATACCCGTACTTGAGTGCACTTATGATAGGATGGTGGTATATTCAAGAAGGCTTATAGGGAGTTGATTCCCGACCAAGCTAACTTGAGAAACCACCGCTCAGTGTAGGCTCTTTTGAGAGTTAGTGATGTTGAATGAGTATTCATGAAAACATTACTACTCTCAACAAAGGAGCCGTTGACACTGTGGACCTTTAGATTACATTTTCACCCCACTTTGGCCTTGTTAGGACGTAGTGCGATGATCATAAGGGAGTAATTCCGAAATGGTTGATACGCGATACTACACTCGGACGAGACTCTCTTGAGAATATTATCAATTACCGAGTAATTTGGGAAATTGGTAATATCCGAAAGATGGGTTGATGACTCTGGGAACCGTGTTAGAACCCGTTCGGCAGGTACAAACAACTCATAGTACAAATCCTTGGGGATGGATAGACCTTTGACCCCATGCTAGGGAGCCTTTGTGTCTGCATATACATTGTATTTGTAAATACTTGCCTTTGTGTTGTGTGTGCATCATCCCACCATATCACCATAAGCATATCATGTCGCAACTAGTTTTGTAAAACTCGGTCGATCTCTGGTATTCTAAAAAAAAAGAAGTTGTAAACTTTCCAACGATTTTTGAAATGAGGGCTTTTAACTTAGTCAATCTTCTGAGTTTTGTAAAACCAGTTTGCTTTCGCATTGCATTTGCATTATGCATTTGCATTTCTCAGCCTTGCGTCGCTTTTGATCAGAAGGGATACCTAGCACATATCCAGGACAAATGGCAACAATTGAGGGACTTTTAAAAGCCCAGAAAATGCTGAAGGAGGACATCAGAATTCTCAAAGGTCAGATGAATTGGGTTCTAGAGACATTACAGAACATGATGAAAGAAGAGGGTCCCCTTGACCATGTGACGTCTAGAGAAATTAGGGATGCATTATCTCCGATGATTCCTCCAACTCAAGGACATTCTCGGTATCAACCACCAGATAATCGTCGATTGCGTCAGCACGCTTAACAAAGACCAAGGAAACCAGAGAGTTCGTTTCCAATGTCGTACGGCCAGATATTGCCAGATTTGATCGAAGGCGAATTGATAATACCGAAGGAGCTGAAACCAGTAATTCCTCCTCATCCTATGGACTTCGATACCAATGCCAAATGGGACTATCATACTGGGGCACTGGGGCGTTCAACTGAAGACTCTCACCAGCCGGTGTTTGTTCCTCCTCAAGGTTCTCAAAGCCGGAGATTGAACAAGAAGGATCATGTTAGAAAAAATAAGACTTACGGTAGACCAACTCCAGTACCGTTAAGAAAATTTTACCCGCTATTGATTCAGAATTCGCTAGTGACTCCACGATTAGCCAAACCTGTGCCAGGACCATGGCATAATGCGAACCAGACCTGTGAATTTCACAAAGGAGCTGAAGGACACAACCTAGATGCATGTCTAGCATTAGGGTTCATTGTTAAAGAGCTTATCATTGACAAACACCTGATTCTCGAAGAAGATCACCCAGAAGTAGAATGTGGATATCGTACCGGGACAACATGGCACCTAGTCGAAGAATGTGAAGGTTTTAAACTGAGACTGCAAGAGTTGCTGAGACCTCAAGAGGATAAATCAAATGACAATGCTGATATTCCTAAATCCAAAGGCAAAGGACCGTGAGACCCCTCACAATTCTATATCACAAGAAGCAAGTGGTGGTTGGAGGTGTTTCCCCGCATGGGCCTGAAATTTGAATTTTGTTTTGTTAAACAATTTTAATTCCCTAAGGCTGGCAGCTGTAGACTGTTTCAGCATTTTGTTGCGTTTTCTTTGCATTTGTGTTGCTTGTAAACTGTTGTTTATTTGAATTTGGCAATATTTAATGAAATGTTTGTGCATCTTTTGATTAAGTCCATTCGTTTCACTCTTTCTTTTTTCATTGTTATGAAATACCAAAAATGCAAGAAAATTTCTTTTGTTTACTAAACTGTTGTTTAAAACAAAGATTGAGGAGGATGATGAAAACTATATCCATAATTGCTGTTGATATGCTTTCAATTTAACTTTGCCGATGATGTAAGGCATTTTTTTCGATCCCTAAACACTGGAGAAATAAGGAAGATAATCCCTCGTTAACCCTTTCGAGCCTAGAAGTAGGAGTTTCTTTCTTTACAAAAACTAAATCTTACATCTCAAACCTGGGGCGGGTAGCTCTCAGTTAACTTGGAGATATGTGCATACAAGACACTTTTCATATAAGAGTGGTGCATTCAGGTTTTTCTTCGCACACAACAAGAAAGTGTCGAAGATGCTTTTCAACTTAAAGGATGATGATGGTTCACCGTAATCATTAAACAAGGTAGTCACCTCCTTTCAAAAAAAAAGAGAAGAAGAAAAAATGATAAAAGAAAAGCCCGCTAAGTCAAAACCTATGAAAGGGACTTAGGCAAAAATGGGGCATCCCGCTGACTGTGTGTTCAAAAGAGACAAAAGTCAGGGATAAAAAGAAAGGAGTTTTGTAAGATTCTTCACTTTTAAAAATCCTCAAATAGCAAAAAGCTATCAAATGCTTTAAGGGAGTTGTGACTACCCTAGGTTTGTAAGCCATCACCAACTATCATCAGTTCAATTCTAAAGTCCGTAAGAACCTGAATGTGTAGTTTGAGTTAACTGAGCGTAGGATTGGAGTTCATCACGGAGAGTGGGTAGGACAAATAACTTTGAGCCTTTATCCTTTGTTTCATGAACCGTGAACCAAGCCACGTTACAACCCTTAAAAGACCTAATTGAGGTAAAGTTGTTTTGAAAGCATATTACAGCAAGGTTGGATAACCTGACTCCTAATGATATTTGTTAATTGTGTGTGTTAATCACTTTATCCATCATTTGTAAAAAGATTGGATCACTTTCGCTTTGATCACTTGATCACTCTGCCGTGTGTGTTTCATTAAAAAATGTCTTCAAAAGATTGCATGAATTTTACATTGAAAATTGCCAATTTTTAATGAACAACATTGTGTGCAAGACGATCCAATGTCAAAGGAATCCCCACAAACGCTGTCAGCTAGAGAATTTGATTTGATAAAGGAAGCTCAGCCTGAGGCAATCAATTTGAAGGATTTGTTAATCATTTGTTACAACATTCAGCTAATCAGAGCCGACCAGGTCAAGATCAGATGAAGCTCTCAATGAACAATTTAGTCTGGGGCAGATCTTTTGCAGTTACCAGCTAGCAGGGGCAAGTTTGTTCCCCAGTTGTTACTTCCACAGTCCGAGACTTTGTTGGGCAAGCACCGTTAAACTGGGGCAATCACGTCGAGATTTGAAAATCTCTCTAAGTGTTTGAAGACCTTGAAGTATCTTTATGCCAATCCTTTTGTAAAAGCATCCTTATGACTTCTTCTCAGAGGCTACATAATCTGGGGCAGAAAGGTTTGAAGACTGTTTGTCGCAAGAGTCGTTTCTCACTTGAAGAGGATTATTGCCATCATGGGGCAGAAGTGTTTTGTTCTCATGGTACATTTTTCAAGTTTTCTAGTTAAGTTGTTACTTCAGTTGATCCGGGAATCTCTCGATGTGATTTTCCTTCAACAAAGAATTCAAACTCATAATGGCAATCCAAGTGAAGCCATGATGTTGTGTCCTAAGTAGATTACTCTCTCCCAGAGAAGGTTGTAACTTTGAGTTGGAGCTGTTGATCTTTATGATCATCCCCGTTGATGTTCAGTTTTGGTGAAGTTGGTTGGGTCTCCGTGTCGAGATGCTTATTTCATCTCCAGTTTTGTTTTGTCTGTTTTGTCAGCATAAATATAAGCATGGCATAAAGCATATGCATAACATCTGTGCATTTTTGCTATCTCTGGTTGCTACCTGTTCCTGTTTCACTTTGGTTCCCTCCTCAGTGATTGGGTGTGTTGTCTCTCTCTAATAGAGCGGTCAGCCCTTAAGCACAAAATGTCCATCCCTTTCTCAATTCCCCACAGAGTTTAATCCTCGTGGATGATGGTTGCTTCAGTTATCTTTTTCCATTATTGGATAATGTAAGTCACCATTCGAGTTCATTTCTCAATGGTTGGAGTCTTGTTTGACAGTTTCTTTCTAGCTATATTCTAGATTGAACTTTGGTCCCTATCGGTCGCCGAACCTACCTGGACGTGCATTTATTTTGTATTATCTATCAAGAAGAACATCTTACATTGCAAAGCAATAAGGGGCAATCTCTTAGGAGAAGCTTAACCTTCAACAACGATAAATGGCAGTCTCTTCGGAGAAGTTTAATCGTCTTCAGCGGTAAGTGGCAATCTCTTTGGAGAAGCTTAACCATATTCAACGATAAATGGCAGTCTTTTCAGAGAAGTTTAATCGTCTTCAACGGTGAGTGGCAGTCTCTTGGAAGAAGCTTAACCTTCATCAACGATAAATGGCAGTCTCTTCGGAGAAGTTTAATCGTCTTCAACAGGTGAGTGGCAGTCTATGTAGAGAAGCTTAACCTTCATCAACGATAAATGGCAGTCTCTTGGGAGAAGTTTAATCGTCTTCAGTGGTGAGTGGCAATCTCTTAGGAGAAGCTTAACCTTCATCAGCGATAAATGGCAGTCTCTTCGGAGAAGTTTAATCGTCTTCAGTGGTGAGTGGCAATCTCTTAGGAGAAGCTTAACCATATTCAACGATAAATGGCATCTCTTCGGAGAAGTTTAATTGTCTTCAGCGGTAAGTGGCAGTCTCTGTAGAGAAGCTTAACCTGCACCAGTGATAAATGGCAGTCTCTTTGGAGAAGTTTAATCGTCATCAACAGGTGAGTGGCAGTCTCTTGGGAGAAGCTTAACCTTCATCAACGATAAATGGTAGTCTCTTCGGAGAAGTTTAATCGTCCTCAACGATAAATGGCAGTATCTTCGGAGAAGTTTAATCGTCACCAACAGGTGAGTGGCAGTCTCTTGGGAGAAGCTTAACCTTATTCAACGATAAATGGCAGTCTCTTCAGAAAAGTTTAATCGTCCTCAACGATAAATGGCAGTCTCTTCGGAGAAGTTTAATCGTCATCAACGGGTGAGTGGCAGTCTCTTGGGAGAAGCTTAACCTTATTCAACGATAAATGGCAGTCTCTTCGGAGAAGTTTAATCGTCCTCAGCGATAAATGGCAGTCTCATCGGAGAAGTTTAATCGTCGTCAGCGATAAATGGCAGTCTCTTCGGAGAAGTTTAATCGTCTTCAGCAATAAGTGGCAGTCTCATTTAAGAAGTTTGTCTTAATGTCGATGCACGGTTGTAACCAGCATTGTTTGAAAATCCAGTGGATACTGGTATAAGTAATTTTGGTGATGGACAATCATATTTCAAGAAAGGCCCGTTGGCAACTGGCGTTATGAAAATCCATGAACAACAAATACTGACAATTTGGTTGTATATCATTCCAAACTAAGTCACGATGGTTGCCATCCCAAGCTCAGGTTGTGTACCTTTGGAGATGTATTGTTTGATCCCAAGCTCAGGTTTCGTACCTTTGGAGATGTATTGTTTAATTCCAAGCACAGTTTTTGTACCTTTTGAAGAGGTTTGTTTCTATCCCGAGCACAGGTTGAGTACCTTTGGAGATAGATGAATTGTTTGATCCCAAGCTCAGGTTTCGTACCTTTGGAGATGTATTGTTTAACTCCAAGCACAGGTTTTGTACCTTTGGAAGAGGCTTGTTTCTATCCCGAGCACAGGTTGTGTACCTTTGGAGATAGATGTATTGTTTGATTCCAAGCACAGGTTTCGTACCTTTGGAAAATGTTTGTTTCCATCCCAAGCACAGGTTGTGTACCTTTGGAGATGTATACTTTGGATCCCGAGTTCAGAAGTTCCCAGAGACTAAAGTGGTTGCGTTTGCATGAAGTGTTTCATATCCTAATGTATTGAGGATGTTCAGCTTTCATATCCTAATGTATTAAGGATGTGCAACTTTCTGTATCCTAATGTATTGAGGATGTTTCAACTTTCCTTCCTAATGTTTTGAGGATCTTCGTCCAATCCTAATGTGTTGAGGGTTGTATCTCTTCTATATCCTAATGTATTAAGGATGTTTAGCTTTTGTTCCTAAGGTATTGAGGGACATATTTGAGCTTCCTGGTCGTCACCAAAACTCTTTGAAAACCCAGTTCTTTCTAAATCCAGTGGTTACTAGCATTGTTTGAAAACTAATCGTTATTAGTACCGAAAGTTGATTGTTACCAACTTCCCCAACCGAAGTCCTGTGTTTTACCAATATTGTTTGGAAATGCCCAATTGTAATTGGAACTTTGATTTGGTCGTCACCATATCCCCAGGAAGTCTAAGTGGTATTTAGCACTTCTTGGAAACCATTGTTGATTCGGTCGTCACCATCATCCCCAGTAAGTCTAGTGGAAACTAGCACTGTTTGAAACTGTTTGTTGTTCTGGTCATCACCAGTCTCCCCAGTTGAAGCTTTTGATTTTCCAGTCGAGTCTCGGAGAACTAGTGGATACTAGTTTCCCCGGCGCGTCCGGTCATGTTTCTAACCTTTCCCTGAAGATCCCGTTTGAACTCTTCGTTATAGGAATTTTCTCATCTGGTTATCCCCAGTGAGATTCGTGTCTTTGTTCCGTCTTTTCCCCGGTGAAGCTTCGCTTCCCCAGTGGATTTTGTTCCCCAGCAAGTTTTCCCCAGTGGGTTCCTTCCCTAGTGAATTTTGCGCTTCTTTTCTTTCGTATCCCCAGTGAAGAATTGCGATCTTCCCTGGTGGACTTCTTCATCTGGTTATCCCTAGTGAGGTTCGTATCTCCTCTCCCCAATGAAGATGTGTCTTCCCTGGTGGAATTTGTGTCCCCTGCATGAAAGATTCCCTTGAACAAACATCATTAGTCATGTCTTAACTATCTTGCTTACTTTACTCGGAATCTTTCCCCAGTGTGTTGGGTCCTCGTGAGTGGTTACTCGTCGTTTCGCCGTTCTTTTATATTTGCTCGTGTGTCCGCATCTGTCTTGCATTCAAGCATCATATATCATCATTTAGATTCATGGCATATTTGCGTTCATCCTTTTTGCATACCATCGAATCTAAGGGACAAAATTTCTGGTTTACTATATTTAAATACCTTTCACTGCGATTCTACGAGGATTGTCATCTCTCATCACCATCTAGTGAAGATATTTAAATAGGGGCAACTGTTGCACCCCAAATTTTGACCCCTTAGATCCTCATCATCATTTTAGGATCATATTCAGTTGATTAACTAACCTTAACCCATTTCCAGTTTATCTTTGTTAAGATGCAGATGAATTAGGGTTCCGTACCGTCAAAATCGGGATTTCAATGGTCTGACCAATCAATGTTTTGGATTGATTCAACTTCAAATAAGTCTCCACAAGATCAAATATACTCCATTGGATCAAGTATGAATTCAATTTGAGGTGGTCACCCAAGAATTGAGAACAGTGCAGTTCAAGACGCCCGATTAGGGTTTTCGATCAGGAAAAGTCAACTGTAGTTTGAATTTTGGTTTAAAAAGTGTTTCAATGGTGGGATCAAGGTCCATTAAGTTCCTATGGCTTAGTAAAGTCCATCCAAAGAGTTTCAAGTATTCAGAATGTTCGGATCACCGACAGTCGACTCGGTAGTCACCGATTGATCGAACGGTTGACCGAAAAGTCAACTCTTCACTCATGAGGAATTTGACCTCAAGATGGGAATCAAAAATGGTCCTAATGATATATTATACCTACCCATGAAGTTTCATGACCATTGGATCAAGGGTTAGGGAGTAATCGCAAAAGTTGGGAAATTAAGGTTTTGAAAAGGGCAAAGCCATAACTCCTTAACCACACAAGGGTTTTTGACCTAGTTTCAAGGGGAATGAGTTCCTAACACAAGCATAAATATTGTATTACCTAATTGGGGCTTTCAAAAAATTACAAGTGGGTTCCATAACTCTTCCTGGTTAGAGAGAACCGAGGTCCACAAGTTGGCAAAAACTCACATTGGCAAAACCAGGTCAACATGCGTTTTTTTAATTCCAAAACCTCTCCAAATTGATGCTAATCAAAGACTAAGCCTCATTTATGATGTTTACATTGTTAATAAACATGTTTAACTTCAATTCCCACGAAAATGGACCAAAGATCAAAAGAAATCATTATTTAATGCAAGTTGTAAAAGTGAATAGTGAAGAAAGAGAAAAAAGGTGGCTACCTTTGTCAAATCATCAACTTTAATTCAACAAGTCACCTTCTATCCTATCAAGCATGATGAAAAAAATCTATGGGGCATGGAGAATATCTTATTAGAGTGTCTTAAAGATAAAGATGAAGATTGCATTGGAAAACTCAAAGATTTTCATGATGGAAGGTTAAAATTGGCAATTTGCTTCACTTTTGCCCATACCTTGATCCAAGGCCTTTGGCTATAAATAGAACTCACTTCTTACATCAAAAACACACAAGTTCTATTATAGAAACCATCTAGAACTCTCTCCCTTACACAATCACCAAATTCTTGCAAAATCTCACTAAGTCTCCAAAATCCCTCAAAATCTATTTTTGCAAAACACCTTCCAAAACCATTTCCAAACTTTTTCCAACTCAAGAAACACTTCAAACACATCAAATATGATGTATTGAAGCTATCCAAATCACTTCCACACTTATGTAACAAGGTTTGAGTGGGTTGGTCTTTGAAACCTTTGGATTTTAGAGTTTTTCCTTCATTTACAAGGCATTTCGTCCACTAGCTTGCTTGGAGGTTGTTTGGAGCATCTATTCATCAACCTAGGAACATTTGAAGACCTTGTAAGAGCTCTCAATATCTCTGGTTTTCTTATTGCTTAAGCTTGCTTCAAGAGGTAAACCTGAAACTCATAAATGTGAACTTTCTACTTGCATTTCACATGCTACCATGAATGTTTTTAGGGTTTTCACCTTCCTATCTCTCATTTATTCATTTCAAAACTTTAATTTTATTCTCTTTTGAGTTTTATTTTAAAGTTATGATTTTGGCTTGTTAGCATCCTTGTGTACTTGAGTTTGACTAAAACTCTTGCTTGTAAGCATTTGTGTTTGATCTTCTCTTAAAACTTGAAAGTTTTCCCCGTGAAGTTTTTAAACTTCTCACTTACATTTGTTGTGACATTATTTGATTACGCTTGATAATTGTAATTACATACGACATCTTGTAAGCTCTAAGAAACCATTCTTTGTCAAGATACATATTTATCTTTGTTAAGATCCCCTGCCATCTTTGTTAAGATATATCCCCATCTTTGTTAAGATAGTTTGTGGTTGTGACTTCCTTATGCTTAAGTCTTGTAAGAACTTACCCTTCTTAATATTGTAATATCTTGATACTTGCTTTGGTTATGACCATCTATCTTGATTGAAATCATTAATATTGTAATATCTTAAATGCTTGCTTTGGTTGTAACCATTCATCCTGATTTAGATCCTTGCTTATTATAATATGCTTGATCATTCTTGGTTGTAACCATATCGCTTATATTCATCATATGTGAATGTTTATGCTTTGTTAAGTTTACTTTCCCCAAGTGATGGAACTCTTTAGTTCTCATCCAAGTTGCGTCATCTTTTCCCTTCCAAAGGAAAGTCTCTCTATTGACCCTTGGGTCATAGATAGCTCATTAAACTCATAGGTCTGGATAGAACCTTCTCCCCCTTTTGGTCTGGATAGAACCAATAGGATTTAAACATCATAGGTCTGGATAGAACCTTCCCCCTTTTAGTCTGGATAGAACCAATAGGATACCCTCATAGGTCTGGATAAAACCTTCCCCTCCTTTTGGTCTGGATAGAACCAATAGGATTTAAACTCATAGGTCTGGATAGAACCTTCACCCTCTTTTGGTCTGAAAAGAACCAATAGATCCTTATTTTGTAGTTCGTGCCCGAACTACGACCGCTCTGATTTCTCATTGGACAATGAGAATACGTAGGCATAAGATGCGATATCTTGACGAGCAACCTTCCCCCTCACTAGGAGTGTTTACAACTGGAACCCTAGGATAGAGTTGTTAACTCTATGTAAGGATCATGGATATGATCACTTACTTCCCCCTTTGAGTGTTACAACATAGACATAGAGAGTTTTGTGAAACTCTACACAAACATTATTATGTTTGTTCCCCTTTGAACCTTGATCGCAATCAAGCGTTCTTCAACCCTAGTGAGGTGAACTACGATTGCTCTGATTCTATCCTAGTTAGGATACGTAGGCAGAGGACGCGATGTCTTTGCGAGCAAACTTAGAAATAATCTTAGGTCTTCATCTATCATAACCTTCACCTTTTTACCCAATACCCAAACCTTAGCAAATATTTAACAAACTTAGCATACAAACAAACAAAAGGTTCCTGTAGAGTACTACAGATGTTTAGGATGTGAAATACCTACCCTATGCATAACCAACCCCCGATCCCCGAATCTCTTAGCGTTGTTGTAACATCGCGCAAAAGGTTCTTTCTTTCTTTAGACCTTTCCTTTGGATAAATTAAAGTCCGGTTGTAAAAGAATTAAGGTTCAAGTTAATTCAATAGCTTGATATCCGATTTTCACCGCAACAGTGGGCTCATGAAAAAATTGCTTCATTTTGGAGCCTGTACATTGAAGCTTGGCCATCTTCTTGTAGCAACATTTTTTTGGATTTATTCATGTGGTCCCCCATTTGAGTGAGTAGCGGGTGACCTAGTTTTATTCCGTCCGTTTTGCTAAATTTGAGAGAATTTTTTGGATTCATGTTGTTTCGTACATGTTGTTATTTGACAGGGCCATGTGGGTGAGCGCATTGTGGATTCATGATGGCAGTAACTTTGTCATGTTGCAGTTGCTTGGCGTATTCGCTCGAGGGCAAGATGTCACGCATATCTTGGACGGTTGGTTGTAGTACGATGCACCGTGTAGCCTGTAATGTGGCGAGAATGCATTGAGGTAGTGTAATGTCTTGGAGGTGGCACTGAGATTTTGGCCTGGTGCGTGACGTCATGCTGGTGCTATAGGATTTGCAAGTCTTAAAGCAATATGTAACAGCTTATAACATTAAAGTAGCCTTTTTTTTATGTTTTATTTTATTCTGTTTGGCTTGTAATGGCTTTTTATAACATGGGCTCATGTGTAATAATCCATGAACTTGCTCTTATCTACTCTTTTTTTGTTTTTTGTTTTTTGCAAGTTGTAATTTTAATGGGCCTTTGTTGTAGAATTCATGGGATTTGGATATTGTTATTTTCACCTTTGAATGCTACTACTAACACTCATACTTACTATGTCATCCAAAAAAATCCACTTAAGGTCAACCTTGAACAAATTTGGATTCTCCATTAGAAACATTCATTTGAATTTGTTGGATCACAAGCTCTCATCTTGAACCTTTTTGCCAAAATTATGAACATGCCTTAACAATAAGAGTTATGAATTGCACTCGATTATTGATTCAAAATCACGACTATTAAAATTGAAATCCAAATTAGAACTAAATTCCAACAATCTTGACTTCTTCACTTGAAATGAGATCTTGAATTAAGCATAAACCACCCTTGTACTTGAATGAATCATTCCTGAGTTTTGATTGAATCACGTTATCCTTGAAATTAGAGGAACATAACTTGAGATTAGGAACTGGACTACCCCAAAACCCTAATTGCAAATATATTGAACTCTGATGATCCTCATCCATAAAACATCCGCACTTATCAGAACTTGATATTCTGACTCACACTGATAAAATAAGTATAAAGTCCAATTGAATCCTCAAGCACATACCACACACATACTTGACCAGACACCTTGAATTCAGCCTTGCGCAAATTTGAACAACAAATAGAAGTAACATTTTTTTTTGATTTTTTCTAAATAATTGTCAATGGACGGATGTACAAAATGAAAGTTATATATAGGTAGGACAAATTTGGGATATGACAGAACCAAGCAAACACGTCAATGTACTCTCGCAATAACACGACCAACTTTGTCTTCACCTCTGCTTCTAAGGTGGCACCTATCTTGATCTCTTTGGCGTCATTTTCAGTTCTGATGTTGATGAGTTAAAGCTCTTCTTGATACGATTGAATAAATTTTGACTCTTGTTTCAGCATTCTAGCCAACTCCTCTAGAAGATCACAATCTTCCTTGCAATCTTCATCAGCATGGAAAATTGGGTTATCAAAGTCATATCGGACCATAGCAAAATCGTTATCAATAGGAACAAAAGAAGATCTGCATGATGAATGATTTCATGCTTTTATTTTAAGAAAAATGCTAAAAAAACATTGCCTTTTTATTTGTTTTATGTGCAAAAATAAAAAATGAAAGAAAAAGAGCGCAATTGAATGCAAAAGTTATTTATTAATGATAAGTTCATGCTTTTAAAGCGAAAGGGCCCTACAATATAATCCATATGCCTTGGGAAGAGCATAGGATTTCAGAAAATAGAAAAATAAGGGAATTACTCTTCTAAAAGAGTCACTTCAGGGATTTCCATAATGCTCTAGTTGTTTAGCGTTTGATTGGGTGTTCTTGGGTACACCATACACAGCTCTTCAGGCACGCCATCTTCGGTTTTCAGAAATGTGACTTGACCATCATCGAGATGGCCTCCACTAGTAAAAACCAATAGAGTTGCAATTCCTTTACCTCTGTCTGAGGTGTTCTTCTCTTGCGCTTTCTGCTTGCTAGTATAACCTAGGCCGACACCATTTTTATTTACTGGCAGCTCCAACACTCTGCCCCATCCCCGAGAATGTCCTTCTTCAATAACCGTATTCTTATCCTTCCATGTCACGATTAAAGATGCAGGTGTTTCATGAATCATCTCAACATTAATCACTTCAAAAGCTTAGAGCGAAGTTTCATGCACTTCTCCTCCCACCTCAAAACACCTGAAAGAAGATAAATGACTTACGAGAACATCTTCTTCCCCCTCAATGACAACCATTTGGTTGTTGATCATGAATTTAAACCTTTGATGAAGGGTTAACATCACGACACTAGCTGCATGGATCCATGGTCGGCTGAGAAGGCAACTGTAAGCAGGATATATGTCCATCACATAGAATGTGATAATAAACGTGTGTGGTCCAATTTTGATTGGGAGGTCAACCTCACCAATGACATTTCGCCTGGCTCCTTCTAAAGCCTTCACAATCGTCTGACTAGGTTTCATCATATGTCCTTCTATTGACAACTTGTTGAGTGAGTTCTTAGGTAACACATTCAATGATGACCCAGTATCAACTAAAACTCGAGAGAAAACAACATCCGCACACTCCACATAGATGTGTAAGGCTTTATTATGATTTTTACCCTCAGGGGGTAATTCTCTGTTATTGAAACTTAGAATATGGCCGGAAACTATGTTTCCTACTACTTCTTCAAATTGCACCACATATATTTCTTGAGGCACATGAGTGGCCTTCAAGAATTTCAACAACGCCTCTTGGTGAGCTTTTGAACACATCAACAGTGATAACATGGAGATCTTTGAGGGAGTTTGGTTAAGTTGGTCAACCACTTTATAATCGCTTTTCTGTATAATCCTTAGGAACTCCTTCGCTTCTTCATTAGAAACAGTCTTTTGCTTGGAAGACTATCCCTGTTCAGCAATAAGTGGCTTTCTAACATCTTTGCTAGCAGTACCATGATTGTTAACAGGCAGTGGTGTTGGCACAAAAACTCTACCACTCCCGGTGATGCCACCAGTCCCAACAATGTTTTCCACTATCTTCTTCTCCTCTAGGATATCCTCTTTCCTAACCTTATGCCCATTAAGAAAGACAGCTTGGTCAGATATCCAAGGAACAACTTTTGTGCTCTCGTAAGGAAACGGAGCAGGAGTTGAAATAACAAGCTGGTTCATCGAAGGTAGAGACATGGGTATTTCAATTGGATCGTAAGGTATATCAAGAGGCCTTCTGTCTTAACCATAGGGAAGCACGAATTATTCATCACATGGGATGTGCAAAGGAACATGAGTATGACCATATAAATTATCCTAGTCTTCCTCATCACAAAGAATTGTCAATGGAACAACAGCCAGATTATTAGGGAGATTCCATGATTCATCTTCATCATCATATGGTATATCTAGTGCATCAAAAGGAATATCGAGGGTGGAAACTTCTTCAGCTTTTGAAATTTGTTCTACCATGAACGCACTTTGATCAATCAGACTTTGGATACCATTCCTCAACTCAATACAGTCTTGAGGATTAATCAAACAAATGCGACAGTCTGCCGGACAACCGGGATAAATGTTCTTTAACAAGAGATGTTCTTTAACAATAGAAAAAGGTGTCTTCATTTTGTCAATGTTTGAAACCAGTTGAATCCCTGTAGAACCCTCAATCATATTTGTGGAGTGATGATGAGAAGGCATGGGATTTGTCTTGATGTTGGAAGTATTTCTAGGAAAATTAATCGCTTTCGAGTCAATGAGATCTTGAACAACATACTTCAGAGTTTTGAAATTTTGGATGCTGTGGCCTGGAGCGCCAGAATGGAACTTGCAGTGTGCATTAGCATTGTATCCAGGGGGAAGGACAGCTGGAGGGTCCCTCATCTCCCTTAATTGCACTAACCCACCTTTCAAAAGGCATGGAAGTAACCTAGCATATGTTGACGGAATTGGGTCAAATCTTTTTTCTGGCCTTTGTTGTCTCTGTTGGCCTTGGTATTGGTTCTGACTTGGTTGATATGGCTGTTGTTGTCGAACTTGTTGCTGAGCCACGAATTGGTTAGCAGGGATATCAACTGATTGTTGAGGAGTAACAGTAGCAACATGGTGGTAACCTTGACGAGCTTTTCCTTTTTCCATATAAGCGGCATTAGCTTCTCCTTCTTTCTTCTTTATGAATCCTTGATACGATTTTTTGGGTCCGCTCGAGGATCCACCAACATTTTGAATTTTCCCAGCCTTCATCAAGCTCTCCAATATTTCACCGGCCATAACAAGTTCTGAAAATATCGTAGAGGTGGTAGATGCTAAGCGTTCAAGGATCGGACCTTGTAAAGTTCCCATGAAGATATCAGTTAACTCTTTTTCAAGCAATGGTGGTTGCACTCTTGCAGCTAAACCTCTCCATCTTTGCACGATCTTTAAAGGATTCATTAGGCTTCTGGGTCAGATTTTGTAGTTGCGTACGGTTTGGAGCCATATCAGTATTATACTGATAGCGCTTTACAAAAGCGTCGGACAACTCTTTCCAATTCTTAATGTAAGAGCGTTCAAGTTGCATATACCACTCTAAGGAAGCTTCAATCAGTCTGTCTTGGAAGAAATGGATCAGAAGCTTCTCATCATCTGAGTAAGCAGCCATTTTCCTACAATAAAACCTGATGTGGGTCTTAGGATAACTATTACCCTTATACTTCTCGAAAGTTGGGATGGTGAATTTCGGAGGTATTTTGACTCCGGGCACAAGGCAAATCTCAGCAGCGTATCAAGGCCTCGCATTGCCTAACAGTTTCTTGCAAAGCATTAAACTTCTTCCCCAAGTTAGTATTTGGGGATCCAAAATGATCCACAACCAAATCCTCACGGGGACTGCAAAAGTCTTCATGGTCATCATAATGAACTGGGGGTGGAAGCGTACTGCCAGGAGGATGAACTGCGCCACCAGGTGGAGGAACTGCGCCAGCAGGAATTGGGATTGCACCATCTGGGGTTGGAACTACACCAACAGGAGCTAAGATTGCACCATCTGGGGTCGGGACTGTGCCAGCAGGAACATGAGGGTTAATAACATTTTTCTCTGCAGCTTGTCTCATTTCCTCTTGCTTTCTAGCCATATTTTGAATCACCTCCATTAGCTGAGTGATCTGGGTCCTCATATTCTGTATCTCTTCTCTCATGGCAACTTGATTATGCTCCAACTGGTCTATGATCCTTATTTGATTATTTCTTGTGTTATAGGAGTGTCGAGAAGTCAGCTTGTCCTACTGTAGAAGGGCAAGTGGTTGTGAGATTGGGTTTCATGGAATGCAGAATGATGCGTATGTACATGCAATGCTTTTGAATGATGCTCAAAAGACTCTCGAGACTTTGTGATTATCATAGGTATTATAGAAATATGAACAAACAGTAAAATGCACAGCTTTGAAATCAAAAGCAGCTCTTTATTAATTCAAGGGAAGATCAAATACAAACGACTAATCATTGTTCAATGAGCTGAATACAAGAGTTTTTTGAAACAAAAGAAAGGACTAGCCAATAATTAGAAGGTCTTCTTTCAGAGGCGTTCCTCAATTTTCTTCAACTCAAACACGAATCTACTAACCATCTGATCACAGAGCTGAATGAAATGGTGGACTGAAGGGGGAACATTGTTTCCATCCAAATCTTGAATTGCACTTTCCAACCTCCATGGGACGTCATGAATCATGAGATTGCAATGCTCTACCAGATTATAATACCTAGAACAATACATGTCTAAAGCTGGCTGACAAAGTCTGAGGGACTCCACATGAGTGTCCAACAATTTGTTGAGTTGAGCCTCTTTCTTGAGCCATTGTGAACTATCCTTCTTCAAAGCTTCAAAGCGGTCCTTCCAAAGAGTGTCTGTTCCTTGAGCAGTTTCCAACTCTAAGAACTTATCATTCCATATATTAGGAGTAATATATGAAACTCTTATTGCTTCTTCTTTGAGCTGACGCTCATCTTCAGCTAAAGTCAAGGCACCTCTTAGTTGTTCCTCAAGATCATCAATATTAGCTTTGAGTTTTTCCTTAGTCCTCTTTTTTCTAGCAGAAGCTAGTTCACAAAAACGCCATGCTCTTTCACAAGATTCTTTGGCCTCTTTCAAGCATTGGCGAAGAGTCTTCACTGACGCATCAGCCCCTTGAAAACCATTTTAATACATGATTCTTAAATTTGTTTCTAACTTCAACTTCTTGCTACTTTCAGCTACTTGATCTTATTCAACCTCCATCTTTCTTTTGAATTGACCATTTTCCACACCAGCTTGGTGGATTTCAGCTTGGAGATCTTGGTTTTCCTTAGTCAACTTTTCCATTACCAGCTTTAGCTTCTCATATTCTCCCATTGACACATGAGTGGGAACATGAGGCTTCACTTGCATGGGAGGTTCAGGAGAAAATGGTAACAACCTTTCTGCCACTCTAGCCAACAACCATCTATTGTATGGTTCTTTAGCCACATAATTTTTCACTTTCAACTCCTTTCTTCCTTTGTACGGATCTTGGTCCATGCCTTAGCAATTTTCCTAACAAATCCGGGATCCTCTGCTTTATTGATCAAGAAAAATCTTTGGATCTTCTCTGCTTTGGGCGCATCCTCCATAGCATAACCCAATTCACATAATACCATAATTGGGTTGTAGTTAATACAATCTGCTCTTCCAATCAGAGGTACATTACAAAATTCCCCACAACTGAAAATAATTTCCACATCATAATACTCATGGGAGTACCAAGCAATGTCGTCTGCTACCAAAGACATGATGTGCTTAGACCACTTCAGTTTCTCCTTGTTCTCCACAAATGGTCCCTCCTTTGGAAAATCAGAAACATACCAATTGAATAATAGATGAGAACAACATTGAACTATTCCTGTTTTCTTCTCACCCCTCCAATGAATGGAATGGTAAGTGTCAGCAAGAAGGGTGGGAATAGGATTCTTCTGAATGAAGAGAGTAACAACAACAATGTCTATGAAATTGTCTATGTTTGGAAAGAGGACAATCCCATAGATTATCAAAGCAAGAGAGACACCAAACCTTTCCCAATCTTCATTAGTCTTACAATGAGCAACCTTGTCAAGCAGAAACTTCAGGGGAAACCCAAGAGTACCTCCTTTGTTGGCTAAACCAGCATCAACCTCTTCTTTAGTCATGTGGAGGGCAAGAGCAATAACAAGAGATTTTGTATCTTCCTCTAAACCGGTGTAGATGGGTTGGTCCTTAATCTTGATATTCACCAGGTGGGAATATTCCTCAAGAGTGGGGGCAAACTGGTAATTCTGGAAGGTGAAACATCTGAGTGAAGCATCATAGTATTGTGCCATGGCAAATAGAGCCCAAGTATCCACACCAGAATAAAGAAGGTCAAGAACTTCCCATATTCTCCTTGAAAGTTGATTTTATAACCTTTGGCATGTCAATCAGAAGGTCTTGGATGACCTCTAACTTTGGCTCTCTAAACTTCAAGGAGTTAGTGCTTCTCTTCTTTTGGTCAGTCATTTTTCAGCAACACCTGAGATGATCATAATCTCTTAAGTCTCTTGATATGCAAAAATTTTATGTAATGCAATGCTTATGAATGCACACCGGAACAGGTTCATAACATAGGGATCAAGGTCACAAAATTTTCAGGACAACACAACAAGGTATCTCTCACCTCGGGTAGGCAATCTATTGGTTTCTAACAGGGCATCCCATGGGCTTTAAAAAAGGTCCCATGCACTAACCCTCACAAGTTTTCCATCATAACAACGATTCGTAAGACGATAATCCCTCAAAGGATGAGCACAACATCATGTCTTAGTAACCTTTGGAATAGGGTTCTAAAAAGGTCCTTAGAATCACGGACTCCCAGGTCAGAAACGAAGACGCCATTACAACCACTCGTAAGACATAATCATCCCAAAGGGGCCTCCTTTGAGCGGTGGAAGTCAAACCAACTCAACAAGTCCTAAGTCTCGCAAATCAGAACACAACCACCTCCTAGCTTAGTGTATACTAAAAAAGCTCGGGTAAAAAGCCTTTCTTCTTACAAACCATCCCCAATACACCCAACAGATAAGGGAATACAATATAATAAAGTAACAAAAGCAAATAAAACACACATACGACAAACAAACTAGGTTTGGCTTGCTAGGTAGTCCCGAACAGATTCACCAAGCTATCACTACTCGAAAAAATGCAACGGCGTTGAGGTGAAAGTGGAAAGACAGAAGAGTCGCCCTCAAAATTTATTTTTCCCACAAGGGGAAAGGAAAACATCGAGAAAACCCCAAGAAAAAAATGGATAAGATGGTCTCGCAACTAAGAGAAAGGGTTCGGAAGCCGGTTATGCGAAGGGAAGGTACTAGCACCCCTCACATCCATCGTACTCGATGAGAACCATTTGCTTGTCTATGTGTGAGGATATTGCTAAAGGATGTTGCTTTCTAAAAATGTTATAAAGGGAGATAAAAGGGGTGGAAATGGGGAAAAGACGGTCCTATGCCTATGTATTCTCAACAAATATGAGAAATTCAGAGTCAACGTAGTTTGGAGGACTACGGATAAAAAGATAAAAGGGTGCTCGCCAAGGATTGGGGCCCTTGTGCCTACATATCTTCACTTAAAAGAAGTAGAGAATCAGAGCGTCCGTAGTTTGGACTATGGTTTATTGGTGTTTTTTATGGACAATGCCAACGTACGCATTCTAGAAGTTAGGTGTATTGTAGCTCGCTTGTGGAGTCTTAAGCGTTACTTGCTTGCTATAGAACGTACGTAACATGTCCTTTTTGAAAAGATTAGTTTTCGCCATCAAGGAAGATGTCACATTTGATTTGTGAAAGTTATTTTTAAGGGTAAATTAAGTCCTGGGGTAGTAACCCCTTGCGGGTAATACCCAATTCTTTATCTCGAAAGATTTATTGTGAAAATGGTATGGCAAATATATTCACGTCTTCATATTGAAAGATGAGTATCGAGACCACACACTCTAAAGTGAGTATCCTAATACTCGGAGAGGAAGAAGCCTTCACTCAATCCTCTCTCTCTCTCTTTAGTTTAATACAAAGAGAACCTTATTCTCTTATTAAAGATGCTTTGATTTTGAATGGTAAGTTCTTTTTGACAGTGAACCCTAAAGGTAATGTCAAGCACTCAAGATAGGACAAGGCCTTTGCCTAACCATTCCACAACCATCCAAGTTTATTAAGAAAAGAGCTTGAAAATGCACTTGATACAATACCAAGGTTTTAGACTCAAGGAGACAAAAGAAATAGAGAATTTTTTTTTGAAAAGAAATGGGTGGTGAATAAATCAAGGTAGGTTGATGGCGATGCGCGGAGCAATCGACTTACAAAGGTGGAATACATATAAGGTTGGTGTGAGGCTGATGGAAGAGATATGAAAAGAGAATGAGATGAGAGAAACCCTAAGGTGTAAACCAAATTAATGGATTTTTAAAAATGACTTGATGTTGGATCAGGCCTTATTTGTTCTTTATTTTGAAAAGGTATTCTAGCCTAGTTCATTTTAACTTTCTTAACAAGCAAGCAAACACAGATAAGAGACTAAAAGAACTACACTATTACATTGTAAATGGGGTGAGGGATACATAATTCCCACCAGGAGAGGAAATGAGATGCAAAGTATGAAGGAGTAAGAGAAATGCATTAATTATGGAAGGAAAGAATCATCAAGAATTCATTTCAAGCAATCAAAGCAAAAGACACAATCAAACCAATTAGGATGAAAAAAACAAGTATTAAAGAAAAAACATGTTTTAAACTTGAATCAAAGCAAACAAGAGGCAAACTTGAATACTCATACACATTTAAATCCTCCGTACATGCTCAAAGGAGTCACACAACACAACTAAAGTAATTAGGCAAAGTCAAATGGTTAATGCACAAGCATATATGCCTTGAAAAATTAACCACATATCCATAAATGAACAAACCAAAACAATGTAAATCAATCAAGATGAAAGACAATTGAGGTTAGAACCTATATCATGTCAAGATCAACATATCTCAAAGATGAAGGAAGAGGCACCAAATCATTCAACATGAATCCAAACAAAGATTGGGCATTTGTCAACAAAGATCTCATGGAAACAAAACCACAATGGTCAAAATTATGTAGTTAGAGCATGTGAACATGGGAGGTCAGAAGCAACCACAAACATTTCAATACATATTCAACACTAAGACATCAAATAAATTCAATATGAATCATCCTCAAAACACAAGCAAAGAACTAGGCATGCATAATTCTTTATCAACCTCAAAAGGATTCAAAGATCCACATGAAAACATAGGATTTCAAAAGGGAAGCCATACATAATGAGTCAAAGGAAATCATAAGCTTAAACATAGCCTTTCGTATCACTTAAGATCACCAAGAATCAAATGGAATCATGGAAGAACAATGGTCTAAAACTAGGTCAAAGTATGCACAATATCATGATCAAAACACCATCAACTTGATATAGCATCCAAAAATAGAAAAATGATCAAATAAATTCCAATAAAAAACTCAAGCTCATGTCAATACACTCAAGTGTGTGTGTGTGCAAAAGGTGGCTAAAAGCAAGGCACAAGAACAAGTACAAAAGCCACCAACAAGCTAGGGTACTCCACAAGTCGAGCATAAATCGAGGATCAAGTTAAATGACATGAAAACCAAACAAAAATTTAATAGCACTCAAACAATGTTCACTCATGTTTCAAAGCATCCCCAAAATCATAGCTCAAGGAAACACCCACAAGACCTTAAAAACCAAAACCTAATCTAAGGGAATTTTAGGAAACACCTTTCAAATATAATTCCAAATAAAATAGGAAAAATAACGGAAAAATAAAATAAAAAATGTGAAAAATATCAAAAGACATTAAATAATCAAAAACATGTTATTTGGTATTTTTAAAATAAAGGGAATATAAAAAATAAAATCAAAATCAAAAGAGAGGAAAATAAAAAATAAAATAAAATGAGAAATGAAAGGGGGGGGGGGGGGGGGGTGTTGAAGTAAAACAGAATGAACATGATTCATGTGATGCGCGCATATGGGCTAAAAGGAGGGGGTGTGGATAGTGAATCAAGCATGGTCTAGCCCACTATCCAATTATTTTTCAGAATTAGAACAAAGAAAAGCCTGCGTGGATGTTCATTAGATGACGTGGCTTCCACATATGAGCCATGTCCACTGGTCAACGGTTCAAACCAGCCACCTCAATTGAAGCACCTCAGACGCCGGAGCCCTAGCTCCGGTCGTCTTCCCCAACGAGCCTCACCGGTGACGACTGAAAACAACATAAAAACTCAAAAGCAAATACAACATTTCACACGAAATTTCAAGGAGAGCTCGAATCCAGCCTCAAAAAAAGTTTAAAGTGTCTCTAACATGACGAAAACAGGCCACAAAGGTTTTCATGCATTACAGAAACTTCACAAAATGAGATAACAACATCACATACATATTTCTTTTGCTTCCAGAAATCTAAACACAACAAAAACACACTCAAACAAACAATAAACATTAAGAAAAGAGTGAGAGAAAAGATACCTCCGATGAAACTTATATGCTTCTGTTCTGGCTACAAATGCTTCACAAATCCTCTCCTTTAGCTTCCCTTTAGTTTGAGAATGATGGTGCTAATCTAGGAATGAAGAAATGAACTTAGAAAATGAAGATTAAAAAAAGGAGGAAGTTTGAGAATGAGAGAGAGTTTTTGCTAGGTCTAGCTGCAGAGTGAGCTCCCCCCGCTCTCTCAGGTTTGCTTTTAGCTTTTATATGGAGGTTTGAGTGGGATTAGGGTGAGTTACTATGGTAAAAACTTATTATGGTGGTTTTGAAAAATTGGTACAATTGGAGAAAAATGAAGGCATATGACACGGGTTGGCTGTATTTTTTATGGTTTTGCTGCCTTCTTGTGAGTGGAAAGGAAACTAGAATGAAAGGAGTCTCCTTGTTATGCAAGTTTGTTGGTGTTTTGGCATTTTCCTTCTTTGGCAAAACATTTCCAAATGGTAGAAAAGAGGTACATGTCATGTAGGCATGAATGAGGTAATGTTTGGTGATGAAAAAGAAAGGATCATGCATGTAAAATTTGCAAGAAAAGGTATCTACATGATAAATGACATATAGTGCATGAAATCTCATAACATCATATGCATGAGCATCAATCCATATGATTACTTTAATCAACCATAACTCCATGGAACTTGACTCAAATTGTGCATTCTTTAGATCAATGGAAAGAAGGGAGAACAAAGATTAACTCTCATGTTAATTGCAAGTTGAAAAGGTGTTTGGAAACATGAGAAAAGTTGAGTTAAAGTCATGTCCATAAACGTGTCATCAAAAAACTTAGAAAAATTCTAAGTCATGGAATTTGACAACATTGAGACACCATTTTTGAAACAACATAACTTGAGATATATTTATCTAATGAGGTAGTTCTTGTAATGGTTGGAAAGCTTGAAGAATGCTCTTCAACTTTCATGTTGTGAGAAAATTCAATTGAAGTCAAGAACTTAATGAAAAATGTCTTGGAAGTTTGGTTGAAAAATCTGTCTAGCCACTTGCCAATCTTGACATCTTTGAAACCCTAATTTGGGAGCTTCATAACTTGAGCTCTACACATCCAATGGAGATGATCTAGTACTAAAAAGAAAGCTTGGAGTATAATCTAAAACCTTCATGTTCAAGGAAAAATCATTTGAAGCTTGAATCATCATGTAAAATGGGCTTGAAAGTAGGTATCTTAAACTAATTTTTTATACTTAGAAAAATTCTAAGTGTTGAAATGTCATAATCTCCATTTTTTTTCCAACTTTAGCTCATCATATCTCCTAAACCATGAATATTTTGGACATGCTTCCTTACACAAAATTGTAGTTCATGATGCCCTCTTTAATTTGATAGCAAGTTTGTCTTCATTGGATAAAAAATGATAAAGTTATGGAAGTTGCAAGATGGCTAGAATTAGGGTTTTCTACACTTAGAAAATTTTCAATCAAAACTCTAATTTAGTCAAACTCTTGATTTTATACTACTTCTTGATTATTATTGTTCCAAACACATGAAATCACTTGAAAACAAACATCATGCCCTTGATTGACCTTGATATCCAAGATCTTGACCTAATTGAATCACAGTTGACTTTTGTCGACAAGATGAAATCCTAAGACCATTTCCACTGACTGAGGCTCTTGTGGTGGCTTGTGATGACACATAATCCATAAGGAACCCTCAATGTGTGTGTTTAGCTTTAGAATCATGTCTTTCCCAAAGAAACTAGCCACACATCTCTATTTGTACCAAAACCCTAGATAGCTATCCATGAGATAGGAGGTGGAGAATCAATGCTTGTGTTCTTGATTCAAGTGGTTGAGTAACATGCCTAATGATGATGGAGACCTTGTGACTTAATATTGTCACAAAGTTGAGCTTGAGCTCTTGATTGAGCTTTGAAGATGAAGCTCTTACCTTGATTGTTGGATAAGATACCTTGATTCCCTTCGAAGATCAATGCTAGGTGCAAATGCTAATGCAAATGATAATGATATGGAGGTTAAGGTTAGGGTGAA
Organism: Lathyrus sativus; assembly: GCA_963859935.3. Lineage (NCBI taxonomy): Eukaryota > Viridiplantae > Streptophyta > Magnoliopsida > Fabales > Fabaceae > Lathyrus > Lathyrus sativus. Next base: position 612,143,736 of record OZ012739.1, read on the forward strand.
AAAGAGGGTGTGACAGATGCCTCTATTTAATCTCCTTGGAATTGAAAATGGGTATGACAATGGCTTTTTCAGGGTCAAGGTGCAAGGAAATTAAATACAAGAATACCCAAAGTTTTCAGCTAACCAGGGTGAAATGTATCAAGATGGAAAAACAGGATGGCTTTGAAAAAGGCATCTGTCAAAAGATTAATGGTAGTCTGGTGAATTGGTCGGTTATAAGGGATATATGATAGTATGCTTGGGATGCAATTCAAAAGAAAAACAAGTGCTTTGCCAGTCCTGAAAGGGGAAGCACCCCTGCAGTAATAGATGATACTTAAGGCCTAAGAGATATTCGTCCTACGAAAGGCAGGGAGGACTCAAGCTGTATATAGTGAGATATTCCTTCTACAAAAGGTAGAAAGACCCCAAAAAGAAAGGTTTGGAAAAAAGATTCCTTTCTACAAAGGCAGAGAGGACCCCAGAATGAAAGGTTTGGATAAAAGATTCCTTATGTGAAAGACGGAAAGGACTCCATAACATAAGGCTTGGAGAAAAGATAAGTTCCTTCTACATCATATAGAGGAACTCCTTTCTGGAGAACACGATCAAATAAATTTCTACAAAAGCAAAAGAGACTCCTGAACAAAAGGTTAGGAGATAATTCCTCCTACGAAAGGTAGCGAGGACTCCAGCACAAAAGGCTTGGAGACAACTTCCTTCTATGAAAGGTAGAAAGAACCCCAGAACTAAAGGTTTGGAGAAAACGGTCCCACTTTAACAAGTAAAGGATATTCCGTTGGGGAATAAATGATCGTGAAAATTTCTGCAGTAAGCAGAAAAGACTCCTGAGCCAAGGATAGGAGAAAACTCCTCGTACGAAAGGTAGTGAGAACTCCAGAACGAAAGGTTCGGGAACACAAATTTCTTCTATGAAAGGTAGAGAAAGACAACAGCGCAAAAGGTTCGGGGAAACAAATTTCTTCTGCGAAAGGTAGAAAAAAGACGCTAGAACAAAAGGTTCGGGGAAACAAATTTCTTCTACGAAAGGTAGAAAAAAAGACTAGAACAAAAGGTTCGGGGAAATAAATTTCTTCTACAAAAGGTAGAAAAAGACACCAGAACTAAAGGTTCGGGAACACAAATTTCTTCTACGAAAGGTAGAAAAAGACACCAAAATAAAAAGTTCGGGGAAACAAAATTCTTCTATGAAAGGTAGAAAAAGACACCATAACAAAAGGTTCGAAGGCAAAGGTCTACAAAAGGTAGGATATTCTGTAGGGAGAAAAACGTAATACGTAAAGACAAACTGCCGAGGATGATGTGTAAAAGGCACAGCCGGGCATGGAAAGGTTAAAAATGCACAAACGAAAAGTCTTATGATGCCGACATGAACAAGACTCACAAAAGGTAAGTTGAGGGCGACAACCACCTTTATATAAGGTATCAGAATATCATCAACCTCACAAGTACAACAACAAAGATGACATTTTTTGTGTAGTAACCATTCAATTCTTGGCCACATAGGCATCAAGCATCCAACTTGATCGACGATACCTAATACAAAGTTTTGTTGTGTGCAAAAGACAACGTAGACGCTTACAAAGGGAAATCGAAGGGATAAGATTTCACACAAAAGATGATGAAATGCCTTACAAAACGTAAGGTAAATCCTATGCAACAAGGCACAAAAGGAGTTACAAAAGTAATCGTCGGAAGAGACAATGTTCACAGGAATGCCCCACCTTCTATAGGAACTGGCTAAAGAATGGTGAAAATGATGTGAAATGTATGCAAAAATGCTGGGGATATGAAAGTATGGAGTGGGTGATAGTCGTGCCAAGCGTAACTGGGCTTATTGGGAAAAATGGATATGTACGGCGAAAGGTATCAATCAGAGGCAGTTTTATAAAGAAGTGCCAACCGAAAGTGGGTTTACAACAAAGAGGTGCCAAATATGATTGGGCTTTGGGCTAGATGGAACAAGCCTGACTTCCTGACACCATTTCTTCATGATGCATCGAGTTTTGGAGATGCCAGGACTCCAATTTTGGTGCCAGTTTCTTCTGAGCTAGATGATTCTTGTCTCGGCCAAGTCACTTCGTGGTTTCAATGGTGTTTCTGCATGTTACTTGGGGTCATGGTCACCCTAAGAGGAGAAGTAATCCCACACTTTCTTTCCACCACAATATTATCATCCCTAAAATTCAAAAGCAATGCTTATCACTGATAAAACAAGTTTTGCAATCACATGGTAAGAATTATAAGAGAAAACTTTTCGATGAAAATAATCTTTATTGATGAAGACCCACAAACAAGCAGATTACAAGAGGAGGCAGTTCCTAAAAGAGGTAATTTCTTTGAAAGAAAATGGATAAAAAATAGCAATGGCAATGTTGAAATCGGTTTCCATCGAGTTTTAATTATGCTATGACCCATATATCTATGAAGACCCTTTATGCCTTGCTTTTGAGCACAATGGTCGCATTGATCCTTCCCAATTAGAGTTTAATGATCAAGGAGGAAAATTCACACGTCCTCTCAGAGTGCAGTTTTTGCCTTTTGAATCCCTAACTTTTGCCAATCTTGACAATCTTGACATCTTTGAAACCCTAATTTGGGAGCTTCATAACTTGAGCTCTACACATCCAATGGAGATGATCTAATACTTAAAAGAAAGCTTGGAGGATACTCTACAACCTTAATTTTCAAGGAAAAATCATTTGAAGCTTGGATCATCATGTAAAATGGGCTTGAAAGTAGGTATCTCAAACTGATTTTTTATACTTAGAAAAATTCTAAGTGTTGAAATGTCATAATCTCCATTATTCAAACTTTAACTCATTATATCTCCTAAACCATGAATATTTTGGACATGCTTCCTTACACAAACTTGTAGTTCATGATGTTCTCTTTAATTTGATAGCAAGATGGCTAGAATTAGGGTTTTCTACACTTAGAAAATTTTCAATCAAAACCCTAATTTAGTCAAATTATCGATTTTATATTCCTTCTTGACTCTTCTTGTCCCAAACACATGAAATAACTTGAAAACACACATCATGCCCTTGATTGACCTTGAGATCCAAGATCTTGACCTAATTGAATCACAGTTAACTTTTGTTGACCAGATGAAATCCTAGGACCATTTCCACTGACCGAGGCTCTTGTGATGGCTTGTGATGACACATAAACCATGTAAGGAACCCTCAAGGTGTGTGTTGAGCTTTAGAATCATGTCTTCCCCAAATAAACTAGCCACACATCTCCATTTGAACCAAAACCCTAGATATCTATCCATGAGATAGGAGGTGGAGAAACAATGCTTGTGTTCTTGATTCAAGTGGTTGAGTAACATGCCTTGATGATGATGGAGACCTTGTGACTTAACATTTTCACAAAGTTGAGCTTGAGCTCTTGATTGAGCTTTGAAGATGAAGCTCTTCCCTTGATTGTTGGATAAGATACCTTGATTCTCTGTCCAAGATCAATGCTAGGTGCAAATGCTAATGCAATTGATAATGATATGGAGGTTAAATGTTAGGGTGAAAAAGAGGGTGTGACATACATATGTCATCAATGCTGCTGGGAGGATCTAACATTTTGTAACCCAGTTTTATACCTAAGTTATCGATGCAGCTGAGAGGATCTAACATTCCACAGTTGAATTTTGTACCCATGTCATCGACACAGTTGGGAGGATCTATCAGAATGGTAAATTTAATTTTTTAATAATGATTTCATTTATATTTATATAATAAAATATAATTATTTAATTAAACATGTACATTCATTCTTGCAGGAAGTGGGATCTAACACCCTACATCCTACACATTCATCTTCATCATCCATGCATTTTGTGCACGAGGAGAATGATGATGTTGATATCGGCGGTCATGAGGAGACCAGTAGTGTGCCGAGGCCTAAAACTGAATGTAAGAAGATGAATGGCTGATGGATCATTGTGCCAGAGGGAGGATCGTAAGTGTTTAAATTTTAAATTTTATATTTGAGTTGTTATTTTAACTAATACTAATTGAAATATTTTAGCTTCTTGCCGTCTAGGCCTACTACACAAAGCATAAGGGACGTAATTCAAGAAAAATACAAAAAATATTATAAGACATATCGAGCACTCTTAAGTGACGAAAGGGATGATTGATTTAAGTTATTTAAGGTATAATTAATTAATTCATACAAGTAATTACTTTATGATTATTGAAATATTCTCGGTTATACTTTATTTAATATATATATATATATATATATATATATATATATATATATATATATATATATATATATATATATATATATATATATATATATATATATATATATATATATATATAATTTTAAATTCATACAACAATGCAGGAGAAATGTATTTGGGATATAAGAGATCACTACCTGGTTATGTATAATTTTCACTACAGATGTGCAATTACACTTTCTGACATGCTTAGGCATGTTAGACTTGATTGGATTACCCATGAACGACGTCTTCATTGGATAGGTGAGGAAGTATTCAAAAAATTGACTTTCCATTGGAATTCTAATAAGTTTCAAAGAATATCTAAAAAGACAGAAAAAAAATAGAGCATCTGAATCAGGCGGTTGCAACCACACACAAGGAAGTATCAATGCCGCTCAAATTACACGATGATTGGTAAATTTAATAATATTTAAATTATATTTTCATTTATTATTTATATTAATTAAAAATAAATATTTTTTTGGCAAAATATCATTTTTGGTCCTTTAACTATACACTTGGATTCAGATTGGTCCCTTAATTTTTTTCGTGTCAGATTGGTCCTTTAATGCTTTAAAACGTGTCATGTTAGTCCTTTTTGTCTGATTATCGATGATTTTTAAAATTTTTCCGTCACTAATTAGACGAAAAGGACTAACATGGTACATTTTGAAGAGTTAAAGGACCAATCTGATACTAAAAAAATTAAGGGACCAATCTGAACCCAAAAGTATAGTTAAGGGACTAAAAAGAATATTTTTTATAATTATGCTTTCCTTTAATTAGTTTGATGAAACAGAAAATATTACACTTTTTAATGAGCCTCATGAGGCGACTCATACCTAGAAAAATGGCTGAGTTTATTGACGAACATTCTAGAAAAACTCAAGTAAGTTTTAATTATATTTAGTCATTTTATTTAGTTATTCTAAATACATTATTTAAATTTTAATAAACTCTAAATTTTTTTAATGTATGTATAGGAGGAATATAAAAGACAACTCACACTCTATGAATTTGAGCATCCTGATGTAGTAGTAACGACATGTCCACATTCCTATGATCTTGTTGTGTCAACACAAACTTGGAAGGATGTAACTGGAGGGAATTAGAAAAATATGAGTGTTTATGCTGTTGGTCCTTAGGCCACAAATTTCAAGCCATGAGATTTTTTTGGGATAGGTGTTTGAGCATGAGAATTGCTGATGGAGAAGGGTCATCTTGTCTCCAAATTTTTACCTCTGAAATGACACAAACTATAGAAATTTAGCACACAGTGAGGCAGCACGCGAGATAGCAAGACAAGAAGAAATGAAGGAAATAAGAAGAAAATGATTGGAGTTGGAGGAAGCATTGTAAGTTGGAAATGAGCATGCCCAAAAAATTTGAACAATTTTTGTACTCACAGATGCACCAAATTTCAAGTGATGGATATGGAGGTTTTGACGAAAATAGAAAATTTGGTGGGCAAGGACAACATGACGAGGACGAGGACTCAGATGATTGAGTACGTTTTGTGAAATTTATATATTTATTATAAATATGCACTATTTATTTTAATTGTGAAATATTTATGATTAAATATTAAATATTTATAAATTTTAAAATTGAATATTTATTTATTATAAATATATTATTTAAAAAAAATTTAAAACAAAAATTTATTTAAACTTTTATTATATATAATTCTTCTAATTTCTTTTATATAACATTTTAAAACTTGCATGGGGTTACCCCCATAAAAATCAAATTATCATGCAACGTTGCTAGAGGTTTAGCCCCTAGCATATTTTCATACTCATTGTGAGGGGTTTAACTTCTGGCGAAAAATGTCACATCAGTTTGCTCACCTATATGCTTTGCGAGAGATTCATCCTTTAGCAACTTTGTGAGGGGTTGAACCCTAAGCAAGAAAGTAGTAATGGCGTATGTAGTGAGCTGGTTGGTCCCCTCGCCAAATTTAACTTTTGAGGCGACTTTTATGTTGTGAGGAGATTAACCCCTGACAAAAAAAAAAGAAGGAGTTTTCTTGTAGTGTAACGAAGTGCTAGATTTTGCAAAGAGGACTAATAAGGAGTGCATGATGATAAAGGTTGACATTGAAAAAAAACATACAATTGTGTATGCTGGGACTATTTGAGGTATGTAATGAGAAGAATGGACTTTGATATAAAATGGACAGAGTGGGTGGAATAATGTCTATTTATAAGCTCATTGCCAGTCCAAATAAATGATATCCTAATAGGAGAGTTTCAGGCCACGAGAGGTTTACGTAATGGGGACCCCATGTCTCATTTTCTATTTTTGTTAGTGGCTGAAGGACTTGCAAGATTATTGAGAAATGCAATATACCTAGGTGAGTTCCAACCTTTTCAAGCTATATAAGGAATTAGTTTTAAACTGATTCAATTTGCAGATGACACAGTGGTTATAAGAAACGCTTCATGGAAAATATTGTAGAGTGTCAAGGCTATGCTACACGGATTCGAACTTGCTTCAGGTTTGAGAGTAAATTTTGCAAAAGCAAGTTGATAGGAGTTAATTTAAATGACTGTTTTTTGCAAGCTATAACTTCCTTTTTAGCATGCGACATATGTTTTATTCCTTTTATGTTCGTAAGAATCCCGGTTGGGGATAACCCTAGAAGACAAGCCACTTGGAATCCTATTATTACCAAGATTAAAACCAAATTTATCATCATGGAGAGGAATACAACTGCCCATTGGCAGTAGGGTAGCTTTGGTAAATGCAGTCCTAAACAATATTCTCATATAATATTTTACATTCTATAAATCCCCTAAGGTAGTCACAAATGAATCATGAAGATGCAAAGAGTCTTTTAGGGTTATCAAATTTGCAGGAGTAAGAAACAAGGCGATGTAGGAATCAAAAACTGGGAAAGATTTAATTCGTCACTTCTCAACAAATGGAATTAGCAAATATTAAATGGAAAAGAAACTAATTGGTCTGACTTCCTATCATTCATGTATGTAAACATTCAATTATGTGGTTTCAGTTAGGTCTGAAGTAGTAGAGGAACCAAATTGGTTGTTAAATAGCGTTCCATGTAGGATTGCGATGATATAAACATTCAATTTTGGAAGCATAAGTGGCTAGGTCCAAATAATTTGCGTAACATCTTTTCGAGTCTATTATGAATCTCACAACATACAAAAATCATGGTGTCAGAGACGAGTTATTGGATGGATAATAGTTGTTCTAGGGAGCTTATTTTAACTGATCATATATTAACTGTAGAAGAAAGAGGAAAAATTAATGAATTGAATAAAATATTACGCTTTATTCATCCTAAGAAAGGGATAAAGGGCGACTTTATTTGATGGAGGAATGAAGGTGATTTTTAATGCGAAATAGATATCTTAGAATTTCTCAACAATGTAACATAGGTTCAGGTTTGGAAGACAAGGTTGTATTTGTGTTGGAAAGAATTTGTAAGTCAAGCCTGCCTAGTAAAATATAGTTGTTTGTCTAGAGGATACTACTCAACAGATTGTTCACAAGATCAGCACTAGCAAGGCGAGGAATAATCTCTGGTCCTCATGAAGGGGTGTTCCTTTGCGCTTTGGAGAAGAAGAAACGATCGACCATTTGTTCATTACCTTTCCTATAATATCATTTGTATGGATGCAAGTACATAGTTGGCTACAAAACTGTGAAGCACGGGTACTCCATTTTAGATAAAGTACCAATAACGAGTACGTACCGGGTACCAATACACGTACAGTACGCACCAAATCCGTACCAATTTTATTTTGTATTTTTAAAAGTTGGTACACCAATCGGTACACATTCGGTACCACGTACCCAACTTTTTTTTAAAATTTTTTTCCGGATGGTATAATTTGGACCTTTTCTACTGGGTAAAAATTAGGTTTATTATTCTATTTATAAATAAAAGTGAAAGAAAATATACAAATCTTCGTCTTCTCTCGAGAAAGAGTAAGGTTTATAATGAAGGGGCAACAAAAATGTAGGATATTGATGGAGATGGATGAAATATATTTGATGAAGCTGATATTCTTTAAGTTGCTAATGTTTCTCTTGATGAACCTGAATTAGAAACCGCTCTTTTTAATGATATTGGAGAGGAAAATATTGATATTCAACCATGATTTCATGATTTATTGATAGTTTTTAAGTGTGATTATTTATGTTATTGCACATATATTAACTATTTTTAAGTAAGATGGTTTTTTAATTTTAATTATTGTTATTATTTAAACAATATAATTCCTTTGTTATTATTTAAAAAAAATTATACTAGCGTATCCATAACTTCATTTTTTTGAAATATCATACTCCGTACCAGTACCTGTATCAGGTACTGGGTACATACTTGTACTTATGCAACACATCTACAGATTTAGAAGCAGGTGTTAGCTGAACCTGTAGAAGAAAATCTATTACGTTTCTATGTAATGCTTAGAGACAGGGTAAAAAATCATTGCAATGTATTGTGTGGTTAGCTTTATGTTAGGATTTATGGATAATTAGGAATGAAAAATTCTCTAAGGGTGGAATCAAGGTCGTCAAGGATATCCTACAGTTGATTAAAGTGCTATTCTAGGAATGCTTCATAGCTAAAAACTTGGGGAAGTTAAGTATAGGATGAGTGGATTGGTGTTAAAATCCATTTGCTTGTATGTCAAGAATCAACTAATTCCATATGTAGTCATAAGAGCTTTATCATTGTAATTGGACTGAGTATCCCTTGTGCTCGATTTATTGATACTAACATTCATTTGCTTATTAAAAAAATATGGGTTCTCTTTCGATGTAAAACTTAGTCACTCACATTTGAATTCAAAAACCTCTCCCCCAAGTATGCTCTCTCTTATATTGGTTCTATCATGATGTAACACTTAGTCACTTACTTGAATTCAACAATCTCTCCGGCAAGTGTGAGTCATCCACATCATTAGCCTTGATCCATACTAGGATTCCACTTCTACTCTCCCATTGAGCCTAACCATGAGTTTGATACCAATTGTTGGATCAAAAGAGGAACATTCACACTGGGTCAAGAACAACCAAATAAGTGAGTGAGAGACACACCACATATTCACCTAAAACCTTAAGACACTAGGAATATGGGCTCTCTTACTTATAAAATACCCAACATCCACTTTTTAAAGTAATGTGGGACTTCCAACTCACACTTGTATCTCAACAATCTTTCTCTTGTTAGCCAATTGACTCGAAACACAGGAAGGGGTGAAGGAGTTAATTATGTCGATTAAACAGTGAAACTAATTTATAAATTTTTTGTTATTTAAAAACTGTTATTTTTATTTTGATGACGACACAAAGATAAAGCAACAAAATTAAAGAGAGAAGATTGAGCTAAAGAGATATACACAACAAAAATAACATAAAAATAAAATAAATAAAAGAGAGAACAAGTAAATATAGTGCACTAGGTATTTATAGGATTTTCCTGTTCAAACTAACCACTTGGCCTAATCCCGTTCTCAAGAGTTTCCTCTTAAAAATTCCACTAAACACACTTGAGCTATTTATAGGACTTCCCAATGAACCTTTAAAAACAAACAAATAGAGCTTGTATACTGACCTAGCCCAAGAAAAAAATAGAGCTTTTACATGGGCTTTGCCCAGGAACCTTTAAACAAAGCTTTTACATAGAACAAGCTCAAAAACCTTCTACTAGAGCTTTTATACAGGTTAAACCCAAGAACTTGCAACCAAGTGTTTATGCAAGATTAGCTTGTAACCTTTGGACCTCTTCCATAAGCAGACTAGCTTCCTTTTCGTCCACGCATCTCAATAACACCAAGTCATGGTTTCTTCTGTAAAGCACACCATCCGGATTCAGATAAAAGTTACCAAATAACCTCCTCAGAGTCTTCTTATCCTGTGTCGACCCCCCTGGCGGATACTCTTGGTTCTTGAGGAAATTCTGGATATCATAAAACCACGGCTTGCCATCAGAGGCTTCCTCAATGGCGAATATGAAAGCAGGCATATCAAGGTGTGAGATGGCTATCCTTGGAGCATCATTCCAATGGTTCACCTTGTACATCGAGGGTAATGTCGCCAGAGCGTCTGCCATCTGATTCTCCGCTCTTGGTACATGGTGAAACTCTACCCTGTCAAAGAAAGGTAACAACCTCCTTGCGTAGTTCATGTAAGGAATCAGATTTGGCTGATGAGTTTTCCCATTCTCCTTTGATTTGATTAACCACTAGCGCTGAATCGCCATATACATCCAAATTCTTGATCCTCAGATCAATGGCTTCTTCCAACCCCATGATGCACGCTTCGTACTCGGCTTTATTGTTGGTGCAAGGGAATGTCAACCTGGAAGTGAAGGGGATGTGAGTTCCATGAGGAGTCATGATAATTGCCCCAATTCCACTACCACAGGAGTTGACAGTGCCGTCGAATATCATCTGCCATTGAGAACCCTCCTCTGGACCTTCGTCGGGTAATCGCTCATCGCAGTCTTTCATCTTTAGGAACATGATGTCTTCGTCAGGGAAATCAAATTTCATCGGTTGATAATCTTCGATAGGCTGTTCAACAAGGTATTCTGACAAAACATTTCCCTTGATAGCTTTCTGGGAAACATATTGGATATCGTACTCTGTCAGTACCATTTGCCACCTGACAATCCTTCCGGAAAGTGCTTGTTTTTCAAAGATATATTTAATCGGATCCATCTTCGAAATCAGGATGGTTGTATGATTCAGCATATATTGTCTCAAACGTTTGGTAGCCCAAGCGAGTGCGCAACACGTTTTCTCAAGCATAGAGTAACGGGACTCACAGTCTGTGAATTTTTACTCAGATAGTAAATTGGATGCTCTTTTCTACCAGTCTCAAGAACCGTTAAATACATGATTAAAGGTCTTCCAGCTACTGGAGGTATCAGTATCGGAGGCTCCTGCAAATACTCTTTTATCTTATCGAATTCTTTTTGACAATTTTCATTCCAGACGACTGCCTGATCCTTCTTTGGCAATTTGAACATTGGTTCACACGTGGCCGTGAGATGAGATATGAACCGAGCAATGTAGTTCAACCTCCCCAAGAAACCACGAACCTCTTTTTCTGTTTTCGGTGCTGGCATATTTTGAATAGCTTTTATTTTTGCAGGATCGACCTCGATTCCTTTTTCACTGACGATAAACCCCAGCAGCTTTCCTGATCTTACCCCGAAGGTGCACTTATTAGGATTCAACCTCAACCTGAATTTCCTGAGTCTCTCAAACAGCTTTAACAAATTGACCATATGCTCTTCCTCCGTTTGGGACTTCACAATCATGTCATCAACATATACTTCAATCTCATGATGAATCCTATCATGAAAGAGAGTCACCATTGCCCGCTGATAGGTTGCCCCTGCGTTTTTCAACCCAAAAGGCATTACCCTGTAATAGAACGTCCCCTACGGCATGATAAACGTCATTTTCTCCATATCCTCCGGTGCCATTATAATCTGATTATAGCCTGAAAAACCGTCCATGAAGGAAAACACGGAAAACTGAGCAGTATTGTCAACCAACACGTCAATATGAGGTACCCTTATATTTGTCAAAGTCTGGGACTTTGAACTTCAGCGACACTCTCAGATCTGGGATCAGTCCCAGATTAGCCATATCAAGGCCCATGGAATTTTGACTTTCAAGAGACTTCATTTTTTCTTCAATTAGCTTGATTCTCTTATCAGCTTTAGAGGACAATTCAACAACCATAACCCTTGGTGAGAACACATCATCTTGTCTGTCTTCATTCCAGAGTTGATCCATATTACCATGTATAGCACAGGTGGTATCAGGACCATAACCATTCCCATTAACATCACCATTTCCAGCATTACCAAAACCAGCATTGTCGAAACCAGCATTACCAGAACCAGCAACATTACCATTCCCTCCAACAGTAGGGATAACCAAAGTAGGCATAGAGTTATCAGCTCGAGGAGTTTCAACATGTGGAGGGTTGGTAGTGTTCCCACCATGCAACACACTGTTGCTGTCAACACGTGCAATCAAGGGCTGCACCAAAGTACGAAGCTGTTCTTGTCCATTAGCCACTCCCTGCATTACCTCCATAAACTGGGCCATCTGGTCCCTCATCTTCTGCATCTCTGCTTGCATTTGCTCCATCACTCTTCTCTGATTCCCACTGGTAGCGTACCGGTGAGTTGTTTGATCAACAATCCTGAAACACACTAACGGACCACAGGAAATAAGATTAACAGTTCCGATGCACCTACAATGCAAAAAATGCAAAATGCAGACATGTATGTATGCAACAGGGAAATTTCCTCCTCGATTCCAATTTCCGGAATAATAGCAAGACCATGGAAAACCCCAAAGACAAGCATAGAATAGGAAATCCTCACATAATCACAAGCCATCAGGAAATGTACAAGCAACAACTGAGTACAATAAGAAAAGACCTCAACCAACAAGTCTGGTGATGGTCAATACAACAAGCATAAGCAACAAACTACACATAGAAAAATGATCAAGCTGGATGATGAGACCGGAAGTCCTTTAGCAACTCCTGTGTCTCAGGATGATCTGATCTGGTGAGTAACCCCTGGATAAGTAGCTCTCACTGGCTAATAGTGCGCTGTAGATCCTCAGCATAATCTTCCCAGGCTTCCTCTCCAAAGACATCCTCCAATTTGTGTCTCTTGAAATCCTCCAAGGTTGTAAGCGCTTCCTGCAACTTACAATCATTGTGTCGTCTGAGCGAAGCTTCATCTGAAATCTTCTCATCTTTCGCTCTGAGCTGCGTCTTCAACTTGCTAATCTGTAGCTTTAACCCGTCTTCGCGCTCTTTGTTGTTGGTGAGCGTAGCCTTCCATTGGTCGTTAAACTTAGAAATCTCTAAATAAGCTCTATCCAGATCTTTCTTCTTGGAAGCAAGCACACTACTAATAGCCTTCATGTCTAGACCCAAATGTTCCCTGTCACTAATCTGCTTGGTCAAGTCCGTACCCAACCTGTTCACCAACTCAGTCTGTTTCTTCAAAGAATAAGCTACTTCATTCTTCTCACTTCAAAGCTGGGCAATCTCTTTCTGCAACTCTTCATTCTCTTTCTGCAACTCTTCTTTCTCGAACCACAACTGGTTGTACTTCTGAATGTCCACCGTGGTAGGTTCCTCAATCATTAGAGGATACAAAGGCACAACTGAAGGAAACGGCATCAGAAACTCCGCAGCTCTCTCACGAATCCAAGTCAGGTAAGGGTCATGAGCTCGACTGTTGCTCTTCCCCAACAATGCTTTCCCTTTCCTGTGAATACTGCCCCAAGCATGCTCCACTCTGGCTAAGGCATCCCCTTCCAACAATCCGGTGAGATACAACGATTCCTGTATTTTCTCTTCCTTTGGAGGATCTCTCAGTGCATACCCAAACTGCCTAACCAACAAGGATGGGTTATAGTCGATGCATCATTTCCTTCCGGCCAAAGGGACATTAGGAAATCCACTGCAACTATAGATGATCTCTATACCGAGCATATCTCTGTCAAACCAAGTAATGTTCTCTGCAGATAAACCCATCAACCTATCTGACCACTCTGAAGTACTGGCAGTAGCAACAAACGGACCTGTCTTGGGCATATGACTAGCAAACCACCTGTACAACAAAGGAATACAACAAGATACATTCTTTCCCCTTCGGTTCTCATTCTTGTGGTGAACAGAATGATAGACGTTTCCTAGCAGCGTGGGTACTGGATTCCCGAAAGTAAATATATAGAAAGCATCTGCATCTACAAAATCCGGAAGATAAGGGAACAATATGATACCATAGATACAAAGAGCTAAGATGGCGTTAAACACAATCCAACACCCATCTTTGGCGAACTGCTGAGCTTTATCAACCAGGAAAGGCAAAGGAAAACCAAACATCCCACTCCTCTTGATCAACTTCCCTTCTAACTCTGAAGCATCCAAATGCAGCGTAGCAGCGAGCTTAGCCAGACCAGGCTCAACATCAATGTGGTAGAATGGCATCTAGTCTAAAGACAGGAACACCCAACAACTCAGAATACTCCTCTAGGGTAGGTTCTAGAACGTAATCTAGAAAAATAAAACACCTCAGTTGTGGATCATAGAACTGCAAAAGAGTATAGATACCACTGATCTCATATGCTGGAGGCTTGCAGACACATCTCAACAATCTCCCATAAGACTGTCTGAAGTCTTCCATCACTTTCCCATTAGCTATGGAAATCAAACTCAGCAAAGAACTAACATCCGGAGTTGGGAACCTGTAGGCCACTATCCTCTTCAAGGGATCCATGTCAGAAATAAGGAACAAGATCACTAGAATCGGGGAGGGAAATATGCACCTGCAACATAAATACATGTTAATGAAATGCAAATGCAAATGCAAGCAGGGGATCAAGATTGTTGTGTTGTTGATCGAGAAGAACCAGCCCTCCGCTTTAGCAAGAACATAACACTACTCTGATAATAGTAACCTCTGATACCAAGAACACAGATTCATACTGCAAAGAAAACAGAGTAGTCTGAAAGTCAAGGTTTCCTGCATAACCCAATCCCTCTCACAGGTATGGACCTATCCACTGATAAGGTTCGGCATCCTATGCGTTCATCAGCGTCACAGACTTTCAAGAAACGATAATACGTTCACCATTTCTGGTTTGGCATCATAATCTCCCAAAGAGGCCTCACTTAGCTGAATCACAGATGATCGGTCCCCAGAGTCGACAACCCTCAGATCCTAAGGATCAGAAAGGAAATCATCAAAGAGAATCTCGTCTGAGCGCGAATTTCATGGGAACTTGTACCTGCTAAGCAAGCAGGTCCACCACTACTCTCCACTATTAATGCTATGTTTGTACTCAAGCCTAGGTCCGGCTTATCTCTCAGTGGAATTCCCCCCCCCCAACAACACAACAATAATGATATATACAATGCTGAAAATAAAATGCGGGAAAATAAAGTACATATATAAAACACCCAAAAGATAAATAACCAAGCGCTAGGATTGACTCCCATAGGGGATGTTCCTGTCCCCAGCAAAGTCGCCAGCTATCGCTACTGCGAAAAAAGGTGCCGACAATGACAGAAGAGTCACCACCGTTCGTTATTTATCCCAAAGGAGGGAAAGGAAACGATCAAAGAAAACCTAACGAAAATGAGAGAAGACAGGTCATCGCAACCATATCTCGTGTTCGGGAGTCGGTTATGCAAGGGGAAGGTATTAACACCCCTCACGTCCGTCGTACTCGACGAGATCCACTCTTTGTTGTCTATCTAAAAGGGTGCTTATCTATCTAGCTAAAGGTCTCAGGGACAAAAGAAAAGAAAAGAGACTCGGCAGAGCATCACCGCTCTGTGCCTACGTACTCCCTTGTGCAATGGGAAAGTCAGAGTCAACGTAGTTCGGCCAACAACGGGTGAAAGTGGGGAAAGGTTGCTCGCCGAGACATTGTCGTCTCGTGCCTATGTATTCTCATCTGGTATGAAAAATCAGAGCAAATGTAGTTCGGGCTAACAAGAACACAGGTTGGTTCAAAATGTTTTACCCGAGTAGGGTTAAAACTTAGTTCTAGCAGTTAGGTGTATGCAGCTCGACCATTGGAGACTTAGGCGTTACCTGTTTGTGGTAGAACTAAGAGTTAACAAAAATCTCCTTATGAAAAAGGTTTTCCAATTAAGATCCCGAAGGATAAAAAAGGTTTGAAGTTGTTTTTGTGTTTTTTAGAGAAGAAGTGTTTTGAGTTTGATTTGTAACTCATGTTGCACTAAAGACTATGACTTAGGAGCGAATGCGTCGCATATCACCCTAAGGGTGTACACTAAACACTATAGGCAATTGAGAGGAAGCCACTCAATCATCATTTACCAAGTACTTAAGGCTCGTAATGCACAACATTCATTGGCCTTTATTAAGTGTTTTGAAATTGTTTGAAGATGAGAAGAGAAAGGACACACTAAAGGGAGACTAACTCAAGTCTAAAAGTTATCATGCAAAATGGACTTAGAGTTGGGATGAAAGGGAATTCTACCTAATGTTCTCATACATAGGTTCAAGCCTAAGGTCTATCATAATCTCAAGAGATTATAGGTCCTAAGGGAACATGGCAAATAAGAAAGGAGAAGAAAGAAGCATAAAATAATAAAGATGCAAGTATGCAAACACATAATGCACAATTAGAATGATAGTGAGGGAGGAACAAAGTGTGAGGCAGTAGCCTCCACAAGCACATCTCAACCTCAAGCATGCATATGAGAGATGAAAAAGAGAAAGAAGAAAGAATGCACAAAAAGAAAACACACAAGTATACCAAAATGGGATGAAAGGGGAGAATGAATCCTACAACCATTAGCATTAACCAAAATGCCAAAAGGGAAAGCAAATGAAAGGAGATGGAACCAAAATGAAGGGTGTGAATGGGAGGAAATATCAGGACAGCAAGGAACTCATATGGGCAACTCAACCATAGGCCACACAACAAACAAACAAAGAAGCATCAAAAGGTCCTTAAGAATTCACCATTCAAGATATGCTTCAAGTACCTCCTAAGGAGGGACTAAGCTATCTCAAATGGGATTCTAAAGTCATTGGACAGAAGTGGGTATGAGAGAAGAGAATGCACAAAACAAACATCAAACACATCCAAGAGAGTTGCAAAAAGAGGCAAGGGGGAAAGACCAAAGTCTTAATCATAATCAACACTTGAAGTCCAAGTGGAAGGCCTAAAAGGAAATGCACAACTCAATAAGCAATGAACAAATTTTGACCTAAAAATGATCATACAGCAAGCTCAACATGTCTACAATATGAATCAAGAAGAGTTGAGAGCTCAATGGATCCACAAAGGTCATTTCCAAACCAAACTAGGTCAATCACTTGTATGAATCTCCCTTGGAAGTAACTTGACTTGCAAGTTACTTCAAAAATAGGAAAAAGATTCAAAAATAACCAAATAAAATCCAAAAAGTACATTAAGATGTTGGCAACTAGAGGCCAAAAGATTACAACCAAAGTCATCTCAAATCATCATTAAAGAATTTGATTCACAAGGATGCGCCAATTTGAGAGAGGGTTGTCGAGGGTCAATGAAAACAAGGTCAAAGTAAAACCAAAAGTGGTCAAACCAGGGGAAAATGGTCCTTAAAAATCATTCAACTCGTTGTTAAAATGATGAATAATTTTCATTCATTGAATCAAAGGATTGGACCAAAAACAAATCAAGAACACAAAGTGATCAATTAATAACCCACTTAAAACACTTCCAAATGATTAATTCTTTTTTAATTGAAAAATAATCCAAAAATTAAAATAAAAATTTCCTAAAATCAAATGACATCTTAAAATGTCTGAAAAGTATTTTTGTGATTTTTTTACATCATTGGAAGGATTTTAATTGGATTAAAAACAAAACAGATAAAAAAAATAAATAAATAAAAGAATAAAAGTTGTGGTGCAAATAGCAACATTTCTAGTTCATTTGGTTGGGCAACGCATGAAGGGGGTGCTAGTAGCAATGTGAGGCCCAATCCAAAACAAAAATGAGCCAAGCATGAAACTCTGCGTTTCATTTAATGAGTTGGCAGTCAGCGTTTACATGGCAAGTCAGCGTGAGATCTACATCGTTCATCTCACGAAGGTCAAAGTTTCAACTATCCTAGTGGCAATCCATGTATGAAACTGTGCTCCGGTCGTCTTCTCCATTCGCCTCACCAGAGATGGTGGTGCTAGACCTCACCAAAACACACAAAATTTAGGTCTAAATTGATCCTCATGCAACGTAGATCATGAATCCACTCTTCAATTTCAATTATTACTTATGAACAGAGAGAATTGAAGCAAACAAGGAACGAGCACAAAACATAAATAAGCAAAAACATGATTCTAACCTATCCAAATTTTGCCTACGTAACTAGGACTTCAGTATGCAACAACAATGGCACCAAATGGATGCGTATTAAGAGAGAATTTCAGATCTGAAGCTTTCCTAACGGAGCCTCTCCATTGGAGCTTCTAATGGTGCTTAAGCTTGCTGAAATGATCCAGAAACGTTCAATGAACTTCATGGAAGGTGACTGTGGCTTTGAATTGCTTTGAATTTACTTGAATCTGAGATTCACGATTTCACTTTTCACTTGAATGCTCCAACCGTGTTCTTTCTCTCCTTGCATGAAATTCACTCAATGAATGCTCAAAATCAATCTGAACCTTTTATATGATGGGTTAAGAATAGTTTGGAGGCCCAATTGTGGCTGATTTGCTTGAAATTCAAAATTTCCCAAATTTGAATTTCATGCTTCATGCACACGTGAAACAACTCCAATTCTCCTTGTTTTTTATTCAAAATCACTTCTGAGAGTTCAAATTGATCATGTGGACTGAAATCATCCCTTGAATTAATCCAATGGTTGGTATTTGATTGTGAAACTTCACCATGAAGTTACTTGAAATGGCACGTGTGTTTTCTTGCATGACTCCAAATAAAATTGTGCATTCTCCTTAGTGTGGTAAAGGGACTCAAAATATGCACAAACATGAGTTGAAAATGAATTAAAATCAATCCAATTTAATTCATGCCTTTAAAGTGCTTTTTCATGATTTTTCCTTCACCAATCTCCAAACCCTAGCCAAATCTATGACAAATGAGTGTTCTAAGATGAAATTGGGATCATTTGAATCAACTTTCATGTTGGGAAAAGTTTCATTTGAAGTGCACAAATAGATGAGCAAAACCTATAATGAAAAGGACCTATAATATTACTTTCCCAAAATACCCCTGCCTTGAGGGCCACATAACTTGAGTTTTACAAATCAGATGAAGGACTTCTATGACTTTTTGGAAAGCTAAGATCATGAGGAACAACTTTCATGTTTAGGTCAAAGTGAGATGAAACATGGATCTAGGTCAAAAATGCTTTGGAAGTTGGTTGACTTTTGTTGACTGAAAACACATTCATCTGAGGACCCATAACTTGTCAGCATCATAACTTGAGTTCTAGAAATCAGATGGATGAGTTCTAGTACTCAAAAGAAATATAAGAACATTCTCTACAAGTTTAATGTTTGCATCAAAGTGAGATGAAGCTTGTATCTTGAAATATGTGGTCTTGAAGTTAGGCACTAAATAAGGGATTTTACACTGACAAGCTTAGAAACCCTAATTTAGTAACTCCTCACACTCTTGATTCTTCCTAAATTGATCTTAAAACAACATCTTAGATGCTTAAACACAACTTTCCATGACCACAATGACTTAAAACCAAGTCTTAATCTCCAGTTGACTTAGGGTTGACCAGATGAAAACCCTAGATGCACACACTAATGACTGAGACTTCTTGTACATGACACAACAACTTGGATAAGCTCCACAATGGATCTCAAAGCACTCAATGAGCTTCTTGAATACTCTCCATCCATAACCATGGACTCACAATCCTCTGATGATCCTCAATTGGCCTCCAAGATAGGAGATAAGCCACATACATCCACCCACTCTCTCAAAGAGCATTGACCACTTCTTGATGACTTGATGAGCACTCATGCTTGAATACAACCTCTTACCCTGGCTTAAAACCTTTGGTGATCCCCTCTTGTTATGCACACCTCTCTTGATCCTCTGCAAATGAACAATGATATGCAATGCAAAATGCTAGAAGATGAAATGAAACATAAGCCAAGTAAAGAAAAGGTTAGGCAAATTTTGGGGTGCAACAGACACGTACCACTAGTACTTTTCCTATCCGATTGCACCCAGCGAAATCGGAATCGGAGAATCCAACCAAGGAATAGTCGTTTCCTTTGGAATACCATAGCCCATACTTTGGAGTACCCGAAAGGTATCGAAGTATGCATTTAACAACTTTTAAATGGGATTCCTTAGGAGAGGATTGATATCTAGCGCACATGCAAACACTAAACATAATATCGGGTCTATAGGCGGTAAGATAAAGAAGAGATCAGATCATACCTCGATATCGTTTTACATCTACATCCTTACCACTTTCATCTCTATTTAGATTTGCACATGTCGGCATCGGTGTGTCAATGGCTTTGGAATTTGCCATGTCAAACCTCTTGAGAAGCTCAAGACAATACTTTGTTTGACTTACAAATGTTACTTCCTCAATCTGTTTGATTTGTAATCCAAGAAAGTATGTGAGTTCTCTGATCCGCGGTCGCTCGCGGATCAAAAACGAGTAGTTTTGATAAAAATGCTAGTATAGCGACAAATGACTCGAAATATCGTTCTCACAAGGATTCTTGTATTATTTCAACCAACTAAAGAAAATGTTTATGGGGGTTTTAAGTTTTGATTTATAAAATAAGAAAAAAAAAGTGATTAAAAAAAGTGATTATCAGATAAACTAAAACGGTTAATCCTACTGATTCGGGTTCCGACTTATCATCGGTTATTATAACATCAATCCCTAAGCGGTACCAATCCTATTCGATTATGATATTAATCAGACAAGCGCTTATCAACATCAAATGAATTATGTTCCTGTTTACCGAATTAAGCAAACGGTTAAGAATATGACGAATTAACGAATTAAGCAAACGATAATACGCAATTAAATTTAGGAACATGCATACAATCGAATTTAACCAATTCTATCCTATGAACAACAATTGAATTAAGCAAACAATTGTAATCAAATTAAGCAGATGACTTCATAGAAAAGGATTGAAAGGAATCAGAGTAAATTGACATAATAATAACCTCAAAGTGTTGAAACCGTACACAGCAGGATTTGCCCGGAGGTATTAGTTCTCCATGAAAACTATAAAACAAAGGAAAAAATTCGGAAAAATAAACTAGGTCCCTGTTTTGCATCACAACAACAACTTTAAATAGAAAATAACTGGGTCAGAAACCTAAACTAGGCCCGCAAGGAAAACTACATTGTCACAAGTCAGAAACTTCAACGAATTATTCGAGACTCAAGAAATCCGAATCAGCTCCTTTGTGCAACATGAAAGTTGTAGATCTCTTTCTTAGCTTTCCAACGACTGGTAGAATGCCTCAATCCGATTCATGTAGCTCCAGTTATGAATTTTTCACTAAAAGCTATTAATGCTGAAAAATAACAAACGAAAATTAAATAAAGCTTAAAATAAAATAAATTGTAAAAACATTATAAAATAGGAAATTAAATAAACTAAATGGTAGAAATGCCTAAGTCTAAACATAGAGGAAGGTACATTAAAATGCACTGATCAAATTCCCCCACACATGAACTTTTGCACTCCGAGCAAAGTATTGTCAAAACTCATGAAACACAAAAACATTCAGCTATTCAATCTAGGCTGTGAACTCCTCTTTGGTCAAGATTGCATTGATCGGTACTACTTTTGCATACTAAGGATATCGTAAGAACACAAATCCGCAATTTTGCGATCATAAGACTCCCTCCTATACAAACCAATCCAAATCATGTCGTTATGCCTAAGTCTAACTTACTCATCCTCCTTTTTGCTCTCTTTCATTCTAGTGCAATCACATTAAGCCCTTTATCTATTCACACACATGGTAACTGAGCTTGTTAGTGACTATGATCCATTTTTTTCTCAACAATTTAGAATTAAACTTTTTTTGTCTTTTCTTTTTTTTCTTTTTCACTTTTTGTCTTTTTCTCTTTTTCTTCTTCTTTTTAAGCAGATGATCATTCACTTATTTGCATCAGCTCAACTACTTAGCATGTGATTTCTAGATGGTGCTGACTGCTAGATAAACTACTTAAAAGCTATTAGAGGATGAGAACTCAAGACTATGCCATAACAAGTATCTAACTCGACTTTCACATTTGGGAGACTCAAGGTGTTAAAACGATATCGATCTTATGAACTGTTCCCAAGTCTCTGCAAACTAATCCCAAATTAGACTATAGCCCAGAACTTTCAAAAAGATGCAAATTTTTTTAATATTTTTATTATAATAACTGGAAAAAAAACAAACAAAATAAAATGCAAAGCAAAGGTTGCCCTCCCCCAGACTTAAAACAAGCATTGTCCTCAATGAAAGGACATAAATATAAAATAAGAGTGAGGGAAAGGAAGGAACACATCCGAGGAGTCAAGGTGGATAAGTGATCACATAGGCATCCTTTCCCAAAGAGAGATTTCCTGCAGTCTCCTCTTCCAAAGTGGGGAGTAACTTTGGATAGCATCCATCGCCCTTGAAATTTGTATCAGTGCCTTCACCTTTTATTCCAGGATCAAATAAGAATCTTCGATAAATAAAAGTGTCGAATGGGCACGTGAATTTGATATCCTTTTCCACAACATCAGAGATCAATGGGTTAAGGGGTTGCTTCACTTCTTTTCTTCCCACTTCCATCGAGGTCCATCCAATTCTCTTCTTATGTTTCTTCAAAACCTGTAAAAGTTTATCTTCATCAACATCAAGGTTAGAAGAAATTATAACTGGAAGCTTTTTATCCATATCTGAATAAGCATAATTCAGATTGGTATGAAGTGGTTTAAGCTCCAAGGGGGGATGTTGTTCAATGGATGGCGAGGTTGGGGCATCCGTGATGTTAAGAGTTTTAGCTATATAAATAACTTCATCTGCATGAAAAACATCACCCTGTACGGCAGCATTAATCTCAGCACAAATAAAGCAAATGTTAGTGTCGGTACATGAATCACAAGAGTAAGTATCATCAAAATCTGCTAATGATGGAAAATCAAAATACAATTCAGAATAAGTATCATCAACTAAATTAGAAGGAAACTCTTTTGGATTCACTACTGTTTGGGCAGATGGTTGGTTTGAATCTTGAGCTTGCTGCATGACATTCACTATAGTGGCAAGCTGTTCAATCTGTGTCTGCAAAGCTTGAAGACTTGAATCTGTTTGTTGCTGAAACTGAAGATCATTTATAGCCATTTGCTTGACAAGGTCCTCTAGTGAAGGTTCAGAAGGTGTAGAGCACACAATTCGGAATTCCTTCATATGCTTATTCAGATCCTCACCTGCAAGTTCATTAAACCTTGACAACAAGTGTATTAAACCAGATTCCGATTCGAAAGGAACAACAACATCATCATATTCAATATACAAGCTATTATAATTTACATCAGGGGCAGCTAATTGTCTTAAGGTTCTATTATCAACCATTTCAAAATCAAGTTCAGTATCCGAAGCAAACAAGTTATGTAGATAGTCAGACTCAGACTCAGACTCAAACACAATGATGGAAAACAATTAATTAAATTTCAAAAAAATAAAATAACACCAGAGTTAAACTAATTAAGTAAAATAACAATTATGAGAATTTTTTCGATTTTTTTCGACTCTATAAAAACAGTAAAAAATTCATTAAAAATAGAAAAAAAGATTTTTTTTTGCGATTCTGAGGGTGGATTCCAAGTATTCCTTTGGAATACATGGACTAATTACCGGACAATTTTTTTTGCTTCTCGTAGGTAAAACAGTTTTACGATCAGACACAATTTTTCCAAAAACAGATTTTTTACGATTTGGACTGTAAAACGCAAATTGGACGAAACCGCGAGGAAACTAAGGTCTAGACTCGAGGATACTAACTAACCCTATGACTCTAAAATTGATTAATAACAACAAGAATCCCCGGCAACGGCGCCAATTTGATCCGCTGTCGCTCGCGGATCAAAAACGAGTAGTTTTGATAAAAATGCTAGTATAGCGACAAATGACTCGAAATATCGTTCTCACAAGGATTCTTGTATTATTTCAACCAACTAAAGAAAATGTTTATGGGGGTTTTAAGTTTTGATTTATAAAATAAGAAAAAAAAGTGATTAAAAAAAGTGATTATCAGATAAACTAAAACGGTTAATCCTACTGATTCGGGTTCCGACTTATCATCGGTTATTATAACATCAATCTCTAAGCGGTACCAATCCTATTCGATTATGATATTAATCAGACAAGCGCTTATCAACATCAAATGAATTATGTTCCTGTTTACCGAATTAAGCAAACGGTTAAGAATATGACGAATTAACGAATTAAGCAAACGATAATACGCAATTAAATTTAGGAACATGCATACAATCGAATTTAACCAATTCTATCCTATGAACAACAATTGAATTAAGCAAACAATTGTAATCAAATTAAGCAGATGACTTCATAGAAAAGGATTGAAAGGAATCAGAGTAAATTGACATAATAATAACCTCAAAGTGTTGAAACCGTACACAGCAGGATTTGCCCGGAGGTATTAATTCTCCATGAAAACTATAAAACAAAGGAAAAAATTCGGAAAAATAAACTAGGTCCCTGTTTTGCATCACAACAACAACTTTAAATAGAAAATAACTGGGCCAGAAACCTAAACTAGGCCCGCAAGGAAAACTACATTGTCACAAGTCAGAAACTTCAACGAATTATTCGAGACTCAAGAAATCCGAATCAGCTCCTTTGTGCAACATGAAAGTTGTAGATCTCTTTCTTAGCTTTCCAACGACTGGTAGAATGCCTCAATCCGATTCCTGTAGCTCCAGTTATGAATTTTTCACTAAAAGCTATTAATGCTGAAAAATAACAAACGAAAATTAAATAAAGCTTAAAATAAAATAAATTGTAAAAACATTATAAAATAGGAAATTAAATAAACTAAATGGTAGAAATGCCTAAGTCTAAACATAGAGGAAGGTACATTAAAATGCACTGATCATTCTCCCATCATACTCATCTCGAATTCACCCTACATTAGGTTAGAAAACTCTCTTACGAGATTCGTGTTAGTTGATCCGAATATAATGTCATCAACATAAATATGTACCAAGATCAAGTGTTTTCCTTGACGCTTAATGAAGAGGTTTGTGTCGACCTTGCCTCTTGAATACCCTTGATCAAGTAGAAACTTGCTTAGGCGCTCATACCAAGCCCTAGGGGCTTGCTTGAGTCCAGACAAGGCACGTTTTAACTTGTATACATGATCGGGATATTCATGAGACTCAAAACCTAGAGGTTGTGCAACATAAACTTCTTCATTAATATAACCGTTAAGGAATTCACTTTTTACATCCATTTAAAATAGCTTAAAATTTTTCGCACAAGCGAAGGCAAGTAAAAGGTATATAGCCTGGAGTCAGGAAACCGGCGCATAAGTCTCCTCATTGTTGATGCCTTCCTCTTGGTTATACCCTTGCATGACTAAACATGCCTTATTGTAGGTTATTACCCCATTTTCGTCCAACTTGTTCCTAAACACCCATCGGGTTCCGATTACTCGATGACCTCGCGGAGGAGGGACAAGGTCCCAAACCTCATTTCTCTTGAACTGATTAAGTTCCTCTTGTATAGATAAAAACCAGTGCTCATCGAGTAAGGCGTCTTTAGGGTTTTTAGGTTCCATTTGTGAAATGAAAGCAAAGTGATAACAAAAATTACTTATCTTAGACCGATTTGTATCTCCCTTTGAGATATCATCGAGGATGTTGTCAATTGGATGGTCTTTGGAGGACTTCACAAATGGAGGGAGATCATATTTTGTAGACGGATGAACTTCCTCGGTTTCCTCATGGCGGTCATCTTTCTCCTCCTCAACTTTGGCTTGGTCGGGTTGATCATTTCCCGGCTCGGCACCTTTGAGTATGTCTTCCGTAGATGTACCTGCACCATGAACAACACTACCTTTTCCCACGTCTCTCAGATAAGATTCATCAAATGTTACGTGTACAGACTCTTTAACGGTAAGTAATCTCTTATTATAAATTCTATAAGCTTTACTTGACTAAGTTTTCCTAAGTTTTCCTAAATTCTATAAGTAATCTCTTTGCCTAAGTTTTCCTTTCCATTATTCAACACAAAACACTTACAACCAAAGACATGCAGGTGAGATACATTCGGCTTGCGTCCTTTTAAAAGTTCATATGGTGTTTTATTTAGAATGGGGCGGATGAGCACCCTATTCAAAACATAACATGTCGTACTTATGGCGTCGGCCCAAAAATATTTAGGTAATGCACTTTCATTGATCATTGTTTTTCCCAATTCTTCTAAAATACGATTTTTGCGCTCCACAACCCCATTTTGTTGAGGAATACGTGGAGCGGAGAAGTTGTGATCAATTTCGTGTTTACTGCAATATTCTTCAAACAAATAGTTTTCAAACTCACCTCCATGGTCACTCCTAATTGAGACAATGTTTGTGTTTAATTTATATTGGGAAATCTTAGCAAATCTTTCAAAGGCGGCGAATGTATCGCTCTTGCTAGCCAAGAAGATAGTCCAACAGAATCTAGAAAAATCATCAACTATTACAAAACCGTAATAGTTACCACCTAGGCTTTTAATTCTAGATGGCCCGAATAAATCCATATGGAGAAGCCCCAGAGGTCTCGTAGTTGAAACAATATTTTTAGATTTAAAAGAGATCCTCGTTTGCTTTCCCATTTGGCAAGCATCACAAAGGTGATCCTTGGTAAATTTTATTTTGGGCAGACCTAGGTCTAGATCTTTAGAAACTACCTTGTTAAGCAAGTCAAAGTTGACATGTGCTAAACGTCTATGCCATAACCATGAGTCCTCACTCATTGTCATGAGACATTTGTCACTTGTCAAAGATACATCATTCAAGCCTAGCATATAGACATTGTTTACTCTTAGGCCATTAAACACACTCTTCATTTCATCATTATGCACAATTTTGCAAAATTCTTTTGAAAATGATACATGTATCCTTTGTCGCATAATTGGCTAATGCTAATGAGATTATGTTTAAGACCCTCGACAAGCAATACATCAGATATAGTAGTGGAAGAAGGGTTACCTACACTACCTTTACCAAGTATTGCACCGCGATTGTTATCTCCATAGGTTACATACCCCTTCTTCTTTGCGACGAAGTCGATGAAGAGATATATGTCTCATGTCATGTGTCTTGAGCAGCCACTATCAAGAACCCATCTTCTCTCGATGGTCTCAAGACGTTGTACCTATGAAAAAACAATTAACAAGAGGAGGTACCCAATGGCTTATTGGGTCCTAAGTCGTGAGTGACAAAATGGTCGCATTTAGGCAACCATTGATAAATGCCTTTAGGAACCAAAAATCTACTAAAACGACACTTAGCAATGGAATGACCTTTCTTGCAACAATATAGACATGAAAAGTTAACTTTTGAATTACCTTTGCTATCGTTATCTCTTACAACATATTTGTATTTTTGATATGGATTAACCATACTCTTTCTGAAATCAGATTTATCGATGGCAAAAGTAATTTTGGACTCTAGAGCCTTGTTAAGTTTGTCATTTAGGTTTCTAACTTCATTTTTCCAAATGTAACAAGTGTCACACCCAAAGTTAACTATTCTACTTCTTAGATCCTCACAACCTACTTTAATACTTTCCACTATGGAAGCTTTAAGTGCCTCAAGTTTCTTTTCAGACTCTCGAATCTTTTGTTCTAAGTGAGCAAAATTTTGATTATTTGAGGCAAGCCTTTTAAAGGCTTCTTTTGCTTCGCAATGCAAAGTATTAAACGTAGTTTGTAATTCAAAATGAGACATGTTAGAGGAATTTTCATATCTATCATGTCATACCTTTTTTTTCTTGTTCTTTTGGTGAGCGGAAAGACACATGTTTACGGATTCATCTTCATCACTTGAGCTTTCATCCTCAGAGGAATCGCTATCACTTTACCAAGCTATATATGCTCTCCTCGGCTTTGATTGCTTCTTATGTGGTCTATTTGATTCCTTTTCTTTGCCCTTTTTGTTTAAGGGACAGTCCGGTTTATAATGTCCGGTCTTTCTGCATGTGTAACATGACCCTCTTGTTTTGTTCCCCTTGGTATCATCATTTCTAGAGTGCCTAGATTGTTTCCGGAAGTTGACAAGATTCTTCTCGGAGTGTTGGATGTCATTCTTTCTAACATAGCGGTTGTAACGCTTTACGAACAACCCCATGTCCTCACTCTTGTCGTCTTCTTTGTTTTTACTCGACGTATAATCACTATGCTCCTTAGATTGAGACTTTGAGGAAGAAGTCTTGAGAGCAATAGACTTCTTTTCAATTTTTTTTTGTCCTTCTTTTCTTTCTTTTCATGTTGCTCTAGGCTTAGAAGCACTTGTTCGTGCTCTTGCAGCTTTCCAAACAATGTTGTTAGATCCAAAATTGTGAGGTCATTTGCTTCTTTGATGGCGGTTACCTTCGGCTTCCATTCCCTGTTAAGACATCTCAAAATTTTGTTAGTAGCAACATCATTGGCCACTGGCCTACCTAGTGAATGAAATCTATTGATGAGATGAGTAAATCTCTTTTGCATGTCCGCAATGGTTTCCCCTTTCTCCATGTAAAAGAGATCGAACTCTTATGTTAACGTGTTAATTCTCGCTAGCTTAACGTCATTGGCCCCCTCATGGGCGACTTTCAATGAGTCCCACATAGCTTTTGCTGTCAAACAATGAGAAACCCTATAATATTCATCAACTCCAGTCACACCCAAGTTTTTTACCATAAGATTTCGTTTCCTTGTGTTTATTTCCTGCTTGTTTTTTTTTACTTTTACATGTTTATTATAACTAACCAGTTGGCTCAGGTGCGACGATGACAAGCGTAGACCCTTACAGTCGAGTACTTCGGGGCGCAAGCGTCTGAGGCCTATTATGTTTCCCGTGTTGTGTCATTATTTCCAAAGAGAGATTGGGAACATCCTTAATGGTGATCTATGGTCAAGTTGTTTTAAGATGTTAAGATTGCACGAGATCTTGAGCTGAGTCTTGGCAAGAATTTATCTCGTTATGGGTGAGATTGGTTCACATCAAGAATTTCATCGCGTTGTAGGATTGAATATTTGTTGAAATTGCCTTTCCCGGGATTTGACTAAGGAAGAGCAAGTACTAGTGCATATTACTTTATTGCACATGACCAAATTACATGGTTTATTAGAGGACGGTTGCGAACATTCATTTTACAACGACATGAAGAGTCGGATCAGAACGCAGAAGGAGAGGATTTTTCAGCATTCACAAAAGCCCAAATTGAAAACCCGTACAAAACCTAAAAATCACAACATAAAGAACACCATAAGAAGACTTATCTCTTCTCAAGCTCCACCACGAGATTCGTGACGCTAGAATCCATATTGCAATCTACCACAGCTCCATCGCGAAACCACCGCGAACCACCACCACTTTGCCATCTCGATCCTCCGACACCACCCCAGTTCACGGTAATCTTTCCATTCGCGTCAAAGATTCATTGAAACTGTTGATGTTTTTATTTGTAGTGCAGGGTCAAAACAAAGGAAAGCCATGGAGTGAAAGAGGAGAAGGAAACGGACTTGATGGGATGAAGATAGAGTATAGCGGAGCGGCAGCCTAGGGGAATTGGGGATTTTTGGGGCTTAGGGTTTTGTTTTCTTTTAATTTTGTTTAATGTTGTATTGCAATCACGTATGCACACACACACACACACACATACACACACACACACACACACCATGATTACCATGCGCCTCACACCATATCACCACACACTCTCACATATCAGGATCCAACGATCCATGCCCCACACGTCCACCGTAACCCGTACGCCTGCACACATGTAATCCATCCGCCTCCTAATCCTACTTTAATTAACCAACTAATCTGTTTTTTTAATTAATCATTAAAATTAATCATTTTTTTCATAAAATTAACTAATGGCCTTTTTAATTAATCTTTTTCTTTATTTAATTTAATTAACTTTTTTAAAGCAACTCAATTTAGTTATTTCTTTTTTAACAATCCTTAAATATAATTTTATTTTCTTAATAATTAAACCCATTTCCTCATAATCTAGAATATTCTTATTGTGTTAATTTGAAATTTTTTTAGGAAACAATTTCATAATTAAACCAAATTTATAATAACTATAAAAACCTTTTTCTTAAGCCCATTTTATTCAACCAACTTTATTTATCTCATACCTTAAAATATTTTTATTTAGTAAAAATAAATAAAAAACACCATTTCATATAATTCAATTTAAATGACTCTCATCCATTTATGAAAAAACTATTAATAAATCATCATTTAAAATCATTCCTATCAATTTACTTAATCATCTAAACCTTTTTGCAAATAACTAATAAAAAATAATACAACTTTTTCTTAAAATCAATTCAACCTTCCTCTAAAAATTAATCTCGCCTAAAATCAATCCAACATTCCTCTTAAAATCAACTCGACTAATTCGACATCATAATTAAATCAATCGTGCACGCTTCCATCTTCACTCTGATTCCACTCGCATACTTCACTCTCACACACTTGTCCTAGCGCTTTCATGCGTCTGTGTATGGATTTATTTATCGTCTTTTACCTTCCTGCAATTTATTTAATCGTATTGCATAAATGTCCAAAGTAAGAACTTGCGCGTAACGTAAAACTCGCGTGTATGCACATCATTTGCATCATAATCCCCGTTGATCCTTGATCTCATTCAAGTCGATCTTTTAAGATAGATCCTACCCAAACAATTCAAGTCGATCCTTTATCTTTTATTTTACAACTTAGAACAAAACAATTCAACTCAACACAATTATTCAACCACATTAGAGGATAAGATGTTAATCATCCTAAGCGAGATAAAACTTCTACCCCATAACAATTCAATCAATACGTAGGGACTTTTCCGCTTGAGAGAAATAGAGGCGTACTTGTTGACAATCCGAGTACTTGAGCCCTTCTCTTAAGACGATGCAAAGACTATTTTCCTACAAAGTTGTGGTGGTTAAATCAAGTAATCTCCCTTAAAATGACAACTCATCTTTTCTCCTAAAATCAATCAATCAACTACATGAGGAACTTTGACCACAGTCAAAGAAATCCTCAAACACTTTAAGGGAACTACAATTACTCTGATTCCATTCCCGTCAGGATATGTAGGTACAAGATGCGATATCTTGTCGAGTATACTTAGAAATAAACCCCTAGGTCTTTTTATCCCTTAAGCAGATAACCCTTAGCAATAAACAACATAAAATAAGAGGTTCTTGTAGAGTACTACAGAAACTTAGGATGCTAGCATCTTCCCTAAGTTTAACCAACCCCCGAACCTATAACTCTCTAGCTTTTGCATTTGAATTGCATTGTGGGTAATTCGATCTTTTTCCCTTCCTTTGGACAAATTAAAGACCGGTTATAATGAATTAAGATTCAAGCTAATCAATAGTTTGGTATCCAAATTTCACCGTGACAGAAATGGCGACTTCACTGGGGAACCTTTAGTGGGTTTCCCTAACTTGTTTATTATGCTTGTTTATTATATATTTGCTTAATTGCTTATTTGAATATTTGTTTTATTGCTTCTTGGGTTGATATCTTTGAGTGGTGAGACAAAGTCCTACACTCGGACTTGAGTGAACTTAAGATAGGATAGTGATATATTCGACGAGGCTTATAGGGAGTTAAATCCCGACCAAGTTGACTTGAGAATCACGCTCAATTGAGGCCCTCTCGAAAGTTGTATTGTTGAACGAGTTTAATCGTGAAAACATGCACTATTTTTGACTTTGGGCCTATGATATTGAGGACCGTAGTTACCTTAACCCCATTTTAGCCTTATTAATATGTAGTGCAGGGACTATGAGGGAGTAATCTCGAAATAGTTGCTACGCGATGCTACACCCAAAAGAGGCTCTCTTGGGAATATTATTAACCACCGAGTAATTGGGAAGTTGATAATATCCGAAAGATGGACTAATGACTTTGGGAACCTTCTTAGAACCTTGTTCTGCAGGTACAATCAACCTTTAGTCCACATCCTTTGGGAATGGGTATACCCTTTGGCTCCATGCTCGTTGCAAACCTAGGGTCTCCCTTGTTTGTTTATCTTTATGTCTCTATGTGCTTACCTGTGTTTGTTGCATTCATAAAGCATCATACCGCATTGGACTTCATGGGATTCATCTTTGTTTATGAACATTGTAGGACACTATGGATTTCAGCAGAAGAAACACTTTGAAATATACTTTTAAGAGTCCTAAATTGGATGGCCTAAGGAAGTTTGTAGCCTTGATTGAAGACCAAGAAAAGTTCAAGAACAAATATGGGAAGTTAATATCTTTATTGAGTCGCCAAGTGGACGAAGGACTTCTTTCCACCTTATTGCAGTTTTATGATCCGCTATATCATTGTTTTATCTTTCCAGATTATCAACTATTGTCTTCTTTGGAAGAGTACTCCTTTTTGGTTGGTCTACCTATCTTAGAAGAATCTCCTTTCCCTTTCTTGGAGAGCGGCCCTGAGTAGAGAGACATTGCTAAGGCTCTTTATCTAAAGGTATATGACGTCAAGGACAACCTAATTAGTAAAGGTGGGACTTTCAGTTTGCCTACGGATTTCTTAATTAAGAAAGCTCGATATTATGTTGATTATATGAACAAGGTTTCATTTGAAGCAATCTTCGCCCTACTTATTTATGGGGTGTTTCTATTCCCAAGTTTTGAAGGATTCGTCGACCTCAACGCGATTAAGATCTTCATGAAGAACAATCCTGTGCCGACTCTTTTGGGTAATACTTATCACTCTGTGCATCTCCGGAACTTCTATGGTGGAGGAATGATCACCTGCTGTGTGCCCTTACTTTACAAGTGGTTTATTTCTCACTTGCCTAAGTCTAGTTCTTTTTCGAATCTCGATAAAGGTCTTTGGTCTCCGAGAGTTATGGCTCTGACCCACTCAGACATTGATTGGTACAACCGAGTATATTATGGGACGTTAATTATTGATGGCTGTGGAGATTTTGTTAATGTGCCTTTACTCAATTTTAATGAAGGGATCAGCTACAATCCTGTTTTAGCTCGTCGACAATTAGGATATCCGTTGAAGGAACCGCCTAAGAGTGTTCAGGTAGAGAGTATTTTATTCAAGGATAACAAGGAACTTCAAGAAAAGATTTTGGATGCATGGGAACATTTTCATAAGAAGGGGAAGAAAAGTCTATGGAAACTTAATTGTGTGTCCTTGGAACCATACCTTCAGTGGGTCAGAGAAAGAGCAATCAAGTTGAAGATGCCCTACCCTCGTCAAGATCCTATACCTCCAAAAAGAGAACCTGTTTACATCTTTATGTCCGAAGATGAGAAGTTGGAGGTCGCTTTGAGAAAGTCGCAACATGAGTCAGAAGCGTGGAAAAACAAGTATCAAGTGGTTGTTCCAGAGAATGCTGAACTTCAGGGACAGAATGCTGAACTTCAGAAACAGAATGCTGAACTTCAGATGCAACTACAGTCGAAGGATGAAGAATTACTTTCGTATAAGAAGAGGAAAGTTCTAGAGGATTTATTTTCCTCCGACCCTCAATGTACCCTTTGGAGGATGATTGTGGATGATCTCACCCGCGAGAAGACCCAGCTGGAAGAGCAGCTCAAGCAGCAGAATTCGAAACTTCCTTAGGGCTTTTATTAGCTTTTATTTAGCTATTTATTTGAGACTCTTCAAAGAATATTTATTTGTAATCCGTTATTAAAATAATGAATGTTTTTCTTTTCTCCACAATGTTCATAAATATTGGAATTCCGTGAAGTTCTTGTATTTGCTTTCTGCATTTTTTGCATAGCATCCTTCATTTAGCATTTTGCATGTGCATGTGTCTCTTCTCCGTTGCGTCCTCATCCGCCTTTCTGTCTTTGTCTTGTCAGTTGATATCTCGACCATCTGACCAAGCTCGAAGTACTTACTGAAGGATAGTAAAGAGAACAAAGATATGGACCCCTTGACTAGCTTTAGAGTAAGGACTAATCCGATATTTGATCGTTCCTCCGATGATAATGTTCAACAAGTGGATGTTCCTACGCAACCTCAGCCTTTGACAGACAACTTGTTTGTTCAAGTTAATGAAGGAGATTCCCAGTTTCTGCAGTGTATGCCAAATCTTCTGAGTATTCACGCTGAGAAGAAAATGGACGATCCTAGAATTACAGCAATTGAGAAAGGATTTCGTTATCTCAAAGAATAATTGAGGATGGTAAAAAGGGCCTATACATCTGATCTCAAGGCTCACAACCTGTGTTTAGTTCCAGGTGTAATTATTCCCCCAAAGTTCAAGATGCCTATTTTCAAAGTATACGAGGGTGTTAGTTGTCCAAGATACCATTTGACGATGTTTTGTCAGAAGATGACTGCTTACATTAACAATGACAAACTGATGATTCACTGCTTTCAAGAAAGCTTATGTGGGGTGTCCTTGATATGGTATATGAAGCTGCAAAGTAACCACGTTCAGTCTTGGGAAGACTTAACCGTTGCGTTTATGAAACAATACAATCACAATTTGGATATAGCTCCAAATAATAAAAATGACAACGGATCTTTCAGAGAATTTATGGTTCTAGTATCTTACCCTCAACACCGGCATGCAACGCCCACTCAGTGCAAGCGGTAACTATCTCCTAAGCAGAGGTCGACCCCTCCAGATCGACAGCAGAATCGACGGTTTCGAAGATGGTTTCGTAATCGGAAGATACCTCTGGTTATTCCGAAAGAAGAAACACGTTGGTTTGATCCTATCCCGATGACGTACCATCAACTATGGTCTTATTTTGCTAGAAACTCGGTAATGACACCCAGAAGGATTAAAATCAAGAAGTCTCGCCCACCTTGGTTCAACCAGAACACCAGTTGTGAATTTCACGATGGAGTAATGGGGAATTCGATTGAAGAATGCATAGGATTCCAAAAGAAAGTTCAAGAGATGATGGACAATAAAGTGTTGACCTTCAAAGGAAGAGACCCACGTGTGAACGAAATACCGTTGCGTTGACGAATACGAAGGCGTAATAAAATCCAAGAGAAGGACTTGTCTGGCTTTTCACTCTGTTTACTTATGTGTATTTCATTTCTTTGATTTATAAAAGCATATTTGGCATGTAAGAACTTGTTACTTTGAATAAGTGATGCAATAAATGTTTGTCTTGAAGAAACCCATTAGTGGTCACTCATAATTTTTTTTTTACATACGATTTATAAAGCTATTTTACCCAATTTCTTCTCACTGTGATGAAGAGTTGGACGGAGGATGACGAAGTAAAACGCAGGATCTCTCATTGTATGCTTTTGAATAAAAACCCTACTGATGATGTAAGGCATTGTTTCGACCTCCTAAACACCAGAAATATTTAAACTTCTTTAAACCTGGATGAAGAATCTGTCTTTCCCAAATCAAAACCTCTTTTTCAACCTAGGGCAGGGTATCAAAAAAATGAGCATCTTCCAAATTCCTGGGTGGGCGCAAATATACTTTGACCCTTATCATTTGTTTTACAAATCATAAACTAAGCCCAGATACAACCCTCAAAAGTCCTAATTGAAGTAAGGTTGTCTCGAAAGCATACACGATGAGATAACGTTTCCTGACTCCTATGAGCTATGCTCAATTTGGCGTTAGCATTATAAATTTAAATTTGTATCCTAACTAGTGATTTTGTCACAAGTTATCGTGATATCTCTTTTCAAAACTTCAAGACAAACATGTATGTTGTATTAACAGTTTCGAAATTAACATTTCTAACATGCTAACTTTGCTCGATATCATAAAAGGATTGCATATAAGCATCGACGATAGAGTTCGATCCTTTGATTTCGAAGATTCTGTCGACCTGGGGCAAGTTATTTCCAAGTGGTTTGTTCTATGCAAATTTGACTTCGCCTAAAGAGCAAGTTCGAAGACTCAGTTATACATAGTACCGTCAATCAGGGGAAGTTACGTCGAGATTCGACGAATCTCTCCGAGAGTTTGAAAACAGTGGGGCATTTGGACGTCGTGTTTTCTGCAAAATCCTCTCGGGATGACCTTTTTCCCATGAACCGTGTGACTTTGGGCATTTAAAAATCGAAGGTGGTTGTGACAATTCTGCGAAGAGCATTTTCCATACAAGAAATCTCCAGTTGGTAACCTAAGAATTTCCCAGTTATTTGTTTAAACTTCACTTCCCCAATGAAGTGGATGATCTTTTAATCCTCAGTGGATCTCTCTCACTATGCCGATTTCCCTCGGTGAGGCGGATGTTTATTTCATCCCCATTGAAGTTTCGACACCGGCATGTCCAACAACTTTGTTAACCCAGGTTTCCCCATTTAAAGTGGATATTTATTTTATCCCCTTTGAAACCTCAATCCGGGTATCTCGATCTACAACTCCTGTATGAATCTCTCCGGTGAATGGATATTTATTTTATCCATGAGATTTCTTCAATTATGAGTTTGATCTGCCCCTGGTATATCTTTATTCTCATCTTCAACAGGATAACCAAGATTTATCAAGATGTTATATCCCCAAGTGGAATGTTTTCTATCCCCAGGAATTTTTGAAGCCTTGAAGCAGGGTTGTGATCCCATATTCAGTTCTCCACCTATCCCCAGTAGTACTTCTATCTTTGAAGATTGGTTGGATGTTCGTTCTGAGATGTTTATTTCATCTCTGTTTGTCTTTGTCGTTTGTTTTGTCAGCATAAGCATACGCATATCATATAGATAGATAGCATGGCATGTTCATTTTTTGCATCTTTGTGTTTGTTTGTTTTGTCACTTTGGTTGTGTTTATCCCCAAGTGACTGGGTGTGTCTTCTCCTTCCAAGAAGAATTGTCAGCCCTAGGCAGAAAGAGCGCAATATTTCCATTCCCCCACGAAGTTCGATCCTCGTGGAAGACGGTTGTTTTAGTTAAATACCATTTGAGCTCATGCCTCAATGGTCGTGTCTTGCTTGACAGTTTCTTTTAAGCTATTTTCCTGAATTGAATTTTTTGATCCCTGACAATCACTGTGAATATCTCCAAGACTTTTGAATCCGGATTAAGTGTGCATTTATTTTTCACTTTGCTACCCAAGAGGTTTTTTTTGAAGATTACTATCTGAAGACATATACTTCTCCAACAATATTACAAGGTTCTCTCAAAAATTTATATCTGAACCACAAGCGACCTCTTTATTTGAGCAACCCGTTTTGATCAGGATCTTATTCAAAACGATAAAAGGCAGTCTCCAGCCGGTTTGCCCATCCCTAGGGGGTTTATCAAGATTATCAACTTATCAAACAGGATCTCTCCGGAAATCCATCGGAGAAGTTTGTCGAAGACTTTACAAATATTTTTCTCTTTATTTGAGAATTTTCACTTCAAGAGTTTCACACATTTTTACAACTACAACAAGAAATACTCTTCAGGAATGTTTTCCCCAGTGAGAATTATACAAGTATATTTCCATCAAATGGCATCTCTCCCGAGAAGTTTGGTGAAGTTTATTACATTTGATCTCTCTCTTTATTTGAGAAGACATATTTGCAAATCAAACGGCTTACATCTCTTCTGAAGATCCCTGTGAAATTTACGATCTCCAATACATTTATGAATTACCGCTAAAAGTTCCACAATCTACAATGATATTTTAATCCCCTGTGAAGCTGCTCTCACGAGTTTTCATCATTTTAGGTAGAAACTGAGACCAGCTCATGGCATCCAGACCATGACGCTCGGGGAGGTTTATTTCAAGAAACTGAGACCAGGGAAGGTTTATTTCAAGAAATTGAGACCAACTCATGGCATCCAGACCATGTCGCTCAGGGAGGTTTATTTCAAGAAACTGAGACCAGCTCATGGCATCCAGACCATGGCGCTCAGTGAGGTTTATTTCAGAAACTGAGACCAGCTCATGGCATCCAGACCATGACACTCGGGGAGGTTTATTTCAAGAAACTGAGACCAGCTCATGGCATCCAGACCATGACGCTCGGGGAGGTTTATTTCAAGAAACTGAGACCATCTCATGGCATCCAGACCATGACGTTCCGAGAGGTTCATTTCAAGAAACTGAGACCAGCTCATGGCATCCAGACCATGACACTCGGGGAGGTTTATTCTTTTCTACTCTTCTCAAATGGAATACTCAATCAAGAAGCTGAATTGTGTTTCGATCAAGAAAGTTCATTTTGGTTATTACCGACTGCTTAGCTACCACCCATTGGTAGCAGGTTATCCTTCAATTTCGAGTTTCTCGCTTGTTATTTAATTTTCCACATTATTGGTATATGTGTTATACTCTTATACCTCTGGAGATTCCCCAATATTGGTTGTCTCCTTTCCCCCATGGAGTCTCGCTTTGTTGAGCCCATCTTCTTGCATTGCTCCTGTTTCTCGCGTGCTCTGCCTGTTTTTCCCTGCGGCATCTTGTTCTCGTGGGATCCGTTTGTCTTGCATTTCATATCATCTCATATCGTGTGAATTTGGCGGTCTTAGGGCCAAAAATTCGTGCAATGTTTGTATTTAAGTCCCTCCTATCTCGTCGAGACGAAAATGTCAATCTCCATATCTCCGGATAGAAGAAACTTAAATAGAGGCATCTGTCAGACCCAAATTTTTGACCATAAGATTTCGTTTCCTTGTAGTTATTTCCTGCTTGTTTTTTTTTACTTTTACATGTTTATTTTAACTAACCAGTTGGCGCAGGTGCGACGATGACAAGCGTAGACCCTTGCAGTCGAGTACTTCGGGGCGCAAGCGTTTGAGGCCTATTATGTTTCCCGTGTTATGTCATTATTTCCAAAGAGAGATTGGGAACATCCTTAATGGTGATCTATGGTCAAGTTGTTTTAAGATGTTAAGATTGCACGAGATCTTGAGCTGAGTCTTGGCAAAGATTTATCTCGTTATGGGTGAGATTGAATCACATCAAGAATTTCATCATGTTGTAGGAGTGAATATTTGTTGAAGTTGCCTTTTCCGGGATTTGACTAAGGAAGAGCAAGTACTAGTGCGTATTACTCTATTGCACATGACCAAATTACATGGTTTATTAGAGGACGGTTGCGAACATTCATTTTACAACAACGTGGAACTCAACGTCTAAACTTTTGGATCTATCCACTTTTTTATATGGGATATGAATTATGATGACCTATCACTAAAAAAAAGGTTGTTTATATAAGACTTTGGTATTTATAACCTCTCCCAAACTGGAAGTGCACCATTTCAATTACAAATTATCATAAACCTAAAGTAACAGAATTCCTAGGATGCTATTACATGCGTATTAAGAAGAGATATCAAGAGATATCGTATGGCCCGTTCAAAAGCAAGAACCTTTACATTATCAAGGAATTCATATGGTAATCCAAAATACCTCCATGAGGATAATACATGTGCTAACAATCCGAACTTGCTGCAAAAAAACTCCTAACAGCCCAAGGCAACACAACAAGCAAAAGGGTGATAGTTTCTTTCCCAATATAATCAGTATTTGGTTTTGATTTAAGTACACACAATTGTCTTTCCTAGCGTAATGAACAAGTGAAAAAATTAGTAACTCAAGTCCCGGAAATGTCCTTTCCAAAATTTGCTCCCGAATTCGTCACTTTAGTGGGAATGGATCTTGATTATTTCATACTGTACGTGGTACTTCCCAACCAAGAACTGTGGCTGCACGAATTTCACCTTCAGAGGCAAAACCCGCTTGTAACTCCACAGTTTAGCTTCCGCATCAAGTCCACCTACATCACCAATACAATGTAAAATCAAAACAAGAATGGAAATGAAGAAAAGGAATCAAAAAAAGGAGAAAGATTCTAGACTTACGAGATCGTCGGTTTGTCTTTGAAGTATGTCGATGTATCTCAGAAATATTGCCCACATGTCAGATAACTTGAGGGAGTCATCTGTTTTTTTAGAGGACTACATAACAATGACAGACATGTTTTAAAGGCTGATAAAAGAGAAAGTGTTGTCATGATTAAGCTCATACCAAAGCCCAACATCGCGCCAACGTCCTTCAAACTCAAGCTATTTGGACATAGTCGTCCAACTGACTTCACTGCAAGTTGCTAAGCTTGGTGAATCATCTCTGCCTGCGCCGGTGGTTGAAATTCCTGCAGAAAGAAGAGCGAGAGTGCACAAGTTAAGACTTGAGAAAGGAGCTACGGAGAAGCTTGAGAAATATGACCCGCAAATGATCCCATACACCAGGAAATTCACCATGATTATCATATTATAAACATATTCAAGCATGACATCACAGGAGAATAATTTCAAATGTATTGTGTGCATAACTGGTGAAAGAGAAGAGCAAAACAAGGTAAAGATGTAATAACTATCATGGTCTAATATGCAAGAAATTTTAGAAACAGTTTGCGTTACCTCAGGTTGAGGAAAGTCATTGTTATTTCCTTCGAAGCAGTCTTGATTTTTTCGATCTGGCCGCAGCTGCTATCCATTTTCTACAAGTGTTAAACCTGTTTCATGAATATACGCCTGCCAAAACCATCAGCAAAATTTCCATTAATTACCATTAAGTATTCCCAAAATAGATGTCAAGATGAAAGAGAAGGATCCTCAACGTGTTCAGATCTTTCTAAAAACAGCTCACAAACATTGGAAATAGGAAGTGTTCGAAATAGAAATCATATCAGATAATCTCGACGAAAACGAAAACTTCTAGAGCAGAGAGACAAGTGTTAATGTTACCTTCCAAAACGATCCAAACATGCTCCACCCGAATTGGAAACACC
This sequence comes from Lathyrus sativus, assembly GCA_963859935.3. Classification (NCBI taxonomy): domain Eukaryota; kingdom Viridiplantae; phylum Streptophyta; class Magnoliopsida; order Fabales; family Fabaceae; genus Lathyrus; species Lathyrus sativus. The sequence continues at coordinate 612,184,452 of OZ012739.1, forward strand.
AACATTGTTCTTCAATTCGCATTTGTTCCCTGCAACCCTATATAAGGAGTCGGATCAGAACGTAGAAGGAGAGGATTTTTTAGCATTCACAAAACCCCAAATTGAAAACCCGTACAAAACCTAAAAATCACAACATAAAGAACACCATAATAAGACTTATCTCTTCTCAAGCTCCACCACGAGATTCGTGACGCCAGAATCCATATTGCAATCTACCACAGGTCCATCGCGAAACCACCGCGAACCACCACCACTTTGTCATCTCGATCCTCCGACACCACCCCAGTTCACGGTAATCTTTCCATTCGCGTCAAAGATTCATTGAAACTGTTGATGTTTTTATTTGTAGTGCAGGGTCAAAACAAAGGAAAGCCATGTAGTGAAAGAGGAGAAGGAAACAGACTCGAGGGGATGAAGATAGAATAGAGCAGAGCAGTAGCGGAGGGGAATTGGGGATTTTTGGGGCTTAGGGTTTTGTTTTCTTTTAATTTTGTTTAATGTTGTATTGCAATCACGAATGCACACACACACCATGATTACCATGCGCCTCACACCATATCACCACACACTCTCACCGATCAGGATCCAACGATCCATGCCCTGCACGCCCATCGTAACCCGTATGCCTGCACACATGCAATCCATCCGCCTCCTAATCCTACTTTAATTAACCAACTAATCTGTTTTTTTAATTAATCATTAAAATTAATCATTTTTTTCATAAAATTAACTAATGGCCTTTTTAATTAATCTTTTTCTTTATTTAATTTAATTAACTTTTTTAAAGCAACTCAATTTAGTTATTTCTTTTTTAACAATCCTTAAATATAATTTTATTTTGTTAATAATTAAACCCATTTCCTCATAATCTAGAATATTCTTATTGTGTTAATTTGAAAGTTTTTTTAGGAAACAATTTCATAATTAAACCAAATTTATAATAACTATAAAAACCTTTTTCTTAAGCTCATTTTATTCAACCAACTTTATTATCTCATACTTTAAAATATTTTTATTTAGTAAAAATAAATAAAAAAAACACCATTTCATATAATTCAATTTAAATGACTCTCATCCATTTATGAAAAAACTATTAATAAATCATCATTTAAAATCATTCCTATCAATTTACTTAATCATCTAAACCTTTTTGCTAATAACTAATAAAAAATAATACAACTTTTTCTTAAAATCAATTCAACCTTCCTCTAAAAATCAATCTCGCCTAAAATCAACCCAACATTCCTCTTAAAATCAACTTGACTAATTCGACATCATAATTAAATCAATCGTGCACGCTTCCATCTTCACTCAGATTCCACTCGCATACTTCACTCTCACACACTTGTCTTAGCGCTTTCATGCGTCTGTGTATGGATTTATTTATCGTCTTTTACCTTCCTACAATTTATTTTGTCGTATTGCATAAATGTCCAAAGGAAGAACTTGCGCATAACATAAAACTCGCGCGTATGCACATCATTTGCATCATAATCCCCGTTGATCCTTGATCCCATTCAAGTCGATCTTTTAAGATAGATCCTACCCATACAATTCAAGTCGATCCTTTATCTTTTATTTTACAACTTAGAACAAAACAATTCAGCTCAATACAATTATTCAAACACATTAGAGGATAAGATGTTAATCATCCTAAGCGAGATAAAACTTCTACCCCATAACAATTCAATCAATACGTAGGGACTTTTCCGCTTGAGAGAAATAGAGGCGTACTTGTTGACAATCCGAGTACTTGAGCCCTTCTCTTAAGACGATGCAAAGACTATTTTCCTACAAAGTTGTGGTGGTTAAATCAAGTAATCTCCCTTAAAATGACAACTCATCTTTTCTCCTAAAATCAATCAATCAACTACCTGTATCCCTTTAGGAACTTTGACCACTGTCAAAGAAATCCTCAAACACTTTAAGGGAACTACAATTACTCTGATTCCATTCCCGTCAGGATATGTAGGTACAAGATGCGATATCTTGTCAAGTATACTTAGAAATAAACCCTTTGGTCTTTTTATCCCTTAAATAGATAACCCATAACAATAAACAACATAAAACAAGAGGTTCCTGTAGAGTACTATAGAAACTTAGGATGCTAGCACCTTCCCTAAGTTTAACCAACCCCCGAACCTATAACTCTGTAACTTTTGCATTTGCATTGCATTGTAGGTAATTCGATCTTTTTCCCTTCCTTTGGAAAAATTAAAGACCGGTTGTAATGAATTAGGATTCAAGCTAATCAATAGCTTGGTATCCAAATTTCATCGCGACAGAAATGGCGACTTCACTGGGGAACCTTCAGTGGGTTTCCCAACTTGTTTATTATGCTTGTTTATTATATATTTGCTTAATTGCTTATTTGTATATTTGTTTTATTGCTTCTTGGGTTGATATCTTTGAGTGGTGAGACAAAGTCCTACACCCGGACTTGAGTGAACTTAAGATAGGATAGTGATATATTCGACGAGGCTTATAGGGAGTTGAATCCCGACCAAGTTGACTTGAGAATCACGCTCAATTGAGGCCCTCTCGAAAGCTGTACTGTTGAACGAGTTTAATCGTGAAAACATACACTATTTTCGACTTTGGAGCCTATGATATTGAGGACCGTAGTTACCATAACCCCACTTTAGCCTTATTAAAATGTAGTGCGAGGACTATGAGGGAGTAATCTCGAAATAGTTGCTACGCGATGGTACACCCAAAAGAGGTTCTCTTGAGAATATTATTAACCACCGAGTAATTGGGAAGTTGATAATATCCGAAAGATGGACTAATGACTTTGGGAACCTTCTTAGAACCTTGTTCTGCAGGTACAATCAACCTTTAGTCCACATCCTTTGGGAATGGGTATACCCTTTGGCTCCATGCTCGTTGCAAACCTAGGGTCTCCCTTGTTTGTTTATCTTTATGTCTCTATATGCTTACCTGTGTTTGTTGCATTCATAAAGCATCATACCGCATTGGACTTCATGGGATTCATCTTTGTTTATGAACATTGTAGGACACTATGGATTCCAGCAGAAGAAACACTTTGAAATATACTTTTAAGAGTCCTAAATTGGATGGCCTAAGGAAGTTGGTAGCCTTGATCGAAGACCAAGAAAACTTCAAGAACAAATATGGGAAGTTAATATCTTTATTGAGTCGCCAAGTGGACGAAGGACTTCTTTCCACCTTATTGCAGTTTTATGATCCTCTATATCATTGTTTTACCTTTCCAGATTATCAACTATTGCCTACTTTGGAAGAGTACTCCTTTTTGGTTGGTCTACCTGTCTTAGAAGAATCTCCTTTCCCTTTCTTGGAGAGCGACCCTGAGGAGAGAGACATTGCTAAGGCTCTTTATATAAAGGTATCTGACGTCAAGGACAACCTAATTAGTAAAGGTGGGACTTTCGGTTTGCCTACGGATTTCTTAATTAAGAAAGCTTGGTATTATGCTGATTATATGAACAAGGTTCCATTTAAAGCAATCTTCGCCCTACTTATTTATGGGGTGTTTCTATTCCCAAGTTTTGAAGGATTCGTTGACCTCAACACGATTAAGATCTTCATGAAGAACAATCCGGTGCCGAGTCTTTTGGGTAATACTTATTACTCTGTGCATCTCCAGAACTTCTATGGTGGAGGAATGATCACCTGCTGTGTGCCCTTACTTTACAAGTGGTTTATTTCTCACTTGCCTAAGTCTAGTTCTTTTCCGAATCTCGATAAAGGGCTTTGGTCTCCGAGAGTTATGGATCTGACCCACTCAGACATTGATTGGTACAACCGAGTATATGATGGGACGTTAATCATTGATGGCTGCAGAGATTTCGCTAATGTGCCTTTACTCAGTTTTAATGGAGGGATCAGTTACAATCCTGTTTTAGCTCGTCGACAATTGGGATATCCGTTGAAGGAACCGCCTAAGAGTGTTCAGGTAGAGAGTATTTTCTTCAAGGATAACAAGGAACTTCAAGAAAAGATTTTGGATGCATGGGAACATTTGCATAAGAAGGGGAAGAAAAGTCTAGGGAAACTTAATTGTGTGTCCTTGGAACCATACCTTCAGTGGGTCAGAGAAAGAGCAATCAAGTTGAAGATGTCCTACCCTCGTCAGGATCCTATACCTCCAAAAAGAGAACCTGTTTACATATTTATATCCGAAGCTGAGAAGTTGGAGGTTGCTTTGAGAAAGTCGCAGCATGAGTCAGAAGCATGGAAAAACAAGTATCAAGTGGTTGTTGCAGAGAATGTTGAACTTTAGGGACAGAATGCTGAACTTCAGAAACAGAATGCTGAACATCAGAAGCAACTACAGTTGAAGGATGAAGAATTAATTCCGTACAAGAAGAGGAAAGTTCTAGAGAATTTATTTTCCTCCGACCCTCAATGTACCCTTTGGAGGATGATTGTGGATGATCTCACCCGCGAGAAGACCCAGCTGGAAGAGCAGCTCAAGCAGCAGAATTCGAAACTTCCTTAGGGCTTTTATTAGTTTTTATTTAGCTATTTATTTGGGACTCTTCAAAGAATATTTATTTGTAATCCGTTATTAAAATAAAGAATGTTTTTCTTTTCTCCACAATGTTCATAAATATTGGAATTCTGTGAAGTTCTTGCATCTGTATTCTGCATTTTTTTTGCATAGCATCCTTCATTTAGCATTTTGAATGTGCATGTGTCTCTTCTCCGCTGCGTCCTCATCCGCTTTTCTGTCTTTGTCTTGTCAGTTGACATCTCGACCATCTGACCAAGCTCGAAGTACTTAGAAATAAACCCATAGGTCTTTTTATCCCTTAAGCAGATAACCCTTAGCAATAAACAACATAAAACAAGAGGTTCCTGTAGAGTACTACAGAAACTTAGGATGCTAGCACCTTCCCTAAGTTTAACCAACCCCCGAACCTATAACTCTCTAGCTTTTTCATTTGCATTGCATTGTGGGTAATTCGATCTTTTTCCCTTCCTTTGGACAAATTAAAGACCGGTTGTAATGAATTAAGATTCAAGCTAATCAATAGCTTGGTATCCAAATTTCACCGCGATAACTCCTAATGAGGAGATCAAAATATTTTTGGCTTTCCAATTGTAATTATATTTTTTCTCATCATCATCAGTCCATTGTGCTTTGGGCTTAGGCACAACCACATTATTCGCATCGGTCATAGTTATTTCCATTGGACCGTTGAGAATAACATTCCATACTTTTCTATCTATGGAATTAATGTGCACCCGCATACAGTCCTTCCAATAACTGTAATTTTCTCCATTAAAAACAGGAGCTCTATTATAAGCCCCTTTAGGTTTGTTAGCCATTTTCTACAAAGTTATACTTAAAGCACGGAGTGAACCGGTGCTCCTGATACCACTTGTTAGACGATGGCACGGATCTAGAAGGGGGGTTGAATAGATCCTTATTAAAAAAATTCAGTCGGCGCTAACAATAAAATTGGTTTTAAAAAATTGCTTAAATTGCGGAAGCGGCCGTGGAAAAATTACCGTCTTTAACAAACCGTTACTAGAAAACCGGATATGCGTCTAGCCTTTGGAAATTGATAATGAGAAATGAGAAATGAGAATCACTATGCTAGTCACACTATCAATTGGTTTATATCACTACTTGGTATGACTAGTTCCAATGCCTTAATATGCCAACAAAATAGTTGGACAACACAAGAGAATTTTGGTTCAGACAATTTATCAAACACTTGGTGTGCGGAACACTCCAAGTGATTTCGGCCTTGAGTAAGTAGCACTAGTTTCCTTGTACAATAAACTATTGTACAATAGTTAAAATTACTTCAGCACTTACTCAACAGTCCTTAATTCGATATTATTGTTTGAACTAAATTCACGCAAATATTAAGCAAAATGAAAATGCGGAAAGTAAAAGGCACAAAGATTTATTGAGGCAGTTCCCCCGCCGTCCTCGCTTCGGGGTACGTCTGCCCTCAATTCTAACAATAGAATTGAGCTTGTATGATATAAATGTAACCTATTTTTGAATCATTTATACAAGAATAGACAAGAAAATGCACAAACAAACTCTCTTGTTGTTGAAGATGCTTTCTCTTATTTTCCCTTGATTCGAGTCGAATCAAGTCCTTCGATTGCTTTTGGATGAACCTCCAATTATAGCTCCTTCATAATTCACTGATTCCCGCTACTAGATCGATGGAACCAACCGCTCCTCGATCACCTTCGCTCAGCTGAATGTATGTTGATAAGATTCGTACCAAAAACCCCCAAATTTGGCGAATCTTGAAGGACAAAACCTTCAAGGTTTTATTCAAGAAAAACCTGCCAAACTCTCAACCCGAACCGGATTCCCAATCAACGGCTTCAGAGGTTATCACTTCAAACAGTCCATAATGCACAGCAAAGATTTTTCTGTGTGGTTGTTGTGGTATGAAATGTAGAAGATGAAGATGATGAGAACTAATGGCACCTCTTTCACTTTTCTTGTTTTGCTATTGATTCAATGTATCAATCTGCTTGTTGAAAATGAGCAACTTTCTATTTATAGCATGCCAGAAATAACCGACAAAACCACTTTTCGAAATAAGTGGAAAGACCAGAATTATGCAGTAAAACAGCGAACGGTCGACCATACAGAAAGGAGTGCTTGACCGGAACTCTTCAGACAGAACAAATTATGCAAAGTAACATGCTATGCATCGACAAAAACAGGACTATGCGTCGACGCAAAGTCTGTATTTTTAGACAAATAGAAATGTTATCAGTATGCATCGACCAGAGGTCGGCGCGTGGAAAATTCACTTTGCAGACACCTTTTATGAGTCGACCGGAGCAGATGAGTGGTCGACTCAAAGACCTGATTTTTACAAAAATGCCAATTTTGCTATTTTTGACTCTTTTAGATGCGACCTTTAACAAAACAAACATGTTTAACTTATATGATGACACTCAATGCAATACTCAAGATGTTTGATGCAAGCAAATGAGATATGTAGGAAAAGGTAATCACTTCTTCCATGCGATTGCGTTTTGACATCATCGAAACACACGTGTATAGTTTATGAGGATTTTCCCTCACACGCTTTTCTTGTGTGACCCTCCTTCTTATAGTGATAACATCGAATACTAGATGTTTCGCCATTATAGATTTCTGTTTACTTTTACCTTTCTTCTTGTCGAACTTACCATCCTTTCGCAAGAATTTTCCCTTAACGGCCAAACCTTCTCCCACCGTCGAAGGTTTATGCTCCTTTTGTTTGTTCGAGTCTTTAGAATACAAGGCTGATTGAAATTATTCAAAGGTCAGGGACTCCCTTCCATACAAGAGAGTTTCTTTGAAGTGAGCATGTATTCTAGGCAAAGCACACAACAACAACAACAGTGCTTGATCTTCATCATCGATCTTCACATCAATATTTTCAAGATCAAGAATCAGTTTGTTGAACATATCCAACTGCTTAGCCAACACTTTGTCTTCACTCATATTGAATGAATACAAAGCTTGCTTCAGGTAGAGTCGATTCACCAGAGATTTGGTCATGTACAAACTTTCAAGTTTCACCCATAATTCCGATGATGTAGTCTCCTTTGATACCTATCGAAGAACCTTATCATCAAGGCTCAATAATATTGCGTTGTGGGCTTTCTCGATCATGCCCGTCTTTTCTTTTGCCGTTAACGCAACATCCATGGCTGCCACACCCTTTAACGCTTCCAAACAACCCTGTTGAACCAGTAGGGCTTTCATCTTTAAGCGCCACAGACCGAAGTCGTTCACTCCGGTGAACTTTTCGATCTCATACTTTGTTGAAGGCATTTTTTCCATGCTCAGCGCACCAATTTGTTGTGAATCGGATACCTTTGAACAAAGTATAAACAATTTCTTCCTTATCAAGAAACACACAAGGGTTAGGGTTTAACAAAGAAAATAAGGTAAAACAACAAGGATTGGTTATAAACAATTATTCTTTCCTTTCTCTTAGAACAAGATTACAAGTATACAAGAATAACAAATTAACCTCTCTCTCTCTCTTGAAATTAGGATTTTATCTTCCTATTTTTCCTTATGCCAAGATTTAGAAACTAGCATCCTATTTATAAGAAAAATAGCACACTAACCTAATGGGCTTTTTAACAATTACCTATTACAAGCTAACTTAGGGTACAAGCTAACTTAAACAATTTGGGCTTACAAGCAATGTCCAATCCAATATGCTAATAACCAAGCAATTTTGACTAATGCATGTTAGAACAAACTTCAACTATAACACGCATTATTTTCGACAGCAACATGCAAACAGACTTCGACCTCATGCTTAATTCCTGTCGAACCAGAAGCTACCCTTCGACCATACTAGAGTTCGATCTAACATCTCACATACATATTGTCGAATAAATCACATACCTGTTGATGTTCAAACTCCCATTCTTTCATCAAACACATACTCCGACTTCGCGGATCTAAAAACTGATAAATGCACATTAGTGTAGATAAGGGATTTAACACCAATTTTTTTTAGAGATTTAATACCTGATTTTTTCGGTGTTGTTGCTACTGGCATTGTAAGTATGATTTTGACACCGATTTTAAAAAAGGTATGGTAAATTGATTTAACACCGATGATAAACTGGTATTATAACTACTACATATTGGTGTTAAAATTAACATTCGACACCTTTTTTCTCCTTCAAATAGGTGTAAACACTTATAAATCACACCTACTTTTCTTAAAATTGGTGTTAAAGTTTAATGGAGAGTTTTGATTAGAAACCAACTTATGACACCTGATTTTACCGAAAAAAGATGTAGAACATATATATCATATCAATTTTCTCCAAAATTGGGTGTTGAAAGTTTAATGGAGTTATATGGTTAGAAATCAAACTTTCACACCTGCTTATTTTATTAAATTAGGTGTATAAACTTTTCATATAATATTTGTATAGTGTATGTATTACACTTGTTCCTTACTAAATGACATCGAGCGTGATTTGATTTTAAATAAACTATAACAACTATTATTCTCTAAAATAGATGACAAAAAAAATACATAACACAAATGTTTAATCTTAAATAAAGTTTAGGTCACATATGACAACCACAAATCTTTTATTATTGTTTCAACTGAACAAAATTAAACTCACAATTTTTGGTTTAAATTTAACAAAGTATACCAAAGAGTGTTAATTCAAATTAAAACAAAAAAATATATTAAAAATCAATGTAAATTGATAATACAATATTAATTCTTATAAAATGCCATCTTTTATCGGATTCCATGTTTCTTTCTCTTCAAGTTGATGTTGTTCTTCAAATATTTGTAAAAAGAATTAAGCCCAATGTCGCATCGCTGCGAAGAGGGGCCGACAAAGACAGAAGAGTCGCCACTGTTCTTTATTTATCCCGAAAGAGGGAAACAAAACGATCAGAGAAAACCTACGAAAAGGAAAAAGACAGGTCATCGCAACCATATCTCGGGTTCGGGATTCGGTTATGTAAGGGGAAGGTATGAGCACCCCTCACGTTCGTCGTACTCGACGAGATCAATGCTTTGTTGTCTATCTAAAAGGGTGTTTACTATCTAAGCTACGACTCAAGGACAAAAGAAAAGAAAAGAGACTCGATAGAGCATCGTCGTTCTATGTCTACGTACTCCCTCGTGCAATGGGAAAGTCAGAGTCAACGTAGTTCGGCTAACTACGGGTGAAGGTGGGGAAGGTTGCTCGCCAAGACATCTCCATCTTGTGCCTACATATCCTCATCTAGTATGAGAAATCAGAGCAAATGTAGTTCGGGATAACAAGACCACAAGTTGGTTTAAATGTTTTACCCGAGTAGGGTTAAAACTTAGTTCTAGCAATTAGGCGTATGCAGCTCGACCGTTGGAGACTTAGGCGTTACCTGTTTGCGGTAGAACCAAGAGTTAACAACACTCTCCTTATGAAAAAGGTTTTCCAAATTAAGATCCCGAAGGATAAAAAAGTTTGAAGTTTGTTTTTTGTGTTTTTTGCGTCGCATATAGTTCAAAGGACATACGCTAAACACTCTAGACAATTGAGAGGAGGCCCCCCAATCACCATTTCCCAATTACTTAAGGCTCGTAGCGTACAACATTCATTATCCTTTATTAAGTGACTTGAAAGAGTTTGAAGATGAGAAGAGAAAGACACCTCTAAAGGGAGACTAAGACTCAACCTAATATTCTCATACAAAATGCACCTATGATTGGGATGAAAAGGAATGCTACCTAATGTTATCATATATGGATTCAAACCTAAGGTCTATCATAACCTCTATTGAACAAGAGAGATTAGAGGTCCTAAGGAAACATGGGAAAGAAGAAAGAAGAAGGAAGCAAAAGATAAAGAAAGTATGCAAACATGTTATGCACAATTAGAATGAAAGTGAGGGAGGAGCAAAGTGTGGGGAAGTAGCCTCCACAAGCACATATCAACCTCAAGCATGCATATGAGGAGATGCAAGAACAAAGAAAAGAATTCACACAAAAGCAATCACACAAAGTTCACACAAAAAAGGGATGAAATGGGAGAAATGGGATTCCTACAACCATTTGTTATCAACTTCAAGTCCAAAGGCAAACCAAAGAGAAAGAGAAGAATCCATGATTAAATGGGAGAATGGGAGGAAATTTGAGGACAAAAAGGAACTCAAATGGGCAACTCAACCATAAGCAACACTATAATCATGCAAGAAAACACAAAAGAGTCCTCAAAGAATCACCATTCATGATATATTCAAAGTTCCTCCAAAAGAGGGACTAAACCATCTCAAATGGGACTCAAAGGTCATTGGACAGAAGTGGGGATGAGAGAAGAGATTGCACAAATAAAGAAGCACACACATCAAGGGGAATTGCAAGCATAGGCAAGGCAAAAGACCTAGGTCTTAAGCAACTTCAACATTTGGACTTCAAATGGAAAGCCTAAAATGAGATCAAAGTCAAACCAAAATAAACTAAACCAGGGGCAAAATCATCCTATAAAAATCTTCATCTCATCATTCAAATGAGAAATTTTTTTCAATCATTGGAGAAAAAGATTGGACAAGAAACAAGGCATGAACAAGAAAGAACAATTAAAAGATCAAATAAAAACACCTCCAAATATTAATTCCACTTTTAATTGAAAAATAAGGGAAAATAAAAATAAAAATTATCAAAAATTATTTAACACATTAAAGTGTCCTAAAAATATTTTTGGGGAATTTTATAATGCTTGGGGGTAATTTTAAATAATCAAAAGCAAAACAGAAAACAAATTAAAAAAAATAAAAGAAATAAAGGTGGCGTGGTGAATAGCAAAATATCCAGTTCAAAACATTGGGCCAAGATGAAAGGGGGTGCAAGAAGCACTCTGAGCCCAAAACAAACACAAAGTGAAACGCACCGTTTCACTTAACTAACTTGGAAGTCAACTATCCACGCGTGTTAGTAAGATCTTATCACAACCGTTCATCAAGATCGGTCAACCAGTCAATGCGTACACATGGCAAGACACGCAAGCTCGCCTGAACACACAAACCAGACGATGGAGCTGTTCCCAGGTCATCTTCTCCGGAAACGCAGCCGGAGTTTCAAGTTCCAAACTCCATCAATTCAAGTAAAATTTAACACCAAAAAGCTCATGCTACGTAGAATCCAAATCCACAATCCAAATTCATTTATCACGTATAAACAAAGCAAATCGAACGAGAGAAAAATTCAAGCACACAACTGAAATCTCAACAAACATGTCCAATAACTATCTAGATTTTGCCTACCAAGTGTAGGTCTTCAGATGCAACAAAAATGGCATGGAATAAATCTATAACATGAGAGAATTTTGAGCAAGAAGCTTACCTAACGGAGTCTCTCTGTTGGAGCTTCAATTGGTGTTGAGCTTAAGCAAAAACATGCAGAATCACTCTATGAAGTTCAAGGAAGATGTTGCTTGCTTTGATTTGGCTTGAATTTGCTTCAATTCTGATTCACGATTTTGGAATTGCTCTTGAATTTTCAAACTGCAACTATGTTCTCCCTCCACGAATTTGCATGAATGAGAGCTCAAACTTCATCTGGAGCTTTTATGTAATGGATTTGGAATGATTTGGAGGCCTAACATGGCCTTATTGGAGTGATTTCAAAATGCCCAAAGTTGAAATAAAAGCTTCATGCACACGTGAATTTCCCTATAATTCCCCTTGAATTTGATTTGAATCAACTACTGGCAAGGTGAATTGATCATGTGGATGGAAATTAAGCCTTAATTTGATCCAATGGTGGAGATTTGATGTGAAACTTCTTCTTGAAGTAAGCTTTGAATTGCACGTGTATTTCACCTCATACCTCTAAACTTTTTGGTGAATCTTGCTTGTTGGACAAATGTGAATCAAAATGAGCACACATATGGCATGTAAATGTTCCAAAACTAATTCAATTGAATTCATGACTTTAAGTTCAAATTCATTTGATTTTCTTCACCAATCTCCTAATCCTTGCATAACTCATGACAATTTGGTGTTCCATGATGAAATTAAGACCATTTGGAGTAACTTTCATGTTTATCAAAGTTTCATTTGAAATGCATAAGTGGATGAAAAGGACCTATAATGAAAATGACCTATAATCTCACTTTCCCAAAATACCCCTGCCTTGAAAGCCTCATATCTTGAGTTATACAAATGAAATGAAAGACTTCTAAGACTTTTTCGAAATCCTAGATCATAAGGAACAACTTTCATGTTCATCAAAAGTTGAGTAGAAACATAATTCTAGGTCAAAAGTGCCTTCGAAGTTGGTTGACTTTTGTTGACTGAAAATATGGTTCATCTGAGACCTCTAACTTGCCAACATCATAACTTGAGTTCAACAAACCCAATGGATGAGTTCTAGTACTCAAAATAAATCTAATAACATGCTCTACAAATATCATGTTTATGTAAAAGTGAGATTACACTTGTATCTTGAGATATGTGGTCTTGAAGTTAGACACTAAATAGGGGATTTTACACTGACAAACCTCTGAAACCCTAATTTAGTAACTTTTCACACTCTTGATTCTTCTTGATTTGATCTTGAAATAACATCTTAGATGTCTCAACATAACTATACATGACTCCAATGACTTGGAATTGAGTCTCACACTCAATCAAATCCTCAGTTTACTTTGCACTAGGCAGATGAAACCCTAGGGATGCAACCTTTGACTGCAACCTCTTGCACATGATATAATCACTTAGATGAGCTCCACAATGGCTTCAAAATCACTCAATGAGCTTCCCCGTCATCTCATTTCCATATCCATGAGCTTATAATCCTCAGATGATTTGAACTAAACCCTCTTGCTTGAGCTAGGAATCTTTGATAACCTTCTCTTGAGATGCACACCTCTCTTGATCCCCTGCAAACAACCAAGTTATGCAATGCAAATATGCTAGAGAAATGAAATGAAATACAAGCCAAGTGAAGAAAAAGGTTGGGAAATTTTTGGGGTACAACAGTTGCCCCTATTCAAACGACTTGGACCTGACTGGGTGAAAAGTGAACGTCTTTCAAACAATCAAGGTAAAAGATGGTTGAATACCAATGAACCCGGAAATTTGCCAACCGCAGAAATAGAACTGCAAACCCCTTCGGGGACAAAATCTCCAGAAATGACTGCATAATAGTTGCAATGGTAATAAGCTGAAAAACCTCGACACGCAGTTGGAAGAAACATCTGCTAACGCGCAGGCATCGACACGAAGTCGAAAAGAATCATCTGATATCACCATCAGGCATCCAAACAACTCTGTTTGGGGAGCAAGGAGAAACTTAAACAAGTAACTCTGTTGGGGAAACAAAATAAACTTAACCAAGTAACTCTGTTGGGACTTCAACTGAGGAGCACATGGTAAGATGAACACATATATCACGGGATTTTGCCGAGGTCTGGATACCTGTACGGACTTAGTGAAACAATATCACATTGCTATGGTCTAAACACCATACAGGCAAGATAAATCCACGCTAGCCAGGGTCTGGACACCGCACGGGCTAATGGGGAAAATTAGTATGTGTTGTGGTGAAATTTTGATGTCAAGCTATTGATTAACTTGAATCTTAATTAATTTACAACCGGTCTTTGATTTATCCGAAGGAAAGGTTAAAGGAAAAACCTATTTTGCATCGTAAACACAATGCGGGGAGAGATCTAAGGTTCGGGGGTTGGTTAAGTTTAGGGAATGTATTAGCATCCTAAACTTCTGTAGTACTCTACAGGAACCTCTTGTTTTAAATGCGCTATTGCTATAGTTATTTGCTTAAAGGTAATGCTAAAGGTTAAGGGTGAAGAGAAGGACCTAAGGGGTTAGTCCTAAACTTACTCGCCAAGACTCGCATCTTGTGCCTACATATCCTGGGTAGGAGATGGAATCAGAGTATTCGTAGTTCCTCTCACAGAGGGAGATGAGGAACTTCTTGACTGTGGTCAAGGTTCCTGGGGGAAAATAAACGTTCGTAGGGAAGCGCTTATTTTGGAGTACGGAGACTCCTATTCTATATTATAAGGTTAAGTTGAAAGGGTGTGGGATAAGTATTCCACAGTGGGAAACTTACATGGAGTACGACGACTCCTAATCCTAAGGCTAAGGTAAATGGAAAATGTCCACGGAGGGACGCCTAAAAGGTGAATACGGGGACTCAAATCTTAAGGCTAGGGTGAGGGTAAAGGTATTGACACGGGGGTCAAGCATGGTAACCTCCCCTTCGGAGGGGAATGAACGGTAAGTATTGATAATTGCAAATGTAAATTGATATACAAGTATTAGTGATAAACGTAATTAAGGATTAGTTTAGATGGATAATTTATAGAAGTGGAATTTGAGATTAAGATGTGAATAAGCTTGAAGTGGTGGGATTGATTTGATTTAGAAGTTAATTGTTTTAGAGAAAAATATTATTAAGTGAAAAAAAAGGACAAATGTTAGAATTTAAATACTTTTTTGAGATTTTATGGTAATTAAAAGAAAGTGTTAAAAAAGTGTTAGATTTATTGATTTTTACATTATTTATTTTTGTGATTTATAGATTATTAAGGAAAAAGGAGAAAATAAAGTATTAAGCTAAGCACTAATCTCTTTTTTTTTTTATAATTATTATAAGAAGATATTAAAAAAAACTAATACTAATATTTTCTAAATTGAAATAAACTTGCGTTTTTTATAACTTTGGTGTATATTGAGACAAAAACTAAATCAACACTTAAACTAAATCTAATTATATTTTATCTTTTTATTTATATTTTTATTTATTTTATTTTTGTTATAAAACCTAAATTAAGATTTAAAATCATTGTTAATATTTTTTTTTATGAAAATCGTTTTATTCATTAATAATAATAATAATTTTTTAGATTTTTTTTTAGTTATTAGAGTTAGTATGTTAGATGTTAGTAATGTTTTTATTACTATTGTAAAACAAATTACAGAAATTAAAAAACTAAATAAAAAACTAAAAAAACTATAAAAAAAAATGGATTGGGCCGGTGGTGATGAACCCACCGGACCCAAACCCGTTCCGCCTCCCCAGCACAACAAGGGGGAAAATTAGGGTTTGTGAAACCCAATTTCCTTTCCAAAACGGCGCAATTCCCAGCTTCTTCCTCTCCACGACTTCCCTCTTGTTCTCTTTCGCGATTCTTCGTTCAATCCTCCTTCGATTCACCCTTCGTCTTTTCCTTCTTCAATCTCGTCTTTTCTCCCTGCAAACACTAAAAGAAAACCAAACTTAACAGATGTTAGCTTAAGACATTTACCCAAGTGAGCGGCGAGAGTTTTGCGAAGACTGGTGGTTGGTAGTGGTTCGCGAGAACATGACAGAAATGGTGATGGTTACATTGACATGGAAAGATAAGTTTCAAGCCTTGTTCTCTCTTTTCGTGATTCTGGGTTTGTGTATTTCAGGATTTGTGTGCTTTTTCTCTGTGTTCTCTCTTTTTCACAACTGACCTCCTTTTATATGTTCAGTAAATTCTTTGAAAGGATGATTTTAATTCAATTACTGATATTCATGTCGGGATAGATTTTGGAATGATTTGAATGTTTTCTACAATTTCCAAATTTGTCTGATTTTGTCTGTGACATGTTGGAAACATGTTTTGAATTTGGTTTGATGAGTGTATTGTTTCTGTTTTCTTGCTGATTAATGGTTGTCATTATCTTGCTGGATTCTTGAGTTTATGGCTGATACATCTTCCTTTTATACTCTGAACATGTTTACGTTTTTGTTTCAGAAAAGAAAACACGACTGTCACAACTTGCAGCTTCTGTATTGATGATGATGGTTCTTGCAATTTCAGTTCAAACATGTTTCAATTTCTTTCCTTTATTTACTTCCAATCATGTTGTATATCGCTTTTGGTTTGAGAATAGAAATTCTGAGTGTCTTGCTCTGTTATGATTCCAACAGGTCTTAAAATAAATGGAGCTTACGCCAAACTCGAAAGACGATGCTGTCAACTTGTAGTTGGGAGCCTCCGGTTGGAACAATGTACAAATGATGACCATTCCTAAGTGACTTGGTGCAACAACATTCTGGCGCAACAACATTCTGGCGCAACATGAAGACGATGGCTGCTCTCATGAGTGAATAAAGTATTTTCTTGTTCAACATTGATTATGTAGATTCTGTTTGAGGGTTTCTACGTTTATATCCTCTTGGTTCTTGTTTCACGCATACTTGACAACGACATCTGGGGCTGTTTTGTGCACGTTTAAAGCGAAGCTTACAAAGCTGCAACAAATGAAATCGTAGGCGCGGTGCTTCATTATCATGCTCAACACAAATGACGTTGGCTGGGCTTTAAAATAAGAAAGGGGTTTAACACAGTCGCGGCTTCTGCTAGGTTGTAATCTCCTTCCGTTCTTTGTTCGGTGGCCAGTACTGTATTGAGTTGATAACATCACCAACTTATCTTATTCTGCAGGTGAAATTGGGAGAGACGCGTGAAATTCGCGGCACGGTGGAGTATTGAGCAGGATTTTCGTATCCAAACACACCTCTAATGTGTTTAAGATGGCTTGGGAGTTGCTCTCTTTATTATTCTCTGGTACGGATGCTTCAAGGTCATTTACCGTCTTGGATTCTGAAAGTATTTCACAAACAGAATGTGATCCCTCATTTATTATTTCAGGATGAAAAGCTGGAAGTTTTAAAATATCTGACGACATTAAGGAGGTTGTGAATAGGATAGGCTGCCATGGTTGGGAATCCTCGGCAGGTGATCATAGCATTGGATGGCTATCTCCCATTTTCTCACGCCTTCAAACCGAAATCGAGATCGCACGCAATAGTCATTTTAACATGATTATATCCAGTTCGAAGGACCTTGCTGTTATTGGAACGATGATGTTGTTATCAAAGATTTGGTTTTGTTTGACATAACTACATCCTATATTATGTGTCTTTCTGCAGGTTTATCTGTAGGTTGAGTTCTCAATACAAAACCATGAACGTTAACAAGTGATTTGAGCCTTAGCTGTATTAAATTCTGATTTGACTTCAAACTTTATGCAGGAATATCCACTGCCATAACCGTACCGAGGCTAACGAACTTCTCGTAGGAATAAAAGGTTGATACTTTCCGATTCTTAGGCCTCAAATAGATTTTTATTGACCCATGATGAGTTTCCATCTTGACAGGACCATGCTTGTGATGGCTTTCCCCTCAAAGTTTGCGGTTTGGCTTACCGGCTCTTGGAGTGGGGTTACGCCCTACCAGCTTCAAGCTCAACATCGTGGAACTGGTGTACGCGGCATGATGCTACTCTGTTACTTTGGAATCTCATGATGACATAAAGCTTAAGACCTTATCAAGCTTCACGGTGGCCTGAATTCTCATGGATAGTAGCTGCTCTGCGTCTTCGTTTAGGAAAGCTTCGATTAAAGGCCTCTTGTGCCATTACGTCGAGGATTTACTTTTTGTCTTTTTTTTGTTTTGTAACTCTTTCAAGTTGTAACTGACTTGTTTTGTGTAGCTCTGAACATTTTGAGATGTTTGAATTTTATGGATAATCAATGGTCTTGTTTTAGATATAGAAGTTTGGCTATGTGAAAAGAATAAAAATACTTAAGCCACAAGGTTTCTCATAACAAGAAGACTTTTTCTTTGACTTTGTCATAAAAAAAAAACAAAACAAACTCCTTGCGTCTTGATATTACATTTAAAACATGTTTGTCTTTTAATTTGCTTCATGTTGCTAGGAGAGGAAGATTTTCTCAATACTGTTGTCTGCCTTTAAACTATGAGTGACTTAGAAACATTGAGGCCTGCTAAAACTCAGTCATCTTAAACAAAACCAGGCTATTTCAAAGCCTTTTGCACACAAATAAATTCTTGAAGCCACCTATGAGTTAAGACTTGAGAAATGAAATGAGAGTAGATTGAGGACTAAAATTTAACCAGGGCTTTAAACCATTTCGAAATGCAAAGAGCTAATCATGATTGATTTATAATTTTATTTCCAACAATATCATGAACCTCCTGGATGAATTACTTTGAAAATGATGCCATCAAATACTCTAGGCCTTGGATCATATTATAACCACTCGATCATGAGAGCATACCCATGTGAGTTCCACATAAATTGTAAAAGAGTAATATCCTGATGGTCATATATACAGGGGCTTTCTGTCTTTCTATCCTTTCTCAGCACCCTTACAAAATAAACACAAACTGATTAAGATGGTTAGCGGTGCATGATAATGATATGCTAATGACCAAAGAATCTAAAGGGTAAAATTTGGGGTGCAACAGTATGATCCGGGGTCTGGATACCACACGCACTCGGAAAAACATCACTAGCCAGGACCTGAATGTCGCACATACTAATGGAATAATCAATAGCCAGGACCTGAATGTTGCACACACTAATGAACACACAGTGTGAGCCGGGGTCTGAATACCACACGGGTTCAAGAAATAACCGGAGGAAGTCGGGGTCTGGATACCACACGAGCTTGAGCAAAACCGGTGTGAGCCGGGGTCTGGATACCACACGAGCTCAAGCAAACATCATTAGTCAGTATCTGAACATCACACATACTAATGGAAACGTCACTAGCCAGGACCTAAATTCTGCACATGCCAAGGAAACAAAACGGTATGAGCCAGGGTCTGGATACTGCACGAGCTCGAGAATATCACTAATATGAAAACATCTGTCAACAACTCTTGCCGGGGTATGGATACTGTACGAGCAAGACATGAGCCGGTGAAAGCCGAGGTCTGGATACCGCACGGGCTATAGAAATAAACCATCACTAGCCAGGGTCTGGATACCTCACATGCCAATAGGATAAACCAGGGGGAGCCGGGGTCTGGATACCACGCGGGCTTGCTGGAAACATCATTAATCAGGGTCTGAATACCACACATACTAATGAAACAAACATCAGCTAGGGCCTGGATGTCGCACATGCCAATGAAACACAACGGTAGGAGTCGGGGTCTGGATACCACACGGGCTCAAGAAATATCATTAACCGGGGTATGGATACCACACGGGTTAATGAGACTTAAGAAAACGTCATCAGTCAGGATCTGAACATCACACATACTAATGAACAATCGGAGGAAGCCAGGGTCTAGATACCACACGTGCTTAAGAAAACATCATTAACTGAGGTATGGATACCAAGCGGGTTAATGACACAATCATCAGCCAGAGCCTGGATGCCACACATGCCAATAGGATAAATCGATGTGAGCTGGGGTCTAGATACCACACGGGCTCAAGAAAAATCATTAATCGGGGTCTGGATACCACACGGGTTAATAAGAATATCACCGACCATAGTCAAGCGACACCGCTGGGGAATGACGTAAGTCGGGGTCTGGATACCACACGGGTTAATAAAACAGTCATCTGTCATAGAAACACCTGAAAGCAAAAAGGTAACAACCTGGCTCAAGTTTCACATGCATATGTTTGAATATGGAGTAATGCTCCATTCGAAATGGAAATGCTACGCATTTGAAGATGTAATGCATGAATGCAGATGCAACGGAACCGAATCAGCAAAATAAATGCTGAAGAGAAAACACCACCCTGCTGGGGAAAACAAAGCATGCCAATTACCATTGGGCTTAGGCTGGGGAAACAAGCCCTGGATGGCTTCCTGCAAAAGGAAATCTCTGATTAACAATGTTCTAACAAGAACGGGAATCTACTCCGTTGGGGATTCAAATTAAAATATGCTGAGAAAAATGCTCTGAACGACATTCCAAAATACCAACCCTTTAGGGGATAGACAACTCGGCTGGTGAAAACGGAACCACACGCTAAACAACCATTTTATTCTGTCGGAGATAAATTCCCTAAATGGCCTTCCAGGATACAACTCTGCGGGGAACAGATGACTCAGCTGAGGAAAGACAACTAGACACTGGAAACGGATCTAACCTTGCCGGGAATCAACGACTTTATGGGGAAAGTACAACCAAATGCCACGGTTGACCGTACTCTACTGAAGAAATCAGCCCTGAATGGCCTGCCAGAATATAACATTCCGGGGAATCAACCACTCTGCAGGGGATAACCATCAACACTGCGAATAACTTCACCTAACCAGAGCCCTGAATGGCCTCCCAGAACAACACTCTGGGGAAACAAATGACTCTACTGGGGAAATAGAGTTTTCTGCCGGATATTCTGCTCTGCTGGAGATAAATCCATCCTGCCGGGAATTACTCAGCTGGGGAAGAAAACTTTCTCTTCAGACTCCACTGGGGATAGAATAACAATCTCTGAACCAACCCTCTTCTATTAGGAAGTAGCACTACTTTGCGGAGGAAAAGTCAAACTTAGCTGACTTCGCTGGGGAATAAACAATAGAGAGAACGACCTCAACCTATGCTCGGGGATTAAGTCAGCATCTGAATTCTGAGAGGATATAACATCACCTGATTAAGCTCTATAGAGATTAAACCTGTCTCGACTCGCTAAGGAGGAAGCGCGTACCTACAACCTGCTGGGAATACGGGCACCTACCTGACCTGCATGGGGAAGTATCAATTCTCGACCCTCCGGGAGCTAAATGTGTACTGAACAACTATTGGGGATAAGTGCATACACTTAACTGCTCACTCAACCTGCGTACCTGACCCTGGCCAGGGATATGGAGATGTACAGACTCTACCTGCTGGGAATTAATGAGTCTCCATTACCCATCTTCTTTCTGTGGGGATTTAATTGGGGATATGATGACCTTGTCGAGGATACATCTCTGACAAATGCCCCAAGGATAACGACCCAGCAAAAGTGAACAAACAACAAGATATCCTACACAGCGGGAACTATCTCGGTCATCATCCGTGACATTGTTCAAATAAATCAAAGTTTTACTTATTATCGGCCAAGGCCTGCAAGTTTATGTATGTGCAGTTTTATCAAAAACATCGAGCATTTTTCGCAAACAAAACAGTAAAGATTAAAGAAATCCAAACAATTTACTGAATAGTATATGTTTTACTGACAAAAGGCCTGTAAATAGGCAGATTTTACAACAGATACAACCCTTGAAAAGAGGAAGCTGCACAAAAAGTTTACAGAAATGCACAAAAATATACAAAATGTCGGTAATGTGGCACAGACAAACACCATGAGCTAATTCCTCTATGACTCACCTAACTTCGATGATTCCCCCCGACGCTTCGTCCTCTAAGGAGATTGATTCGGATAAACGGCCCTCGGGTCCTCCCTCAATCCACTAATCTTTGAAAGATCAACACGTAGACTGCAGTCATTTGCTTTTTCAAACCCCTAACTTTTGCGTGAATCGCCCTTTCGGGTTTTCAATTCACCGGGATACCCATTTTTGCCAAAGTCGCCTTTTCAGGTTTTCAACTTTGCGGGTTTACATCTTTTCTTTTTTATCCCTAAATTTTTCCCGAACCCATTCTTTTTATGGTTCGCTGGGATGCTCTATTTTTGCCTGGATATTCTTTTTCTTTCCAGCGGGTCTCTTCAAGTAAAGTATTTTTTTAACTGCGTCCGTGTTCACAGGGGATGTGAAATCTTCACCATCCATGGTTGATAACATTAAGGTTCCTCTAGAGAAGACCTTTCGCACGACATATGGACCTTCATAGTTGGGAGTCCATTTGCCCCTGTGATCTATTTGTGGCGGGAGGATCTTCTTCAGCACAAGATCGCCCATCTGAAAGCTTCGAGGGCGCACCTTCTTGTCGAAAGCTTTCGTCATCCGGCTCTGATACAACCGACCATATGCAATAGATGCTAGCCTTTTCTCATCCATCTGGCTAAGTTGATTCAATATATTTCTTATCCATTCTGCCTCATCCAGCTTAACGTCGACCAGGACTCTCAAAGAAGGGATCTCGACCTCCAATGGTAGGACAACTTCCATACCATATACCAACGAGAAAGGAGTTTCCCCTGTTGAGGTGCGTACCATAGTATGATAGCCATGCAAAGCGAAGGGTAACATCTCATGCCAATCTTTATAGGTTACAACCATCTTCTGCACTATCTTCTTGATATTCTTATTGGTCGCTTCAATAGCGTCATTCATCGTCGGACGATAAGGAGATGAATTGTAATGCTCGATTTTGAAATTCTTGCATAATTCCTTCATCATCTTGTTGTTCAGATTTCAACCATTATCAGTAATGATTCTCTCAGGTATTCCATAGCGACAGATGATATCCCTCTTTATGAACCGGGCTACCACTTGCTTAGTGACATTGGCATACGAAGCCGCTTCGACCCATTTGGTGAAGTAATCAATGGCTACCAGGATGAAACGATGTCCATTAGATGCGCTGGGCTCGACCTTGCTGATCATGTCAATGCCCCACATGGAAAAAGGCCAAGGAGATGCCATAACATTTAACGAATTCGGTGGCACATGAATCTTGTCTGCATAAATCTGGCATTTATGACACTTCTTAGCATATTTGAAGCAATCAGACTCCATAGTCAGCCAATAATACCTTGCTCGTAACATCTTTCGAGACATGGCATGCCCATCGGCATGTGTACCAAAGGCTCCTTCGTGGACCTCTTCCACAAGCAGGCTAGCTTCTTTTTCGTCCACGCACCTTAGCAGCACTAAGTCATAGTTTCTCCTGTAGAGTACACCATCCGGGTTCAGATAAAATTTCTCAGCTAACCTTCTCAGAGTCTTCTTATCCCGGGTCGACGCCCCTGGCGGATACTCTTGGTTCTTAAGGAAATTCTGGATATCATAATACCACGGCTTGCCATCAAAAGCCTCTTCAATAGCGAATACGAATGCCGGCCTATCAAGGCGAGAGATGACTATTTTGGGCGCATCATTCCAAAAGTTCACCTTATACATTGAAGACAATGTCGCCAAAGCGTCTGCCATCTGATTCTCCGCTCTCGGCGCGTGATGTAACTCTACACGATCAAAGAATGGAAACAGCCTCCTTGCATAGTTCATGTAAGGAATCAGATTGGATTGTCTGGTCTCCCATTCTTCTTTAATTTGATTTACAACTAGCGCTGAATCGCCGTACACATCTAGGTTCTTGATCCTCAGATCAATAGCTTCTTCCAGCCCCATGATGCACGCTTCATATTCTTCTTCGTTGTTGGTGCAAGGAAATGTCAACCTGGCAGTGAATGGTATATGAGACCCATGGGGAGTCGTGATGATTGCCCCAATTCCACTACCGTAAGAGTTAACAGCACCATCAAATATCATTTCCCATTGGGAGCTAAGCTCAGGACCTTCGTCAGGAAACGGTTCATCATAATCCTTTATCTTTAAGAACATGATGTCTTCATCAGGGAAGTCAAATTTCATCGGTTGATGGTCTTCGATCAGCTGTTCGGCGATATACTCTGACAGAACACTCCCCTTGATAGCTTTTTGGGAAACATACTAAATATCGTACTCTGTTAGTACCATCTGCCACCTGGCAATTCTGCCCGAAAGTGCTTGCTTTTTAAAGACGTATTTAATCGGATCCATCTTCGAAATTAGCATGGTTGTATGGTTAAGCATATACTGTCTCAAATGTTTGGCAGCCCATGCGAGTGCACAACATATTTTCTCCAACATCGAGTACCTAGACTCACAATCCGTGAAATTTTTACTCAGATAGTATATTGCATGCTCTTTTCTTCCAGTCTCGTCGTGTTGACCGAGAACACAACCCATACTGTTCTCAAGAACCGTTAGATACATGATTAAAGGTCTTCCAGCGACTGGGGGTATCAGTATTGGAGGTTCCTGCAAATATTCTTTTATCTTACCAAATGGCCTTTGGCAATTTTCATTCCAGACGACCGCCTGATCTTTCTTTAGCAATTTGAACATGGGTTCACACGTGGCTGTGAGATGAGATATGAACTGAGCAATGTAGTTCAATCTCCCCAGGAAATCACGGACCTCTTTTTCCGTTTCCGGCGCTGGCATATCTTGTATAGCTTTTATTTTTGCAAGATCGATCTCGATTCCTTTTTCACTGACAATGAACCCCAGCAGCTTTCCTGACCTGACACCAAAAGTGCACTTATTAGGATTCAACCTCAACCTGAATTTCCTGAGCCTCTCAAACAACTTCAACAGGTTGACCAGATGTTCCTCCTCCGTTTGCGACTTTGCTATCATGTCATCAACATAGACCTCAATCTCATGATGAATCATATCATGAAACAAAGTGACCATAGTCCGCTGATAGGTTGCCCTTGCGTTTTTCAACCTAAAAGGCATCACCTTATAACAGAATGTCCCCCACGGCGTGATAAACGTCATTTTCTCCATATCCTCCGGTGCCATCTTAATCTGGTTATAATTGGAAAAACCGTCCATGAAGGAAAACATGGAATATTGAGAAGTGTTATCAACCAATACGTCAATGTGGGGGAGCGGGAAATCATCCTTCGGGCTCGCCTTATTCAGATCTCTGTAATCAACATACATCCGCACCTTGCCATCCTTCTTAGGCACATGCACAATGTTGGCGACCCACGGAGGGTAAGTTGTAACGGCTAAAAATCATGCGTCCAACTGCTTTTGGACTTCTTCCTTGATTTTCACAGCCATATTTGGTCTCGTGCGCCTGAGCTTCTACTTGACTGGCAGACACTCTTTACGCAACGGCAAGCGATGAACCACAATGTCTGTGTCAAGCCCGAGTATGTCTTTGTATGACCAAGCAAAGATATCACTATACTCACGGAGCATCTCGACCAATCTTTGCTTGATGTCACCTTGCAATGCATCCCCTATCCGAACATTCCTCACAACTTCCTCAGAACCCAAGTTAATAACCTCGATTTCCTCCTGATGAGGCAGAATAACCTTTTCTTCCTGTTTCAAAAGTCTGGCTAGCTCTTCTGGTAAGCCTTCATCTTCATCAGTCTCTTCTTCATCCTGAAATATCAGATTATCAAAGTCAAAGCGAGTCATAGATGTCTCTGGCGCGGTGACATCTACAATGTGAATCCTGCAATGATAATGGTTAAATGCTTAAAATGATATGCAAAACAAGCACAAAGCCACATTGCCATTTTATTGTTAAACATAAAACATGAAAAACAAGGATCACAATATTTGAATGCAGAAAAACGCCCTTTGATTGATTGAAAAAGATTGTGCAAGCATAAACAAGAAGGCCCTGAAGATAAAAAAAACCACTATGCTCCGGGTAGAACATAGGGTTGTACAATAATAAAAAAAACAAAGTATTACTCTTCCGTTGTCACTTGAATGAATTCCTCGATAGACCAATTGTTGAGGCTTTGTCCTGGAGTGCATGGCCGAATCCACGAGTCCATATCTCAGTCGCTATCTCCCTCTTCATCTGAAATAGCGTCGATCCTCTTGAAGATAACCCTGCCTTTGGTAAACAGCACCGGCCCTTTGTAGCGCGCGCGCTCTATGAGGATAACGAAGAAGATGGACGGTATCCCAAACTGAACTTATCCTGCTTATGGGTTATATCCAGCACTTGACCCCCAGCCTGCGCTGCCCCAACCTGCACTGTTGTCTGGGCCTCCTTGAAGGATGACATGGCCACTTCAGGCACTTTGCTCATGGCAGGCACTTTGTCTTTGATCTGTACCGTCTCAAAGGCTTGACAAAGAGTCTCATGGATTTCTCCATCCACCTCGAGGTATTTAAACAAAGATAAATGACTAATCATTATATCTTCCTCTCTGCATACAGTGACAACGCTGCCACCCACCATGTACTTGAACTTCTGGTGCAGCGTGGAAGTCACAGCTCCTGCCGAGTTAATCCATGGAAGGCCCAACAAACAGCTATAGGCAGGCTGAATGTCCATAATATAGAATACCGCATCAAACACTTCGGGCCCTACCTGAGTAGGCAACGTCAGCTCTCCAAATACATATCTTCTGGTACCGTCAAAAGCTCTCACCACAAAATCACTTGGCGTACACATAATGCCCTGAGTATCCAGTTTCATCAGTGCCTTCTTTGGAAGCACATTCAGAGATGACCCTCTATCTACCAGCACATGAGACAGGACGGCTCCACGACATTCAATTGAAATATGCAACGCACAATTATGGTTTCGCCCCTTCGGTGTCAAATCCAAGTCTGTGAAACCTAGACCATTCCCTGCGTTTACATGCGCTACAACCCCTTCGAGTTTATTAACCGATATCTCTTGCGGCACGTAAGCAGTATTCAATATCCTCAACAAAGCATTTTGGTGCGCTTCCGAACATAACAGCAATGACAGGATAGAGATTTTGGAAGGTGTCTGCTGCAAGTGATCCACTATCTTGTAGTCACTGTTCCTTATCAAGCTCATAAACTCCTCTGCATCTTTTAACAAAGATTCCTTCTCTCCAGCCTGATATTTTCCTCCACAACTGCTTTACCTTTTCCTTTGTCAGCCTTATCAGCAACCACTTCAGGCGACAAAAATACTCTACCGCTTCGAGGAATTCCTCCAACTTCAACCATATTATCTACTGAATGAACCGGCAAGCTCTTCAATTCCTGTTTCTGCCCATTACAATACACTTTAGCTCCGCAGTTCCACGGAATCGCCTTTGTACTCTCATACGGCATAGGACCAGCTTTGGTAATGATTATGGTTGGTGGCCTAGGCGCAGAAATAGTTATAGTTTTGTATGGAATCGATATCATTGCAACCTCATTCCTTTCCTCAACCATTATCTCTTCAGACTTCTTCTCAACAATCTGGTCAAATTGCAACATTCCATCATTCATCATACCCTGAATACAGCTCTTCAGCTTTGCACATCCCTCAGAATGACTCAAACATTCAGCACACGATTCATTACAGCCTGGGAATATCCCTCCCTTCAATAAATTTTCCTTCACAAAGCTCAACGGTGTCTTCAAATCATTGACATCAGTTATTAGATCTAAAGTCTCGTCTTCAATGATTGCACTGACTCCAGCTGCCCCATGGTTGGGCATGGGGTTCTGCACGACATTGGGAGCGTCGTGAGAAAAGTTTATTGCCTTGCTATCCACCAAATCCTGAACTTTGTGTTTAAAGGCCTTGCATTTATCAATGTTGTGCCCAGGTGCCTCAGAATGGAACTCACAACGAGCATTTGCATCATAATCGGGTGGTGTTGGTCTTGTCAGAGGAGCCATAGTCCTCTTTTGGATTAACTGTAGTTGTAACAAAGTCTGAAGCAGTTGAGAATACGGCATCGGAGGCGCGCCAAATTGTCTATTCACCACCTGGCCTCGATCCTGAAATCTTCTATAACCCTGTTGATTCTGCTGTTGCTGTTGTTTCTGTTGTTGTTGTTGATGTTGAGGAACGGCTGGAATTGTGATACTAGCAACCTGTTGCTGCTGATGATGATTTTGCACTGGTTGTTGATATCTATTCCTTCGGGAACTAGACACTGAATTGGTCTCTCCTTCACGCTTATTATTACCAAACACCTTTTTACCTCCTCCTCCAGCTGAGGAATTTTCACCAGCTTGGATCTTTCCCAACTTTATACCATTCTCTACTCTCTCCCCGATGATAATCAAGTCGGAAAAACTACCAGACATGCTTCCGATGAGCTTCTCATAGTACACACCAGGCAAAGTAGCCACGAAAATATCAATCAGTTCACGCTCCACCATCGGAGGCTGCACTCTTGTTGCGAGTTCGCTCCACCTCCGGGCGTACTCTTTGAAGCATTCACCCGTCTTTTGAGACAGATTCTGAAGTTGGACCCTGTTAGGAGCAATGTCACTATTATACTGATAGTGCTTCACGAAGGCTTCAGCTAAGTCTCTCCAATTGCGGATATTAACAGGCTCTAAACTCGTATACCATTCAGATGAAGGACCAGACAAGCTGTCCTGAAAGAAATGCATGCGTAGCTTTTCGTCATCCGAGTAAGCAGACATTTTGCAGTAATAAGAACACAAATGGACCCTTGGGTAAGTAGTTCCCTTATACTTGTCAAAGTCAGGGAATTTTAACTTCAACGAAACTTTCATATCTGGGATCAGCCCCAGATTAGCCATGTCCAAGCCCATGGAATTTTGGTTCTCATAGCTCCTCATTTTGTCCTCCAGCAGTTTGAACCTCCTATCAGCCTCAACTGGCATCTCAGCACCAATATCCCTCATTAAAAAACCATCTTCCCGTTAATATTCATCCCATTGAGGAACATTCCCATGAACAGCACGAGGAATAGGAATAGGAATTGCAGCTTAATTTCCTCCGCCCAGAGGTATAACTGTTGTGGGAATAGCGTTGGCACGTGGTGTACCAATATCACTGCAACGAGGGTTAGCAGCAGCACCTCCATGAAGCACACCATTATTGTCAACACGAGCAATCAATAGCTGGACCAGAGTCGTCAGCTGCTCCTGGACATTTGCCACACCCTGCATCAGCTCCATAAACTGAGCCATCCTGTCCCGCATCTCTTGCATCTCAGCTTGCACTTGTTCCATGACTCTACGTTGATTACCTCTGGTGGCACAACGGTGAACCGTCTGATTTTCTATCCTGAAACAAGCTAACAAACAACAGGAGAATAAGGTCAATGGTTCCGCTGCAACTACTATGCAAAAATGCTATGCAAAATGCAGACATGTATATATGCATTAGGGACATTTCCCCTCGAAAAGGCCCCACAGGCAATGTACAAGCATACAAATGGGTACAAAGAATCAACAGAGGGACCTCAACCAACAGGGCTGGTGACGGTCAATACAAACAAGCTACAAAGGAAATGAAAGACATCAGGTACGACAACGAGCACGAAACTCCTCCAACAACTCCTGTGTCTCAGGATGGTCTGGTCTGACGAGTAACCCCTGAATGAGCGCCTCTCTCTGTCTGATAGTGGTCTGTAAACCCTCAGCATGGTCTTCCCAGGCTCCCTCACCAAAGACTTCCTCTATCTTGCACCTCTTCGAATAAGCCCTCAGCTTGTAATCCTCCAAGGTTGCAAGAGCTTCGTTCAGTCTGCAATCAGTGTCACGTCTGAGTGAGGCTTCATGTGCAATCCTCCCATCCTTTGCCCTGAGCTAAGTCTTCAGTCTAGCAATTTGCTGCTTCAACTTATCCTCACGCTCCTTGTTGTTGGAAAGAGTAGCATTCCACTAATCATTGAACTTAGAAATCTCCATATAAGCTCTATCCAAGTCCTTCTTCTTAGAAGCGAGAACATCACTGACAGCTTTCATATCTAAGCCCAAATGTTCACGGGAATGAATCTCCTTAGTCAAATATATACCCAACCGGTTCACCAACTCAATCTTCCTCTTGGAAGAGTACACAGCTTCAATCTTCTCACTCCGGAGTTGAATGATCTCTTTCTCTAACTCTTCATTAGCCTTTCGAAGCTCCTCTTTCTTAGACCACAACTGGTTGCACTTCTGAACATCCATAGTGGTGGGTTCCTCAATCATGAGAGGATACAAAGGCTCCATAGATGGGGAAGGCATCAGTAACCTCTCTGCTCTATCCTGGATCCAGGTCAAATAAGGGTCGTAAGCTCGACTGTTACTCTTCCCCAAAGAAACTTTCCCTTTCCTGTGGATTCTGCTCCAAGCAGTCTCAACTCTAAGCAAAGTATCACCCTCCAACAATCCAATGAGATACAGAGATTCTTGTATCTCCTCTTCCTTAGGAGGATCTCTCAAAGCGTACCCAAACTGCCTGACTGTCAAGGATGGATTATAGTTGATACATCATTTCCTTCTGACCAACGGGACGTTAGGAAAACCTCTGCAACTATAAATGATCTCAGTACCCAACATATCCCTGTCAAACCAGATAATGTTCTCAGCAGACAACCCCATCAACCTCTCCGACCAATCTGAAGTACCTGCAGTAGTAATAAAAGGACCAGACTTGGGAAGATGGCTCACAAACCATATATACAACAAAGGCACGCAACAAGATATGTTCTTCCCTCTTCTGTTCTCATTCTTGTAGTGAACAGAATGGTAGACGTCGCCCAGAAGCGTAGGTACAAGATTCCCTGAAGCAAAGATATGGAACGCATCCAAATCTACAAAATCTGGAATGTTAGGAAACAGCATGATACCATAGATACACAGTGCTAAGATAGCATTAAACACAACCCAACAACCATCTTTGGCGAACTTTTGAGCCTTATCAACCAGAAAAGATAAAAGAAAACCAGACGTTCCATTTCTCTTAGCCACTTTCCCCTTCAGCTCAGAAAGATCCAAATGCAGAGCAGCAGCAAGCTTAGCCAGATCAGGCTCAGCTCAGTGTGATAGAATGGCGTCTGATCCAATATAGGTATCCCCAACAACACAGAGAACTCTTCTAGGGTAGGTGCCAAGACATAATCTGGAAACAAGAAACACCTCAGTTGAGGATCATAGAACTGAAGCAAAGTCTGGAGACCACCCAACTCATATACTGAAGGCTCGCAGACACGGCTCAAGAGATTCCCATAAGATTCTTTGAAGTCATCCATCACCTTCTTGTCAGCCATAGAAATCAAAATCAACAAAGATCCAATGTTTGGAGTAGGGAACTTATAAACCACTGTCTTCTTCAGGCTAGGCTCCATGTCAGAGAAGGAACAAGATCACTAGAATCGAAGGGAAAATATGCACCTGCAACATAAATACATGTCAAGGAAAATGCAAATGCAAATGCAGCAGGGGATCAAGATTGTTGTGCTGTTGATTGAGAATAACCAGCGCTCCGCATTAGCAATAACATAGCACCATCATAAGGACCCATTGTATCAAGTCCATAGGTTCATTTTGACAAGAAAACCAGGTAGGTTGGAGGTCAAAGTTACCTGCATAACCCTCCCAACTCACAGGTATGAACCTATCATTGATAAAGGTACGACATCCTATGCGGTCGTCAGCGTCATAGACTTTCGAGAAACGATGATACGTTCACCATTTTTAGTTTGGAAACATAGTCTAACGAAGTTGCCTCACTTAGCTAACTCCCAAGTGATCGGTCTCTAGAGTCGACAGTTTTCAGATCCAACATCTCGGTCCTGACCAGCAGGATGCGATGCCTTCAAAGAAAACCTCGTCTGAATGTGAATTTCATGAGGACTAGTGCATGCCAAACATACAGGTCTTCACTACTCTCCACTCTAATGCTAGGGTTATTCTCAAGCCTGGGTTCTGGCTTCTCACTCAATGGAACATTCCCCCCAACAGCACAACAAAACTGATATATACAATACTGAAAGTAAAAAAAGCAATAAAGATAAAGTACAACACATACATACACACCCAAAAGATAAACAAACAAGCGCTAGGATTGACTCGCATAGGGAACCATTGATCCCCAGCAGAGTCGCCAACTGTCGCATCGCTGCGAAGAGGGGTCGGAAAAGACAGAAGAGTTGCCACCGTTCATTATTTATCCCGAAAGAGGGAAAAGAAACGATCAGAGAAAACCTACGAAAAGGGAAAAGACAGGTCATCGCAATCATATCTCGGGTTCGGGAGTCGGTTACGCAAGGGGAAGGTATGAACACCCCTCACGTCCGTCGTACTCGACGGGATCCACGCTTTTTTGTCGATCTAAAACGGTGTTTACTATCTAAGCTACGGCTCAGGGACAAAAGAAAAGAAAAGAGACTCGATAGAGCATCGCGCTCTATGCTTACGTACTCCCTCGTGCAATGGGAAAGTCAGAGTCAACATAGTTCGGCTAACTACGAGTGAAGGTGGGGAAGGTTGCTCGCCAAGACATCGTTGTCTTGTGCCTACATATCCTCATCTGATATAAGAAATCAGAGCAAACGTAGTTTGGGCTAACAAGACCACAAGTTGGTTCAACTGTTTTACCCGAGTAGGGTTAAAACTTAGTTCTAGCAGTTAGGCGTATACAGCTCGACCATTGGAGACTTAGGCGTTACCTGTTTGCGGTAGAACCAAGAGTTAACAACACTCTCCTTATGAAAAAGTTTTTCCAAATTAAGATCCTGAAGGATAAAAAATTTTGAAGTTTTTTTTTTGTGTTTTTTAGAGAAGAAATGCATTGATTATGATTTGTAATTCATGTTGCACTAAAGACTATGACTTAGGAGCGAATGCGTCGCATATAGTTCAAAAGACATACACTAAACACTCTAGACAATTGAGAGGATGCCCCCCAATCATCATTTCCCAAATACTTAAGGCTCGTAGCGTACAACATTCATTATCCTTTATTAAGTGACTTGAAAGAGTTTGAAGATGAGAAGAGAGAGACACCTCTAAAGGGAGACTAAGACTCAACCTAATGTTCTCATACAAAATGCACCTATGATTGGGATGAAAAGGAATGCTACCTAATGTTATCATATATGGATTCAAACCTAAGGTCTATCATAACCTCTCTTGAACAAGAGAGATTAGAGGTTCTAAGGGAACATGGCAAAGAAGAAATAAGAAGGAGGCAAAAGATAAAGAAAGTATGCAAACATGTTATGCACAATTAGAATGAAAGTGAGGGAGGAACAAAGTGTGGGGCAGTAGCCTCCACAAGCACATATCAACCTCAAGCATGCATATGAGGAGATGCAAGAACAAAGAAAAGAATGCACACAAAAGCAATCACACAAAGTTCACACAAAAAAAGGGATGAAATGGGAGAAATGGGATTCCTACAACCATTTGTCATCAACCTCAAGTCAAAAGGCAAACCAAAAAGAAAGAGAAGAAGCCATGATTAAATTGGAGAATGGGAGGCAATGTGAGGACAGCAAGGAACTCAAATAGGCAACTCAACCATATGCAACACCATAATCATGCAAGAAAACACAAAAGAGTCCTCAAAGAATCACCATTCATGATATGTTCAAAGTTCCTCCAAAGGAGGGACTAAACCATCTCAAATGGGACTCAAAGGTTATTGGACAGAAGTGGGGATGAGAGAAGAGATTGCACAAAGTAAGAAGCACACACATCAAGGGGAATAGCAAGCATAGGCAAGGCAAAAGACCTAGGTCTTAAGCAACTTCAACATTTGGACTTCAAATGGAAAGCCTAAAAGAATGCAACTCAAGCACAAGCATCAAACAAATTTATGACCTATAAATGAGCATTCAAATACCTCAACATGTTAGAAGTATGAATCAACAAGAGTTGAGAGATCAAGGGATCCATAGGAGTCATTTCCCTTTCAAACTAGGTCAAGTGCTTGTATGAACCATCCTTAGAAGTAACTTGACTTACAAGTTTCTTCAAAAATAGGAAAAAGGCTCAAAATAATCCAAATAAAATCCCAAAGGAACATCAAAGAGTTGGTAACCAGAGGCCAAAAGATTACAACCAAAGTCACTTCAAAGCATCATCAAAGAATTTGATTCACAAGGATGCACCACTTTCAAGGAGGGTTATCGAGGGTCAAATAAAATGAGATAAAAGTCAAACCAAAATGACCTAAACCAGGGGGAAATCATCCTATAAAACTCTTCATCTCATCATTCAAATGAGAAAAAAATTTCAATCATTGGAGAAAAAGATTGGACAAGAAACAAGGCATGAACAAGAAAGAACAATTAAAAGATCAATTAAAAACACCTCCAAATATTAATTCCATTTTTAATTGAAAAAATAAGGGAAAATAAAAATAAAAATTATCAAAAATTATTTAACACATTAAAGTGTCCTAAAAATATTTTTGGGGAATTTTATAATGCTTGGGGATATTTTTAAATAATCAAAAGCAAAACAGAAAACAAATAAAAAAGAAAATAAAAGAAATAAAGGTGGCGTGGTGAATAGCAAAATATCCAGTTCAAAACATTGGGCCAAGATGAAAGGGGGGTACAAGAAGCACTTTGAGCCCAAAACAAACACAAAGTGAAATGCACTGTTTCACTTAACTGACTTGGAAGTCAGCTATCCACGCGTGCTGGTCAGATCACATCACAACCGTTCATCAATATCAGTCAACCAGTCAATGCGCACACATGGCAAGACACGCAAGCTCGCCTGGACACACAAACCAGACGACGGAGCTGTTCTCCGGTCATCTTCTCTGGCAATGCAACCAGAGTTGCAGGTTCCAAACTTCATCAATTCAAGTAAAATTTAACACCAAAATGAAGCTCATGCTACATAGAATCCAAATCCACAATCCAAATTCATTTATCACGTATAAACAAAGCAAATCAAACGAGAGAAAAATTCAAGCACACAACTGAAATCTCAACAAACATGACCAATAACTATCCTGATTTTTCCTACCAAGTGTAGGTCTTTAGATGCAACAAAAATGGCATGGATTAGATATATAACATCCCAGAATTTTGAGCAAGAAGTTTACCTAACAGGGTCTCTCCATTGGAGCTTCAATTGGTGTTGAGCTTAAGCAAAAACGTGTAGAATCACTCTATGAAATTCAAGGAAGATGTTGCTTGCTTTGATTTGGCTTGAATTTGCTTCAATTATGATTCACTATTTTGAAATTGCTCTTGAATTTTCAAACTGCAACTATGCTCTCCCTCCACGAATTTTCATGAATGAGAGCTCAAACTTCATCTGGAGCTTTTATGTAATGGATTTGGAATGATTTGGAGGCCCAACATGGCCTTATTGGAGTGTAATTTCAAAATGCCCAAAGTTGAAATGCAAGCTTCATGCACACGTGAATTTCCCTCTAATTCCCCTTGAATTTGATTTGAATCAGCTGCTGGCAAGGTGAATTGATCATGTGGATGAAAATTAAGCCTTAATTTGATCCAATGATGGAGATTTGATGTGAAACTTCTTCTTGAAGTAAGCTTTGAATTACACGTGTATTTCACCTCATACCTCAAAACGTTTTGGTGCATCTTGCTTGTTGGACAAATTTGAATCAAAATAAGCACAAATATGGCATGTAAATGTTCCAAAACTAATTCAATTGAATTCATGACTTTAAGTTCAAATTCACTTGATTTTCTTCACCAATCTCCTAATCCTTGTATAACTCATGACAATTTGGTGTTCCATGGTGAAATTAAGACCATTTGGAGTAAATTTCATGTTGATCAAAGTTTCATTTGAAATGCATAAGTGGATGAAAAGGACCTATAATGAAAATGACCTATAATCTCACTTTCTCAAAATACCCCTGCCTTGCAAGCCTCATAACTTGAGTTCTACAAATAAAATGAAGGACTTATAGGACTTTTTGGAAAGCCTAGATCATATGGAACAACTTTCACGTTCATCAAAAGTTGAGGAGCAACATAATTCTAGGTCAAAAGTGCCTTGGAAGTTGGATGACTGAAAATATGGTTCATCTGAGACCTCTAACTTGCCAACATCATAACCTGAGTTCCACAAACCTAATGGATGTTTGAAGTTACGCACCAAACAGGGGATTTTACACTGACAAACCTCTGAAACCCAAATTTAGTAACTTTTCACACTCTTGATTATTCTTGATGATCTTGAAATAACATCTTATATGTCTCAACACAACTATCCATGACTCCAATAACTTAGAATTGAGTCTCACACTCAATCAGATCCTCAGTTGACTTTGCACTAGGCAGATGAAACCCTAGGGATGCAACCTTTGACTGCAACCTCTTGCACATGATATAATCACTTAGATGAGCTCCACAATGGCTTCAAAAGCACTCAATGAGCTTCCCCATCATCTAATACCCATATCCATGAGCTGGTAATCCTCAGATGATTTGAACTGAGCCCTCTTGCTTGAGCTAGGAATCCTTGATAACCTTCTCTTGAGATGCACACCTCTCTTGATCCCCTGCAAACAACCAAGCTATGCAATGCAAAGATGCTAGAGAAATGAAATGAAACACAAGCCAAGTGAAGAAAAAGGTTGGGCAAATTTTGGGGTACAACACCTAAAGTTGTCGGATATCATCAATAACATCCTTGTCATATGATGATGAATCATCATATATCTACAAATACAAACAATACAATAAATTAAACGAGAACATGTTAAACCATGAAGTGATGCGATTTACATATTAAGCATTAGAATCTTTTGTTATTACCTTCTGCAAATATATTTTTCATTACATAATAACCACAAGCCCAACTATTGTCTTGTTGGTGTCCCAACAAATTAATATATATATATATATATATATATATATATATATATATATATATATATATATATATATATATATATATATATATATATATATATATATATATATATATATATATATATATATATATATATATATATATATATGAAATATCAATAAATTTAAGACAATTAACTTACCTTGATAGATATAAAATTAGGCTTTTTATTCATAATATAGTCTCTCAGAAAATTATAACCTCTCATAGCCCTAATAAAAAATATATATATTTAACAAAAATCCAATCATGTTTAGCAAACATATCAAAGATAAATTTATTCTTTATTTCTTTTTATATTGATCATTGACAAATATTTGTTACATGTTTATATGTATTTTTATATGATAAATATATTTTTTGTATTTTTTTATATGTATTTTTAATAAATATATGTTCTATATTTTTCATATTAACTGATAAACTATATATATATATATATATATATATATATATATATATATATATATATATATATATATATATATATATATATATATATATATATATATATATATATATATATATATATATATATATATATATATATATATATATATATATATATATATATATATATATATATATATATATATATATATATATATATATATATATATATATATATATATATATATATATATATATA
Organism: Lathyrus sativus; assembly: GCA_963859935.3. NCBI lineage: Eukaryota > Viridiplantae > Streptophyta > Magnoliopsida > Fabales > Fabaceae > Lathyrus > Lathyrus sativus. The sequence continues at coordinate 612,221,640 of OZ012739.1, forward strand.
TATATATATATATATATATATATATATATATATATATAATTGGAGTATTTAATATGTACTTTTTATACTTACAATGACAAATATGAATCTCGTGTCCCATGTTTTTTTATGTATCATTGAAAACTATTTTTTAAGTATTTATTTAATAATTTATTAGTTATAAATATGTTTTCCATGTGTGTTGTATATCACATTTTTTTATCACTGAGAAATATTTTTTTATTATTTATTTAGTAATTAATAGTTATAAATATGTTCCAAATTTATAATAATCAATGGTAAATATTTTGTTTCACATTTTTTATATGATAAAGATGTGTCTCTTATCTCCCTTTTTTTATCACTGAAATTTTTTTTAAGTATTTATTTTAATAATTATTAGTTATAAATATGTTCCATTTTTATAATAATTCATAGGTAAATATTACTCACATATTTAGCTTAATAATTATTAATAAAAAATATTTGTCTCATTTTCTATAATAATTAATGATATATATTTTATTTTATTTTAATTTAATTTAATGAACCTAATATAATCCAAAGGGAGTTGTAATATTCAAATTCATTAATGTGTAAAATAATACAATATCTTAAATTTCTAAAACTTGATATAGATGTCACAACTTAAAAATAATATAAAAAGGACTATACCATAAATTACGTGACTTTTTTTTGTTATATTATACTCAAATTATTAAATTATAAATATTGTATTTTTATTTAAAAAATATCAAATAAGAAAATTTAATAGCATTTAATTTAATTCTTATTATTATCATTATTGTTTTGATTTTTGTTTAATTCCTTTTTCAATGAGGAAATAACTAAGGTTAAATATAAATGGTTAATTAAAATATGATATTAATCATTGGTATATTAAATAGTGTATATGTCTAACGTATTAGGCTCTTATATTTTTTTTGAAGGTAGAGTTCACAACTATATATATAATAAATGTGAAAATTATAATTAATTATTAAAAAAAAAATTAAATTTTATTCATCTAACCTCACAATTTTAATTTAAATTCTTTTTATTTGTTTAATTAATTTATTTATGAATTTTTATTTATTATATAAAATTTTATTTTTTTATCAGCTCAAAATTTTGTATATGAAATTCAAAACTAAAAAAAATAAATAAATAAAAGAGTTGAAGTTTTAATTAAATTTTTAAAAGAAAATTTTAGATAAAATTATTAAAAATAAATGTAAAATTATATTTGAAAATTTAAATAATTTTTCTGCCCAATAAATAAGTTAAAAGTGCATAAATTAACAAGTATAGATACAAATAAAATAAAAACAATAATTTATTAGTAAATGGTAATTAGAACCATTAAACAAATAGTAAGTCTTTCATCTTGACCTTGTATAAATGGTAATTAGAACCATTCAATAAATAGTAAGTCTTTCATCTTGACATTCCATAAATGGTAATTAGAACCATTCAACAATACCATCTTCATCTTTATATTTGACTCCATCATTCAAATAAGTAAAATAGAAATCTGATGGAAAATTAAGACACACTTGTTGAACACAGATTGGTTCTTAATAATATCTCTATGTTTTGATGATAACTATTATGAAATTTTGTAATTAAGAATTATATACTCTAAAATTTGTTTGAGAATTTTTACTGCAGATAGTAAAAGAATTAACACTCCAGAAGCAAATCAGAATTGAACACAAGAAATTAGCTAGACTCTGTAGCGTCAGATGCATACATTAGAAGATTCTGATTGCTGCCAACAGAAGATTCTGAGCGTAGCCTCCAGAAGATTCTGAAGCAGAAGCTCCAGAAGGATCTGAAGCAGAAGCTCCAGAAGAATCTGAAGCAAGTCAGAAGCATCTGAACCAAAGAAGAATTTTGTATGAAGAGTTTTTTCAAAGCATAGTTTCTACAAAAGATTCTGAAAGTACTAAAGCTGCCAGTACTGAAGATCTGTCTCAAATATGCTCTGATCTCAAACACGCTGAAAGCACACCTGCTGCAGAAGACTTTGATTCAGCAAAACTCTGATCATCATCAGAAGGATCTGATCTATTTAGACTCTGATGCATTTGCTAAAAACTGAAGAAGAATTATTCAAAGTTTATATCCGTTGGAGTGAACCAAACGTCTCTTTCCTTATTTATGCTAGACACAAGAACACAGACAAAAAGGATTTTTTTGTGCTTTCTTCTTCTAGGAAAGGTCACTTGATGTGAAGACAAAAAGGCTCAGACCTTTTGGACACTCTTCTCAACGTGAAGCTCACCTTAGATCAGCTGCCTATAAAAGCAAGACTTCACCAATTTCTTCAGTTGACGAATTATTGAAAAGAAATCAACATTCAAGCTCTCATACTATTTCATATTCTTTCTAAGAATTTATTTCTTTGTTCTAAATAGTTAAGTGAAAAATCACAGTTGTGATAAAGCTTTATAGAAGCAATCTTAAACACTTGTATTGATTTTACATTTGATTGTAATCCTTAAGAAGATCCAGTTAGGATCAGTAGTTCTTGAGAAGACTTTGAACAATTGTTCTAAGTGCTTACTATTGTAATCAGTTGATTAAATAGTGGATTAAGTCCTTGATTGAGAAAGGAAAATCCCTCTAGGAAGGGTGGACTGGAGTAGTTGAGTTCAACGAACCAGGATAAAAATACTTGAGTTTTTATTTCTAAGTTTTAATCTTCATACTTATTCAACCCCCCTTCTAAGTATTATCTCACCTTCAGTTGGCATTAGAGCTCCGGTTCTGTGTGTGCTACCACTTAACAGTGACAGTAAAGATCCAGAGAGAAATACTTTGATATATATTTGGTTGTTACTATGGCTGAGAATACAATGTCTAACATTAACAACAAATATGAAGAAAGGGACAGAATCAGCACCAAACCCCCTATGTTTGATGGGGAGAAATTTGATTATTGGAAAGACAGAATTGAAAGTTTTTTCCTTGGATATGATGCTGCTTTATGGGATCTGGTCATAGATGGATATGTTCATCCCACTGATGGGAATGGCAAGAAGATAGACAGAAAATCTATGACAGATGCTCAGAAGAAAGAATTTAGAAATCATCACAAGGCCAGAACAATATTGTTGAATGCAATATCTCATACTGAGTATGAAAAAATTACAAACAGGGAAAATGCATTTGACATGTTTGAATCCTTAAAGATGACTCATGAGGGAAACTCTCAAGTCAAGGAAACAAAGGCTCTGGCTCTGATCCAGAAGTATGAAGCCTTCAAGATGGAAGACTCTGAATCTGTTGAAGCTATGTTCTCCATATTTCAAATACTTACAGCTGGACTAAAGGTTTTGGATAAAGGATACTCTACTGCTGATCATGTGAAAAAGATCATCAGAAGCTTACCCACCAGATGAAGACCTATGGTGACAGCGCTGAAGATGGATAAAGATCTGAACAAGATCTCCTTGGAGGAACTGATTAGTTCACTAAGAAGTCATGAAATAGAACTTGAGGAAGATGAACCTCAAAAGAAAGGTAAATATGTAGCTTTAAAATCTAATAAATCTGCTAAAGCATTGCAGGTAATAGAGGAAAGCTCTGAAGAATCCTCATCTGAAGATGAAGATGAACTATCCATACTGTCCAGAAGAATAAACAAACTCTAGAAGCATAAAGTAAAGAAGTTCAGAAACTTCAGAAAGCCTGACCAAAGAAAAGAATCTTCTGGACACAGAAGATCTGGCAAAAAGGAGGTTGTCTGTTATGAGTGTAAAGAACCTGGACATTACAAAAATGAATGTCCAAAGGGGCTGAAAGAAAAGCCTAAAAGAAAATTTGATAAGAAGAAAAAGGTTCTGATGGCCACCTGGGATGATTCAGATACATCTGAATCTGAATCTGAGTCAGAAGAAGAATGTGCCAATGTAGCTTTGATGGCAGACATAGAAGATCAGGAGGAAGGAACTTCAGGATCTGAATCTGACTCTGAATCTGACTCTGACGCTGAAGAGGTAATGGCTAAACTTACTAAAGAAGAACTTATCAAAGTGTTATCAGAAGTTCTGAAAAGCTATAATAATATTAAGCTCAAATACAAGAAGTGTCAAAGCAATCTTGTATCTGAGAATAATATTCTCAAATCAGAAGTAGCTGAGCTAAATGAAAAGAACTTAAAATTGAAAAATGATTCTGAATTAGCTCAACAAAACTCTGATTCTGAAACTGAATCTGAATGCAAAAATATTTTGGAAAAATATGATTATAGCTTTCAGAAGTTTCTTGCTAAAAGCATAGACAGAAGCAAAATGGCTTCTATGATCTATGGAGTTAGCAGAAATAACAGAAAAGGTATTGGATATGAATCCCCCTCTAGAAAGGATTTAAATCCAAAACCTGTTGATAAAATTATCATCAAGAAAACTCCTTTATATTCACACTTTAAATTTGGTCACTTGAATGATATTGAACAAACACGCTCTGAAAAGAATATTCATGTGTTTAAATCTAAGGCTAGTCAGAATAAACCTTATGTTGAAAAACAGAAGTTTAGACAAACCTTCAGAACCACTAACCCTAAAGGACCCAAGAAGATCTGGGTACCTAAAAGTAAAATAATTCATGTTGCAGATGTTCTTAGCAGCAAGGTCAGGACGCCAATCATGGTACCTAGACTCTGGATGCTCACGACACATGACAGGAGAAAGGTCTATGTTCCAAAGCCTGGAGCTTAGATCTGGAGGTGATGTGAAGTTTGGAGGGAACCAGAAGGGCAAGATCATTGGATCTGGCACCATTGGAAATGGTAAACTTCCCTCTATTACTAATGTTTTACTTGTTGAAAGGTTAAAGCATAACTTATTGTCCATAAGTCAATTAAGTGACAATGGTTATGATATTACCTTTAATCAAAATGTTGTAAAGCTATTAGTCAAAAGGATGGCTCTATCCTATTTAGTGGTAAGAGGAAAAACAACATTTATAAAATAAATCTTTCAGAACTTAAAGTTCAAAATGTTAAATGCCTCTTGTCTGTTAATGAAGAGCAATGGGTCTGGCACAGAAGATTGGGGCATATTAATATGAGACGTATATCTCAGATTAATAAACTTAATCTTGTTAGAGGACTTCCTAATCTGAAGTTCACCTCAGATGCTCTTTGTGAAGCATGCTAAAAAGGGAAGTTTTCAAAATCATCTTTTAAATCAAAAAATGATGTTTCTACTTCCAAACCACTAGAATTACTTCATATTGATCTGTTTGGACCAGTGAAAATTGCATCCATCAGAGGCAAGAAGTATGGATTAGTTATTGTTGATGACTATAGTAGATGGACATAGGTAAAGTTCTTAAAACACAAGGATGAGTCACATTTTGTGTTCTTTGACTTCTGCAAGCAAGTCCAGAATGAAAAAGATTTCAAAATTATAAAAGTCAGAAGTGATTATGGTGGTGAATTTGAAAATAAATATTTTGAAAAATATTTTAATGAAAATGGCATTGCTCATGATTTTTCTTGTCCTAGAACTCCAAAACAAAATGGGGTTGTAGAGAGGAAAAACAGAACTCTGCAAGAAATGGCCAGAACCATGACCAATGAGACAAATCTGGCAAAACACTTTTAGGCAGAAGCAATCAACACAGCCTGTTACATTCAGAACAGAGTGTCTGTAAGACCTCTTCTGGAGAAGACTCCATATGAACTGTGGAAGAACAGAAAGCCTAACATTTCATATTTTCATCCTTTTGGATGTATTTGTTATATGTTAAATACTAAAGAAAATCTGAACAAGTTTGATTCCAAAGCACAAAAGTGTTTCATGCTTGGATATTCTGAAAGCTCTAAAGGCTACAGAGTATACAACACTGAGACACAGATTGTGGAAGAATCTATTCATGTTAGATTTGATGATAAGCTTGGCAATAAAAAGCCAAAGCAGTCTGAAAACTCTGCAGATAGAGAAGTAGTCTTCACTGACTCTAAAGTCCCAGAAGCAGACAAAGCTCAAGTGAAGGAACCAGAAGCAACGCCAGATGCTATTCCTTTAACTTCTCAGATGAACAATCTAAACATTTCTGAAGAATCAACTGTTAGAGGATCATCATCCAGAATTAAAGCTTCTCATCCAGAGAATGTCATTATTGGAAAGAAGGATGATCCCATCAGAACAAGATCCTTTCTAAGATCATCTGAAGCATCATTATTTAGACTGGTGTCAGAAATTGAACCATCTTTTGTAGATGAAGCTCTGCAAGACAATGATTGGATTATTGCCATGCAAGAAGAGTTAAATCAATTCACCAGAAATGATGTGTGGGATTTAGTTCAAAGACCACAAGGATTCAATATAATTGGAACCAAATGGGTCTTCAGAAATAAGCTAAATGAGAAAGGAGAAGTTGAAAGAAATAAGGCAAGGCTTGTTGCTCAAGGGTACAGTCAACAAGAAGGTATTGATTACACTGAAACTTATGCTCCAATGGCAAGGTTAGAATCTATACGCCTTCTTATTTCATTTGCTGCACAAAATAACATCACTCTGTATCAGATGGATGTTAAAAGTGCCTTTCTAAATGGTATTATAGAAGAAGAAGTTTATGTCCACCAACCTCCTGGTTTTGAGAATGAAAAATTTCCAGATCATGTTTTCAAACTAAAGAAATCTCTATATGGTTTAAAACAAGCTCCCAGAGCTTGGTATGAGAGATTGAGCAATTTTCTTCTGGAGAAAAATTTCATCAGAGGCAAAGTAGACACAACACTCTTTTGTAAATCAATTAAGAAAGATCTTCTAATTTGTCAAATTTATGTGGATGATATAATATTTGGATCTACCAATACTATGCTGGGAAAGGAGTTTGCTACATCTATGCAGGCAGAATTTGAAATGAGCATGATGGGAGAACTCAGATTCTTTCTAGGAGTCCAAGTCAATCAAACTCCAGAGTGCACTTACATACATCAGACCAAATATGTTAAAGAACTTCTGAAGAAATTTAACATGACTGATAGTAAGCTGGCAAAGACTCCCATGCATCCAACTAGCTCACTTGGCAAGGAAGAGGTAAGTAAGAAAGTAGATCAGAAGCTCTACAGAGGTATGATAGGATCTCTTCTTTATTTAACTGCTTCTAGACCTGACATATTGTTTAGTGTATGCTTGTGTGCTAGATTCCAATCAGATCCTAGAGAATCACACTTGACAGTTGTCAAGAGGATTCTAAGGTCTCTGAAAGGTACTTCTAATGTGGGTTTGTGTTACAGAAAATCTGATGATTTTAAATTAGTTGGATTCTGTGATGTTGACTACGCTGGAGACAGAGTGGAAAGGAAAAGTACTTCTGGAAGTTGTCAATTTCTAGGAAGAAATCTAATCTCTTGGTACAGCAAGAAGCAACCCACAATTGCACTTTCAACCACAGAGGCAGAATATATTGCTGCTGCTGGATGTAGCACGCAGATACTCTGGATGAAAATTCAGCTAGAAGATTATCAAATATTTGAAAGTAACATTTCTATCTTTTGTGATAATACTTCTGCTATATGTTTGTCTAAAAACCCCATTTTACACTCTAAGGCAAAACATATAGAAATTAAGCATCGTTTCATCAGAGACTATGTTCAGAAGGGAATCATAAATTTAGCCTTTGTTGATACAGATCATCAATGGGCAGATATTTTTACAAAACCCCTTGTTGAAGATAGACTCAAATTTATTCTAAAAAATATTGGTATGGATTTTTGTCCAGAATGATATTTATCAGAAGCAAATTTTTACAGATGCAAAAATGCCTAATGCTCTGAAGTATTTCTTCTGATTGCTTATTTATTTTCTTAAATTATTTTTGTGAAACTCTGAACTAACAATCCTTAGAGGATCTGAACGTTGGTTAACGTTTCATTTCTCAAGAGAATTTAGAACACATGCAAGCAAACACGTGTCACTCCAAATCTGCAAAGGTGGCGTGTACACTACTGAAGAGACGTTTGAGGTGAAGTTTGAATAGTGAAAATCTTGATTTCCCCCCCAATTTGTCTGAAGCAATAAATGCTTGAAATGATTTTTATTCTTTTCATTTAATGCTTTGTTCAAACGTGCCAAATTCTGACTGTTTGTATGCCTATATGTTTTAGTATAAATACATCTCTTCTCTTCACAATCACACTTTCCACACTTCAAACATTTTATGCATTTCAATCTTCTTTTCTATCTGCATAAAAACCCTAAGCGTGTGACAAAACCATCTTCAATGGCAACTTCATCATCAACTGCTGCACAATTTCAATCTACAATGGCTGCAGTTACCTCTGCTAACATGGGCGTAACTCCTTATTCTCCACCTAAAAGAACATTGCTAACACCTGTTGAAAAGCTGGAAGTTCTATGTGAATCAATGGTGGAATTTGATTCACTTACTGAGAATGGATTTGAGTTTCGTTCCATTATAGGTGCTCAAGGATGGGTGAAGTATTTTGATAGACTTTTTGGACCAGTTTACCCCCTTCTTGTGAAAGAGTTCTGGATCCATGCTTCAGTTTACCCTAAGTTTATTTTATCCTCTGTTCTGGGCAAAGACATAATTATAACAGAGGATCTGATTAGAAAACTCATTGGCTATGAGGAAATAGATGGAGTATCACACTTGCCAGCTGGGCGTGTGGATATGGATGAAGTTTATGAAGAAGTGATGACTGCTGGACAAGCTTCTAATAAGTTCAAGGATCTGAAGCCTGACTACAAGATCTGGGCTAAGATCTTCATGGGATGCATTCATCATAGGAATTCAACAAACTCTCCAGACTATGTCAATAATGAACAGCTTTACTTTATGTATTTCCTCAGTCAGAGCACCAAGGTAGATCTTCCATATATTCTCTTTATGCATCTTTGGAATCATATAAATGCCTCTAGAGAATATGTGAAAGAAAAAGGTCAAAAGATCAGAACTTGGATTCCTTTTGGAAGGTTAATCTCAGATCTTCTAACTGAGAATGGACTTGTAACTGCTTTGTATGCTGTTGGAGTCACAGAGGAATTGGAATTTATTTTGGGAAAGCCTCTGAATGCCAAAAGTCTTCAGAGACTTAAAATAGTGGAAGAACTCACAACAGCTCCCAAGAAGCTGAACATTTCTGAAATGAGTCAGAAGAGAACTCCTGTAGATGATTACCCTCTGTTCTATGCTGAAGAACCTAGGGAAATTGTTGTAAGATACATTGATGATTGCAAGAAAGAAGGAAAGCTTGTTCCTACAGATATTATAAAGAGTGCAAGACAACCATTGCCTGTTGTAGAAGAAGAAGAACCACCAAGAAAAAGGACTCAACCAGAAGCAGAAGCTGCACCTGTTCAGAAGAAGCCCAAGATTGCTGAAAATCTTCAGAAGCTGCTAAAGAGGAAAGAATCTGGAGCCACTCCTTATGTACCAGCTAAAAGAATCAAGATTAAAGGTACTAAAACTTCTGTATCTTCTGCAAATCCTATTGTTATAAATGATTCTAATGTTAAGTCTATTCCTAAACCACCCTCTACACAAAATAAATCTGTTACTGCTCCACCTCATGTTTCTACCCCATCTCCAAAAAAAATTTCTACTCCAATTTTCATCTCACCACAAAAACAACCATCAGAAAAACAACCCACAGAACAACACCAAACAACAAGACCATCTGCACAACAAAAACCATCTGAACAACTTACAGAAAAGCCATCTGAACAACAAAAACAACCACAAGAAAAACAACCAGAAAAACACTCTAAACCTCTACAAGAAAAGGACTCTGCACATCCTCAACCACAAAAATCATCTGAACCTCAAATACAACAACAAAAGACACAACCACAATCTCAAAATCCACCATCCAAAACATCTAAACCCACTGAATCTGTTCCAATTTCATCTGAACCAATAAGAATTTCATCTGATCCTCCCTCATCAAAACCCTCTGAAATTCCCTCAGAATCAACCAATCCTTCTGAAACCAACATCCCGAGACAGAAGTTCTTGATGTTACACCTCTGAAAACTGTTTTTCAAGTGTCTTCTACTTCTTGCACACCAACCACTTCATCAAACTCCTCAGAATCTGACATTCACCCAGATTTTCTAATCTCTCCTTCTCACAGAGATTCTGAGGTAAACCAACCAGAACCCTCTGTATCATCAAAAGTTCCTATTTCAAATCCTATTCCCACACCTGCACCATCATCTGAAATCCTGATTCCAAATTCTAACCCAACATCTAACCCAAGAACATCTATTTCATGTGCACAAGTTTCATCCCTGTTTCACAATCTTGCTTATGGTTTCAAACTCAAAGATTTCTATGACAGAGTTGAACCATCTGACCCTATCACTCCCTTAAAACCCAAACTTACAATCACCCTACCATCTGTGCTTCTCACCTATATTCAATCCATGTCAGATGTAGGTTCATTAGCAACAATATCATATTCTGCTAAATCTGCAAAAGCTGTTACTTCAGCTATACCTGTTTCATCTGATAAAACTGCTGCTTCTGATGAACCTCCAAAATCTGCCTTCCAACCTTACTCAAATAAACCCTTTGATGTGGTTTCCTATCACACCAAAGCAAAACCAAATCTGTTAAATGCTTTAAATAGGTCTAAACCAGAAAAATCCCCTGAAATTCCTTTCATCCCATACTACCCTCCTCCTCTGATCTCCATTCAGAAATCCATTTTCCCACCTACTCCCCAACCAAAACCAATAACATTGGAGACTCTGTTACATCCCAAACCTAGACTTAATATTGATCATTTATTTCAATCTTTTTTGCAAGAAATACAATTGTATTTAGGTACTGTACAGAGGAGGTGTTCAGCAACCATGGATGCACAAGAATCTGATGTCATCTGGAATGGATTCATCAACAGATTCAACTCTGTAGCATCAAATCTGAAGAACATATGTTTTGATGATGCGAAGCTCAGATTTGCTGAAGCTGCAAGAAATCTGTTCTGGACTGTCAAGAGATCTGGACATTTGCTCCTTACAGATGCTCCTCCATCTTCAGAAGAAACTATTGTATCTGCATCTGAAGACAATCCTTTGGCCATGACTCTGGTAGAACTTCCTTCTGGCTCTAATGCTCCAGACTCTACAGACCCTATGGAAATTGACTCTGTTCAAGCTCCAGAAAATAACCAACCTTCTTCATCTGAGATTAAGAAAGAACATCCAGATTTTGAGGATAAAATTGCTGCTCTGGAAGCTGGTCAATCAGAGATCAAGTCTTGGATGGCCAAACAGGATAAAAAGTCTGAAGACATGACTGAGTGGATGTCAAAACAGGATCAGAAGAATGAAATAATGGCTAAGTGGATGTCAAAGCAAGAGCAGTCCTCCTCTGAGATCACGGATCTGTTGAAGATGATTTTGTCAAAACACTCTTAGTTTTTCATTTTTTTTCTTCATTCTGATGTTTTTGCATCTGATGTTTGTTTATGTATTTCTATATATCTTCTGATGCATGTACTCTTGTTCTGAACTGAATTGAATGCAATTTCAAAGTTTTCTCCACATGATTTATCTTCTTTACTGTTTCCTTTTATTTGTCTCTTTAAAAGTTTTTACTTTTTGCTTATGACAAAAAAAGGGGGAGAAAATATAGATCTGAACTGTTTAATTAAACTTCACCAGAATGAAACTTCAGACATATCTATTTTATCTAACATTAAATCTGAGTATTTCAGAACATTTGATAAGAACACTCTGTAAAAGAATCTCTGAGTCTCTCAGATCATTTGAAAATTATCAAACTCTGACTCTGAAATTTGCAAGACACTCTGACTCTCAAATGTTAAAAGAACAATCAAGATCTAACTCTGAAAATTACTCAAGACAAAAGGGAAGTTTCTATTCCTTATTTGTATTTAATTCAGGGGGAGATTCATCATCTCAAGGGGAGTTATAATCATTATATTTTCAATTAAACAAAATTTTTGATGTTTTTGTCATCATCAAAAAGGGGGAGATTGTTAGAACACAGATTGGTTCTTAATAATATCTCTATGTTTTGATGATAACTATTATGAAATTTTGTAATTAAGAATTATATACTCTAAAATTTGCTTGAGAATTTTTACTGCAGATAGTAAAAGAATTAACACTCCAGAAGCAAATCAGAATTGAACACAAGAAATTAGCTAGACTCTGTAGCGCCAGATGCATACATTAGAAGATTCTGATTGCTGCCAACAGAAGATTCTGAGCGTAGCCTCCAGAAGATTCTGAAGCAGAAGCTCCAGAAGGATCTGAAGTAGAAGCTCCAGAAGAATCTGAAGCAAGTCAGAAGCATCTGAACCAAAGAAGAATTCTGTATGAAGAGTTTTTTCAAAGCATAGTTTCTACAGAAGATTCTGAAAGTACTAAAGCTGCCAGTACTGAAGATCTGTCTCAAATATGCTCTGATCTCAAACACGCTGAAAGCACACCTACTGCAGAAGACTCTGATTCAGCAAAACTCTGATCATCATCAGAAGGCTCTGATCTATTTAGACTCTGATGCATTTGCTGAAAACTGAAGAAGAATTATTCAAAGTTTATATCCGTTGGAGTGAACCAAACATCTCTTTCCTTATTTATGCTAGACACAAGAACACAGACAAAAAGGATTTTTCTGTGCTTTCTTCTTCTAGGAAAGGTCACTTGATGTGAAGACAAAAAGGCTCAGACCTTTTGGACATTCTTCTCAATGTGAAGCTCACCTTGGATCAGCTGCCTATAAAAGCAAGACTTCACCAATTTCTTCAGTTGACGAATTATTGAAAAGAAATCAACATTCAAGCTCTCATACTATTTCATATTCTTTCTAAGAATTTATTTCTTTGTTCTAAATAGTTAAGTGAAAAATCACAGTTGTGATAAAGCTTTATAGAAGCAATCTTAAACACTTGTATTGATTTTACATTTGATTGTAATCCTTAAGAAGATCCAGTTAGGATCAGTAGTTCTTGAGAAGACTTTGAACAGTTGTTCTAAGTGCTTACTATTGTAATCAGTTGATTAAATAGTGGATTAAGTCCTTGATTGAGAAAGGCAAATCACTATAGGAAGGGTGGACTGGAGTAGTTGAGTTCAACGAACCAGGATAAAAATACTTGAGTTTTTATTTCTAAGTTTTAATCTTCATACTTATTCAACCCCCCTTCTAAGTATTATCTCACCTTCAACAGTAACAGACAAATACGCAACAGATATAAAATTTCATAGACTTGTAGGAACCTTGAGGATCAATAAAAAATATAAGATGTCGAATCGAACAAATAAAGACACAAAAGAACATCGATATTTTTAACATGAAAAATCCCTAAATATGAGAGTAAATACCATTAGTCGTCTAGACCAAAGAAATAATTCCTCTATAATCAATTAAGGATACAAGAGAGTCTTAAAAGTGATTCCCAAATCTACAGCTTCAGTGTGAAGCGAGACGGTTAACGAATCGAAGATCGTCAATTTAGTGAGACTGCTGTAAAAAAAAGGGATGATTTTCTCTTCTCTTTTCTCTGTTTTGAATCCTTATCTCTCTGTCTCTCTCAATCCTAAATTGACCCTCTCCCCTTAAATAAGTGAGACAAATGTGATAATCATATTTGGTTCTTTCTTCACATAGAAAGTGAGTCTAAACCCAACAGTGAGTGGCCCCGACCTCTCTTAAATGTGTTTCCGTTGAGTCTTTTGTGAATTGTTGTTTGTGTAGGTGTCCTTGAATTGGAGAGATCTAACTCTATTTAAATTTTAATTTATGTGACTTTCCTTTCTTTTTCTTGTAGTGTATGGTCCCCTCACCTAGTGGATAGAGTGTTTTAGTTGTATATATATTTACACACACACACACACAAATTAATATATATATATATATATATATATATATATATATATATATATATATATATATATATATATATATATATATATATATATATATATATATATATATATATATATATATATATATATATATATATATATATATATATATATATATATATATATATATATATATATATATATATAATATCATACAAATATGCAACGGATATAAAATTTTCTAAACTTGTAGGAACCTTGAGGATCAAAAATAAATATAAGATAGCGAATCGAACAAATAAAGGCACAAAAAAACATCGATATTTTTAACGTGAAAAACTCCTAAATATGAGAGTAAAAACCATGAGTCGTCTAGACCAAATAAATAACTCCACTACAATCAATTAAGGGTACAAGAGAGTCTTAAATTGATTCACAAACTAGTGCTAACAAATTCAAATCACGAAGCAAATTAGCTAACAAATAAGAACCAAAAAGTTGAAAAAAATTCTCAAATCTACAACTTTAGTGCGAAGTAGATAACTCTCACCTCAGACGTTGTTTTGAAATTCTGAATGATCAAAAGTTAGATACATGCGTTACGAACTTACCCTCCAAATTTAAACTCGATCCGACAGTTAACAAATCGAATATCGTCGATTTAGTGAGACTGGTTGTAGAAAAGGGGAATGATTTTCTCTCCTCTTTTGTATGTTTTGAATCCTTATTTTCTCTCTGTCTCTCTAAATGCTAAATTGATCATTTCCACTTAAAAAAGTGAGACAAATGTGCTAATCATATTTGGTTCTTTCTCCACATAGAAAGAGAGCTCAAACCGAACAGTGAGTGGCCTCAACCTCTCTTAAATGTGTTTCATTGAGTCTTTTGTAGGTTGTTGTTTGTGTAGGTGTCCTTGAATTGGAGAGATCTAACTTTGTTTGAATTTTTATTTATGTAACTTTCTTTTTTTCCTTGTAGTATATGGTCCCCTCACCTAGTGAATAGGGTGTTTTAGTTGTGTATAGTTCCTTATGTCTTTCTATTGTTGTTTCATTTTCTGAAATTGATACTCTTTATAGTTTTTTTCCCATATATATATATATATATATATATATATATATATATATATATATATATATATATATATATATATATATATATATATATATATATATATATATATATATATATATATATATATATATATATATATATATATATATATATATATATATATATATATATATATATATATATATATATATATATATATATATATATATATATATATATATATATATATATATATATATAAGGGAAGTATATTTAGTGAACGGTAGAGACAATATTACAAGAAACTTCAAACTTGTTATTCAAAGGTGTGTTTACAAAGGAAACTAAAATCCCTTTATATAGGGAAGAAAAAGCTTACTATTTAAACCGGTAACCGCTACTTACAATAGCCAGTAAACTTGTATAATTATTGTCGGGTACTCTTTGGGCCCCATCGACACAACAATTAACAAGAAACCAAAAGCTTTAACAAAAGAAAGAAAATGCATGCCTAGAAATTCTAAAGACAAGATAAGATTCTTATTCCCTTTTCTTTTACAAAAGAAAGAAAATGCATGCAATTATACCTAGAAATTTTAAAGACAAGATAAGATTCTCTTGTCTTTTGCTTTTGTAAAGATTCTTCTTCTATTATTTCTTATCCTCTATCCTTTGTCTATTGATTCTTATTCCATTGTTTCTAGACAAGATAATAATTTAATTCTTTGCTTTTCCTTTTACATTCATACATTGAATCATTGCATCCCAGAAATCTTTTGTAGTAGCTTCATCTGTTTGACCTTCTCCTGCCAAACCATCAAAGTTATGGGAATCCATTGATCCCATGGAAGAGCTTGTCTTCATAGATGAATCCTCATCTTTTGATGCTTTTGTTGGAAAAGTAGAGAAGAATTGGTTCTTCATATGATCCAAAATTCTAACCATGATTTCATCTTCTGATTCATTGGGATATTTCCTCTGAAAGAAGTTCTTCAAGTTTTCCATAGACATTTGTTGGGAGCTTTTCTCCTTGACCTTATTATTTTGATCTTCCTCTATAGCTTCTTGAATTAATTTCATTTTATTCTGGACATCCTCTGAACTCATCTTGTTCCACCATTTACTATAGAAGAAATTTCTTTCTAAAATGGGAGTGTTGAATTTGTTTTTTGATATGGTGATTGACTATCTCCATATCCATGAAATCTGAAATTTAGTAAAGAACAAGAATGTATATTGTCCAGTGATCAAATTATCAGATAAAATTTTTACAATAAGTGGACTATTATCACACCATGGATTGTATAAGTTAAGAATTTCTTTAGGAAGAATCTCCAAAGATGGACCAAATTTATCCCACCATTCATAGAACCAATTTGGTATGGGTTTATTAACCATCTCTTGATTAATAGAGAAAAATCAAGAATGCTTGTTCTTGGGATTTTGGTAATAAAAAGCTTGAGTGAAAGCTTGGACATAGTCCCAATAATTAAAGTAAATATACTTTCCTTCTGCAATTCTTATTGCCTTTTCAGCATTTGGGTTGAGACCTCATTCTCTTGGTAACAAAATTTTGTTAATGTGACATTTACTGAAGTTTATAAAACTTGCAGGATTATTGTTTTGGTAATGGTGAGTAATTGTTACCGATTCGGTAACGGTCAGGAGAATTTCTAGGTTGGACCTAGATTTTCCATGAAGACCTGGATATCCTCTTAATTCGAGGTATCTAGTTATTATAGACCAACCATCACTGGGATTTATCTTCATCATCAATATACATGATTTTTTCAGTTACTAGATTTTCAAAATAATCCATTTGTTCTTGAGGTGGGTTATTAACCACAACTTCCTTGTAGGATGTAGTTTTATTAGAGGAAGAGGAAGCAATATCTTCCTTTTTTGCTGAAGATGCAGGTAATTGCTGCATTTTTCTACCTTTGTAGACATTAGTCCAATCCCCTATTAGAGGAATGTTTGATTCGGTTGGGGTAACATATTGTTACTCCCTCTCCCACCACGGCCATAACTGCGGCCTCTACCCCTATATGGGGTCATCATTTTTTCTCTACAAAAATTCACGAGTTAAATAATCAGCAAGTGAATTATTTTCACCTTTAATGTGTTGAATATCAAATTCAAACATAGATAATTGTGATTGCCAACTAGCAAAAATTTGCTTAGCAACAAGATTTTTAACATCTTTTTCAATAATTGATTTAGCTGAGCTACAATCAATTTTTAATAAAAATTTTATATTAAGAAGATCATATAGAAATTTTGAAATGCATTTTATAATAGAAAGCATCTCTTTCTTGATAGTTGAATATTTTGCTGGTGTTAGATTCCATTTTTCAGAAGTAAATCTAACCAAAAATTCTTTTGATGTTTCAGGTATTATTTGTTTAAGGATTCCTCCATAGCCTATGTCTGAAGCATCAGTTTCAACAATTTTGAAATATTTAGGATTAGCAAGAGATAAACAAGGCAAATATTTCACCTTATTTTTAATTCTTTGGACTGCCTGAGAATGTTTTTCAGTCCAAGGGCCAGGATTCTTTTTAAGCCTAGCATGTAATATTGTCGTATCTTTAGCAAGATTTTCATAATAATATGCTATATAATTGAGGCCACCCAGAAACCTTTGTAATTGTTTCTTATCTGTAATAATATCAGGGAATTTAGAAGCAAATTCAATACTTCTTTACATAGGAATTATAGTTCCTTGGTCAATTTCATGTCCTAAAAATCTAACTCTTGTTTGAAAAAGTTTCATCTTAGAACCAGATATTACTAATCCATTATAGTTTTTGAAAAACAACTAATCCATTATATTGATGATATTTTTAATACTTAATTAATCCTTTGAATATTTTCAAATGTTTAATATGTTGATCTATAGTTTTTGAAAAAACTAAAACATCATCAATATAAACAATTATAAATTCCGTATAAGGATTAAAAATATCATTCATAATATTTTGAAATTCAGAAGGGGCATTTTTAAGACCAAAAGGAAGGACATTTCATTCATAATGTCCAAAAGGTACGGTAAAGGCTGTTTTATACTTATCAGATTCATTAATCTGAATTTGCCAATAACCAAATTTCATATCAAATTTAGAGAAGATTAAAGCATTGTTTAATATATCTAAAATATCTTTTTTATTAGGAGTAGGATATCTAATCCATTTTAACACTTTATTAAGAGGTTTGTAATTAATAACGAGTCTAGGAACTCCACGTTCCTTTTCTGCAGCATTATTGACATAAAAGGTTGTGCAACTCCAAGGGGATTTGGATTTTCTTATAAATTTTTTCTCTAAAAGAGATTCTATCTCTTTTTTTTTCATAAATCCAAATACTCGTGGTTCATTTGAGCAGGCCTAACTTTAGTGGGAATCTGACTTTCATTAAAGTCATCAAGATAAGGTAAGGAAATAACATGTTTCTTTCTATCCCAAAAGGTATTAGGTAAATCATTGCAGATTTCATCTCTAAACTGTTGATCAATTAATTTAATTTGATTTTGAATTTCGGGTTTGTTAAGCTGAGAAGTGATGTTTAATAGATCAACTTCTTCTTTAAGGAAACAAATTTGTTTTTTTTTTAAAAAGGAATATCTTTAACTCCATTAATCATCCTGGTATGGGGATCAGTAATAAATTCAAAAGTAATTCTTTTATTATTAATAATGGAGGTAATTCCCTTTTGATCAACATTAATTAGAGGCATAATTTTATGCAGAAAGGGAGTTCCTAATATAATTATGGGTTAAATTTTTTACAAGAATAAAGTGAGTGGGTAAACAAATATCTTTGTTACAAACATAAGCATTAGACAGTTTATAATTAACTGTGAGTTTATCTCCTCCAGCTTGTGTAAGAGATTGAGTAGTTTTATCAAAATATTTAGTGGGAATTATTCCTTCTTGAAGGCAGTTTAAATCAGCTCCACTATCAATAAGGGCAACTTCATTTTCTAATATGAAATTTCTATTAATAACTAATGTTATTCTAACAAACCATTTTTGAGAAGTTACTCTATTAATGAGAGAAAGGAATCTATCACTAGGTGAAGGATTACTAGTGGAAGTTATTTCTTCAATTTTTGAATTATTGGACTCTAAGAAAGTGAGCATTTGAGATAAACCATAGTTTTCTTTTTTAATTTGAGCTATCTCATTTTTAAAGAGATTTATTTCTCTATTTAAATCCATAATAGAAACAGGAGTTTCACGAATGTTAGACTGTCTAAATCTAGACAAAACCTCACTTAATTGGTAAGGTGCTTCTGTAATAACAAGAGATTCTCTTTTAGAGTTTTCTTAGATTAGAACCTCAAGCATTTTTCTTTTAAGATTTTTATCAGAAATGGACTCTATAGCCTTTATAGCTTCATCCTGTTCTGAGGTTAAAACATTTAACCCATTCATATCCACTATTGATTTCCAGTAATCTAATTGATTACATTGACAATTATTATTGTTAGAAGATTCAGACGATAATCAGAAGAAGATTCATAAATCATATTAATATCTTCTTCAGAAGAGTAATCTTCAGAATCAGATTTGAGAAGTAACACTTTCTCTAATTGAGAACGTAATTGTTCATCTTCTATTTCGTTAAGAGCCTTTTTAGTCCAACATTGGTTGGCATAATGGTCAGGTTTACCACATTTGTGACATGTTATGTCAAACTTTTTGGCTTTTCTTTTTCTCTTAGAGTCAAAAGATTTTTCTTTAGGCCTACCCTTATTGTAGTGACCCTTTTTCTTATTCTTATAAGAATTTTTATAAGAATTTTTTGTCTTATCCCTATAAGGTTTATTGCGGAAAAGTTTTCCTTTTTTCTTTTTATTATCTGGAGATTTTCCAAGATCAAAAGCAAATTGTTCGCAAAATTCACCAAGTTGGTGTTTCTCAGAAAGCTTTTGCTTTTTAAGTTGATTTCTAAGCTTTATGTCATTACATAAAGTTAAACCTTCATTAACACAAGTACTAATTATTTGGCCATAAGTAAGGTCAGAATAATTTATATTTATTCCATCATTTTTTGTCTTAAAGATTGTCTAACCTTTTCAGAAAAGAAATGGGGTAATCCATCAATAAATTTTGCTTTCCAGTGCAAATAATTGGGATTGTTTAATTGATAAACTCTTGAAAGAAAAGTATCCTTATACCATCTAAAGTGGGTAAGAGAAGGACACCTAAGGTTTTGGAGAAGTTTCTGGATTTTTTCTCCAATGGGGACATTTGTTCCTACAAAATGTTGTAAGATGGAAAGACACAATGTATACACTGCATCTTCTTCTCCTGTGGTGGTCGTAGCCACAATAGTGCTCGTACTATTTCTTGGTTCGCTCTTAACGACTTTTTTGTGATTAAGAATCTCTAATTTTTGAGATTCAGTGAGATAATGATCCCACCAGCCTCTAAGTTGGCCAACAAATCCTGTTGTTATAAAGGACGCTATTGAACTATCAGAATTTCCATGTTGCTTGCAAATAGTAGAGTACATGATCATCCTATGGATTGTATCTATAATTTGTTTGTCATTAAGACCATCAACATTCCATTCATAAATGGCTTTTTCTGAATAAGAATTCTGGAAAGGTTCTGATTCCTCAAAAAGCAAATCTTGTGGTGAGGGACGCTTGTAATAATACTTTTCTATAGGTCTTGGGGAATAAACAGGGTTTATACTATAATTATTATTAATACTATTAGTATTATTAATATCAAGGTTACTAATGTCTAAATTAGCAAACATATCAGAAAGATGGTCAATATGGTCATCATTATTATCCTCAGAATAATCTTCATGGGACATGACAGTGATATTAAGTCCTTTTAATTTTTGTTCTAAAATATGAACAAATTCTTCTCCATTTGTTTCCATTTTAAATCCTTCTATGGAAATAGGAGGTTGCACTATAGGAACATCCGAAATAGTGGATGTGGATATTTGGTCTTTAGGTTTATTTATGTGGTCAATAATGATAACTTGACGCTCTATTTGTTTTTCTAAAAGATCTTTTATGGATAAGAGATATTTTTCCATGGAGATAAATTGTTCTCCTAAACAAACAAGGTAAGCATTGGTATTATTTTGATACCTGATGACTGAGTTTAATTCCTTAAGAGTAACTTGACTTTGTTAAACTTTTTGTAACTGAAGACTAAGGTAAGGGGTAGCTTCAGTATTTTGAACCAAACTTATTGTTTGTTCAGGGGGAAAAGGAGATTCCATTACTTCTCCTCTAATGTTTTCCCAAGGTCTTTGTAACACAAGAATTTCTTCTTACTTTTTATTAATGAAATAATTAACAAACCATTTAACAAAAGGAACGAAATCCTGCTCAAGGTTCATTTGAGTGTAATACTCATCTTTAAATTGGGCTAATTCAGGTTTTGAAAATTTTTTTAAAAATCAATTTCTAAATTGAGAGTATCTCTCATGTTGAAACTCATCATTGACGAGTTGTCTCATCTTACTACCAGGGGAGTAATCTATCATTATAAATGGAAATCCATATCTGACTGAGTAGGTGATTCTACTCTTGGAAAATGAGGTTTTTGATAAATTCCATGGGAAACTCTATTTTTGCTTAGTCTTATATTCTCAACGGCCTCTATTTCTTCTCTTATTTGAGAAGTAGAAGGTCTAGATAATTGGCTAGGAGCTGTGTAAAATTCACTAACTGAGTGCCTAGCAGATAGAGACCTGGGTATTCTAGTTATTCTTTTTGAAGTGAAGTTTATTTCCAAATCTCCTTCAGTAGTCTGAATAATTTGGTCTATATCCCTATTAAGGATAGGTTCAGGATCTACTTCCTGGGGGAGAGACCATGTCTCTGGGAAGTTTATTTCATCCTAGTTTATAAACCTATTGGTTGCAACATTGGATGTTAATAAATTTGTTTGAACCAAAGTAGTTGTTCCAGGAAATGATAAATGCTTTGCTTTAGGATTAAGCATAGTAAGAATCTTATAGTAGATTCTATAGCATATTGCTATGATTTCACTTCCAGGTTTAAAATTGTAACCATTAGTATGAACTGTTAATTGCATAGCATCTAATAAATTTTTATCAGTTA
This sequence comes from Lathyrus sativus, assembly GCA_963859935.3. Lineage (NCBI taxonomy): Eukaryota > Viridiplantae > Streptophyta > Magnoliopsida > Fabales > Fabaceae > Lathyrus > Lathyrus sativus. The sequence goes on from OZ012739.1 coordinate 612,243,596, forward strand.
AAAATAGATTTAAATTAGGTGAGACATCAAAGTAAACTGGTCCATGACATAGACTTGTCTCAACCATAGCAGCTAAAGATTGTTTGAAATATTTACATCTACCATCTCTAACATAAGCCATTATGCTAGAATTTAAACCAATCCAATACACTACTAGAAAACTTCATTTTAGCTGCGAATTTAGCCTCGGCCACCGACACCGAGGCTAAATAGCCTCGATAAAACCGAGGCTACTCAAACGCAAAAAAAGCCATTTTAAAGTTTTTCTTTTACAATTATTTTTATTTAATTATTTAGACACGGCTAGGCCGAGGCTAACTTTTTTTAAAGTATTAGACACAGTCTCACCGAGGCTATTTAAACGCAATAAACCCCATATAAGAGTTTTTCTATTTTTTAAATATTAGACACGGACCAGCCGAGACTAACATTTTAAATATTTTTCAAATATATATTTATTTTATCTGTTAGACACGGATGAGCCGAGGCTAAATTTTTTAATATTTTTCGAATATATATTTAATTTATCTGGTAGACACGGATCAGCCGAGGCTAACGTGTTTTATTTTTTAATTTTATCTGGTAGACACGGATGAGTCGAGGCTAAGTATTTCCCACCTTGTTTTTCATGTTTCCCTCTTATTTCCTTTCAGAGAACACGAACCCTAAAATTAAAGACATACATTTTCAGAAGAAAAAAAAACCCTAAAATCAATATAGTGAGTTTCATCTCTTCGTTTTCATCTTCAAGATTATTGATTCTTGTGAGTGGGTTTCTTGGTCTCTGATTCTTCTTCTGCTTTTTTTTTATCCTCAAACTATCTCTGATTCTTCTTATGCTTTTTTTCAATGTAGTGAGTTTTAGTCTTGACCTTTACCTGTTGAAGGAAGTTTAGAAGATAAAGCTGCAAGTGCTTCTAAGAATCATAGTCAAGCAGAGAAAAGATGCAGAGATAGAATCAATTTGTTTGTGTTATTTGCCATTTTAAGGTTAGATTTTGTTATTTGTCATTCTAATTCAAACCCTAACTGAGATTTAGGTTTAATGACTATGATGTTTTGCATTCAACTCATCCCCTGCTTTTGTCTGTGTTGCTGTTAGGTTTTGCATTCTAATTTTTATTTAAGATTTTATATGCACTGTTCTGTTAAATGTGGTTGAACTCGGTTCTGTTATTATGGTAATTGACATTCTATTCCGAAGGGGAAAATGTTAGTGTGTAAAAAACTCTTGTTAGGTGCTAGCTAATTCAAAGTTCACAACACTTATAACAGATAACAGCCAATAAAAAACTCTTGTTAGGTGCTAGCTAATTGACAATTTCCGGTTTTTGACCTCTCTTGCGAGATTTACTGATCGATTAGTTATGCGATTTCAGTTCATTTGAGTTTTTGGTTCATACTGGACTTTCTATTTGAGTTTTTTTGTTGTTGTGATTGTTATTCTGTTTATTAAAATGATGACATGTTAATAGAAGGAGAAACATAAGTTAGTTTGTGTTCATAGAAGTTTTGAGAGGAGATTCTGTTGGATTCGAACTCAGAAGGATGAGAAGGCGAACACGTTTTTGGATTTGAATCCTGATCTGACCTGATCAGAAGGGGATCACGGGCTGGCCACACGCTGTTGGACTGCTACCTGTTCACCGGTGATGAGGAGGAGAAGGGGGGTGTACCTGCAAAACACTCCGATGCCAAAGTAAGGAGTTGGGCATAGTGAGAGAAAAGTACAGAAATTGGGTAAGAAGTGAATTACCTGGCCCTCTTGGGGAAGAGGGTATTTATAGAGAGACCCCAGCGCTGGGCCAACGGTCATATGAGTTGGGCTGGATGGCCAGGCCCAGTCCAAATGACTGCTAGGGCTTACGTGGCGTAGTGAAGACCGAAATGTGGTCTTCGCCCTAGTCCAACTGCTCCTTGATCTCCGGAAATTGGGTTTGACCTATTCTTTCGGAGGTGGGCAGTTGGTTGACGACGTGTCCCCGCGGAGGGGAGCACGTGGAGAACGTGCACCGGGCACGTTGTCCTCCCCAAGGAGGGGAGCTCGGGAGGTTCCCCGGAGGCAGGTTGTTCTCCTCGCGGAGGGGAACGCGAGGAGGTGGAGGAACCAAGGGTCTCGCTCGACGGAACGGGGTGTGCCCTGTTCGGCCGATAAGAGAGGACGTTGAGAAGCTGTCGGGCGCGTCGCCTATCCCGGGGGGGGGGCGTGTGCCCTGCCCGTCCTATGGGACGCGTGTGCCCGGTTGGGCTGGTTTACTTACTAGGTTGTGCGTGGTATTGGGCTTGACCGAGGTTGGGCCCAGACCAGAACAGGAGCCCCCCAAGTCGAAGCTCTGGGAAAGAGCGAGGACTTAAGATCGCTGTGTCGGGGAGAGAGAGGTAGCGAAACGGGAGGTTCGTCGGGTTCGTGCACGGTGGAATGGGCGCTTGCGCAGGGGCCTCCTGTCGCCGGCGAAGCGGGGTGAAAGCAGGTGAAGGGACGCGACTGTCAAGCTGCCGCCACGTGTCGCGCATTAAGCGGGCGTAGGGGCGGCTACCTTAGGCCATTAATGAGCCTAGCATCACTTCGAATCCCGCACCGGGTTATAAATATGGGGGTCCCCGCTCATTTTTCTACTTTTCATTTTGCTGCCTTACCTGCGAAGCTCTGAGACTCTTGCTCGTCCGCCGTTTCCGTCGATCGCCGCCGCACCGTTTGGTCCTTCCTCCTGTTCGCCGCTGTTACAAGTGAGTTTTTCTTTCCCTTCTCCTTTTATTTCCGCTGTTTGATTAGAATGTATGGTCGGGGCATGATGACAGCCCCGAGGAGAGACGCAAGATCCGCCGTATCTGGCAGTTTTCTGACGAATACCCCGGGGAGAGTTGGTTATTCCGATGAATGCCCCGAGGACGGGGGCTTTCTCCGATGAATACCCCGGGGACGCGCGCTTTTTCCGATGAACATCCCGAGGAGGGATGGTGGGTTGGCCCTTAGACGCCCCGTGGAGGATCGGCGGGGAGCGCCTATTTGCTCGCCGTTCTCCGGCCTTTGTCGCCCTTTCACTTGACCTGCGGTGGAAGGGTGGATTTGATCTTGGTTATCGAATTCACCGTTGTCCTCTGCTTTTCAGGTGTAGATGTCGGTCTTGGTACCGGGGAAGATGGTCGAAGACAACGAACCCGAAGTCCCGGATTTTGACGAGTGTGTCGTCCCGTTCGAGGAATGGGTGGCCGAAGAGCCGTTGTCTACCCCGTCCTGCTTCGTGGCCGATGTGTCCGATGTCTATGCCACCGTCGAGGACACGCCTGAAGGGGAGCCGCAACATTGGCAGGTGTACCGCCCGAAGGAGCACCATCGTATCTGTTCGCGATATGGGCGGCGGATGTTCCCCATGCACGAGTTCTACTTCAAAGAGGCTCGGCTCAGGTTGCCGTTCTCCGCCTTCCATCTGGGGCTCTTCGATTGGTTACGCTTGGCCCCATCCCAACTGCACCCCAACGCCTTGGCCTTTATCCGTGCCTTCGAGGTGGTGTGCTTCTATCTCGAGGTGGAGCCCACGGTGCCGTTGTTTTTTCGCATCTTCCACTTACAACGCCAGTCGGTGAACGGCCGTCAGGGATGGGTCTCGTTTAAGCATCCGACCAAGCTCTTCAAGACGTACAGCAATTCCGTTAAAGATTTCAAAGGCCGGTTCTTCCTCGTGAAACCGATCACTCAGCAAGGCTCAGATACTCTTTTTGCCGAGGGCGAGCGAATGGTAGACGGCCAGCGGTTCCCCACGTGGCTTCCCAAGATACATCTGTTATGGACCGCGGAGCACTTCAACCGTAGCACGGACAGGTATATCGTGCGAGCGGGGACCCTTGACGAGAAGGATATGGCCGCTTATATGAAAATAGTTGCCTTTGTGCGGGCTCTTCCCCCGTTGAAACTGGTGACGCCAGATGGTCGGTACATCTTCGATGCGCAGGGGAACGTGCGAACCAAGAAGCGGCTGATTAACACTAAGACCCTGCTCGGTTGCGCCACTGGGGCGGCCGCTCTGGACTATCTAGGTAGGGATGTTTCTTTTTCCCCGTGATCGGGTGTTCTGGCCGTTGCTAACTCCTTCTTTGTTTTTGCAGCGAACATGTCTTCTGTCGAGGAGCGAGTGAAGAAGTTGCGCGCTTCAAGGAATGCTGTGGTCCCGAAGACGCGGGTGAGTCAATTGGTCTGGCAGGAGGCTGTGACGCCGGGTGGCCAGAGTTCGTCTTCATCGCCTCAAGGGAGTCAGTCTCCCACGTCTCAGGGAGCAGCGAAGAGGCCGAGATCCGAGGAGCCCAGCGGTTTGATTGATCTGACGGCCGACTCGGTCGAGGAGGGTTACATCGTCCCGCCTTGCCTTCAGCATCCAGGGTATTCTCATGGTGCCCGATCTCCTACCGTCTCTGCTGGGGAGGTGAAGGTTGTCCGTGAAGCCGACCGAGAGTCTCGTCAACGTACCCTGGCGGAGGACTTGGCCGCGATGATGCGGACGTTCACGACGGCCCTTGTGCTGAACGAGGAGGGCTGCTCCGCCGCCGAGCTGTCCAAATTGCAGGGGGACCTTACTTTTATGCAGTCGCGTCTGGCCAAGCTTACTGAGGAGTTGGAGAAGAGTCAGAAAGATGTTGCTGACCAACGCAAACGAGCGGAGGGCGCTGAGGGGAAGGTGACCTCGCTGGAGGAGAAGCTGGGGGCGGCAACGGCCGAGGTGCAGGCGCTAAAGGTTCGTATGGAAGTCCTGGACAGCGCGCTTCGTCCGGCCTAGGACGAGACAGAGGAGGACCAGCGGTTGATCACCCGTGCTGATCTGGTTGCCCGGATTCGGGTGCTGGAAGGTGATTGTTTGGAGGCTGTCGAGGTCGGGTTCAAGAGCGCTGTCGCGCAGGTCCAAGTTGTCAACCCCGGCATCGCGCTGGTCGTGGATGGGATCGGGCCGTATCACGAGATCGTCGGCGGGAAGGTGGTTGACCCCGAGCTTGTCGTTCCGGAGGAGGTCCCCGTGGTTGCTGATCAGGAGGGTGAAGTAGCATAGGTTCCCGCGCCTGCATGCTCGTTGTTTTTATGGCCTGCGTGCCGATATTCTGTAACTTGTTTTTCTTTGGGTCTGCGTGCCCCGTTTGTGTAATATTAACTACTGGGCTGGTGCCCGCTTTTTGCTTAATATATATTTTTGTGAATTTTCTAAGTGTGCGCTCGGTATTTGCATGATGTTTATGCTCATTTTTTCGTATCTATTTGTTTGCTTGCATGATGTTTGATGTGCATGCTTCGATATGTTCTGGGCTTGTCCGGGTGTTAGCTCGACAAACTTGTTACCGGTGGTGAAGGGAACCGGCCGGTTTGGCCGGCGGCATAGCCGGGCCGTTTCGGGGGTAGTTCTCCCCGTGGCGTGGACGTCCCATCGCGAGCTGGGTGTCTTGCCGACTTTGGTACGGCGGCGGGGAATCTCGGTCGAGGTGTTCCCTGCCGAGCGAGGCCGTCTGCCCGCGCACACAAGAGGCAGGGCTTGCTTTTCTCTGGTCACTAGTGGACGCGTGGGAGTGCGGTGGTACCATCTCGCCCCCCTAGTGGCCGGGACGATGGGTCGTCGCGGGCAATGTTCTAACTGTAGTACCGCTTAAGTTTCGCGGCGTTCCATGGTCGAGCTAATTATTCACCGTGCAGGTTTTCGAGGTAATAGGCCCCGTGCTCCGTTTTGTCCTGGACTCGGTAGGGGCCTTCCCAATTCGCAACCAGTTTTCTCTCGTGGGAGTCTTTCTGGTTTCTGCGCAGAACTAAGTCGCCCTTTTGAAAGTCGCATTTTAGGACTTTGCTGTTGTGGCGAAGTGTGACTTGTTGCTTCAGCCGGGCTTCTCGGAGCGCTGCCCCTGAACGGATTTCCTCGACGAGGTCGAGCTCTTCTCGTAGGGCGCCGTCGTTGTCGTCGGTGCCCAAGGGAGCTTCCATTCGTCGGGATGGTTCGCGTATTTCGACGGGTATCACGGCCTCGGTTCCATACGTGAGGCGAAATGGGGTTTCCCCCGTGGTTGAGTGGGGAGTGGTGCGGTATGCCCAGAGGACGCTGTGGAGCTCTTCGACCCATGCTCGCTTGGCGTTGCCGAGTCGTCGTTTGAGTCCTCTGAGTATGACCCTGTTCGCGGATTCTGCCTGGCCGTTTGTCTGAGGGTGCTCGACCGAGGCGAAGTGGTGTTTGGTTCCGAGCTTGGTGACGAAGTCGCAGAAGTTTTTGTCCGTGAATTGTGTGCCGTTGTCGGTGACGATGGCGAGTGGGACCCCGAATCTAGCGAGGATGTTGCGTTTGTAGAATCGGAGTATGTTGTGGGCCGTGATTTTGGCCAGAGCTTCGGCCTTGATCCATTTGGTGAAGTAGTCGACGCCCACGATGAGGTACTTGTTTTGGTAGGATTCTAAGGGGAAGGGCCCAAGGATGTCCATCCCCCACCAGACGAATGGCCATGGAGATGAGAGGGATGTGAGGTCGGCTGGGGGGGCGAGGTGCATGTCCCTGTATCGTTGGCATTTGTCACATCGTTTGACGTGCTCTTTCGCGTCCGATTGCATCGAGGGCCAGTAATAGCCTGCTCGTAGGGCCTTTCGTGCTAGGGATCTTCCGCCGAGGTGTTGCGCGTTGATGCCTTCGTGGATTTCCTCTAGAACGCCTGCGCTTTGGGACTTATCTATGCATCTTAGGAGGGGGATTGCGAAGCCTCGGCGGTATAGCCTTCCTTCGAGGAGAACGTGCGAGCAGGCGCGTCGTCTGGTTGCGCTAGCTTCTCCAGGGTTGGCCGGAAGGTGGCCGGTGTTGAGGTAGGCGTGGAGTGGGGTCATCCAGCAGTCAGTATCCCCGACGACGTTGATTTCTAGGAGGGTTGTGGTCGCGCTGGTACTCGGTTGCGACAAGACTTCTTGGATGACCGACTTGTGGCCGCTTCGCTTGTTGGTGCTTGCCAGTTTGGAGAGGATGTAGGCGCAGGTGTTCTGCTCGCGAGGGATGTGCTGAATCTCTACTGTGTCGAAACCTCGCAGTTTTTCGGTGATGAGCGCAAGGTATTCGGAGAGGTTGTCGTTCTTCGCTTGATATTCTCCTCGGACTTGCGAAGCGACTAGCTGGGAATCTGTGTAGATTCGGATGTCTTTGGCTCCCAGGTCGGATGCCAAGCGAAGGCCGGCCAGAAACGCTTCGTATTCGGCCTGGTTGTTGGTCGTCGGGAAGGCCAGCGTGAGAGAGACTTCAATGAGGGTGCCTTCGTCGTTGTCGAGGACGATGCCGGCGCCGCTCCCCGTGGAGTTGGAGGAGCCGTCCACAAAAATGGTCCAGATGTGGTTCCTGGCGGTGGGGTCGGGTGGTGGGGTCATCTCGGCGACGAAGTCCGCCAAGGCTTGAGCTTTGATGGCGTGCCGGCCCTCGTAGGTGATGTCGAACTCAGAGAGTTCTAGTGACCATTTCAGCATGCGTCCGGCCATGTCGGGGCGGCCGAGGAGCTGGCGGATGGGCTGATCGGTGCGGAGCACGATGGCGTGTGCGAGAAAATAATGTCGGAGTCGGCGCACTGCTGTGATGAGGGCTAGGGAGACCTTCTCGATCAGCTGGTATCGGATTTCAGGGCCGTGGAGGGCTTTGCTAGTAAAGTAGATGGGCTTTTGGCCCTCCCCGGCTTCGCTGACGAGGACGGCGCTGACGGCTTCGTTAGCCACGGCCAGATATAAGTATAGGATTTCGCCCGTCACGGGACGTGTCAGCACTGGAGGTTCGGACAACACGCGTTTGAGGTGGCAGAGGGCTTGCTCGCATTCGTCCGTCCATTCGAACTTGGTCTCCTTCCTGAGCAGTTTGAAGAATGGGAGGGCGTGCTGGGCGGACTTGGCAATGAACCGGGAAAGGGAGGCGAGCACGCCGTTCAGGGATTGGATGGACTTCTTCGTGGTGGGCGTGGTGATATTTGAGAAGGCTTGGCATTTGTCCGGATTGGCTTTGATCCCCCGTTCGGTCAAGTAGTAGCCGAGGAATTTACCGGCGCAGACGCCGAAGGTGCATTTCTCCGGGTTGAAGCGCATGCGGCACGACCTTGCGGTCTCGAAGACCTTCCGGAGGTGTGCCGTGTGGTCGTCCTCCGCGCACGATTTGACGATCATGTCGTCCATGTATACTTCGAGCATGTCGCCGATCTCGTCGTGGAAGACACTGTTCATCATCCGCTGGTACGTGGCCCCGGCGTTTTTGAGGCCGAAGGGCATCACGTTGTAATAGTAATTGCCCGACGCCGTCATGAAGGTCGTGCTCTGTTTATCGTGTTCGGCCATCGGGATCTGATTGTATCCCGAGTATGCGTCCATAAAGGACAAGAGCTTGAAGCCCGCGGAGTTGTCGACGAGCTTGTCGATGTTGGGGAGGGGGTAGGCGTCCTTAGGACATGCCCGATTGAGATCAGTATAGTCAACACACATGCGCCATTTTCCATTATTCTTTTTAACGAGTACAACATTGGACAACCAGGTTGAATACCGGGCTTCCGAAATAAAGTTTGCCTCTAGGAGGTCTTTTACAGCTTTTTCGGCTGCCATCGATTTTTCGGGGGACTGGCGACGTCGGCGCTGCACAACGGCTTTTGCGGTCGGGCTGATGGATAACTGGTGGCAGGCGACCTCGGGGTCGAGTCCGGGCATTTCCGCGGCGCTCCAGGCGAAGAGGTCGGCGTTCTCGCGGAGGCAGGCTTGGAGCTGTCGTTTCGCGAGGTCTGAGAGTCCGGCGCCGATCCTCACGGTTCTTCTCGTGTCTTCCCCGAGAGGGATGAGTTCGAACTCTCCGTCCGGGATGGGGCGCGCTGGGTGCGAGGGCTGCCCGTTGACTTCGCTGGTCTTTGCTTCGGGGTCAATCTCGTCGGCGAAGCGACTGTCCAGTTCCACTGATCCGACTAGTTTCGTTGGTTTGCCTTTTGGTGCTGTGTTTGAAGTTGTCCTCTTGGTCGCTGGCGCGATGGAGTCTAGGCCTTTCAGCGCAGCCTCAAAACACCTTCGGGCGGCTTCGATGTCTCCGTTGAGGGTCACCACGGCCCCCCGTCTTGTGTAGTATTTCATCTTCAGGTGGACGGTGGAGGGTACCGCGGTGAGTTCTGCTATCGTTGTCCTGCCCAGGATGCAGTTATAGAGGGATGGGCACTCGATGACTAAGAAGCAGATGCTGATTTCCCTAGCTATTTCCTCTTCTTCGAAGGTGACTTTCAGTTCCACGTACCCCTAAGGTCTCGTTGTCGTCCCGTTGAACCCTTGTAGGTCGGAGCCTACGTAAGGGGAAATGTTGGATTCGTCGAGCTGGAGAGTTGTGAACAGGTGCGCGTACATGATGTCAACCGAGCTCCCGCCGTCGACGAGGAGGCGTCTGACGTCGAAGTTCGCCATCCTTGCACGGATGAGCAGGGGAATGTTGGAGTTGGGGGATCCCCCGGGGAGTTCCTCGAGGTAAAATGTGATCGGATTGGATCGGCCTTGGAATTTCTCGAGCGTGCTCATTTTTCCGGAGTTGTTCGCGATGAGTTCGTCGAATTTTCTCTTCACGGATCCTATGGACAGGCTCCTCGTGGCTCCATCAGAGATGACCATGGCTCTGGCGAAGTATTCTCATCGGCTGGTTGACCGGGTTGGCTCGTCGATTAGGTCGGGTCCTTCGGAGAGACCGAATTCTCTGTCCGCGAACCAGTCCTCGAGGCGACCGACATACAGCGCGACCTGGAGCCTGCTGTTGTCCTCTGGAGAGGGAAGTTCCTCGACTTTCTTGGCTTCTGGGGCCTCTTGCCTCGGTGGTTCGCCTCCCCGGGTGTATCTCTTCAGGTGACCGTCTTTGATCAGAATTTCGATCGCGTCCTTGAGATGGATGCAGTCTTCTGTCACGTGCCCGTGGCTCCTGTGGAATCGGCAGTATTTCGATTTGTCCACGTTGGGTTTGGGGGGTGTCGGTCGCGGGAAACGGACACCTCCCTGTACGAATTCGGTTTTGGCGCATTCGGCCAGTATGCGTTCGCGGGAAGCGACTAAGGCTGTGTATTCTGTGAATCGGCCAGCAGGGCCGCGCGGTTCGTGTTGTTCGCGGGGGCGGTCTTCGCGACAGCGGTCCCCTCCCCGTCGATGGCTTGAGGCTCCGTCGTCTCGGTGCCCGCGGGGGGCCTCCCTGTCTCGGGTGTCTCGAGCGGAGTTGGCCGCTTGTGTTTCTTCGAATCGGATATAGTGCGCGGCTCTGTCGAGGAAATCTTGGAGTGATGTTGGCCGGTGTATGCTTACGGCCTCGTAGAACTTGGAGTCATGGCGTAGACCCTGTTCCATTAAGTAGCGCTTCATCTCGTCTGACGTCGTCACCTGCACTGCTTCCCGGGTGAATCTTTTGATGTACTTTCGGAGAAGTTCGTCGGGGCCCTGGATGATCGCCCCGAGGACGGCTTCCGTCTTCGGGTGGCGTCGGGATGCTGTAAAGTGTTTAGAGAACAGGTCCTTCAAGACTCTCCACGACGTGACTGATTCGAGTTCCAAACTTTTATACCAAGTCATGGCGCCTTTCCTCAGAGTCTTCGGGAAGAGCCTGCACTTGATAGCTCCCCGGAGGTTTCGATAATCGAGCATGGCCTCGATGTCCTCTAGGTGATAGTCCGGGTCGGACGTGCCGTCGTACGTCGACAGCGTCGGGGGCTTCTCCATCCCTTGGGGTATGGGGGCAGCCATGATTTCTCGGGACAGCGGGGTGCGGTAGTCGTTCTTGTCGCTGGGTGTCGGGGACCGATGGGGAGATGAGCCGTTCAGACTAGGCCCCTGGTTTCGGGTTCTCGACCTCCTGCCTGGGTTGTCGCCTCGAGGATCCCCGGCCGGGATCGCCGCGGTGCTCTGGTTCCTCTCGTGAACGTGCCTGGCTGGGGACCTGGTGCGTTCTCGCGCTACTTGTGCGCGGTGTCTCTCCAGCCGTGGCTGGCGATTTCTGGGTCAAGGTGAGGGGCTCCGCGAACCTCTCTTCTGGTCTTCCCGCGGGGGGTACCTCGGAGGACCGACGCGTTCTAATGCCCTGATTCTCGCGTTTTGCTGGAACAACAGCTGGTTCGTCTGGTTGATGGCCGTAAAGAGGGCGGCCACCGTTGGGTCCGCTCCCGCCGGTATGGGAACGGGTTGGAATGCTGGCGGGCCTAGGGGTCGGTGGTCGGCCTGAAGGAGCCGCTCTGCGGATGACGGTGAGGCAGTTTGGCCGTCCCTCTCGTCGGTTTCCGCCGGACGCGTCGTTTCCGTCTGCTTGTTTCCGTTGGTGGCGACGTTGAGCACGAGGTCGTGCGGAGTGCCGTCGCGATGTGGGCTAGCCATGATCGTGAAGTGCTGGTGAAACTTTGGTTTTCTGCTCGGAGTAACGGGGAAGTTTCTGTTCCCACAGACGGCGCCACTGATCTGACCTGATCAGAAGGGGATCACGGGCTGGCCACACGCTGTTGGACTGCTACCTGTTCACCGGTGATGAGGAGGAGAAGGGGGATGTACCTGCAAAACACTCCGATGCCAAAGTAAGGAGTTGGGCAGAGTGAGAGCAAAGTACAGAAATTAGGTAAGAAGTGAATTACCTGGCCCTCTTGGGGAAGAGGGTATTTATAGAGAGACCCCAGCGCTGGGCCAACGGTCATATGAGTTGGGCTGGATGGCCAGGCCTAGTCCAAATGACTGCTAGGGCTTACGTGGCGTAATGAAGACCGAAATGTGGTCTTCGCCCTAGTCCAACTGCTCCTTGATCTCCGGAAAGTGGGTTTGACCTATTCTTTTGGAGGTGGGCAGTTGGCTGACGACGTGTCCCCGCGGAGGGGAGCACGTGGAAAACGTGCACCGGGCACGTTGTCCTCCCCGAGGAGGGGAGCTCGGGAGGTTCCCCGGAGGCAGGTTGTTCTCCCCGCGGAGGGGAACGCGAGGAGGTGGAGGAACCAAGGGTCTCGCTCGACGGACCGGGGTGTGCCCTGTTCGGCCGATAAGAGAGGACGTTGAGAAGCTGTCGGGCGCATCGCCTATCCCGGGGGGGGGGGGGGGGGGCGTGTGCCCTGCCCGTCCTATGGGACGCGTGTGCCCGGTTGGGCTGGTTTACTTACTGGGCCGTGCGTGGTATTGGGTTGGACCGAGGTTGGGCCCAGACCAGAACAAATCCTAAATACTGAGATTTGAAATAGGCAAACGACGTTCATTTCTAGTTACTATTTTATCTCTCCTATTTATTAACTTTGTTTCATTAAAATGATGAATTGGTACTGCATTTGAACTTTCAATTAGTATGTTGATGTGCTATTTTGTTTCAACCAAAGAAGTAGTACACAATTTCACAGTGTGTTGATAGTTAAACTTGTCTCTATTCAAGTTATTACTTTCCAACCACCCTCCACTTACTCTGTTCACAACCTCAACAACCACAGTGCTTGTAAAATAACCAAACGCAACACTGTCATTTCGGCTGAACTTTTCGGTGCTGCAGAAATAGCTGTAGTTAACTTTTCGGTGCTGCAGAAATAGCTGTAGTAAGTGATTTCATTCCAGCTGAACTTTCTGCGTAGAAAAACTCCCAATTATGTCATACTCAGCGACCCATACCCGCCACAACTACAAGCCTACTCTCCAAAGTACCAAACAACACTGAAAAATGTTTGTTGCTGTTAAAAACTCATCACCATGCTAAATGTTTGGTTGTTAAATGGAAGGCTGCCATTAGGGCAGTATGTGCATGTTAAATGTGTGTTGTGTTTGTATGTGTGTTGTGTTCATATAGCCAACAAGTGTTTGATGACAGAAAATCGTGTTTCACCGTGTTTAAGTCGTGTCTTAAGGCCATCGTGACTTGTAAAGAGACAAAATCTCTTAAGCAGCAGCAGCATTTTAAAGAAAAGATGTGTGTAGATGGTTCGAGTTATCGATACGATTTTGCAGAAGAAAATCAGTTTGTTTCTGAAACCATACAGTTAGAAGAGAAGTGGTACACTAGTCCAGAATCGATCGACGATGGAACTTGTACTTTTTCATCAAATGTTTATAGCCTTGGAGTTTTTCTCTTTGAGGTCAGAAAATACTTTATACATTTTTGTTGCTTTCATTAAGCACATTCAACTGTTATATTCATAATCTATTTGTTAACATTTTAGTGGATGCTTCTCACACTTGCTGTGCAATATTGAATCATTGGAAGCACATTCATCTGTGATGTTTGATATGCGGCATAGAATCTTACCGCCGAAGTTTCTATCACAAAATGCAAAGGAAGCTGGCTTTTGTCTATGGCTTCTGCATCCCGAACCTTCTTCTCGTCCCAATACAAGGTATAGTATGGTGTTATGCTTCTATTCGAATGATTGATGCGGTTTTTCTGTCTCATTGAATATGTAAGTCTGTTTTTATTTATAACAGGATGATTTTAGAATCTGAGTTTATATGCGAATTAGAGGAATCAAGTTCCGGAGATAATGTTATGGTATCAGAAGGCGATGTAGGTGACACCGAGGAGTTACTGAGTTTTCTAATTTCGGTTGAAGAAGAAAAGAAAAAACATGAAGCCAAATTGGCAGAAGAGTTAATTTTTTTGAATGAAGATATCAAGGAGGTAGAAAGAAATCATTCATATGAGACTGATACAGTATTTCCTTTGGCACAATTGAACTATCGAAACTTTCAAAATTCTTCCACAGATATCGGTCGATCTATTCCAAGGTCATTCCCCGATGAAGCAAGGTTTATGAGTACTATAAGTCAGCTAGAGAATAGTTACTTTTCCATGAGATTCCAAGGCCTGCTCAAGGAGGCTGCAACTGTTAAAACCAGCGATAAAACCGTGATGGAAAGTAGATGGTGATTGCCTCATTTAGAGAATGTTAGTAGTAATGATCCCAAGAGAGTTCAAGGCTCTATCGGTTGTTTAGGACCTTTCTTTGATGGTTTATGCAAATTCGCTCGTTACAGCAAGTTTGAAGAGCGCAGAACATGTTCAGAGAGAAATCATGAATCATAGATCATTGAAGCATTCTAATATCTTAGATTCAAAGAGGTTAGTTACTTTACTCAAGATCCTTTCTAGTTTGATTGAGAAGAGTTTGAAATACGCAATTTAAAATATGTTAAGAATTTTTAGAAGTAAATTGAGATTTGGGTTCTAAATTTTGAGTGTTGCGATTGCAGTCATTGCAGTTATTCCGATGGAAGCACCGCGCCACGAGTCAAGATTTGCGACTTTGGTTACTCAAAGGTAACATGTTTACAAAACATTACAAGTCTAGAATCTTTTTTCAAGTGATATTCATTTGTTTTTACCTTTTCCTTTAGTCATCTGTATTGCATTCGCAACCAAAGTCTACGGTAGGAACTCCGGCTTACATTGCACCCGAGGTCCTTACGAAGAAAGAATATGATGGAAAGGTGAGTCTTACTTTTTTCTTATGCATTTGGATAATGTTGAGTGTAATCGGACGCAATCAACCACATTAGATGGTTCAGATTCCAATGCAGAGTTTAATTTGCTAACTATATTTTCATTGAAAGATAACCATGTTTCTTCAGCAGTTTGGGATGGACAGGTGGGTGCATGCATTTTCCCTACCATTTGTAATTTTTGTTGAGTCGCGTTTCTCATTATTCATATTATTGAATATGATAATATATTTCATACCAAATTCACAGGAGCGCGGTGTTCTTAGATGCCATGAACACACTTCAATGCTTGATCAGTGGAAGCTCACACCTAAACAGATTAAGTTGGTTGAGAAGGCTGGTTTCGGTTACCTACGATTACTTCCTGCTATGAGTCTTGACAACGCACTGATAGCAGCTTTGGTTGAGAGGTGGAGGAGAGAAACAAATACTTTTCACTTAACCGTTGGAGAATTAATAATAACCCTGGAAGATGTAGCATTGTTACTTGGATTGGCTATTGATGGAGAACCCGTGATAGGACCAATAAGTGCACCCAGTGCAGCCTGTGAGAAACTACTAGGGAGAGTACCAGATGATTTGAATGGTGGAATGGTGAAGCTTACTTGGCTGAAGGAATTCTTTTCCGAGTGTCCTGAAGATGCATTACTGGAGGAAACTGAATGTTGTATGAACCAATCCAATATGGATAAAATTATAATTTTTAAAAGTTTTCAAATCTTTTTTAGTTAACAGTTTTATTGTCTGAGTTTCTTTAGAAATTTGAATCGTTTGCTCTAAAGTTTTAACAGCAAAATGAGAAAAAACATATATCTTACCAAATCTATAAATTTGATTAGAAGGAACTGAGGGTATAACCCATCTGTTGAGTTTATCCATATTTTTTGGATATTCAACTAATTCTTCATTGTTTATTAAATTATTTTGATGATTATCATCATCAGAATTCATAAAGCAACAGGCTAAGAATGTTGTGATTGGTTGATACGCAAAGTTAAATCTAAATAGATAACTTGGACTCATAACATAATGTTAACTGAAACAACAACTAATTAAAAGTCATCTAAGCAAACAACAAACTGTTTAACTATCAATTCGAAGGGATAAAAGGATTTCTCCCAAATTAAAGATGTCAAAATATTTTTAGCAAAAAAATTTTTTTTTTTGAAATCATCAACAACTCCCTTCCTTGAAAAAAAAAGATGAATGTGAGAGAAAACACTTTAAAAAGGTTGTTTGTTTGTTAATAAAATATTATGAGAAAAAATCACCTACTTAATTTTGTCTAAGCATAATCATCCTCTCACAACATTGGCTAAATTTTCATAATAAATTATGAAGAAAAAAAAATATACCTTAGATTTGGTAAATCCATATATATATATATATATATATATATATATATATATATATATATATATATATATATATATATATATATATATATATATATATATATATATATATATATATATATATATATATATATATATATATATATATATATATATATATATATATATATATATATATATATATATATATATATATATATATATATATATATTTCTGTTTATTTGATGGGCATGAAATCATAGTATGAGCCCTAAATTTTATTATATGTGATAATTCATTTAAAGAAAAAGTTAAAGGTTGACAATGTCGCCGCTATTAACATTGAGATAGGCAGTGACTAGAGATAAATGATGCACAGAGAGTGAGATAGTTTAGTGACAAGGACATGGTGGGAGGCACATACATTACCTGCGTGGTCCAGCAGCAGCACTATAAAAATTCGCAAAAGAAGATAGACAACCATGAATAGGATGATACTATATTCATTTCTTGTCAACGTCCTCCTACCCACAAGTTTCCTCAACGTGCTCTATTTCTTTATTTATTAATTCAAATAGTTTTGTAGTATAATTCATACACTAAATTAAAAAATAAAAACAAAAATATTGTGATGTCATATCTATTCCATTTTATGTATTTAAGTAAAATACAGAAATGGCACATATTGCTATGAGTTGGGGAGTAAAAATTTTGGACCTACCGCTGGCGACTTTAGGAGCACAAGTCCTTTTGCTACCATACACTCTTTTCACGCTCTATCGATCAACACGGTTATACCTTGGACCTTCATTCTTATTCAAATTCAAATTCCATTTATTCACACCTATTCATGCAAGTTTCTTTATAAGTAACCATAACACAAATCATTAATCTTCAATATTCATTTTAATCAACTATATATATCCACAATTTATTTTTATAATTATTACATGAATGTAAGTGTATTAATATATTAAAAAGAAATGGATCATCATCATCATCATGTTACCACTGGTCAAACTAAAACCCTAGCATCATCATCATCATCATTATCATCAACATCATCTTATACTTCAAGTGGTAATAATGATGATAACAACAAGAAGATGTACAGAGGTGTGAGAAAGCGGAAATGGGGAAAATGGGTGTCTGAAATAAGGCTACCAAATAGCCGTGAAAGAATATGGTTAGGATCATATGATTCACCTCAGAAAGCAGCGAGAGCGTTCGACGCTGCACTTTACTGTCTCCGTGGTCGTCATGCAAGTTTCAATTTCCCTGATTCACCTTCTCATTTGGATATCACTGCAGTTTCTAACGATCCACAACAGATTCGAGAGATTGCTGCTAATTTTGGCAACAAAAATCCACCCATTGTTATTTGTAGTAGTAATAATATTAATAATGGAAATGATAATACAGATCAATCCAAAATTGTGACTGAAATTATTGGCTCTTCAACTTCTACTACCAGTACCACTGCTATGGATGATAATGGGAACGCGATTGATTGGACATTTTTGAACGTGTTAGAGGATGGTTCGAGTAATGATGCTACTGAAAATTATGATGATTTTTTCTATTCTGAGTTAGAAAAGATACATTCGGATGAGTTATTGTATTACAGTTCACCACAACTTTTTGAGGAAGATAATAACCAGATGGAATTAGTAGAAGAGGATGGTTATGACCCTTTTTCTCATCAATCATTCCTTTGGAGCTGGAACTTCTGAATCTTGATTCTCCTGTCTAGCTATTTTTGCTAAATTTTAACTATTTATTTGCAACTATATAAATATATACAGTTGTTTTGTTTCTGAATTAATATGAATAAACTAGTACTCGCTGGCTGGTCGGTCAATCTTAGGCCACACACACATATAAATATTTAATAACAAGTGTCCCGGTTTTCTTTTGTCATATCATATGTAGATATCTATTTAGGGAATGGAATTAGTGATTTATTACCTTCATTACCACAGCCTACCTACCAACTAAGGGTCTATTTGAGAGTTTGGACACAAATGTTTGATACTCTCTCTCTCTCTCTCTCTCTCTCTCTCTCTCTCTCTCTCTCTCTCTCTCTCTCTCTCTCTCTCTCTCTCTCTCTCTCTCTCTCTCTCTCTCTCTCTCTCTCTCTCTCTCTCTCTCATATATTTATCACTCTTATATATTATAAATAAATTTTACTTTTTAAATATATTAAATAATTAATATATTTGATCATATTAATTATTCAATATATATAAAATAATATTTTTAAAAAAAAAATATTTAAAGAATAATTATAATATTAAAAAAATTTATATGAATAATACCGATCTTAAATTATAGAAATATTTGACTTTTATTTTAAATAAATCTAAAATAATGATTATGAATGATTGTGTAGAAAAATTTATTTGACTTTTATTTTAATTAAATTTGTGATAGATTGATTGTGTAAAAAAAATTTCAAAGTTAATTTCTTTATAATATTATATATTAACATATATATCATTTCAAAATTTTAAATTTTTAAATTTAAAAATACGTTAAGAAAAAGTATTTAAATCCTCCAAAGTCTTAGTCTCTTGTGTCAATGTAATCATTATTTGTCCTTGCCTGTTGTGTTTTAATAAAATTTTGGTTTTATTTAGAAAAACTACCCTTATTAAAATTAAAGTCATTTTTAAGACGTATAATGTAGATTGTCTCCTAGAGTTTAAAATTTGTCATAATTAAAGTATAATAAAATATATTCTTGAAAAATATTTATCATGATAAAATATAATTAAATAGATTTTATATTTATTTTAAAATGATTAATTAAAATTAATTTATACGCAACCTCAAAAAATTTAAGACAACTCTTTTGAAAAATTATAAACTAATTTGTAATTTGAAAGAAGATAAAAATTTGTAGTTAATTTAGCATTAAATTAGATATTTTTATACAATTAACTTTTATAAATGATACTTAGATGAAACATTAAAAGTATCGAAACAATATAATGTATAGTAAATGATAATATTCAATGTTAGATGAACTAATAAACTATTATGAGAAGTGATAAAGAATAAAAATGGATGTGGCTGCCATTAACGTTGGAATAGCTATTATTGAGAAAAAGGATGATGCACACAAAGAAAGAATGTGATATTTTAGGGAAACTCACGTAGAGAAAAGGATAGGGTGGGAGTGTGGGACGCACATGACTTGAGTGGTCCAGCAATACATTAAAAAATCGCAATATAAGAGAGACAACATGATATCTCATTGATTTGTTGTTAACAGGGTCCTACTATAACAATTTCCCCACGTGCTCTATAGTTTATTATTGGTTTATTGGAGATGCACAATATCGAATTTTTCACCCAAATAACCAACCTTACCCCCTTTAATATTCAAATTACCCAATTTTCTTTCATATTCTCCAATCTACCCAACTTTTGTATTTTTTTTTTTACAAGGGAGCGCCATGGAGTATGACTCCTCCCTTATAATTTATATGGGGGCGCCATCCAGGATGGAGGCACCCTATAAATTATAAAGGGGTGTTATCCCCTTTGCCTCCTCCTTTAAATGACTTAAAGGGGGCGCCATCCCCTATGGAGCTCCCTTTATACGAAAATAATTTTTGAAATATATTATAATTAATATAATTAAAATATTATATTATGTTATTCCAAAAATTTTTTTATAAATAGGTAGACTTGTTGTTAACATTGTTTCATCCAAATTTAGAAGAGTGAGTCATGTTCCTTAGAAGATATGGGCATGTAATGTTTTCACCAAAGAAGCCTCCGATAAGGATGTTGTTTTGGAACATCCAGAGTTTAGAACAACTACGAAGAAATTTGAATCGGTGGCTAGAAGGAGACATTCCAAATGGTGAAAGAATTAGGAGTATTGAAAGACTTGTCTCGTACTTCTCTGTTGAAGACGGAAACATACGGCGGGACTGGGTGCGAATTAGAGATGACAACGAAGTTAGGTCTATGATGTTCGGAACTGATGATATTACTTTGATTGTTGTTATATCTTAGGTTATGTTGTAATAATCGTTGTATTTTAATGATTTGCGTTGTTGCTGTAGAAGTAATTCAATTCGTTTTTGTGGTAATGAAAAGTTGATATAAATATTAAATTCCACGATTACACAAATTTTAAAGACCAAATTAAATCTACCTAGAACTTGTTCCAACATTTGGACAGTTTTTCCTCGTATGCCCGGGAAGACGACATATTCCGCACAATCTTTCCATTTTCTCAGCTGTATCCATTTCAGTTGTAATTCGGATGCTTTTGGGGCGGCCCTTTTTGTTTCTTCTCATATTTTCATTGTGGTAGATTGTGTCTCCATGATAGGTTGGCCAGTAGTCCTCACTAGCTACCACTGGAAAACTGCCACTGTAGATACCGAATAAGTTCACGACCTTGTAAACTTCTGATAGCTGCAAGAATGGATCCTGACGAGCAGTTGAACATGCGGCAATGACATGTGAACAAGGCATGCGGAAGGTTTGAAACTTTCCGCAGTCGCACCAATTTTTATGAAGTTCCACCCTGTAGTGTCCCATTGGCCGACCCTCATTGTGATCCATTGTCTCATCAACAATGAAGCTGTAATTGTGACGATCAAATGGTCTAACTCGATGTGAGGCCGCCTTAGAAGTTTCATCCCTCATATACTTCATGCTTGATTCGCTGAATATTTGCCCTGATTGTAGTACAGCGCTCCATTTTTTGCCTCTTGCTGCAAAAAGTGACCCCAATCTGTAATACGTTGCCCTTACCAACGTAGTGATGGGGAGGTTCCTAGTTCTCTTAAATACGCCGTTTAGGGATTCTACAAGATTTGTGGTCATGTGACCCCATCTACACCCTCCATCAAATGACCTAGTCCATTTCTCGACTGGAATATTATCCACCCACCTTAATGCTTCCACGCTTGACAACCTTATTTCTTCTCGGTAATACATGAACGATGGTTGGTTTAAGGCATACCCAGCGTTCACAACTTTTTTACGGAGATTTATGTCTTTAATTTCCTGCATAAAATTCTGAGCAATGTGTCTTATGCAGAAGACATGGACAGAAGGAGGGTTGTGCCAACCATTAGCAGGATTGTTGTAGGCGCTCACAATAGAAGCATGTCTGTCAGAAATCAGACATAAGTTGGGTTGAGGTGCGACATGTGTTCTGAGATTTCTGAGGAAGAAACTCCAAGCTTCGCCTGTCTCACCCTCGACCAGGGCAAAGGCAATCAGAAATATATTATTATTTCCGTCTTGTGCTACCGCCATCAACAATGTTCCTTTGTATTTTCCATACAACCATGTTCCATCGACTTGCATAACTGGTTTGCAGAACGCAAAACCTTTGATACATGGTTGAAATGCCCAAAAGAGACGAGAAAATATCCTACTTCCAGCAACACATGTTCCTTCAGGAGTGTATGCTGGTAGTGACTCCAATATTACAACCGTACTAGGAACATATGAAACTTTCTTATGGCTTTCATGCACTCCTCTTTTGTGCGGTACTGGCTTCCGACTTTCAAGACACTTTCAATTTGTTGAGAAGGATTGTAGAAATAATCTGAGGAAGTATCGTCTCCACTGAATTGCAAGTTCGTCATGTGTTGGGGAGGACAATACACTTGATTTAATGGTATGGCCTCTTCATCTATGTCTTGAAGGGGAGTCATTACAGTGTAGTCCCCGGTCCCGAACAAATTAACCATTTGATCAACCATGGCCTCTGGATCTTCTTCCTCCTCGTCCACAACATCAATTTCATCTATATCCGTTGTTTCGCCAACCTCATGTTCAGTTTGGCAGAGTAACAGATAAACCTCAATATAGTCGAACCTAGAGTGTTCATGATTATCGAGCATTTGATCAACATCGTTGTTGTCTTGTATTTTCTCTTGAAAATACTTGACCTGATTGTTGTAAAAAAAAAACAGGACTTCTGTAAATGATCTGGGAGATTTGACAAGACAAAATCTTCGACTGTATGCGCTCTTTGAAATGCACAAAATTTGCTTTTCTACTCATGGTTAATCGGGTAAGATCTGTATTTTGAAACCCAAAACCCGAATTCTCAGAGATGAAAGTCTCTCCATTATAATGGGCATGAACAATATAATTGGATGTTCTAGACATAGTTGAATGATAGTTTAAGGGATGTGTTAGGATACAATGAGATGTATACTATTTTGTCATGAATGTATACATATAAATGAAATGGCCACGAATTTAATATTATTAAAACATAAGGGAGGCGCCATGGGCTATGGCTCCCCTTCATTAATACATAAGGGGGGCGCCATGGGGTATGGCTCCCCTTCATTAAGATATAAGGGGGGCGCCGTGGGGTATGGCTCCCCTGTGACATGTGTAAGAAAGATCACTTTTTGCATGCATGCAAAATGACATGTGTACGGAATTTACTACACATCAATCTCTTTTCTACACAAATTCATCTATCTCATTAACTTCTCTACACATCAATCAATATTTCAACTACACAAATTTAATTTTTACCTCTACAACCATACATTCAAATTTCAAATTCAAAATTTTTACTATAAATACTACTCCTCCTCATTCCAAAAAACACATCAAATATATCCAACAATTCAACTTCTCCCATATATTTCCCTCATATATCCACACTATAGAAGTCATGTCTCTGTTAACATTGGGTGAAACGCATAGAGGAACACCAAGCAACATCGCGTCTTATGTAAGTAGTTGTACTTGATAATTCACAATGTTCTAATTTCTTGTTTTTACAAATACAATGTTCTAATGTCTTGTTTGTTTTTATGTAGAATACTCATGACTTTCGTACTCGTGGGCATAAACATTTCCCACATGACCCGTTAATTCAACCTTTTTTGGAGCGCGCGGGATTTGGAGAAGTAATTAACATTACCAATTATCTCCTTGATACCAAGTTTATCTTGGCTCTGCAAGAAAGGTGGCGTCCCGAGACGCACACATTTCATCTTCCAATAGGTAAATGTGCAGTTACACTCGAGGACACATACATGTTATTGGGTTTACCCATAGATGGTAAGGCGGTAAACAGTATAACCAATCCTAGCGGTAGTGTCATAGGAGAACTCTTAGGGGTTGAACCAACCCCACGAGATATGAGGGGCCAAAAAATTTTAATGTCATGGCTCAAAAAAATTTATAGAGACTTAAGATTAACTCCAGAGTCTCCTGAAATATTAAAAATTAGAAAAAATCGAATTTATATTATGTTATTAATAGGGTTATTTTTATGTCCGGATACAAGTGGAAACACTGTTCACTCCATGTACTTACCTTTATTAGAAGATGTAAATAAAATAAAAATATATAGTTGGGGGTCCGCAACACTAGCGCACCTATATCGGTCTTTATGTAACAACTCAATAGCAAATTCGGGAAACTGGACCGGATGTGGTGTTCTTCTTCAAGCATGGGGTTGGTCAAGAATGACCAATCTAGCACCTATCCAACAAAATAATGTTGAATTTCCATTCGCTAAAAGGTAATTATTTTTCCCATTTCTCACTTATCTATCATAGTATTTCAATTAATTAATCATATTATTAATAAATGTTTTCTTTTCGATTTGTAGGTGGTCTTCGCTTGGAATGAATTATGACAACTGTCCACACTACAGTATCACACAGTACAGAAATCTTATTGATCACTTAGGTCAAGATGATGTATACTCACAAACCTTACTATTTATGTTATTCTCTACTTTAATATTATTACAAAATACTTAATATTAATTTTTCCCTCCTACAGTTCATTTGGCGGCCGTATCTTGGTCTAGAAGCCTTTCATGAAGTTGAACGACAAGATTCTGCGGTGTGGAGTGCAAAGGTGTCGATTATCAACTTCACCACCGTGGAAATGCACAACACTGATCGTGTGAAACTTCAATTTGGAATGCTTCAAGATATTCCATTTCCACCAAAGTGCATCCCCGACAAATATCACATCGGTAAAGTCTCCGACCAATGGGAGTATAATCCGTGGACCAAGTATGCAAAACACGAGTGTCGTGAATGGAGGCATCGCAACAACTATGTTTTGTCTGACACTGTGTTTCCATACGAGATGAAACAATAAATACAATACATGACTTGGTATAGGTCTGTATCAATTGGTTTCATTTCACATCCAAGGTATCTAGTTGACCCACGCCAACAAGATTCATCATCAAGGCCCCAACAACCAACCCAGCCCTATTTCCAACCGCCAACCCAACCTCATTGCCAACCATCATCCCAATACCATTTCCAACCGCCAACCCAACCCCATTTCCAACCATCAACCCAACCCCATTTCCAACCACCATCCCAACCCCATTTTCAACCGCCAACCCAACCCTATTTTCAACCGCCAACCCAACCCTATTTTCAACCCCCACTCACACAATCACAACAATATGAACATACCCCTAACCAATTCACTCCATTCACACAAACTCATTCACAATCCACACAATACCACACATACTCCATGGATACTACAAACCAAATAAACACCCAGTTTCAAACACCCAATCAACCAATACCCACCCAATGATTTACACCCATCCCACCCTACGATCAGGCAGACTATCGTCCTGACATTGCCTCGTCTAGCCTACCACCCCAAAATAACTATGAAGGCATGGGCAACTCTTTTGATTTGGATGACTTTACGGATATGGATCCGTCTTCATGGGCCGAAGTGATTCAATTGCTTGAAGACAACATAATGGACCCGACTCCACAACAAAGACCACATCGAAACGTACGTGATCGGGGATGCGGTACGGGCGGACATTTAAACCGACCACGGCGTAGAAACTAGTTTACAATATCTTTCATATTTGTGATTCAATAATTATTGTAATTATTATTTAATATTAAATTTATTAAATACAATTTGATTTTTTTTAATTATTTGAAATTTTTTAATGCTATTATAAATTATTATTTATTTATTATTTATAAAATAAATAAAAATTATTCAGAAATTATTATTATATAATTATTTTTTTAAAAATATTTTTATTTATTAAATATTATTTATTAAATATTTTTAAACTAATTATACATTTAAAATTATAAAAAAAAAAAATCAAATTTAAGGGAGGAGCCAAAGGGGATGGCGCCCCCTTTATAATTTATAGGGTGCCTCCATCCTGGATGGCGCCCACATATAAATTATAAGGGAGGTGCCATACCCCATGGCGCCCCCTTGTAAAAAAAAAAACGAAACTAGGGTAGATTGGAGAATATGATGGAAAGTTGGGTAGTTTGGATATTAAAGGGGGGAATGTTGGTTATTTGGGTGAAAAATTCCACAATATCATACAATAAAAATATATCACTTTTTATTATGTTATTTAAATAATTTAAAATTTTTAATCTAATTTAACAGAGAAATACATGATCATTATTAATTTAAAAAGTTTGTATTTTAAACTTAAAAATAAGCAAAATTTTAAAATGTAAAAAAGTATAACCTTTGAAAATTATTGTTGGAGGCGAAACATTGCAAGGTTTAAAAAATGCTGTTGTTGTAGAAACAGTGTAACATTTAGCAAACATGTTGCTGAAAATATGTTTTCATCAAATGTCACAATCTTATGAAACACTATCAGTTTGACCTATAAATTGAGTATTTCGAATTTAGAAAAATACAATTTAAAAAACCTATTTTTTTCATACAAAATTTTAGATTTCGTCTTTCCTACATTCAAATTTTCATCGATTTTGTACAAACTCGAGTATAGGTTGAATTATCCTGGGTATTCATGCGTTACAACTCTAAGACATATGAGAGTGTTTGAAATGCTTTTAGGGAAAATGATTTTGTTAACGGTTCTAGCCTCGATCCATTTGATTTAAATTAATTTTTTTTAACAATCTTAAAAGTATTGCAAATATATGGCAACCGAGACTTCTGTTTCAAGTATCAAAGTGACAAATCAAAAACACTAGAAAAAAGAATACAAGAAGAAATTGTCATTATATATTGATCCAGATACGTTTTTATAATTTCTCATAGAAATTAAAACACTACGAAAATCATAATATCAAAATCATTCGTGAAATTTTATTGAAGGGTAATTTAGTATTTTAGTATGTTTTCTATGTGGCCCTAGTATTTGTGTATAAATAGACTAGTTGTAGCTGTCATTTTTAATCATCTTTCTTACAGCTTTTGTAGCCGTCATTACAGAGCAATAAATATTCTTTCATTCCTTTTGTTTTCATCACCTTGTGCACGAACAATTGACATTTAGAGCTTCGGTTCTGATCCACGAGAAACACGGGTAAAACAGTTAGGCGTTGTGTGATTGATTTCGTTTCTTGAATTTGTGTTGAATCTTGAACAGAATCATAACAAAATCACATTTTTTGATTCTACGGGATTGGGAAACACTGTGTTTCGTGAGATCTAAGCGACTTGCACAAGGTTGAAGATGAACGAAAATGGTAGTATAAGCATCAAGCTTCCAGTGTTCGATGGCAAGAACTAGAATCGTGAGATGATTTAGATGCATGTGTTGTTTGGCGCTCAAGATGTTCTTGATCTCGTAAATGATGGCTACATTTCAGTTGCACTTCCATAAAATGCAACTGATGCACAGAGAAATGCTCAGCGTGATCTGAGGAAGAAAGATTAGAAGTTGTTCTGCATCCATCAGTGTTTGGATGTGAATATGTTTGAGAAAATCGTTGATTCGACGACGACAAATATTGCGTGGGACACACTGGTTAGGTGTTACGGTGGTGACGCATCAGTGAAGAAGATGAAGATTTAGTCTTTACGAAAGTAATATGAGAATCTTAACATGAAGGAAAACAAGAAGGTATCTGAGTATATTTCCAAAGTGATTCTGATCACAAATGAGATGAAAGCTTGTGGAGAAACTCTTTCTGAACAAGTAATCATTGAAAAGGTATTGAGATCCCTTACTCCTCACTTTGATTACATTGTGATAGAAATAGAACATTCTAAGGATCTAAAAACCATGAGAATTGAAGAGTTGTAAAGCAGTCTAGAAACATAAGAGTTGCGTCTTACTGAAAGAACTTCTGAAAGAGAAGTAGAGCAGTAGGCTCTGAAAGCAGCTTTTGGTAAGAAGCATCAGAATCAGTCTTGGTCAAAAGCCAGGAGAAGATCTGGTGGTGTTTAGAAGTCAGAAACCTCAACTTCTGATAGGCAGAAGAACGCTTAGAAGGGAAAAGAGAGGTATGACAAGAAGAAGATGTAGTGCTACTATTGTAAGAAGTTTGACCATATTGCTACTAATTATTAGTCAAACAAGGAAAGGAAGTTAGAAGAAGAAAACATAGCCAGAAGAGATTCTGATGATGAATTTGTGCTACTGATGGCTTCTAATATGAATTTGACAGACTGGTGGTATATGGACACTAGCTGCTCAAATCATCTTACTGGGAATAAGAAATGGTTGGTTGACTTTGACTATGAAAAGAGGACAAAGATCAGATGTGCTGATGATAAATAACTCAACACTGAAGGCATGGGAAATTTTAGATTCGTTCTAAATAATGGAAAAATAGCATTGATCTAGAATGTGTGGTATATACCTGGCATGCAAAGAAATCTAATGAGTGTAGAGCAACTAATTGAGAAAGATTTTTCAGTTACCATGAAGGACAATCTTTTGAATCTGTATGACTATAATCAGAAGCTGATTATGGATTCAAAATAGGGAAAGAATAAAACATTCACGGTGAATGTTGGAACTGCAGACTCTGAATATTGTAGTGCAACAAGTGTTGTGAAGGAGAGTGAGTTGTGGCACAGAAGATTTGGTCATCTGAATTTAAGAAGCTTAAGGCATTTGAATTCGAAGAAGCTGGTACATGGAATTCCTACAATTAAGAAGCCTGAGAAGTCATGCAAAGTGTGTGTAGCACCCTAAAATTTTCCCTTTCGTTTTAATCGTAACTGTCTTATGTTTCGTTCATTTGCATTTTGCATTTTTGCATATCATGGCATTGGCTCTTGAGACATGGGATCAAGGTATTTTTTTTGGCTCAAGGCTTCCTTTCATTGTAAGTTTTTAAGTAGCAAGCATCAGAGGCTTCAACATTTATTTTGCTCAGCAATCAAGCACTCAATTATATTTTCTAGCAGGTTATTTTGAGCACATGAGATGGTTCACAGGTTATTTCAGGCATTTTACAGGTGCAATATCAAAAGACAAGTTTCAGAGGCTTAACGTGGCTCAGAACACGTGACAACGGGTGATTCTCCAAGTTTCCCTCTTTATGGTAATCAGTGCATTTTGATGCACCTTCCTCTATGTTTATACTTAAGCATTTCTATAGTTTAGTTTGTTTAATTTACTATTTTAGGATGTTTTTACAATTATTTTCAGCCTTATTTGATTTTCGTTTGTTATTTTTAGCATTAGCAATTTTTAATAAAAAATTCATAATTGGAGCTACAAGAATCAGATCGAGGCATTCTACCAGTCGCTGGAAAGCTAAGGAAAAGATCTACAACTTTCATGTTGCACAAAAAAGCTGATTCGGATTTCTTGAGTCTCGAATAATTCATTGAAGTTTTGACTATAATAATTTAGTTGCTTTTCCCTATTGGGTCTGGTTTAGGTTTCCGACCTAGTTGAGTGTGTAATGCAAACCTTATTTTGTTTATAAGGTTGATTCTGTGCTACAATGACGGCTACCCTAGTTTTTCTGAATTTTATTTTGCTTTCATGTTTTCCATGGCGAACTAATCCTGAGGGATAATCTGTCGGTTTCGAATCCTTTAATCCTTTGAGGTTTATTTTAATTTTGATTTAATTTAATTCCGTTCCAATTCGTTTTATAACTTTGTTTTCTTAATTCATTATTATAAGATAAATTGGATTTAATTCGATCGATCAATGTTCCTTAACTTAATCGCGGATTAACTTAGTTTTTTCGTTAATTTGCATCATCTTTAACCGTTTGCTTAATTCGGTAATTAGGAATATAAGTCGTATGGTATTGTTGATGCTTGTTTGACAATATTGCAATCAAATAGGGATTGGAACCGCTTGGGAATTGGAATTGTAATGACCGATGATAAGTTGGGAGTCGAACCGGTAGATTTACCTATTTTAATCACTTATTTCAAAATCACTTATTTTACTGCTTATTTTCGTAATTGAATCGTAAATCAAAACAACCCCCCCATAACCATTTTCAATTAGCTATTTTATAAACAAGAATCCTTGTGAATCGACATCCAAGTTATTGTCGCTTTACTATGTGATAACGCGAAATCATATCGTTTATTTGGCTTGACTTACATGCATTTATTTGTGACTTTTATTAATTTATCTTGATATATATTCTATTATATGATTAATTCACTCCGTTTAGCAGATTGGGGAGAATTTGGGCTAAAGAAAGAAAAGAAGAAGAAATGGAAGGAAAACAGATGAAAAACAGATGAAAAACAGCAGATACGGATTTTGCTGTTGTGACGACCGTCACACAGTCCTGACGACCGTCACACGGGTGACGACCGTCACATATCATGACGACCGTCATGCATACAAAAACGCAGAATCTGAAGTCACGATCAATCTTAACTTAATTTCTTCCTACACTTTCTCCACTCACTGCCCACTACTGGAAGTTACTCCCACTCCCTCCATAACTCACCCATGATCTCTGGAAGTTGAAGAATGAAATATCTCCTATAAATAGACAAGAGATTCACAGAGAAAAGGGGGTGGATTCTTCATCCCGAAGGACTGCCAAAGGTCTATTGAAGTCATCGTTACTTTTATTTCTTTTCCTTTTTCCCTTTTTGTTCAGAGCTTTGTATTTTTATTTCTGCAATTTTATTTGGCCAATTGGCCAAAGTAGAATCCTGCCGACATTGTGGAGGACTACTCTTCAATATCAGTACTACTTTCCAGGTTCTTATTAATTAAATTACTACTTTATTTCTGTCATAATGCATATTTTACTATTCTGTTGTTTATGTTTATTTCCGTTTGCATTAATTATCATGTCTAACTAAGTTAGTTTTATCGATATGTAACCGAATTAGTAGGATAGGATTCGATAGTAACCGGCATCTTCCCTTTTTACAAACAACCTTTTTGGCCGTAGTTTTTAATCTGAATTCTAAATAGACCTTTGTCACGACAGTGAGAAGCTATTTACGGTGGTTTTGCCACGACAGTGGGAAACCATATTAAGGTACGAACCAACAAGCGACAACTGCGGCTAAGACCAGATAGTAAAAACTAGGCATTCCTTTTAAAAACAGCGACAGCGCTTTAAAAGGGATTAGAACTTAATGGTTTTCAAAAAGTAATTTTAACCCCGAACGGAATAGCGACAGCATACGTTCCGCCTTAGAGTTGCGACTAGCGTCAACAACCATCGTGAGACAAAGGTCTTTAAACCGTTATTTTCTTCTTAAAAGTGTTTGCAAAGAGTAGAAAGCACCGGTGACCTGTCGAATCCCCAATAACTAAGTCCTTGCATACCGATATCCCTTTACCATCCTTTCCATAAACCAATTATCTTTATTTTTTTGCATTTAATTTCATTCGCATTCAACTTTCCTAATTCTAATAGCCTTAGCTTTACGCCGTAATAATAGATAACGGTAGATTGACATTGGTCTCTGTGGGTTCGACAATCTTTTATATTACTTCGATATTTCCGTGCACTTGCGGACGCATCAAGTTTTTGGCGCCGTTGCCGGGGACCAACAGTCAATATTGTGATTCCATTGTTGCATAGTATAGACTAAGGCACTCTTATCATCAATTACTATTTATAACCCAAATTTCCCTTATAACTACCATCCCCATTATTATAGCTACCACCCCCAGTATTTTGAGGAACCACAAAATCCGCTTAAATCTGACCTCGAAATATTATTAGAAGATTTCAATACGACGCATTCTCGACCAAATTCCCTCTATGATGACCACTCCCAATATTCTGAGGAAACGCAAGAATTCGACACGTCCAACCTTGAACTATTACTAGAAGAATTCGAAGAGACGTTTACTCACTCTAGGATAGAATCTATGATGGAGCGTTTTGTGGAGACACAAACTCTCCAAAACGAAGACTTTAGAAAACAACATCTCCAAATTAATGAAGATCTTAAGCAAATGAACGTTATTGTCGATTCCCACGCAACTCACAGCGAGGCTTTGGAAGCACAAACCTCCCTGCTTAGACAAACACCTTTAGGACCCGTCCCAGAAGGCCATGTGAATGTTGTAACAACCAGTAATGAAGAACAAATAGAAAATCTTAGGGAGAGTGATGATGAGTCCGAGGAGAGTTTTGGTGAGAAAAGCACAAATATTGAGAAAAATCCACCGACACCACCCGAAAGGGAGGTTGTCGAAGAGGTAGAGAAGGAAGCACCCATTGTTGCTCCTCCTCCCTATACCCCACCTAATTCTCTCTCACAATTGGTTGTGGAAGCTAAGGTAAACTCCCAATCCAAAACATATGTAGAGGTATTGGAAAATATCCACACTAATGCACCTTTGTCTAAGGTCTTTCATAACAAAAGAAAATTCAAGGACCATGAAACTAGGGTCATCATTACTGTTAAAAGGGTAAGATTAAATTTTGAGGTGGTGGATGAAATAACTAAGCCCAAATTTGAAAAACTGATACTTAGAATAGATCCAGAACCACCACCACAAGTTCAAAACAATGAACCACCCTATAGAAGAAAGAAAAGAAAAGGTGAGGGATACGAGAGATGGCTTGATAAGTGGCCATGGAAACCGAAGACCATTCAAAGTTTGATCGAGGAACCAGTCTCGAAAGAACCACCATGAGTACTTGCACTCCTTGGCCGTCGAGCTATCGACGTTAAACAAAGCGCTGTGTGGGAGGCAACCCACAAAGTCTCTATTTTAATTTGTTTGTTTGTTTAAATTTTCAGAAAATAAAGAAATGTATCGCTTGTTACTCTTTAGCTATATCTAAGCGAAAACTCTCTAGATGACGATCTGAGAAGATGAGCTATGCCCACGGACATTCCTACGAGTGTCGCTGCTGGTGGGAACACTGATGATGAGTACTTCCTCTTGACGCGAGCAACATGATGAGCTGGTTCGAGAATTACACAAAGGTATCTCAAAATGCCCGCCGCCGAAGTAGAAGTGATCAACGAAGACAAGGATAACAAGATCAGTAACATTCATACAGGTTCTATCTTTCCTTTTCCATCTTTTACTAAAACATTGAGGATAATGTTTGGTTTAAGTGTGGGGGAGGAACTCTATCGCTTTCATTTTATTGCCTTTTAGTTTGATTTATTGTTTTTATCTACTTTTAATGCTATGTCAAAGTCTTTGCATGTGCTGTCGAGTCTTTATGCGTGGTTTTCGCTTGTTATTCAATCTCCCCGAAATTTCAAAATTTCAAAATTTTCAAAATTTTAACCTCCAACAAAATTTTTGCTTCGATTCATGACATGGTACTCTGAAAGTATATAGGCTGTTTAGACTATGTTAGAAAAACTTGGGAAAGTTTTGATAAAATTGATATCGTCCTGACAACCTTAACCCCCTGAATATGCAAAATCAATTTGAGTACCCATTATGCCGAGACCTTAAAGCTCCAAGTTCTTGTAGTAATCCCTAAGTAGTTTATTTAAGCAGTCAGCACCATCCTAAACACACTAAGTAAGAAACCGATGCAAATAAGTGTATGATATCTAGTTTAAAATGAGAAACTAAGAAAGAAAAGAAAAATTATGAAGAAAAAGACATGTTCCTTCTAAGTTAGGTGCTCCTCACCCGAGCACTTAACCTAACGGCACAAACTCTTTAAGTCCAATTGATGCTTAAGCATATTTGCAGAGAAAAATGAAATAATAATGAGATCATAGTCACTAACAGGTTTACTTGCCATGAATGTGTATGGATAACGGGCTTAATGTGATTGCACTATAATGAAATGGGGTGAAAGAGAGCATGAGTTATAGGTTGAGTTATAATGGCATGATTCCGATTGGTTTGCATAAGTAGGGAGTTTTTGAAAATATGTCGTTACGTTATCCTTGGTATCGATATTTAGTACCTATCGATCTGACATTAGCCTAGCAGCCACGTATGATTAGAGTCTCATCGTGTCTTTGTTTCGAACTATGCTTATTTCTTTTCTCCGTGTTGGTTGATTGCTTAAGGACAAGCAATGGTTTAAGTGTGGGGGTGTTTGATAACGCGATATCATATCATTTATTTGGCTTGATTTACATGCATTTATTTGTGACTTTTATTAATTTATCTTGATTTATATTCTATTATATGATTAATTCACTCTGTTTAGCAGATTGGGGAGAATTTGGGCTAAAGAAAGAAAAGAAGAAGAAATGGAAGGAAAACAGATGAAAAACAGCAGATACGGATTTTGTTGTTGTGACGACCGTCACACAGTCCTGACAACCGTCACACGGGTGACGACCGTCACATATCATGACGACCGTCATGCAGACAAAAACGCAGAATCTGAAGTCACGATCAATCTTAACTTAATTTCTTCCTACACTTTCTCCACTCACTGCCCACTACTGGAAGTTACTCCCACTCCCTCCATAACTCACCCATGATCTCTGGAAGTTGAAGAATGAAATATCTCCTATAAATAGACAAGAGATTCACAGAGAAAAGGGGGTGGATTCTTCATCCCGAAGGACTGCCAAAGTTCTATTGAAGTCATCGTTACTTTTATTTCTTTTCCTTTTTCCCTTTTTGTTCAGAGCTTTGTATTTTTCTTTCTGCAATTTTATTTGGCCAATTGGCCAAAGTAGAATCCTGCCGACATTGTGGAGGGCTACTCTTCAATATCAGTACTACTTTCCAGGTTCTTATTAATTAAATTACTACTTTATTTCTGTCATAATGCATATTTTACTATTCTGTTGTTTATGTTTATTTCCGTTTGCATTAATTATCATGTCTAGCTAAGTTAGTTTTATCGGTATGTAACCGAATTAGTAGGATAGGATTCGATAGTAACCGGCATCTTCCCTTTTTACAAACAACCTTTCTGGCCGTAGTTTTTAATCTAAATTCTAAATAAACCTTTGTCACGACAGTGAGAAGCTATTTACGGTGGTTTTGCCACGACAGTGGGAAACCTTGTTAAGGTACGAACCAACAAGCGACAGCTGCGGCTAAGACCAGATAGTAAAAACTAGGCATTTCTTTTAAAAACAGCGACAACGCTTTAAAAGGGATTAGAACTTAATGGTTTTCAAAAAGTAATTTTAGCCCTGAACGGAATAGCGACAACATACGTTCCGCCTTAGAGTTGCGACTAGCATCAACAACCATCGTGAGACAAAGGTCTTTAAACCGTTATTTTCTTCTTAAAAGTGTTTGCAAAGAGTTGAAAGCACCGGTGACCTGTCGAATCCCCGATAACTAAGTCCTTGTATACCGATATCCCTTTACCATCCTTTCCATAAACCAATTATCTTTATTTCTTTGCATTTAATTTCATTCGCATTCAACTTTCCTAATTCCAATAGCCTTAGCTTTACGCCGTAATAATAGATAACGGTAGATTGACATTGGTCTCTATGGGTTCGACAATCTTTTATATTACTTCGATATTTCCGTGCACTTGCGGACGCATCACTATGGTTTTTCAAATCACTCGGTTATAATCCGCACGCGACAGTGGATCAATGGCGCCAAAAACTTGAAATTTCGAATGTGGTAATCGGTTACCACAATTAGGGTAATCGATTACCTCAAACAAAATTTGCAAAAATGCTTCAAGTTTCACCACTACAGAATTTCCAATTCATTCTCACCCCTTGATTTCACATGTGCATCAGTAGAAGGGTCTATAATTGATTCTTTTTCATAAATTAATGCAAATTCCCTACAAAAACTCAAACATTTCATTCCCAATTCCACTCCTAATTTCCATTCCTCTCACTAGCCCACACTCTAAACCAAACTTAATTCCTAACCTAGGGATTATTTATCCAAATTCACTTCAAACCTCTCTCATTATTCACTCTCATTTTCACCTTCATTTTCAGAATTTGCTCTCAATTGTCTCTCACTTTTTCATTCTCCATCTTTATCTTCAATCTTTCACCAAAGCTCCATATTCATATATTCACAAATTGTGCATTACAATTGGAATTTTGCATTACAAATTGTGCCAAAGAAATGGGTTTCAAGTTATTAACCTCAACACCTTATTATTCTCAGGCTAATGGTCAAGTCGAAGCTGGGAATAAACTTGTGATTAGTCTAATCAAGAAGCATGTGGGGAAGAAGCCTAGAAACTGGCACAAGACATTAGACGAAGTGCTTTGGGCATGTCGAATGTCCCCTAAGGAAGCAACTAATACAACGCCATTTTGACTAACCTTCGGCCATGATGCACTTCTACCAGTAGAAATCTATTTGCAGTCAATAAGAATCCAAAGGCATCATGAGATTCCATCAGATTCTTATTGGAACATGATGTTGGATAAGTTAGTTGATCTAGATGAAGAAAGGCTTAGGTCTTTAGAATTGTTAAAAAGATAAAAGAAGAGAGTGGAAAAGTCTTATAACAAAAGAGTTAAAGCCAAAGCCTTTTTATTGGAAGATTTGGTTTGGAAAGTTATTTTGCCTATGGGTCGAAAAGATAAAGTGGGAAGGTCCGTTTCAGATTATACAGGTCTTTTCCAATGGGGCATATGAGATCGAAGAAGTAGATGGAGATAGGAGGATCTTGAAAGTAAATGGAAAGTATTTGAAAAAAATACAAACCTATGCTTCAAGAGATAAAAATTATGGAATAAATATAGAAAGCCATATAAGAAAAGCTAAAATGGTTAATAAAGCCAATATGGTTGTGTTCAATACAAAACAAAATGCCACAAAGGGCCCAGGTTGTCAAATAAAGAAGGTGCGAAATAAAAATTACAAGATAAATTTGTCAAAAAGGAAGCGAAGCCTTCAGCTTCCCATACTTCTTCTTTTGATGGGTCAATCGACGCTCGCACAAGCTTTTGTTGTAGGCAATGGTTTCGACCTCCTTGTCAAGCTTCTGAGCTTTTTCAAGATGTTCGATGCCCGCCTTTACTTCTCGATCAATCTTGTCATCGACACCACCTTGAATCTGGGCCTTACTCTTTTTAGCTTCAACAATTTTGCCTTAAAGGATATGGATCTATCTTGCCCATTCAACAATATTATGATCATGTTTCTCCAGCATCTTTTGGGTTTGTTCCTTCTACTGCTCAAGTTGGGAGACTTGGCTGGATGAAATAGAGACAGTGTCCCAAGCAGCCTTTTGATCAGAGGTTGCCTTAGCAAATTTGCTAAAATGTTCTCTGAGTCGATTTAGATCAGCATCCACTACGTCGATCATTGTCAGCAACTCCAAGATGACATCAAAGGTTTCCGATGAAGCGGTCACAAGATCGACACGCTTTAAAAGTTTCTTCAAACCAAAGGTCACTGAAGTATCTTTTTCCAAAAGCTCGAACAGATCAACAACAAATATCCTGGATTTAATCTCATGAAGTACATCATCGGCGGAAGGAGTGTATCCTGATGCTGTCGAACCGCTCATACTGAAATCATAAAAGTTGTATTTTGCACTCAGCATGGTTTTGAGGTACTCACAAGGGTTGGACGTCTTCATTGACTGGAGTTCTTTATGGGATAGGCTGGTTGGAGCCGAACTTGTCGAAATTGTCATGGCAGCTTGGGACGAAGTTGTTTGTTTAATGGGATCTTCAACTGCCTTTCTAGTAAGTTGATTTTCCTCTCTTTTTCTTTTGACTTCTTTCTTCTTCTCTGCATCTTTTTCCTCCCTTTTCTTTTCCTCCTCCTCTTTTTCCTTCCTTGTTGTTTCTTTGTCGCCAACATCAACAGCTTCATCATCGGTTCCCTCTTCATCACTGGTTTGTTCATCAGAATCGTTTACCTCACCTGGTGAATAACGAGGAGACATCTTCTTGCTACCCTCTTCTAGGTCCGCATCTAGAGTAGAGGTGTCCTCTGATGGGATAATAATTGATTATTTAGCAGCCCATGTCTGTGGGGGAATTACCATAAGGTTCGACCCAAAGCCTTCCTTTTTGGGGGGTTTCTAAGGTTGGTTCACCTCATTCGAACCTTTAGCAGATGTACCAGATGTCGCACCAGGATGATAACTGAGATCTTTGCTAGAAGTAGAGTTGGGTTGGATTGTGGGACCTGCTTGAGCAGCGACAACAACCTGAAACGAAAGAAGTTTAGAAGGATATGGAGAAGAAATAATGGCAAAATAAATAGGGTAAGATGTTTACCTTAGGGCCTTCACTATCAGGACTTGAATGGTCATCTTCTAGCGAAGGTACCACCCCTGGGATCACCTGCTCAAGAGTTGACTCGACGCAGGGCACCTGAGTCGAATCAGGAGCGGCTGGAGTGGTAGTTTGTGTGAAAGATTTAGTAATCTTTGCCTGCTTCCTTCTCCTTTTTAGACGTTGATCATCAGGAGGGGACTCATTGTCCTCGTCAGAGTCGATAATCACTTGACTAGAGGCACTCTTGGCCTTTGGTTTTTTGGGAGTAGTTGGGGGTTTCTTGGAACTCTAGAAAACAGAGAAGAGAGAATCAAGAGGTCAGAGAAATATATGTATAAAAAAACAAATAAACAAGCGTGAGAACACTACCTTGGATAGTGGAGCGTTTTCCTCAGTCCTTTCTTCGACGCTCTCTTTCCTTTTCGCATGAACTTTGAAAGCTGAAACAAAAGCAAAGCAATCACAACAAAATATATATATGTCAGGAAAAGAAAAGAGTCGAAAAACCTTCCATTCCACACCTTCATGTATTTTGGATTCGATGCGAACATCTTCAATACCAATATGAAGATGACCTTTGAAACTGTCTAGTGTGTGCTTAGTCGGAACTACCCATTGTGCCTTGGGTTTGGATTGTTCTCGAAGGAATTTAATCGAATTCCACATATGAACCAATCTGAAAATGGAGGGGCAAGGGCCACTCCAAAGTCAGCAGATGGCAATCGAGGAAATTTGGGAGGATACAAATTGAAGGCTAATTCATAACATTTCTCAGGGGGGGGGGACGTATTAAGGGAGTCGAAGACTCTCCATTTTCTTGAGAAATTTTTTCCTTCAAAGTTACAGTAGCATCGCAAACAGTCCGACTAAGTTCACTTGGCCGGTAAATAGTTTCGAAGAACTTTTGGAAGGCTTGGATTTCTTTGATATGAGTTGTAGTACCTTTTTTCGCTTTGTCCTGCACAAAGATGAAGGCTTGGTTAATCAGCTTGCTGAAGGCGGGGGCATGAAACTCTGGTGTACAGAAGTAGCAAGGTTCGAAAGGGACATGAGCTAGCTGGATCTTGTCCTCGTAACGTGCTAACTTCTTCGAGAAAGCGTCTTCACTAAATTTGATGGCAGGGAGCAACATAGCACCCTTCTTTTCAAATAGGCATTTTGGAAGTGCTTGTGCCAATCCAAACTGTCAAGCCACAAGGTTTGGTTGGTAAGATACCAACGTAACTTGAGACTTTGGCATGTTCAGTCGAAGGGATATTAGCCTCGGGGTTAAAAAGGCCTCCCACAACTGTGTCGACTCTGTTTCTTGGGCCTTTGTTGGTGTAGGAAAAGGCCTGGCGAACCATTCTGGCCTGGCGAACCACTCACCAACCGAGTTCCTTTAACTCTCTGGTTCTTGATTTCTTCATCTTCTTCATCCACAGTGCCTTTGTTGGGAAGACTAGCTTCGAAAGAAGCATTCATACATAATTGAAGTAACCAAAAAGGCCCTGACAGCAGCAGGTTACCTTTGGCACCTAGATCTTTCAGTTGGGTCACCCCTTCACTCAAGGACTCGTATAGATTTCCTAAGATCATTTCACTTAAGCAAATATCATGCCCACGATGGAGTTGGGTGGCTAGGGTCAAAAATTTCCTAGCTACTTGAAGAGATTTGGAACAGAAAACGCAGTGAGATAGCCAAACTGTAAGGAAAGTTATGTGTTTGATATCAGAAACTTCATGGGTAAATTTGTTGAAGAAATGGGAAATGAATTAGGAATATGTGGGTTTAACTAACGAAAAGCCTATCAAATCATCTGACTCAAGGTTAGGATCGTATGTGGTGCCGCTTGGTTTTATCCCTGTGATAGCGTCTATATCGAACAATGTTGGGCTCATCATCCCACGAGGGAGATGGAAAGTGTTATGGATACTATCCTAGAAATAGAGGGAGGACACTAACATGGTCGAACAGTAGTTCAGACCAGTTTTCGACAACATAATAAGGTCATAAATCCCCATTTGTTTCCAAAGGTGGGACTTAACCTTTTCCACCTTGTTCAGCCAGTTTATGTATTCATTGGACTCCTTGAAAGAGGCTGTAGCGCGGAAAATCCTAAAGTTGGTACCCATATACCTCAAATTTATCCCACTAAGGGCTATAGCGTCCCCGGTGACGTTTTCTACCTGTTGTTTATTAGTCTGGCCTATAGGTTTTGACTTACGGTAAGACGGAAAGGAATCCCTAATGGTTTCAAAATCTACAGAAGGCAGAGGCCCACATAAGGTATGCCTTTTTCCAGCAATGGTGAAAGGAATCAATACCTGAGAGGAATAAATCCTGCATTTCTCCTCCTCTAATGGCTCAGGTGAAAACTGTTGATTTCCTATCATCTTTGGCCCATCCATTGTAACACCCCACTTCCCAAAAATTAAAATTTAAAATACAATTAATTCAAGTAAACATCAGAGTTTCTCCTCAAAAGTGGGATGTCACTTCAAATAATTCAACATCAATAGATAGTTTTCAAAATAAAATAGCGGAAGTACTCATTAATTCAACATTCTCGGCCATCCGCCAAATCACATAAAGTCATTCATTAACGAGGTTCACCAAAATATGATACGTCACAGGAATAAAACAAGTTCAACATAATAAAAGTAAACACCCAAGTCTCGTGTTACGTATCAGAGCATCGTAAGACTCGACCTGCACACCACTATCCAAGCTCACTATGTACCTGGATTATCTGTACTTCCAAAGAAGCACAGACCACACAACAACAAAGGGGTGAGAAAACATGATCAAAATTATTGGTAATAAGATACATGAAATAAAGGTAGCAATTATATAAAATATCACCCAACACGCACCAACCACGACCTACTATCCAACATCAACACAACATATAATAATGCAATTATGCAGCTCAACACCATGCATATGGTACCGACTCGTTGGTTCATTCAATCGAACCCAGGATAGATCACATACACCCCTCTTTGGCAATGATTTATCCCCACCATTCTCCACAAAGGAGTACGGATGAATCGCATACACTCCTCCTGAGTAACGATTCATCCCACCATTCTCCACAAGGGAGTACGGATGGATTGCATACACTCCTCCTCAGCAACGATCCATCCCACCATTCTCCACAAAGGAGTACGGGTGAATCGTATACACTCCTCCTGAGCAACGATTCATCCCACCAAAACACCATGATATGCATGACACCATATGCACAACAAATAAACTCAAGCACACTAAGTGCACACGATCCTCCTGATCACACCATCATGCGTCATATATATATATATATATATATATATATATATATATATATATATATATATATATATATATATATATATATATATATATATATATATATATATATATATATATATATATATATATATATATATATATATATATATATATATATATATATATATATATATATATATATATATATATATATATATATAGATATATATATATATATATATATATATATATATATATATATATATATATATATGTATGTATGTATGTATGTGTCGCTTCCGCGAAAATAAGGTGCCGGCAAAACAGAAGAGTCGCCACCTTTCGTTATTTATCCCTCGGAGCGGGAAAGGAAACGATCGGAAAAACCTGACGAAAAAGGTATAAGACAAGGTCATCGCAACCGTTGTTTGGGTTCGGGAGTCGGTTACGCAAGGGGAAGGTATTAGCACCCCTCACGTCCATCGTACTCGACGGGATCCACGCTTGTGGTGTTTACTGGACGGGTTGGTTTTATCTATCTACCTATCAAGGCTGGCTTAAAAAGAAAAGAAAATGACTCGGCAAAGCGTCACACTTTATGCCTACGTATTCTCATCAGAGAATGAGAAATCAGAGTCAACGTAGTTCGACTTACTACGGGTTACGGGGAAGGTGGCTCGCCAATACATCAGTATTGTGCCTACGTACTCTCATCAGGTATGAGAGATCATAGCTTACGTAGTTCGGGCTAATACGGCTTATAGGGATTCAGATTCATCTGTTTTATCGAGTAGGGTTAAACAGCAGTTCCAGCAGTTAGGGACAAAGCCTGTTTGCGGTGGCGCTGAAGTTTAACGACACTCTTTTCTTCAGAAAAGCTTCCTTTGAATTATGGGCCCACGGGGCAAAAAGGTTTGAAGTTTTTTTTCTGTCTTTTACGAAAGAACTGTCTTTTATTGTGTTTGCAATTTCAATCGCACTAAAGATTATGACCTAAGAGTGAATGCGTCGCATGTCACCCAAAGGGTGCCATACTAAACATCCAGACTGTTGAAAAGAAACTCTCCAACAGACCTTTCTCAGATAGCTTAAGGCTCGTAACGTACGAAAGAAATCATTCATGATTACTGTATCTTAAGTTGTTTTGAGATGAGAAGAGAACGGGCAGGTTCAACTAAGGGGAGACTATCAAGTCCTACTGTTGTCATGCCAAGGATTCATCCTATGGTTGAGGTTTGAAACAGGGATCTCCTAGAAGTTATCATGCATAGGTTTCAACCTAAAGTTCTATCATCACTTCCTTATCAAAGGAAATGAGAGTCCTAAGGGATCATATCAATGATAAACAGAAACAGATAAAGCATCAGCTTAAACAGTAAATAGTAAACGACTGTAAAATGCATGCAATGCAAGTGAGGGAGGAAATGTGTGTGGGGCAGCAGCCTCCACAAGCTCATCTCAACCTCAAGCCAGATATGAATAACAGTAATCATACAGAAGAAATAACATGCTATCAAGCAAGATATAATAACTGTAATCATACAGAGGAAATAAAATGAAAGGCCATCAGGCAAACACAAACCACATGGGCAAGGGAGCAGGGCTCTACCGAATACCCGCAAGCAAAGCCATACAGTAAAATACAAGCAGAGGGAGCAACTCAACCTCTAGTGCAATCATGCTCCTAGCTTAAAGTCAGTCTAGATATGAACTTATTCTAATGCATCAAGCAAGTCAAACAAGGCACATCAGCACAGAAAAGAAAACAGACAAGAAAGAAAGCAGATCAACAACTCCCTCTCTCAACTAAGCTTCAGCTCTTCTGACAGCAATCCAGTCTTCAGACTTCAACAGCTCTTCAGGGCTATCATCCTCAATAACAAGCATCAACTTGCTTCTCCAAGGTTTCAACCCATCAAACATAAGTATCAACTTGTTCCCTCTTCTCCAAGCTTCAGCTCTTTAGTCAATTCCACCTTCAGGCTTCAATCCCAATAGCAAGTATCAACTTGGTCTTTCAGGCTCTCAATGTATCAACACACAAGTATCAACTTGTCCTTTATTCCTCAAGCCTAAGCTCTACACTCAATCTCAATTGAATCCTCTTCATAAGTATCAACTTAGTCTTCAGGCTTCAGCTCTCTTTGCTTTACCAGTATCAACTTGGTCTTCTTCTCCTACAAGCTTCAGCTTCTCAGAGTAGTCTTCAATCACCTGGAAGTGTCAACTTCATCCTTCAATTCTTTAAGCCTCAGCTCTTCACTCAATCTCAATTGGATCTTCAAGTATCAACTTGTTCTTCTTGCTCTTCAAGCTTCAGCTGCAATGGCAATGCTCAAGGAATCATCCTCTTCCACACTCTTTAATGAAGTCCTCATCTTCAAACTCAAGTCCAACATCTTTCAAGACACTCAAACCAGAAGACAATTGATTTAACAAAATGAGGGGAAATGATAAACAGCTTACTGACAACCAAAGGAAGCCTGTAAGGGTTCATCATTATGAGAGACTGGTTCCCTCAAAGTTCTACTTCCCAGATAAAGCCACTCATCCCTCCAAAGGAGGGCTGTGAATATCTTAGAAGGACTTTTAGTCATTGAGAGGAATGGGAGCACAAGATGCTTTCCATATTTGTGAAAGAAGTCATTCTAGTTCTAAGGCTCTCCCTATGGCTCCTACCTCCTAAATCTTCATCAGACACCTTCAGGCACAAGCAATTCCAAGCTCCTAGCAACTTCAAGCATCCTCACCTTGTCTTCAACTTGTCTTCAATCTCAACCAAAGGCAACCAAAGCAAAACCCTAATCTAAGAGGACTAAAGAAGCTAATCTAGTTGAGTTAGTAAGTTAGGATCACCTAAAACCTAGTACTAAAGTTAGTCCTAACTAAAATACTAAAACCAATTGTAAAATCCTACAAAAATAACTATGGGAACCTAGGTCAATCATTACTCCACTATATTAATTCCAGAGATCAAATCATCAAATAAGACCTAGAAATAAATTCTCCACTACAAGGTACTAAACCTAAACCCTAAAAGGAAGCACCTAAAGCTCAATCTAGAAAACACACCTATTTTCATCACAAAAATGTGAGAAAAATTCTATGGGAGCATACATGTCTAAACTAATCACACACAAAAAAATCAGGATCAAAATCATCACCACATGATCACACAAAATTCCACAAAATTAAGGATCAAACATAACTATTTTAATATCAATTAAAATGTAAAATTCCCATAAAATCAGAAAATGCATGAAATAAAAATATTTTTTATCTAAAAAATACTAGACTCAATCATGAGTATAATGCAAAAAGAATGGGTTTAATTGGATCATTTTTCAATTTATTATGAATTAATCAATAACCATGTATAAAATGAAAAAATAAAAGAAAATCAAAATAAAATAACAAATGCGTGGTGCAACTAGCAATGAAAATCAGTTCATTATGACAATTGGGCCATCAAGGGGGTGGGGATATCAATCTGAACTTAAGCCCAAAACGACCTAGTAAGTGAAACGCACCGTTTCACTTACTCAGACTCTCTCACGAATTCAAATCAATCCTAGCCGTGGGATACATGGTTTAGTCAAAGTCCTCATGTTGATCCAATGGTGCTCTAATCATCTTCTTCATTTGAACCAAAAATGGAGGGAGAAACGCCATTGAAACAGAGCTCAAACATCAACCTCCTCCTCACTCGGGCTCCCTCAAATCTCCATCAAAATTCAAGATCT
Source organism: Lathyrus sativus (assembly GCA_963859935.3). Lineage (NCBI taxonomy): Eukaryota > Viridiplantae > Streptophyta > Magnoliopsida > Fabales > Fabaceae > Lathyrus > Lathyrus sativus. The sequence continues at coordinate 612,287,667 of OZ012739.1, forward strand.
AAAACACTAAATCACTCTAAATTGAACACTGAATCTAACCCTAGCCTCAGAATTCATTGAATCAACCTCTAACCTAAAACACGATCAAGAATCAAAATTATGCTCAGACCTCAATTATCACCATTCTTCAAATTGTTTGGTCTAAAATGTTCACCACATTACCCTGATCAGTTCTAGCTATAATACTCATATTATCTCTCAATATTCAACAAGTTCTTGATCCAAACAGAAAATGTGTCACCTCATTGATCATCACGAAATCCTCTCTAAGTTTCCAGAAACATTCTCCTAACCACATACTATCAATCTAACCTAACAAATTGAGGTAATTCTTCTTAAATTAAAGTGAGGGATGAAAGTTACCAACCTGTGAATTCTTGAGTAACAGATGTAGCAATTCTTCAATTCAGCCCTTCTACTGCTCCAAAATCATTCAATGTACCAAGTTTTTGCTTCTGTATGCAAGAGAATTGATGGAAAACGCCTGGAACTCCAAATCCGATGGTGACTTGCAGGTGCTAAAAATCAATTGCAAGAACACGATCCTTCAAGGCTTTGGCTATGGAATTGATCTGGAATCATTCAGTATACTCCATAGAAGTTGTTGAAATCAAAAGAAAGGAAGAAGATGGTGTAGAATGCAGAAACTGATTTCAATTTGCAATGAACAATGTGAAGTTGCAAACTCTCTTCTCTCCCTCAATTCTCACCAACCTTGCACTTGAACCCCTTCTAATCAATATATAGATGATGTTGGACCTCTCTAGAACCTTCTGGAATCATCCAAGGGGATATTGAATTTCTCATGTCATCCAAAATACCATCTCATGCCATACTCACTCCAATTCTGGTTTCACTTGTTGCAGCAGCTTGTTGTGATCCCAAAATCTCTCCAAGTGAGATATTAGAGGTGTTACAAGGCCTTGGAAGCTTGTGTATTGATCTCTCATGTGTTTTGCAAATGTTACTTAATATGCAAGTAACTACTTTTCAAAGCAAGTCCACAAATTAGACCTCAAATAAAAAATGTGGCTAAACCAATGTTCTTAAAATGCTTTTTAGAGTCAAAATGATATATTACATGCCATAGTTTGGATGTGTAGGTCAAAAATATCAATTTCCAACCTTGGTTTATTTAACTTATACCCTTATTTTAGGTCATTTTTGCAACTTTGAGCTACAAGCATTTCCAACATCTCATGAACTCTTTAATATCCTTAAAACATTATTTTGAACAAGTTTGATGTTGAACATTTTCTCATTTGAAGCTTGGAAATGGGAGTTATGGCCTTATGCTTGAAATGACTTGTAATCTCCAAATGACCAAAATGCCCTTGACTTGTCAAAGCCATAACTTGAGTTCTACAAATCCTATCAAGGACTTCTAGTACTCTCTATAAAGCTAAGAGAATAAGGAACAACATTCATGTTGACCAAAAGTTCATAGGAACCATCCTTCTATGGAAAAAGTTTGATGCAAGTTGGGTAACTTTCAAGCCCCCAAATTCACATACCTCAGATGACCTGTAACTTGTCAAAGTCATAACTTGAGTTCTAAAAATCCTATCAAGGACTTCTAGCACTCAAATTAAATCTAAGAGCATGCTCTACAACATTCATGTTGGGGGCAAGATGAGATGACAATCACATCTTGATCTAAACTGCCTTGAAGATAGGGATCAAACTAGGGGATTTTACACTGTCAAGCCTTAGAAACCCTAGCTTGAAACTTCTCAAACTCTTCAATCATGATGAGTTGACCTTAGAATCATCCTTATAACATCTCAATGCATCAATCCATGATCACATGGCTCTTGAATTAGGTCTCAACCTTGCTCAAATCATCAGATGACCTAGGGTTGACCCAGTCAAACCCTAATTACACCACTCATGGTTGAGTCTTCTTAATCTTGCACAATGACCTGTCTAGGCCTCAAAGTGATCTGCAACACTTCTCATGAGCTCTCTCAAGGCTTAAAGTCCACATTCTTGGCTTCAGAATCATCTGAGGTCTTCCCACAACTCTCAAGTTAGGAGGCACACAACCTTGGTTTCAACCACTCTCTCTGAGGATCTTTTATCTTCTCTGACAAGGATATCAACCCTTGAGCACCTGAATAACCTTCTTAGCTAGCTTCACAGTCTTGTGTAGCCCTTGATTGGTAATCATACCTCTTGATCTCCTGCACACATGTCAATGCAAATGATAATGCTAATGTGAATGAAATGAAACATAAGCTAGGTAAAGAAAAGTTGGGCAAATTTTGGGGTGCAACAGTATGTATACACACCAATCAATTATATTAATTACATTAAATATTAGGAAATTCGCATTCCAACACCAAGTATACATTCTTCACCATTAAAGATCGTCCTTATACCCATCATGACCAAAGGGATCCTACAAAACATCAATATTGGATGGAACCACAAAAATAAAACAAGTTCTGTCACGCTCGCTGGTTCACTCGCCTAGCGAAAGCTTAGCGAATGCTCGTTGCCTCACTCGCCTAGCGAACTCGCTAGCGAAGGTAGACAGTGGCTACTGGAAGGGTTCGCTAGCCAACTCGCCTAGCGAAGCCTTAACGAACACTCGTTGGCTCGCCCGCTAGATGCTCGCCTAGCGAATTCTGCGATCCACCAAAACCCCAACTGTCCCAAAATCATCAGAAGCTCATAGATCACCCGATTTTCACCAAACCAGTTCCTGTAGTCTTAGCCCAACATTCCCCGACTAAACTACACGAGTTAATCTAGATTTTACCCGATAAAACATCAATTTGACCGATTATTACTTCAAATTGTTCCTTAAATTTTCTATCCAGAACCAACACTCATGTTCATCACTAATACCACAGAACATCACACAGGATTTCACCAATTTCATAACAACACATGCACAAATTCATCAATGGCAGCAACAATCAACAACATACCAATCATAGTCATAAAATCCCTACGGGGTTAAGGAATCCCCTCTACCTAATTCATGTAAAAATACCAATCCTAACCAGTTTCTCCCCCCTTACCTCGATTGATTGCTCAGATTGTTGAAGAACTCTGAAGAATGGGTAGCCCTAGCCTTGCTTCTCTTCCCCTTGTTCTTCCTCCTCAATCCGCTCTCTCTCCACAAGTTTATCGTGTAACCTTTTTCCTCTATACCCCAAAACCCCTCTTATATCCCTTAATCCTCATTTTATTTATTTAATCTCATAATAATACAAATAATAATAATAATAATAATAATAATATTACTACTAATTATTAGATTATCATCATTATTAATTATATTATCTTAATATTAAACTCTATAGCTTATTAAATAATCCCTATAAATTAAGGACACCCACCAACGCGCTCAGACACACCCCCATAAAAGGCACACCAAAATAAAATAACACCAAAAGACTAAATAATTAAATTTGGCGTTACAACTCTCCCCCACTTTAATTATTTTCGTCCTCGAAAATTACCTGATGGAAACAATTCCGGATACGCTTCCCGCATCCTGCTTTCCAATTCCCAGGCCACACTGCCTCCTGCAGCAACTCCCCAAGCCACTCTTACCAAATGTATCTCCTTCCCTCGGAGTCGTTTCATTTTACGATCTTCGATCCTCAACGGCATCGTCTCAACAGTAAAATTTTCCCGGACTTGAACTTCATCTCTCTGAATTACATGAGTTGGATCCGAAACATACTTTTGAAGTTGCGACACATGAAACACGTCATGCAAATTCGAAAGTTCAGGCGGTAACGCCACTCTATAAGCCACAACACCAATTCTCTGCAAAATCTGATATGGTCCAATAAAGTTAGGATCCAGCTTCTTGGACTTCAATGCACGACCCACACCAGTCACTGGGTTAACTCTTAGGAACACATGATCACCTTCACTGAATTCCAGTTCTTTTCTTCGGTTATCATGATAACTTTTCTGCCTACTCTGAGATGCTTTCATCTTCTCACGAATCATCTGAATTGTCTCAGTAGTTTGCTGCATAATGTTTGGTCCTAATACCACATTCTCACTTGTCTCATACCAACACAGAGGAGTTCTGCACCTCATACCATATAAAGCCTCAAATGGTGCCATTCTGATACTAGAATGGTAACTATTGTTGTACGTGAACTCGATCAACGGTAAATGAGTATCCCACGCACCACCCTTTTCCAACACACAAGCTCTCAGCAAATCCTCCAGTGACTGAATAGTCCTCTCTGACTGACCATCGGTTTGAGGATGGTAAGCCAAACTCAACTTCAACTTAGTACCTAAAGCTTCCTGTAAACTTTTCCAAAATTCTGAAGTAAACCTTGGATCTCTGTCCGACACGATACTCGACGGAACACCATGTAGTCTCACAATTACCCGAATATAAATCTCTGCTAGCTTTACCAACGAAAAACTGATGTCAATCGGCATAAAATGTGCAGACTTCGTAAGTCGATCCACAATTACCCAAATAGCATCAAATCCTCTCGTTGTGTTCGGCAAACCCATAACAAAATCCATGGTTATACAATCCCATTTCCAAACCGGAACTTCCAACGGTTGCATCATTCCAAAGGGTCTTTGATGTTCCACCTTCGATTTTTGACATGTCAAACAAGCGTAAACAAATCGAGATATATCTCCTTTCATACCGGACCACCAAAATAACTTCCTTAAATCGTGGTACATCTTCGTAGCTCCCGGATGGATACTCAGACACTACCATGTCCTTCACTCAGAATTGACTTCTTCAGTTTGTCATTATCCGATACACAAATCCTGCCTCTGAATCTCAGCACACATGCACTATCCAACTTAAAATCACTACCGGAGTCACTCCCTACTCCCGGCATCAAATCTACTAGCTTTATGTCTAGCTTTTGGTTTTCCTTAATCATATCCAAGAAATCATTGTTCACTTGCAACTTGCCCAACATCACACTACCTGTCGTAATTTCACAAACCATGCTCAAATCTTTGAACTGCTCAATTAGTTCCATTTCTTTCACCATCAAAGCCGATATATGAATTTTTTTCTGCTCAAAGCTGTTGCACCCCAAATTTTGACCCCTTAGATCCTCATCATCATTGTTGGATCATATTTGCTTGATTAACTAACCTTAACCTATTTTCAGTTTATCTTTGTTAAGATGCAGATGAATTAGGGTTCTGTACCGTTAAAATCGAGGCTTCAGTGGTTTGATCAATCAATGTTTTGGAATGATCCAACTTCAAAACAAGATCAAGGATAATACATTGGATCAAGTATGAATTCAATTTGAGATGGTCACCCGTGGATTGAGAACAGTGCAATTTGAGATACCCGATTAGGGTTTCCGATCGGGAAAAGTCAAACCGTAGTTTGACTTTTGTTTTAAAGAGTATTTCAATGGTGGTATTTTGGTCCATTAAGTTCCTATGGCTTAGTAAAGTCGATCCAAATAGTTTCAAGTCCTCGGGATGTCCGGATCATCAACGGGTGACTCAGTAGACACCAATCGTTCGAACGGTTGACCGAAAAGTCAACTTTTCAACAATAAGGAATTTGAATTCAAGATGTGAATCAAAAATGTTCCTTATGTCATATTACACCTCCCCATAAAATTTCATGACTATTGGATCAAGGGTTAAGAAGTAATTGCAAAAATCGAGAATTAGGGTTTCGAAAGGGGCAAGACCATAACTCCTCAACCACACATCCAATTGAAGTGGTTCAAAGTTCATTAGAAAGCTCTTGACAAATCCTACAAAATCCTCAAAGTGGTCCATGATCAAAAAATGCATAGAATTGGAGTTATAGCAAAATTCATTTTTGAGGGGGAAATAACTTAGAAAAATTCTAAGTTATTTGGCACTTTTAAGTGGTTTTTTCAGAAACTTTGAAGGGTTTTTCAACCTAGTTCCATCAAGAATTTGGAAATTCCCAAAACATGAAAGTTTTAGAGCTACTTAAGGGCTTTGCAAATTATGGTAGAACTCCTTAATAGCATGTTTGAGCAGGAAGTTATGCACCATAGAAGTTGGGCCTGCCACACTTGAAATCACTTTGTCAAGAATTCTCAAACTTGGATTTTCACAACTTAAGCTACTCTCAACCCTTGGATCTTGATCCAAACTGATAATGTGAGGCATGGATAGAGAGAAAACCAGAAAAAAGGAGGGATGTGGTGAACATAGCAAGTTGTTGCAACTTGACAATTAAATAATCAAATAAATGAAGAAGAAAGAGAAACTTTTTGGTTGATTTGAGCAGCTGCAGTCCCCTACACCCTAAGCTCACCTCAGTCACTTCATGTCCACCTTTCCACTTGATTTTCTGATCTTCTTTGGTCCATGGAACTGATGTATAGAGATCTTGGCAAGATATTTCAAAAACTTCACAAATCTCCCTCCAAAAATGGTAAATGACCAAGGTTGCCCTCACTCTTGTTTGGCTATAAACAGAGGCCTCTTCTATGAGTCTAAACACACTAGAGAAATCTCAAAAAACCAGAGAAAACATAGCTCTCATTCTCCTCTCATTCCTCAAGAATTTCAAAAACTTCAAAACCTCCATTTTCACCAAAAAGCTATCTTGAGTAAAACTCTGCTCAAGACCAGTTCCTTCACTTCCAAAAATCCAAAAAGCATCCATACAATCCCTAAGTATAATATAGAAGGTGTCTATAACTTCAAACCCCTCAAAAATACCATTGTGCCAAAAGTCAACTTTCACATTAAGAAAGTTTAACCACCACCCTCAAAACTTGCCAAATCCTTGCACAAGCTGATTCTTGCTATCCTAAGCATCCACACACCTCACATATGTCATATTACAACTGTCTAAAGCATTGAAAACCAACTGGAAATCCCCTAGCTCCAACTGTCTTGAAGTTTGGTCTTGTTACTTCAAGAGGAAGTAAGCTTCATATCATTGCAAAGGAAGGAGCATCTCTGGGTTTCTAAGCTTTTTAGCTTGTCCAAGGCTGGTCAACAAGAGGTATGTGATGTTCTAACTATCTCTAAGTCATACATTGTCATGTATTGTCATTTTGTGATATTTTGTGTGAAAACATACCATGGCTGCCCTATTATGCTTCTTTGTCAAGAATTTTAGTTTCATGATCATAATGCTTGTTTTGTCAAATATTTTATCATTTGTAAATGATATGTGGATGTTAGATTACAAGTTTGTGCCTTGATATCATGTTTAGACTTGTTAGTGATATTTTGGTCATTTGGTAGTTTTAGGATCCAAACTTGAAAAAGTAGTATGCTTGCCCTAGAATTATAAACTTGGCTCACTATTAGGATAGGTAGATGACTTGTAAGTTGCTCATAGACCCCCCTGCCCTAGATCATGTTTGGATCTATTGTGGCATTTTGTTTTCACTTATGTTATTTTTGTGTCATCTTGCTTATCATTACTATGGAATTGTGTAGTGGACTGTTGTGCATACCATGATTGCATCTCATTGTTCCAAATCATTGTTTATTGCTTACTTGATATTTCTCATGATGATTGACTGTTTGAAATTTTAGAAATATGAGACTTTGCCATTAGGGCCTGTCATGAATTTTTGTTGATTTTGCTGTCAAAATTGGGTAAGCATATCATTTCTGGTTAGGAGCAATTGTTACTTGTTTCTAAGTTGGAGAATCCTTTGTCATTATGTTTTGGGATTGTATGAGGTGTTTGTGAGTTCAAAATCTCCTTATGTATTCAAACTGTTTAGTTATGCCTCATTTGCATTTTTCAAACCTCACTGATGCCACACACATACCACTTTCTGTTTCAATCAATTTCTACTTGACCTATGTGCCTAATATCATTCCCTTACTTATTTGAAATGTGTGTGTGATACCAAAACCTCCCATCTGTCATGAACTGGCCAGCTGCCCTAATATGTTGATGTTTGTGCATTTCTTGAGCCTCAATGTGCTTCCTTTTGTGTGATGTTGATTTGAACTGGTGTGTAAGCATAGAAATGTCTATTATCATATTTATAATGTGTGTGGATGTCTATTTTGGTTTGAAACTCATCAATTTGAAAATCACCTGTTGCCACATCATGTATGCTAAGACAGTTTTTTCACAATTCATACCTTTGTGCCAATTTTCATTCTAGCTATCATATGCTCATTCTTGTGAGTTGAAACTCATTCCTTGTCATGATAATGATGTGTACACTTGGTTTATTGGATCTATTCTTGCCTGTTTTTACAATTCCACTCACAATTGCATTTTTACACCAAATGTGCCACAACATGCCAAATTGCTGCCCTGTTTGTGTATACCTATTGTTTTAAGTTGTAACTCATTTATATTCATGATTATAAGGTGTGAGGATGATTGGATTGACCTATGTGTACCTGTTTTTTTGTTTCACCCTTAAACTGCTCCTTTTAAGCTAAAACATACCATGAATATACCAATTTCTTTCTTGCTTACAAGGTGCCTAGTTTCTGAGTTGTAACTCATTGTTCTATGCATCTATGATGTGTGTGTGTGTGATATTTGTCAACATGAGACCTTGATTGTAGCTAGACCATGTTTGTACCCCTTGACTGTCAAACTGTTTTGAAAACATTTGTGCCCCTTATGCTGCCTACTGCCCTAAGTTAGTAAACTTACATTAGAGTTGGTTCTTTTTTTAAGTGATAGATGTAGGCTTTATCATGTTAAGTTACATTGGTATCTTTGACCTGTTTAGGATTAGTTGCAAGTTAGTTAGCCTTCTTTCAAGTGGCAGATTTTTGTTTAATTTTGGTGTGATATTGCTATCTAGACCAGTTGTGAGGAATTTATTGGCATTCAATTCATGTTGCTCAATTCATAGTGATTGATTGATGTGCATCTGCTCAAACTGTTTTGAAACTGTTCTTTTTGCAACTTATGTCACAAATTGCAAATCATGAGTCACTTTGTATTTAAGTTGGATTTTGGATTTCATCTGTTTTGAAACTTCATATATGTTGTATTTGGAGTGTGTGAGGACATTCAATTTGATTTAAGCATGAGCAATTTGAACTGTGGCTTTGAAAATGCACTTCACTCCCCAACATTGCAGCTGTCATAGGTTTTTGAAATTCATTTGGTTTGTAAACTTCTTTATGGTTTAGACACATCCTATATATGGTTTTGAGTGTGTATGTGTGGTGTCTTCACTCTAACTAGGCCTGTTTTCATATCTCACTATCTCACTTGCAATATTTTGATTTTCATCTCATTTGCATATGACAGTTGGACTTGCACCTCATAAGTCTTTTGTTTGGGTGCATGAACATGATATATAAGATATTTGAATTGTGTTTGAGCGTTTTCCTTAACCATAGCATGACTGGTGTAACCTTTTGCTTTGAAAATGCATTTTCATCAAAATTGCAACTACCATTCGTGTTTTTATTTCAAGGCATGTTTTCAAAATTCTACCTGGACCATTCTTTTCCTTGTTTAAAAACACCCAAAATTGATCTAAGGTTTGCTTGATTTGATTGAGAAATGAGTGAGTTGGATATCAAAACGTATTTGTGAAAATTGCCTTGTTTTGCTTCATTTTGTGCCCAGAAATTTACCACACCAAGCCATATATATTTATGGGGGTGGCTATATCAATGAATGTATAGCCACCCCAGTGGTAGAAACCTTACTAATTCACACGCCTTGCAACGCCTAGACCAGGGTTCGATCCCTGAGGAGGATCAACCCTTTTGGCCTTTTTTTTTCTTTTTCCTTGCAAGCGCGCATTGGGCTGGAGGGCGTGGGTTCAACTCCCACCCCTTGCATTTCCTTCTTTTTTACTTGTTATTATTGTTTTGTGCATTAAAATTCATGAAACTTCAAATAATTACAACTCTCTCATTTTTCATCCTATTTTGCTCATTCTTTTTGCATTGTGTTTCTTATGATGTCTACTTTTATATGATGTTAAAATATTACTTGTTGTCATAAATTATGATACATTTTGCCCATATGGAAATTTGTTCATTTATTGTGATTAGTGATCCTACCTGTAGTTGAATTCCTCTGAGCATGATTGAATTTCTTGTGAGATCTTTATTCCCCTTGTTAGTTAACATGCTAGGGCACCCCCCTTTGGTTGTCACCATAATCTTGTCTTATTTTCCCTCCTAAATTATGAGGTTTAAACTGATTTAACTGTGTTGATTATCATCTATGCATTTTGTTGTTACACTTGTTATGCTTTGAACCTGTGACTTGCCTATCTTCAAATTGTGATTTGTTTATGTGGTAATTACCTTCATCATGTCCCAATCTTTGCCAAGATAGGTCCTCAATCTTTGTTAAGATGATTTATTGGTTGTAACCATTGGTATTGTTTGAAGTATCTGCTTATTGTAATATGCATGTTCACCTGATTGTAATCTTGCTTTGTTAAGTATTGCTTCCCCAAGTGATGGAACTTTTTAGTTCTTATCCAAGTTGTCTCTCTCCCTCTCCTTCCAAAGGAAAAGTATCTCCATTGACCCTTGTGTCATTGGATAGTTCATTACCCCTCCCTCGACTTTGTGAAGTCATCTTAAACCCTAGCTTAGTTAAGTTAGAACATATAAGCCTTAGACTTTGCTTTAAGTCTAAAAAGTCTTACCTTCACTAGGAGTGTTCTTCAACTAGAACCCTAGGATAGAGTTTGTAAACTCTATGTAAGAATCATATCAATGATTACTTACTCCCCTCTTAAGTGTTATAACATAGATCTAGAGAGTTTTGTAAAACTCTATACAAACATTGTTATGTTTGTTCCCCTTTGAACCTTAATCATAATCAAGTGTTCTTCAACCCTAGTGAGGTGAACTACGATTGCTCTGATTCTATCCTAGTTAGGATACGTAGGCAGAGGACGCGACATCTTTGCGAGCAAACTTAGAAACTATCATTAGGTTTTAACCTATGCCCTTACCCAATCCCAATCCTCAGAAAACATTTACCAACTTAGCATGCAAATATACAAAAGGTTCCTGTAGAGTACTACAGATGTTTAGGATGTGAAATACCTACCCTATGCATAACCAACCCCTGATCCCCGAATCTCTTAGCGTTGTTGTTACATCGCGCAAAAAGGTTCTTTCTTTCTTTAGACCTTTCCTTTGGATAAATTAAAGTTCGGTTGTAATCTAAGAATTAAATATTCAAGTTAATCAATAGCTTGGTATCACGATTCTCACCGCAACAGAAATGGCGACTTCACTGGGGAAGACTTACTTAACTTGAGGGTTTAGCCTATTTTGTTTAATTGCATGCTACATTTGTAAATATTTGCTTAACATGTATATTTGTCAATATATTTGTTTGATTGTTGGATGTTGGGTGCTTTGAGTGGTGAGACAGTCCTATACCCGGACTTGAGTGAAATTCTGATAGGATGGTGGTATATTCAATAAGGCTTATAGGGAGTTGATTCCCGACCAAGATAACTTGAGAAACCACCGCTCAGTGTAGGCCCTCTTGAAAGTTTTAGTATTATTGATCGAGTATTCGTGAAAACAATGCTACTTTCAACGAAGGAGCCCATGACACTGTGGACTTTTAGAATACATTCTACCCCACTTTGGCCTTATTAGGACGTAGTGCGATGACTATAAGGAAGTATTTCCGAAATAGTTGATACGCGATGCTACACTCAGACGAGATTCTCTTGAGAATATTATTGATTACCAAGTAATTTGGGAAGTTGATAATATCCAAAAGATGGGTTAATGACTCTGGGAACTTTGTAGAACCCGTTCGGCAGGTACAATCAATCCATAGTACAAATCTTTGGGGATGGGTAGACCCTTGAACTCATGCTTGTCCTTAAACCTAAACTTGTGTTGTGTGCATATGCATTTGCTTGTGTTTGTGCATCTTGCATTCATATCATCATATCATCATAGCATCATATGGTTTCATGGAACTCAAACTATGTTGTTTGTAAACATCAGAGGTCGTCATGAACAGTGAGAGAAAGAAAACATTGAAGTACACTTACAAGGGTTTTAACCTAGATGACTTGAAAAGGTTGAGCACCTTAGTGACAGATCCAGAGGGATTTCAAAGCCGGTATGGGAAGCTATTGTTACTCTCGAAGATAAAGATGGATAGTGGACTTCTTTCTACTCTTCTCTAGTTTTATGATCCGCTCTACCACTGTTTCACATTCCCTGATTATCAGCTAGTGCCCACACTAGAAGAGTATTCTCAGTTGATTGGATTGCCCATTCTTGAAGATTCTCCTTTTCCAATTGTGGAGGAGGACCCTAAAGAGCAGGATATCGCCAAAGCCACACGTTTGGGAGAGGTTGATATTAAAAAGAATCTGATCACAAAAGGAGGATTTTTTGGTTAAAAGCAGAATTCTTCGTTGAGAAAGCTCAGTATTATGCAGATCATTTAAGCATGGATGCGTTCGAGGCTATCCTTGCCTTACTCATCTATGGTATCTTCTTGTTCCCGAGCTTTGAGAATTTTGTGGACCTCAATGCCATCAAAATTTTCTTGAAGAAGAATCTTGTGCCTACCTTGTTAGCAGACACATACCATTCTGTTCATCTAAGGAACTTCCACAATGGAGGAATGCTCACTTGTTGCGCTCCTTTGTTATACAAATGGTTCACTTCACACTTTCCCAAAGCCAATGCTTTTTGGGATCCAAAGAAAGGATGGTGGTCGCAAAAGATTATGGCTCTTACCCACTCCGATATTAATTGGTATAGTCGTGACTATGATGGGATAATGATCATCGATAATTGTGGGGATTTTGGCAATGTACCTCTTCTCAGTGCTAATGGAGGAATTAGTTCTAATCCAATACTCGCTCGCCGACAATTGGGATACCCGTTAAAAGACAAACCCAATAGTGTTCAAGTAGTAATTTATTTTCTTCAAAGAAGAGGAAGATAGTCAGGGACTAAAAGGGAAAATTCTAGAAGCTTGGAAGCATCTACACTAGAAAAGGAAGAAGGATCTTGGAAGACTCAACTGTGTCTCTTTGGAACCTTACCTTCAATGGGTTCGAAAAAGAGCCATTACGCTAAGGATGCCTTATCCTAAGCAAGAGCCTATGGTCTTGAAGGAAGAACGCCCGTTGGTCTTCATGTCTGAAGAGGAAAAGTTAAAGATTGCTTTGGTCAAAGCACAGCAAACTGAAGAAGCTTGGAAGCACAAGTATCAAATAGTCGCCGAAGAAAATGCGGAGCTCCAGAAACAACTCAAGTTGAAAGACGAAGAAATCCTCTCTTGTAAGAAGAGGAAAGCACTAGAAGAACCTTATGAGCCTCAGTCTAATCCATGGAAGATAATTATGGACAGACTCATCTTTGAGAAGACTCAGATGAAAAGAAAGATCGAAAAGCTCAACTTAAGGCTGCTAGGGGAACCTTGATAGGATTCGTTTAGCTGTTGTTTAAAACTCTTGTAAGAGGAAACAATGTTTTGTAATCTGTTTTATTAATCAATGAAATGGCGACTTCTGATGTTCGTAAATGTCTGAGCTCCATGACACCATTTGCATTTGCATTTGCATTTCTTCTAACCATTCAAGGAAATTCATTTTTTCTTTTTGCAGACAACAACATGGTAAGAAGAGACATGCTTCCGGTTCCGGATCTGAGATTGGGCCGTCTAAGGATGTTAACAAGACTTGTCCGAAATCCCGCTGCTTTCATAGTCAAATATGGGGACCTATTGCCATTGATAAGTGCTCCGATCAACGAGCCCATGTTGCAAGCCTTGGTTGAGTTCTACTCTACAACATACCACTGCTTTGTATTTCCAGACTTTCAGCTACTCCCAACTATCGAGGAGTATACTGATTATCTAAAGATTCCACGGACTTTTACGCTCCCTTATGGAAAACCAAAGAAGAGGGACCTGACTAAAGCCTTACATATCAAGCTGGAGGATTTACCACCGATGAGAGCGAAATGAGGGTGGTACGGAATGGACGCCAGACCTCTAATGGAGATGGATGAATATCATTATGAAAGCAGAAACCTGGGCATTTTCAAGGCGATTCTGGCATTCCTGATATATGGGTTGTATCTTTTTCAAAGCAGTTACGACTTCATCAGTGAAAAGGCGATCCGCATTTTCATCATCAAAAATTCGGTCAACGCAATACTGGCTGACACTTATGTGGTCATCCACCGCTTCATCTTGTATGATCGCGGGCAATTCTCATGTTGTCTTGCACTACTCGACCGATGGTTTACTCCTCATCTGCCAAAGACTCATATCCTTTGGAGACTTCCTACCAAAAGCGCATGGGTTTCCAAACTTGTCACCCTCAGGCACCATGACATCACATGGTATGACACTAGCCTCGGTGACCAAGTTATGATTCCTAGTTACGGAGATTTCCCCAATGTGCCTCTCATTGGGCCAGAAGGAGTTATCACTTATAATCCTGTCCTTGCCCGGCGTTAATATGGTTATCCTACTGGACCAGAGCCCGAACCAGAACTATTGAGGCTTTGCTTATGCGAAACTGGTCGCAACCGAGAACTAGAAGCTAATGCTCAGTACGCTCAAAGAGATCCGCACCTCTTGGGCCTAACTCCAATGGAGAATGCAAGTTGTTTAACTACCAGGGGGTACCTGTTATGGTCAAAAGAAATTGCCTTAACCATGTTCTACACTCATGATTATGAGATAACCATGAAGCCTGAGGTCCCCACAACTAGGGAAGAGCTAAAATATGCTTTGATCAAAGCGCAAAGAGAGAACGAAGACCTGTGGGAGATTATCTGCCAGGATCAAGTTCATGTCAGAGTCCAAGAAGGAGAAGGATCATCTTGTTAGATTGATCTTTGTTTCACCATTTCCCTGCTTTCCCTAAAAGGATTGAAATCCTACTTGTTGCATTTACGTTCATTTTCTTGTAAGAAAGGTCTTGCTTTTTAGCAAAGGCCACTCTATTGTAATAGATTTTCAGCTATCAAATAAAAAACGCTTTTTAAGCATGTCGTTACATGTTGTTCTAACTTTTTCGTTTGTAAACAAAAAAAATTGTTTTTCCTTGAATGGTTTATGCATCCGCATTTGCATTCGCATTCACATGTCATCCTGCATCGGTCCTGCATTTGGGTTCCGCAGCTCATCCTTTATCCTTGTTCAGAGAGAGAGAGAAAGGCGAGAAGGAGTCACGCTGAGTACTCACAGATACAACACACGGTCCCAAGCTCAAAAGAAGATGGCAGATAACGACCAGAGGTTCGATCAAATGGATAATGACATTGAAGGGATCAAAGGGGAAGTCAGCCAGAACATGGAAGTCCTCAACATAATCAAAGCAAAGATGGACACACAACCTACAGTGATCTCCGAAGTCGCCACAGCAGCGGCCAATGTCATAGTAGCTCCTGTTACTTCAGCAGAGTTTCCCTACGGCATGTCCCAGGATTTTGTGCCACCATTCAACGATATGCAGTCTTCGAGTCTCAATCCCCTGTTCGACTCAACAATCAGAAACCCTATTTTCACTCAAGCGGGTGGGCCTACCACAGTGCGACTAGTTTTCTCCAATCAACAGCCAATCTTTGATGTACCCGATTGTTCTGAGGCCGAGGACAAAAAATTAAGAGTGGAGATGGACATCATGGCCAAGAGGATGAGGGCCATTGAAGGAAGCCATGTCTTTGGATTTGATGCCAAGGACCTATGCCTGGTATCTGGATTGGTGTTTCCTCAGAAATTTAAAATGCCGGTATTCGACAAATATGAGGGGACCACTTGTCCTAAAGTGCACCTAATCATGTACTGTAGGCGGATGGCTCCGCATATTGAAAATGACAAACTGTTAGTACATTGTTTCCAATATAGTCTTAAAGGGGCTTCGGCTAAGTGGTATCTCAGTTTAGCTCAAGCGAAGATCCACAGTTTCCAAGACCTTTCAGATGCTTTTATTCAACAGTACAAGTACAACATGGACCTAGCTCCCGACCGTCGTCAGCTTCTCAGCATGACGCAGAAAAATACTGAAACCTTTAAGGAGTATGCGCAGAGATGACGTGGAACTGCAGCACAAGTAGAGCCTCCCCTCACTGAAAAGGAGTTGGCAGACTGGTTTGTGGATACAGTTCGGCCAGAATTCTATGAACGTTTGATCAGCAGTGTTACAACAAATTTCTCTGATATTGTGGCAGTGGGAGTCAAGGTGGAAGCAGGTTTAAATAGTGGAAAAGCGACCACTCCAAATATTACCTCAAGCGCCAGCACGACAAAGAAGTCAGTCAGCAATTTCCACAAAAAGAAAGAGGGAGAGGTGAGTGCAATCACATATGGGAAGAAAGCACAAAACTCCCGAAGCCATCACCAACAATACCAACCTTCATATGTGGCAGCGGTGACCCCGGTTTTTCAACCTTCATTACAGCATGGTCCCCGGCCTGGGGCATCCAGCAATCAGCACCAGTATCAGCCTGACAATCAGCATCAATATCACTCCAATAATCAACAATAATTCCAGTAGCCGTAGGGTCAACAACCCCAGAACAGGGCTCCGAGGGCAAATTATCAAGCAAATAGGCCAAAGATACAACTTATTCCAATGAGCTACACCGACCTATTTCCCATGTTAATAGAAAGAGGGCTGGTCAAAACAAGAAAATTAGGTGCTCCACTCCCTTTCTATTACAATGCAAATGCTCGTTGCCCATTTCACGAGAATGCTCCAGGCCACGATCTCGAAGGCTGCTTCGCCCTCCAGCATCTAGTTCGTGAACTAATTGAAAAAAAGAATTCTATCCTTCGAAGATAACCATCCCAACGTAAAGAGCAACCCTCTGCCAAATCATGGTGGAATCAACGCCATTACTGTAGAAGGGGAGGGATTAGAAGACAAGAAAGTTACCACTGTTGGTGAAATCAAAGTGCCATTAGCAGACCTACACAAGCGCCTTGCTTAGGCATGGTCGCTCAAGACATCTCACGAAGATTGCAAAGAATGTATGCTGAATCCTGAGGGTTGTGACGCTGTGAAAAAAGACATTAGGGCAATGATTGAACAGGGAATGATAGAAATCACTCACCGGAAAAAGGAAGAAGATGTGGCAGTCATCGAACCTGTGTTAACATACCAGGATAGCCCAACAGAAGAGCTGTATTCAGAGATGATAACAGTAACAAAAACTACAAGAACGTTCGGCCAGTATTCCGCGACGATGCACCCCCGAAATTCGGGAGGGGACAGACCAGGTTTGAACCGAGGGGAGGATCTAAGCCTCACCCAAGAGCCGTGACACCAAAACAAGAATATTCATGGTGCGAGGGGATTTTCAAAGAAAAGAAACGAGTAAATATGGCCAACATTGCCGGTGGAAGCAAAATGACCCGGAGTGGTCGCATCTACCAGCCTCGAACATATAATGTGGCTCCTCCACCAGCAGTTTCTGTTCAAAAAGCTCCTGCTCCCCAGAAGCCTGTTCCAGAGGCAGTCACAACTAAAGAACCTTTAGTTAAAGGAAAAGAGAGTCTCAAGAACGATGAAGAAGAATTTTTTAGAATCATTAGGCGAAGTGATTATAGAGTGGTGGACCAACTAAATCAAACACCCTCTAAGATCTCAGTTATGGCTTTGCTTTTAAGCTCTCCGACACACCGCCAAGCGTTGCTCAAAATCCTGACACAGGCCCACGTCACTAAAGATATTACAATGGGGAAGTTTGACTCCATTGTAGCAAATATCACTGCCTGCAATACATTGAGCTTTGACGATAACGATCTGATAGCTGAGAAGCGTAAGCACAATCGTGCTCTACATGTGTCAGTCAAATGTGAAGAGGATACAATGTCTCGAGTGCTTGTTGACACAGGATCAACACTTAACGTAATGCCTAAAAGGACTTTGGCCAAGATGGCATATCAAGGCGCTGCCATGAGACCAACTTCTCTCATAGTCAAGGCATTTGACGGATCCAGAAGAGCCGTGATAGGAGAAGTCGATCTTCCTATCCTAATTGGACCACAAATCTTCAAAGTCACCTTCCAGGTGATGGACATTAATCCGGTCTACAGTTGTCTACTGGGAAGACCATGGATTCCCACAGCTGGCGCTGTCACTTCCACTCTCCACCAAAAAATAAAGTTTGTTGTGGATGACCAGTTGGTCATTGTCCATGGAGAAGAAGACTTAATGGTGAGCAAATTGTCATCATTCCGGTATATTGAGGCTGATGAAGATTCCTCGAGACGACCTTCCAAGCACTAGAAATAGCTCACGTTGTTCTAGTGGATGAATCAGACATAGCCCGTGGGCCGTCATTTACCTCTGCCCAAAGTATTAAGGCGGCACTGAAAGCTGGAGTCTTATTGGGATGGGGAGAGGTCATCAAAGTCAATGCTCGAGCAAAAAATGATCGACAAAGGTTGGGTTACAAACCAACTCCAGAAGGCGAGCTAGAAGAAAGCAACATGAAGAAGAAATATTTAAATGAGATATTCACCAGTGGCGGCATGCAAGTCAACGCCATTATTGGTGAAGATGAAGATGGTAATCTGGATCATCTAATAACTAGGGGAGGAGTAGTGTTGTGCAACTGGGAGGCTGTGGAAGTTCTCATCTTTTTACCTTTAGAGTAATTCACTCTGCTTGTTAGCTTTGTGTTTTTCTTTAAAAAATTCCTGGTCTTTATCGCGGTGAAAATCGGATACCAAACTATTGATTAGTTTGAATCTTTAATTCATTTTGCAACCGAACTTTGATTTGTCCAAAGGAAGGGATAAAGATCGAAATTCCCATAATGCAATGCAAATGCAAGGTTTAGAGAGTTATAGGTTCGGGGGTTGGTTAAACTTAGGGAAGGTACTAGCATCCTAAGTTTCTGTAGTACTCTACAGGAACCTCTTGTTTTATGTTTGTTTATTGCTAAGTGTTTATCTGCTTAATGGTTGAGAGACCTAGGGGGTTTATTTTCTAAGTATACTCGACAAGATTTCGCATCTTATGCCTACATATCCTTACGGGAGTGGAATCAGAGTATTTGTAGTTCCCCTAAAGGGTTTGAGAAATTCTTTGACTGTGGTCAAAGTTCCTACGGGTTTAGGGTAGTTGTTTTTATTGATTTTAGGAGAAGAGATGAGTTGTCATTTTAAGGGAGATTTAACCGCCACAAGTTGTAAGAAAATAGTCTTTGCATCATCTTAAGAGAAAGGCTCAAGTACTCGGATAGGGATCGACGAGGTACGACTTCATCTCTCTTAAGGCAAAGTTCCTACGGTATTGATTGTATTGATGTGGGGTGGAGATTCTATCTCGCTTAAGATGATTTTGCATCCTTCTCTAATGTGTTTGAATATTTGAATATTATATGCTGAGTTGTGTTGTTTTTGTTTCTATGTTGTAAGATAAAAGACAAGGTCCTTCCTATGGGGTAGGGTCTATCTTAATTGATCAACTTGAATGGGATCAAGGATCGAGGGAAAATTATGCAAATGGTGTGCACTACACACAATTGTTGAATCATGTGTAGGTTTTTCCTTTAGACGGATGCGATGCGAGAAAGATAAATTGCGATAATGTAAATTGCGAAAAATGTAAAAGCATACACATGCATGAAAGCGCTAAGGTGTAGGTGAGTGAATGTGTCGTGAGTGTGCACGTTTGAATTAAATTGATTCGATTTTATTTTAGTTGAGTTGATTTTAAAGGAGGAGTTGAATTAGATTATACGAATCGATAAATTAATTGTATTAGTTTTAAGTCTTTTGGTTGAATTTTAGGGAGATTGAGTTTATGTCAATTTCATGAGAAAAAAGGTTATATTAAATTTAAAATAAAATTCTTAGTGAAATAAGAGGTTAATTAAACTTAGATAAAAAAAACTCTAGTGAATAAGTTACTTATTAAAAAAATTGATTATTAAAAGAAATTTTGTTATTTTAGATATAAAAGGTTATATATTATAAGCACAAGTTATTTTAAATTATGCAATAGGTTCTATAGTTTTGTTATTACAATTTAAAATTAGGAAAAAAAAAGTTAAGAATATTAACAGGATTCTTATTAAAGGTTTTATTAAGAGAACAAATTTAAAAAAAGAATAAATTATTATTGGGTAGATTAGTAAAAGGTTGATTAGATGGATAACTTAGTTTTTTAGGCAGAGTTAAGTTATAAAAAGTTTACTAGTATATTCTTAATTAAAAACAGATTTATTATTGGCTAACTAACTAAATGTATTAAGTAAGTGATTACTTTAATTATAAAAGGTTTAAAGGCGAATTAGCTGTTAATTAGTGGGTTAACGGTGGGTTAAGGTGGTTAGGATCGAAGGTGTACGGTGGGTGATGTTGGGTGTGTGTGTATTTGATTACCAAATTACAGAAGGATTAGAAACAAAATAAAAGAGAGTTGAGAACCCTAAAATCCCTTCCCCCCCAAATCTCCGTCATCCTCTCATTTCCGCTTCCTCTCGCTGGCTCTCTCTCGTTTTCTCTTTCTATTCTCCCTTTCATTCTCGGTCGTTACTTCCCCCTTCTTTGCCTCGATTGCGCCTTCGTTCTTCTTCTTTCATTTCGCTTCTCGTCCAAACCTGAAACACAAACAAACACATCAAAAGCTTCAACGGATTTGACTCAAACATAGGGATTACCGCGAGCTATGGACGGCGTTTTGAAGGCGTGGATGAAAACGGAGGCTTCTCGTGGCGGTGCGCGAAAGAGTTGTTGAGAGGCGATTCGCGGTGAAGGTTGACGGCGGAATCCAAAAGATGAGCTCTCCTTTTTGATCTTTAGGGTTTTCAGTTTGGGATTTCTGTGGGGAACTTTGAGGATTCTTCATCTGTCTGGATTTGTGCGTGGATGACCTCTCTTTATAGCTTAATTTCTCAAACGCATTGAAACGAAAATTGAAAACCTTCCATCTTCGGCTGATTTTGTCTGTGATATCCTGTTAATGTTTTAATGTGAATCCCTTTCCATCTCATCATGTCTGATCTTGATTTGGAAATAATAATTGGTAATAAACTTGCTTCTATTCCAGGTCGGCTCATAAAGTTCAAAAGGGTAAATCCAGTCAGCAAGCGTTGGGAGCCTTTATTTCGAATTCTGATGAGGTTAATGAAGACGGAAGTTTGTGATTTTTTTGAATCTGTTCCGGTATGATTACGTCTGGGAAAATAAACTTGGAATGAATTCTTTCTTCGGTTTTTTTTAGCAGGAGTTGACTTGTAGTGGTGAAGTGTCGCATTAACGTTGTGAGTAACTTATGCAGCAGCTGAATGTGGACATTGAGGGGTTGTTGTACGCGAGTTGCCTCGAGACTAATGACGCGAGCGCCGCGTTCTGGTTTTGGTAAGGAAGTGGTCTGTAAACTGGTTGTTTTGTAGATACAGGGTGGTAATGCCTGAAACTGGGTTGTTGTCGCACAACCTTGTTTGTCGTAAAATGCAAATATATTTATTACTTGTGATAATCACGAGTGACAATGACAGTTCCATTTGGTTGCAGGATACTTTGAGAGCCGGAGTGGGTAACATTCAGAGAATTGAACACGTGTGCTATAACATCACGGCATTGCTCTCATCAACACTATCCTTCTCAGTAAAATTATTATCGATGTGAGGATGTCTCTTTGCAGCACCCTTAGTCACTCTAAAATCAGTAGCAGATGAGGAAGCAGAAGTAGAATTTGTGTTCAAACCATCATTCTGTAATATGTTTTCTAGCGCTTTCACAACTTCACTCATTGTTGGTCGGTCTGAAGCTGATTCCTCGGCGCATTGAATTGCCAACTCTAAGTACCTGCCAAATCCTGTCTGGTTGGCAGTGTGTCTTACCAATGGATCCATTACTTCGATCAAACCATGGTACTCTTCATCTCTATTATTCATTAAGGTTCGAACCTCGCGAACGGTGTACTTACCCTTTTCGAGAGGTTGCTTGGATGTTATCAGTTCAAGCATAACTACACTGAAACTGTATATGTCACTCTTTTTGGTTAGTTGTTGAGTCATGTAATATTCAGAATCTAGATAGACCACTGTTCCTTTAACCTGAGTTGAGACATGGCTTTTGTCACTGTCTAATACGAGCTTAGACAGGCCAAAATTCGCGACCTTCGCAGTTAAATTTTTGAATCAGCAAGATATTGGTTGACTTCACATCTCTGTGGATTATGGGATCGACCAAAGTCGTTTCCATATACGGACTAAGCTGCTTTACCAGTAGGGGTACCATTTGCGAGTTTGAAATTTTTTGCATATCCTTTCTTGCCTTGGCCATATGGTTTCGTGAAGGTATGGCCAAACTTGTTATTATTATGATATTCACATTTTAGAGCTATTAATCTTGTCTAATATCGGTAAAGACTAAAGTAAACTGAATTGCGAATTTGCAGGGATTTCTTCGGTAATAGCGGATGGACGAGAAACTAAAATATCCTCCGAGTTGGTTGGAAAACTGAACAAGGTCTGCTGCTAACGGGATGCTTTTGGATTCAGAATTGTGGCTACAGTTGGTGTTGGGATTGTTGAGTAATTATGGCCTTGTACAGGATGTTTTCTTTTGGTTGATAGTGTGTATCATGGTTACATAATATCTTGTTAACTTCCTTGTTTTGAGAATTTTTTTTAAACTTAAATGTAATGTTGTCTTGCTAATAAAATACGGTTTTCCTGGGCCATAGATTGAATCTGTCTTTAATAATTTGTAGAGAAAACAAATAGAAAAAGGAACTTGAATTGCCAGGCAGGTTCTAAGCTCACCTATCTCCTGGATGGTGCCACAAAATAAGATCGAAATGCGAGTCCAAAACCTTAAATCTCCTTGAATAATGACAAAGGGCTTGAAGTTGATATTTCAAAATGAAATCATGAGTACGGCTTGTATCTTGAAATCAAACAAAGGCATAAGTTACAATTAAATAGCCCCCTCGACATTGCTGGAGACTGTATCATGCTCACGCTATTTACCAAAAAGAATATTTCCAAACTCGAAACCATGGAAACTCCCAATAATGGCCAAAATTCCTTAAAGAAAGATATTCTCAGGATAACACTTGTATTGCAACCAATGCTTGAAGTTCTAGGGCCCCAATCATACTGTTTTAGAGCCTAACAAACTCGAGTTTGAGGTCAAAGTCCCAGATGTCAAATTCCCATACTCAACACTGCATGGAAAGCGAACCCTGATTCTTTGGGGTATACCCGGAAACTCCTGAGAAATTCTGAAGTAAACAGTCACTAGGAAGTCCTAGGACTATCTGAATTAGAATCCCGCGGTCACACCTTGAAGTACTGGACTGTATGGACCTGCGCAAACTGGTTAGCCGTAATAAACGCACATGCAGAGAGAAAAAAACAAGCAAGAAATAAGCACATAAGGGCAGGACCTTATGGTCAAAAATTAGGGTGTGACAGATGCCCCTATTTAAGTTTCTTCTATCCGTGGGTATGGATATTGAAATCTCCGTCTCGACGAGATAGGAGGGACTTAAATACAAACATTGCACGAATTTTTGGCCATAAGAAGCCACCAGATGCAAATGAAATGCAATGATATGAGGACGCCAGACCGAACTCCTGTGGGGGAAACGATGCCACAGGGGAATAACTGGACACGACACCCAAAGAACAGACTAAACGACGCAAGACGCCACGGGAAGAAACAACGATCAGCATTGTGGATTCTCCAAAATGAAGATAGATATAATAATGTCACCAGGAGTACAGTAGCTTGGATAGTGAAACGAGATCTTGAAGGTGAAGGGTAGCCCACTACCAACGTGTGACAGCCTAAGCAAAGACGTCCGGTTGAAGCAAAGAAACGCATGTTACCTACTGTCAATAAATGATAACCTATGCATAGGCAAAGGAAAGATGACCTACTACCAAACTTGGTAGCCTAAGCCAAGGCATCTGACCAAAAAGGATGGTATATTACCTATTATCAAATGTATGATAGCCTAGGCAGAGGTAATAATCCAAAGAAGGAGAGATCACTTACTACCAAACGTATGGCAGCCTAAGAAAAAGTGTCAAACGAAACGTGTTACCTACTATCAAACATATGATAGCCTAAGAAAAGGTGAACACAAAAATAAAGGCGTATTACCTACTATCAAACGTATGATAGCCTAATCGAAGGCAATAACCCAAAGAAGGAGATATCACTTACTGCCAAACGTTTGGCAGCCTAAGAAAAAGTGTCTGACCAAAATGATATGTGTTACCCACTATCAAACATATGATAGCCTAAGGAAAGGCAAACACAAAAGGAAAGGCGTATTACCTACTATCAAACATATGATAGCCTAATAGAAGGTAATAACCCAAAGAAGTAGAGATCACTTACTACCAAACATATGGCAGCCTAAGAAAAAGTGTCAAACAAAACGTGTTACCTACTATCAAACATATGATAGCCTAAGAAAAGGTGAACACAAAAATAAAGGCGTATTACCTACTATCAAACGTATGATAGCCTAATCAAAGGTAATAACCCAAAGAAGGAGAGATCACTTACTACCAAACGTATGGCAGCCTAAGAAAAAGTGTCTGACCAAAACGAAATGTGTTACCCACTATCAAACATATGATAGCCTAAGGAAAGGCAAACACAAAAGGAAAGGCGTATTACCTACTATCAAACATATGATAGCCTAATTGAAGGTAATAACCCAAAGAAGGAGAGATCACTTACTACCAAACGTATGGCAGCCTAAGAAAAGTGTCAAAACGAAACGTGTTACCTACTATCAAACATATGATAGCCTAAGGAAAGGCAAACACAAAAGGGGATATGACCTACTACCAATCTTGGCAGCCTAAGCAAAGGTATCTAACTAAAATGGATGGTATATTACCTGCTATCAAATGTATGATAGTCTAAGAAAAGGTAATAATCAAAAGGAGGAAAGATTACCTACCACCAAACGTATGGCAGCCTAAGAAAAGGTGTCTGACCCAAAAGGATGTACTGGAGATTGTAAAGCTCCAACAGGGATCTTAAGAAGAGATGTCGTTTGATAGAATTATTCTTGTGATGAACTCACTGGGGAAAACATTCCTGGAGAGTATTTCTTGCTGTAGTTGTAAAATATTCTATGAATTCTCAAATAAAGAGAGGTGTGTGTAACTGTCTTCTCTGATGAATCAATAATGTTGAGGGACCCACTGAGGGTAAATGATCTGTCTTGTAGAAATTGTCATTTGTCGTTTTGAACAAGATCCTGATCAAAACGAGTTGCTCAAATAAAGAGATTATTACAGTCCAGAATGTAGATGTTTGGGAAAATCCTGTGATGCTTATTGTTGAAGAAATGTTTGTCTTTAGGAATATTCTTCTTGGGGAGTAGGGTGCAAAATAAATGCACACTTAATCCATGTTCAAAAGTTGGAGACGTCCACAGTGTGATTGCCAAGGATCGAAGTTCAATTCAGGGAATAACTGAAGATAAACTGTCAAACAAGACCCGACCATTGAGGTATGAACTCAAATAGGATCTAACTAAAACAACCGTTTCCCACGAGGGTCAATCTCTGTGGGGAAATAGAAATATGGTGCTCTTTCTGCCTAGGGCTGACAACTCTAATTGGGAGGAAAAGACGCGCCCAACCACTCGGGGATAACCATGACCAAAGCGACAGAGTAAAGCAAACACAAAGGATGCGAAACGCGTATGCCATGCTATCTACTTATATGCTATGCGTATGCTGACAAAACAAGCGACGAGAAGCAACCAAAGATGAAATAAACATCTCGAAGCAAGCATCTAATCGATCTTCGAAGATAGGAGTACCACTGGGGATAGATGGAGAACCAAATATGGGATTACACTCCTGCTTCAAGACTTCAAAATTTCTCTTGGGGAATATAGATCAATCCATTTGGGGATGTAACATCTTGATAAGTATGAAAGGTTGCATGAAGTTGTAGACGGAGGTACCCAAACTGAAGTTTCATAGGGGTTAAAATAAATATCCTGGGTCATCATAGTTGTTGAACATGTCGGAGTTGAGCTTCCTGGGGATGAAATAAACGTCCGCTTCACTTCAAATTTCGAATGCCCCAAGTCACATGGTTTAAGAAAACATCTCGAGAGGATTTTATATGAAACATGATGTCCACATGCCCCACTGTTTTCAAACTCTATGGGGAGGTTCACTGAATCTCGACGTAACTGCCCCTGATTGGCGGTATTGCTAAGTCTTCCAATTTGTGCTTTAGATGAAGCCAAACTCGTACGAATCAAACGTCTTAGAAAATAACTTGCCCCGGGTTGGCAAAGTCTTCAAACCCACCAACTTCCGTATATAATCTTTCTAAGATGTCAAGTGTATTTAGCAAGTCAGAAATGTTAATTTCGAAACGGGTAATGCAACACGCGTTTGTCTTGAAGTTTTTTTTTGAAAGGAGATATCACAATAACTGGTGACCGAAATCACTAGTTAGGATATAAAAAAAAATATTTATAAAGCCGATTTAATTTGAGCATAACTCAAGGAGTCAGGAAACAATATCTCATCGAGTATGCTTTCGAACTAAACCTTACTTCAATTAGGACTTTGAGGGTCATATATGGGCTTAGTTTATGACTTGTAAAGCGGAGGAATAAAGGGTTAGTATATTTGTGCCTACCCAATTTTTTGAAAGATATTCATCGTTTTTTTATAGTACCCTGCCCCAGGTTAAAAAAAGAGGTTTTGGTTTGGGAGAAAAAACAGATCTTTTCTCAAGGCTTAAAAAGAGGGGTGAACTATTTTTGGTGTTTAGGAGGTTGAAATAATGCCTTACATCATTAGTAGGGTTTTTATTCGAAGCATACAACAAGAGATCATGCGTTTTACTTCATCATTCTCCTCCCAATTCTCTGTTAGAGCAAGAGATCGGGTAAAGCTGGCATTATAAATTATTTTGAAAAACAATTTGAGTGAAAACGAATGGATTTCTTCAAGACAAACATTTCATTGCATTAATTATTCAAAACAAACAAGCCATACAAGCCAAACATGCTTTTAATCAAAGAAATGAAATACGCATAAGCAAACGAAAAGAAAACACCCTGATGAGCCCTTCTCAGGATTTTATTCGGTCTTTGTATGGAAAGGAGAAGCTTGCAGAATTGTATGATATGTCGCCTTCGGATCCATTTTCAGGCGCTATATTGATATGAGCTTCCCGAATAACCCTGGATCATGTTCGCGGAGGAAGAACCATGCTGAGGTGGGGGATTATCTTGCACATAAGGAATGGAACCCTTAAAGGATAAAATTCCGTCCTTAACCAACCTTTGAACGTCTGCCTTCAAACCGTAACAATTCTCAGTATCGTGGCCTGGAGCACCTTGATGGTATAGGCAAAATTTGTCAGCTTTGTACCAATACAGAAGTTTCTTAGGTACTTTAGGTGGAGCTCTCGTCTGGATGTGACCTTTTTGAATCAACGATGGGAACAAGTCAGCGTATGTCATTGGGATGGGATCAAAGTCTAGTCTTTTGTGTACATGACTTTGGTCGTTGAATGGTTGATTTTGCTAATTTTGTTGATATTGTGGCTGATGATCCGCAGCAACCTGATGTGATGGCGGATACCCTCTCTTGGATCGCCCCTGCTGCATAATGTTTGCCTCATGTTCTCTCTTTTTCATAAAACCACTCACATACTTTCGAGCATTATTAGAGGTACTCCCTTCCTTAACTAGTCTTCCTTCGCGAACACCTTCTTCTAAACGCATTCCCATATTAACCATTTCGGTGAAGTCACTGGGTGCACTTGCTACCATTTTCTCATAAAAGAATGGACCGAGAGTCTTTAGAAAAATCTTGGTCATTTCCTTTTCTTCTAATGGCGGTATGACTTGAGCGGCTAACTCGCGCCAACGCTGAGCATATTCCTTGAAATTCTCTTTGCCTTTCTGAGCCATGGCTCTTAATTGATCACGGTCAGGAGCCATGTCCACATTATACTTATACTGCTTGACAAAGGCTCCATCCAGATCATTGAAAGTTCTAATCTTCGCACTATCCAATCTCATGTACCACTTAAGTGCAGGGCCTGTCAGACTGTCTTGGAAATAGTGAATGAGCAGTTGATCATTGTCAGTTTGTGCAGACATTTTTCTGGCATACATGATGAGATGAATCTGGGGACAAGTGTTTCCTTTATACTTCTCAAAATCAGGGACCTTGAATTTTGGCGGAACCTTGACATTTGGAACCAAACATAAGTCAGAAGCACGTTTTCCAAACAAATCTTTCCCACGAAGGGCTCTCAATTCTTTTTGCATCTCAGAAAATTGGCCTTGAAACTCATCCATCCTTTCTTCCAAACCCACAGTTTCGCTGGGTATCCTATGGAAAATTGGTTCGTTTAGGACATATGGAGTAGTATTCACATGTGGAGGTGCGATAGTCATGACAGCAGTAATTGCAGGAATAGCTTGGACGGTGGTCATGGCAGGGACCTAGGGGACAGGTGGACGATAACCGACCGAAGTGAAATAAGGAGGCATCCCCCACGGGAAACCTGGCGGCATGCTGTAGGTTACTTCAGCAACAGTAGACACCACTGGGATCGGTGTTGATACTATTTTGGAGATAACGGTCCCTTGAACTTCTTGATTGTTGAGTGCAGACTGGTTAGACAGGGATTCAACTATACCATTCAACCTTTCCAGATTTTCTTTCAGAGTTGCAACTTCATCACAGAGTACTCTATTCTCTTGTTTAAGTTGATCCATCTTTTGGCGTAGAATGGCTCGAGTGTTGTACTGGTGATTCAGTTTGTGGTCTGTGAAGATGAAGCAAGAGTGAGACCCCCCAGAATGCAAAGGATGTTATGCTGATGCAAAATGCAAATGCAAATGCAAGAATGCAAAACAAAAGGTTTCATGAAACTCAAGTATTTATAAATATTACTGAATACCAAAGAAAACTTATTTGATATCGATTACAAACGAACATTCTCATGAGAGTCCTAACATAATAGCTAAATAAAAGCTAGAAAAAGTCCTAAGGAAGTCCTCCATCGCGCTTGTTGATCTGCTCTTCTATCTAGATCTTCTTGAAGATAAGTTGTCCATGATCAACTTCTAAGGAGTAATGTGATAAATCCTCCATCTCTCTTCCATTCTTGTTGGAAAGTGAGAAAGGAATCCCTTTTTTACTTGGATCTTCAATATGGATGAAAGCCTTTTGAACTTCTATTGATCCTCCATGATAAAGGGAAGCCTCTCGTATTTATCTTTTGAGTTTTCTTGATTCTTCAATCGCTACCCTTAACTTCCTTAGGTCATCTAAATTAGGACTCTTAGAAGAATATTTCAAAAATATTTTTTTTGTAATCCCTATGTATTCTATAATGTTTATAAATAAACTCGGGATTCCATGAAACCAATGCAATATGATGCTTATGAATGCAACAAACACAAGTAAGCACATAAGGACACAAAGATAAACAACAAGGGGGACCCTAGGTTTGTAACGAGCATGGAGCCAAAGGGTATACCCATTTCCAAAGGATATGGACTAAAGGTTGATTGTACCTGTAGAACAAGGTTCTAATAAGGTTCCCACAGTCATTAGCCCATCTTTCGGATATCATCAACTTCCCAACTAACTCGGGGATTAATAATATTTTCAAGAGAACTTCTTTTGAGTGTAGCATCGCATAGCACTATTTCGGGACTTACTCCCTCATAGCCTCGCACTACGCCCTAATAAAGGCCAAAGTGGGGTTAAAGGTAACTACGGTCCTTAGTATCATAGACTCTAATTGAGAATAGTAAAAGTTTTCACGACTAAACTCGTTCAACCGAACCATTTTCAAAAGGGTCTTAACTAACCGGGATTCTCGAGTCAACTTAGTCGGGACTCACTCCCTATAAGCCTCATCGAATATATCACCATCCTATCTTAAGTTCACTCAAATTCGGGTGTAGGACTTTGTCTCACCACTCAAAGGTATCAACCCAAAAGCAATAGATAAACATGTATACAAATAACAGATATAAAGCAATGAACAAGTAAAACAAGTTAGGGAAACCCACTAGGAGAATCCCCAGTGAAGTCGCAATTTCTGTCGCGGTGAAAATCAGATACCAAACTATTAATTAGTTTGAATCTTTAATTCATTTTGCAACCGAACTTTGATTTGTCCAAAGGAAGGGATAAAGATCGAAATTCCCACAATGCAATGCAAATGCAAGGTTTAGAGAGTTATAGGTTCGGGGGTTGGTTAAACTTAGAGAAGTTACTAGCATCCTAAGTTTCTGTAGTACTCTACAGGAACCTCTTGTTTTATGTTTGTTTATTGCTAAGTGTTTATCTTCTTAATGGTTGAGAGACCTAGGGGGTTTATTTTCTAAGTATACTCGAAAAGATGTCGCATCTTATGCCTACATATCCTTACGGGAGTGGAATCAGAGTATTTGTAGTTCCCTTAAAGGGTTTGAGGAATTCTTTGATTGTGGTCAAAGTTCCTACGGGTTTAGGGTAGTTATTTTGATTGATTTTAGGAGAAGAGATGAGTTGTCATTTTAAGGGAGATTTAACCGCCACAAGTTGTAAGAAAATAGTCTTTGCATCATCTTAAGAGAAAGGCTCAAGTACTCGGATAGGGATCGACGAGGTACGCCTTCATCTCTCTTAAGGAAAAGTTCCTACGGTATTGATTGTATTGATGTGGGGTGGAGATTCTATCTCGCTTAAGATGATTTTGCATCCTTCTCTAATGTGTTTGAATATTTGAATATTATATGCTGAGTTGTGTTGTTTTTGTTTCTGTGTTGTAAGATAAAAGACAAGGTCCTTCCTATGGGGTAGGGTCTATCTTAATTGATCAACTTGAATGGGATCAAGGATCGAGGGAAAATGATGCAAATGGTGTGCACTACACACGATTGTTGAATCATGTGTAGGTTTTTCCTTTGGACGGATGCAATGCGAGAAAGATAAATTGTGATGATGTAAATTGCGAAAAATGTAAAAGCATATACACGCATAAAAGCGCTAAGGTGTAGGTGAGTGAATGTGTCGTGAGTGTGCACGTTTGAATTAAATTGATTCGATTTTATTTTAGTTGAGTTGATTTTAAAGGAGGAGTTGAATTAGATTATACGAATCGATAAATTAATTGTATTAGTTTTAAGTCGATTGGTTGAATTTTAGGGAGATTGAGTTTATGTCAATTTTATGAGAAAAAAGGTTATATTAAATTTAAAATAAAATTCTTAGTGAAATAAGAGGTTAATTAAACTTAGATAAAAAAACTCTAGTGAATAAGTTACTTATTAAAAAAAATTGATCATTAAAAGAAATTTTGTTAGTTTAGATATAAAAGGTTGTATATTATAAGCCCAAGTTATTTTAAATTATGCAATAGGTTCTATAGTTTTGTTATTACAATTTAAAATTAGGAAAAAAAAAGTTAAGAACATTAACAGGATTCTTATTAAAGGTTTTATTAAGAGAACAAATTTTAAAAAAGAATAAATTATTATTGCCTAGATTAGTAAAAGGTTGATTAGATGGATAACTTAGTTTTTTAGGCAGAGTTAAGTTATAAAAACTTTACTAGTATATTCTTAATTAAAAACATATTTATTATTGGCTAACTAACTAAATGTATTAAGTAAGTGATTACTTTAATTATAAAAGGTTTAAAGGCGAATTAGCTGTTAATTAGTGGATTAACGGTGGGTTAAGGTGGTTAGGATCGAAGGTGTACGGTGGGTGATGTTGGGTGTGTGTGTATTTGATTACCAAATTACAGAAGGATTAGAAACAAAATAAAAGAGAGTTGAGAACCCTAAAATCCCTTCCCCCCCCAAATCGCCGTCATCCTCTCATTTCCGCTTCCTCTCGCCGACTCTCTCTCGTTTTCTCTTTCTATTCTCCCTTTCATTCTCGGCCGTTACTTCCCCCTTCTTTGCCTCGATTGCGCCTTCGTTCTTCTTCTTTCATTTCGCTTCTCGTTCAAACCTGAAACACAAACAAACACATCAAAAGCTTCAACGGATTTGACTCAAACAGAGGGATTACCGCGAGCTATGGACGGTGTTTTGAAGGCGTGGATGAAAACGGAGGCTTCTCGTGGAGGTGCGCGAAAGAGTTGTTGAGAGGCGATTCTCGATGAAGGTTGATGGCGGAATCCAAAAGATAAGCTCTCCTTTTTTATCTTTAGGGTTTTCGGTTTGGGATTTCTGTGGGGAACTTTGAGGATTCTTCATCTGTCTGGATTTGTGCATGGATGACCTCTCTTTATAGCTTAATTTCTCAAACGCATTGAAACGAAAATTGAAAACCTTCCATCTTCGGCTGATTTTGTCTGTGATATCCTGTTAATGTTTTAATGTGATTCCCTTTCCATCTCATCCTGTCTGATCTTGTTTTGGAAATAATAATTGGTAATAAACTTGCTTCTATTCTAGGTCGGCTCATAAAGTTCAAAAGGGTAAATCCAGTCAGCAAGCGTTGGGAGCCTTTATTTTGAATTCTGATGAGGTTAATGAAAACGGAGGTTTGTGATTTTTTTGAATCTGTTCCGGTATGATTACGTCTGGCAAAATAAACTTGGAATGAATTCTTTCTTCGGTTTTTTTAGTAGGAGTTAACTTGTAGTGGTGAAGTGTCGCGTTAACGTTGTGAGTAACTTATGCAGCAGCTGAATGTGGACATTGAGGGGCTGCCGTACGCGAGTTGCCTCGAGCCTAACGACGCTAGCGCCGCGTTCTGGTTTTGGTAAGGAAGTGGTCTGTAAACTGGTTGTTTTGTAGATACAGGGTGGTAATGCCTGAAAGTGGGTTGTTGTCGCACAACCTTGTTTGTCGTAAAATGCAAATATATTTATTCCTTGTGATAATCACGAGTGACGATGACAGTTCCATTTGGTTGCAGGATACTTTGAGAGCCGGAGTGGGTAACATTCAGAGAATTGAACACGTGTGCTATAACATCAAGGCATTGCTCTCGTCAACACTATCCTTCTCAATAAAACTATTATCGATGTGAGGATGTCTCTTTGCAGCACCCTTAGTCACTCTAAAATCAGTAGCAGATGAGGAAGAAGAAGTAGAATTTGTGTTCAAACCATCATTCTGTAATATGTTTTCTAGCGCTTTCACAACTTCACTCATTGTTGGTCGGTCTGAAGCTGATTCCTCGGCGCATTGAATTGCCAACTCTAAGTACCTGCCAAATCCTGTCTGGTTGGCAGTGTGTCTTACCAATGGATCCATTACTTCGATCAAACCATGGTACTCTTCATCTCTATTATTCATTAAGGTTCGAACCTCGCGAACGGTGTACTTACCCTTTTCGAGAGGTTGCTTGGATGTTATCAGTTCAAGCATAACTACACTGAAACTGTATATGTCACTCTTTTTGGTTAGTTGTTGAGTCATGTAATATTCAGAATCTAGATAGACCACTGTTCCTTTAACCTAAGTTGAGACATGGCTTTTGTCACTGTCTAATACGAGCTTAGACAGGCCAAAATCCGCGACCTTCGCAGTCAAATTTTCAATCAGCAAGATATTGGTTGACTTCACATCTCTGTGGATTATGGGATCGACCAAAGTCGTTTCCATATACGGACTAAGCTGCTTTACCAGTAGGGGTACCATTTGCGAGTTTGAAATTTTTTGCATATCCTTTCTTGCCTTGGCCATATGGTTTCGTGAAGGTATGGCCAAACTTGTTATTATTATGATATTCACATTTTAGAGCTATTAATCTTGTCTGATATCGGTAAAGACTAAAGTAAACTGAATTGCGAATTTGCAGGGATTTCTTCGGTAATAGCGGATGGACGAGAAACTAAAATATCCTCCGATTTGGTTGGAAAACTGAACAAGGTCTGCTGCTAACGGGATGCTTTTGGATTCAGAATTGTGGCTACAGTTGGTGTTGGGATTGTTGAGTAATTATGGCCTTGTACAGGATGTTTTCTTTTGGTTGATATTGTGTATCATGGTTACATAATATCTTGTTAACTTCCTTGTTTTGAGAATTTTTTTTAAACTTAAATGTAATGTTGTCTTGCTAATAAAATACGGTTTGCCTGGGCCATAGATTGAATCTATCTTTAATAATTTGTAGAGAAAACAAATAGAAAAAGGAACTTGAATTGCCAGGCAGGTTCTAAGCTCACATATCTCCTAGATGGTGCCACAAAATAAGATCGAAATGTGAGTCCAAAACCTTAAATCTCCTTGAATAATGACAAAGGGCTTGAAGTTGATATTTCAAAATGAAATCATGAGTACGGCTTGTATCTTGAAATCAAAGAAAGGCATAAGTTACAATTAAATAGCCCCCTCGACGTTGCTGGCGACTGTATCATGCTCACGCTATTTACCAAAAATAATATTTCCAAACTCGAAACCATGGAAACTCCCAATAATGGCCAAAATTCCTTAAAGAAAGATATTCCCAGGATAACACTTGTATTGCAACCAATGCTTGAAGTTATAGGGCCCCAATCATACTGTTTTAGAGCCTAACAAACTCGAGTTTAAGGTTAAAGTCCTAGATGTCAAATTCCCATACTCAACACTGCATGGAAAGCGAACCCTGATTCTTTGGGGTATACCCGGAAACTCCTGAGAAATTCTGAAGTAAACAGTCACTAGGAAGTCCTAGGACTATCTGAATTAGAATCCCGTGGTCACACCTTGAAGTACTGGACTGTATGGACCTGCGCAAACTGGTTAGCCGTAATAAACGCACATGCAGAGACAAAAAAAAAACAAGCAAGAAATAAGCACACAAGACCTTATGGTCAAAAATTAGGGTGTGACAGTCTTGCCCAAGGCTTGCGAATTATTTTGTATTGGGCCACTTTGAAAATTTGAAAATCATTAATGAAAAAGTGTTTTTGTTAAAACTCTTTCTTATTGTTTTACGCATCATTTTCACTCTTTTTGTTAAAAGAAAAATGGCAATCTTTTTTTGAAAAAAAAATAAAAACAACCCTTCATTTGCATGTCTGTGTGTGTGTGCCTAATTGTTCCAAAATAAAACATGCAGAATACCTCCATCAACCACAGAATCCTATGATCCTTCGGCTCCTTCTACTAGCGGTTCATTTGTCTTTCAAGCTGAAGAAGAGAATGACGAAGAGTTAGAAGTCCCAGAAGAGTTAAAGAGAATGGCTGAATACGAAGTTGTTTATCTCCAGCCCCACAAAGAGCAGACTGAAGTCATCAACTTGGGGACAGAAGAAGAAAAAAGAGACGTCAAGATCGGGGCATCATTAAGTCCAGAGGTCAAAGACAAGCTGATAGCAATCCTCAGAGATTTTGTCGACGTATTTGCTTGGTCCTACCAAGATATGCCAGGATTGGATACTGACATTGTCATGCACAAGCTCCCCCTGAAGCCAGAGTGTCCTCCGGTCAAGCAAAAGCTTCGCAGGTCAAGACCAGACATGGCTCTTAAAATCCGAGATGAGGTCAAAAAGCAAATTGATGCCGGCTTTTTAGCAGTATCCAAGTATCCAGAATGGGTGGCAAACATTGTACCAGTCCCAAAGAAGGATGGAAAGGTTAGGATGTGCGTCGATTACAAGGACTTAAACAAAGCAAGTCCAAAAGACGATTTCCCTCTGCCACACATTGACACTTTGGTGGATAACACGGCAAGCTTCGTAATATTCTCATTTATGGACGAATTTTCTGGTTATAATCAGATAAAGATGGATCCGGATGACATGGAGAAAACGACCTTCATCACACCCTGGGGCACCTATTGTTATAAGGTCATGCCTTTTGGTTTGAAGAACGCAGGGGCAACGTATCAGAGAGCTATGGTCACACTCTTTCATGATATGATGCACAAAGAAATCGAAGTATACGTGGATGATATGAATGTAAAATCCCAAAGTGAAGAAGACCACTTGGATCATCTGCTGAAGCTGTTCGAGAGACTCCGAAAGTATTAACTGAGGTTAAATCTAGCAAAATGCACCTTCGGAGTTCGCTCAGGCAAGTTACTTGGTTTCACCGTTAGTCAGCGAGGAATTAAAGTAGACCCTGACAAGGTTAAAGCAATCCAGGAGATGCCTGCTCCCAAAACAGAGAAACAAGTCAGAGGCTTCCTCGGACGTCTGAATTACATCTCAAGATTCATCTCCAATCTGACCCCTACTTGCACACCGATCTTCAAGTTGTTAGGAAAAGATCAAACAGTGGTATGGAATGAAAACTGCCAGGCCGCATTTGAGAAAATCAAGCAGTACTTGCAAGAACCTCCAGTGTTGATTCCTCCGGTACCCGGAAGGCCTTTTTTCATGTATATGACGGTGCTAGAGGATTCAATGGGCTGTGTCTTAGGTCAGACTGATGAGTCAGGAAAGAAAGAGCACGCAATCTATTATCTAAGCAAGAAGTTCACTGATTGCGAGAGTCATTACTCTCCCCTGGAAAAAGCCTGTTGTGCGTTAGCATGGGCCGCCAAACGTCTGAGGCAGTACATGATTTGTCACACCATAATGCTGATTTCTAAGATGGACCCCATCAAGTACATCTTTGAAAAGCCAGCTCAAACCGAAAGATTAGCCAGATGGCATATGCTCTTATCAGAGTACGATATCCAATATATGGCTCAAAAATCTATCAAAGGAAGTGTCTTGTCAGAACACCTCGCCGAGCATCCTATGGAGGATTTTCAACCGCTCAAATTTGATTTTCCTGATGAAGATGTGATGTATATTCAGCGTACAAAACCAGAGCCCGGTCTGGAAGAAGGTCCTGAGCCTGGATCCCGCTAGGAAATGATGTTTGATGGGGCGTCGAACAAGAATGGACATGGTGTCGGAGCTGTTCTGAAAAATCCAACTGGAGGGTACACTGCCGTCACAGCCCGGCTTTGTTTCTCATGTACAAACAACATAGCCGAGTATGAAGCCTGCATCTTAGGGTTGGAAGCGGCCATCGATCTTCGCATCAAAGTCTTGGAAGTAATTGGTGATTCTGCCTTAGTGATCTACCAACATAAAGGAGAATGGGAAACCAGGGATGAAAAGTTGGTCCCTTACAAGACTCATATCTTGGAGATGGCTGAATATTTTGATGAAATTACCTTCAAGCATGTACCAAGAGCAGAAAATCATATTGTCGATGCGCTAGCCATGATGGCATCAATGTGGAAGGTCCAGTTTGTCAACAAGGCACCCCTGATCCGCATCGAAAGAAGGATAGTATCTGCATACGTCATGGCAATAGATGAAGAATCTGATGAGAAGCCGTGGTTTCACGATATCAAGAATTTTCTCCAAAATCAAGAGTATCCCGCTGACACGTCCACAATTAACAAAAGAGCAATACGAAGATTGTCATCTAAATTCTTCATCAACAATGGTACCTTGTACAAAAGAAATCATGACATGGTCTTACTCCGATATGTCGATGAAAACGAGGCGAACCTTATAATGATTGAAGTACATGAAGGAACCTTCGGCACCCATGCGAATGGCCACGCCATGGCTAAGAAAATCTTGAGAGCAGGCTACTTCTGGTTAACTTTAGAGACGGACTGCATCCTCTTCGTTCGAAAGTGTCATAAATGTCAAGTCTACGCTGATAAAGTGCATGTCCCTCCACATCCTCTCAATGTGATGACATCACCTTGGCCTTTTGCAATGTGGGGCATAGATATGATTGAGGCAATAGAGCCAAAAGCTTCCAACGACCATCTCTTCATCCTTGTCGCAATTGAT
Organism: Lathyrus sativus; assembly: GCA_963859935.3. NCBI lineage: Eukaryota > Viridiplantae > Streptophyta > Magnoliopsida > Fabales > Fabaceae > Lathyrus > Lathyrus sativus. The sequence goes on from OZ012739.1 coordinate 612,325,294, forward strand.
TACTTCACCAAATGGGTAGAAGCAGCGTCGTATGCAAACGTGACAAAGCAAGTGGTTGCTCGCTTCATCAAAAAGGAGATCATCTTCCGATATGGTATCCCTAATCAAATCATCACTGACAATGGGTCGAATCTGAACAACAAGACGATGAAGGAACATTGTGACGATTTCAAGATCAAACATCACAATTCGTCTCCTTACAGACCTAAGATGAATGGTGCAGTTGAAGCTGCAAACAAAAACATCAAAAAGATAAAACAAAAGATGGTCGTAACTTACAAGGATTGGCACGAGAAGCTACCATTTGCTTTGCACGGATACCGAACATCAGTGCGCACTTTGAAAGGGGCAACTCCCTTTTCCTTAGTGTATGGGATGGACGTTGTGCTACCCATTGAAGTCAAAATACCTTCCTTAAAAATCTTGACAGAAGCGAAGTTTGATGAAGACGAATGGATAAAGGAAATATTCGACTCGTTGAACCTCATTGACGAAAAAAGAATGACGGCCATGTGTCACAGTCAAATTTATCAACAAAGGATGATCAGAGCGTTCAACAAAAAGGTTCATCCCAAAGAGTATAGGGAAGGAGAGCTTGTGCTTAGAAAAATATTACCAACTCAAAAAGATATGGGGCAAGTGGATGCCCAATTATGACGGCCCTTTCGTTATAAAGACTGTCTTCTCCAGAGGATCTATAATTCTCGAAACTATGGATGGCGAACAACTCAAGTATCTCATCAACTCCGACGCAGTGAGGAAATACTATGCTTGAAACAGAAGACCTAGGAAGGAGACTTCAGTGCTTCAACAAGATGAAAGCCCAATGTTTGAAAGCTGGCAAACGCCAAGGCAGAGTCTTGTACGAGATATCAGAAGAAAGACCAACGCTTGTCACTCTCGTCAGAAGCAGCGAAGTAAGTGAACTGACAGTTAGAGGGACCGGATTATTGTGGGATTCTGTAACCTTTTATGTTTTCCATTTTTTCAAACTTATAAAGTTCCCAAGGCTTTGCCTTTTGTAAAGTTCTTGTCTATCAATAAAATCAGATTTTTGGCCAAATCATTGTTATGATCTTCTGTTTTTGTTATGCAATTTCACTTATTTGTTAATAAAAATTTTCATGAAAGCAAGGTGCTTTGAATTTTTTTTTGAAATTTGTGTTTTTTAAAAAGGGAAACATGATTTGACAAAATTATTGAAAAGTTCTAGAGGTAATCTGATGACATTACACAGTCCTCAAAGTTGTGGAAGTTTGTTGTACCTTTGACCAAGCTAGATGCGTCCAACAACAATTCTGGATCTTAAGCCAAGACTTCTTTCCTTTGTTCCTGCGGGTCGGTTTGCATTTTACATACATCACCATGCCAGCATACGCATTTGTTTTCATTTCTGGTTTTGGCTGTCGCCTTTGAGATCCTTCGGTTGTTACCATTATCTTTGATCTGTTGTAACAAGTTCGCTTCGAAGTTGACATCCTGGGGTTTCCTTATTTTCTCTAGGAAGCTAGTGGTGACTAGAAATATCCAATTTACACAAACAGGGGGTTGTTACCAATTTTCATCTTCGATTTGGTTGTCACCAACAAACTTTGAAAGACTAGTGGTCACTAGCACACATTCAGAACTAATTACGTTCGGTACCGTGATTTGGTCGTCACCAACAATTTTTCCAAACCCAGTTGTTATTGATTCTGACATAAAACAAACCAATTGTTATTGGAGTCCCTTTGATTCAGTTTTAACCAATCTGGCTAAAAATCTAGTGGTTACTAGTATTGCCCTCTAAAAACCAATGGTCATTGACATTGGAGTTGGTCGTCACCAAAATTCCCTAAAAGTTAAATAGTTATCGGCATTGCCTTCAAATCCAATTGTTATTGGTACCTGTTTGATTTGGTTAGTACCAGTCTTTCTGAATCTAGTGGTTACTAGTATTACCTTCAGATCCAATTGTTATTGGTACCTCTTGATTAGGTTTATTGCCAATCTTTCTAAGTCTAGTGGTCACTAACATTGTTTGAAAAATCTAGTTTTCACTAGCAGTATCCTGAACCAATCGTTATTGGTATACCTAAGTTGGTCATCACCAATCGACCTAAGTCCAATGATTATGGGCATCGCTTAAAGCAGATTGTTATCACCGCATTGGTCTGGTCGTTACCAAAACTCCTTAAAAATCCAATGGTCATTGGTCTCCTTGGATTCGGTCGTCACCAAATTCTCCAGTTAAGTCTAGTGGTTACTAGCATCATCCAGAACCAATTGTTATTGGTATATCCTGATTTGGTTATCACCAGTCCCCTCTAAGTCCAGTAGTTACTAGCATTGCTTGAAAACTAATCGTTATTAGTGTTGAAAGTTGATTGTTACCAACTTCCCCAGCCATAGTCCTGTTGTTTTAACAACATTGTTTGGAATCTTCAATTGTGATTGGAACTTTGATTTGGTCGTCACCATATCCCCAGGAAGTCTGGTAATGTTTAGCACTTCTTGGAAACCGTTATTGATTTGGTCACCACCATATCCCTAGTAAGTCTAGTGGAAACTAGCACCGTTTGAAGCTATTTGTTATTCTGGTTGTCACCAGTCTCCCTAGTTGAAGCTTTTTCTTTGCCAGTCAAGTCTTGGAGAATTAGTGGATACTAACCTCCCCGGCACGCCCGGTCTTGTTTCTAACCTTTCTCCTGAAGATCCCGTTTGAACTCTTCGTTATAGGAAATTACTCATCTGGTTATCCCCAGTGAGATTCATGTCTCTGTTCCGTCTTTTCCCCAGTGAAGAATTGTCATCTTCCCCGGTGGGACTATTCCCCAGCAAAGTTCTCCCCAGTGGGTCCCTTCCCCAGGTTGGTTTGCGCTTCTTTTCTTTCATTTCCCCAGTGAAGAATTGTCATCTTCCCCGGTGAGCTTCCTCATCTGGTTATCCCCAGTGAGGTTCGTATCTCCTTTCCCCATTGAAGAGGTGTCTTCCCTGGTGGAATTTGTGTCCCATGTGTGAAAGATTTCCTTGAACAACATCTTTAGTCATGTTTGAACTATTTTGCTTACTCTGTCTTGAATCTTTCCCCGTTGTGTCGGGTCCCTCGTGAGTGGTTACTCGTCGTATTGCCGCTCTTTTATATTTGCTCGTGTGTCTGCATCCGTCTTGCATTCAAGCATCATATAACATCATTTAGATTCATGGCATATTGGCATTCATCCTTTTGCATATCATTGGATCCAAGGGACAAAATTTCTGGTTTGCTATATTTAAATACCTTTCACTGCGATTCTATGAGGATTGTCATCTCTCATCACCATCTAGTGAAGATATTTAAATAAGGGCATCTGTTGCACCCCAAAATTTGACCCCTTAGATCCTCATCATCATTTTAGGATCATATTTGCTTGATTAACTAACCTTAACCTATTTTCAGTTTATCTTTGTTAAGATGCAGATGAATTAGGGTTCCGTACCGTTAAAATCGAGGCTTCAGTGGTTTGATCAATCAATGTTTTGGATTGATCCAACTTCAAAACAAGATCAAGGATAATACATTGGATCAAGTATGAATTCAATTTGATATGGTCACCCGTGGATTGAGAACAATGCAATTTGAGATACCCGATTAGGGTTTCCGATCAGGAAAAGTCAACCGTAGTTTGACTTTTGTTTTAAAGAGTATTTCAATGGTGGTATTTTGGTTCATTAATTTCCTATGGCTTAGTAAAGTCCACCCAAATAGTTTCAAGTCCTCGGGATGTCCGGATCATTAACAGGCGACTCGGTAGACACCGATCGTTCGAACGGTTGACCGAAAAGTCAACTTTTCAACAATAAGGAATTTGACTTCAAGATGTGAATTAAAAATGTTCCTTATGTCATATTACACCTCCCCATAAAATTTCATGACTATTGGATCAAGGGTTAAGATGTAATTGCAAAAATCGGGAATTAGGGTTTTGAAAGGGACAAGACCATAACTCCTCAACCACACATCCAATTGAAGTGGTTCAAAGCTCATTGGAAAGCTCTTGACAAATCCTACAAAATCCTCAAAGTGGTCCATGATCAAAAAATGCATAGAATTGGAGTTATAGCAAAATTCATTTTTGAGGGGGAAATAACTTAAAAAAATTCTAAGTTATTTGGCACTTTTAAGTGGTTTTTTCAGAAACTTTGAAGGGTTTTTCAACCTATTTCCATCAAGAATTTGGAAATTCCCAAAACATGAAAGTTGTAGATCTACTTAAGGGCTTTCCAAATTGTGGCAGAACTCTTCAATAGCATGTTTGAGCAGGAAGTTATGCACCATAGAAGTTGGGTCTGTCACACTTGAAATCACTTTGTTAAGAATTCTCAAACTTGGATTTTCACAACTTAAGCTACTCTCAACCCTTGGATCTTGATCAAAACTGATAATGCGAGGCATGGATAGAGAGAAAACCAGAAAAAAAGAGGGATGTGGTGAACATAGCAAGTTGTTGCAACTTGACAATTAAATAATCAAATAAATGAAGAAGAAAGAGAAACTTTTTGGTTGATTTGAGCAGCTGCAGTCCCCTACACCCTAAGCTCACCTCAGTCACTTCATGTCCACCTCTCCACTTGATTTTCTGATCTTCTTTGGTCCATGGAACTGATGTATAGAGATCTTGGCAAGATATTTCAAAAACTTCACAAATCTCCCTCCAAAAGTGGTAAATGACCAAGGCTGCCCTCACTCTTGTTTGGCTATAAATAGAGACCTCTTCTATGAGTCTAAACACACCAAAGAAATCTCAAAAAACCAGAGAAAACATAGCTCTCATTCTCCTCTCATTCCTCAAGAATTTCAAAAACTTCAAAACCTCCATTTTCACCAAAAAGCTGCCTTGAGCAAAACTCTGCTCAAGACCATCTCCTTCACTTCCAAACCTCTAAAAAGCATCCATACAATCCCTAAATATAATATAGAAGGTGTCTATACCTTCAAACCTCTCAAAAATACCATTTTGCCAAAAGTCAACTTTCACACTAAGAAAGTTTGACCACCACCCTCAAAACTTGCCAAATCCTTGCACAAGATGATTCTTGCTATCCTAAGCATCCACACACCTCACATATATCATATTACAATTTTCTAAATCATTGAAAACCAACTGGAAATCTCCTAGCTCCAACTGTCTTGAAGTTTGGTCTTGTTGCTTCAAGAGGAAGTAAGCTTCATATCATTGCAAAGGAAGGAGCATCTCTGGGTTTCTAAGCTTTTTAGCTTGTCCAAGGCTGGTCAACAAGAGGTATGTGATGTTTTAACTATCTCTAAGTCATACATTGTCATGTATTGTCATTTTGTGATATTTTGTGTGAAAACATACCATGGCTGCCCTATTATGCTTCTTTGTCAAGAATTTTAGTTTCATGATCATAATGCTTGTTTTGTCAAATATATCATTTGTAAATGATATATGGATGTTAGATTACAAGTTTGTGCCTTGATATCATGTTTAGACTTGTTAGTGATATTTTGGTTATTTGGTAGTTTTAGGATCCAAAATTGAAAAAGTAGTATGCTTGCCCTAGAATTCTAAACTTGGCTCACTATTAGGATAGGTATATGACTTGTAAGTTGCTCATAGACCCCCCTTCCCTAGATCATGTTTGGATCTATTGTGGCATTTTGTTTTCACTTATGCTATTTTTGTGTCATCTTGCTTATCATTACTATGGAATTGTGTAGTGGACTGTTGTGCATACCATGATTGCATCTCATTGTTCCAAATCATTGTTTATTGCTTACTTGATATTGCTCATGATGATTGACTGTTTGAAATTTGAGAAATATGAGACTTTGCCATTAGGGCCTGTCATGAATTTTTGTTGATTTTGCTGTCAAAATTGGGTAAGCATATCATTTCTGGTTAGGAGCAATTGTTACTTGTTTCTAAGTTGGAGAATCCTTTGTCATTATGTTTTGGGATTGTATGAGGTGTTTGTGAGTTCAAAATCTCCTTATGTGTTCAAACTGTTTAGTTATGCCTCATTTGCATTTTTCAAACCTCACTAATGCCACACACATACCACTTTCTGTTTCAATCAATTTCTACTTGACCTATGTGCCTAATATCATTCCCTTACTTATTTGAAATGTGTGTGTGATACCAAAACCTCCCATCTGTCATGAACTGGCCAGCTGCCCTAATATGTTGATGTTTGTGCATTTCTTGAGCCTCAATGTGCTTCCTTTTGTGTGATGTTGATTTGAACTGGTGTGTAAGCATAGAAATGTCTATTATCATATTTATAATGTATGTGGATGTCTATTTTGGTTTGAAACTCATCAATTTGAAAATCACTTGCTGCCACATCATGTATGCCAAGACAGTTTTTTCACAATTCATACCTTTGTGCCAATTTTCATTCTAGATGTCATATGCTCATTCTTGTGAGTTGAAACTCATTCCTTGTCATGATAATGATGTGTACACTTGGTTTATTGGATCTATTCTTGCCTGTTTTCACAATTCCACTCACAATTGCATTTTTACACCAAATGTGCCACAACATGCCAAATTGTTGCCCTGTTTGTGTATACCTATTGTTTTGAGTTGTAACTCATTTATATTCATAATTATAAGGTGTGAGGATGATTGGATTGACCTATGTGTACCTGTTTTCTTGTTTCACCCTCAAACTGCTCCTTTTAAGCTAAAACATACCATGAATATACCAATTTCCTTCTTGCTTGCAAGGTGCCTAGTTTCTGAGTTGTAACTCATTGTTCTATGCATCTATGATGTATGTGTGTGATGTTTGTCAACATGAGACCTTGATTGCAGCTAGACCATGTTTGTACCCCTTGACTGTCAAACTGTTTTGAAAACATTTGTGCCCCTTATGCTTCCTACTGCCCTAAGTTAGTAAACTTACATTAGAGTTGGTTCTTTTTTTAAGTGATAGATGTAGGCTTTATCATGTTAAGTTACATTGGTATCTTTGACCTGTTTAGGATTAGTTGCAAGTTTGTTAGCCTTCTTTCAAGTGGTAAATTTTTGTTTAATTTTGGTGTGATATTGCTATCTAGACCAGTTGTGAGGAATTTATTGGCATTCAATTCATGTTGCTCAATTTATAGTGATTGATTGATGTGCATCTGCTCAAACTGTTTTGAAACTGTTCTTTTTGCAACTTATGTCACAAATTGCAAATCATGAGTCACTTTGTATTTAAGTTGGATTTTGGATTTCATCTGTTTTGAAACTTCATATATGATGTATTTGGAGTGTGTGAGGACATTCAATTTGATTTAAGCATGAGCAATTTGAATTGTGGCTTTGAAAATGCACTTCACTCCCCAACATTGCAGCTGTCATAGGTTTTTGAAATTCATTTGGTTTGTAAACTTCTTTATGGTTTAGATACATCCTATATATGGTTTTGAGTGTGTATGTGTGGTGTCTTCACTCTAATTTGGCCTATTTTCATATCTCACTATCTCACTTGCAATATTTTGATTTTCATCTCATTTGCATATGACAGTTGGACTTGTACCTCATAAGTCTTTTGTTTGGGTGCATGAACATGATATATAATATATTTGAATTGTGTTTGAGCCTTTTCCCTAACCATAGCATGACTGGTGTAACCTTTTGCTTTGAAAATGCATTTTCATCAAAATTGCAACTATCATTCGTGTTTTTATTTCAAGGCATGTTTTCAAAATTCTACCTGGACCATTCTTTTCCTTGTTTAAAAACACCCAAAATTGATCTAAGGTTTGCTTGATTTGGTTGAGAAATGAGTGAGTTGGATATCAAAACGTATTTGTGAAAATTGCCTTGTTTTACTTCATTTTATGCCCAGAAATTTACCACACCAAGCCATATATATTTATGGGGGTGGCTTTATCAACGGATGTATAGCCACCCCAGTGGTAGAAACCTTACTAATTCACACACCTTGCAATGCCTAGACCTGGGTTCGATCCCTGAGGAGGATCAACCCTTTTGGCCTTTTTTTTTTCTTTTTCCTTGCAAGCGCGCATTGGGCTGGAGGGCGTGGGTTCAACTCCCACCCCTTGCATTTCCTTCTTTTTTACTTGTTATTATTGTTTGCGCATTAAAATTCATGAAACTTCAAATAATAGCAACTCTCTCATTTTTCATTCTATTTTGCTCATTCTTTTTGCATTGTGTTTGTTATGATGTCTACTTTTATATGATGTGAAAATATGACTTGTTGTCATAAATTATGATACATTTTTCCCATATGGAAATTTGTTCATTTATTGTGATTAGTGATCCTACCTGCAGTTGAATTCCTCTGAGCATGATTGAATTTCTTGTGAGATCTTTGTTCCCCTTGTTAGTTAACATGCTAGGGCACCCCCCTTTGGTTGTCACCATAATCTTGTCTTATTTTCCATCCTAAATTATGAGGTTTAAACTGGTTTAACTGTGTTGATTATCATCTATGCATTTTGTTGTTACACTTGCTATGCTTTGAACCTGTGACTTGCCTATCTTCAAATTGTGATTTGTTTATGTGGTAATTACCTTCATCATGTCCCAATCTTTGTCAAGATAGGTCCTCAATCTTTGTTAAGATTATTTATTGGTTGTAACCTTTGGTATTATTTGAAGTATCTGCTTATTGTAATATGCATGTTCACCTGATTGTAATCTTGCTTTGTTAAGTATTGCTTCCCCAAGTGATGAAACTTTTTAGTTCTTATCCAAGTTGTCTCTCTCCCTCTCCTTCCAAAGGAAAAGTCTCTCCATTGACCCTTGTGTCATTGGATAGTTCATTACCCCTCCCTCGACTTTGTGAAGTCATCTTAAACCCTAGCTTAGTTAAGTTAGAACATATAAGCCTTAGACTTTGCTTTAAGTCTAAAAAGTCTTACCTTCACTAGGAGTGTTCTTCAACTAGAACCCTAGGATAGAGTTTGTAAACTCTATGTAAGAATCATATCAATGATTACTTACTCCCCTCTTAAGTGTTATAACATAGATCTAGAGAGTTTTGTAAAACTCTATACACACATTGTTATGTTTGTTCCCCTTTGAACCTTAATCATAATCAAGTGTCCTTCAACCCTAGTGAGGTGAACTACGATTGCTCTGATTCTATCCTAGTTAGGATACGTAGGCAGAGGACGCGACGTCTTTGCGAGCAAACTTAGAAACTATCATTAGGTTTTAACCTATGCCCTTACCCAATCCCAATCCTTAGCAAACATTTACCAACTTAGCATGCAAATAAACAAAAGGTTCCTGTAGAGTACTACAGATGTTTAGGATGTGAAATACCTACCCTATGCATAACCAACCCCCGATCCCCGAATCTCTTAGCGTTGTTGTTACATCGTGCAAAAAGGTTCTTTCTTTCTTTAGACCTTTCCTTTGGATAAATTAAAGTTCGGTTGTAATCTAAGAATTAAATATTCAAGTTAATCAATAGCTTGGTATCACGATTCTCACCGCAACAAAAGCATCGGCTACTACATTCGCTTTTCCTGGGTGATAACTTAAGCTGAAATCGTAATCCTTCAAGAATTCCAACCATCTTCTCTGTCTCATATTTAGCTCTTTCTGATCGAACAAATATTTCATACTTTTGTGGTCACTGAACACCTCAAATCTCGAACCATACAAATAGTGCCTCTAGATCTTTAACACGAAAACTACCGCAGCCAATTCAAGATCATGGGTAGGGTAATTCCTTTCATGCACCCTCAGTTTCCGTGAAGCATACGCCACTACCTTACCATTCTGCATAATAACTCTGCCTAATCCCATCTTAGACGCATCACAGTACACCACAAAAGGTTCACTCGGATTTGGCAATATTAACACTGGTGCCGTAGTCAATTTCTTTTTCAGTTCCTCAAAGCTTTCTTCACAAGCAGCATCCCACACAAAAACTTGATCCTTCCTCGTCAACTGAGTCAATGGCAACGCCAGTTTAGAAAACCCCTCAATAAAACTTCGATAATATCCTGCCAAACCCAAAAAGCTTCTAATTTCCGTTGTTGTCTTCGGCGGCTCCCACTGCAACACTGCACTCACTTTCGATGGATCCACTGCTACACCATCACCAAATATTACATGCCTCAAGAAACTCACCGTCTTCATCCAGAACTCATACTTTGATAGTTTAGCAAATAACTTATTATCTTTCAGCACCTACAAAGCAATTCTCAAATGTCCTGCATGCTCTTCATCAGACTTAGAATAAATCAGTATATCGTCAATAAACACAACAATAAACTGATCCAAATAAGAATGGAAGATTCAGTTCATATACTCCATAAACACTCCTGGCGCATTAGACACTCCAAAAGGCATTACAACATATTCGTAATGTCCATAACAAGTTTTGAATGCCGTCTTCTGAATATCACCTTCTTTCACTCTGATCTGATGGTAACCCGACCTCAAGTCAATTTTACTGAACACCCGAGCTCCCACCAACTGGTCCATCAAATCATCAATCCTTGGAAGAGGATATTTATTCTTAATGGTTACTTTATTCAACTGATGGTAATCGATGCACAGACGCATACTACCATCCTTCTTCTTTACCAACAGCACTGGAGCTCCCCACGGTGACACACTCGGTCTGATAAACTTCCTATCCAACAATTCTCCAATCTAAGATTTTAATTCAGCCAATTCCACCGCCGACATCCTGTACGGCGCCATAGATATAGGCCTTGTACCAGGAACAAGATCAATGCTAAATTCAACTTCTCTCGTCGGAGGTAGTTCTGTAATATCATCAGGGAACACTGTAAGGAGTACCACCAAATCTCTGCTTACCTTTACGGTCATTCACAGCCTTATAGTGTGCAATCCTGGCCCTGTTATCATTATCATAAATTCTGCTTCTGCTCACTAGCTCAGGATAATTCCTGATCTTCTGACAAGCGATCCCCATCTTAATTTCCGGACGCAGCCCGTTTTCAAACTTCAAACACTTGGAGGTCATTGCAGCTTCAGTATTGTAGTGAGGACAATACTGTACCATTTCTTCAAATTTAGCGGCATACTCCGCTACAGTCAGATTACCCTGCTTCAGCTCCAAAAACTTTATCTCCTTAGCACTTCGTATATCTTCCGGAAAATACTTCTCCAGAAAACCTGTTCGAACCACATCCCAAGTAATCGTAGTTCCTACAATCTCCAATCTTTGGCGACTATTGTCCCACCAAGCTTCAGCCTCTCCTTCCATCATGTGAGTACCAAACTTCACTTTTTGCTCATCACTACAACTCATTGTCCTGAAAATTTTCTCAATTGCCTTCAGCCATTTTTGTGCAGCTTCAGGATCCAAAATTCATCCTTCAAACGTCGGTGGCTTGTTATTCCGAAACTGTGCCAAATCGCTAAATTGCGCACCCGTAGCTAGATTCTGATTAGCAACCACCTGCGCCATCGCTTGCATAGCTGCAGCCAAAGCAACATCATTCCTTCCTGCCATACTGCTCAACCACAACAACACTAGGTTAAAAGGCACACAATCTCTATCCTAAGGACAAACTCAACTACTACACTGGCCGGACGGACCGACCTGCTCTGATACCAACTGTAACACCCCACTTCCCAAAAATTAAAATTTAAAATACAATTAATTCAAGTAAACATCAGAGTTTCTCCTCAAAAGTGGGATGTCACTTCAAATAATTCAACATCAATAGATAGTTTTCAAAATAAAACAGCGGAAGTAATCATTAATTCAACATTCTCGGCCATCCGCCAAATCACATAAAGTCATTTATTAACGAGGTTCACCAAAATATGATACGTCGCAGGAATAAAACAAGTTCAGCATAATAAAAGTAAACACCCAAGTTCCGTGTTACGTATCAGAGCATCCTAAGACTAGACATGCACACCACTATCCAAGCTCACTATGTACCTGGATTATCTGTACTTCCAAAGAAGCACAGACCACACAATAACAAAGGGGTGAGAAAACGTGATCAAAATTATCGATAATAAGATACATGAAATAAAGGTAGCAATTATATAAAATATCACCCAACACGCACCAACCACGACCTACTGTCCAACATCAAACACAACATATAATAATGCAATTATGCAACTCAACACCATGCATGCGGTACCGACTCATTGGTCCATTCAATCGAACCCAGGATAGATCACATACACCCCTCATTGGCAATGATCTATCCCCACCATTCTCCACAAAAGAGTACAGATGAATCGCATACACTCCTCCTGAGCAACGATTCATCCCACCATTCTCCACAAGGGAGTACGGATGGATCGCATACACTCCTCCTGAGCAACGATCCATCCCACCATTCTCCACAAAGGAGTACGGGTGAATCACATATACTCCTCCTGAGCAACGATTCAACCCACCAAAACACCATGATATGCATGACACCATATGCACAACAAATAAACTCAAGCACACTAAGTGCACACGATCCTCCTGATCACACCACCATGCGTCATATATATATATATATATATATATATATATATATATATATATATATATATATATATATATATATATATATATATATATATATATATATATATATATATATATATATATATATATATATATATATATATATATATATATATATATATATGTATGTATGTATGTATACACACCAATCAATTATATTAATCACATTAAATATTAGGAAATTCGCATTCCAATACCAAGTATACATTCTTCACCATTAAACATCATCCATATACCCATCATGACCAAAGGGATCCTATAAAAATCAACATTGGATGGAACCACAAAAATAAAACAAGTTATGTCACGCTCGCTGGCTCACTCGCCTAGCAAAAGCTTAGTGAACGCTCGCTGCCTCACTCGCCTAGCGAACTCGCTAGCGAAGGAAGACAGTGGCTACTGGAAGGGTTCGCTACCCAACTCGCCTAGCGAAGCCTTAGCGAACACTCCCTGGCTCGCCCGCTAGATGCTCGCCTAGCGAATTCTGCGATCCACCAAAACCCCAATTGTCCCAAAATCATCAGAAGCTCATAGATCACCGGATTTTCACCAAACATGTTCCTATAGTTTTAGCCCAACATTCCCCGACTAAACTACACGACTTAATCCAGATTTTACCCGATAAAACATCAATTCGACCGATTATTACTTCAAATTGTTCCTTAATTTTTTCTCCAGAACCAACACTCATGTTCATCACTAATACCACAGAACATCACACAGGATTTCATCAATTTCATAACAAACATGCACAAATTCATCAATGGCAGCAACAATCAACAACATACCAATCATAGTCATAAAATCCCTACAGGGTTAAGGAATCCCCTCTACCTAATTCATGTAAAAATACCAATCCTAACCAGTTTCTCCCCCTTACCTCGATTGATTGCTCAGATTGTTGAAGAACTCTGAAGAATGGGTAGCCCTAGCCTTGCTTCTCTTCCCCTTGTTCTTCCTCCTCAATCTGCTCTCTCTCCACAAGTTTACCGTGTAACCTTTTTCCTCTATACCCCAAAACCCCTCTTATATCCCTTAATCCTCATTTTATTTATTGAATCTCATAATAATACAAATAATAATAATAATAATAATAATAATAATAATAATAATAATATTACTACTAATTATTAAATTATCATCATTATTAATTATATTATCTTAATATTAAACTCTATAGCTTATTAAATAATCCCTATAAATTAAGGATACCTACCAACGCGCTCAGACACACCCCCACAAAAGGCACACCAAAATAAAATAACACCAAAAGACTAAATAATTAAATTGGACGTTACAACCAACACTTCGAAAGAGGAGAGTTTAGATGTTTTCTTCAAGTATTTCTTCTGAGGTTTCTTGTGATCCTTGGTCATGGTGGAAGAAGACATTGTCAAAGTGTAAGGTGGTAGGAAGGAAAGGAAAATCTGGGTTTTCTTTGCAAGAGAGTGACAAAGGAAAAGGTTGAAAAGCGTAAAAGTAATTCTGGGAAGGTAATTTCACTTATAGAAAAAAATATATATGTATGGAAATGGAAAATACTAGTGGACGTTTAGCATGGTTGTAGTGGGACATGTGTTATACCAGGAAAAGATTTGAGAAAATATGAACAGTTGAGTCTAAAACCCACATTTTCTTAGGCCATGATTTCTTAAAACCTAGGGGCATGATCACGGCTAGTGGCATGCGTGAAGTAGACGTGTTGAAGTTGCTATAATAAATGCTAATTATGTCATTAAGTATGGGGAACAGTGAAGATGTAACTTTAAAAGACATGCAAAAATCTTGAAGAGGTGTCGGAATGGAGTATCAAAAAATGCCATTTTCTTTGAATGTCAAAAGTGACATTTTTGGGGGACAATTTGTTAGCCTTGAATTTCGACGCCCAAGTAGAAACGTCAGGTTGTTAAGTTAAAGACAGTATCTTCGACCATGGGAATATTTCAAGAATTTCGACCGGGAGATGGACAATTCGGCAGGAAAGAATCTTTTGGAGTTTGAATTCGAATCTTGGAGGGAAATATAGTTATTTTCCGCCTAGTGGAAGGAGGCACGTGACATGGTTTCAAGCAAACAAAACATGCAGAGTGACATTTGGTTTAATCTAGTCCATTGAGTCACTAAGAGCTGTTATGTCGATTGGCTATAAATAATGGCTTAATTTAGGATTTTTGTGTGTGTGCTCATTTGGTACAAGTTACTCAGAAAAGTACTCAAAGTACCCAAGTCAAAGTGAGAAAAGAGTCATAACTGAGAATGTACGTGTCGAAACACCATTTCTTTATTATAATGCATTAATGCTTCTTTTTCTTTTATAAGAATCTTCTTTTACTTTACTGCTTTTTTGCACGTTGTAGTTCCTGGTCTTTATTTTCCTCTTTTAAAAGTTGTTATCTTTTTCGAACCAAGTTACTTTCTTTTCCTACACGTTTTATTGCCTAAACCTTTTTTCATCACGTTTCAATATTGTTGAAGTGCTTATCCTTCTCTTTCAAATTTCATTTAACGTTAAACTCAGATTAACTATGTCCTAGGATTTAGTATGGTCGATCCTGCATGTTAAAACAAGTCTTGACAATTTGTTAGACCAACAGTTGTTCTCCAAATTTCACGGCAAACAACTATGGGAGGCCGGTCAAAAACATTTTTTGTGTTAAAACATGCTAGAGAAATGATATGTAGATTATTCTCTTAAAGTCATGCCACACAAAAAGAAAAGAGAACGGTCTCATCTTAATCAAGAATTTTGATGATTAATCAAAGGCAACCTATCACTATCCCAAAGTGTAGAGAATTATCCAAATAATCATTCAACCACATGTTTGAAATAATGAAGATTCAACATCTTTGAGAATCATCATTCTATGATATTTAAGATCTCGTTGCCCAAAATAAAAAAAGATAAACAAAATGTGAATAATAGAATCAACAATGATTTGATGATGAAATTAAAATATGTCTGAAAGAAAAATAATAGAAATTTTCTTTAGAAAAAGAAACAAATTAAAAAAACTTAAGAAAATGAAAAGAAATTAAAACATGAGAAATGGAGAAAGGGAGGTGTTAGAAGTAAATATGGAGTGTGAAGAGGAAATGTTATGGGCTTAGAGTCATGCGGTTATGAAATTAGAAAAAATAAAGAAAAAACAACAGCAACCAACTTTCTCATCCGTTCCAACATTTTCTTCTCTTTCAATCTGCTTCATCATCTCATCTTTTCTCAATCTCATTTCTCTGTTTCACTTGATTTTGATTCTCTCTGTCTCGTATTCTAATTTCAGTTTCCAGCTCGAGAGTTGTGGATTGATTTGGTTTCTGAGATGGAAATTAGTTGGGGATTTTGTGAAGGGTTCGTGTGTTTGTGGTTCTGTTTATGAATGGTTTAAGGTTGTCGAATTGGTGAAGGTTGATGAAGACTGTTGTGTGTTGCAGCTTCAAATTTGAGGATTAGAGATAAAAAAAATGGCAGAATGTTTTTGGCTAATCAGAGCTTGGAGAAATGAGGTGGATATGTCTTGTTATTTATAGGAGGAAATGAGGAATTGGGATTGCAAGTTCGCTGCATTTTGTGTTGATTTTTTTTCATGTCATTTTGGTTATTTTTGAAATGTGTTGTGACATGGAGTTGTGTTGAAGTCACTTTGGTATTTACTTCTTGTAGGTCACGTTTTGATGCGTGGAATGTGTTGTTGTGGTTTGCGTAGCTGATGTATCACATGGAATTTGCTCACGATTTTGTGAAGGTTTGTGTGCGGCTCGTGTAACGTTTTCTTTGAAGGCTTGTATGTATGGCATGCAGCAGTTGCTTGCATGGAGTTTGGAAGGTGAAAGTTGTTTGGCTCAGTGGCTGTTTGGAAGGTGGCTTGTGGCTTGAGGAAAATGTAGCTCATGTTTTGTAATTTTGTGCGTGGTAGGCTTAGTGAAGGCATAGTGTGGCTGGAGTTTTCAAGGCTTTGTGAATTGTTTTATGACACAAATCCACTGTGGTTTGGCTCAAGTTTGTGGCTACTGTGATTTCTTTGGTTTCAAGATTATGGTTGTATGTAGCTTGAGTTGGGGTAGCTTTTGTGGTGCTTGATACATAAGGCTTGGGTCAATGAATTTTGTTTTTGGTTTATGCTTGTGAAGTTGTGTAGAAGGTTGCGCTTGGGAGCTTCCATGAGCTTTTCTTTTTCTTTCTTTTTGTAAATTGTGTGAATGGATTTTGTGGCAATGGACTTATTAACTCTAATCGTAGAAATTTGATTAAGTTCTCTCCCTTTTTTGTAATAATTTATTTGGCAATGGTTGTTGTAAAATGGACTTTGGCTTTAATTATCTTTTGCGAGAAGAACTTTAAGGTTGGAATAACAATTCTCAAAAGACTTTCTTTTGGCTTGGTTCGTGAATGTAAGAAGAAAATGTTCACAATCGAGGACTTCTTTAACATGGTTCGCTATTTATTGGTGGATTTGGTGTTCGAGAAATCAAATTATTTTCAACAATGAAATAGGCAATCTGAAAATGATAGTGCAAATAATCATTTCATGTTCTTAACGGTGGTTGACTTTAGGTTCTAAATACAAAATTAGATGTAACTATTATGAATGGTACAAATGAATGATCATTTGTTTATAAAAATAAAAAAAATTCTCAAAGTTTATAACGGGATGTCTACCCCAATGATTTTTTTTTTTAAACAGGGACAGATATAACAAATAGTTTTATATATACATAATTAATCACAATTTTTTTATTAGTTAAAAGATAAAAATAATTTTTTTCTCTTTCCTTTATAATCACAACCGTCTCATAAATTCAATTAAAAAATAAATTAAATTTAAAATAAATTTAAATTTTTTTCTCTTATTAAATGTATTTAAAAATGTAAATTTACGTAGGTTTTCATGAAGAAAAAAAAATTCATATTCAATCAGTGATTTGCCTAATAAACAAAAAGAATCAGGGGTATGTTTTTTACTTTTGTTCTATATAGTTTGTTTGACTTTACCCAATTTAAAAAGAAACTTTATTTTGTTTTTGTCTTTCCTTTTACATATGATGTGAAATGAACAACAAACTTTTTAAGTAAAAAAGTTGGGCCTACCGCGTGTCTTACAAAATGAACTACCCTTTCTGCCTGCGACTCTACCAGCATAAGCCATCGTGCTAGCTTTCACAAAACACTCTCTTTACGCTCAATCCGATCAACACGTTTATAACTTAGACCTTCGTTCAAATTCAAATTCCAATTTTTTTCAAACCTATCGATTGTAGTTTATTTATAACCACAACACAGAGCATTAATCTCCAATGTTAATTCAAATTAACTACACTAAATGGATCATCATGAAATCACCACCGATCAAGTCAAAGGTAAGACCACAGCGTCTTCAAGCAGTTCTAATGGTAAGAATAATGATAACAAGAAGATGTACAGAGGTGTGAGAAAGAGGAAGTGGGGGAAATGGGTGTCTGAAATAAGGCTACCAAATAGCCGTGAAAGAATATGGTTAGGATCATATGATTCACCAGAGAAAGCAGCGAGAGCGTTCGACGCTGCACTTTACTGTCTCCGTGGTCGTCATGCAAGTTTCAATTTCCCTGATTCACCTTCTCATTTGGATATCACTGCAGTTTCTAACGATCCACAACAGATTCGAGAGATTGCTGCTAATTTTGGCAACAAATATCCACCAATTGTTATTGATAGTAATAATAATACTAATAATGGAAATGATAATAGAGATCAATCCAAAACTGTGACTGAAATTATTGGCTCTTCCACTTCTACTACCAGTACTACTGCTATGGATGATAATGGGAACACGATTGATTGGACATTTTTGAACGTGTTAGAAGATGGTTCGAGTAATGATGCTACTGAAAATTATGATGATTTTTTCTATTCTGAGTTAGAAAAGATGCATTCGGATGAGTTATTGTATTACAGTTCACCACCACTTTTTGAGGAAGATAATAACCAGATGGAATTAGTAGAAGAGGATGGTTATGACCCTTTTTCTCATCAATTATTCCTTTGGAGCTGGAACGAATTCTGAATCTTCATTCTTCAGTCTAGCTGCTTTTGCTAAATTTTAACTATTTTTGGCAACTATATATTATTATATATACGGTTCTACTTTTCTAATGGCATTTCTTTTCTTGTGCCAAGTTTATAATATATAACTTATTTGCTTTTTAAGAAAAAATAACAATAAACTAACAGTGGCTGGTTGGTGGTTGGTCAATCTATGACCACTAACAAATGTGAGTATTTGACAACAATTGTCCCGGCGTTTTTTAATGTGTTATGCACAGCCTAACAACCAAGGGGTATATATGTGACCTTGTTTTTAAGAGAGTTTTGTGACTCTAAGTCTATATTTGACATTAGTTTTGTTAGAAAATTAAATTAAACCGAATGGATTCAAGATAGAATCGTGAGCGAAATCACTTTTTTTTATAAGTATTTAAATATTTTTAAATGTTTTAGAGTTGGAACGCAAAAAAATTCAAAATAATTTAGTCTATATTTGAGTTTGCACAATATTGATGAAAACTCGAATGTATGGAAGAGTATCTGAAATTTTAGTGAAGAGGATGTATGTTTTTTGTTATGTTGTTTTTGTTAAGTATTAACAAGTGTGAGTAGTGTGGATAATAGTCCCACATTGGATAGAAATGTGGTGACTTGAACATTTATAAGTGAGAGAATCCACACACCTATCACCTTAAGGTTTTGGGTGAGTATGTGGTGTGTCTCTCACAAAGGTTGCTCTAAAAAAAAAACTCTGGTATCAGAGCATTTGGTTCAAATAATGAGTAGTGTGGATAATTGGGTAAGTATGTGGTGTGTAGTTAAAAGTCCAACAGTTTTGAATCCAAAATGAAGTATTAGTAGGTCATATTGGTGTTGTTTCACAAGGTTGCGACTCTTGGTGAAACAACTTCATTCTGCAACAATTCACAAAGTTTTGCTTATTTTCTAATTCAAACCTGCTGCAATAGGTAGCACTGCTTTGAACCATTATCCCTTGCGATTATATCGACGTTACCTTACGCACACTTTTTAATAGTTCGTCACCCACATCTCTCGTCTAGCACTATTTGGCCATGTGTTTTTTCTGTTTTCGTAAATTTTTCATGAGAGAAACTTCAACTCTCACTTTGAGATGGCACCATCTCGAAATTCAAATAGATGAAGTTCATATTGTATCCTTTTTCATGAAACACATACCCACAAAATGCTCGACAAACATTCAAATCAACGACTTGTTCACTAGTGCAGGGAAAACTTTTTACATTGGGCGAAAATCACATTTTACATCGGGTCAGGGTTCGATGTAAAGCCAAGCGATGTAGTAAATCAAAGACATTTTACATCGGGCCATAGTCCGATGTGAAAAATACATCTACTACATCGGTTGACTGTTAAGTCTGATGTGAAATATGAGTTTAACTTTTTTTTTAAATAAATGCACATTTTACATCGGTTGGCTTCCTAGCCCGGTGTAAAATGTATGTTTTTACATCGGTTGCCTTCCTGACCCGATGTAAAATGTATGTTTTTACATCGGTTGTCTTTTTGATCTGATGTAAAATGTACATTATCTTTCTTAAAATGTATGTTTTTACATTGGTTGGAAGGAGCCTCCGATGTAATATGTATGCTATCTTTCTTAAAAAATTAGACTATTTTTTAGCGAAATCGATGTGGAATCCGTATAATTTTTTTTGGTATCTAATTTTTCATATTTTTCCAAAACATCAGACAGACCACGTTTAAGTCGTTATTTGGTATCTAATTTTTCGTATTTTTTCAACCTACCTGTTAGTTTTATTGCACCAAATAGCTAGGATTCACATATTCTTCAAAATGAACAATTGATTTACAAAAGTACTAATCTAGTATACACACAAGTGTACAAAATTATATGTATGTTTACACGGTGGACTACTACAACAACAAAACCAGTGAAAACATACAAAAATATTTAATCGTTTATAAGTCTTTCTCACACTTGAATTACCAACATGCAATCCACAAGATGAGTTGTAGTTTCAGTAGACAACACCAAAATCACATTTGTTGACAATAATTAAATAATAACACCAATAAACATCAGTTGACAACACCAACGTCAAGAAACTCAAATCAGATATATATATATATATATATATATATATATATATATATATATATATATATATATATATATATATATATATATATATATATATATATATATATATATATATATATATATATATATATATATATATATATATATATATATATATATATATATATATATATATATATATATATATATATATATATATATATATATATATATATATATATATATATATATATATATATATATATATATATATATATATATATATATATATATATATATATATATATATATATATATATATATATATATATATATATATATATATATATATAGACAATTCTATATAACTCACCAGATAAAGCTTAATTTTTATATAACTCAAAGAAACATTTTGCCCAACAGAGTCGCAAATCGTACAAATCATCTTGTGTTAATTCTGTTGGGTCATCAAATACCTACAATATGTAAATAACAATATAAAGTTATTCTTTGAAAATTCACATTAAGTTGCAAAATACAAAGTAAATAACAAAGTAAAGTTATTTTTATTACCTGCATCCAAGACTCAGTTATAATGGCAGAGACAATATCCAACATATTTTTCATAACATAGTACTCACAATCAATAGAGTTATGTTGTCGCCTTGTCTACAAAGGAATGACACAATTAGTGAATACTTATGATAAAATTAAATATAGAATCATAATTTACACCACGCTTACTTTAGGTTGGAGCCACGTAACCTTTTTTCTATTGCCATTTGATAAACCCCAAAAGCCCTAACTCAGAAAAAAAAATCCATATAAAGTCACATAAAATATGAAATTACTTTTGTAACAATTTATGTATATAGGATATATAATATATTATAACAAAAGTCACATAAAAGATAAACTTACTTTGTAACAATTTTCCTCATGGTTTGATTAAGTTCCCAATGAAGTGAACAAAAGATGACCACAATATTGTTTCTTAGACAAATGAGTATTAATTGCCAATGATCTCTGTACGTGTGTGTGGAAACACAAAAGTCACATAAAATATCTATGTTATCAAAATTAAAAAATAGAAAACACAATTTCATACAAACTTACCCATGAATAAATGGTAGTAAGTGACACACTCTCTTTTCGTCACGTAACTTATCTTGTATGAATTTTTTAACATTTGTTTCAGTTTTTGGCACATTATCAACATACATACACCTAGCAGGGTCCATAAATCCATATATTTCTGATGTGGAATTATCAATACATACACGATGAATATACCTAAATAATTTTAAAATAAACATTAGAATCAAAATGATGAGAGATATAACATATTAATAGATATTGACATTAATAAATAAATAAAATGTACTTACATGCACCAAACTTTCAGAGTAGACACATCAAGCCAATGGAAATCCACCAACAACTCTCTGATACACTTAACTGACATATAAAAATTAATGACACTCACACAATGACTTAATTTTATTTCCATGTGTGTGTCACCAATTTTCAGAATCATGAGTAACAATCTCTGAACATCGTCTTCCCCTTCTTTTGTGTTTCCTTTTGCAGCTAAACAACTTCCTTTTCCGCTTCCATCAACAACTTCTATTTGTTTAATGTATTTATTATTTTCTGTACTTTGCGAGAAACTCATAGACCTAAGCATCTCCATAAAATATTGTTGTAACACCTTACGCTCTTCAACCAACTTTTGATCAAAACCAACTCTAAGTTTTGCTTCCAATTCAGATGCAAATTGTGAAAGTTGTTCTCTTACATCTATATATTGTCGTTTACGTGAAGACGACCTTCCAAAGAAAGTGCTAATTTGTGGTGTTTTCCAACACCACGAACACGACCGCCATGCTCAGATGTTCCGATGGTTGCTGTTATAATATCATTACGTCCATCCGGAACAAAGGCACCATTTTCAGCTTCTTCACTTAGAGAATCCTACAAAATGCAAAAACCAAAAATAATTTCAATAGTTTTTATCAATCACAAATATAATGATACTTGAAGTATTTTCTAAATTTTACTTACAATTTTCTCAGCAACAACTTGTGTAGACTTTGATGTGTATTTTTCCCCTTTCTTTTGTCGTTCATACTTTATGGTGTGACGGTGGAGATAGACTACCATTATCATCTAATGTGGAATCATCTTTCAATAATCTCCTTTCGTTTTTCATTTCCTCCTCAAGCAAACGATACCCTCCACGAGATAATAGTGTGGGTATACATTCCTAGCCACACTTTCCATACCCTTTTGACGATGGAGATAGACTAAACATAATAAAAATGTTATGCACAACAAAAAAATATAACTCCTACTAACCTTAAATTTAGGGGTATCTCGAGACTTCAGAAACTCTTTCCATGTTTCTTCTTTAATATAATTATACCTGACATGTGCAGGAGGGCGACCTTCTTTGGGATTTCTAATATATTCTTTTGTGAGTTGTGTCTTAAAATCTCTTCATCGCTCTCCTGCATATTTAATTCATTCATCCTTCAACAGATCCTTCTTTAGATCATCATATTCTGGAATAGTGAAATGAGCCTACAAATATACATAAAGAATTTGTTGTTCGTATATGGCATATGTTGTCAGTATATGATTATAAATTATAATAAAGTGTTGAATTTAAAATACCTTAACATCAACCCAAATAGATTCTTTTATGTCTTTGCTTATGTCTTTCCACTCATCTATCAAAATACTACATCTCTTCCGAGCAGGAGATGCTACATAACTCCTAAAAGTTGAAGCATTTTTACCAACACCAGTATATTCATTGGTTCTTATATCAAACTCGACCTTTATTTTTTCACCCGTTTGATAAACTTTGTCAATATGTGCCATCATAGTGGGACCTCTAAGTCTTCTTTTATTAGGGTTACTAGATTAAGAAGGGTTATCATTTAAATCAGCCATGTATCTGTTTACACAAAATAAAAATAATTAGAAATCAAATTAAGCATTTAATAAAAACAATTAGACATCAAATTAAGCACAATAAAAACAACTAGAAATCAAAGTAATGTCGAATTAAATTATAAAAAACCTTAATAGTTATCCCATATCCCTTCTTCATGATCTATGTGAATAACATAAACATCATCCTCTTCATTTTCTTCAATGAAGGTAGGAACATTTGTTGAGAAAGGAGGAGTTTCGAAAATATCAAGATTCTCATCTTGATTTTCATCACTACCATGCACCTTTCCTTGTATAACCACTGACCATATTTTATTAGAAGTATATGTGACATAAAACACTTGTTTTGCTTGAGATGCCATGATGAAAGGTCCGTCCGTATAAGCTAACTTGCTAAGATCAACCTGTGTGAATCCAAATTCATCGATTCTTACACCACTGTTCATATAAATCCATTTGCATTTAAATACAGGAACTTTAAACACAACATAATCAACTTCCCAAATATCTTCAATCACCCCAAAGTAGGGTATATATGCCATAACCGGGTTTTTATCTTTAGAACTAGAGAAGTGCATGGACTCGGCCACAATCATAACCCCACTATTTTGTGTGGTACTACGGTCATCCATTGACTTTGTATAAAAGGAAGTTTTATTAATATCATATCCATTCCAAGCTATTATGTTACATTTAGGCTCATAGGACAACCATTTAATTGTATTAGAAGCAATATCATCATTAGCAATTTTTTCTTTAAACCACTCGGAGAAACTCTTGTTATGCTCTTTTGACAACCCTCTTTCATTCATCTAGGGGTACTTTTTCTTTATGATGCTTTTGTGAGCAGATAAGTAAGGTTGAACTTCATCAGTGTTATTCAATATATACAAATGCGCTTGAAGAACCACCTAAATACTTAAGCTCTTGACCTTTAAACCTTGTGTACTCACACTCTCACATCTTCCATCACGACGAGACTTGGGAACCCCTACATCATCCACTTTTGACAAATAGTTTGAACAAAACTCAATTTCTTCTTCTACAATGTACATATCAATAATCGATGCTTTCGGACGGTATGGATTTTTTGTATACCCTTTTAGGATCTTCATGTATCGCTCTGTTGGATACATCCACCATAAATAAATTGGACCATATAATCTAATCTCCCTTACTAGATGAACAATCAAGTGAACCGTAATGTCAAAAAGTGAAGGAGGAAAATACATCTCTAATTGGCACAAGATAACTGCAGCCTCATTTTCCAAATCGTATAACTCAAAATGGATCAACGGCTTTACAGAATATTGCATTTAAAAATAAGCACAACCTAGTTATAGTCTTTCTAACATTGTTAGAAAATATCCCACGAATAGCCACTAATAGTAGCTGTTGCATTAAGACATGACAGTCATGAGATTTTAAGCCAATTAATTTGAGATATTTAACTGATACAAGCCTCTTGATATTTGATGAGTAACCATGCGGCACTTTAATACGTTGTGAACACTCACAAAAACTTGTTTTCTCTTTTTTAGACAAAGTGTATCAGGCAAGAGGCAAACATATCTTGTTACCTATATGTTGTGGAGTTAAGTCTTCTCGTATACCCATCAAGCCCAAACCCAGACGAGCATTATAACCATCTTTTGTCTTGCCTTGAATATTGAGAAGTGTTCCGATTAAACTATCACATACATTTTTCTCCACGTGCATCACATCAATACAATGTCTTACATCAAGACTAGACCAATATGGAAGATCGAAGAAAACCGACCTCTTTTTCCATATATTTTGTCACAGTAGATTGCTTTTGGTACTTTTCATAGACAGCATTAATGCCATGTTGTTGTTGATGAACTTCCTCTCCAGTTAAGGGCTTTGGAGTAACACCATGCTCTTGTTCCCCATTGAAAGCTTTCCACAATCTACAATATGGATGATAGCGATTTAGAAATTTTCGATGCCCGAGATAAAAATTCTTCTTTCCTTTTTCAAGTTGATGGTAACATGTGTCTTTTTCACATATCGGACACGGTTTATGCCCTTTAACTTTATACCTAGACAAATTTCCATATGCCGGAAAATCGTCGATGGTGCAAAACAACATGGCACGCATATTGAAATGTTCACCAGAATACGCATCAAAAATATTCACCCCTTCCTCCCACAACACTTTTAAATCATTAATCAGTGGACTTAGATAAACCTCTATGTCATTTTCTGGTTGTTTTGGACCCAAAATCATCATTGATAACATAATATATTTATGCTTCATGCACAACCTATGAGATAGGTTGCAAATCATCAGGAGAACAAAACAAGAAGTATGGTTAGTACTTAGATTACCAAACAAATCCATTCCATCAGTAGAAAGTCCAAGTCTAAGGTTTCTCGACTCTTTGCCAAAATTTGGAAACAAAGAATCTATTTTCTTCCATTGCAAAGAATAAGCTACATGGCGAATTTGTCCATCACATTTTCTTTCTTCTACATGCCATCTAAGATTATTTGCATCATTTTCATTAGCGAATAATCTCTTTAACCTTGAAATTATTGGTAGGTACCATACTACTTTTGTGGGAGGACCCTTTTTGACCACCTCATCATCACTAGAATCACCATCTTTCTTTTTGTAGCGTGACGCCTTGTACTTCGAACAATGATTATAATTTACATACTCTTTTTTTGAATAATATGCAATCATTAGGGCATGCATGTATCTTTTCATACTCCAAACCCATCGGACACAATAATTTCTTCGCCTCGTAATAACAATTTGGCATCACGTTACCTTCTGTAAGCATTTGTGTCAACAATTCAAGCAATTTGGTAAAACTTTTGTCAATCCACCCATTATTTGCCTTCAAATTAAACAATTTTAACACGGCTGACAAACGTGTAAAATTTTTGCATCTCGAGTATAAAGGTTTATCCTTGTAACTGCATAAAGCATGATACGTATGTACCCTCTTAAATGAATCTTGTCCAATATCACGCATCATGTCTTCCAGACGATCATCCATTTCTACACTCACGTTATCTCTTTGGGACACATTTGACTTTGCTACTACTTCACCGTGCCATATCCATTGTGTATAACTTTGACAAATCCATTAAAAAATTAGATGATCCATGATTTCTTTTTATTAAGTTTTGGTTATTGATTTGCACAATGAACACATGGACAATGAAAAAGCACGTGAAAACTTTTTTCAGCATTACTTTTAGGAGGAGGAAGATTTTTTTTAGCATTATTTTCAGCAAACTGTAGAAATTTCATCACTCCATGTTCGTACTCAGCACTTAATCGATTAGCTCTCATCTAACTACTATCCATATCCATATTTCGAAATTAAAGCATACAAATTTAAATCATTGCAACACCTACAATAGTCATTCTTTTGGACACATTAGAGAGAACAAAAGTCTCTACGTGCAAACACGTGGCATTAAATTAAATCATAAAAATTATTCCTAACAAAATGGTATTATCATAAAAATTCTATTACTCAATTTAAACCCAAATAGAACCAAATTGACATCAAAATTATTTGGTATTTTTATCTTCAAGATCAAATAGTTTCAACATCAAAGTTCATCACAAATTGTCACGCAATTCAACACTTGTAACACTGTCATCGGAATTTCACAAAGATGTATAAGGAACAACACAACAGATTGAAATAAATAAAAAATGAATAAAAATAGTACGCACCTTAACAGATTATGTCAAAGACGGAAGATGAACAGGAACGGTAGGAACCAAAACCAAGAAGAATCAAAACCAAACTTAGTAGGAACCAAAACCAAGAATAATCAGAATATCCAAAACAACACTTCTGTAAATAATTTGAAACAATACCTGTAGAAATATAAATGACCAAATAATAATTAACCATTGACCACTTCTCTAATAAAAAATAAGTGAATGCAAGACAAAATAAAATGATAAATTTGTTCATGCATAAAGTCAATAAGACAAAACTCTGACTATCTTTTACTCTAGCATATTTAATTTACAAACATGGAAATCAAAGCAGGAAATACAAATCCTAATACAAAGGAAAGAGATGGGAAAATGTACAGGAATTACATACATCTAAGTTCTAATTAATACTCATGCACAATTTCTTTCTATTTCTAATAAAGAGGAATTAAGTTCTAAGAAACACTTCCAACAAACTACAAACAATATACTACTTTTATTTCTAGAATCCAGACTAAACACTAACCATTAAATCTTTAAAAAAATAATCCTTCAATGTTGAACTTGATGGTGACTCATATAGTTGAAAGGTATAAATCACTAGTTCAACTAAGTTAATAGCATCATTAAATCAACCAATACATTTAGAGAGAGTTTTCATAGAATTTTATTTTATTTCGAGATCCCATACTTCTGGGCTCAAAAAGAGAGTCTTCAATAAAAGATTTAGTTGCTAATGGTGATTCAAAATAATCATCATAAACTATTAAAAATAAGTAATAAATAATATTAAACATAAAAGAATAATGGAAGATTATTACTCAGAATGAACACAAGATTATTACTCACAACTGTAACATATAAAAGAACACAATACCCATATCTATGCATATGTTTATTAGTATTCAACCATTTAAGCGACCATTAAATCATAAAAATAAAAATATAAATAGAGGGAGAAATTGAAGAAATTAGGTTTAGTAAATTGCTACCTTGAAAGAAATTAGTGGAAAGATGAGGCATTCCTTCGTTCTGGCTTTTGCAAGCTACCTGCGTCATGAGATTTTTGCAATTTATGTTTAAGTTTCTCACTCAAGGGTTTTCTCTTGCGTTCTAAGGTTTTAACATATGTTTGACGGCGCGATGCGACGGTGGTGGAGAAGAGTGTTGATGGCATGGCGGTGTCGGGAAGAAGAATGTTCAATGGTATGAGGGTTAAGGGCTGGAAATGAGTCGAGTCGAGTCGAACTCACCTCAGCTCGGCTCGACTCGTTAAGAATTGTTCGAATTCGAGTTCGAGTTCGAGTTTGACACGAACTTTTTTTTAAGCTCAAACTCGACTCGTTATAAGTTCACGAACAGTTCGGTTCGACTCGTTAGGTTCATCTCATTAGGTTCAGCTCACATGGTTCACGAACTTAAAAACTATTTTTTTTAAATATATATATTTTTTAGTATATTTGACATTTTAAATAAATATATATATTTTAAATAAAATAAAAGTTATCATATTGAAATTTAACTTTATCTTCAAAATCTACTAATTCAAAACCTACACAATTTTCAAGAGATACATTTGAGAGTCTAATTCAAAAACTACTAAATTGAAGATTAAATTTGTCTAAGATTTGAAGTAAATATTTAAACCTAATCTTAAAGACAGTATAATTCTTTTCATATGTAATCGAGTTGACTCATGAACCTAACGAGTCGAACTATGTATAGTTCAAGTTCAGCTCATTTAGTTAACGAACTTAATTTTTTGCTCATACTCAACTCATTTGGTTCATGAACCTAGTTCAACGATTTAATTGTCGAGTCGAATTCCGAACTATCTTCGAGTTGGTTTGGTTCATTGCCAGCCCTAAGGGTTTGGTTGCAGTGCACGAGTGTGTTGGTTGCAGCAGTGGAGGAGAGTAGGTTGTGGTGGACGACACGATGGTCGGATGGTGAGAGAGAGTAAGTTGTGATGACAACGCTATGTTCGAACGATGAGAGGGAGCAACAGTTAGAGGGAGAATGGAGGGAGAATGGTGGAAGAAATTGCAGAATTAGTAATAGGGTTTTGTGAGGAGTTTTTACATCGGTTGTAGTTTAGTGAAGAACCAACCGATGTAAAGGCAAACCTTTTCACATCGGGTGCAAATCCAGACCCGATGTGAAATCCGTTATAAAAAACAAAATAAAACTTTTCACATTGGTTGCTAAACAAGGCCCAATGTGAAATCATTTCCTTGTTATTTTTTCGTTAGATAACTTTTTACATCGGGTGCAAATCTAGGCTCGATGTAAAATCCTTTATAACAAAATTTCAATTTATTTACGAAATTGCCACCTTGTTTTTCTATCAGTGCACTTTTCACATCGGTTGCAAATCAACAACCGATGTAAAATCCTTTATAACAAAATTTCATTTTATTTACGAAACTTCCGCCGCGTTATTTTTCACATTAGTGGAAATAAATGTCTGATGTAAAATCTCTAAATCAAATATTTTTCACTTCATATTGTTATGAAAACTAATGTAAAATCCTTTGACAAATATTTTTTACATTATATATTTTCAAATTTGATGTAAAATCATTTAACCAAATGTCTTATTTTTTAGTAGTGGTTGTTACCCATTGAATCTTGAGGTTAATGTTATGTTAACGTAAGATTGGGTTGCCTCCGCTGTCGGAACTCTTACTTAAGGAGTTTCAACCTCATGCCTCTCTAGGTTGTTTTTACTAAGTCTATGGCCAATGGCTTAGTAAATGGATCAAGAAAATTATAGCTCGATCGTATATATGTGAATGATTATATCCTTAATCAATTTTCTCACGAAAGAATGTCTAAGTCCTACTTGCTTAGATTTTTTGTTATACACTTTTTATATGCTTTAATTAAAGTGGTTTGACTACCACAATATATCAACATCTTTGAAACATTATCTTTAACCAATGGAACTTCCTGTTGGAAATTCACCTCACACCCTATGAAGACTTCCCTTCAATCTTGATCTCAAGATTGATGAACAAACTCACTATATGATAATGATGGTAATAACAAGTAATTATTAAGAACAACAAAAGAGAAGAAGAATAACATACAAGAAAGAGAAGAATGAGAGAAGAAGTATTTGAAGAGAATGTGTTACCCACAACTGTGGGATTTCTTATTGAACTTTCACTTGCTAACTGCAACTGTGAAATCTGTTCTGTTGTGATGTAGAATACAAAGCAAGGCACCCTATTTATAGTTTTAGGTTTACACTAGCCCAAAACATAAAAGGCCCAAAATATTCTAAATCAAATCTAATCATATGATATCAAATCTAATCTAATCATATGATATCTAATCATATCAAATCAAATTTGTTTACACAATGAATTATATTTAACACACCACCTAATTCATTGTGTCTAAATTGTCTACATTTATCATGGCCCACTTCACGTCCATCTGACATGTGTGCCAGTTGTTCATATTTGCTAGACCAACAACCAACCTGATTGTTTCAATTCTAGCAACAGGTGCGAATACTTCATCGAAGTCGATTCCTTCCTTCTGAAGAAATCCTTTCGCCACAAGTCTCACTTTGTGTCGAGTTACTTCTCCTTTAGGATTTACCTTCACCTTGTAAACCCACCTCACATCAATTGCCTTCTTGCCTTGCGGCAATTCGACAAGTGACCAGGTATCATTGACTTCGATGGACTCTAACTCTTCAATCATTGCTTTCACCCACTTCGAATCTTTCAATGCCTCAGCTGCATTGACTGGTTCGACATCTGCGTAGAAAGCATAATGTACCAGCTCACCCTCTTCATCGACTACATCATCTGATGTGATTACACATTCTTGCAACCTTGCAGGCATGTGTCTTGTTTGTCGAGGTCTGCTTGAACCTGCTTCATCTGCAACTGGTTCCTGTCGAACTTCTATTTCGACTTCAGTGGCTGGTTCTTCACAAGATATTCTCACTGAATCCTTCTTGGCATTCTTGGTCCAATCCCATTCTTTAAGCTCATCTATGATCACGTCCCTGCTGATCACTACTTGCTTATTCACTGGGTCGAACAACTTGTAACCTCCTGTCGAATGATATCCTATCAAGATCATCTGATTCGAATTATCATCAAGCTTCCTTCTCAACTGATCTGGCACATGTCTATGTGCTATAGATCCAAACACCTTTAAGTGACTGAGACTAGGCTTGACACCAGACCAACATTCTTCTGGTGTGATTCCTTCAAGCTTCTTCGTTGGACATCTGTTCAATATATATGTTGATGTCGAAACTGCTTCTCCCCATAATTATTTGGGTAAATGCTTTCCATTCAACATACTTCTCACCATATTCATGATGGTTCTGTTCTTGCGTTCTGCAATCCCATATTGCTGTGGAGTGTAGGGTGGTACCACCTCATGTACAATGCCTTCTTTTACACATAGTGTATCGAACTCTTTCGACACATACTCTCCACCACCATCAGTCCTCAGAATTTTCAGCTTTCGACCACTCTGTCTTTCGACCATGGACTTGAATCTGGAAAATACCTCAATCACATCACTTTTCTTCTTGATGAGGTAAGTCCACAGCTTTCGACTGTAATCATCTATAAACGTGACAAAGTATCTATTGCCACCAATCGAATCTACCTGGATTGGACCACATACATCAGAGTATATGACTTCAAGTATTGCCTTCGACTTCCTTCCTGCATCCTTGCTGAAGCTATTCTTGTGTTGTTTCGACTAAACACACTCCTCACAGACTTCACTTGGAATGTCGATTTCTGGTAATCCTGAAACCATATTTCTTTTCTTCAGTTCTCTGATGTCATTAAAGTTGAGATGACCTAGTCGAAAATGCCATAACCACTCATCTCTGCTGGCTGCAGTTGCTAGACACTTATGCTCCATCACATTGAGTCCAATCTTGAAGGTCCTATTCTGAGACATTGGAGCCTTCAAGATTAATCTACCACCTGCGTCGAGAACTCTCATCATCTTGTCTTCGACAACTACCTTGTAGTTCTTTTCGACAAGCTACCCTATACTGAGCAAGTTACTCTTCATGCCTGGTATGTACAACACATTGTAAATTTTTAACCTTTTGCCATCTTTCCTCATAATCAGAACATCACCAACACCTTCAGCTGCTAGAGTGTTGTCATTTGCAAACTTTACTGTGTTCTTCGACGAGGGCTTCATGTTGACAAACCAATCTTTCCTTCCAGTCATGTGTGATGAGCATCCTGAGTCCAAGTACCACTGATCTTGGAATCTTTCTTCATCTTTTGTTGTGACCATTAGCAACGTTTCTTCTTCTTCATGTTTCGCCAGCTTTGCATCAGTCTCTTGATTTTTCTTCCTTTCTGGACAATCACTAGCATAATGACCATACTTCTGGCAATTGAAACACTGAATATGGCTTTTGTCTGGCTTTCGACCACCACCTCTTCCTTTACCTGCATCACCACCTCTTTGGTTGCCTTGGTTCCAAGGTTTCTTCTGATTCGGCTGGTTTCCTCCTTTGTTGTCATTCTAGCTACCTTTGCCTTTTCTCTCCTTTTCCGTATGTGCCTGCAAAGCCATATCTTTCAACTTTCCTGCAGCTCTCTCAGCCATCCTCTGTTCATGAGACTCAAGAGTCCCTTAAAGCTCTTCCTTCGTCAACACTGACAGATCTTTCGACTCTTCTATGGCAACTACCACGTGGTCGAACTTTGGAGCCAACGATCTCAAAATCTTTGAGACAACTGCTTTCGTCATCAGCGCTTCTCCACATACTTTGATTTGATTCACCAACTTTGTAACTCTGGTGAAGAAATCTGTAATGCTTTCGTTGTCTTCCATCTGAAGCAACTCATAGGTTCTCTTGTGAGTTTGTAACCTCACCTCTTTCACCTTCTCTGCGCCTCCAAACGAATTTTCAAGAATCTCCCATGCTTCTTTTACTGAATCAACATCACTAACCTTTTCAAAGTTATCAGGATCAACACACTGATGAATTATAAAAAGTGTTTTATAATCCTTCTTCTTCAATTCTTTGTGCGCAGCCTTTTCTGCCTCCGTTGCGTTCTCCCCAAGCGATGTTACTCCGTCCTTCACAAGATCCCAAAGATCTTGATAACAGAAAATCACCTTAATCTGCTTGCACCAATTCTCATAATTGTCTTTCTTGAGAATTGGCGGGGTCGCCGGAAAATTGCCGTTCGGATAGTTCATCGCCATCACTATCTTCCTTCCTTGAATCTCTTAACCGGAGCTCTAGATACCAGATGTTGGAAATTCACCTCACACCCTATGAAGAATTCCCTTCAATCTTGATCTCAAGATTGATGAACAAACTCACTATATGATAATGATGGTAATAATAAGTAATTATTAAGAACAACAAAAGAGAAGAAGAATAACAAACAAGAAAGAGAAGAATGAGAGAAGAAGTATTTGGAGAGAATGTGTTACCCACAACTGTGGTATTTCTTATTGAACTTTCACTTGCTAACTGCAACTGTGAAATCTGTTCTGTTGTGATGTAGAATACAAAGCAAGGCACCCTATTTATAGTTTTAGGTTTACACTAGCCCGAAACATAAAAGGCCCAAAATATTCTAAATCAAATCTAATCATATGATATCAAATATAATCTAATCATATGATATCTAATCATATCAAATCAAATCTGTTTACACAATGAATTATATTTAACACTTCCCACAGAAGGTCCACAACTATTCAACTTCTTTACTAGCGGAAGTAAGAGCCTCAAACTTTGATTTTATGGTTGACAAAGTGATCCAAATTTGTTTCTTGATCTTCCAAGAAATTGCACTCCGGCTAGTGTAAAGATCCACCCAAATGCATATTTATAATATTAAACACTCGATATGCAACTCGCATCAATGTGTCCTTCTAATATGGCAGGATATCTACCATAATGGAGATTAAGATTTTTGGTTTTCATAAGATTGCTGAAAATTTTAATGATGGCTTTCTAGTGATCAAATAAAGTGGTCACTTCCTTAAAGCGTAAGTGTTTGAACTTATCAAGCGCTTTCTCAAAATAGTGTGTTTGATTAAGTTCATAACCCCCACTATTTCGCTTTACTTTGATCCCCTAAAGAGTGCCAACTAATCCAAGATCATTCATCTTGAATGTGGAAGTTAGAAACCTCTTTGTTTCTAAAATTTCATTCATATCGGTAACGATCAATCATGTAATCAACACGGAGAAAAATGAATATCATAATATTCTCACACAAATTTGTGTACAAATACTTGTAACAAGAATCAGATGAATAATGTTTTTAGATAATTATGCATGATGATGCAAGAAGGTTTTAGATGAAGTGAGAGATGAAATTATGAGAAATTTGAAGTAGTATGGTATAAATTATAATGAGCACCTTATTTATGTTTACTTGTCTCAAATCTTCACTTGAATTTATATGCTAAACCTTCTTGGTCAACTTCATCATTGATGTGCATGACACTTTTGAACCTTTTCTTCTTTGATAGTCTTTGTCTTCATCAAAATTGAACTAGATATAAGATATATTCTTCTCAATCTCCCCCTTTTGATCATGAGAAACTCTTTGACCTTGTATTTTGATAATGATTGAAAGTCTCTCCCTAAGTTGTTTGACTTTCCCTTAATTTGTGAATCTTTTGTGCATTATCATAAAGCACATAACCTTTTAGTTACCCCATGCAAAGAAACTAATGCAAATAATACTCTAAATTGTCGTCGTCCTTGCTACTAGTGTATATGTGTCGAAATAATCAACACCTTCCTTTTTTCTAAAACTCTTAGTTATGAATCTATACGTATAGGTATTCTTGAATATGTGATGTTGTTCTTGAATCAATTTTAATAGATAATTGATCTTCTTTTTCAATTTACAATACAATAATATATGAACCTTAAGTGCTGAAAAAGTATTATGAAACTTTTATGAATGATTTTAAAGTTATGCACAAAGTTTCAACATTTTTGAAAAAGAATGAACACTTAGAAAATTATTTGAATTGATGTAAAAAATTAATAATGAAAGTGGTAATTTGAATACTAATGTATTTTATCTTAAATAGATCTTAAGAAACTTTTAGGAGTTGATGCAAACGTTTGAGACATTTTCATGAAGGTTTGCAATAGTTTAGAATGTCAATCGTTCATGAAAAGACACAATTTTGAATTCTGTTTAAAACTTGTTAAGTCATTTAAACGGAAACTTGACTCAATAAGTGTATGACGAATTTTGAATTTCAAACAATTTTTAAGTTTCATACAGTAACAGATTTTGCTAAGTCAGTTAACCGGATCTGGCATAAAAAGTGCAATGGACCTAACTTAAAAAGTGTTGATAACTTTTTAAAAATAAGCTTTTCACACATTTTGTTCTTCTTGCTCTTGAATTTATTCTTCTTTTGAAGTGTAGGACATTCATTTTTTATATTTCCTATTGTCGCTACTGCGAAAAAAGAGGCCGACAATGACTAACATAGTCGCCACCTATCGTTATTTATCTCAAAGAGGGGAAAGGAAACGATAAAAAAAAAACCTGACGAAAACGGGAAAAGATGAGGTCATCGCAACCAAGTCCTAGGTTCGGGAGTCGGTTATGCAAGGGGAAGGTATGAGCACCCCTCACATCCGTCGTACTCGACGGGATCCACACATGTGTTGTCTATCTAAAAGGGTGTGTAAACTATCTATGCTAATGACTTATGGACAAAAGAAAAAAGAAAAGGACTGACTCGGCAGAGCATTGCCGCTCTGTGCCTACGTACTCCCTCGTGCAATGGGAAAGTCAGAGTCAACGTAGTTCGACCAACTACAGCTAAAAAAAAGGGGGGAGGTTGCTCGCTAAGTCATCGTGTCTCATGCCTACGTACTTTCATCTGGTATGAAAGATCAGAGCAAACGTAGTTCGGGCTTACGAGAACACAAGTTGTTCAAAAGTTTTACCCGAGTAGGGTTAACAGACAATTCTAGCAGTTTGGTGTATGTAGCTCGACCATTGGAGACTTAGGCGTTACCGTTTGCGATAGGACTGAAAGTTAACAACACTCTTGCTTATGAAAAGGTTTTCCTGATTAAGATCCCGGAGGATAAAAAGGTTTGAAGTTTTTTTGTGTTTTTTAAAGAAGAAGTGTTTTGAATTTGAGTGTTTATAATGTATGTTGTAACAAAGTCTAAAACCTAGGATCGAATGCGTCGCATATCGTCCTAAGGACGTATATTAAACACTCTAGGCAACTGAGAGGTAACCACTCAATCACCATTTCCCAAGTATAAGGCTCATGGCACAAAATTCATTATCTTTATTAAGTGGATTGAAGTTGTTTGAAGATGAGAAGAGAAAGGGAAAAACTAAAGGGGGACTAGACCAAACCCTAGAAGTTGTCATACAAATTGCACTTAAAGTTGGGATTACAAAAGGGAAACATCTACCTAATGTTATCATGCATGGTTAGAACCCTAACGTCTATCATAACCTCTCTTAAACAAGAGAGATTAGAAATCCTAAGGGAAGGAAGACAAAAGAAGAAGAAGAAAGAACAATGGAAACATGCAAATAAGAGAATGCATACATGGAATGCACAAGTAAGAACACATAGAATGAAAGTGGGAGGAAAACATGTGTGGGGATGTAGCCACCACAAGCTCATCTAAACCAAGCATGCATATGAGGATGCAAAGAGAAAAGGGAGAGAGATGCATCAAAAGCAAGCAAACAAGTGTGACAAAGTCACTAAGAAAAGTCCTCATGGATTCATTACTTTAGGTAAGCTTCAAGTTCCTCCTAAGGAGGGACCAAGCTACCTGAAATAACATTCCAACGTCATAGGATAGAATGGAGGCTGAGGATAGAGTGCACAAATTCAAAAGCAAACACATCACAAGAGAAAGCAAGCATATGCACAAAGGAAGAGCAAGAAAGCTCCACATGGAAACCCTAATTAAAAGACTCAAGAGATGAACACAAATGAGAAAGCAAAAAGAAGTGTCATGACCTAAAATTGAACCAAAAACATCCTTTACATGTTAGCAACATGAATTACAAGGCATTGAAAGCTCAAAGGATCCAAAAATGTCATATCCAAGTCAAACTAGGTCAAGATGTGTGTGGGAACCTCCCTTGGAGATGACTTGACTTGCAAGTCATCTCAAAATTAGGAAAAAGGCTCAACAATTACCAAATAAAATGCACAAGAAAGCTATACAAGTTGGCAAACAGAAGCCAAAAGCACAAGGCCAATATCCCTTCAAAGCACCATTAAAAGAAAATTAAATTCAAGATGTACCACTTTGAAATGGGAGAATCGAGGGTAAAAAAGAAAGCACCAAAAGTCAACCCTAAAGTCAACCAACCAGGGGCAAAATGGTCCTAAAAAATTGTTCAACTTGTCAAGAGTATGAGGATCAATTTTCATTCATTGGACCAAAGGGAAAAGGAAGAAACAATTAAAAGATCAAGCAATGTCACTATTTAATTCAAATAAAACCTCTCCAATTAATTAATTCATTTTTAAATGAAAAATAAACTAAAAAATAAACTAAAAATTCTATAAAATAAAGGACACTCCAAGGAGTTTAAAACATATTTTTGGAGAATTTTACTAATTGGAGAAGTTATTTAAATGAATTAAATTGAAAGAAGAAAATAAACAAAAAAGAAAAGAAAATAAAAATAAAATAAACAAACTAACGGTGCAGAAAGTAAATGAAGTCAGTTGAAAAAGTGAATTGGGCCAAAAGGGGGGGTGCGCACAGCAATCTGAGGCCCAAGCTCCCAACAGAAATTAGGTCAAGCCAGAGATCCATCAGGGCTAGTGAATGTAAGGACCAGCGTGGATTTCAATCAGGGCCATCAAACCATCTGGTAATCCAATCATGTGGATATAAGCGTGCCAGCACATAAATGACATATTCAAATGTAATCACGTGCGCGTGGTCAATAGTTGTGTAGGGTACGTCTTAATCATGAGCGTTCAGCATGAAAATCAACAGATCTAATGGTAAGGACATCATCTCCTACAATTGGAGTCAACCAAAAAGTCCAAGAACCAGAGGGCGGCCGGAGATCCCTTCCGGTCATATTCTCTGGCCCCTCAACCACTGTGCAAAATTCCAGAAAAACACAGGCATCAAATCTTCACCAAACAAGACAAAATCAGAGTGCAAATTCATCCTCTCAACATGAGGAACTCAAATCCAACCTTATTTTTCACTTTTGAGCAACACATAGATCAAATCGAAGCCAAATGTAAAATGAGCATAAACTGTAGAACTCAAAATTAGCCAACCAAAATGTCCAGAATTCATCTACACTCCATGAGGAGTTCAAATCCATGTTTCATTTGTTCTAAAAACTCAAGAATGAGCCAAAATCCAAACAACAAGATTTATGCATCCAACAGAAATCACACCAAATGCCAGTTCATTTTATATATTAATGATCTACATTGTTTCTACGTCTCAAATATGCAATAATGGCACAAAAACAAAGCTTAAATAGAAAGATATGGTGATTTTAAAATTACCTAGTGGAGCACCTCCACTGGGTCTTATCTTTGGCTGAACCTTTGAACAAACCACCCAGAAACGTTCCAAATACTTCAAGGAAACTTTTGACGAGCTCAATTTCACTTGCAATGGTGTGTAGCTTCAAAACCGATTCTCACTTTTCTCTCCTTTTTTCAAGTTGCTATTTCTGCCAATTCACCACCAAAACGAGCTCTGAGGTTTTGGGAAGCTTCCTAGCCTTTTATATGTTGGGTTCAGATGAGAATGATGCTTCAATTCATGCCCTAAAGCCCAATTGACAAATCAAATTTTCCTCACTTTTTCCACTTGCCATACGCGTATTTCTCCACTGCACCAACCTTAATTCTGTTTCAAATCAATTCCACATGGCTTGAATTGATCAAAGGGCCCACGAATTAAGCCTTGTTTTGATTCTATGGTGGGTTTCCAACTTGTTACTTCAAGATGAAGAAACCATGAAAATGACCAATCTAATGAACTCTAAATGCAAATGTGATATTGGCATTGTCTTTAGAACATTATTTGCACTCAAAAAATGCATAAATTTGCCTTGAGAAAGTTCCAAATCAATTAAATCCCAATTTCTCATTTTAAGCCTTCTTTATGAAAAATTCAAACACCCATTCTTCAATGCAAGCTCCAACCATGACAAGAGATGATTTGGTAATGAAAATGGCCCTATTTGGAGCAAGTTTCATGTTGAAAAGATTTCCCTTTGAAGTGTGCAAGTTGGTGAAATGGACCTATAATTTTATGACCTATAATCTTACTTTCCCAAAATACCCCTGACTTGTAACCCTCATAACTTGAGTTCTACAAATCATATGAAAGACTTATAGTACTCTTTGGAAAGATACGACCATGCCCTACAACTTTCATGTTGGCCAAAAGTTGAGGAGAAACACCCTTCTAGGTTAAACATGGCTTGGAAGTTGGTTGACTTTTGTTGAGCAAAATCACATTCATCTGATGACCTGTAACTTGTCTGGATCATAACTTGAGTTCTATAAATCCAATCAAGGACTTCTAGTACTCAAAAGAAATCTAAGAACATGATCTACAAGTTTCATGTTGGTCAAAAGTTTAGATGAGGCTTATATATTGAGATAGGTGGTCTTGAAGTTAGGCACTAAATAGGGGATTTTACCCTGAGAACCCTAATTTAGTAACTTCTTACACTCTTGATCCTTGATGAATTGATCTTGAAATGATATATTAGACATCTCAACACAAAATCCCATGAAAATAGAGACTTGGAATTGAGTTGTAACCTCCTTCAATTTCACAGTTAACTGAGGATTTGCCCGATGAAAACCCTAGATGCCACACTTTTGACTGGGGCTTGTTCCACTTCACACAACAACTTGAATAAGCTCCAAATGGCTCTCAAAGCACTCAATGAGCTCTCTCAACATCTCATACCCATAATCATGACTTTACAAACCCCTGATGCTCTTCAATTAGCCTCCAAGTTAGGAGCTGACCCACACACATCCATCTATTCTTTCACAAGACCATTGACCACTTCCAGATGTCCTGATGACCATTCAAGCCTAAGCAACATCCCTTGCTTAGGCTCAACCCTCTGAGAAGACTTTTTTTGCTATGTACAACCCCTTGATCCCCTGTTCAATGAAACATGCTATGCAATGCAAATGCTAGAACAAAATGAAATGAAATGAAACATAAACCAAGTTAGAAAAAAAAAGGTTGAGCAAATTTTGGGGTACAACAGCTGCCCCTATTCAAATGACTTGGACCTGAATGGGTGAAAAGCGAACGGCTTTCACGCGATCAAGTTAAAAGACGGTTGAATACCAAAGAACCCGGAAATTTGCCAACCGCAGAAACTCTGAATATATCCATACTGATCTCAAAACCACTCCGTTGGGGAAAAAGAATACAAACATTAAAAGCGGAGCCATGGTCTGGATACCATATTGGTGAAAAGTAACAATCCAAATTACCGGAGTCTGGGTACTCCATAGAAATCGAAGCCTGAATGCTCGAAGTAGTCGGAGCCTGAACGCTAAAAAAGACACAACTTGGAGCCTGGATGCTCAAAGAAACAAATCTGAGTATGGATACTCAAAAACTGGAGCCTGGATGCTCAAAAAACTAGAGCCTGGATACTCAAAAAATAACTAGAGCCTGAATGCTCAAAGTGACCGGAGCCTGGATGCTCGGTAACAAATCTGAGTCTGGATACTTAATAGCTGGAGCCTGGATGCTCAAAATGATCGGAGCCTGGATGCTTAAAAACACAAATTGGAGCCTAGACGCTCAAAGAAACAAATTTGAGTCTGGATACTCAAAAACTGGAGCCTGGATGCTCTATATAATTTGGATCCTGGATGCTTTATGCAATAAACCTGAGTCTGGATACCCAGTTAATAAATCTGAGTCTGGATAGTCAATAATCTGAGCCTGGATGCTCTATGCAAAAACCTGAGTCTGGATACTCGGTAATAATATGAGTCTGGATACTCAGTAACTGGAGCCTGGATGCTCAATGCAAAAGAAATATATTCATCAGGATCTGGATATCCTACGATGTTACTGAGAAACAAAATGATTTGTGGTCTGGATACCACGCGAGCTGAGAGAAACCATTAGGTGTCGAGGTCTGGATACCACATGGCGGCCGAAGATAATAACAATTACTGTGATCTGGATATCACGGAGTATCCAATACACTAATATGGTCTGGATACCAAAACTGCCTTTACCGGAGTCTGGATACTCAACGGAGAAAGTACAAACAAGATCAATCACTGTGGTCTGGATACCATAACCGATTTTACCGGAGTCTGGATACTCAATGGAGAAAGCATAATAACAAAAATTCATCAGGGTCTGGATACCCAACTGATTTTACCGGAGTCTGGATACTCAACGGAACTGACCAGAGTCTGGACACTCTACGGACAAGACAATATACCATCAATCGGAAACTCACCGGAATCTGGATATTCAAAGGACAAAGAGTACAACCACAAAACTAATCAAGGTCTGGATACCCAACTAACTTTACCGGAGTCTGGATACTCAACGGAGAAAGCATAACAATATCATTCACCGTGGTCTGGATACCACAACCATCTTTACCGGAGTCTGGATACTCGACGGAAAAAGGAAAACCTCATCAACTAGGAATGGGTCGGAGTCTGGATACTCAATGGGGAAAGGATATCATCACCATACTTATCATGATCCACCTAGATCCGAAGATACTGCTGGGGAGTAACATGAGTCGGGGTCTGGATACCACGCGGGCTAAGAGAAATCACATGGTCTGGATACCAAAGGAGAAGATCAAACCTCTGAAGATACACCTGAAATAAAGAGATAACAACCTGGTCTATGTTTCACATGCAAAATATTTGAAAATGGCATAATGCTCCATACGAAATGGAAATGATACGCGTTTGGGTAGATGCTATGCATGCATGCAGATGCAACGAAACTGAAACAACAAAATAAATGCTAGAGAAACAGAAACCATCCTGTCAGGAACAACAAACAACCCTGCAGGGAAAAGCTTACCCATGCCAATAACAATTGGACTTACACTGAAACGAAAAGGCCTCGAAAGGCTCACCTATCGGGGATACAAGAATAGGAAATCCAAACTCAACTTAGGATGCAGATCACCATTTGCTGAGGAAAATGCCCGGCTGACTCTCTAGAATACAAACTTTCTAAGTAACAGACAACTCACCGAGTACTTAAAACATTCGGGCTAAACAACCTAACTTACCTGATAGAGAAAAGCAATGCCCTGAACGGCCTTCCAGGACGCAACTCTCTTGGGGAACAAAGACCTAACTGCCGGAGGCCTCAGTCCGCACTGTTGAAAGCTGAGTACCTACAATCAAACTGATGGAGAGGGAAAAGTACCAGGCCACAACTGGGGAAAACTTTACAACCACTCCGTGGGGATACGCCCGAATCTCGACTCGCTGGGGAATAAGCACATACTCGTACTCTACGGGGGATTAAAAGCGCGTTGGCGAACTGTTAGGGACATACTAACCCACTACACATAACTCTACTAGGATAGAGATGCAACCTCACCTGCTGGAGAACAACACTGTTTAGGGAACATATGAATCCATCCGTATTCATAAAACTTTGCCCCAAGGGTAACAACCCTACAAAAGACAA
The DNA here is from genome assembly GCA_963859935.3 of Lathyrus sativus. NCBI lineage: Eukaryota > Viridiplantae > Streptophyta > Magnoliopsida > Fabales > Fabaceae > Lathyrus > Lathyrus sativus. The sequence continues at coordinate 612,368,255 of OZ012739.1, forward strand.
ACAAACAAGTCATCTTATACAACAAGACTATCTTGGTCATCATCCGTGACATTGTTCAATTAATATCAAATTTTTAACAATTATTGGACAAGGCCTGCAAGTTTATGTATGCAAGTTCATCAAAAACATCGGGCGTTTTTCACAAACAAAACAGTAAAAGCTAAAACAAAGCACGCAGGCAAGTACTGAATAGTATATGTTTATTGATAAACGGCCTGTAAATAGGCAAAGTTTTACAACAGATGTAACTCCTGAAAAGAGGAAGCTGCGCAAAACTACAAGTATGCATAAAAGCAAATACAAATTTGTACATCTTAAACAAAAAGTACAACAATGTCGGCAATATGGCGCAAACAAACACCATGAGCTGATTCCTCTATGACTCACCTGACCCTGACGCTTTCCCGATGCTTCGTCTTCAGAAGAGATTGATTCGGATAGCGGCCCTCAGGTTCTCCCAATCCACCAAGCAAAGAAGTTTACACGCAGACCGCAGTCATTTGCTTTTCAATCCCTAACTTTTGCCTGAACCGCCCTTTTGGGTTTTCGATTCACCGGGATACCCATTTTTGCCAAAGTCGCCTTTTCAGGTTTTCGACTTTGCGGGTTTACATCTTTTCAATTTTTTATCCCTAAATTTTGCCCGAACCTATTTTCCTTTTTTATGGTTCGCCGGGATGCCCCATTTTTGCCTGGACTTTTCTTTTTGTGTCCAGCGGGTCTCTTTTAAGCAAAGTATTTTTTAACTGCGTCTGCATTCACAGGGGATGCAAAATCTTCACCGTCCATGGTGGATAATACTAAGGCTCCTCCAGAGAAAACCTTTCGTACAACAAATGGACCTTCGTAGTTGGGAGTTCATTTGCTCATGTGATCTGAGTGTGGTGGGAGAATCTTTTTCAGCACAAGATCGCCCATCTGAAAGCTTCGAGGGCGCACCTTCTTATTGTTAGCTTTCTTCATCCGGCTCTGGTACAAACGACCATATGCAATTGATGTTAGCCTCTTTTCACCCATCAGACTAAGCTGATTCAACCTGTTCTTGATCCATTCTGCCTTATCAAGCTTTACGTCAACCAAAACTCTTAAAGAAGGAATCTCGACTTCTAGCGGTAGGACAACTTCCATACCGTACACTAGCGAGAAAGGAATTGCCCCGGTTGATGTGCGTACCGTCGTACGATAACCGTGCAAGGTGAACGGCAACATCTCATGCCAATCTTGTATGTAACAACCATCTTTTGCACTATCTTTTTGATGTACTTGTTGGCCGCTTCAACAACGCCATTCATCTTCGACCAATAAGGAGATGAGTTATGATGTTCAATTTTTAAGTTCTGGCATAACTCCTTCATCATCTTATCATTCAGATTCGAACCATTGTCAGTAATGATTCGCTCGGGAATTCCATATCTGCAGATGATGTCCTTTTTTATGAATCTTGCTACCACTTGTTTGGTCACATTAGCGTACGAGGCCGCCTCCACCCACTTGGTGAAATAATCGATAGCTACCAGTATAAAACGGTGTCCGTTAGAAGCAGTGAGTTCTATCTTTCCAACCATATCGATGCCCCACATGGAGAACGGCCAAGGGGATGACATTACATTCAACGGGCACGGCGGCACATGAATCTTATCAGCATAAATCTTCCATTTATGGCATCTCTTCGCGAATTTGAAACAATCTGACTCCATTGCTAGCCAAAAATACCCAGCTCGTAGTATCTTTCGAGTCATGGCATATCCACCGGCATGCGTGCCAAAAGTACCCTCGTGGGCCTCTTCCATGAGCAAGCTTGCTTCTTTTTCGTCCACACACCTGAGTAGCACCAGATCATGATTCCTTCTATAGAGCACACCATCTGGGTTGAGGTAAAAGTTTCCAGACAATCTCCTAAGAGTCTTCTTATCCTGGGTCGATGCCCCTGGCGAATACTCTTGGTTCTTAAGGAAATTCTGGATGTCATGGAACCACAGCTTACCATCGGAAACTCCTTCAATGGCAAATATGAAAGCGGGCCTGTCGATATGTGAGATAACAATCCTTGGAGCTTCATTCAAAAAATTAACCTTGTACATTGAAGACAGTGTAGCCAAAGCGTCTGCCATTTGATTCTCCACTCTTGGCACATGGTGGAAGTCTATACGATCGAAAAATGGTAACAGTCTTCTTGCATAATCTTTGTAAGGGATCAGGTTAGGCTGACGAGTTTCCCATTCTCCTTCGATCTAGTTAACAACTAGCGCTGAATCGCCATATACATCAAGATTCTTGATCCTCAGATCAATAGCTTCTTCCAAACCCATGATACATGCTTCGTACTCAGCTTTATTGTTGGTGCAAGGAAAAGTTAATTTGGCAGTGAAGGGGATATGAGTTCCATGAGGAGTTGTGATAATTGCCCCAATTCCACTATCATACGAATTAACTGCGCCATTGAATATCATTTGCCATTGAGAACCCTTCTCCGGACCTTCGGTGGGTAATGGCTCATCACAATCTTTCACTTTCAAGTACATGATGTCCTCGTCAGGAAATTCAAATCTCATTGGTTGGTAATCATCAATTGGCTGTTCAGCAAGGTATTCTAATAGAATACTCCCTTTAATGGCTTTCTGGGAAACGTACTGGATGTCGTACTCTGTCAGTACCATCTGCCATCTAGCAATCCTTCCAGAAAGTGCTTTCTTTTCAAAGACATATTTAATCAGATACATCTTTGAAATTAGCATGGTTGTATGATTGAGCATGTACTGTCTTAAACATTTGGCCGCCCAAGCGAGTGCGCAATATGTTTTTTCAAGCATTGAGTAACGGGACTCACAATCTGTGAACTTTTTACTTAGGTAATAAATCACATGCTCTTTTCTCCCTGTCTCGTCGTGTTGATCGAGAAAACAACCCATGCTATTCTCAAGAACTGCTAAATACATGATTAATGGTCTTCCAGCAACTGGGGGTATCAGTATCGGAGGCTCCTGCAAATACTCTTTTATTTTGTCGAATGCTTTTTGACAACTTTCGTTCCAGACAACCGTCTGATCTTTCTTTAACAGTTAAAACATTGGTTTACACGTGGCTGTTAGATGAGATATGAACCGAGCAATGTAGTTCAATCTCCCTAAGAAGCCACGAACTTCTTTTTCAGTCTTCGGTGCTGGCATTTCTTGAATAGCTCTTATTTTTGCAGGATCTACCTCGATTCCTTTTCTGCTGACGATAAACCCCAATAACTTTCCGGACCAAACTCCGAAAGTGCACTTATTTGGATTCAACCTCAATTTGAACTTCCTCAACCTCTCAAACAGCTTCAATAAGTTGACCAGATGCTCTTCCTCTATTTGGGACTTCGCAATCATGTCATCAACATATACCTCGATCTCATGATGAATCATATCATGAAACAAAGTCACCATTGCCCGCTGATAAGTTGCCCCTGCGTTTTTCAACCCAAACGACATCACCTTATAGCAAAATGTTCCCCACGGTGTAATGAATGTTGTTTTCTCCATGTCTTCCGGTGCCATTTTTATCTGATTATAACCGGAGAAACCATCCATGAAGGAAAACACCGAGAATTGAGTCGTATTGTCGACCAATACGTCAATGTGAGGGAGCGGGAAATCATCCTTTGGGCTTGCCTTGTTCAAATCTCTATAATCAACGCAGATCCGTACCTTACCATCCTTCTTTGGTACCGACACAATGTTGGCGACCCACGGAGGGTAAGTTGTCATGGCTAAAAACCCAGTGTCCAACTGCTTTTGAACTTCTTCTTTGATTTTTACAGCCATGTCTGGTCTCGTCCTTCTAAGCTTCTGCTTGACGGGTGGACATTATTCCCGAAGTGGTAAGCGATGAACCACAATGTCAGTGTCAAGTTCGGGCATATCTTTGTAGGACCAAGCAAAAATGTCACTGTACTCTCGAAGCATCTCTATCAACCTTTGCTTGATGTCCTCTTGCAATGCAGCCCCTATTCTGACATTTCTGCCAACCTCTTCAGAACCCAAGTTGACGAACTCAATCTCTTCTTCATGAGGCAGAATGATCTTCTCTTCTTGTCTTAAGAGTCTAGCTAACTCTTCGGGAAAGTCTTCATCCTCATCAATCTCTCCTTCAGCTTGAAATACCGGGTTATCAAAGTCGAAGCGAGTCATAGAAGATTCTTAATCGGTGTCATCTGCAATGATGTGAGACCTGCAATGAAAATGGTTATGTGCTTCAAATGATATGCAAACAAACACATTGCCATTTTACTGTTAAAAATAAAAATAACAAAAACAGAGATCTCAAAATTTGAATGGAAAAACGCCCTTTGATTAATAGATGAAACAATATTCAAACATAAACAGACATGCCCTGAAATAACAAACCACTATGCTCCGGGTAGAACATAGGGTCGTACAATAATTGAAAAACAAAGCAGTACTGTTCATTGGTCACTTGGACAAATTCCTCAATGGACCAGTTGCATAGGCGCTGTCCTAGAATGCATGGCTTGATCCAGACATCCATATCGCATTCACTGTCTCCAGCTTCATCATCAGAAACGACATTAATCTGCTCAAAAAAGACACCCCCGCTAGTAAACCTGATCGGCCCCTTGAACTTCGGCGTGCTTTGTGAGTACGATGGGTGGTACCCCAGACCGAACTTGTCTTGCTTCCGAGGGATATCAATCACCTGCCCCCATCCTTGGGCTGAACCAACTTGCACCACAGCCTGCGCTTCTTTGAAAGAAGACATAGCCACCTCGGGCTCTTTTCGCACCACCGGAGATTTATCCTTCAACTGAACGGTTTCAAAGGCTTGACACAGGGTCTCATGAATTTCCCCATCAACTTCGACATACTTGAAAGAAGATAGGTGGCTAACCATGATATCCTCTTCTCCACACACTGTCACAACACTGCCACCAACCATGTATTTCAGCTTCTGATGCAGAGTCGATGTAACAGCCCCAGCCGAGTGGATCCATGGTCTGCCCAACAAACAGCTATAAGCAGGCTGAATATCCATGATATAAAATACAACGTCAAAAACTTATGGGCCCACTTGGATAGGCAAAGTCAGCTCACCGAAGACATACCTCCGGGTACCGTCAAAAGCACGTACAACCAAGTCACTTGGTGTACAGATGATGCCCCGAGTATCTAGATTCATAAGTGCCTTCTTTGGTAGCACATTCAAAGATGACCCTGTGTCAACAAGGACATGAGACATAATCACTCCTCTACATTCAACAGAAATGTGCAGCGCACAATTGTGGTTTCTGCCCCTTGGCGTTAAGTTTAGATCTGTAAATCCAAGACCATTTCCCGCGTTTACATGCCCAACAACCCCTTCAAGTTGATTCACTGATATTTCCTGGGGCACGAAAGCGGTACTCAACACTTTCATCAATGCATTCCTGTGAGCTTCGGAACTCAACAACAGTGATAATATTGAAATTTTGGAAGGTGTTTGCTGTAAGTGTTCGACTATCTTGTAGTCGCTTTTGTGTATCAGCCTCATGACTTCCTCCACATCATTCTCCAAAGATTCCTTTTCACCAGAATTGGAAGTTTCTTCAATTACCATATTATCTTTCCCCTTCTCTGCTTTCTCAGCCGCCACTTCGGGAGATGCAAAGACCCTGCCGCTTTGGGTGATCGCTCCTGCTCCCACAACATTCTCCACTGACTCCACAGGAAAACTCTTCAAATCTATCTTCTGACTATTACAATACACCTCATCTCCGTAGTTCCACGGAATCGCTTTGGTGCTCTCATAAAGCACATGTCCTACTTTGGTGATAGTGATTGTTAGTGGCCTAGGAGGCGCTGAGATAGTTATAGTCTTATATGGGATCGAGATCGTAGTGAACTCATCCCTCTCCTCACTTACTTCCTCAACAGGTTTCTTTTCTACGGTTCGTTCAAACTGCAACGTCCCCTCATCTATCATCCTTTGGATACACCTTCTCAAATCAACGCATCCCTCAGGATGACTTAAACAATCAACACAATCCTCACTGCAACCTGAGAATACACCTCCTCCCAACAATTTGTCTTTCACAAACATCAATGGTGTTTTCAGTTTATTCACATCCATTATCAAGTCTAAATCTTCCTCCACCAAAATAGCACCAACCCTAGCCTGCCCATGGTTTGGCATAGGGTTTTGCACGACGTTAGGTGCATCATGAGAAAAATTTATTGCTTTGCTGTCAATGAGATCTTGCAGCTTGTGTTTAAAAGCCTTGTAATCATCAATAGAGTGACCAGGCGCCCCAGAGTGAAACTCGCAACGAGCATTTGCATCATAGCCAGGTGGGGGAGGACCTGTCAAAGGAGCTAGAGTCCTTTTCTGAATCAATTGCAGCTGTAATAAAGTCTGAAGCACTTGAGAGTATGGCATCGGTGGAGTGTCAAATACTCTATTCGGCCTGACCCTATCAGGAAACCTCCTATAACCTTGCTGGTTTTGTTGTTGTGGCTGATACTGTCTTTGCTATTGTTGTTGTTGTTGTTGTTGTGGCACAAGAATAGTGACACTGGCAACTTGCTGTTGGCGATATTGGTTCTGTGGCTGACCCTTTCCTCTTCCTCTAGAACTCGTCACTGAGTTAACGTCACCTTTACGCTTCTTGTTCCCAAATACCTTCTTCCCTCCTCCTCCAGTTGAGGGTACTTCTCCCGCTTGAATCTTTCCGAGCTTGATGCCGTTTTCCACCCTTTCACTGGTGATTATCAAGTCTGAAAAACTTTCCGACATACTGCTAATCAGTTTTTCATAGTACACCCCCGGTAAAGTAGCAACAAACATGTCAATGAGATCACGCTCTACCATGGGAGGCTGCACTCTAGCAGCAAGCTCTTGCCACCTCTGGGTGTATTCTTTAAAGCATTCGTTATTCTTTTGGGAAAGATTCTGCAGCTGGACTCTATTTGGTGCAAGGTCACTGTTGTACTGATAGTGCCTTACAAAAGCTTCGGCTAGGTCTTTCCAGCTGCGGACGTTAGTGGGCTCCAGCCCCATGTACCACTCCAAAGAGGGACCGGACAGGCTGTCCTGGAAAAAGTGCATCAAGAGTTTTTCATCGTCCGAGTACGCGAACATCTTTCTATAGTACGAGCGTAGGTAAACCCTCGGGCCAGTGGTGCCTTTGTACTTATCAAAGTCAGGAACTTTGAATTTGTGGGGCATTCTCAAGCCTGGGATCAGCCCCAGGTTAGACATATCCAGCCCCATAGAGTTTTGGCATTCAAGAGATCTCATCTTCTCTTCAATCATTTTAATCCTTCTATCAGCCTCAGAAGGTACTTTAGCATTTATAACTCTTGGCGAGAATAAATCCTCCTGCCTATCCTCATTCCAAGTGTGGTCCATGCTACCATGTATGGCACCTTTAGTGTCGAGGCCAAATCCGTTTCCATTACCATTACCCCCATTAGCAAAACCAGCATGATTAAAACCTGTCGCATTTCCAACACCAGCAGCGTGACCACCCCCTCCAACAGTAGGGATGACTAAAGTTGGCATAGAATTATCTGCACGAGGAGTTTCTATATGAGGAGGGTTAGAAGCAATCCCACCATGTAACACCCCGTCATTGTCAACTCGTGCAATCAGAGGTTGCACTAAAGTCTAAAGTTGCGCCTGGCCATTAGCTACCTCTTGCATAACCTCCATCAGCTGTGCCATACGATCTTTCATCTCTTGCATTTCTACCTGCATCTGATCCATCATCCTTTTCTGGTTTCCTCTGGTACCGTAGCGGTGAGTTATCTGATCTACAATCCTGAAACACTAGTGGCACAAGAAACGAGATAAGGTTAACAGTTCCGATGCACCTGCAAATGCGAGAAACATGCTAAAATGCAAACATGTATATATGAAAACAAGGAAATTTCCCCCATGATTCTAGTTTCGGGATAACAACCGAGACGATGGAGAACCCCCACATACAAGCATAGAATAAGGAACTCCTCATATATACAAACATAAGCCCACAGACAAAGTATAAACATCAAATAAGTACAATCAGAAAAGGACCTCAACCAATAGGTCTGGTGATGGTCCATACAAAAGTCTAAGCTACAGAATACAAGGGAAAAGATCAATCTGGGTGGCGAGACTAGAAATCCCTCAGAAGCGCCTGTGTATGCGGATGGTCTGGCCTAGCGAGCAAACCACGTATGAGCAACTCCTGCTGACTGATGATGGACTGAAGATCCTCGACCGAGTCCTCCTTCCCAAACACCTCCTCAAGTCTACGCCTCTTGGCATTACCTCCATCTCTATGATCCTCCAAGGTTGCAAGCACTTCATATAGTTTGCAGTCACTATGTCTCCTGAGCGAAGCTTCCTTTGAGATCTCCTCATCTTTAACTCTGAGCTGAGCCTTCAGCTTGTTGATCTGCGACTTCAACTGGTCTTCACGTTGCTTTTTGTTGGACATGGAGGCGTTCCATTGAGCCTCAAACTTGGAAATCTGCAAATAGGCTCTATTTAACTCCTGCTTTTTAGTAGCAAGCACACTACTAACAACATTTATGTCTAAACCCAACCGTTCTCTATCTTATCTCCTTAGTCAAGTCTGTTCCCAACTTATTCACCAGCTCAATTTGCTTCTTCAAAGAATAAGTTGCTTCGTTCCTCTCACTTCTGAGTTGAGAAATCTCATTCTCCAACTCTTCGTTTGTCTTCTGCAACTGTTCCTTTTCACGACATACCTGATTATACCTTTGGATGTGCACTGTAGTAGGGTCCTCAATTACGGGAGGGCAAACATGCACCACTGGAGAATATGGCATCAAGAACTTCGTGGCCCTCTCATGAATCCAAGCCACATAGGGGTCATAGGCCTGACTGTTTCTCTTCCCTAATAATGCTTTGCCTCTCCTATGGATGCTACGCCAAGCACGTTCAAGTCTGATCAAATCATCACCCTCTAACAAACTCGTGAGATACAGGGATTCCTGTATCTCCTCTTCTTTTGGAGCGTCCCTGAGAGCATATCCGAACTTTCGTACCAACAGAGAAGGGTTATAGTTGATGCACCTTTTCCTTCCGACCAGGGGGACGTTAGGAAATTCGCCACAACTATAAATAATGTATGTGCCAAGCATGTATCTATCAAACCAAATAATATCCTTAGCAGTCAGACCCATCATCCTCTCAGACCACTCTGAAGTAGCAACAATGTCCATAAACTGACCAGTCTTAGGCATCTGACTCATCAACCATCTATAAAGCAAAGGAACACAACATGAGACGTTCTTCCCCCTTCGATTTTCATTCTTGTGGTGCACAGAATGATAAACGTCTCCTAAGAGTGTAGGGATCGGGTTCCCTGAGGCTAGCAGGTAGAAGGCATCCACGTCCACAAAGTCTGGAAGGTTCGGAAACAAAACAATGCCATAAATGCAAAGTGCCAGAATAGCACTAAACACAATCCAGTAACCATTCTTAGCGAACTTCTGAGCTTTCTCAGCAAGAAACGGTAACAGAAAACCATAAGTTCCTCTCCTCTCAACTAACTTCCCCTTTAACTCTGCAACATCCAAATGTAATATAGCAGCGAGCACAGCCAGATCAAGCTCCGCATCTGTGTGGACAAATGGCATCTGATCACAGATAGGCACCCCCAACATATCAGAATACTCTTCCAAAGTAGGCGCCAAAACAAAATTCGGAAAGACAAAGCATCTCAACTGGGCGTCGTAGAATTGCAAGAGAGTATAGACACCACTGATCTCAAAGGATGAAGGCTTGCAGACACATCTGGCCAGTCTCCCATAATCTTGTCTAAACTGTTCCATCACATTCCCTTCAGCCATAGCAATCATACTCCTCAAAGAACTGACATCTGGGGTAGGAAACCTATAAGCAACTGTCCTTTTCAAGGGCTCCATGTCAAGAACGAAGAACAGAACCACTAGAATCAGGAGGGAAATATGCACATGCAACATAAATACATGTTAATGAAGAGATGCAAATGAAGATGCAAATGCAACAGAGGATCAAGCTTGTTATGCTGTAGCTTGAGAAGAACCAGCGCTTCGCTTTAGTACCGACAAATTACTGACATAAGAACCCCTTTGTACCATGAACATAGGTTCACACTGTAAAGAACCGGGTAGTCTAGAGGTCAAAGTTTCTTGTATAACCCACCCACTCATAGGTATGGACCTATCCACTGACAAGGTTTGGCATCCTATGCGTTCATCAGTGTCACAGACTTTCAACAATTACCAAATAAAATGCACAAGAAAGCTATACAAGTTGGCAAACAGAAGCCAAAAGCACAAGGCCAATATCCCTTCAAAGCACCATCAAAAGAAAATTAAATTCAAGATGTACCACTTTGAAATGGGAGAATCGAGGGTCAAAAGGAAAGCACCAAAAGTCAATCCTAAAGTCAACCAACCAGGGGCAAAATGGTCCTCAAAAATTGTTCAACTTATCAAGAGTATGAGGATCAATTTTCATTCATTGGATCAAAGGAAAAAGGAAGAAACAATTAAAAGATCAAGCAATGTCACTATTTAATTCAAATAAAACCTCTCCAATTAATTAATTCATTTTTAAATGAAAAATAAACTAAAAAATAAAATAAAAATTCTATAAAATAAAGGACACTCCAAGGAGTTTAAAACATATTTTTGGAGAATTTTACTAATTGGAGAAGTTATTTAAATGAATTAAATTGAAACAAGAAAATAAACAAAAAAGAAAAGAAAATAAAAATAAAATAAACAAACTAACAGTGCAGAAAGTAAATAAAGTCAGTTGAAAAAGTGAACTGGGCCAAAAGGAGGGGTGCGCACAACAATCTGAGGCCCAAGCTCCCAACAGAAATTAGGTCAAGCCAGAGATCCACCAGGGCTAGTCAACGTAAGGACCAGCGTGGATTTCAATCAGGGCCATCAAACCATCTGGTAATCCAATCATGTGGATATAAGCGTGCCAGCACATAAATGACAGATTCAAATGTAATCACGTGCGCGTGGTCAATAGTGGTGTAGGGTACATCTTAATCATGAGCGTTCAGCATGAAAGTCAACAGATCTAACGGTAAGGACATCATCTCCTACAATGGGAGTCAACCAAAAAGTCCAAGAACCAGAGGGCGGCCGGAGATCCCTTCCGGTCATCTTCTCCGGCCCCTCAACCACTGTGCAAAATTCTAGAAAAACACAGGCATCAAATCTTCACCAAACAAGACAAAATCAGAGTGCAAATTCATCCTTTCAACATGAGGAACTCAAATCCAACCTTAGTTTTCACTTTTGAGCAACACATAGATCAAATCGAAGACAAATGTAAAATGAGCATAAACTGTAGAACTCAAAATTAGCCAACCAAAATGTCCAGAATTCATCTACACTCCATGAGGAGTTCAAATCCATGTTTCGTTTGTTCTAAAAACACAAGAATGAGCCAAAATCCAAACAACAAGATTTATGCATCCAACAGAAATCACACCAAATGTCAGTTCATTTTATATATTAATGATCTACATTGTTTCTACGTCTCAAATATGCAATAATGGCACAAAAACAAAGCTTAAATGGAGAGATATGGTGATTTTGAAATTACCTAGTGGAGCACCTCCACTGGGTCTTGTCTTTGGCTGAACCTTTGAACAAACCACCAAGAAAGGTTCAAATACTTCAAGGAAACTTTTGACGAGCTCAATTTCACTTGCAATGGTGTATAGCTTCAAAGCCGAATCTCACTTTTCTCTCCTTTTTTCAAGTTGCTATTTCTGCCAATTCACCACCAAAACGAGCTCTGAGGTTTTGGGAAGCTTCCTAGCCTTTTATATGTTGGGTTCAGATGAGAATGATGCTTCAATTCATGCCATAAAACCCAATTGACAAATCAAAATTTCCTCACTTTTTCCACTTGCCATACGCGTATTTCTCCACTGCACCAACCTTAATTCTGTTTCAAATCAATTCCACATGGCTTGAGTTGATCAAAGGGCCAAGAATTAAGCCTTGTTTTGATTCTATGGTGGGTTTCCAACTTGTTACTTCAAGATGAAAAAACCATAAAAATGACATATCTAATGAACTCTAAATGCAAATTTGAAATTGGCACCGTCTTTATAACATTATTTGCACTCAAAAAATGCATAAATTTGCCATGAAAAAGTTCCAAACCAATTAAATCCCAATTTCTCATTTTAAGGCTTCTTTATGAAAATTTCAAACACCCAATCTTCAATCCAAGCTCCAACCATGACAAGAGATGATTTGGTAGTGGAAATGGCCCTATTTGGAGCAAGTTTCATGTCGAAAAGATTTCCATTTGAAGTGTGCAAGTTGGTGAAATGGACCTATAATTTTATGACCTATAATCTTACTTTCCCAAAATACCCCTGACTTGTAACTTTCATAACTTGAGTTCTACAAATCAGATGAAAGACTTCTAGTACTCTTTGGAAAGCTAAGACCATGCCCTACAACTTTCATGTTGGACAAAAGTTGAGGAGAAACACCCTTCTAGGTCTAAAATGGCTTGGAAGTTGGTTGACTTTTGTTGACCAAAATCACATTCATCTGATGACCTGTAACTTGTCTGGATCATAACTTGAGTTCTATAAATCTAATAAAGGACTTATAGTACTCAAAAGAAATCTACGAACATGCTATACAAGTTTCATGTTGGTCAAAAGTTGAGATGAGGCTTATATCTTGAGATAGGTGGTCTTGAAGTTAGGCACTAAATATGGCATTTTACCCTGAGAACCCTAATTTAGTAACTTCTTACACTCTTGATCCTTGATGAATTGATCTTGAAATGATATATTAGATATCTCAACACAACATCCCATGACCATAGAGACTTGGAATTAAGTTGTAACCTCCTTCAATTTCACAGTTAATTGAAGATTTGCCAGATGAAAACCCTAGATGCCACACTTTTGACTGGGGCTTGTTCCACTTCACACAACAACTTGAATAAGCTCCAAATGGCTCTCAAAGCACTCAATTAGCTCTCTCAACATCTCATACCCATAATCATGACTTTACAAACCCCTGATGCTCTTCAATTAGCCTCCAAGTTAGGAGTTGACCCACACACATCCATCTATTCTTTCACAAGACCATTGACCACTTCCAGATGTCCTGATGACCATTCAAGCCTAAGCAACATCCCTTGCTTAGGCTCAACCCTCTGAGAAGACTTTTGTTGCTATGCACAACCCCTTGATCCCCTGTTCAATGAAACATGCTATGCAATACAAATGCTAGAACAAAATGAAATGAAATGAAATATAAACCAAGTTAGAAAAAAAGGGTTGAGCAAATTTGGGGGTACAACAGCTATTTCTCCGCATTCAAAGCAAGTAACCTTCCTTCTTGGATAATGTCCTTCCAAAAGGAGAAGTCCTCTGAAGCTAATTCTTCCCTTTAAGTCTTATGATCATCTTCTACTTGAAGAATAGTAGAAATTTTTCGAGCAAACTCCTTGCCATCTTCTTCCACAAGATAAAAAAAAAAGTCGAGAACTATTTTTAATTGATCCTAGATCCTTAGTCTTTTAGACTCTTTTGCTTATCCTTCGTGATAAGATTCCACTTCTTTTTGAAGAAGCGCTATTCGAAAACTAAAATGTTGCATGTCAATACAAAATTCATTCCCTTTGTATCTCCACTAAAACCATATCCTAAAATGTACAGTGTCGTTCATGCATTTTAAATTCACATAACACCAGTCTTCAAATATATATAATACTCAATTGTTGTACATGATTTCCAAAGATAATACTGATATCACTTTTTCAATATATACATGCATATCTCTCTGTATGAAATAAAACAAAGTGAAAACACATGATAATTAATGATCAAGATTCGTAATAAAGTAAGGTAATTTATTATATAACAATAAGACTATTATAATATTATAATATCACATTAACGCACCGATAATGATGATTTCTTCTTGTACTCTTCCTTCTAGTGTTCTTGATTTGTCGCTTTGATACTTGAAAGAGAAGCATCAATTTCCATTATTTTGCAATACTTATAAGATTGTTAGAAAATGAAATTAAATCGAATGGATCGAGGCTAGAATCGTGAACGAAATCAGTTTCCTTTATAATTATTTTAAGCACTCTAAAATGTCTTAGAGTTGGAACACAGTAATATCCAGGATAATTCATCATATACTCGAGTTTGCATAAGACCGATGAAAACTCGAATGTAGGAAAGAGTATCTAGAATTTTAGTGAAGAGGATGTATGCTTTTTATTATGTTTTTTTGAATCCAGAATAAAGTATTTATATGCCATATTGGTGTTGTTTCACAAGGTTGCGGCCATTAGTGAAACAACTTTCTTTTACTAAGAGTTACAACCTTTTGCCAAAAGTTACATTGTTTCGCCTACAACAACATTCTTCAAAAGTTGCATATTTTTCTTCTGCAACACTTCTCGAAGTGTTGCCTATTTTCAAATTCAAACCTATTGCAACACTTCACAAGTGTTGCTTATTTCTGAATTCAAAATTAATCATCACTGTTGCACCCTAAAAAATTTGCTCAACCATATTCATGTGGTTCATGGTTCATTGTCACTAGCATTTGCATATAGAGGCATGTACATAGACTAACCATCTGCATAGCATCAGCATAGCAAGTCATTCAATAGGGGACCAATCATTATTCTCATCTCTATAGGCCTATCATGAGGTTATTATCCTAATTCCATCTCATTCAAGTCATCAGGAAAGAATTTGAAAGCAGAGAGTTCAGCAGATCAAGCCTTGAGTCCATCTCCTAGCTGAGGGTGTCTGAGGATCAACAAGGGAATTATGAGTTGTGAATTGAGAGCATGGAGAGCATCTAGACATCTTGAGAGACTTATAAAGTCATTTGGAGAAGAAAACAAGTCATTGATGAAAGCACAAGAGCTACAGTTGAAGACAGTCAACTAGGGTTTCATCTGGGTCAACCCTAGGTCAACCCTAGGTCAATTGACTGGTTTAAAAGAGCATTCAAGGCTATTGGAGAGATGTGGGGATCAACATTTGACATATGAAGAATGATATGGAGATATGGCAAGGAGAATTCAAGAGAAATCAAGGAGAAGAGGAGTTACTAAATTAGGGTTTCTCTGTAAAATCCCCTAGTTTAGGTCAAATTTCCAAGCAAGATAAGTCAAAATGCTAACTTCAAATGGTTTCTTGGCTAACATGAAACTTGTAGAGGATCTCAAGACCTTTAATTTGAGTGGTGGAAGACCTCAAGGAGATTTATAGAACTCAAGTTATGGTCCTTGCAAGTTACAGGTCATTTGGGGTGTCTGAACTTTTGTCTGTGAAAGTGACTTGACTTCCAAGCAATTTTTACCCCTCAAGGAGATTTCAAATGAATTCTTGGTCAACATAAGAATTGTTCCTCATTGTCTTAGCTTTCTAGAATGGTATGGCATGCCTTCATATGATGTGGAGAACTCAACTTATGGTCTTGGCAAGCAAAGGGTATTTTGGGCATTTGTGAATTACAGGTCATTTTAACTTATGTCCAAAACTCATACAAGGAGGCCTCAAATGGAAAAACTTACAACATCAAACTTGCTCCAAATGGTATTTTAAGTCTAGAAAGAAGGTCACAAGTTATTGGAGAAGCTCATAGCATGATGTTACATAATTGGTCAAAATATGAACTAAAAAAGGCTTATAAAGTGAATAATTTCAAAGTGAAAAATGGTTTGGGAGATTTACAAGTCCAAATGGAGACTTCCAATATATGATTTTGCATGGAAAAACAATTCTAAGAACAATGGTTCACACACTTTTTTGAGTTTAGAAGGAAAAAATGAAGTTATCCATGGTTGCTTGCTTTTTAAGAAACATAATCAAAATGAGCCAAAATTTGAAAACAAGGGAATGTGCAAGATGGATCTAGAATGTACCATTGGGGTCTATATATTCATGAAAGGAGAATTTGGCAAGGGTTGGCTTCATTTGCACCAAGAGTTTCACAAATTCCCTCATTCTTTTCATTGAAGTTTCATTGTAATTCTCTCAAAATCTTCACAAAATCATCATCCACATTGATTCAATTGTGCTCCATTATCATCATAGATCAGAATTGAAGCAAGGTTTTGGTGATTATCATCCATTTTCGAGTGCCTTTTGCAAGAACATCAAAATCACAATCTCAAGTGGATAGCATAATTCTGGCCAAGTCTCATCCAAAGCTTGCATACAGAATCAAGTTCATCAAGGAGTGATCAGGATTCAACACTCAAAAGCCTCAGATCTTCCATCTCCATAGCTGTTCTCAAGGTTTTACATCAGGTAAGTTTTCATTCGATTTGCTTAATTCAGTTAGTTTAACATGATTTTATTAGCTTAGACTTGATCTAGGTGGTTAGGAGATTAAGTTAGATGAATTTGGAAAGGATTGGTGATGGTTAGTGACAGGTGCAACAAACTGTTTGGATTAATATCTCTTAGGTTAAGCCATTAGAATCTTAGATCGATAGTGTAGGTTAATCACCTTTGTGCATAGATCAGATTATGGTAAGTTTGAGGGAGAATAGTGATGGTTCATATCAGTGCATTTCAATGGTGGCCAGTATGTGATTCGATCGGATTTGTTGTTGTGGTGAGTTTCAAGGTAAACTAGTGCTATAGGATTGTAGAGGGAGAGATTTGGAGCAGGTTTCATGTTTATGGCGTGGCATTTCATTGCGTGTGGAAGGAGAACAGAGGAGGTGAAGTTTAGTCGTGCATGGCCATTCATGGAAGTTGAAACCCTAGGTTTCAGATCAAGGGAGGAAGACATAATCCTACCCGTCCAATGCGCGCGAAGACCTTTGACTTGGAGGATGATCTTGTGGCTGTCATTTAATCTGAAATTTGGAGGGAAGGACCTTGGCCAAAACGCACCGTTTCATTAATTGAAACGGGCGGGCCTGAGTTGGATTTTGTTATCCCCACCCCCAATGTTAAGCCCAACTCAGATATGAACGTGTTTTCGCTACTTTTCTCACCCCCAGCTGGTTTTTATTTGCTCTTTAAGTCTGAGTGTTTTCTGGGCCTTAGTAAAAGGCGCTATCTGCACCCCCATTGTGAGGGCCCATCCTGGTTTGAACTGGGCGAGACTTCTGAATGCACCCCTCTCCCTCATTTAATTCAATTTTATTTTTCTTAATTCCATTTTATTTTACCAATTTTCATTAAATCATAACTAATTCATAAAAAATGCATTTTAATCCATTCTTTTTACCATATGTTCTTTAGGATGTGTAGAATATTATAGAAAAATAAAATTTCATTTTTAGTTTTATTCCATATTTTTTACATATTTTCTAAATAAATGTCATATTAAATAGGTTCATTTCATGCATCATTTTAATGATTTTTGTTCTCTCACATGCTTTGATATTTTTTGATCATTCTTTTCATATTGTTTAGATGAGATATTCAACTTGTAGAAATATTTTAGTTCCCATTTTTAGGAGTTAATTTTAGGTGATTAATAAATGCTTGAACATCATGAACAAAACTAGGGTTTTAGGTGACAACTTAAGAAGTTTGATTTCATTTCCCTTAGGACTTAGGATTTAAATAGATTAGTTATGGGACTATAGGGGCTATGGGTAGTTACTAGACCCCTTAGAGAAAAGTTAAGATTCCCCTACTGCTATTATTACTGTCTGTATATCTGTTGTCTGGTGTGGTGTGCCCTCTGGGGATTGCTGATTGTTTGATTGGGTATTGGGTTTGTCTGGGCCCTGGGGAAGCTGAAGATTTGTGAAGATGAAGCCATTGGAGATTCAAAGATTGAAGATCAACTGTCAGAGTTGGAGAGGAGGTTCTTGCTAGCAGCTGCTGAGGAGACTAGAGTTTAGGAGCTAGGCAGAGCTCTAGATTAGAATGATTGTTTCTCAAACATGGATTGCCTTGTCTGCATCCATTCTTCTCTGTGATTCAGAGTCTCTCTAAGACACTCACCCCCTTCCTTTGGAAGGCTTGGTGATAGTGTCTATGAGATAGAACTCTTGAGAGAAACTGTCTCTTGTGTTAGAAGCAGTCTGTTCACCACCCTTGGTAGTCAACTGATTGCTTAACACCCAATTCACTCTTGTGACTGATCCCTCATCCTGGAGGTTTGAGTTTGAAGAAAAGCCATTGCAGATAGCAGACTGATGATCAAAGCCCTTGCCTGAAGGCCATGAAGATGAAGATTGATGCTTGTTGAAGCCTGTGAGTGATTGGAGATTACTTGAAGCCAGATGTTGGTTCAGAGCTGCTGATGCTGTTTCTTTTGCTGTTGTATTGTTGATGTATTGATTGGTTTTCCGGACTGTATTGTTTGCTGGTTACCCTGTTGGGTTGAAAGTGAAGTCTGTTCACTTTTGCCTATTGTTTTCTAGGTTCGAGGTTGAGTGGGACTCCCTTGCCTCGCTTGTATTGCTGCATCCATGCATTTTACTGCTTTACTGTATATATCTGGTATTGTTTCTGTTTCTGCCTATCCCGTAGGATCTCTGTTTCTCTCTGTGCAAGAGAGGAGCATGATAGACACTAGGTCTTAACCCATGCATGATAACATTAGGTTAGTTTGTTTCCCTTCGCAACCGTAGGTTAGAGTTCTGTCTCTTCTTTCTCAAAACAAACAGAAAAACACATAAAGATTTCAAACTCAATAAAAGACATTTCTTCCGTAAAAGAATGTGAACTCATCAAAACGTCATTTTTGTCCGCCGGGACTGTTAATCAAGAAAACCTTTTTCAGAAGGAATAAAATCAATCGAGGGCAGACTTGTGTCGTACGTGGCCCGAACTACGTTTGCTCTGATCTTTCATGCCGTGTGAAAGTACGTAGGCATAGGATGCGATATCCTAGCGAGCAACTTTTCCCTCCTTTCCCGTAGGTAGGCGAACTACGTTGACTCTGATTTCTCGTTCCAGACGGGAATACGTAGGCATAAAGTGCGATACTTTGCCGAGTCATTTTTATTTTCATTTTATTTTCTTTTTCACCCTTGACCTATAGCTTAGATAGAATAACAATCCATACCCGAAAACAAGCGTGGATCCCGTCGAGTACGACGGACGTGAGGGGTGCTAATACCTTCCCCTTGCGTAACCGACTCCCGAATCCAGGTTTTGGTTGCGATGACCATACCTTTCCCGTGTTGTGCGAGGTTTACTCTGAGCGTTTCCTTTCCCTCCCGTGGGATAAATAACGCGCGGTGGCGACTCTTCTGTTCCGCCGGCGCCGATTTTCGCAGTAGCGACAGCTGGCGACTCTGCTGGGGATCCAACGTCCCCTGGCTGCTAAGGACTGCGACGGTTCTTATGCATTTGGGATCCAACGTCCCTTGAGAGAGTCAATCCTAACGCTTGTTTTCCCGTCGAGGATTTTGTATGGAGTTATTTTATATTTCTAACCTTGTATTTTCAGCTTTGTATATTGATTATTGTTGCTGTATCTGGGGTGTGACGGGTGTTCTGATATTGAGAGATAAGCCGGACCTGGGCTTGAGTGCACCTAGAATTAGAGTAGAAATTAGTGGGCGCCCGCTTGCTTTGCTTGCTTTGGTGTCCCATGAAATCTACACTCAGACGAGGTTCTTCTGGTTGGCCTCCTGCCCCTTCCTTTGGTTGGCGTGGGTTGCTGGTTAGTTGGATTGTCGACTCTGGGGACCGATCATTTGGAAGTTGGCTGAGTGAGGCCTCTTCAGGAATTGATGATGCCACTCCTTCTGGGAATCGTATCATCAACCCTGAAAGTCTGTGACGCCGACGACCGTATAGGATGCCGTACCTTGTGCCAGTTATAGGGCCACCCACCTGTGAGGGGATTCGGGGTTATGCAGGTAACTAGACCTTCAGATACCGGTTATTTCTTGATCAGAGATCCTGGTTATTTATGGAGAGTTATGAGGTCTGTCAGAGACCATTTGGAGATTTATTCTGAGGTCTGTCAGAGACCATTGGGAAAGTTATGAGGTCTGTCAGAGACCATTTGGAGATGTGCTCTGAGGTCTGTCAGAGACCATTTGGAGATGTGTTCTGAGGTCTGTCAGAGACCAATTATGGATGTGATTTGAGGTCTATCAGAGACCAGTTGGAGTTATGGTTTGAGGTCTGTCAGAGACCAGTATTGGAGTTTTATTTTAGGTCTATCTGAGACCAGGGTTTGATGACTTCTGGATGGTCTATCAGAGACCTTTCTTGATTGGGTTTAGGCTATTCAGCTGCAGCTTTGGTCCCTGTTGAATGTTACTTGCATTGCATCCCTGCATATCCATTATCATTTGCATTTCACTAACGTGTGTCTGTGCTGCAGGTGCATTTGCATTTCCCTAGTTCTAGTGCCCAGACTTCTGAGTATTTGATCATGACTAGCTTAAGGAGAACGGTTGCCTACAAATTGCCTACGCCTGATATTGTTCCGTTACTGGGGTTGATCTCTCTTGCTGATGAGAGTGTTCGTAGGAGTTTCCGGATGAGCTATGGTAGATTATTGAGTTTGGTGTGCAAACCTACAGAGGTAGAGTTAGATGGGCTGTATGCTTTGATGCAATTCTATGACCATGCTTTGAGGTGTTTTACGTTCTCTGACTTTATTATGGGACCGACCCTGGAGGAATACGCTGAGTATGTTGAGCTGCCCGTGCAGAACCAGGTTCCATTCATTCATTATGATGCCAAACCTAAGCCGGAGGAATTGGCAAAAGCCTTGCATGTTGATGCTTCTGAACTTGTGACTACTGTTTCCCGCGGAGTTCCAGGCTTCTCATTTCAGTTCTTAGTTGGTAAAGCCCAAGAGTACGCCAAGAATGGGTGCTGGGTTGCTTTCAATGCTGTGTTGGCTTTGTGCATTTATGGCATAGTTTTATTCCCCAATATACCGGATTTTGTGGACTTCGATGCTTTCTACTTGTTTGCTGCTGGTAATCCTGTACCTACCTTACTCGGAGATTTCTATCACTCACTGCATTACAAGAATGAGAAGGGCAGAGGGAAGAATGTTCATCTTTGTGTACCCTTATTGAGTATGTGGTTTGAGAGTCATCTTCCTAAGGGAAGATCTGCTGCAGAGACTACAGTTCCAGTTGGTTGGCCGGAGCGTTTGATGAGATTATCGTCGGAAGATATGGAGTGGTTTGATAGAGACTTGTTGGGATCGGAGCTCATCTTCAGTTGTGCTGGTTACCCTAATGTCCCCTTGATTGGAAGAAAAGGGTGTATCAATTACAACCCTTCTCTATTCATTCGCCAGTTCGGATATGCGCTGAAGAATCCACCTCAAGAGGAAGAAGTACAGGAATCTCTGTACTTCACCGGTGACGTGAAGGGGGAGTTATTAGCCAAGTTGCGACATGCCTGGACGCGTATTAACCGCAAGGGGAAGCCGTTGTTAGGAAAGAATGACTGTCAGGCCTATGCCCCTTATAGAGTTTGGATTCAAGAGAGGGTTAGTCAGTTGAAGATGCCGTTTCCAGATGCACCAATTCTTGTTCCCGTTCCGGTAGAAGAGCCAACTACTGTTGCTAAGGAAGTCTATGAACAGGTTGTGAAGGAGAAAGAAGCCCTGATGAAGATTAATGAAGGGTTAGAGCAAGAGCTAGCCCAGGCACGCAGTGAGAAAAACAAGGCTGTATATGCTTTCCAACAACAGATTGAGCTAGTAAACAGGTTAGGAGCTGAGTTGACCGAGGAAAAGAAGAAGCGCGAACGTCTGGGGCAAGAGTTCAGAAGCTCCCATGACATGCTGGAAGCCAAAAAGAAAGCGCTCGACGCAGCACACCGAGAGATATCTTCTTGCAATAAGACTTGGAATGCTACACTCACTAACAACAAGAAGAGGGAAGATAAGCTGAAGCAGCAAATTTCCGACCTCGAAGAAAAGTTGAAGTCTAGCATCAAGAAGTGTGAGGAGGAAGTGATGAATCGGTATAGTGTCCAGCATGCACTGAACAAGGCAATCAAATCCAGAGACGAAGCAGTGTCCCAGAAGCGCAAGTTAGAAGATTGCTTCGGAGAAGCAACATGGGAAGAAACTGCTGAAGACGTACGCCGTGTCCTTAAGAAGAGAAACCAGCTTGTTGAAGGGCTGCTCGATCGACCAAGTCATCCGGAGACCAAGAAGCTGATAGAGGAGTACCAGACTTTTGGGAGGATTTGATCATTCCATTATTTGTATGCTTTATTTGCATAGTGCTGACCATCACCAGGATTGTTGGTTGAGGTCATGCCATCTTTGTACTCTCAGTGACATTGTACCCTGGGCTTATTGATTCTCTCTGCTATATACGAGGCTTTCTATGATTCAACTCCGATATTCTTATTGTCAGTACCGTCACTGCACCGGCACCTTCGCACTAGAACTGGGGGAATGAACTTCCCTAATGCACAGACACATTGCATTGCATTCATATTCATATTGCATAACAGGTAATCTTTGAATGGTGTCTTATCTCTTGCTCTGTATCAGGTACTTAACAGGATTCCAGATCAACATCTGCACCGCTATTCTACACGATCCAACTGTCGGAAAGTCATGGACCAAATTCAGAACGAGATGCAGGATGTACGCGAGAAGCTCGCCCTCTTCATGCAGACCATGGAAGCTATAGCAAAAGGGCAAGAGAATTTGCAGGCCATGGTCCAGCCTCTGTTGGCTCGCAACGCTGGTCATGGTAACGAAGATCATCAGTCTGTCCGGGTTGATACTGCTCATGGAGACGGCACTCCTACGCCAGTGGCTCCGCCCGTGGTCAATATACCTGCCGCTAACGTCAACAACGCTACCGCTGCTGTGAATGGTAACGTCGGAGGGGGAAATGAGACTGCTGTCCATAACGCTGGGCTGGGTGATGGAGATAATCTTGGAGGCAATGGCTTTGTCAACACTGGGTTCGGATTCAACGATCAGGGATTCGACAACCCTGGCAAGTATGGCTTTAATGCTCAAGGCTTTGGGCAAGATGGTTATGGTATGGTCAATCAGGGTTACGGAGGCTTCGGAAACGGGAACGGTACCGGATTTATGGCTGGAGGTCCTGCTGGAGGTGTTCAAGGGTACGGCATCAGAGGCCGAGTTCCGGGGATGAATCAGGTCAGAGCTGGACGTAATAATGCGTATGATGGATACGGGGCTGGAAACGGTATGTGGCAAGAGGATCAACAGGAGGATGCCTTCTCTGGAGGGGTTTTTGAAGGGCCGATGGATGATTCTCAAAAGATTAGAATGCTGGAAGAGCAAATGAAGGGAGTCCTAAATCAGAGTGCTGTAGGATTGGACATGGCAACTATGGGATTGGTACCTGGCTTGAGGGTGCCAATTAAATTCAAGGCGCCTGCGTTCGATAAGTATAAAGGAGATACATGTCCGAAAGTGCATGTACGAGCTTATTACAGAAAGATGTCGGCATACTCCACTGACGAAAGAATGCTCATGCATTTCTTTCAGGATAGTCTATCGGGTCCTTCCTTAGAGTGGTACATGGGGTTGGAGCCCACTGATATCAAGACTTGGAAGCAATTGGCGGAGGCGTTCGTAGCCCATTACAAGTATAACAGCGATCTGGCACCCAATCGGGTCCAGTTGGCCGGGCTTTCGCAGAAGAAAGGGGAGAGTTTTAAAGAGTACGCGCAAAGGTGGCGCGATATGGCTGCCAGGGTTCGTCCTCCTGTCGAAGATAAAGAAATGAACGACATGTTTGTTGGCACATTCACCGGGCTGTTTCATGATATGTTGTTTCATACGTCTCTGGCTAGTTTTTCAGATCTGATTCTGATGGGTGAAAAGATTGAGCGGAACATTAAGCAAGGAAAGTTCCAAGTCGATGAATCAACTGCATCTGGCAGTAATAGGAAAGCTTATGGTGGGCGCCGTCAGGGCGAAGCTAGCGCGGTATTTGGAGGCCGAGGCCGAGGCCGAGGCAGGGGAAGAAATCCATATCGTCAGCAGCAGCAAGTGTCGAGTGTCACCATCCCGTATCAACAACAACCAATCCAGCAACAACAACAGGTTCAGCAGCAACCAATGCCACAGCAGCAGCAGCCTCAGCAGGGGGCACAGCAAGCTCAGAGAAAATTCCAGGGTGGTAAGCCGAGAAGGGTGTTCGAGAAGCCTCCCTCTAACTATGCTGATTTATTGCAGACATTGTTGGGATTGAATCTGGTGGAGAAAAGAACCTTGGCACCGATAACGGGAACTCCCCCGTTCGGCTATGATGCAAATAGACACTGTGAGTTTCATTCTGGGGCCCCGGGCCATGATATAGAAGGTTGTCATGCTTTTAAGCACGTTGTACAGGATCTCTTGGACAACAAGTCTATCAACTTCGGAACGACAGTTCCAAATATAGTCCAGAAACCCATGCCTAATCATGGGGCGAATGCCGTGCTGACTGAGGAAGGTCTGAATTTGATTATGAATGTCGAGGATTTAAAGACGCCGCTGAGCGAGATAAAAAGCCGACTGTTGCAGGGAGGTGTTTACCCGGGATGTAATGAGTACTGTTTAGATTGTTGGGCCCTGTCTGGGGGGTGTGAGGATCTGAAGAAAGGCATTCAGGCCTTAATTGATGAAGGTATATTGCAGTTTGATCGAACAGCAACGGATGAGCCGGCAGGGGCAGTAGTGGATAATCGGAGTGATGTGGCCACAGTGACAATTCCTAGGAAGACGATCACCATTTCAGCACCAGCTCAGCGACCACCGATTACCATAACTAAAGCCGGGCCAATACCGTATGAGAACACGAAAGCAGTCCCGTGGTCATATGGGCTAGAGGTGTATTGTGACGGGATTAAAATCGATGTTAACAAGCAGTCAGCGGAGGTTGTGGATAATGTTGTTGGCTCAGGAGGCATGACGAGGAGTGGCAGGATCTTTATATCTCCTGAAGTGGAAGCCGAAAGGCTAGCGAAAGGAAAGGGGAAAGCAGTTGAGAATGTTCCGGTTCAAGCAAATGAAAAAGAAGCAGCATCTAAGGATGTAGAGGAATTCATGCGCTTGATTCGGAAAAGCGATTATAAAATTGTGGAGCATTTGCAGCAAACGCCGTCCAAAATATCTATATTGTCATTGCTGTTGTGTTCGGAAGCTCACCGAAATGCTTTGCTGAAAGTCCTGGACACTTCTTTTGTACCACAGGATGTCTCCGTGAACCAGTTAGAAGGAGTATTGGCACACGTAAATGCAGGCCACAGTCTGGGCTTTACTGATTTCGACTTGACTCCGAAAGGAAGGGATCATAATATGGCATTACATGTGTCTGTTGAGTGCAGAGGGTCGACAATGTCGCATGTATTGGTTGACACCGGGTCGTCTTTGAACGTGCTGCCTAAGAAGGCTATGATGAAGCTGGATGTTCGGGGGATTTTGTGCACCCCAAGTGATTTGGTAGTCAGAGCGTTTGACGGCACGCGGAGAACAGTCTTCGGATCGATTACCTTGCCTCTGCAAGTGGGGCCGGAAGTGTTTGCAACGGAGTTTTATATCATGGATATACAGCCTGCGTACAGCTGCTTGCTGGGAAGACCTTGGATTCACGGGGCAGGGGCAGTCACGTCTACCCTGCATCAGAAGTTAAAGTATATGGTCGGAGACAGTGTGGTCACCGTGTGCGGAGAAGAAGACATCCTGGTCAGCCATCTTTCTTCGTTTAAATATGTGGAAGTCGACGGGGAGATCCACGAGACGCCATGCCAGGCATTCGAAGGTTTGCGCATAAAGGACAAGGGTCCCAGGCCAAGCAAAGTGCCAGAGATAGCTGTTTCTTCGTATAAAGAAGCTCAAGCGCTAGTGAAAGCAGGGGAAGCCAAAGGCTGGGGCAAAGTATTGGACATTCCTGTGAAAATGGACCGGTTCGGACTGGGGTACCGACCGTCGTCATCAACTCCTTCTGTGGGGGCCCCTCATTTCAGAAAGTCAATCACCATCTCTGCCAGTGGAGTATGCCACGAATCTGTCAATGCTGCTTCGGAGTCCGATGAAGGGGACAGCGACTGTGATATGGATGCCTGGATTCAGCCAAGCACGCCAGGACAAGGACTGTGCAACTGGTCTATTCAGGAGCTTGTTCCTGTGACTTTTAAACAGTAATACTTTGCTTTATTAATTGTTGAATAATCTGATGTCTTGCCCGGGGCATCAGGATTTGCTTAGGGCTGTGTTGTTATAAACATTGCTTCGTTAATCATTAAATAAATGGCGTTTTTTCATGTGCAAATACTGTAATCCCTGTCTTTCTTGTTTTGTATTTTTCAATAAAATGGCAACGTGGTTATCCGCTTTATACGCATTTTGAAGCACTTAACCATTCCTTTTGCAGGATAACATTTTCAGATGACATCCTTGAGCCACCTATGACTCGTCCCGACTTCGAGCACCCGGTATTCCAGACCGAAGAAGAGGTTGTCGAAGATAGCGACGTTCCTGAAGAACTGTCTTGGTTGGTGAAGCAAGAGGAAAGGGCCATTCTGCCTCACGACGAGGTTATCGAGATTATCAATTTGGGGTCGGAAGGGGTTGAGAAGAACATTCGTATTGGAGCCGCACTGCAGAGTGATATCAAGCGGAAACTGGTTGAAATGCTCCGAGAGTATAATGATGTATTCGCTTGGTCGTATCAAGATATGCCAGGGCTCGATACTGATATGGTTGTGCATCGCCTGCCACTAAAAGAAGATTGCCCGCCGGTCAAACAAAAACTTCGCAGAACTCGACCAGATATGGCAATGAAGATCAAAGAGGAGGTTCAGAAACAGTGGGACGCTGGTTTCCTGGCTGTGACGAAGTATCCTTCATGGGTTGCCAACATCGTACCAGTGCCAAAGAAAGATGGCAAGGTTCGAATGTGCGTGGATTATAGAGATTTGAATAAAGCAAGCCCAAAAGACGATTTTCCACTTCCTCATATTGACGTATTAGTTGATAATACCGCTCAATACTCTGTATTCTCCTTCATGGATGGCTTTTCAGGATATAATCAGATTAAAATGGCGCCAGAGGATATGGAGAAAACTACTTTCATAACGCCTTGGGGAACATTTTGCTACAAAGTGATGCCCTTTGGTTTGAAAAATGCTGGGGCAACATATCAGCGTGCGATGACGACTCTTTTTCATGACATGATGCATAAAGAGATCGAAGTTTATGTTGACGATATGATTGCTAAATCCCAGACAGAGGAAGAGCATCTGGTGAATCTGTTGAAGTTGTTTAAAAGACTTAGGAAGTTCAGGCTGAGGCTGAACCCTAATAAATGCACCTTCGGGGTGAGATCGGGTAAGCTCCTGGGGTTCATAGTAAGCGAAAGAGGAATAGAGGTCGATCCTGCTAAAATAAAAGCGATTCAAGAAATGCCGACGCCTAAAACAGAGAAAGAGGTGCGCGGGTTTTTAGGGAGATTGAACTACATTGCCCGGTTCATATCGCACCTGACTGCCACGTGTGAACCATTATTCAAGCTGCTAAAGAAAGATCAAGCTGTAACGTGGAACGAAAATTGTCAAAAGGCGTTCGACAAAATAAAGAAGTATCTGCAGGAGCCTCCTATTTTGATACCCCCAGTGGCAGGGAGACCCTTGATAATGTATTTGACGGTTCTTGAGGGAAGCATGGGTTGCGTTCTCGGTCAACACGACGAGACGGGGAGAAAAGAGCATGCGATCTATTATCTGAGTAAGAAATTTACAGACTGTGAATCTCGATACTCAATGCTGGAGAAAACTTGTTGCGCGCTAGCCTGGGCCGCCAAGCGTTTGAGGCAGTACATGCTGAATCATACAACCATGCTCATCTCGAAGATGGATCCAATCAAATATATATTCGAAAAGCAGGCGTTGTCAGGTAGAATTGCCCGGTGGCAGATGGTCTTGACTGAATATGATATTCAATACGTCTCGCAAAAGGCGATCAAGGGGAGTGTGCTGTCTGAGTATCTGGCTGAGCAGCCTATTGAAGAATACCAATCAATGAGATTTGATTTTCCTGACGAGGATATCATGTATCTCAAAATGAAAGATTGCGAAGAGCCGTTACCAGACGAAGGACCAGAGCCGGGGTCCAAATGGCAGATGATATTTGATGGAGCTGTGAATGCTTACGGTAGCGGAATAGGGGCAATTATCACTACGCCGCACGGGTCGCACATCCCGTTTACTGCCCGATTGACCTTCGCCGTTACCAATAATGAGGCCGAATACGAAGCTTGTATAATGGGGCTTGAAGAAGCCATTGATTTGCGAATCAAACATCTAGACGTATACGGAGACTCAGCTCTGGTAGTGAATCAGATCAAAGGGGAATGGGAGACACGTCAGCCAAATTTGATACATTATATGAATTATGCAAGGAGATTGTTGCCTTTCTTCGACAAGGTTGAGTTGCATCACGTGCCGCGGGCAGAAAATCAAATGGCTGACGCCCTTGCCACTTTGTCTTCCATGTACAAGGTCAATTTCTGGAACGAAGCTCCCCAGATCACTATCTCTCGGTTGGACAGGCCAGCTTACGTATTTGCTATTGATGAAGCGTCTGATGGCAAACCGTGGTATTTTGATATCCTTAATTTCCTGAAGAATAAAGAGTATCCGGCTGGGGCATCCAGTCAAGATCAGAAAACTCTCAGGAGATTAGCGGGTAATTTCTATTTGAACCCGGATGGCGTCTTATACAGAAGAAACCACGACTTGGTGTTGTTGCGTTGTGTAGACGAGAAAGAGGCAAAGCTTCTCATGGAGGAAGTCCACGAAGGTGCCTTTGGTACGCATGCAGGTGGACATGCTATGACGAGAAAACTGCTGAGGGCAGGTTAGTTTTGGCTGACGATGGAAACTGATTGTTTCAAGTTCGCGAGGAAGTGCCACAAGTGCCAAATTTATGCTGATAAAATACACGTGCCTCCGAGTCCTCTGAATGTGATGTCATCTCCATGGCCATTCTCGATGTGGGGAATCGATATGATCGGAAAGATCGAGCCGACGGCTTCTAACGGGCATCGGTTCATCCTAGTGGCAATCGATTATTTCACCAAGTGGGTGGAAGCGGCGTCTTACGCAAATGTAACGAAGCAAGTGGTGGCTAGATTCATCAAGAGAGATATCATTTGCCGATACGGGATTCCCGAGCGGATAATCACGGATAATGGTTCTAATCTGAACAACAAAATGATGAAGGAGCTCTGTCAGAATTTCAAGATCGAACATCACAACTCCTCCCCTTACCGACCCAAGATGAATGGCGCTGTCGAAGCGGCCAATAAGAATATCAAGAAGATTGTCCAGAAAATGGTGGTGACGTATAAAGATTGGCATGAAATGCTACCTTTCGCTTTGCACGGTTATCGTACGACGGTACGCACATCAACCGGGGCAACTCCGTTCTCGTTGGTATACGGAATGGAAGCGGTATTACCATTGGAAGTTGAGATACCTTCTCTGAGGGTATTGCGAGACGTTCAGCTGGACGAGGCAGAATGGGTAACGAATAGGTTGAACCAACTGAGTTTGATGGATGAGAAGAGGCTAGCTTCTCTGGCATACGGTCGTTTGTATCAAAGACGAATGAAGAAAGCGTACGACAAGAAGATACTTCCGCGAAGCTTTCAGACGGGCGACCTTGTGCTGAAAAGGATTCTCCCGCCGCAAGCAGATCACAGGGGCAAGTGGACCCCCAACTACGAAGGGCCATACGTTGTTAGTAAGGTCTTTTCAGGAGGAGCTTTATTGTTGTCCACCATGGACGGGGAAGACTTTGCATCACCTGTGAATTCGGACGCAGTTAAAAAATACTTTGCTTAAAATAGACCCGCTGGACAGAAAAAAGAGAGTCCAGGCAAAAATGGGGCATCCTGGCGAACCAAAAACAGAATGAAAGGTTCGGGCAAAAGTTAGGGATAAAATTGAAAAAAATGTACACCCGCGAAGTTGAAAACCTACACTGGGCGGCTTCGGCAAAAAGGGGTATCCCGGTGAACTGAAAACCCGTAAAGGGCGGTTCACGCAAAAGTTAGGGATGAGAAAAGCAAATGACTGCGGTCCGAATTTGAATTCAATGAGTATCAATGCGGGAGAATATATTTGAGGAGTCAGTTATCGGACACAATCTCTTCAGAAGTGGGGATACCGGGAAAGCAGTGGAGTCGGACGAGTCATGGGAGGATCAGTTCGTGGTGTTCATCTGCATCCAGTTGCCGACATGTGTACAAAATTTAATTTGTCAATATTTATGCTTCCTGTGCATACTTGTATATCTGCTTTGCGTAGCTTCCTCTTTTCAGGAGTTACATCCCGTGTACAAAAAACTCCGCCCATTCAGGGGCCCAATCAATGAAAATGTGTTATTCAGTACTTGATGCCTGTTCTTTACTGTTTTGCGCATGATAAAACGCCTAAGTTTGATGAAACTAACATGAGTATAACATCATCGGCCCTTGCCAACAATTGTTAAAGCTTTGAATTGACTGAGTGTAACGTCACTAACCTGAATTGATTCGATGGCACAGACTTGTCGTGTCTTGTTTGTGTTGTTGCAGGTTTCATAACCATACGAGGAAAATGATCAAGAGATGGTGATAACGAAAGGCTCGATCCCCACGCAGGTCATGCATGTTCTTCCTGAAGAAGGATAGAATTCCCAGCTAGCCATAGCTTATCCAAAGGACGTGCTCCAGAGAAGTTACTCGTCCTCAGCAGAGTTGGGTGATGCCGAGATCGTAAGGCAGTATTCAGACAGGTTCATCGTTCCCCGCAGGGTCAGGCACTCTTCCCCAGTGGAGTCAGTTAATTTTCCCTTAGAGAATCATCCACTCTCCAGCGGAGTTCTTTCAGCAAGTGTTTTCATTCCTTCCAGTGGAATTCGAAGATCAAGACTCTCCCCAGCAGAGTTGATGGCGGTTCCTGTCATTTATTTTGTCAGAGATACCGGTGATTTCAGTTCACGTTCCAGCAGAAAGTCCGATCATACTGTGCACATCTGTTATTCTCCAGCGAAGTCATATTCCCCAGCAGGGGGTTACTTCAACAAGACGTGTGGTTTGAGTTCCCAACTTCCCAGCAGGGTCGACTTCACTCTTCCAGCATTTATTTTGCCGGAATAATTTTGTAGCCAGGCTATCCCCGGCGAGTCGGCATTATCCTTCCGGCATTTATTTTGCTGAAGCAGTTTCTGTACTCTAGTAGTTCAGGTGGAGAGAGCTCTTGCTCAAATAAATCACCAAACAGTCAAGATCTCGGCAGGAGATATTCAATGATAATGTCAGTTTCGGCGGTATTCCCCCACAGAGTTATCATGATAAAACTCTCTTTGTCTCCAGCAGAGTCATTTATGCGAAGGTCTCTTATTTTCCCCAGCCAGAGTGGCCAGGATAAGAATCTCCTTATCCCCAAGCAGAGTTTGTTTGTCATCAACGGGTCGCATGAATCAGAATTTCAGAGGCCACCGCCGGTTATCAGAGCAGGCGTCCGATAGTTGGTTTTCAGACATCCCCAGTAGAGTTCATCTCAAAGTCGCTGTCGCGTCAGTGCTGAGCAGTTTGTGGGTGAGGATCATTGAAGAACCGAGTCCTGACGCGGACAGTTTATTCCTAGATTGGCGGGATTTCTTCAGAAGTGGGCGTCCTAGCGTGGACAGGTCTATTTCCCTGGGGCTGATGGGAGGTGCTAGTCCTAACGTGGGCAGGTTCGATTTCTCAGAGCTGTTGGAAGGTGTAGTCCTGACGTGGACATTTCCTCAGGTTGACGATATGTGCTAGTCCTAACGTGGACAGATTTGATTTCTCGGTATTGATCGAATGTGAAATCCTGACGTGGACAAATTTATCCTTCTTCGTGTTGTTGGCAAAGGGTAAGTCCTGACGCGGATATTTCCCCAGCAAGTCGAAGACGTGTGAGTCCTTACGTGGACAAGTTATTTCCCCATTGGGTCGAGGGTGTGAGTCCTTATGTGGACAAGTCTTATTTCCTCAGTAGGCCGAAGGCGCCTGAGTCCTAACGTGGACGAATCAAGACAAGATCGGTGTCCTGACGTGGACAAATCAAAGAGATTATCATTCCTAATATGAAGAAGTGGGTCCTAACGTGGACGATGTAGTCCTTACGCGGACGTATCAGAAGAGGATTCCTTACGTGGAAATGACAGCATTCCTGACGTGGAAAGAGTGAAGTCCTTACGTGGACAGGTAAAATAGCATCCCTTACGTGGAAGAAAGATGGTTTCCTGACGTGGAAAGATGAATTTATTCCTTACGTGGAAAGAAGTTGGTGTTCCTTACGTGGAAAGATTGAGTCCTTACGCGGACATATTGAGGTAGATTCCTTACGGGGAGATAAGGGCATTCCTTACGTGGAAAAATGAGTCCTGACGCGGACAAATTGAGAAAGAATTGATTCCTAACGTGGAAAGATCAGGGTCCTTACGTGG
This sequence comes from Lathyrus sativus, assembly GCA_963859935.3. Lineage (NCBI taxonomy): Eukaryota > Viridiplantae > Streptophyta > Magnoliopsida > Fabales > Fabaceae > Lathyrus > Lathyrus sativus. Next base: position 612,400,663 of record OZ012739.1, read on the forward strand.
ACGTATTAAGAGCATCCCTTACGTGGAAGAAAAATGGTTTCCTTACGTGGAAAGACGAGTTTATTCCTTACGTGGAAAGATTGAGTCCTCGCGCGGACATATCAAGATTGATTCCTGACGTGGAAAGAAAGAGATCATTCCTGACGTGGAAGAGTTTAGTCCTGACGCGGACAGATCAAAGAAGATATTCCTAACGTGGAAGAAGAAGTTTATTCCTTACGTGGAAGATAGATTGATTCCTAACGTGGAAAGAAGAAGATTATTCCTGACGTGGAAGAAATTGAGGTCCTTACGTGGACAGATTCAAGAAAAGTGGAATTCCTTACGTGGAAAGATCGGAGTCCTGACGCGGACATGTCAAGTGGTATTGGAGTCCTTACGGGGACAGATTGATGTAGTTCTCCTTAGGTGGAAAGAAGATTGCTTCCTAACGTGGAAAGATGAAAGGTGTTACTCCTAACGTGGACGATTTAGTTCATGGAAATGCAGATGAAGTATTCCCAGCGGAGTTGCCGAGATTTTTCTGGGTTAACAGCAGGTGGAGTCCTAACGTGGACAGGTCCTAGTTGAGATTTCTTCGTATTAACGACAGACAGAGTCCTAACGTGGACAAGCAAGCAATCTGTTATGACAGAATCCTCTTCAGAACGATGAAGCCAATCCCCAGCACGGTCGCGCGAGATCAGTAGGTTGCTGTAACAGTCAGATTCAGCTGACGAATGTCATTCCTCAAGCAGGAGCGCAGTTTATTTCTGCGGTTGGCAAATTTCTGGTTTCACTAGTATTCAACCGTCTCGTACCGCGAATGTCTGAAGGCTCCGGGCCCTTCATCCAATCGGGTCCAAGTCGCTTGAATAGGGGCAGCTGTTGCACCCTAAAAAATTTGCTCAACCATATTCATGTGGTTCATGGTTCATTGTCACTAGCATTTGCATATAGAGGCATGTACATAGACTAACCATCTGCATAGCATCAGCATAGCAAGTCATTCAATAGGGGACCAATCATTATTCTCATCTCTATAGGCCTATCATGAGGTTATTATCCTAATTCCATCTCATTCAAGTCATCAGGAAAGAATTTGAAAGCAGAGAGTTCAGCAGATCAAGCCTTGAGTCCATCTCCTAGCTGAGGGTGTCTGAGGATCAACAAGGGAATTATGAGTTGTGAATTGAGAGCATGGAGAGCATCTAGACATCTTGAGAGACTTATAAAGTCATTTGGAGAAGAAAACAAGTCATTGATGAAAGCACAAGAGCTACAGTTGAAGACAGTCAACTAGGGTTTCATCTGGGTCAACCCTAGGTCAACCCTAGGTCAATTGACTGGTTTAAAAGAGCATTCAAGGCTATTGGAGAGATGTGGGGATCAACATTTGACATATGAAGAATGATATGGAGATATGGCAAGGAGAATTCAAGAGAAATCAAGGAGAAGAGGAGTTACTAAATTAGGGTTTCTCTGTAAAATCCCCTAGTTTAGGTCAAATTTCCAAGCAAGATAAGTCAAAATGCTAACTTCAAATGGTTTCTTGGCTAACATGAAACTTGTAGAGGATCTCAAGACCTTTAATTTGAGTGGTGGAAGACCTCAAGGAGATTTATAGAACTCAAGTTATGGTCCTTGCAAGTTACAGGTCATTTGGGGTGTCTGAACTTTTGTCTGTGAAAGTGACTTGACTTCCAAGCAATTTTTACCCCTCAAGGAGATTTCAAATGAATTCTTGGTCAACATAAGAATTGTTCCTCATTGTCTTAGCTTTCTAGAATGGTATGGCATGCCTTCATATGATGTGGAGAACTCAACTTATGGTCTTGGCAAGCAAAGGGTATTTTGGGCATTTGTGAATTACAGGTCATTTTAACTTATGTCCAAAACTCATACAAGGAGGCCTCAAATGGAAAAACTTACAACATCAAACTTGCTCCAAATGGTATTTTAAGTCTAGAAAGAAGGTCACAAGTTATTGGAGAAGCTCATAGCATGATGTTACATAATTGGTCAAAATATGAACTAAAAAGGCTTATAAAGTGAATAATTTCAAAGTGAAAAATGGTTTGGGAGATTTACAAGTCCAAATGGAGACTTCCAATATATGATTTTGCATGGAAAAACAATTCTAAGAACAATGGTTCACACACTTTTTTGAGTTTAGAAGGAAAAAATGAAGTTATCCATGGTTGCTTGCTTTTTAAGAAACATAATCAAAATGAGCCAAAATTTGAAAACAAGGGAATGTGCAAGATGGATCTAGAATGTACCATTGGGGTCTATATATTCATGAAAGGAGAATTTGGCAAGGGTTGGCTTCATTTGCACCAAGAGTTTCACAAATTCCCTCATTCTTTTCATTGAAGTTTCATTGTAATTCTCTCAAAATCTTCACAAAATCATCATCCACATTGATTCAATTGTGCTCCATTATCATCATAGATCAGAATTGAAGCAAGGTTTTGGTGATTATCATCCATTTTCGAGTGCCTTTTGCAAGAACATCAAAATCACAATCTCAAGTGGATAGCATAATTCTGGCCAAGTCTCATCCAAAGCTTGCATACAGAATCAAGTTCATCAAGGAGTGATCAGGATTCAACACTCAAAAGCCTCAGATCTTCCATCTCCATAGCTGTTCTCAAGGTTTTACATCAGGTAAGTTTTCATTCGATTTGCTTAATTCAGTTAGTTTAACATGATTTTATTAGCTTAGACTTGATCTAGGTGGTTAGGAGATTAAGTTAGATGAATTTGGAAAGGATTGGTGATGGTTAGTGACAGGTGCAACAAACTGTTTGGATTAATATCTCTTAGGTTAAGCCATTAGAATCTTAGATCGATAGTGTAGGTTAATCACCTTTGTGCATAGATCAGATTATGGTAAGTTTGAGGGAGAATAGTGATGGTTCATATCAGTGCATTTCAATGGTGGCCAGTATGTGATTCGATCGGATTTGTTGTTGTGGTGAGTTTCAAGGTAAACTAGTGCTATAGGATTGTAGAGGGAGAGATTTGGAGCAGGTTTCATGTTTATGGCGTGGCATTTCATTGCGTGTGGAAGGAGAACAGAGGAGGTGAAGTTTAGTCGTGCATGGCCATTCATGGAAGTTGAAACCCTAGGTTTCAGATCAAGGGAGGAAGACATAATCCTACCCGTCCAATGCGCGCGAAGACCTTTGACTTGGAGGATGATCTTGTGGCTGTCATTTAATCTGAAATTTGGAGGGAAGGACCTTGGCCAAAACGCACCGTTTCATTAATTGAAACGGGCGGGCCTGAGTTGGATTTTGTTATCCCCACCCCCAATGTTAAGCCCAACTCAGATATGAACGTGTTTTCGCTACTTTTCTCACCCCCAGCTGGTTTTTATTTGCTCTTTAAGTCTGAGTGTTTTCTGGGCCTTAGTAAAAGGCGCTATCTGCACCCCCATTGTGAGGGCCCATCCTGGTTTGAACTGGGCGAGACTTCTGAATGCACCCCTCTCCCTCATTTAATTCAATTTTATTTTTCTTAATTCCATTTTATTTTACCAATTTTCATTAAATCATAACTAATTCATAAAAAATGCATTTTAATCCATTCTTTTTACCATATGTTCTTTAGGATGTGTAGAATATTATAGAAAAATAAAATTTCATTTTTAGTTTTATTCCATATTTTTTACATATTTTCTAAATAAATGTCATATTAAATAGGTTCATTTCATGCATCATTTTAATGATTTTTGTTCTCTCACATGCTTTGATATTTTTTGATCATTCTTTTCATATTGTTTAGATGAGATATTCAACTTGTAGAAATATTTTAGTTCCCATTTTTAGGAGTTAATTTTAGGTGATTAATAAATGCTTGAACATCATGAACAAAACTAGGGTTTTAGGTGACAACTTAAGAAGTTTGATTTCATTTCCCTTAGGACTTAGGATTTAAATAGATTAGTTATGGGACTATAGGGGCTATGGGTAGTTACTAGACCCCTTAGAGAAAAGTTAAGATTCCCCTACTGCTATTATTACTGTCTGTATATCTGTTGTCTGGTGTGGTGTGCCCTCTGGGGATTGCTGATTGTTTGATTGGGTATTGGGTTTGTCTGGGCCCTGGGGAAGCTGAAGATTTGTGAAGATGAAGCCATTGGAGATTCAAAGATTGAAGATCAACTGTCAGAGTTGGAGAGGAGGTTCTTGCTAGCAGCTGCTGAGGAGACTAGAGTTTAGGAGCTAGGCAGAGCTCTAGATTAGAATGATTGTTTCTCAAACATGGATTGCCTTGTCTGCATCCATTCTTCTCTGTGATTCAGAGTCTCTCTAAGACACTCACCCCCTTCCTTTGGAAGGCTTGGTGATAGTGTCTATGAGATAGAACTCTTGAGAGAAACTGTCTCTTGTGTTAGAAGCAGTTTGTTCACCACCCTTGGTAGTCAACTGATTGCTTAACACCCAATTCACTCTTGTGACTGATCCCTCATCCTGGAGGTTTGAGTTTGAAGAAAAGCCATTGCAGATAGCAGACTGATGATCAAAGCCCTTGCCTGAAGGCCATGAAGATGAAGATTGATGCTTGTTGAAGCCTGTGAGTGATTGGAGATTACTTGAAGCCAGATGTTGGTTCAGAGCTGCTGATGCTGTTTCTTTTGCTGTTGTATTGTTGATGTATTGATTGGTTTTCCGGACTGTATTGTTTGCTGGTTACCCTGTTGGGTTGAAAGTGAAGTCTGTTCACTTTTGCCTATTGTTTTCTAGGTTCGAGGTTGAGTGGGACTCCCTTGCCTCGCTTGTATTGCTGCATCCATGCATTTTACTGCTTTACTGTATATATCTGGTATTGTTTCTGTTTCTGCCTATCCCGTAGGATCTCTGTTTCTCTCTGTGCAAGAGAGGAGCATGATAGACACTAGGTCTTAACCCATGCATGATAACATTAGGTTAGTTTGTTTCCCTTCGCAACCGTAGGTTAGAGTTCTGTCTCTTCTTTCTCAAAACAAACAGAAAAACACATAAAGATTTCAAACTCAATAAAAGACATTTCTTCCGTAAAAGAATGTGAACTCATCAAAACGTCATTTTTGTCCGCCGGGACTGTTAATCAAGAAAACCTTTTTCAGAAGGAATAAAATCAATCGAGGGCAGACTTGTGTCGTACGTGGCCCGAACTACGTTTGCTCTGATCTTTCATGCCGTGTGAAAGTACGTAGGCATAGGATGCGATATCCTAGCGAGCAACTTTTCCCTCCTTTCCCGTAGGTAGGCGAACTACGTTGACTCTGATTTCTCGTTCCAGACGGGAATACGTAGGCATAAAGTGCGATACTTTGCCGAGTCATTTTTATTTTCATTTTATTTTCTTTTTCACCCTTGACCTATAGCTTAGATAGAATAACAATCCATACCCGAAAACAAGCGTGGATCCCGTCGAGTACGACGGACGTGAGGGGTGCTAATACCTTCCCCTTGCGTAACCGACTCCCGAATCCAGGTTTTGGTTGCGATGACCATACCTTTCCCGTGTTGTGCGAGGTTTACTCTGAGCGTTTCCTTTCCCTCCCGTGGGATAAATAACGCGCGGTGGCGACTCTTCTGTTCCGCCGGCGCCGATTTTCGCAGTAGCGACAGCCACTTGTATATTTTCTTGTCATTTCATACTCAAAATTATTAATTCTTAATAATGTATAACAAGTTAGATATTTAAAAAAAATTATATTATATGTTCAGTAATTATTTTGTTTTTTTCTCCTAAATTTGTAAAATTTTAAAAATATATATATATATATATATATATATATATATATATATATATATATATATATATATATATATATATATATATATATATATATATATATATATATATATATATATATATATATATATATATATATATATATATATATATATATATATATATATATATATATATATATATATATATATATATATATATATATATATATATATATATATATATATATATATATATATATATATATATATATATATATATATATATATATATATATATATATATATATATTAAAATTAGATGTGGCTCTTCAATATTCCATATTTTCAAAATATAATTTGTTTAGTTGTGCTTCTTCCTAAGTTTTCTTTTAGTTACTTGTATCAGTACTTTAAATTTGCATCTAGTTTTTTATTTTCTCTTACACTCTTGGATTTAGAAGCAAGTGAACTTCTAGTTTTATAAAATGAATTTTTTTTAGAATGAAATGGTGAATTAGGCCATGGTAACAAAAAAAATGTTTTGATCAACTAATGGAAAAATGCTAAGTGCCATGAACTCATGACTTAAAACTCTCAAAAGTATCTCAAATCATACTACTTTAACAAGACTAAAAGAAAAAACATCAATGGTTTTCTTTCAAAGAGACTTCCATCTTTTAACTCATACAAATTGGATGAAATAGTCACATGGACTAAATGGCACTCAAGACCTATTTAAAACAATGCAAAAAAAGTAGTGGATGACCACCAACTGAATTCACATCAAAAGAACTTACACTATGTTAAATCCTAATTGAAATATGCACAAGTTAAACTCAAGTGAACCCTTGTTCTCCAAAATCAACAAGACATTAAGTCAAATACTGAAATGAGGGAGCCATTACGTGATGATGATGTAACAAAAACCTCAATCATAGGATAAAAGCTTAGGTAAAATTAGGGTGTGACACTCTCAGAGGCAAGATTTGAATTAAATGATAGTTAGACCCAAGAAGCAAGGAGAATAAATAAACAAGTTTGACGACGCATGTGCATATGTTGAGAAATCTTATGCTAGTGCAGTGAAACACAATGACTCTAAAGGTTTTGCATGGAAGGAAAAGCTGAATCAATACTTCATTGAGAATTCTGAACCATCACACTTGTCTTTTAAAGTGGCCATTATTGATTATAGGGAGTGCTTAAATAAAGCTTATGTGGAGTCGTGGTTAACACTGGCCAATCTTATAATATCCAGGAGCTATCAGCATCGAAGGATACTTTAGAATCAAATTGACTCCACTTGGGGGAAATATTTGAGTGCTTGAAGAAAGGGAGAAAGGTGAAATAAAAGATTTGTTAGATTTTGGTTCGAATTGGATCAAACAATGGTTTTCGGAGATAAGAAAATAAAGTCTATCAAAAGTAGATAATGAAAGAGCTCTATGGTTTAGGATCTATCGCCTTCCATGTCATTCTTGGTCCTTTGGGTTTTTTGAATTTATTTCAAAACCTTTTGGAAAGTATGTGTGTTGTGATGATGATACCAGGTTACAAAAGAGGATGGATGTTGCAAAAGTTCTAATTCGACAAATGAGTTTATAAAGGTAAAAACTAGTGATGGTCTCTTCTTAATCAGGATTGATAAATATTCCTTCGGTCCTCTTAGGCTCGTGATGCCGGAGATAAGGTAAAATCGAGAAGTTGAATCTGACTCTGATCATTCATCAGATTCATGGTCAGTTTTTGCAGAAAACTTATCTTGTCACTCATTGAAGGAGGAGGAAAATTTTAGTAGCTCTTATCCTAAAGTCAGCGCGCAGCAGACTTGAGACACGCAGAGAGCCAAATAAGATAGCCATCAAATTCATGATAAATATTGTAATATAGATCCATAAGCTATCTTTCATATCACCACCAACATCAATGCAAATTATCTATCAAAATACTCACTTTTCTTCTCCCTTGTACTTTCACGTAACTCTTAAAATCATCAGCATGTTCATCATAAGCCTTGCCGACTCTTACATCAAAGTTATCTGGGAAGTGAACACCACTTTCGTGGAATTTTTTCACCTTGGTCAACAACGTCGCACCTCTAGGTTTTATTTTAATTTTTGTATTAATAGATGTTGTAGAAGAGGTTGTCTGAGAGAGGATTGTCGAATCGTCTATGTTTGTGTAAATTAAGAAAAATATAAACATATAACATAAACACCAACATAAAATTCAAATCCACATCACACATTACTTCATCCAAAATGATTTAGACCATAGAAACATACTAACTAGAAATATAGTTCTTACTAAGCAAAACAACAAGTTGTGATGAATCGATCATTTAAAGAAAAATAATATTTCAAGAAAATCAACAGTATTTCTAGTTAAAACGTAACACCATTTCTATTTTGTATTACCATTTCTATGAACATTTCTAAAACTAACACCATTTCAACGAACATTTTTAAAACTAACACCATTTATATGAACATTTCTAAAAATAACACCATTTCAGTGATAACCAACATCTTAGTGGTGAGTTACATACCTCAAATATGATGAAGAGATAATGTTGAAAAGAGATGATAGAATCAGAGTTTCGATGAAAATTGCCTAGTGTTTTTGTTAAGAGAATGACGATGAAATGAGGAACGTTAATAGGTAAAAAAGTTAGAGTCTAATTTTGTGAGGTATTCATGCAAAATAACATACACGCCAGTTTTTAGGCAAAACCGAGGGAATAGATTAATTAAAAGTATAAATAAATAAAAAACACCATAGTCTGAGAATTTATGTAAAAGAACTATCATGTCGGTTTTAAGACAAAACTGTGGGAGTATATTATTCAATAATTAGAAATAATAAAAAATAAAAAATAAAAATGCATTTGAAAATAATAATTTAAAAATATTGATGTAAAAGATATTACCCCTTGTTTAGGCCATGTAACCGAGAGATAATACCAATAAAAATTTTAAAAAAAATTAATAGAAAAAAAGACATTTGAAAATATTAACTTCGTAATTCAAAATAAATAAATAAAATGAGAAAAGTGAAAGATGTCAAGTGAGAAATAGTGAACCTAAACCAATTGAAAAAAAAAACATAAAATGCAGTATCTGAAATTCAAAACGAGGTCTGTGATAGTTATCTCCCCCAGTTTTGTCCAAAACCAAGGGTATAGGTAATAGTTCGTATATTATTAAAAAAATATTAAACATGACACTCCTAGGAAACATACGTTAGTTTTTGGTTGGTCGAGGTGAGAGCTTTGTCATAAAATGTATAATTTCTAGTAGTGTTCTAAGGTGATCAAGCAAAGAAACAAACATATCTAATTATTTCACATAGTAAAATGCATCACTTCAAACCACACCATTTTAACACAAAATACTACTTTGCATTAAACTTCACATTGTTCAACATATATTGGCATAAATCATGGCGAGCAAAAGAAATACAACAACATAAGTTCTTACAACTAACATTTCTAAAAACAAATGAAAAGGAAATGTAAACCTAAGTATGACACTTTACTCCTTGCAATATTTCAACCAAAAGAGGCAAGGAATGTTACACCAAGATGCTCAACACTTCTTCAATTGAGTGAAAATGAAAGGAACTATTCACTACTGGTTCAAATGTCTTATTCTTTAATTAGGTATTTTTCTAAGTGATTTGTTAAGTCTCTAAACTTTTGAAGCTCCTTTCATTTCTTCTAAGTGGTTCCTTTTATATCCTCTAACTTTTAGGATTTTTGTGTTGTCATTAAATCATGGGTCTTGTGAATACTCATTGTTATGGCCTAAGGAAATCTGCATATTCTTCATCTTTTTCCTTAAATCAGCATCAGGTAGTACAACTTCAGCATACAGAGGATAACATGTCTTGTGGTGAGTCTGCTACATAGATAGATAAGCAACATACGAAATTCAGGTTTGATCTTATACATCAAGTTTTCTAGCATTTAATGTTATACATCAAGTTATCCAGCTTAGTTGTATTTCATTCTCCACGTTGTTGTCATGTTTGCCCTAATGCCAAGGACCTTGACTCATTTCAACATCTTCTGGCTCTAAGGCGTGCTAGTAAATAAGGTTGAATTGATGCTCCAATTCTGTCATGCCAAAACTTATCATTTGAGCAGTCCTAACAAGTGACAAACACATAAAACTCACAAAAGAGAGAACCAATTATGCTCTACAAAAATTGAAATAAAATAGCAAAATTTACTTGAAGTAACCTAATAAATTTTGATAACTAAATATAAAGCCAAGTAATAAGGGCTTAAATATCTCACAAATAGTAAGTTATCAAGTGCTTAATTTAACACAACATATCCTCCCTTTATTCAAAGTCTCACATCTCTTCACTTCATAGTCACCTTCTTCCTCACAAACTAAAAGTCTGTGTTTACAACTAACCTTGTTTTTAGAAGTAACTCTTTTCAATTCTTCTGTCTTCTTTTTTATGCTTTGTACATCCTTTATGAATTTTGAACATCTAGATTACATGTGATCAAATTGTTGACAATAATAGCACTTGACAGAAATTATATCTCTTGGTTGAAAGCTTCTACCAAATTGATCATCGTAGAATTTTTTGCCTTTCTTGATGATTAGCACCTGATTTCATTTGGGATATTTATCAATATCCATCATTTTTTGACTCTCCTTCAATGATTTCACTACTCCATCTAATTGTAGTATGCTCTTCCCTGCTAACATTGATTTCATTAATGATTTGTAAGATTTTGGTAGAGAAGCCAACAAAAGTGGCGCTTTCTCTTAATCTTTGATATCTTCCCAAACATTAATGATTCTAGATACCAACTCATTAAATTTATTAATATGTTGAAATACATTACATTTATCTTCCATCTTCAATGAGTATAAACTCATTTTCATTATCAATTGTTGCTTGATATGGATGATGCAAACTTGCTTTCTAACAAATGCCACAATTTCTATGGAGCAGGTGTCAACCAAAATTGTAGTCACTGCCTTTTTTGTATTTAATTCCAATTTGATTATTTCATCTCACTCGATTTTTCCCTTTCCAAAGTGTCATACCCCAAATTTTACCCTCAGATTCTTTGATCTTTCGTATATCATTTTAAGTCAATCATTTCTTGCATACTGCCCATGTTATAAACTAGAATGAACTTATTGGAATTACAGCGAATTCGGTCGCATTTTAGACATTTAACCTGTTTCAACGGATAAGATTTATTTCAAAATCGGACGAAACACTCTATTCTTCCGAGTGGTTTATCCCGCACTGATAATTTTGATACTTTCGTTTTATCGTTTTTGAGTATTTCGGTACTTAGCCTTTTATTGGCTTTTTTATTCATTTCATTTGTGATTCATTTTTAAATAGTATTTTATTAGATTATATTTAATTTCAATTTATTTACTTTATTTCTTTTTTATTTATTTACTTATTTCTTAGCTAAATTTTTGTAATTAAATTAATTTATTTAGATAATTAAGATTTTATTTTATTTTATATCTTTATTTATTTATTTACTTATTTACTTATTTATTAGTTAAATGATTTAGAATTAATTTAATTTAGTTTAATTAACTAGGTTTTTATTTTATTTTATTTTTTTTTATTTCACTTTATTAATTATTATTATTTATCATTTATATATTAATACGTTAATTAATTAGTTTTAAATTAATTTAGATAATTAAGTTTTAGTTGATTTTAATTATTTATATATTTATTTAATTTTTGATATTATGTAATTAGTGTTAATTTATTTTATTAAATTAAAAAATTTTAATTTAGTCATTTAATTATTCACTTAGCTTTTAATTTAATTATATTTTAAGTTTTCATTTATTTCTTTTAATTAATTTAATTATTTTAATTAATGTGTTCTTTGACCAAGTCATTACACCAATTTCAACCTCTTACACCCTGCTACTACCATGTCCCAAGGTTTCCCAAAACCATGTTACAATACTCTTCACAGCCTGTACATGAACTTCCGTTAACTCACTATCCTTTCCACCTTTTTCCCCTCACCCAAGCCAGCACCATACAACCCTCCGCCTCTTTTCTTCCGTTAACTCACTTTTGATTTTTCACAAACACTACCATATACAAGCCATACATTTCTTCATTTCCAAACACTACCCTACTGCTACTATATATCATCTTACAAACCCAAACCATCTCACATGCTTCTTCGCCCTGTTACAACTTAATTCATTTCCCTTCATGTTCTTCTCTCATCATTATGCCCATTTTAAAACATCCCTCATTACCTCCTTTGTAACAAAATAGTGTAGATCTCACCACCTCCCATTATACAAAATTTGAAGCACCAAACACCACCTTATATTCCTTCTCCATTTCCACCATGTATTACAAAGCCAGAGTTGGAGGAGAAATGTGAGAGAAAGAGAACGCCGCCGAGCCGCACCGACATCGACTTTCGGTAATGATTTCGAGCTCTTGCACACGTGTGTATGTAGAGATTCTATTTTCTGTTTTGTTTCAACTGCTGATCGTGTTTGTGTGTGTTTGTCGACACCGTATTTCATTGAAATCTCTGTTCTTTTTGTTGTCACGTATGTTTGTTATTTTACATGTGATGCTTTTCTTTGTATGCATGCCAAAGTGTAGTTATTATTGTTGATATTGTGTTTATGGTGTGTATTTGTAATGCCTTTGTGTTGTAGTAATAATAATCTAATGTTGAAGAGATGCTACTTTTATTTTCATATAAGGTTTTGTTGTTGCTGTTATCCCGCGAGAAAGAAGAAGAAGGCATGTTTCTCGCCTCTAAATTTAAGTATTCTTAGTTGGGTCTATGAAAAAACAAAGTGTTAGATTTTCACTGTTTCCATGCTTAGCTTCATTATCATGAAACAGTTATATAATATTTATTTTGTATATATCTTAAACGTGAATTAATTTAATTATATGCATGTGTATTATTGTGTCATTCACTTTCTTTTTCATTCAATTCTTCTTTAGAAATGTACTTGTCCAATAACATAGAAAAAGCTAAATTTTGCTTTTTTACTTTTTTGTGTGTAAGTTTTACTATTATTTATGTATTTATTTATTCGGATTTAGATCTTCTCCTTTTTTTATATATCCTATCATCTCTCATATTTTTAATTTAACAGTTTAAAATTTATAATAAATAATTAAATAAAAAAGTTATTTAATAAGAGATAAATTATTTATTTATTTCTCTCTCATATTAAATGTTTTTTTATTTAATTATTCATTATAAATTCTAAACCGTTAAATTAGAAACATGAGAGAGGACAGAATATATAAAAAAAAGAAAAAAAAAAGAAGAGGATCCAAATACATTATTTTAAATCTATATACATATATGCTTGCTTTCGATGCTGAGTTTTTCGTACACGTATACATTTTTTGTTTAAAATATTTTATATACTTGTTAAATATTATATATATTTTCGATTGTGTTGAGTATATATACATACTGTTCCGGTTTAAGTTTATATAAAGTGTATATATTGTTTTTAGCATATATATTTACTTTTTTTTGGATTGTGTTTAAGCATAAATATTTACTTTTATATATATATATATATATATATATATATATATATATATATATATATATATATATATATATATATATATATATATATATATATATATATATATATATATATATATATATATATATATATATATATATATATATATATATATATATATTAGTTGATAGTTATAAATATATTTATTTTGCATTTATATATTTATTTTGTATAAATCTTAAACGTGAACATTTATTTTGTATATATTTATTTATTTTATTTTATTTATTTTTTTCTAATTACTCATTCAACATTTTAGTTCTGGTTAATTATTTGTATATTAAAATGTGAAAAATATATGTTGTTAATTATTAATTAATTTAAATATTTTTATTTAATATTGGTTGATTAACTTATTAATTAATTTTATTAAATATTTATATTTAAATCAATTAATAATTTACTTGTTGCCCGATTTTATTTAGTGATTCATTTGCTTCCATGTTGTTGGTGTACTTTTCTTTGATTAATGCTTGATGCTCTTTTTCTGGATTAATTAATGATATTTATGCTTCTAAAGTAGCTCACCATGCAAATTCTAAGATATTTATTCTTGACGTCTTGCCTTGTGAGCTGGTTGCATGCTTTAATTCTTGTTTTGTACATATGTTGTCATTTGTTCATGATATTAACTTTGTTGTTTGAGGCTTTGCTTTGTCTTATTTGGATATTACCTTCATGATGCCTGTCTTGTTTGACATTTGCTTGTGGCTCTTGAATCTATATGATTGAGTGTACCCGATTCCAGAGGAAATGACCTCTTCCCGTTGACTGCCATGTCATTTTGGATACCCTTGTCCATCTTTCTTCCGAGACCTTGTGAGAGTCTAACCTGTTGTAACCTAGTTTAGGTTTGGAGTCGTCGTACTCCATGTGAGTGTCATGGTTATGAACACTTACTCCCCTTGGAACCTTGATCGTTATCAAGAGTTCCTCACCCTAGCTAGGCCGAACTACGGAGGCTCTGATTCCCTTTTCCTAGTCAAGATACGTAGGCACAAGATGTGATATCTTGTCGAGCTCTCTAACCACTAACAACTAACACTTATCTCCCTCCTTTTGGTCTCGTTAAAACCAATTGGTTTTACAACTTAGAATTAGGTGTAGAGTTTGTAAATTCTATGTGAGTATCATTGTTATGAGTACTCATTTTCCCCTTTGACTTTTGTTAAAGTCAACTTTAGTTAGTTTTTAACTTAGACTTAGAGAGTTGGTTAACTCTATTTAAGTATCATGGTTATGAATACTTACTTCCCCTTTGGAACCTTGATCGTTATCAAGAGTTCCTCATCCCTAGTTAGGTGAACTACGGTTGCTCTGATTCCATCCTAGTTAGGATAAGTAGGCACGAGATGCGATGTCGTGGTGAACATACTTAGTGTATATACCTTAGGTCTTTACCTTAGCACCTTTTCCTTAGCAAGCAAACCTTAGCATAACACAAATACTAACAAGAGGTTCCTGTAGAGTACTACAGATACTTAGGATGCTAACACCTTCCTTAGGTATAACCAACCCCCAAACCTTAAATCTCTAGTTGTGTTATTACATAGCGCACATAGGGTTTTCTTCGATCTTTACCCTTTTCTTTGAATAAATCAAAGCTCGGTGGTGAACTTCATGATTTGTGATTCAAGTTAATTAATAGCTTGATATCCGATTCTCACCGCAACACAAAGCATAATCAAGACCTTGTTAGAGCAAATAGTCTTCTATCGTGCTTTCCACAAGGAGAAATTCATTATCCCATTAAAAGGAGAAATATCCAACTTTAATATAGTCATAATATTGTTAGAGAAAAAACTCAAATCAAATAAGATGATAGCAAACTTGTAATTTCCTCCCTTGATTGGAACCTTTGCTCTGATGTTAGTTGTTTGGAATGTATTCCATCATGGAACCAGAAATGGATATTTGTGTTTCACGAAGGCACTAGAAATGATGAAAGATGAATACCTGTTATTTTTTTACGGTGGTTTCAATCTCATTTACGACGGTGTGGGATATACCTACATGGTTAGCACTCTAACTTTTAAGTCATTTCATGATTCAATGTGAGTAAAGTAAAATTCGAGATCAAATATTGTGTACCTTCTCATAACGTGTTAATAGTTTTTATATGTTAGATCGAGTATAGTGGGCTTGAGATGGATTGGGTCGTGGTGCGTTATGCCTATTGGCCGGTCCATAACAAAATGTAACTAGAATTAATCTCCAAAAACTGAATACAAATAAAATAAAATAAACTCACAATTAAAATTTTATTACTAACTTGCATTTTTTTTAATAGAAAAATTACAAACACTATCAACAACAATTTTTGGATTGAAAAATTGCAAATACTCTCAACAACTATGTTTGGCCAAAAAAATAGAAAATTCTCTTAATCAAATTTTTTGGACAGAAAAATTATAAACCCTCTTTAAACACATAACTACCAAAATTTACAATACACTCAAAATATTAGAGTTGTTTGGTGAATAAACTCAAACTAACTCTCCATATTTATAATACTTTTTCGCTTCTTTTTTCTTCAGATCACTAAATTACTAGATGTGAGTCTCATTTTAACACAACATATATATTAATTCATTCTAAACTAGTTAAACATATCTAGTATTTTTTTTTATAGATGTTCAATTTCATGCAATTTTGTCTTTATTTCCAAGTAATTTATTATGTTGGCCAATTTGAAAAAAATATTTTTTTATACACAATTGTATTCACCCTAGATAGTAGTTATTAATATTTTATGAGAAATACACCGATATAATAGACCAGGTACTATAACTATACTATAATAATATCTTTTTATAAATTAAATCATACACTTATCAAATAAGATGAAAATAACATATATACATGAATCAATCATGAATACATAATACAATCAAAATAAATTAGAAACGATAATACCATCCCTAATACAAATACTATAATATTATGTATATCAAACCCCATATTCCTTTAATGCTTCCTGTACTACAATTTCGTATATGCCTCAATAAAAATGGCATCTACAATGTCTCTCCCAGGAGAGCCTTTTGGAAAGACTCATCTTTCTATACTTGTTCGCACAAGACTCATAATATGATGACATGCAAACAACACTTTAACAACATGATATGCCCTAGCTTGCTCCTCCTCTAATATCTTATGATGAGATAGTCTAGGTGGATTTCCCAGAGCATCCAATGTCATATAAAGATGTGACACTTTGAAATACCACTAGACGTAGTCGTATGAACAACTGTAGTCACTAGAATCTAAGGTACATCGTTTTTCATCCTCTACCAGATGATTAAGGAAATCATCATACATGGCATCTTAATCTCTGCGGACTGTAACACCCTTCTAAACCCCGCAAATAATATATGCATAATCAGAGTAAAAGTTAACATGCATCCATAAAAGGGCATCACACAAAACTTGCACCACATTAAAACAATCTGTCATGCTCATAAACACCTTTCCATTTAGCAGCGGATTCATTAATGAAAATCCTTTAAAAGAAACATTTACTTTCATCATATAAAATCAACATCTCTAGGCACTAAGGCCAACATCTCATTATCTCAATTACTCCAAATATGAAAACATAACTTAGGTTACATAATGTAATCCTAAAACATAAGCAATCGATCCCCGTGTTACACGACCAGAGCATGACTCGACCCATAAATAATTACTAAACCGCTACACACGTAGCAACCTCGAACTACAAGCAGAACTTCATAAAGGCCTCCAGCAACCTAATCTGCAATGCCTCATAGAGCATTATAAAACAGCAGAAGGGTGAGAAATATAACCATAATAATCAAAGCATAAGATTATATATATATATATATATATATATATATATATATATATATATATATATATATATATATATATATATATATATATATATATATATAGGTAATCAATACAAGTTCCACTCCGTATTTCTCACCACAATTCAATTTCTTAGTCATATATATTTTCCACACATATAATAACAACACAAATATTTGTAAAGCATTTCCACATCATGCATACTCTCACAATTTCACAATCTCATCATTCACACATAAGCATCTCTTCATGCATATGTCATATATTAATGTGACTCAACAACTCAATGCAACTCATGCAATGCGGTACCGACTCTCGTTATCTTTTTTTCGGTTTTTACATTAAACCGGGTCCACTCTTCTAGACCGATAACTCGTTATCATTTTTCGGTTTTTACATTAAACCGGGTCCACTCTTCTAGACCGATAACAACAAAGGCCCGTCCTCTAAGCCTTCAAACCCACTCTTCTAGGTTTGGGACAAGCCACTAGTTTCCACGAAACTAACAGACATTGCCTCTTGACTAAATAATGCATGTACAATCAGCCACAACAAATGCACTTAAGACCGACATCTTAATCTCATGCATTCAAATAATTCATCTCTTCAAGAATTACATTATGATTGCACACACAACATATTCACATAACATTCATCGATGTATTCATAATTCAACACTATCACCATATCATCACTCACAATGCACACATATCCACAATATGTTCTCATGCATTCTTCACAGTTATCAAACAATGCACACATATCCATGATATGTTCTCATGCATTCTTCACAGTTATCAAACAATGCACACATATCCACGATATGTTCTCATGCATTATTCACATTTAATCACATACATACAATATGCATTTACAACATCTATCAAGCAATGCACACATATCCATGACATGTTCTCATGCATTCTATTCATACCACCATATACCAACAATATACATTCACAATTCAATATCATCACCGTATTATCAACAATGCACACATATCCACAATATGTTCTCATGCATTCTCAAGTAATTCATCATACAAGAATTACATCATGCTTACACGCATAACACATTTACCACGCAATGTACATATATTCACGATATATTCTTACGCATTTTTCATACATAAACGCATCCAATCAATACAAACATCATATTTATCAAACGATGCACGCATATCCATCAATATGCTCTCATGCATTCTTCATGTATCTTAACATACAACCGCATATAAACAATATACATTCACAATACATTTTTGTATTATGTTTATTATTCATCTCATGCCATTTCATACAAGGTATACATGTCACAGTACCAATAATACAATTATAAGGTATGCACACATATATCCACAATGTTCTCATGCATACTTATTACCTAATTGTACACTACATCAAACCTTCACAAACTCATCAAATAATACGCACATTACCATTATTAAATAATACACACATAATCATTATCATGTTCTCATGTATTTATAATCGATCTGATTAATACTCATACCACAAATCTAGGATTCACGCCCAAAGGCTACCCACAACACCTATCATCACCATGGATCACATACTTATTCATATCATAGAGGTATTAACCTATGTGAATCAATCAAACAATCACCACATGAACAACACATCAAAAGAAAAATGTTGTCACATTCGCCTTCATTTGCCTGGCGAACCCTCGCAGCGAACCTTCGCCTGGTCTTCGCCTGGCGAACTCTCTCAGCGAACACTCGCTAGGCTTCGCCTGGCGAGACTTCCCAGCGAGCCCAAGTCAGTAGCTACTGACTTCATTCGCCACCATTCGCCAGCACCTTCGCTGGGCGAACCTTCGCTATCCAACTTCGCCTGGCGAACTCGCCAGCGAAGTCCACTGGAACTTAAACTTAATTATTCGCCAGCATTCGCTGGGCTTCGCCTGGCGAAGCTTCGCCTTCGCTCGCCTGGCGAGAGCCAGCGAACCTGCGCAGAACAGAACCACACTCTGTCCCTCCTTCACCATTCCACCATCCACCAACTCTTGAACATCCAAATCAGTACAAATAGCATCAATACATGTTACCCGACTATTCTACGGCGTTATTACTCAGTTCCAACCGATTAAATCATCAATCTACCGATTAATCCAACATTTTCCCTAATTGGAAAGTGATGAAAACTCTACCAAAACCCCAACCCAACATACATAACATCATGCAATGATCAAATAGAAACATTTCTCACCCTTACCTCGATTAATCGGAGCTTTGATGTTGGTTCTTGATGATTTTTCCACTTTTCCTCTCCTTCTCCTCTCTTTCTCTTCTTTCTTCTTTCTTTTCTCTTTCTCTCCAAATGTTTTCTCTAATTTCCTTTCTCTTCTTTCTCACTTATATATCCCTTTTATTTTCTTTCCTTCCAATTTCCTTTCAATTCTCTATTAATTCCAATTAATAAAAATTAATTCCAATATTAACATAAAATCCCACTAAATCAATTAATTACTACAATTAATTATTTAATGAAATTTGGGCTGTTACAACCCTCCCCCACTTTAGGAATTTTTGTCCTCGAAAATGTTATCTGATCCAAACAACTCTGGATACGACTCTCGCATTCCAATTCTTCCAAATCCAATTCTCCCATAACTACTTCCACCAAAGGAATCTCTATACTTCGAAGTTGTTTCTTATCAACAACTAGAACTAGCCACGCCTCCGAAGTCAAATTCTCTCTCACTTGTACACCATCCACCTGAATCAATGTACCTCTTCAACTTAGACATATGAACACCTCATGCAATCCTCTCAAGCGACAGCGGTAAAACAGTCTAACATGCTATCCGCCTCACGCTTCCGTTGCGCTACTCTGATACAGATCAACAAAACACAGGGTGCTCACGAGACTTCAAGCTCGACCAACACCAATTACTACCATAACTCTCAAAACACGGCCTTACTTGGATTCTTTGATCGTTTCCATCGTCCCTTGCACGGTCTTTGATCCGAGTACAACACTCCCGTTGGACATGCAACAACACAAAGGAGTCATACCCTCTTACCCAACGAACTTCATACGATGTTGTTTCCGATACGAAATGGCAACAGTTATTGTAGGCAACTCCATCAACGACAATTAATTACCCTTAGATCCATCTTGGTCCAACACACAAGCTCTCAACGAGTCCTCTTCATACTGGATAGTTTTCTTCGTTTGTCCATGCCATTCACGGACGCTAGTCAGAGTTCATCTTCAACATGGAACCCAACCGCTTTCGCAATCTTTCCCATAATCTTAACGAAAAACTTGAGTTCCCATCTAACAGAATGATTCATCTTCACTGGTAGGCAACGAGTTACTCTTGTTAATCCATTCTTAACTGTCCAAATCGGATCATACTTCCTCAAATTCATCAGAAAACCCGGCACAAAGCCCATGGGAATACTATCCCATCCCACTCGAAATACTCAACAGTTGTATCAGATCCAACCATCTCTAATGTCCATACTTCAATTCCCAGCAAGTCTAATCAACATATACAAACTCAATCAATTCCTTCTCCATTTATGGCTATCCAAAACTATTTCTCAAATTCGGTCGCATCTTCCTAGTACCTGCACGGATACTCCATCTTTCTCGATGTACTTCTCCCTGAGTACTCTTATCCAACTCACACTATTCAGAATACACACTTCATCACGACATCTCACAATACCATTTCCCTTAATCCGAAAATAAGCCCTCTGACTTTTATCCATTAAATTCAATTAATCTATCAACTCAACTCAGAATTCCGATTTCCTCGAACCTCATCAGAATACCAAAAGTCAATCTCAACATCCAAGGCTCAACTCCATAAGAAGTCTCTTCACAGGCCGAACTCATATCTGAATTTGCCTAATCAGTTCTAACTTCCTTACCATCTTCATTAGTGTATACCAAAATTCCCGATTCGATATCTTAGCTACCACTTGGTCTCATCCAAATGGTAATTTAACCAAAACCATACTCCTTCAGGAGTTCCAATTACTTCTCTGTCTCATATTTGACTCTCTCTCAAATAAAACAAATACCTTAAGGTCAGTAACCATCTCAAATCTTAACTAAACAATTGAGGCTTCCAAACTCCGGTACAAACACACAACAGCAACCCACTCCAAATTACTTGTCAGATAATCCCTCTCTGTACTTTATATTGCCTTCAAGCATAACCAAAACTCATTAATGTTGTACTTAACACATCTCTTAATCATATCAACAAAGTATCTCAAAACACAACGACAATCCTGTCGGACTTGGCAAAACCAATACACGAACTGTTGACAGCTTTCTCAAAACTCTTTGAACTTTCTTCACAGTAGTACATCACTGCCTCTTCCCCAATACTAATAACTCAAGTTCCCGACGCTCAACATGAACCCCTATACTCTCCGAACATATCCAAACACCATCGGTTACATAACCATTGACTCTCTCAATCAAGTGTGGAAAATCATTATATCAAACGGACACTCAGCTGTGAACTTATGGTGATAACACAAACCGCACTCTCCGCGCTTACCATAACATCCAAACATTTTTCGCCAATAAATACTTAATTCCATGTCACTACTTTCCCATCACATAGAGCACTGTAATATCTTCCAACACTTCTAATCTTGCATCATTCCGAATTACGGTTTTCCGTTACGACAAAATCACGGAAACAACCCTTCCACACTTAAAGGTCATCCAATACCTCTCCAACTCTTGAAATGCTTAAGGGTCCAATTATACCAACCATGTATTCCACATCTCATTTCCTTTAGTAATCACTAGAAGTCATTATCCACCCTTATACTCAACTCCACAATCTGTTGCCGTAGCACATACACCAGACATAATTCTCAACACTACTCAATCAATTTAATTCTTTGACTGTCCAAACAGATATAATTAGTCGGCAAAACCGCCATCTTCCCACTTTCATTAGCACCCCGAATTCCCATCAAAATTAACCATCTCCTCACTGTCTCGTGCCGACTCATCAACACACTTCTTAAGCACCTGGCTTAGCTCCAAACAATTCTCTGCTCACGCCACCTAAGCTTGCAAGACACGTCCATCCCATCCAACAGAACTCCAACTACTATCAACAAGAGATTAAGGGTGATCAGTTCCTCAATTTGTCAATAGGCAGCTGAAAATCATGATGGAGTATAGACTATCTTTACCAAACCACAAGAGTGTTAACCACCCACTGAGCTACAACTTCTACACCTGCAGCATCTTGGAGAAGCACAACTTCTCCCCCACTTAGATCATTCCCACTTCTCCAGACAAGGTTAAGCAACAACATGTATCGACAGTGTTTTCACACACATGTCGCATACAAGGGAACAAATAACATTAGACAACTTGGTCGGACGGACCGACCTGCTCTAATACCACTAATGTAACACCCTTCTAAACCCCGCAAATAATATATGCATAATCAGAGTAAAAGTTAACATGCATCCATAAAAGGGCATCACACAAAACTTGCACCACATTAAAACAATCTGTCATGCTCATAAACACATTTCCATTTAGCAGCGGATTCATTAATGAAAATCCTTTAAAAGAAACATTTACTTTCATCATATAAAATCAACATCTCTAGGCACTAAGGCCAACATCTCATTATCTCAATTACTCCAAATATGAAAACATAACTTAAGTTACATAATGTAATCCTAAAACATAAGCAATCGATCCCCGTGTTACACGACCAGAGCATGACTCGACCCATAAATAATTACTAAACCGCTACACACGTAGCAACCTCGAACTACAAGCAGAACTTCATAAAGGCCTCCAGCAACCTAATCTGCAATGCCTCATAGAGCATTATAAAACAGCAGAAGGGTGAGAAATATAACCATAATAATCAAAGCATAAGATTATATATATATATATATATATATATATAGGTAATCAATACAAGTTCCACTCCGTATTTCTCACCACAATTCAATTTCTTAGTCATATATATTTTCCACACATATAATAACAACACGAATATTTGTAAAGCATTTCCACATCATGCATACTCTCACAATTTCACAATCTCATCATTCACACATAAGCATCTCTTCATGCATATGTCATATATTAATGTGACTCAACAACTCAATGCAACTCATGCAATGCGGTACCGACTCTCGTTATCTTTTTTTCGGTTTTTACATTAAACCGGGTCCACTCTTCTAGACCGATAACTCGTTATCATTTTTCGGTTTTTACATTAAACCGGGTCCACTCTTCTAGACCAATAACAACAAAGGCCCGTCCTCTAAGCCTTCAAACCCACTCTTCTAGGTTTGGGACAAGCCACTAGTTTCCACGAAACTAACAGACATTGCCTCTTGACTAAATAATGCATGTACAATCAGCCACAACAAATGCACTTAAGACCGACATCTTAATCTCATGCATTCAAATAATTCATCTCTTCAAGAATTACATTATGATTGCACACACAACATATTCACATAACATTCATCGATGTATTCATAATTCAACACTATCACCATATTATCACTCACAATGCACACATATCCACAATATGTTCTCATGCATTCTTCACAGTTATCAAACAATGCACACATATCCACGATATGTTCTCATGCATTCTTCACAGTTATCAAACAATGCACACATATCCACGATATGTTCTCATGCATTATTCACATTTAATCACATACATACAATATGCATTTACAACATCTATCAAGCAATGCACACATATCCATGACATGTTCTCATGCATTCTATTCATACCACCATATACCAACAATATACATTCACAATTCAATATCATCACCGCATTATCAACAATGCACACATATCCACAATATGTTCTCATGCATTCTCAAGTAATTCATCATACAAGAATTACATCATGCTTACACGCATAACACATTTACCACGCAATGTACATATATTCACGATATATTCTTACGCATTTTTCATACATAATCGCATCCAATCAATACAAACATCATATTTATCAAACGATGCACGCATATCCATCAATATGCTCTCATGCATTCTTCATGTATCTTAACATACAACCGCATATAAACAATATACATCCACAATACATTTTTGTATTATGTTTATTATTCATCTCATGCCATTTCATACAAGGTATACATGTCACAGTACCAATAATACAATTATAAGGTATGCACACATATATCCACAATGTTCTCATGCATACTTATTACCTAATTGTACACTACATCAAACCTTCACAAACTCATCAAATAATACGCACATTACCATTATTAAATAATACACACATAATCATTATCATGTTCTCATGTATTTATAATCGATCTGATTAATACTCATACCACAAATCTAGGATTCACGCCCAAAGGCTACCCACAACACCTATCATCACCATGGATCACATACTTATTCATATCATAGAGGTATTAACCTATGTGAATCAATCAAACAATCACCACATGAATAACACAGCAAAAGAAAAATGTTGTCACATTCGCCTTCATTTGCCCGGCGAACCTTCGCCTGGCCTTCGCCTGGCGAACTCTCTCAGCGAACACTCGCTAGGCTTCGCCTGGCGAGACTTCCCAGCGAGCCCAAGTCAGTAGCTACTGACTTCATTCGCCACCATTCGCCAGCACCTTCGCTGGGCGAACCTTCGCTATCCAACTTCGCCTGGCGAACTCGCCAACAAAGTCCACTGGAACTTAAACTTAATTATTCGCCAGCATTCGCTGGGCTTCGCCTGGCGAAGCTTCGCCTTCGCTCGCCTGGCGAGAGCCAGCGAACCTGCGCAGAACAGAACCACACTCTGTCCCTCCTTCACCATTCCACCATCCACCAACTCTTGAACATCCAAATCAGTACAAATAGCATCAATACATGTTACCCGACTATTCTACGGCGTTATTACTCAGTTCCAACCGATTAAATCATCAATCTACCGATTAATCCAACATTTGCCCTAATTGGAAAGTGATGAAAACTCTACCAAAACCCCAACCCAACATACATAACATCATGCAATGATCAAATAGAAACATTTCTCACCCTTACCTCGATTAATCGGAGCTTTGATGTTGGTTCTTGATGATTTTTCCACTTTTCCTCTTCTTCTCCTCTCTTTCTCTTCTTTCTTCTTTCTTTCCTCTTTCTCTCCAAATGTTTTCTCTAATTTCCTTTCTCTTCTTTCTCACTTATATATCCCTTTTATTTTCTTTCCTTCCAATTTCCTTTCAATTCTCTATTAATTCCAATTAATAAAAATTAATTCCAATATTAACATAAAATCCCACTAAATCAATTAATTACTATAATTAATTATTTAATGAAATTTGGGCTGTTACACGGACCATAGTAGAAAGAGCATAGTCATAGAGGTTTCATAGAACAAACTGAAAATACCAAAATAGGCATATGTGGATATATCAGACGTGTCCCACAAGCTAACCATCTAGAGTAAAATTTATGTCGCTTAAGGGATACATTTGTCGGTGATCGTGGTACGGCTGGAAGTGTATATCATCTACTAATGTGTGATCAAGATACACTCTGAAGGGCTTGGTCACCTGATTTCCTTTGAACGAGACAAAAGCACAAGCACAAGGCATATTCCCAGTGTATGTATCAATATATTATCAATCAGATATGTGTGTGAAGTGTTGAAGGATCCATGCCTGAAAATGATACATATGAATAATTAGTAATGGCGTAGCACAAGTACTATGAAAATGGTACAAAAATAGTAAAAGATGAAAATTTATTATCGTTAACAATGTGCAACTATATTTCATCTGTTTGGTCTTATACATACAACCTTCAACTAACTTTGAGTATAGGTTGATCAAACAAGCGGCTCCTCAATTGTACTCATGAATCCGCTCTATGTCACCAAAGTATTTGAGGTAAACCATATCCACATAATAAACACTCTTGACGATAAATATGGAAGTGCCAACAAAGTACAACAGGTATGCTCTTAATTCATATGTTTTATGTTGCATAATCTGTTCATCATCACCATCGGCCTGCTCTACCACTGTTAGTTGTTGTGCATATAACCTCTCTATGAATCCAAACCTAGCATGACAACCTCAGGTGTCTTCTATCTTCTTTAAGGCATCTCCTGGGCCAACTTTCAAATATGTCACCATCATTTGCAACACCTTATCTTTGATAATCCTATCGTAGTCTAATAGTGTTCCTCTGATTGGAAGATGCAGCAGGCACGCCACATCGTCTACTATGATGGATATCTCACCATGTGGAAGATGAAAAGATGAAGTCTCAAATTATCATTTCTCAATGAACATTGACAACATACCATGGTTAATAGTATAATAATCGGTCTTGCATAAGTCTTGCAACCCAAATACCTGTATCACATCTTGAAACCACTACCCTAGAGGCTAATGTAGACTCATAATCTTCTGACCATGATTGATGCATTTTAAAGCATCACAGTCATGCAGAAAAGTAAATCATCATCAGAAACTTTGAATATTATCACACATGTGTTTCAAAGAATAATACAGATGAATTTTACCTTTTCGTCCCACACAAGTCTGATAGCATGATCCGGATATAGAGGAAGCAACGATAAGTCATACAAACCTCCTGAAACCCCTCAGGAACGACATCAAACTAAGGTGCCTCAAACTGGATCGGTTGGGCTTCCGGAGCATCCGAAGATGACACCTACCTCCCATGGGAAGATGAAGTTGGAGATGCATGAACCCCAGAAGTTGACACCTCAACACGAAACGAACTAGAATCCATCGGTGGTTGTGAGACTTAGGCTCTTTCGCTACAAACTGATGCATGTTGTTGTTCGCCATTAAATTGGTGAACAACCATTGGTCTTCCAAATCGAAAAAGATTTATTTTACTTGTAGGATCGACCATACAAATCCTAAGACATGTGTTAATTGATCTTAAACAAAGTTTAAAAAGACGATGAACACTTTGACAGAATGACAAAATAAATTACTTCAAATGTAAATGGAAGTGAACATGAAGGGTTAAAGTCGAAAGACTGGTAAAAAAATATAGAAAGTAACTTGCATAAAGAAAGGATAAATTCTTAATGAAAAAGACTTATTAAATTGCATTGAAAATTAAAAATGGTGTTACCTCAACATACATTCTCCCAAACTTATTTCTCTACACGCGGGTACTTGGAGTATATTGAGGAATTTGTACACAATTGAACACACACAAATCCTAACACTAAGACTTGCTATGTATACTAATTGAAAATAACTGCCATCAATGGCTAGCAAACTAAATCGAGACAAGTGGCGCTCTGCATGTCTTCGATTCCTAGAAGTGCTCAACGTGTCTTCTTTGAGAAATGGATAACAATAAACTTTCCCTCCTTTATTTGAATTCAAATTTTCCCGTCAAAGTGCCTTCATTAGCACCTCTGTCAAATTGAATCTTCCAACTGCTAAGAAATATTTCTAAGTCTGTAAAATAGTTTATCCTGGAAAAAGAACACCTTCGACTCACATTCCAAAAGTATGGTCTTGGTCGAAATACTTAGATTTCTTCAAAAACTCTATTACTCTCTTTTAATCCCACTCAGGCGTCGAAATTTAGAGCCAACAAATTGCCCCTAAAAAATGTCATTTTCAACATCATTAAAGAAAAAGACATTTTTTTATAATGTCATTCAACGCCTCCAGCGAATTTTGCATGTTTTTGACGTCTATTACTATTCCGAAAAACCCATGACATCATAATCATCATAGCGGTTTCTGAAACATCTCATCGAAGCATACCATAATCTCTAGTCATCATCATGTTTCCTAGACCCTAGGAAATTGCGCACTAGGCATTAACTGCCCACGTTCTATCAAACGACCCTGGTGGAACACGTGTCCCACTAACCACCAGCTCTTTAATATTGATTTGAAGTCCTTTGAACTCCCACGAGCTTATAAATTGGTCCAAAATTATCCATTTTAACTTTTACACTTCTCTAAAATCTTTAAGCATTTTTCTTCTCTATACACTTTCCAAACCTTCAAAAATACCCAAATTTTCTTCAAACCTTAACAATGACGTCTTTAACCACCAACATTAAAGACTCTAAGAAAGGCCACAAATCTAAAGACCTGAAGAAGATCTCTCAGCTTCTTCCCTTTGACACACTATCAGCGCCAAAGATGGTGGGAGGCCAGCAGTTCATCCTTGAACCGCTTGAAGAAGAAAAAAAGGAAGATATATGAATCTCAGATACTTATTCTCGTTACTGTTTATGGTAAAAGACATGCATTATGCGGTCCTTTATCTGCTCTTAGTTTTGACCGCAATAAATCTAGGGACTTTTCCCCCTCTTACCACAAATCAAAACCTATAGGGCAGGCCAACAAATCTAGGGTTGAGAAAACTTCTTCTGATGCGGTAGTATTGAACAATATAGATTTAAGGTATATGAACAATAACTTTAGAGTTTTTAGAGCAACCCCATCCTTCAAAGAATCTGATGATTACATGAATTGGCTAGCAAAATAGAGAAAGTTAAATCCCAAACATGGAAAAACCTAGGAATCTAAGACCTGATTATGCTGTCAAAAACATGTCTTAATTACTTGTTCGACCATATTGGTTTCTTCTTTATATTTCTGGGATAACACCCATTATACTTTCCATCTCCCTTGTGGGATGATGACTCCCACACTGTTCAATATAACCGATATCACAGGGCTTAAACTCAGTGGAAATACCTATGACCTAGACCTAGAATCTGATGACTCCATAAGTTTTGCATCTGCTAAAGCCACATATTCTCACTTTATAACAAACTACTTCAACAAAACAATTGATGATGTTTCTGATAGAGAACACATAGCTTTTTTGACTGTATGGCCATCGCATTGTGTCTTCTGCTCAAAGTCCCTCCAAGTAGCTAGCATATATCTAACTCTGGCCACTCAACTTCATAAAGGCCATGATATCTGTCTAAGCAAAACGATTTTAGGGAATCTCTATGAAGCTCTAAGTGAAGGAATGTCCCAACTGAAAGATTTGGGAGAAAAGGGGAACCTTTTGTTGTCTAGTCCCTTTTGGTTGTTACAACTTTGGCTAAATGCCTCATTCGAAGCCAGTCTCCCCAATAAAAATCTAATAAATGAAAATGCTGAAGACATCAATAATAGAAGAGTCGAAGGGACTCGCTTGGTCCAGCTCACTCCCAGCGAAGAAGGACAATCCCTCAGGCCAACATTCTTGAGTTATGTCATGATGTTTGCCAAACGTCATGAGTTCACATCGAACATGGCTCCATTTGTTGCAACAAAGTATGGCCCTGAGTGGTTTACAAGACCTTTTCTAGCCCCAACCAAGGCTCAAGAAGCATAGTATTTATAGATCTGGGAGGCTTTTCTGATTCCAAGGTTGTTAACTCTTCAACTGAGTATGTCGAAGTCTCAAGTGGCTCTGGTTTCTTACCAACCAAACTTAGTGGCTCGACAGTTTGGGTTGGTCCAAGCTCTTCCCTAGTGTCTCTTCGAAAAGAAAGGTGCCCTTATGCTTAATCATGTGAAGTATACTAAAGAGATGACTTCAGCGCAGCTTGCCCATTATGCTAATAAGGCTCAACTCATCCTCATAAGTTTCGAACCATATTTCCTTTGCACCCCAAAATTCAGCAATTGGTGGTCATCATATTATGCAGAGGAGTTCTTTGATGCTCCTTATTTTACTCAACTTATTAACCAAGCTTTCCTCTATATGTAGGAGAAGGCCAAAAAAGGTATTTCGACACAAATCAAAGAAATCTAAGCATTTCAAATGTACTTTGAAAATGTTTATTGACCAAATGATCTTAGTTGAACCGTCTGCGAGGCAGCTGTTAC
The DNA here is from genome assembly GCA_963859935.3 of Lathyrus sativus. Classification (NCBI taxonomy): domain Eukaryota; kingdom Viridiplantae; phylum Streptophyta; class Magnoliopsida; order Fabales; family Fabaceae; genus Lathyrus; species Lathyrus sativus. The sequence goes on from OZ012739.1 coordinate 612,430,692, forward strand.
ACTAAAGGAAAAGTTTCTAAAGAAAATGGAGAGTTTACAACTCCCTTTATTCGTTCCTCCTAGGGAACGATACGTAATGGCTTTCAACAAGTTTCCTCGACTGCCAACTGCTGACTTTGGAGTGGCCCTTGCCCCTCCATTTCTAGACTGGTTTATCTGTGGGGATTCTATAAATATCCTTTGTTAACAGACGAAACCGAAGGCTCATCGGGTGGTTGCGACTTGCGACTAAGCATGCTTTAGACAGTTTCAAAGGACCTCTTCATATCGTATTGAAGATGTTCGCATTGAGTCCGAAATATATGAAGGTGTGGAATGGGAGGTTTTGAACTAGATTTCTCTTATTTGATTTTTATCATCTTACTTACAATGTTTTGTTTAAATTTCAGCTATCAAGGTTGCTCCCAAGAAGAAGAAGCAGAACGAAGAAAAGACAGAAGAAAGCATCCAAGTTACTAAGGTAAATTTTCTTACTCATTTTTCTTTACTGCATAATCTCATATTGTCTAATACTTCAACTCGTTTCTCCTTAGAGCTCTCGAAGACCACCCCCCACTCCAAAGAAGCAGAAATCGAAAGGAGATTCCAACCAAATCATAATTGAATCGGATGAGGAAGATCAATTCCTCCTGAAGAATTGACCCTCAAAAGAAGGAGAAAGCAGGCCAAAATAATTGAAGCCTTCAATCAACCGAAATCAAAGGTTGGCGAGCTCTCGAAGAAAGCGTCTTGTGCTTGCAATGTAGTGCAGACTGAGAGTGACAACTCCATACCTGGGGATGATGATCCCAAGGTAAAAAAATTTGCCTAGAAACTCACAATTTTCTTCACCATTTATCCCTCTAATTCTTTGGCTTAGTTGCCACCGATGTTAGAGGACAGCCCATGGTGCAGCAAATTATTCCAATAACCAATAGTGACCCCAACTATTATCCAATAAATCCTTCTAGGGCTTCTACGAAAGGATCTACCAGAGGATCTGAGGAAGGAATCCAATCTGCAAGTTCTCTCAAGAAAACACCATTCGTTCCTGCGATGAATTTCCTCAGGTTGAGGTAGCCATTCCAAAAGAGGAATTGGTCGAAAGACTAGTTGTTGATCTCTCAGGGGACACTGTGATGCCCAATATAAAATAAATTGTTGAGGGTAATCTTCAGGAGCAACAAGGAGAAGATGACAAGCCTGTTGAAGAAGAAGAAGAAGAAGAAGAAAATGAAGAAGAGAATGAAGAAGTGGAAGAGGAAAAGGAACAACAATCTGCATCTGATGCAGTGATTGAGGTGGAGGTCCTAGAAGATAAAATGGACCAAGGGAATCAATCCAAGGATCCTCCAACCACTGCTTCGACTGGAACTCAATCGACCAACCTTTCACATGAGGAGCTGGAATCCTTGAAATTACAACGACCATTGGAGTACCTGAAAGCCATGCTCAGTTCCCAATACAGCTTTGGCGACAAAAGCACCAACACTTCGACCGCCTCATGGAATCTTCTGACTAGGAAAACTGAGAGTGATTTTCTCATGCAGATAAAAGTTTTTTTTTTTGCAGTGGACTTGTTCCAAATCTTAAAACATGATATTTCTGTCAGTTTTGGACTTCAGAAACTTCTGAAGCAAATCAATGCCTTGGAAGTTTCATTAGAAGTAGTTGATGTTGTTAGGGGACTGAGTACGCTAATCGATCTTGTTATTACTGATCTTAATCGCCTCAGAGACTTTTCGAGCAACCTCACCACTAAAACTGGCAATCAAAAATCTGCATGGGAGGCTGTCTACATGTCTACTGAAAAAGTTTCGACACTCGAGAAACTTTTTGAGCATAACAAGAAGGAGGTCGAAAAATGCGACAAGAACATTACAGAATAGGAGAGGCAAATTGTCATTTTGCAAAAAAAAATCTATCAAGGCAAGTAACACAAGACCAATCTGCTTAGTTCTGTCGAAGACGACGTGGCGAAAAAGATCTAGGTTAGCCTTCAACATCTTGAAAAAGCTCAACAACTTGGAAAAGAGATTGAAACTCTCTCGACCAATAAAACTCTTTGTGAAAGCCGCTTGATGCTTCAAAGGTCGAAGTACGAAAAGATGAAAGGCTTTCTTTCCTTCTAAATTTATCCTGTAACATTTTTTCTTCCTTTCTTAATCATGATTTTAGGCCCTTTGTGGCCTTTCTCTGTAATGAATTAAGCCATTTTGGCATTTTTATATACCATATTAGCTTTGCCTTTTTTCGTGTGATTACTCTTTAGTTATTTTTATCTCTTGAAGTGTGATAACACGAAATCATATCGTTTATTTGACTTGATTTACATGCATTTATTTGGGACTATTGTTAATTTATCTGGATTTATGTTCCACCATACAATTAGCTTACTATGTTTTGCAGATTGTGGAGAATTTGGATTAAAGAAAGAAAAGAAGAAGAAATGGAAGGAAAAGAGAGAAGAAAAACAGAAAATAACAGAGAAACGGATTTTGTGCGTGTGACACTCGTCACAGCTTCCTCACGGTCGTCACATCCTTCCTCACGGTCGTCACATCCTTCACGGTCGTCACATCCCTCACGGTCGTCACATCCTTCCTCACGGTCGTCACATCCTTCACGGTCGTCACATCCCTCACGGTCGTCACAAGAGTGTCACGACTGTCATGAACCAAATATCAGAATGATGTCCAAAATCAGAAGTAGCCATGATCAATCTCAACTTAATTTCTTCCTACACTTTCTCCACTAACTGCCCACTACTGGAAGTTACTCCCACTTCCTCCATAACTCATGCATGATCTCTGGAAGTTGAGAAAGAAAATACCTCCTATAAATAGGCCTGAGATTCACAGCATTGGGGGGAGGCTTCGACGTATCGAAGTGCTGCCAAAATTTATATTGAAGCCATTTTTCTTGTTTCTTTTATTTCCTTTCCTTTTTTTCCTTTAGTTCAGAACATTGTAATTTCTTTCTGCAATTTTATTTCGCCAAAGTAGAATCCTGCCGACATTGTGGAGGACTACTCTTCAATCTCAGTACTACTTTCCAGGTTCTTATTAATTGAATTATTATTTTATTTTCTGTCATAATGCATGTTTTATCATTTTACGGTTTATGTTTATTTCCGTTTGCATTAATTATCATGTCTAACTAAATTAGTTTTATCGGTATGTGATCGAATTAGTATGATGGGATTCGATAATATCCGGTGCACCTTACCTTTTTACAAACAATCTTTAAGGCACGAACCGGCACGCGAAAGATGGGGTTCAAACCGGATAGTAAGAACTAGGCATTTATTTTAAATACAGCGAAAACGCTTTAAAAGAAATCAGAACTTACTTATTTTCAAAGAGTAATTTTAACCCCGAACGGGACTGCGAGAGCGTACATTCCGCCTTAGAATTATGACCCGAGTCAACAACCATCGTGAGGCAAAGGTCTTTAAACAGGTATTTTCTCCTGAAAATCATTTGCAAAAACTGTAAAGCACCGGTGACCTGTCGAATCCCCGATAACTAAGGCATTGCATACCAATATCCTTTATTAATATATTTCTAAAACTAAAAATCTTTATTTCTTTTTTTTTTTTAATTTCGTTCGCATTTAACTTTTCAAATTCCATTAGCCTTAGCTTTACGTCGTAACAATAGATAACGGTAGGTTGACATTGGTCTCCGTGGGTTCGACAATCTTTTATATTACTTCGATATTTCCGTGCACTTGCGGACGCATCATGTTTTTGGCGCCGTTGCCGGGGAGGTTGTCGAAGAGGTAGAGAAGGAAGCACTTATTGTTGCTCCTCCTCCCTATACCCCACCTAATTCTTTCTCACAATTGGTTGTGGAAGCTAAGGTAGACTCCAAATCCAAAACACATGTGGAGGTATTGGAAAATATCCACACCAATGCACCTTTGTCTAAGATCCTTCATAACAAAAGAAAATTCGAGGACCATGAAACTAGGGTCATCATTTCTGTTAAAAGGGTAAGATTTACTTTTGAGGTGGTGGATGAAATAACTAAGCCCAAATTTGAAAAACTGATACTCAGGATAGATCCAGAACCACCACCACAAGTTCAAAACAATGAACCACCCTACAAAAGAAAGAAAAGAAAAGGTGAGGGATATATGATATGGCTTAACAAGTGGCCATGGAAACCGAAGACTATTCAAAGTTCGATCGAGGAACCATTCTTGAAAGAACCACCATGAGTACTTGCACTCCTTAGCTGTCGAGCTATCAATGTTAAACAAAGCGTTGTGTGGGAGGCAACCCACAAGGTCTTTATTTTAATTTGTTTGTTCAAATTTGCAGAAAATAAAGAAATGTATCGCTTGTTACGCTTTACCTATATCTGGGCGAAAACTCTCTACATGATGATGAGTTATGCCTACAGACATTCCTACGAGTGTCGCTGCTGGTGGGGACACTGATGATGAGTACTTCCTCTTGAAGCGGGCAACATGATGAGCTGGTTCGAGAATTACACAAACGAAGGTATCTCAAAAATTCCCGCCGCCAAAGTAGAAGTAATCAACGAAGACATGGACATCAAGAGCAGGATCATAGAGGATTTAGCATGCAGTAGCATTCATACAGGTTCTATCTTTCTTTTTTCCACCTTTTACTAAAACATTGAGGACAATGTCTGGTTTAAGTGTGGGGGAGGAACTCTACCGCTTTCATTCTATCGCTTTTTAGTTTGATTTATTGTTTTATATTTTATTTCATACTTTTAGGAATTTTATCTGTTTTTAACGTTATGTCAAAGTCTTTGCATGTGCTGTCGAGTCTTTATACGTGGTTTTCGCTTATTCAATTTCCCCATAATTTTAAAACTTCAAAATTTTAACCTCCAACAACTTTTGCTTCGATTCAAGACATGGTACTCTGAGAGTATATAGCCTGTTCAGGCTATGCTAGAAAAACGTGGGAAAGTTTTGATAAAATTGATACCGTCTTGATACCCTTAACCCCCTAAATATGCAAAATCAATTTGAGTACCCATTATGCCAAGACCTTAAAGCTCCAGATTCTTTTAGTAATCCCTAAGTAGTTTATTTAAGTAGTCAGCACCATCTGAAACACACTAAGCAAGAAACCGATGCAAATAAGTGTATGATCTCTGGTTTAAAATAAGAAATTAAGAAAGAAAAAAATATGAATAAAAAGACATGTTCCTTCTAAGTTAGGAGCTCCTCACCCGATCACTTCGACCAATGGTACAAACTCTTTAAATTCAATCGATGCGTAAGCATATTTGAAGAGAAAAATGAAATAACAATGAGATCATAATCACTAACAGGTTTACTTGCCATGAATGTGTAAGGATAACGGGCTTAATGTGATTGCACTAGAATGAAATGGAGTAAAAGAGAACATGAGATATAGGTTGAGTTATAATAGCATGATTCAGGTTAGTTTGCATAAGTAGGGAGTTTTTGAAATTGTGTCATTACGATACCCTTGGTATTGATATTTAGTACCTGTCGATCTAACATTAGCCTAGCAGCCACGTATGATTAGAGTCTCGCTGTGTCTTTGTTTCAAATTATGCTTATTTCTTTTACCATGTTGGTTGATTGCTTGAGGACAAGCAATGGTTTAAGTGTGGGGGTATTTGATAACGCGAAATCATATCGTTTATTTGACTTGATTTACATGCATTTATTTGCGACTATTGTTCATTTATCTGGATTTATGTTCCATCATACGGTTAACTTACTATGTTTTGTAGATTGTGGAGAATTTGGATTAAATAAAGAAAAGAAGAAGAAATGGAAGGAAAAGAGAAAAGAAAAGAAAATAACAGAGAAACGGATTTTGTGCGTGTGACGCTCGTCACAGCTTCCTCATGGTCGTCACATCCTTCACGGTCGTCACATCCCTCACGGTCGTCACGTGCAACACGGTTGTCACAAGAGTGTCACGACCGTCATGAACCAAATATCAGAATGATGTCCAAAATCAGAAGTAGCCACGATCATTCTCAACTTAATTTCTTCCTACACTTTCTCCACTAACTGCCCACTACTGGAAGTTACTCCCACTTCCTCCATAACTCATGCATGATCTCTGGAAGTTGAGAAAGAAAATACCTCCTATAAATAGCCCTGAGATTCACAGCATTGGAGGGAGGCTTCGACGTATCGAAGTGCTGCCAAAATTTATATTGAAGCCATTTTTCTTATTTCTTTTATTTCCTTTCCTTTTTTTTCCTTTAGTTCAGAACATTGTAATTTCTTTCTGCAATTTTATTTCGCCAAAGTAGAATCCTGCCGACATTGTGGAGGACTACTCTTCAATCTCAGTACTACTTTCCAGGTTCTTATTAATTGAATTATTATTTTATTTTCTGTCATAATGCATGTTTTATTATTTTGCGGTTTATGTTAATTTCTGTTTGCATTAATTATCATGTCTAGCTAAATTAGTTTTATCGGTATGTGATCGAATTAGTAGGATAGGATTCGATAATATCCGGTGCACCTTACCATTTTACAAACAATCTTTCTGGCCGTAGTTTTTAATCAAAATCTTCTAAATAAACCTTCGTCGTGAAAGCGAGAAATTATTTACAGTAGTTTCGCCACGACAGTGGGAAATTCATTAAGGCACGAACCGGCACGCGAAAGCTGGGGTTCAAACCAGATAGTAAGAACTAGGCATTTATTTTAAATACAGCGAAAGCGCTTTAAAAGAAATCAGAACTTACTTATTTTCAAAGAGTAATTTTAACCCCGAATGAGACTGCGAGAGCGTACATTCCGCCTTAGAATTATGACCCGAGTCAACAACCATCATGAGGCAAAGGTCTTTAAACGGGTATTTTCTCTTGAAAATCATTTGTAAAAATTATAAAGCACCGGCGACCTGTCGAATCCCCGATAACTAAGGCATTGCATACCGATATCCCTTATTAATATGTTTCTAAAATTAAAAATCTTTATTTCTTTTGTTTTTAATTTCGTTCGCATTTAACTTTCCAAATTCCATTAGCCTTAGCTTTACGTCGTAATAATAGATAACGGTAGGTTGACATTGGTCTCCGTGGGTTCGACAATCTTTTATATTACTTTGATATTTTCGTGCACTTGCGGACGCATCAAAGTGCAGGCCTATATTTTTTCAAATATTCCCCCTTAACCCTCAAGATTCTTTTATCTTTGTCTAATTCTTCAATCTCATATGCGACATTAGAAAAAACTTGTATAACTTGAAAAGCGCCTTCCCATTTAGGGGACCATTTACTTAAGGCTCTATCTTTTCGATTCATGGGCAAAATTACTTTCAAACTAATTCTTCTGACGAGAACATTTTGACCTTAACTTTCTTGTTATAAAATTTCTTTACTCTTTTCTTCTGCCTTCTTAAAAATTCCAAGGCATTGAGCCTTTTTTCATCGAAATCAATCAAATCATCCAACATCATGTTCCAGTAGAATTATGATGGAATCTCATGGTACCTTTGGATCCTTGTTGACTATAAGTAGATTTCCACTGGTAAAACTGCATCATGGTCAAACGTTAGCCAAAACGGAGTTGCATTAGTTGATTCTTTGGGAGAAGTTCGACGTGCCCAAAGCACTTGACCAAAGTCTTGCTCTAATTTCTAGACTTCTTTCCCACATGATTCTTAATTAGACTAATCACTATTTTGTTTTCTGCTTCGACTTGACCATTAGCCTGAGCGTAATAGGGCGTGGAAGTTAACAGTTTAAAACCCATTTCCTTGGTGAATTCTTGCATCTTTCGACCAGTAAAAACTGATCCTTGGTCTGTTGTAATGGTCTCTGGGATTCCAAATCTATAAATAATATGTTTTTTGATGAATTGGATTATATATTCTTGGTCGACATTTGGCAAAGGTATAGCTTCGATCCATTTTGTAAAATAGTCAATACCTACCAAAATGTACCTTTGATTTTTTGATAACGTTGGTCAAATTTATCAAACTAAATCCAAAGCCCAACCCTTAAAGGGACATGGTTTGACTATGGAATGTAACTCACTCGCAGGAACATGTTGCATACCTGCGTGTACTTGGCACTCTTGGAACCCTTTAGCAAATTTGATACAATCTTTTAACATGGTGGGCCAATACATGCCTTGTCGAAACAACAACTATTTCATCTTATGGACTACCTGGTGTGCCCCACATGCCCCACTATGGACAATCGAAAGGGATAAATATGCCTCTAATTCACTAAGGCATTTAAGTAAAACTCCCTCATGAGTCTTTTTAAATAACTCATCCCCCAGAAGAACATAACTTAAAGCACGATACCTAATTTTTTGCTATGTGGATGCCGTTGGATTTTGCAGATACTCTACTATCGGTTTCTTCGAATCTCTGTCCGTCAAGCTATCTATTGCAAAGATTTTGAAATTCTCTTCATTAGCGTACCTTATCTTTGTCATTTCCAAATCTGATGGGGACAATCTGACTGACACAACTCTTCCTCTGACTTCGATTGCATCTTGTAATTTTTCTTTCGAAATTTTATACCTTGAAGCAATCTGAGCCAAATCATTGGCCACTTGATTTTCCAATCGAGGTATGTGTCAAATACTAACCACTTTGGATCTTTTTAGTAATCAATAGGCTATTACAAAGTACATAATAAGGTTTTCTTTAACACATTTATACTCTTTTGTGATTTGTTTTATGACTAACTCTGAGTCCCCCATTATTTTGACTTGAGTTGCCCCTAATTCCAACAATATTTCAAGTTCGTCTATTAAAGCCTCATATTCAACCTCATTATTCAAACAAAGACCTTCGACTTTATACTTGAATTTTGTTGGAATATTGTCAGAAGAAATGATCAACACTCCTACACCGGTCCCATCTCTATGGCTAGAGCCATCGAAATATAATTTCCAAGGCTCAAGCTCGAGATAGTTTATGTTATTTTCATTTATTGAGTGGTCTACTATAAAGTCTGCTACCACTTGTCCTTTAACAGCATTTAGAGGCATATATGTTAAAGAATATTCAGTTAAATCTAATGCCCGTTTACCAATTCGACTATGAAAAATTGGTTTAGACAACACGTGTTTAATGATATCGAAATGAGACGAAACATAAACACCAACTGGTTTTATATAATGTTTTAACTTCGTACAAGAAAAATACAAGCATAAACACAATTTTTCAACTATGTTATACCTAGTTTTTGCATCATTAAAAATCCTACTAAGGTAGTAAATGGCTCTATCGACACCATTTTCATCCTCTTGAGCCAGCATGTTCCCTAAGGTTTTATCTGACGCAGATATATATAACCGCATGTTCCTATTCCTATAAGGTGGTGATAGAATTGGAGGATGACTCAAGTAATCCTTAATTTTATTGAATGCTTCTTGTTGAGGTTGCCCCCATTCGAACCCTTCCTTGTTCAGTCGAAGTAGAGGTGAGAAGGTTTAAGTCTTTCCGTTAAGATTCAATATGAATCTCCTCAAGAAGTTAATCTTGCCCAACAGTGACTATAATTCCTTCTTTGTTGATGGCGGTTTTGCCTCCATTATGGCCTTGGTCTTATTATGGTTTATTTCGATTCCCTTTTTGTGGACCACAAAGCCTAAGAAATCTCCCGCCTGCACACAGAAAGAACATTTGAGAGGATTCATTTTTTGGCCATGTCTTCTCATCCTTTCGAGAGATTGTCGAAGATGGTCGATATGATTCTTCCCTGAAACAGACTTAACAACAATATCATCAATGTATATTTACATAAAAGTCTTTATATAATCATGGAAGATCGAATTCATTGCCCTTTGATATGTTTCCCCAACATATTTTAAATCAAAAGGCATCACTACCCATTCGTAAGTGCCTAAGGCCCTAGGGCATCAAAAGGTTGTCTTCGAGACATCCTCTTCAAAAATGAAAATTTGGTTGTATCCCAAATACCCATCAAGCATACTAAGGTATTTGTGGCATGTGGAGGAATCGACTAACATTTCTGCCACATGCATTTAATATTCATCCTTTGGGGTTGCAGCATTTAAATCTCTAAAATCTATGCATACCCTCAAAGAACCATTCTTTTTAACAACAGACACAATATTTACTAACCATTCGACATACCTGGTTGTACGAATGAATTTACATCGGAAAAGCCTTTCGACCTCCTCTTTGATCTTCGAGAGAACCGCCAGTGCAACCCACCTTGGATTATGCTTGATGGGCTTCTTCCCAAGCTTGATTGACAACTTCAATTTGACTAGATCTCTGCTTAAACCAGGCATCTCATTGTAATCCCATGCGAAACAGTCTTTAAACTCCTTCAATAGTTGGATTACTTCGACCTTGAGTTGTGGGTTGATGTTGGAACTTATGTATGTTGTCCTCTTTGTTTCCCCTTCTCCTAGATCGATTTCTTGAAATAGATCTTGCGGTAGCATCTTGATACTTCCTGTCAACGGATCCTTCTCGAAACCCAGAGGCTCGTCATCATAGATGGCATCAAGCCTCTGGCCTTGTTGCTCTTCCTGAACCTTATCGGGTGGTTCTAGATCAAAGTCCTTAGTAGGACTTTCTTTGTATGATTCTTGGCTGGCTTTGACAACCATATTTTCCACTTCAGCCTCTAAAGTCTCTTGTAACTTATTTTCGACTACGTAAGCCGAAATCTTTTTTAGCACTTCAAACTCAGTCATCACCACTGAATTCGCTTCCCCAACCTGTTGGGGTTATCCGAGATATACCAAGGTATGGAAGGTTGTCTTCTCCTACCACCTCTCTATCCCATCGAAAACCATGGACGGGATGTAAATATAATGAACAGTAAACATCGTCATTTGGGGTGAAAGCAAAGTCATCCCGATTGTATGGAGCAATGTTGGCCAAGTGCTTATCAAAACTGTGTTTGTCGACATGGTTAATCAGGGCCTTGAAATAACCTTGATCAGCCTCAATATTTTTGACAATGTCGTCTGGTCGCCATATTGTAATTCTCTGGTGCATGGAAGATGGTACAACCATAATTCCATGGATCCACTCTCGTCCCAACAGCAAGTTGTAATTGGTCTTCGTTTCGACCACCATAAAATAGTAGGTCTTGTAATTGTCCATATGGTAAGGTTAAATTGTATGACACCAAGAGTAGTTCCCACCTTTCCCTCGTAATTTGAGAGCACCATGTTGTGTGGTTTGCTACCTGTGTTGTATTTGCCTATTCTCCTCAACATAAAGTGCGGCATCAGATTCACTGTAGCGCCACAGTCTACTAGAATTTTATTAACTGCAACGTTCTCTACCTTACCGGTAATAAACAGAGGCTTCAAGTGATTTTTCATTTCCTCATTTGGTCGTTCGAAGAACACACTCTGCTCTTCGACACAGTCGTTATTCATCACATAGTAGCACACTAGCTTGTGCACTACCATCTCAGCTTCTGTATACATGTCCAAATCTTTGACCTCAGTTATCTGGTCGAATTCTCAAGGAAAAATTGATACCACATTTACTATGATATCGAATAAGGCCTCTGACCCAGAGTTGAAATTATCAGTCAGCATTTCATCTTCATTAATTTCCCGATCGTACTTCTTCTTAGCCTCCTCTCCCTGGGTGGCAAACAGCTTCCTCCCTACGGGTAAGCTCCCTTTTCCTCCTCTCTTCTGCGCTGCTCCCTTTTCCACTAGGATCAAGACATTGGATATTTTCCTTTGTAGTTTTCTGAGACGTAGGTGTTCTTCTTCAAAGCCTGGAACTCCCTGCAGTAAGCCATTGATGAGCCCCTGTCGACATCGAACTTTTTCCATTTCTGTTGTCCCTGATGCTTGTATTTGACTAGTTTCATCCAACTTCCATTTGAAGCCTCAGTCTTTAGTTTGAATGTAGAGGACTTAACTCCTGACACCCTTTGCTTGATTTCATCCTGCCTTGAAGAGGGTCTTCTTGGGTCGAAACCTCGTTGCCCGTAGGAGGCTCTATACTCACACCTTTCTTTGGCCTTCCTCACACCCTCTATGTTGCATGTTGCCTTTTTGTCAAACACAACATTGCACCTTGGGCATATCATAACTTCAGATTTTCTATTCTGACATTTGTGAAGAAAATCTATGAGGTTTTCCTCCTTCTTTGGGTAAGCAACTTTTTTATACTCTTCCTGTCGACGCTCCTCGTCGATTTCCACGAGGGTTTCCTGTGAGATCTCCACCATGTTGATGTCCATATTGACATCATCAACAATATGCATTTCACAGAATTTCATTTTAAAGCCATTAGCTATCATATCCTAATTTTGACCCTAAGATTCTGTTTTGCATCTCTGCATTTCATGTCCACCTTTTAGGACAAAACATGAGATCTTTCTGTAATTAATTATCTTTCACCAGGAATGTACGAAGACCACTGCCATTCATACTTTCTGCTTCAAGTTAATTAAATAGTGGCATCTGTCATACCCCAATTTTGTCCATTCTTCATATGCTTTCGAGTGAATTTTTATTTCGAATAAATGAGATAGCATAGTTGGTAAGAAGGTATGTGTAAAAGGTTTAATCATAAGGTTGTGAGTTCAAGTCTTGTTGTATTACTTTTTGTATTTATTTTTATTGTGTGTTTTCATTAAAAAAGGGTAAAAAGATCATTTTTTCATTATTTAATTATTATTTTTGTTTTTTCATTTTGGAATATTTTGAAAAATAATTTTTTATTTTTAAATCTTTATTTTATTCATTAAATAAATAAATAAAATCCAATAAAAGAAAATAAAATAAAATCTCAAGACCAATTCAATATTCATTCCAAAACAAGTCTTAAACATAATCCAAACATGTTTGAATGAAAGGAGAAAGTTTTCAAAATCCAAAAACATGTTTCAAACATGTTACAGACAAATTTGAATTTCTTCCAAATCAACATCTCAATGTCAAGATTCAAAATGTCTATAACAGAGGGCAAGAGACCAACACTTAAAAAAAAAGACACCCTCATAAGAAAGAAAAGATTCACAAACAACATACAAATCGAAGATAGGAGAAGACGGTGGAAAGGACGAGAGTTTACAAACTGGCAGATCAAACCCTCCAAATCGCTGCGAAGCCACCAGGAGCTTTGTCGCCGTTGTTATCGCTCTCGAAACTTTCTTCGGACATCTCAAGTCCCTCATAATGTCGGTAACCCTTTTCTCTTTTGATCTTCATATTATTTTCCTTGGTTTGAAGCTGTTGTTTGTTCAGATTTGCATAGCCGTGCATTTTGTTTGATGATTTGGAAATTGATTTGCAAAGAGGGAAAGATGAAGACGATGGAGACGAGAAGAAAGTCTTTTCAAGTCGGTGAAATCAGGAGGAGAACTCATTCCCAAGATCATCAGACTATTTGTTTGTTTGCTTGCATTTGTTATTATTTCTTTGATTATAAAAGCATGATTTGCATGTAAGAACTTGTTTGTTTCGAATGATTAATGCAATAAATATGTTTGTCTTGAAGAAATCCAATCGTATTCACTCATAAAATGTTTTTTCATGTTTTATAATGCCAACTTTACCCAATATCTTACTTTGATAGAGAATTGGGAGGAGGATGACGAAATAAAAAACGCAAGGTCTCTGGTCGTATGCTTTTGAGTAAAACCCCGCTGATGATGTAAGGCATTGTTTCAAATCCTTAAACACTAGAGATATAAGGGAGATAGACCCTTGTTAACCCCTTTGAGCCTTGAAGTAGGATTTTTATTTTCCTTACATACAAAAAACTCTCAATTTTTTACCTGGGGTAGGGTAGTTTTCAGTTAAACTGATCGAGCGCCCAGACTCTCAAAAAGGAGGAGTGAACATTCGAGAATCCATTTTATCTATTCCTCGCATATTAGGAGGCTGGAAGTCAAAAAACCACAATGATTATCCCTCGACTATCTAAAGAGTGAGGTTGTCACAACCCTTTCAAAAGGGTCAAAATAACTTAGAGTCACACGAGTTGTTCATAAAAATAAAAAATGAAAAAAGAAAAAGCCCGCTAAGTCAAAACCTATGAAGGAGACTTAGGCAAAATTGAGGCACCCCGCTGGACTTCAAAGTTAAATCCAAAGACTTCGTCCAGGAAAAAGTTAGGGAATAAAAGAAAAAAGAAAAAAAATAAATAAAAATGCGAAAAGCAAAGACAAAGGATCACAAAGAAAAATCCTCAACAAAGAATAAATTCGTGTGATCAAACACCGGAAGAAAATAGGTGAGTAACTTCCATGTCCAAAGCCTCGATGAGTTCTCGACCATATCAAAATCCTCTTGAGAGATGAGTGCTCGTATCGAGTTAACTGAATGTAAGATTGGAGAACATCACAAAGAATGGGTGGGCACAAATAAACTTTGAGCCTTTATCTTTTTTTTCTTAAACCGTGAATCAAACCACGATACAACATTTAAAAGACCTAATTGAAGTAGGGTTCCTTTTGAAAGCATACTCGATGAGATAACGTTTCCTGAATCCTATGAGCTAAGCTCAAAAGTTGTGTTGGCTTTGTAAAATTAGTTAATTTCCTATCCTAACTAGTGATTCAGTCACAAGTTATTGTGATATCTTTTCAATAAATAAATAAAAACTTCAAGACAAACATGTGTGTTGTATTAGCAGTTTCAGAATTAACATTTTTTTGCTCGCTAATATTTCTTGACATCATAGAAGCTTGCATACGAACAACAATGATGAGCTTAACCTTTTGAGACTTGAAACTCTAATAAAAAAAGGGCGAAACATTCCAAGAATGATCGTATCTAGGGGCATGTTTCCTAAAGACTCTGCTGACCAGGGGCAAGTTTGTTTCCCAGTTGTTGCTTTCACAGACTGACCATCCCTAAAGGGGCAAGTTTGAAGTTTCAGCTATACAAAATGCAGTCAATCTGGAGCAGTTACGTCAAGATTCGACAAATCTTTCCAAGAGTTGGAAGATATTGGAACATCTTGGATTCCAATTTTTCTGTAAAATCCTCTTAGAATGGCTTTCTTCTCATAAACTATGTGATCTTGGGGCATTTGAGAATTGAATATTATTTTATCCATTCACAACAAATGTTGTTCAAAATGGCGGCCACCATGCAATTCATCAATGCAGAGCTACTTTGTTCTCGTAGCATTCTTCACCCATACCCCAAAGAGCTCCTGTCTCAAGTGGTGCAATGATTCCCCATTAAGTCTCTACCACAGGTAGTCATGACAATTCCACGGTGATCTCCACTTCAAGTCGTTATGGCATGTCTGGTGCAAGATTTCCCCTATTGGTAACCTAAGCATCTGCCATTGAATTTCCTTGGCTTCAAACTTCCCAGTGAAGTGAATGTTATTTCATCCCCATGAAGTCAAAACTCTAACATCTTCAGCTGCGACGTTGATTTGAGCTTCCCCAAAGAAGTGGATATTTATTTTATGCCCTGTGAGATCTCAGCTATGGCAGCTACAAACTTCCAATCAGACTACTTCAGTTTGTCATGGATATTTATTTTATCCCCATGAAGTCTCTCTAATCATGAGTTTGATTCCGTCGCCAATGGATTTTTCTCATCCTCAACAGGGTAACCGGATTCATCTTGACAATTCCCTAAGTGAAGTCATGAGGTTATATCCCCAAGTGGAGTGCTCTCTTTTCCCCATAGAAGTTTGAAGACTTGAAGCAGGACTTTTGTCCCATATGTGGCTTTCCATTCACCCTAGTGATGCTTTTATCTTGCGAAGATTGGTCGAGTATCCGTGTTGAAATGTTTATTTCATCTCCGATTTACTTCTCCTTGTTTGTTTTGTCAGCATAAGCATAACATAACATACATTCATTCATATGGATACATGGCATCTGTGCATTTTGCATTTTTGTGTTTGTTTGTTTGTTTGTTTATTTTAGCTGTGTTTATCCCCAAGTGAATGGATTTGTCTTCTCCTTCCAAGTAGAGTCGTTAGTCTTAAGTAGAAAGAGCACATCTTTTCTAATTTCCCACTGAGTTCGATTCTCGTGGAATATGGTTGCTTTAGTTTTCTTTTCCATTTTTGAATAAAGATAAACCCCAGTTGAGTTCATTCCTCAATAGGTAGAGTCTTGCTTGATAGTTTCTCTTCAGTTACTTCTTGAATTGAACTTTGGTCTCTAATAATCACAATTTTGGATATCTCTAGGCTTTTGAACCTGGATTGAGCATGCATTTATTTTGCACTTTGACTCCCCAGGAAGAATCTGTTTGAAGATAACTCATTGAAGACAAAGTACTTCTCCAGCAGTGTTATAACATTTTCTCAGCAATTTATACCCAGACAACAAATGGCAGCTCTTTATTTGATCAACTCGTTTTGTTCTCAGGTTTTCTATTTGGATGACAAATGGCAGTCTCCTCAAGACAACTTGTCTATCCCCAATGAGTTTATTCAGATTATTAACTTATCCTTCATCAAATGGCATCTCTCCGAAAATTCATCAGAGAAGTTTGGTGAAGAATTGACAAGTGTTTCTCTTTATTTGAGAATTCCCGATACAAAGATTTTATTTGCTTCAATGCAATTTCAAACTACAACAATATTGCTTCTCAGTGATGTTCTCCCCATTGAGTCCACTATTCATTTTGCTTCCATCAAATGGCATCTCTTCGAGAAGTTTGGTGAAGATTCTTACAGTTGATCTTTCTCTTTATTTGAGAAGACATGTTTTACAAATTAATCGTCCTGCATCTCTTTTGAAGATCCCCGATGAAACTTCCTAATCTCCAACAAGTTATGGATTCCCGCTGAAGTCATAGATCTCCAGTGAAATTACAATTCCTTGTGAAGATACTCTCCCATAAGTATTCATCATTCAAGAAGAAACTAAGACCAGTCTGTGGCTTATGACCCGAGACGTGGGGAGGTTTATTTTTACCCTTTTCAAGTGAAATACTTGATCAAAGAAGAAACTGAGACCAGTCTGTGGCTTATGACTCAAGACGTGAGGAGGTTTATTTTTACCCTTTTCAAGTGAAATACTTGATCAAAGAAGAAACTGAGACCCGTTTATGGCATACAACCTTGAAGCGTGGGGAGGTTTATTTTACCATTTTCAAGTGGAATACTTGGTTAAAGAAGAAACTGAGACCCGTTCATGGCATACAACCTTGAAGCATGGGGAAGTTTATTTTACCCTTTTCAAATGGAATACTTGATCAAAGAAGAAACTGAGACCCGTTCATGGCATACAACCTTGAAGCGTGGGGAGGTTTATTTTACCCTTTTCAAGTGGAATACTTGGTTAAAGAAGAAACCGAGACCCGTTCATGGCATACAACCTTGAAGTGTGGGGAGGTTTATTTTACCCTTTTCAAGTGGAATACTTGATTAAAGAAGAAACTGAATTATGTCTTGATCAGGAAGGTTTATTTTGGTTATTACTTTTGCTTAGGCTATCATACGTTTGTAGTAGGTAATATACCATATCATTTTGGACATATACCTTTACTTAGGCTACCAGGACTGGTAGTAGGTCATCTTTCCTTTTAATGTTACCTTTGCTTAGGCTATCATATGATTGATAGTAGGTAATATGTGTTTCTTTGTTTCAACTGGATGTCTTTGCTTAGGCTACCACACATTGGTAGTAGGTTATCCTTCAATTTCAAGTTTCTCGCCCGTTGTTTAGGCTACCATACTCTTGGTAATATGTACTATATATCTTTATTTTGTTAGAGATGCCCCAGTGGTGTTTATTTCTCTCTTCCTCAGCGGAGTTGAGTCTCATCCCTAGTGGAGTTGGACCTTTTCCCGTGGAGTCTTGCTAAGTTGTTCCTCGTTCGACCTTCTTTTCTTTAACTATGTTTCAGTGTTTTCTGTATGAAGTTATCCCCTGTGACGTCATTCCTCACAAGATTTTTGTCTTGCATATCATAATTTGTGGCGTCTTAGGGCCAAAATTTGTGCATGTTTGTATTTAAGTCTCTCCTATCACGTCGAGACGAAGATTTCAATCTCCGTATCTCCGGATAGAAGAAACTTTAATAGGGGCATCTGTCATACCCTAATTTTTGACCCTAAGATTATGTTTTGTATCTCTGCATTTCATGTCCACCTTTTAGGACAAAACTTGGGATCTTTCTATAATTAATTATCTTCCACCAGGAATGTACGAAGACCACTGTCATTCATACCTTCTGGTTCAAGTTAATTAAATAGTGGCATCTGTCATACCCCAATTTTGTCCACTCTTCATATGCTTTCGAGTGAATTTTTATTTTGAATAAATGAGATAGCATAGTTAGTAAGAAGGTATGTGTAAAAGGTTTAATCATAAGGTTGTGAGTTCAAGTCCTGTTGTATTACTTTTCGTATTTATTTTCCTTTGTGTGTTTTCATTAAAAAACGGTAAAAAGATCATTTTTTCATTGTTTTATTTAGGAATATTTTGAAAAATAACTTTTTATTTTTAAATCTTTATTTTATGCATTAAATAAATAAAATAAAATAAAATCTCAAGACCAATTCAATATTCATTCCAAAACAAGTCTTAAATATAATCCAAACATATTTGAATGAAAGGAGAAAGTTTTCAAAATTACAAAACATGTTCCAAACAAATTTGAATTCCTTTCAAATCAACATCTCGATGTCAAGATTCAAAATGTCTACAAAAGAGGGCAAGAGACCAACACTTAAAAAAAAAGAGAGACACCCTCATAAGAAAGAAAAGATTCACAAGTAACATACAGATCGAAGAGAGGAGAAGACAGTGGAAAGGACGGGAGTTTACAAACCTGCAGATCGAACCCTCCGAATCGCTGCAAAGTCGCCAGAAGCTTTGTCGTCGCCGTTATCGCTCTCGAAACTTCCGTCGAACATCTCGGAGTCCCTCATAATGTTGGTAACCCTTTTCTCTTTTGATCTTCATATTATTTTCCTTGGTTTGAAACTGTTGTTTGTTCAGATTTGCATAGCCGTGCGTTTTGTTTGATGATTTAGGAATTGATATGTGAAGAGGGAAAGATGAAGATGGCGGAGACGAGAAGAGATTGTATCTAGGGTTTTTTTATTGTGTTTGTTTTTTTAAGTTTTGTATCATTATTGTATATTCCTGTATGCACACTTCCACCATTTCATACCATGCACCCGCGTTTGCAACCTCCCGATCTGGATCATCCAACCACCTCACTCGGATCAGACGGTCACGATGAAGCAAGTCGGAGGCCTCTTTTCTGAAACCCATTTTCTTATCTTTTTTAAGTCTAAATTCAATTATATTTGGTAACCTTTATTTTAAAACTTCAATTGATTATTAACTAAAAATCTAAATACAATTATATTGTTAACTTTTAAACAAACAAAAAATCAAATTAATTAATTTTTAATCTAAATTCAATTATATTTCGCTAACCTTTTTCTAAAATTCAAATTAATTATTAACTAAAATCTAAATTCGATTATATTGTAACTTCGTTCCAAATTTCAATTAATTATTAACTTTAATTTAATTATCGTTAATACTTCAATTTAAAATTTTAATTTTGATTTGAAATCCAATTTTAACTGTTATTAATCTTGGTAATAGAATTTCAAATTAATTGTTAACCTTAATTTGAAATTCAATTATTGTTAATAATTTGATTAAAATTCAATTATTATAATTTTCATTGGATTTCGATTATAACTATTATTAACTTCGATTTAAAAATTCAAATTATAATTTTAATTCAAATTGTAATCGTTGCGATGTTGGACTGATATTTTCAATTAATTGTGGTGTATGACTGGTAATTTCAATTGAATCACGTTTTTGAAACTTTGGGCCTTAATTTCAAACGAGTAGTTCGTAACCTGAATTGTTAATTTTAAACCATGCTGCCAAATCATGGTGTAAACCTCTTTCCGTCCACTTGATATATGCATGTTCACGTCCAAGGGAAGAACCCGTGTATGAATTTATAAGTTGTGTAGATTGCATCTCATTTGCATCATGTTCCCCCGCTCGATCCTTGATTTTTCAAGTCGATCAGCTGAGGATTTATCCCTACGCCTTAAGATATGATAGATTTTCTTGGTTTATCTTTCAACTTAGACAAACCTTATAATACAATTCAATCTTATTCTCCCCACAAGAGAATTAGACGTAATTCATCTTAATAGTCGATAAATCCGAGTTTTGAGCCCTTCTCTCAATGTGACGCAAAGACCATCTCCTACAAATTGTGGTGGTTAAGTCGAGTATTCTCCCTTAAGATGAAGACTCGTATTTTCTCCTAGAATCAATAAAAAAACCTTATCCCCCCGGAACCTTGGCCATAGTCAAGAAGTTCCTCAATCTCTTTTAGGGGAACTACGAATACTCTGATTCCATTTCCGTCAGGATACGTAGGCCCAAGATGCGATTTCTCGGCGACTATACTTAGAAATAAACCCCTAAGTCTTTCACCCTTAGCAAACAACAATAACATGATATAACAAGAGGTTCATGTAAAGTACTACAGATGCTTAGGATGCTAACACCTTCCCTAGGGTTTAACCAACCCCCGAACCTTAGCTTCTCTAGCTTTGCATTGCATTCATACTCATGGGTTATTTCGATATTTTTCCCCTCCCTTGGACAAATGAAAAACCGGTGGCGATAATGATTTTTTATTCAAGTTAACCAATAGCTTGATATCCAATTCTCACCGCGACATTAGCGACCTTGTCCATTCGAACGAAATCGTCAGCAGTTTCCTTCGTTATCATCATAAGGTCGAAGTCCTCAGTAACTCCCTTGGCGAAGCCATCAGTAACTCCATAGTCGAAAATATCAATAGTTTCTTTGATGAAGCCCTCAGTAGCTTCACGAACAAAATCTTTCATGAATTTTTGGTCAAGATCTTCAGTAACCTGGACCAAAACAACCTTATTAATGAATTCTTCAGTGACTTCAACCATGTTGACTGCATTGTCGAAATCCTCAGCGACTTCAACCATGTTAACTTCTTTTGGCTCTGTATAATGAGCGACAACAACTTGTAGAGGGTCAGCGGCAACTTTCATATGGTTCCTAGACTTCTTCCGAACTTGAGCCTTCCCTCTAGAATAGCATTCTGAACAAGATCCCTGAAAATAAAATATTGAGAGGTTTTATGACCTAAGAAATTATGGTATTTACAAAAATTTCTTTTCTTTCTTTGATCTAAATGGGGAATTTTAGCACCAGGTGGTACTATCATTTGTCCATCTTTAACTAACAAATCAAAGATTTCGTCACATTTTGTGACGTCGAATGTATAAGTTTTCTTAGGAAACCCATCATTTTTTTATGGTTCGGCAGGGTTCTTTCCATTCGAAGGTGCTAAGACCTTGCAAGAATAGGGTGACCCTTTTTTCAATTCAACGAGATCTACTTCATTCTCATCGAAACTCATAGGCTCACTATAAGACCCTTCGTCCTCTTCATTGAATTCAACATATGCTATTCTTTTATTCTTATTTGCCCTAGCCTTTTCTTCTTTCAAACATTCTAATTGTCGAACCCTATCGATCAACTGGGATATATCCCTCAGGTATTAAGTATCTAATTTCTTCTTGGTGGAATAATCCAGGCCCCCAGCATCCATTTCGACTAACTCATGTTCTGACACTTGTGTGAAACACCTTGTCTAGAGAAGTCGAAACTTATTCAAATAATTGTCTATTGGCTCAGTAAAATTTTGTTTTATACTAGCCAATTCCTTCAAACTGGTCTTCATTTGTCCCATGTAGAAATTCTCATGGAACAAATGTTCTAACTAGATCCAATTATGAATCAAATTTGGAGGTAAGATTGTGAACCAAGTGAAAGCGTTCTTTGTAAGAGAACTTGGGAAATATTTTACCCTAAGGTTCTCATCATTCGAAATTTCTCCTGCTTCTATCAAATATCTAGCCACATGTTCGACAGTAGACTTAGTAGTATCCCTGAAAAACTTAGTAAACTTAGGAACTTTTGTTCTTGAGGGTAAATCTGACTGAAGGATGCATTCAGATAATGATGATGTATAATTTGGTCATCGAAGGCCAAAATTTACTCTGTTACATGCCATTATTCTTTCGACCATGGCAGCCAAATTATTATCTGCTACTACGTTGTTACATCAAACTTGTTGTACAACGTTTTCAGCATCTTGGTTCCTATTTACCAAAACTACCTTTGGTTCTTCTTCTCTAAAAATTTATGGTTGATTCCTAGGGGGTTCGACTCTAGGTCGTTCGATCATTCCCTGGTTACTTTGATTTGCCTGAGGTATATTTCCTAGATTTTGTTGGATTTGGTTAATGGTGGTATCTTCGTCGAAGACTACCCCTTGGTTTTCTATCTTATATTTCCTTGGTGGTTGTCGAGGGAGACTTGGTACACCAAAGAATTCTACAAGGCGCGTCATTTGCATTGTTAGTTGTTGATTAGTTTGGGAAGTATTCTGAATAAGAGGATGAAAATTGTTGCCCATAGTTTGGGACATCATTTGAACCATTTGAAGGTTATTCACATCCATCTGTTGTCTTAAGTATGATGCATAACTGATTGTCAAATTTGGCATTTAAGCAGAATACCCTAATCCTAAAGTTTGACTATTTCAACTCATATTTTCCCCAGAACCTGATCCCTGTAATGGCGAAGTCATTACGGTTCAGTATATAATGGAGGTTCCATAGGGTGGGTCTCGAGGCAAGGGTATTGCAAATCCAGGAGGAGAGACGCTTCTGAATGCCGAAGCCCCTATTGGTGGTGGAGCATGTGGAGGACCCCTTGCCCCAATATAAGTCAGAATGGATTGCGTATGGGCAATATAATGTGTAGGTATCAAACTTCTCGTAGATGGTATTGCTTCAGAGACAGGTACTGAGACCGTTGGTCCTCCTGTCGAAGATCCTATGGGTTGTTCTACATTATTACTAGGCATATCCTGAGGAATATTTGGCTGGTTAGAATTTTCCGTCATTCTCCTCCTATATCTTCTACTTGTTCTATCTTTGTTAGCGGTGACTACTTTACCACTTCTTAATAACATGCAACAAAGTTTTCAAAGAAAAAAGTTGACCGCAGAACTAACAAATTTTCAAAAATTTCGAAGCAAATTTTATAATCACTTAGCACTGTCCCATTGGGCATGCCAATTTGTTCACCGTGAAAATTGGTGAACAACCTCTGGTCTTCCAAATCGAAAAAGATTTGTTTTACTTGCAGGATCAACCACACAAATCGTAGGACATGTGCTAATTGATCTTAAACAAAGTTTAAAAAGACGATGAACACTTCGACAGAATTTATGATAAAATAACTTACTTCAAATGTAAACGGAAGTGAACATGAAGGGTTAAAGTCGAAAGACTGGTAAAAAATATAAAAAGTAACTTGCATAAAGAAAGGATAAATTCTTAATGAAGAAGACTTATTAAATTGCATTGAAATGTAAAAATGGTGTTACATCAACGTACATTCTCAAAAACTCGTTTCTTTACACGCGGATACTTGGAGTATATTGAGAAATTTGTACACAATTAAACACACACATCCTAACACAAAGGCTTTCTATTTATACTAATCGAAAATAACTGCCATCAACGGCTAGCAAACTAAATCGAGACAAGTGGCGTTCTGCATGTCTTTGATTCCTAGAAGCATTTCACGTGTCTTCTTTGAGAAATGGATAAGAACAAACTTTTCCTCCTTTATTTGAATTCAAATCTTCCTGTCGAAATGCCTTCAGCAGCACCTCTGTCGAATCGAATCTTCCAACTAATAAGAAATATTTCTAAGTCCGTAAAATTGTTTTTCCGGACAAAAGAACACCTTCGACCCACATTCTAAAAATATGGTCCTGGTCGAAATATTCAAATTTTTTCAAAAACTCTATTACTCTCTTTTAATCGTATTCAAACGTCGAAATTTAGAGCCAACAGTTATGACACTCTGCCGAGCATCAATCTATCTTGATTATCAACCATAATGTTATAATTAAACCACACAAGTATTATATAAGAGAGAAAATCAAAACCAAATGAAATTTAATAAAAATCATGACAAATAATGCAGATAAATACAAAAATGTATTTTTGAATTTTTGAAAAATTAACTTTTGAACGAGTATGAAAATACATTTTTGTATTAATCTGCAATTAAAAAAACGAAGAAAAAGCAGCAAGAGCGTTTGACGCTGCATTTTACTGTCTCCGTGGTCGTCATGCAAGTTTTAACTTTCCTGATACACCTTTTCATTTGGATATCACTGCAGTTTCTAAGGATCCAGAACAGATTCAAGAGATTGCTGCTAACTTTGCGAGCAAAACACCACCAACTGTTACGGATAATAATCATAATAATAATAATAATAATAATAATAATAATAAATCCAAAATTTTGTGACTGAAATTATTGGCTCTTCGACTTCTACTACCAGTACTACTCCTATGCATGATAGTGGGAACACTATTGATTGGGCATTTTTGAATGTGTTAGAAGATGGTTCAAGTAATGATGCTACTGAAAATTATGGTGATTTCTATTCTGAGTTAGAAAAGATGCATTCGGACGAGTTATTGTATTACACTTCACCACCACCTTTTGAGGAAGATTATTATCAGAACGAATTAGTAGAAGACGATGATAATGACCCTTTTTCTCATTAAGCCATTTCTTTGGAACTGGAACTTCTGAATCTTGATTCTCCAGTTAGCTAATTTTGCTAAATTTTAACTCTCTTTTGCAACTATATATTATTATATATACAGTTGTTTTGTTTCTGAATTAATAACAATAAACTAGCAGTGGCTGGTTGGTGGTTGGTCAATCTATGACCACTCACAAACGTGAGTATTTAATAACAATTGTCCCGGCATTTTTTAATGTGATATGCACAGCCTAACAACCAAGGGTTTATATGAGACCTTGTTTTTAAGAGAGTTTTAAGACTCTAAAAAAAATATTTAAATAAATAAATAAATTATATATTCATAAGTTATTTTGATTTTTTTTACTAAAATTGTAAAATTTTAAATATAATATAAAAATTAGATATGGCTCTTCAATATTCCTTTCTTTCAATATATATATATATATATATATATATATATATATATATATATATATATATATATATATATATATATATATATATATATATATATATATATATATATATATATATATATATATATATATATATATATATATATATATATATATATATATATACGAAGCATATTAAATGAGAGAGATTTTAAATGAGACATGAGAGTAACAAACCACAACCATTAGATCAAATTAATAAGAGAGATAAAATTTAAGTTAATAAGAGAGAGAAATTAATAGTCATATTAATAAATAAATTTAATCATGATTTACGCTACAAGAAAATATTGTTTTTCCCTGGTGATTTAGTGACGTGGTAATCACGTCGGAAAAAAAAATTTTAGGTTTTTTTTTCACGTGATAAACATGTCACAAATTACCCACATGCTTTTCACGTCGCAAAAATGATTTCCATTAATTTGTCAGACACATGAATGAACGGTTGTTTTGCCATTTAGTGGGGCAACGGATATAATTTAATATAGGTAACTGTTCCGACCCTATTGCCACGTCGCAAATGCTTGGGCTGTTCCGACCCCCAATTCACGTCGCAAATGGTTGGAGTTGATGTTTGTTCCGACGTGGGGTTCACGTGGGTACCTTCCCACGTGTTCCCCACGTCGCAAGTTTCATTATATATCTCAGAATTTTCACCCATCTCGTTTCACTTCATTTCTTCATCTTCTTTCTTCAGCTTTTCTTCTTCCTTCCTCACATTTCCAGACCTTCATATTATTCTGCTTCACACCTCCAACGAAAATTTTACAAATTTAAGGTGAAACATTTGTATGTTGTTGTGACTGTTTTACCTTTCCATTTATTTTATGTTTTTTTTTATTAACTGCTAATTTTTTTTCCAGATCTAATATTGATTAAGGAATTCCATTGGAAGCTTTTGAGAGGTATTTTTGCATTACAATTTATTTATATATTTGATATATGAAATATTATTTTAGAATATTGATTAGGAAATTTTAAAAATTTTTTGGGTTAGATGTAAATGTATATATATATATATATCCTGTGTTGTTGTTGTTGAAAGAAAAAATAAATTTTTTTTTGGTTAAATGTAAAAAAAATTTTGGTTAGATGTAAATGTATATACTGTGTTGTTGTTGTTGAAAGAAAAAATAAAAATAATATAGTATGTATTTTTAATTAGAAAAATAGAATATTTTTATGTTAGAAACAAATAATATGTTATTAGAAACAAATTAGAAAAATAGAATATTTATTAAAAAAATAAAATAAAAATAATATGTTATTAGAAACAAATTAGAAAAATAGAATATTTATAAGAAACAAAAATAATATATTAGAAACAAATTAAATATGTTATGTATTTTTAATTTTTAAAAACAGAATATTTATTATGTTAGAAAAAATAGAATTTTTAAAAATATTTTTAGTAAACAATATTGTAAATAGAAAAAATTAATATATATTTTTTAAAAACATAAAGAATATGTATTATATTTAAAAAGTGTTATTTTTATATGTATTATTTTTTGAAAAAGTATTTTTATTAAAAAATAATAAATATGTACTAAATGTGTTATTTTTAGTAAATCAATTATATATATTATAGATTTTTAAAACAGATTTTTAAAAATAGATTTTTAAAAATAGATTATTAAAAACAGATTTAGTATAATATATATTATTTTATTTTAGTAAATATGTTAAAAACAGAATAACACATTTAATACATTATTTTTACACATTCAATTATTAAAAACAGATTTTTAAAAATAATAAATATATATTATACTTTAAATATGTTATTATTAGTATAATATATTATTTTAGTGAATTTATATTATACTTTAAAAATAATGAATATATATTATACTTTAAAAAAATATAGTGAATATATATTATACTTTAATGAATATATTATACTTTAAAAATAATGAATATATATTATACTTTAAAAATAATGAATATATATTATACTTTAAAAATAATGAATTTATATTATTTTAGTGAACATATTTTATTAAGTTGGTGTCGAAATAGAAAAAAAAGATTTTAAATTACATATTTTATTAAAATGATATATAATGATAGTACAAATTTCTGCAGTATGAAATATTTTCGTTACTATCGTAGTTGGATGTACGATAGAACGTTACCAGGCAGACTTGGACTTACACCAAAATTTGAGGAAGGAGTTAAGGGGTTTATCGCGTGGGCATTTGCACAAGAATGTTGTCGACGTGAGGGAGGAGTGAGATGTCCTTGTCTTAAATGTGAATGTAGACCTATAATTAGTGATCCAGAGGAAGTAGAACGTCATTTGAAGAGGAAGGGTTTCATTAAAAATTATTGGGTTTGGACATATAATGGAGAACAACTGTCGAGTAACGTACATGCAGAGACAACTAATACACACGCATCAAGCAGTCGATCACATATGGAATTTGATGAACAATTTAATCTGATTGATGAAATGGTTGGAAATGCATTTGGAGTAAATGTGACATATGATGAACCTCAAGATTTTGATAGGGAAGAGTTGCCGAATGAGGAAGCACAAAGGTTTTACCAATTGTTGAAAGAAATGAATACACCGTTGTTTGAGGGGTCAGCAGATTTAAAATTATCAATGTGTGTGAGATTATTGGCCGCAAAGTCAAATTGGAATGTTCCTGATCAGTGTTTGGAATACTTTGCAAAAATGATGTTGGATGCGACTCCTACGAAAGACAACTTGCCTACAAGTTATTATGATGCAAAGAGGTTGGTGTCGAAGTTGGATTTAGAAGTACGAAAGATTGATTGTTGCATAAAAGGATGTATGTTGTTTTATGACAATGAGTTTGGTATTAATGATGAAGCGTTGGAGGAATGTAAGTTTTGTAAGAGTCCGAGATATCAAGTTCGTAGTAAAGCCATTAACCGTAAACAAAAACGTGTAGCAGTGAAGTCCATGTTTTATTTGCCGATAATACCAAGGTTAAGAAGATTGTTTGCTTCAATGCATAATGCAAGTCAAATGACATGGCATCATACAAATAAAACATGTTCAGGCATTATGCGGCATCCATCTGACGGTGAGGCATGGAAACATTTTGATAGGGTACATTCTGATTTTGCTGCAGAACCTAGAAATGTCAGGCTCAGACTATGCTCTGATGGTTTTACTCCATACGTCCAAGCATCTGTAATTGCATATTCCTGTTGGCCAGTTATCGTAACCCCTTACAACCTCCCTCCAGAGATGTGCATGACAAAACCATACATGTTTTTGACTTGCCTCATTCCAGGACCGTCAAGTCTTAAATCTGGAATCGACGTTTATTTGCAACCTTTAATAGATGATTTGAAGAGGTTGTGGATTGGAGAATGGACCTATGATATATCTCGCAAACAAAAATTTACTTTGCGAGCTGCCTTGATGTGGACTATTAATGACTTTCCCGCTTATGGAATGTTATCTGGTTGGGGTACGCATGACAAAATGGGATGTCCACATTGCATGGAATTTACAAAGGCTTTTACTTTGGAATTTGGAGGGAAAAGTTCGTGGTTTGACTCTCACTGCAGATTCCTACCACGAGACCATGTATTTAGAAGAAACAAGACTGATTTTAAAAAAGATGTACGAGAGTTGGCAACAGTGAGACAGTTAGCTCTATCTGAGGCGAGACGAGAGGCGGAGACACGTGAGGCGGCCCTAAAAGCCGAAATGGATGATATGAGAAATAGACAAAATGCTGAAATAGAGGAAATGAGGAAGCGGCAAT
Organism: Lathyrus sativus; assembly: GCA_963859935.3. NCBI lineage: Eukaryota > Viridiplantae > Streptophyta > Magnoliopsida > Fabales > Fabaceae > Lathyrus > Lathyrus sativus. The sequence goes on from OZ012739.1 coordinate 612,459,445, forward strand.
TAGACATGGAGGCACAAATGCGAAATTTTTTTGCCTCGAAATCGAATTATTCTGCCGAAGATGATGAAGAAGACGAAGATGTATCATTTAGTGACGAGGAATAATTTTTTTTATTATTGTCTATATTTGTGACGTGAATATTACGTGACAACTTTTATTATTATTATTTGTATTTGTGACGTGAATTTCATGTGACTAATTATGTATATTATTTTAATTAAAAATTATTTTTATTTTAAATTTAATATTTAATATTTAATATTTATTTTAATTTTATAATTGTTTTCAGTTAATATTATTTATTTTTTATTATTATTAAATTTTATAGTGAAGTGCATCCCATGTCACTAATTAGTGACGTGGAAATCACATGGGAAAATAACTTTGTGACGTGTTTTTCACGTGGGAAAAAGTTCCCACCATTGCATTTCCGGTGTGTTTCTCCCACGTCGCAAATAGTGGTTAGTGAAGTGATTTTTAACTTAGTGACGTGGGAATCACTTGGAAAAATACAATGTTTCTTGTAGTGTTAATAATTGTTGTTTGTTCCTCTCATCTCTCATTTTTCTATGATGATTTATCGTTTGTTATTTATTTATTTTATTAAAAAGAGTATATATATATATATATATATATATATATATATATATATATATATATATATATATATATATATATATATATATATATATATATATATATATATATATATATATATATATATATATATATATATATATATATATATATATATATATATATATACTTTTTTTAATAAAATAGATAAATAACAAAAGATAAATCATCATAGAAAAATAACTTTTATCTATTTATGATTTTCAAAGTTTAACAATATCAATTTAAGATAAAATTGTTGAATATAACTCATAGATTAGTAGAATAATTGGTAAAGACACATGCCTTTGTTTTTAAGATTTTCTTTTCTATCTTGATGATAAGTAGTTAACTTAATATGTATTAGTTGAGTTAAATGAATATTTTTTATTTGTTTAAGTAGTTAATTTAATATGTATTAGTTGAGTTAAATGAATATTATTTATTTGTTTAAAGATGAATTATTTATATTGTATTTATTTATATTTATGTATTAATATAAATAATCTATTAATATTTATAAAATAATAATTTTTAAAAAATACAAAAGGGTCAAAAAAGAGGGGTTTATTGGTGTTGCTTGCAAATATATATGTCGACAAAGTTTGACATTGCTTAATTTTATAAAGGAAGAGGGAGTCCAAGTTATTTGGGATTAGTTGAAAATATATATGTTGAAAAAGTCTCACATTGCTTAGTTTTATAAAAGAAATTGGAGTCCAAGACTATATAAATAACTTAAGTTCTTTGTTACAAGATGTATCAGTCAAAAGTATTTTAAACTTGTATTCGACTTTTTATTTTGTATTATACTCTTGTGTTAAAGTGTTGTTAGAAATAGTTAAATATTTGCTTAAATTTGGAGAGTGCGAGTGGATTGGGGTCGTGGGGTTGTTGAGAATAGTCTATGTGTTGTAATTTACATAGTGTTATTCTCTGTCATGACATTTTCACAAATCATGATGAAGATGAATGAAAATAGAGAAAAGAGATAGATCACTATGCTAAAAGTTAAAAAAATAAAAAAATAAAAAAACAAGGAAAAAAGCGCTGCTAAAAGGTCATACATAGGGTAAATAATAGAAAGCGTTTTCTAGAAAAAGCGCAACTATAGGGGGTGTCTAAGTCACACCTTAGATAACACTTTTCAAATGCGCTGCTAATGGTCTAGGATATGAAAGCGTTTTGTAAGAAAAAGCGTTGCTATAGGTATAAGAAAAGAAACCGCTTTCAAAAGCGCTACTATAGGTCATTAAATTCTAAAACTAAAACATAATTTTTATGTTTTGGAAACCATTTTGTCTCTCTCACTTTCAGACGTACCTTCCTAACCCTGTCAGATGTCCCTCCGCCGTATCTTCCTCTGACCGACCGTGTTATCAGTCGCAACTACTCCCTCCGCCGTAGCACCCTTCGTCTTCAGTTCTGTCATTCTCCCTATGTTCGCCTCCGGCCGTGCTCCACCATTTTTCAAGATATTTCTTCATTTTCAAGGTTATTTGCATGGTATTTCTTTATTTTATTTTTTAGATTCCCAAACCATGAAATACATTGTAATGTTGTTGTTATTTGAATTCAATAGAAGTTTGAATGACATTGTTGTAGTAAGGTTCAAGATGATGAATAGTGATATTTGTGGTGAATTTCTTTTGAGTTTTGGTGTTAATTTTGTAAGTTAATGTGTAATGTTAGTGATGAAGTTGTTGAAAATAATTGACGATAATAACATTGTTAATGGATAATTGTTGAATGTTAGTGATTACTTTGTTGAATGTTAATGATTACTTTATTTTGATAGAACTTTGTTTTGATCTAAATAAATGTTGATTGAAAATGTTAATTAGTGATAATTACTTTGTTTTGATCGAAATGTTGATTGAAAATGATAATGAAATTAATTGTTAATTGTTAAGGCTGAAGATGGTGAATGGTGATGACATTATGAATTTATTTTTGATAATCATTGGCGATGTTGTTGATTGAAACTTGAATGACATTCGTGAATTAATTGTTGAATATTGTGATGTTGTTGATTGTTTGAACTTAAGTGATGAAGTTGTTATATTTGGTAATTTAAATGTGGATTTGATAATTTTGGTGATTGATTTATGCTCTAATTGATGATTTTGTGTGACTTACTTGACTTGAAACATTAAGTATGATTGAATTTGCGCATTTGCTATAGTTGTTCGTTTGCTATAGTTGCGTAAATAATTAGTGTTTTTGATTAGCTTACTTAGTAAAAACCATGGATAAAAATAGATGTCTTCCAATCGATTGTCAAAAGCGTACGAGAATGGGGTATCAGAATTCGTTAAGTTTGCTATTGAACATGCCAAAGACCCAAGTCGGATCATATGTCCTTACTAAGGTTGCTGTTATGGGCGTCGGATTGTCGCAGTTTAGTTGGAATCACATTTAAAGAGGCATGGAATTGATCAAAGTTATACATGTTGGATATTACATGGTGAGATAAGTAACGAGAATGTTCAACCGGAGGATAATACGGCCTATGCTTCAAAGGACAATGGCACAGATACATATCGAGTTGAAGAGATTGCAGAAGCACTTGAAGAAGATCTTCAGGATTGTCCCAAAATATTTGAGAGGTTGATAAGCGATGCATAGAAACCGTTGTATAAAGGTTGCACTAAATTCACAAGATTGTATGAGGTATTAAAGTTGTACAACTTAAAGGCGGGAAATGGATAGTCGGATAAAAGTTTCACAGAGTTATTAGCCCTTATGAAAGAGATGCTTCCAGATGATAATGTTCTTCCCAATAGAACCTATGAGGCCAAAAAAATGTTGTGATCTATTGGCATGAGTTATGATAAGATGCATGCATGTCCAAATGATTGGATTTTGTTTCGAAATGAATATGCATCGTTAAATAAGTGCCCTAAATGCGGTGTCTCTCGATATAAGAAAAAATTGTCTCCAGCAAAAGTCTTATGGTATTTTCCTATAATTCCGAGATTTAGACGCATGTTTCATAGTGAAACCGATACAAAACACTTGACTTGGCATGCATATGAAAGAATTATAGATGGAAAGTTTTGACATCCGGCAGATTCACCACAGTGGATGAAAATTGATAACGATTATTCTGATTTTGGAGAAGAAGCAAGAAACCTTCGCTTGACATTATCTACTGATGGAATGAACCCATTGTTAGCTCACTAATTCGACGCCTCAGGTATAGATTAAAATATTTAAATAAAACATTAAAGTCTTTTTTAGAATGAATAAGGTTTCGAGTAAGGAGACCTTTGAATGGGAGTTCAAATGTTTTAGGACTTGGAGAAATTTCCAAATATTAAGGAAAATTACCTTCGACCGAGACATTGGCTGAAGATTAGTGAAGGTTTTTGAAATTCAAATAATGGAGGGAGTAGTTATGCTTTCCCATGACTAAGCAGGACAAGTGGCGTTCGATTAGCAAGTGACTGCATGCACTATGACACTTGTCGGAAGCTGATGGTTTTAAGAGGTTATTGGTAGTTATTTTTACTATTATAAATAAGAGTTTTAGACATAGAATTCAGTGTGTTGTAATTTACTATTTGTACAAGTTACTCCTAAATTTACTCAAAGTACTCGAGTATAGAGAAACGAGTTCAAGGAGAATGTACGTTATCTAAACACACCATCTTTACTTTCAATGAAGTTTAATTTACTTGCTTAACTTTAAAAAGCTTTCCTTTACTTTTCCTGCAATCTACCCCTTTGAAGTGTTTCATTTTATTTTGTCAAACTCTTCTCAAAGTTCTTTACCTCATTTCTTGCAATTCTCTATCTTTCCTCTCTTTAGTCGAACAAGCACTTTTATGCTAAACCTTTTACTGAAACGTTGTCGAAGTGTATAAGTTAGATAGACTAGTTCAAAACATAACCTTTAGCACATGTCCTAGGATCAATCTGATCGATCCTGTGAGTCACCAAAGTTAGATTTGGAAGATCAGCGGTTGTTTTCCATTTTTCAAGGGAAACAAAATGGCACGCCCAGTGGGACAGTGCTAAAGAATTTTTTTCTTAGTTTTGCAAAAAGTTCGCAAAACTGTAGTTTTATTCATCTTTCGTAAAAACTCGTTACATGTTATTAAGGAGTGGCAAAATTGCCGCTATAAATGAAGAAAGACCAAGAAGAAAATACATTAGGGATATGGAGACAGATGCAAATCTGCCAAATAATCCTAATCCTCGAGGAGATGGTTCTAACCCTCAGCCTAGCACCATTGGTCCTTACGAAGGATTGAGAAATGATGTGGTTCCACCCTTGATACCTTCGATTGGAGAGAAAATAACACCTCCAGCGAGATTGGAACCAGTACCATCATTATTAGGGCCTGGGTCAACAAGCGTAAGAACTTACACCCAGCCGGTGTTGGAATATATTGGACCTCAAGCGTCGAATCCCCAAACTCCGCCAGGAGGAAATTCGACGTCTAGACAGTTTGTCCTTCCAGGGTTTTCACAATTATTACCAAGAAACCCTCCATATGGAATGCCAACGACCGTAATGCAAGGCCTCTAGAATTTCCCCCCCCCCTCCCCCAATATTCTCAGATAATACAATGGCTTTGCCATTACAAGGATCAGGGTCTGGGGTGAACATCGGTCGAAACCCCCAAAGTGTAGGCTTGGGATATTCCACACGGGGCCCTAATCTGACCAATACTTCGATAGCATGTTTGAGACAGCAAATGGATGAGAACAATTTATAAATGGTTCAAACTTTTTCCCAGACTATGGGCGAAATCTTTCAACCTTTGATCCAAAATACTACTCAAACCAACCAACAATTAGCAGTACAATTGACACGACTAGCTGAGTTCATGGGTGTACCGACCGCTGTTAGGAATACAGCTACTGTGGAAAACATTCCACAACAGTACTTAGGAAACCTACCTGATCCCAATTTAGAGAATCAAGGGAGGGTCGAACTCCCCAGGCTCGAACCACACAGAGTCGAACCACCAAGGGATCAAATACCAATCCCGGGAGAAAGAGACCCAGGAGTAATCATAGTAAATCGAAACCAAGATGCGGACAATGTTATCCAACAAGTTTGACGTAACAACATGGCTATCGATAATAACTTAGTGGCCATGGTCGAAAGGATAATAGCCCGAAACAGGGTAAACACTAGTTTTACTAGGCCAAATTACATGTCACCGATAGTGGATTACATTCTCCAGTCAGAATTTCCCCCTAGGACGAAGGTGCCTGAATTCACCAAATTCTCAAGGGACACGACGAAATCTGTTGTCGAACATGTGGCTCATTATATAATCGAAGCTGGAGAAATAGCTAATGATGAGAGCCTTAGGATAAAATATTTCCCTAGTTCTCTCACTACAAATGCCTTTACCTGGTTTACTACCTTACCCCCTAACTCGGTTTGTAATTGGACCCAGTTAGAGCGTTTGTTCCATGAACAGTTCTATATGGGGCAAACCAAGAGCAGCCTAAAGGAATTGGCTAGTGTGAAACGTAAGTTTTCTGAACCAATAGAAGAGTACCTAAATAGGTTTCGACTACTCAAAGCTAGATGTTTCACTCAAGTACCTGAATGCGAGTTGGTCAAAATGGTCGCGGGGGGCCTCGACTACTCCATTAGAAAGAAATCGGACACCTAGTACCTGAGGGACATGGCCCAACTAGCCGATAGGGTTCGACAGCTAGAGCGTCTTAAAGACGAAAAAGCCAAATTCAATAAAAGTAAGAAAGTAACTTATGTCGAATATAACGAAAACACCGAAGGTGTATGTGAGGACCCATTATACTTCGATGAAAATGAAGTAGATGTAGCTGAACTAAAATAGGGACCTCCTTACGCTTGCAAAGTATTGGCCTCTCCACTTGGAAAAAGTCTTGTCGAATCTGAAAAGAACGGCAGATTCCCGAAGAAAATATACACTTTTGATATCACGAAATGTGACAAAATTTTTGATTTGTTAGTTAAGGATGGGCAAATGATAGTACCACCTGGTGCTAAAATGCCATCTTTAGAACAAAGGAAAAAGAGAGGGTTTTGTAAATACCATAATATTTTGGGCCATAAAATGTCTCAATGTTTTCTTTTCAGGGATTTGGTGCAGAATACCATCCAAGAAGGAAGATTGAAGTTTGGGGAGAAAGCCAACAGTCAAATGAAAGTCGACACTAACCCTCTACAAGTAGTGGACGCTCACTACGTGGAGCCCACAGAGGCACATGTGGTCGAAGCTACTGACGGCTATGATTTCTCAATCAACATGGTAGAGATCACTGAGGATTTTGCTTCTGCAGATGTAACGGCCAAGACCACTGTAGGCTTTGGACAAGAAAACTGGGTGAAGGAGGTTGTTGATGGCCTCGACAAGGGTGTTGATAAATCGAGTCAAAAAGACACAGAGGGTTCAAACCTGATACTGGTGACCAGAGAAACTACTGATAGTTTCATTAAGATGGACCAGGCCACTAAAGTCCTAGAGCTGGACCTAGGTAAGCTCAACCTGAGAGAGGACGTCGACGTGAATATGGTGGAAATAATGCCACATGAGACCATGGAGAACGATGAATCAAGTTATCAAGAAGAAAACAACAAAGTTGCCTATCTGAGACACGAGGAGTCCATCATCGAATTCCTCCACCGTTGCCAGAAGAAGGGATCCGGTGTCATGCTATGTCCTAGATGTAATGCCATCTTTGACATGAAGGCTGCCCAGAAACTCGAAGGGGCATGCAAATCAAAACAGAAGTGGGAGAGACCTAGTTTCGACCCTTGAGGCAGTATCCCAAGAAAGCCTGAACCTAACATTAGGGCCCCAAGGGCTAGGTCTACTACCTTTAAGCCATTTGCTGAGATTTCTAACGGCAAGTGGGTGAAACCTAATGAGGATAGAAAAAGGGGACAGCAGAAATGGAAAAAATTTCGAGGTTAATCGAGGATCCTCAGTTACCTATCGAAAGGAATTCCAATCCTCCAAGACTGCGCATATCTCTGAAAACTACAAAGGGAAAAACCCAATGACACGATCTCAGTGGAGAAGAGAGCAGCGAAGAAGGAAAGCCCTTAGGGAGGCCTCATTGAAAAATCAGGCAGAGTCCAGCACCAATTTCCTTACCGAAAATAAATGGGGGCAGTTGAAGACTACTGAAAAAAATGCCTGTGGGACGAAGGTTGTTCCCCTCTCAAGAAGTGGGACATAAAAAATCAGTCGAAGATGATGATGAGATGACTGATAATTTCGACTCTGACTCTGATGCCTCTCTGGATATCTTAGTTAATATAGTGTCAGTAATGCCTAGGGATTTCGACAGAATCTCAAAGGTCTAAAATCTGGACGCCCACACTGAGGCAAAAATGGAGGCACACAAACCTGTGTGTTACTATGTTATGAACAATGGCTGCGTGGAGGAGCAAAATGCCTTCTTAGAGCGGCCCACAGAGGCAATGAAGAACCATTTGAAGCCCCTCTATATCACAGGAAAGGTGGAAAATGTGCTAGTAAATAAGATTCAGGTAGAATGTGGCGCAACGGTGAACTTGATGCCACATTTCTTGCTGAACAAAATTGGAAAAAATGACATCGACACAAATCCACATAACATGGTCTTGTCGAGTTACGAAGGTAAGGTTGGTTCGACAATGGGGGTGATACATGTGGATCTAACGGTTGGAACAATCACAAGACCTACCGTTTTCATGGTGGTGGAAACGAAGGCCAATTATAATATGCTGTTAGGACGAGAATGGATTCATGGCATTGGTGCAGTACCATCTTCAATGCACCAGCAAGTTGCCATTTGGAGGTCATACAGCATTGTGGAGAACATCGAAGCTTACCAAGGGTACTTCAGAGTGCCCATAAACCATGTTGACCGGATGCAGTTTGACAAACATCTTGCTAGTATAGGCCCATGTGCCCAAGAAGATTTCGAATTTGTCCCAGATGATGAGACATTCTGCTCACTATACTTACGCCCCGTCGATGGTTTTCGTTGGGACAAAGAGGTTCCAGGAGAGAGACTCTCATACCTTGGCGAACCTCCAGTAGACCCCACAGGTTGTGGGAGCGAATTTAGTGACAATGACTGAGTTCTAAGCACTACAAAGAGTTTCGGCCTATGTGGCCAAAACTAAACTTCAGGCAGCCTTGGAGGCTGCTAATAACCAGATGGCTGAAAAGGCCAAGTTAGAATCTTGCCAAGAAGGTCCTAGCAAGGACTTCGACCCAGAACCACCTGACAAGATTCAGGACGAAGAGCAAGGCCAGAGGCTTGATGCCATCTACGATGAAGAGCCTTTGGGATTCAAAAAGGATCCACTAGAGAATGATGTCAAGATGCTAGCACAGGACCCATTGGAGGAGGTTGATCTAGAGGAAGGGGTGATCAAAAGGCCAACATATGTAAGTGCCAACCATGACCCCCAGCTTAAGGTCGAAATCATTCAACTACTGCGAGAGTATAAAGACTATTTTGCCTGGGATTATGATGAGATGCCTGGTTTAAAGAGGGAATTGTTCGAGCACAAGCTACCAATCAAGCCTGGGAAGAAGCCAATCAAACAAAATCTAAGGCGTTTCTCCCCAGGATTTCTTTCAAAAATAAAAGAGGAAGTTGAAAGACTCCTTTGATGCAAGTTCATCCGCACCACCAGGTATGTCGAATGGTTGGCTAATATTGTCCCAGTTATTAAGAAAACGGGTCTTTAAGAGTTTGCATAGACTTTAGAGATCTAAATTCAGCAACTCCTAAAGATGAGTACTCCATGCCTGTGGCAGAGATGCTAGTCGATTTCGCTGCAGAACATGAGTACCTTAGTATGCTAGATGGATACTCTGGATATAATCAAATTTTCATTGCAGAAGATGATGTTCCCAAAATAGCTTTTCGTTGTCTTGGAGCCTTAGGCACCTATGAATGGGTAGTGATGCCTTTGGCCTAAAAAATGCTGGGGCAACCTATCAACGGGAAATGAACTCAATTTTCCATGATTATATAGAGACTTTCATGTAGATATACATTGATGACATTGTGATTAAGTCAATTTCAGGAAAAGAACACGTGGATCATCTTCGACAATCCTTTATAAGGATGAGGAAATATGGTCTTAAGGTGAACCCTCTAAAATTTGCATTTTGTGTGCAGGCGGGGGATTTTTTAGGTTTTGTGATCCACAAAAAGGGGATCAAAATCAACCAAAGCTATCATGGAAGCGAAAACTCCATCGACTAAGAAGGAGCTACAATCACTTCTAGGTAAGATAAACTTCTTGAGAAGGTTTATATCAAACCTAAGTGGCAAAACGCAGGCCTTCTCACCATTGCTTCGATTCACTAAAGAAGGGTTCGAATGGGGGAAGGATCATTAGGAGGCTTTTGATAAAATCAAAGACTACCTGAGCCACCCTCCAGTGCTTTCACCACCTTGTAGAAGAAAAAGCATGAGGCTGTACATAGCAGCATCAAACAAGACTTTAGGGAGCATGTTAGCTCAAGAGGATGAGAATGGCGTCGAAAGAGCCATTTACTATCTCAGTAGAGTTTTGAATGATGTAGAAACTAGATATAGCATGATAGAAAAGTTATGTCTATGCTTGTATTTCTCTTGTACGAAACTGAAGCAATATATAAAACCAGTTGATGTGTATGTCTCTTTGCATTTTGATATTATCAAACATATGTTGTCTAAACCTAATTTGCATAGTAGAATAGGGAAGTGGACACTAGCATTAACTGAGTATTCTTTAACTTATAAACCTTTGAAGGCATTTAAAGGATAAATAGTGGCAGACTTCATTATCGACCACTCAATAAATGAAAACATTTTAAATCATGTCGAACTAGAGCCTTGGAAGTTATGCTCCGATGGCTCCAGCCATAAAAATGGGACAGACATTGGTTTGTTGATTATTTCGCCTGATAAAATTCCAAAAAAATTTAAATACAAAGTCGAAGGGCTATGCTCCAATAATGAGGCTGAATACGAGGCCTTGATAGTAGGACTTGAAATTTTGTTAGAATTAGGGGCAACCCGAGTCGAAATAATGAGAGACTCAGAGTTGGTGATAAAGCAAATAACAAAGGAATACAAATGTGTTAAAGAAAACCTCATTATGTACTTTGTAATAGCCAACAGGTTACTCAAAAAATTTGAAGTATCAACCATTCGACATATACCGTGACTAAAAAATCAAGTAGCGAATGACTTGGCACAAATCTCCTCTGGATATAGGGTTTCAAAAGAAAACTTACAAGAAGCAATCAAAGCCAGAGGGAAGGTCGTGTTTGCTGACCTACGTCTGTCAGATTTAGAAGCAACAAAGTTTGGCTATGCTAACGAAGAAAATTTCAAAATTTTCACGGTGGAAGGTTTGACGGATAAAGATTGGAGAAAACCATTGGTTGAGTACCTTCGAAGTCCATCAGCATCTACAGAGCAAAAAAATTAAGTATCAAGCTCTAAGCTACGTTCTTCTAGGAAAAGAGCTATTCAAAAAGACCTCTGAGGGGGTCTTCCTTAAATGCCTTAGTGAACCTGAAGCATATTTGGCCCTATCGACAGTCCACAGTGGGACATGTGGGGCACACCAAGTAGGCCACAAGATGAAATGGTTATTATTTCGTCAAGGCATGTATTGGTCTACTATGTTAAAAGATTGCATCAAATTCACCAAGGGCTGCCAGGAATGTCAAGTCCACACTGGCATACAGCATGTCCCAGCAAGCGAACTACACTCTATAGTTAAGTTGTGGCCTTTCAGTGGATGGGCCTTGGACTTGATCGAGGAAATTCGACCAGCGTCCTCCAAAATCCAGAAGTATATTTTGGTAGGAATAAAATACTTTATGAAATGGATCGAAGCGATACCTCTACCAAAAGTAGATCAATAGGGCGTCATCGATTTTATTCAGAAGTATATCATTTACAGGTTTGGAGTGCCAGAGACAATTACAACAGATCAAGAATCAGTATTTATTGGTCAAAAGATGCAGGAATTCTCTAAAGAAATGGGATTCAAACTCCTAACCTCGGCACCTTATTATGCCTAAGCAAATGGTCAAGTTGAGGCAGTGAATAAAGTAGTGATTGGTTTGATAAAAAAACAGGTGGGGAAGAAACCAAAAATTTTGCATAAAACATTGGATCAGATCCTCTGGGCATGTCGAACGTCCCCCAAAGAAGCGACCAATAGCACCCCTTATCGATTGACTTTTGGTCATGATGCAGTGTTACCAGTTGAGATCTACATACAGTCAGTTAGGATTCAGAGACATCATGAAATCCCTTGTGAGATTTATTGGGACATGATGCTTGATGAGTTGGTAGATCTAGATGAAGAAAGACTTAAGGCTCTAGAACTCTTGAGAAGGCAAAAGAGGAGAGTAGAGAAGTCGTATAACAAAAAGGTTAAGGCTAAGGCTTTTCTATCGGGAGATCTAGTTTGGAGAGTGATCTTACCTATGGAACAAAAGGTTAGATCTTTGGGCAAGTGGTCCCTAAAGTGGAAGGGCCCGTTCCAAGTCACGAAAGTATTCTTCAATGGAGCATACGAAGTAGAAGAACTAAACGAAGATAGGAGAATCTTAAAAGTAAATGGTAAGTATTTGAAAAAATACAAACCAACGTTTCAAGAAGTTAAAATATCAATAGAATAATTTAAGGCACAAAGCAAAGCCATAAATGATATTTATATAAGCCAAAATGGCTCATGTTCGTTACACGATTAAGTCAAAACTATGGCACCCGAGGGCCAAGAAAAATAAAAAGCATTACAAAAGGTTACAATAAACTAAAAGGGGAGATTCTCCTTCATCCTCAAGTATCTCGACTTTTGGAGTTCGAGGCGCTTTTGACACAAGTTCTTGTCGGATTCTAGTTTGGCAACCTCTGCTTCCATTTGTCGAGCCTCCTCAACAAAAGTAATGGTGTGGTTAAGCTCTATTGAAAGTCTGGAGTCATCGAAAGTGGATAACGCTGCATTTCTCTTTTTATCCTTCGATATCTTGTTTCGAAGCTTCTTAATCTTTCGCTCCTAGGAAGGGATGTTCTTTTCATTGGCAGCAATCTCTTGTTGATGCTTGTTTTTCTTCTCCTCCAGCTCCGCTATTTTACCTTCGGATTCAGCAGCGGCGGTCCAAGCAGTAGCCTCACTACCAGCTTTAGTTGAGATAGCTTTCTCGATCTGAGGCAGCAGTCTGAGGTCACCATAGACTTGGTCGATCAAAGTGCCAATTTCTAGGATGATGGTGGAAGATTCAAGGGAGATGGAATGAATGTCCACTTGCTGAAGAAGAGTCTTCAAAGAAAGATGGGTAACTTGGTCCATTTTCAAAATGGAAAAAATATCTCCCTTGAAGATTCTCCCTTTGACCTTCTCGAGGATGCTTTCTGTTGGTCTGCTCGAGGCTTGATCCTCAGAAGTTGAAGTGCTAGGGGCCTTGCCAGAGGAACTTCCTCGATTCTCAAGAAGAATCTTGACATACTGTCGAGGGTTAGTGAGCTTTAAGGCATTAAGTTCTGCACTGGTAAGACTTGTCTCACATCTTGTAGGCACTGTTTCGCTCTCCTTAACTGCAACAATGGTTGGAGTAACAGTCACATCGAAAGGGCCAAGGTTGTTGATTGGACTTCCCTCAAGCTTCTCTTCCTCATTCTGGCCATCACCTGCTTGGTCTTCGTCCATTTCATCCCCAGTACCTTCATCACTAGAACCATCCATTTCTGATTGGTGCATGGTTTCATCCTCGACAGCGTCCTTATCCCTTGCTGCTTCAGTATTTTCGACAGCAAAGGTCTGATCCAAAGGGGAGTTACTTGCATCAACTAGAGTTGTATCTTCCTTCATATGAGTGTCCTTTACATATGTTGCCTCTAGAGTCTGTGGCGCATTATCTTCTCCATGATCAGACCCATCAGTTTGGGATTGTTGGGTAGTTGTTTTTGTAGGTGAAAGAGGGGCTGTTGCAAATTCAGATTTGTTAATTTCACCAAGAGAACTCATACCAGAGCCCAATTCAGAGGTGGGATGGTAAGTAGGCTCACCTTGGATATTTAAAAGAATGGTTGGAGAAGGAGACTTGGTTGAGGGAGGTTTCGAACCACCAGCACCAGCCTAGATAAAGAGGAATCAGATATGAGAAATAAGAACAAGGTATAAGTGAAACAGGACTTCAAGAGGAACTAAGGTATAAAATGTACCTTAGTGCCTTCATCAGCAGGACTAGAATTGTCGCTCTCGATGGGGACTATGGTTGGAATCAAAGTATCCTCAATCAGAGCCTCAACATTATCACGAATAGGGGTAGTCATCTTCAAAGTCTTGGTTGTTGAAGGTTCAGATAGGGTGCCAGCAGTATCCGTCCCCTGGCTGATCTTCCGCCTCTTCTTCAACTGTAACTCTTCAGGAAGAGATTCGTCATCATCCTCTGAGTCAATAATAATTTGAGCATAAGCCCTTTTAAGTTTCTTTTGGGGTGTGGGTGGCTTGCGAGACACATAAAGCATTAAGAGATATGAGAAACAACCAAAAAGAGGAGAATCAGGATAACAAAGGCATGCAAGTTACCTTATGACCTTCGGCCTTTGCCTTAGTTCTTGGCGGAGGAGCACTCCTTTTAGGGGCAGCTGCAAAATAAGTTCATGTTGATGCCAGTTAGTAACAATAAAGTTCAGTTAAAGGAGCCCAAAATCGAAGGGTGACGACCTTCAAGGATTTCGGGTTGAATGCGAACATCTTCGATACCAACATGAAGGTGCCCTTTGAAAGTATCGAGCATGTGTTTAGTCAGAATCACCCGCTGCGCTTTCGGTTTCGACTGCTGTCGAAGGATTTTTATTGAATCTCCACAGATAAGCCAATCTGGAAATGGAGGGGCAAGAGCCACTCCAAAGTCAGCAGTTGGCAATCGAGGGATCTTCGGGGGGAATAAAGCGAAGGCTACTTCATAGCGTTTCTCACGAGGAACGTATGAAGGGATTTTTAAATTCTCCATTTTCTTTGAAAATTTTTCCCTCAGGGTGACAGTAGCCGCACGGATGGTTCGACTAACATCATCTGGTCGATAGGCAGTTTCAAAGTACTTCTGGAAGGCTTGAATCTCCTTGATGTGAGTAGATGTACCTTTCTTGATCTTCTCCTGCACATCAACGAAAGCTTGGTCAATCAAGTGAAGAAAGCTTGAAACTCAAGAAATTCTGAGGTATAGTGCATGGACCACCAGTTGTAGAATTCTTGGGAGCAGAGATAAGAAGGTTCAAATTAAATAGGTGTCAAAAAGGACTTATGAGAATGGTGAGCTAAGTGTGTAGAACACTCAACGGTGTTGAAAACGGTGAGAGGAAGGATAACATGGGACTTTTGTCATACAAGCATTTAGGAAACGTCTGAATCAAGCTAAATTGTCGTGACACGAGGTTAGGCTGATAGGCCATCAAAGCTGCTTGACCTCTTAGAAGGTTGAGTTTGTGAACTATTAATCGAGGTGTCAAAAATATTTCCCAGACAAGCTTCGATTCCTCTTCGTGCTTCAGAAACGAATGAGGAAAAGGTCTGGTAAACCACTCAGGACCACACTTCCTCTCTACAAATGGAGTCATCCTTGAGGTGAACTCATGACGTTTGGCGAACATTTGGATGAAGCCAGAAAGACTGGCTCTAAGGGTATGAACTTCTTCATTGGGAGTAAGTTGGACCAGTCGAGTCCATTTGACTCGTCTTTCTGTAATTGTAGAGGCTTCTTCGTCAACTTTCCCTTTATGAGGGAGGTTGGTTTCGAAAGTAGCGTTGAACCTCAATTGAAGTAACCAGAAAGGACCTGATAATAACAAGTTCCCACGACTTTCTTTATCCTTTAACCTGCCAACACCTTCACTTAAGGACTCGTACAGACTGGCCAAGATCATCTCACTCAGGCAGATGCCTCGATTCAGATGCAGTTGATTGGCCAGTGTGAGATACTTCCTCGCCACCTGCAAATATTTTGTACAAAAAACACAGTGAGATAGCCACATGGCCAGAAAGACTATATGTTCTTTGTCTTCAACTGTGGTTGTTTCTTTGTTATGGTAGTGATTAATAACATAAGTATAGGTCTGTTTGGTGTTGGAGAATCCTATAGTATCTTGGCAATCTACTTCAGGGTCATACACCAACCCATGAGGTTTTAGCCCTGTGATAACGGCTAGGCCGAAGAGGGTAGGTGTCATCATCCCACAAGGAAGGTGGAAGGTATAGTGGGTGTTGCGGTGGAAATAGGATATCAAACTATTAATGAGTTTGAATCGCAATTCAATTCACAACCGCTCTTTGATTTATCCGAAGGAAAAGGTCAAAAGAGGGAAAACCTATTTTTGCATCGTAAACACAATGCGGGGAAAGATCTAGGGTTCGGGGGTTGGTTAAATTTAGGGAAGGTATTAGCACCCTAAACTTCTGTAGTACTCTACAGGAACCTTTTGTTCAGATGTTTACTATTTGCTTTATTTATTTGCTTAAGGTATATGTACAAAGGATTAAAAGTGAGAAAGAAGACCTAAGGGGTTAATTCTAAGTTTACTCGGCAAGACATCGCATCTTGTGCCTACGTATCCTTACGGGAGTGGAATCAGAGTAATCGTAGTTCCCCTCAATAGGGAGGTTAGAAACTTCTTGACTGTGGCCAAGGTCTCAAGGGGAATAAACGTATCTTAGGGACACGCTTACGCGGAGTGTAGAAACTCCGATCTCTACGTTGTAAATTGTTAAGTGAATTAGGGTTAGGTTAGGGATTCCGCGGCGGGAAACCCTAAAATGAGCACGGCGGCTCTTTGACCTAATGCTAGGGGTGATTTTGTAATTTTGCCTGCGGCGAGGCATTTGTGTAAATTTGGTTTGTAGTTTTGTAATTTTGAATTTTTAGGGTTCGAGGGTTTATGGACTGTTGGCGCGGTGGCCAAACAGTTAGACCTAACCTTCGGATGTGTGCAAGGTGACAAAAATAATGGTGAGGAAAGTGTGAGAAATTTAAATCATACAAGCGGAAATAACATGCGGAAAGTAAACGCGATTGTTGGTTCGCGAGGTTACAACCGAGAAACAGATACAATATGATAATGAACAACGATAAGATAAAATAAATAACGGTAAACGTAATAATAGTAAACATGAGCTGCAAAAGTGAACACACGCGTTAGTAAGCAAGGTCAGACGGTAATTGGAGATTTTTGTTGTTTATTTTTGATATAAAGAAAAAGTTTATGATTTAAGTTAAAAGAAGTTTTAATGTTAAAAAAAAAAGATTAAGTTAATTTTCAAAATATTTGTAATTTAATTTTCTAAAAAAAGTTTTATTTTTAATGTCATCATTATTATTATTATTTTTTTAAAAAGTTTTTTTATTAATTGAAAAAGAAGTTCTATTTAATTTTGAAAAAAAAGATTTTAATAATATTTAAGAGGTTTTAACAAATAAAAAAAATATAAAAATATAACATAAAAGGGGTTGGGCCGGTAATCACATCCGGACCCAACCCGGTTGTGTGCAACCAACAAAACAAAACAAACGCACGAACTAGGGTTTCAACCCTATTGTTGCTCGCGGCGCAGTTTTTCTTCAATTCCTCTTCGTCTTTCTTCCCGATTTCCCCCGATGTCTCCTCCTTTACAAATTAACCTGAAATCACACAAAATCCATTAAACAACGATGATATAATGTGACTTTTGCTTAAATTTTATCTCGAGGGTTGCTTTCGGTGTTTGTAGAAATAACGAGGCGATGATGATGGTGGAGGAGACCCCTTCCGTTGAGCCTTCGATCGAACGCCGGCGGTAGTAAATTATCTGGGGATCTTACGGCCGCCGCTTCAGCTGCATGACCCCGAATGATGTCCGATGATGATGATTCCGATTGAGGTCGCGAAGGGGGCGATGATGCAAGCCTGAGCTTCAAGGAACACGATTTCCCGTCGAGAGACGAAGGCAGTCGTGTGAGTTATTTCTCTGGTGATCGTTTAGGGTTCGCGCCGTTTTTCACTCTGGTTCCTCCGTCTTCTCTAGGGTTTCTTTGCTTAGTGATTTTTCGGCCTCTTTTATCAGGTTGTGTCTGTTCCTTTTATATCTTTTTTTGATTTCTCTTTGGGCTTGGATCATGATTACTGAGATTGAATTAGATGTGATACGTTTTTAATTTGTGCGGATTTGATAGAACTTGATTGTGATCTTCAATTATTTCTTTCCTTTTCCAACTCGATTTGATTTTGTTTCGTGGCAGTTTACTGATTCGGTTTGATTTGCTTTTTAACTTTCAGGCCCCAATTGGATATCTGTTTCCACCCTGGTTTTGTATTGGATAGTTGGTTTCATTTGGATCAGCTGGACATCTTGTTTTGCTTCGATTTAAATTGCCTTGTGATAAACTGATTCGTCTTTTTCTCTAACATTGATTCACTGGGCTTCACCATGCGGCGGATATTTCTGCTACCCGTTGTTGGCTCGTTCGGTTGTCTGTTGATCGTGAAACCTGATGAATTCCTATGATGCTCATGAGATCCTCTTGAGGCTTCTTCTTTTCCTAAACTCATGATTTTGGGGGCTGTGATGTTCAACTGAGCCCTCATGCTTGGTATTTTGCTTTTCCAATGTGGCCTGCACATTTGGCCGGTGTTTACTCTGTGCTGATGCGTGATGATATTGAACCTATCTTGCTTTCTGTTATGGTTTTATGAACTGACCTGCAGATGCAATATGCTTAGCCATTAGTTTACCTGGTGTTGAAGAACGATGAGCCATTTGACACTCTGTTTAGTTTTGACACAGTTTGTCTGATGTTCAATTGATTGTTGGTTTTCAGGCATTCATGATGACTCTGATTTGCTTTCTGATATGGCTGGTTCTTCTTCTTTTTTATGAACCTGAGCTGTTTTAGGGATTGAGTTGTCTGCTCCAATTGTGTGCAGCTTGTTGCGATTTGATGCAGCCTTGGCTTCATTTCACTCTACTTGTTCTGTTTGAACTGGGTTTTTCATGAACTTGCCTATGTGGTTCAGAGTTACTGCCGTCTGATGCAGTTTTGGCTTGCACTTCAGTTCGAATTTCCGCTTACTTGTGGCATCTTATGCACTGTCTTGTTTTTGACTCTCTGTCATCAATTTGTACTGATGCAATTGTGGAATTTCAGGTGTTGGAAATTTCGGGGCCAAAGCGACTCAGACCTGCCGGCATCCGGGTCTGAGTCCAAATTTGCCTATGTTGCCTTATTCTCGTATCCAATCACGGCAAAACGAATCAATCCCGCTTCTTCTATTACTTCTGTCTCTCGGATGTCCCGCAACGATTAAGAACAGGTGTTACCTGATCTGACGCCTACGGCGCGGATCGGTAACGGGGGTAGGACGCAGCTTCGGTTGTGCCACTCCCGGCACTCGATGATGACATTGTTCTGAGAGTGTCAAAAAACTTCTAACATTTTTCTGTACTGTTTGTTTTCTTTTGATGTGCAGGTTAGTCGAGATTTGCGGCGAAGCTCAAGGGCCAACATGAAGACACTTAGCATTTTTAGGACTTAGGATTTTTTAGATTTAATGTAATTCCTTGTAACAGCAAAAATGTAAAACAATCTGCCTTTTGTATAATGCAATCTTTATGAAATAAAATTCCCAACACTTTGAATTTATTTATATTTTATTCTTAGTTAAAAAATATAAACAATTGTGAATAAATCCACAAGTATTTAAATTCGTTAACATAGGCATAAAACATAAATATTCCCAAGTGGTATTCTTATTGGTGCACTCGTCTCATTTGTAATCCTAATCTCATCATCCGATTAAAATGTTAACCAATCGTTTCATAACCAAACACTTATGGGCACCGTAATCGCAACATTTTCAGCATCAACAGCAAAACTAATCGTGATTAAACTCCCCTGACCAAATGCCAAATCTCAATATGATCAGAACTGGTGATTGATAAATGCCTCAAAACCATAACGTATCAAATGCCTCAGAACTTTAATAACAGCCTGTCTTCAAGGAATTGGTAGAATTTGTGTAAAATGACCAAAATACCCCTGGGACCCAATCTGCAAAACAAACACCTTCATAACTTGTTAGTGGTGGCGAATGTACATATGAGATGATATGCAAAATACCTGACTAAATGTAAGGGTAAAATTTGGGGTATTACAGTTGCCCCTATTTAAATAGCTACACCAGACGATTTGAGTGACAGAGACTCGAGGAATCGTGGTGGAGAGATTTAAATATAGATAACCGAAAATTTTGCCCTTATATGCGACGATATGCAATGCTATGGACAAAACGGGAACAGCTTAATGCAGATGATGCCATGAATATGGTATGATGCGTATGAATGCGAAAATGCTGACGAACATGACGACACCGGGACAGACGCCACGAGGAGAACTCACTGGGGAAAATGACGCGCTGAGACACAGTACAACACTGGGGAAATCTAAAAATGATAGTCAACTGGTGCGAATGACCAATTGTCACTTTTAGAAAAGGAACGAGATCCTCAAATGGAGATGGTACCTACGAGACAGCCTCCACTGGGGAATCTAAAAATAAAACTGGATCACGTACGATTGTAAGATCGATTACAGAATGCCGGAGCATTGAGCAAAGAATAACATCCAAGCTTCTGTAAACTATCTCTCGTGACAGGATCAAGCGGACTTTTCGGAGATCCGTATCAAATATACAGGGTAAAGACCGGCTGTATGCCAAAATAAATGGACTTTAATGGGAAATACCTTGATAAGCTTTTCGAGGGAGAACTGTCACTTATCGTTGGAAGGGACTTACATGCCAAAATGAATAAGCACTCAAATAAAGAGGTTGCTGCTTATCCGATAAATAAATCTTCTCGCATTTGAGGTCGGTGCCTGGAATACGATTCTGATTCTTCTCTTACTGAAGGATAAATAAACTGCTTCAAGATCGTGCTCTCTTGAACATGAAAAGGGTAAACTGAACTTCCTCATACGTCAGAATCGTGCTCTCCTGAATATGAAACTGGATGACTGAATATACTCATACTTCAGAATCGTGCTCTCCTGAATATGAAACTGGATGACTGAATATACTCATACTTCAGAATCGTGCTCTCCTGAATATGAAACTGGATGACTGAATATACTCATACTTCAGAATCGTGCTCTCCTGAATATGATTTGGTTGTAAATGAATTTTTTTCATACTTCAGAATCGTGCTCTCCTGGATATGAAACTGGCTGACTGAATTTTCTCATGCTTCAGAATCGTGCTCTCTTGAATATGATTCCGCTCCTTCTTTTACTAAAGGATAAATGAACTTCTTCATAACTTCAGAATCGTGCTCTCCTGAATATGATTCGGCTCTTGAAATTTCCTCATTTTTCAGAATCGTGCACTCCTGAAAAACGGCCAACTGAACTTCCTCATAACTCAGAATCATGCTCTCCTGAATATGATTCGGCTCTTGAAATTTCCTCATTTTTCAGAATCGTGCACTCCTGAAAAACGGCCAACTGAACTTCCTCATAACTCAGAATCGTGCTCTCCTGAATATGATTCCGCTCAAACCTCCCTGTATCTCAAGATCGTGCTCTCCTGAATACGATTTGGTTCATACCTCAAGACGGCAGGTAAATGGAAGCCCAACTGCTCCATGGAGATGGCCATTTGCTGCGAGTCATAACGAGGATAGGATCGACTTCTTAGGTGAGAAATGTCGTATATTGATGCTGTAAGATGTAAAGTGTAAAGGGTTGTAACATGTAGGATTGCAAAGTGTTGTACTGATATATTTTCCAGGCGCGAACTGGCGTGTATCTGTAAAGGATTGTAGTTGATTTTTCTCGAAAGATAGTGCAAAATAAATGCACGTCAGGGTACAGTGATAGACTTCTCCAGCGAGAACAGTCGCGTATCTGCCATGGTACGGTGAAAATAGTTAGAGGGTGCAAAATAAATGCACGTCCGGTTGGGATTGACGACCGACAAGACTGAGATTCAATCTAGGATCGAGCTAGAGAGAAAGACTGGTAATCAAGACTCCATCGAGGGAATGAACTCGAAGGGTAAATACCTTATCCTGGTGAGGAAAGATAGCTGAAGTAACCGTCATCCACGAGGATCGAGCTCTGTGGGGAAACTGGAAACAAGTAAGTATTTTATGCTTAGGGCTGACAATCTATTTGAAGAGACCGGACGAACCCAGTTACTCGGCGGTAACAACCAATGATGGAGACACGATGAACCTGTGCATGTTATCGCGTATGTTAATGAATATGTTAATGTCTATGTATGCAAGATGTTATGAAATGAGTATGTAATGAGTATGTAATGAATATGTAATGAATATGTAATGAATATGTAATGAAATAGGCATGTGATGCTTATGCCCTTGCGTATACTGACGAACAGACTAGAGATGGGACGAGAGATGAAATAAACATCTCGACGGAGATACCCTGCGTTCTCTGCAACCAATACGTCAATCATGGGTAAGAACGATCAATGGTAGAACCAAATCTGGTTTTAAAGTTCTGAATTCTCTGGGGGAGAAAGTAAATTGCTTAGGTGCCCAGTATTATGTCTTCACATGGGGAGAAGAAAACCTGAGGGATACTTTCGAGTTACCCAAGAAAAAGTTGTCAGCTTATAGTCTCGCTGGGGACTGTGATAGAGCAATGGTTTGAAAGTGTTTCTGCAATAATGATATTTCCGGGGAATGAAGAGATCCTTTCGGAATTTCCACTAGCCAAAGTAATTTATTACATTTCAAATTTGTTTTGTTTTTGAAAAACAGTTTTGAAAAATCTACAATGCACCTTTCATTTTCAAATTTTAGGAATAAACGCATTTTGCATAACAAATAGAAAGCAAAGAGCAATGCACCAAAGAATGTAAGTAACGAGATGGTTTCTTTTATTTAAAGGGCGGTAGCTCGCTGAAGGCATAGCTCCACAGATGATTATGTTTTGAAATTGGCAACATGGGAAAAAGTTACATCGAATCCAATGACACCTACTGACACTAATAACTAAGACTAATCCAGAATCCTGCTTTGGGCGAGGATGAAAGAACTGAAACATGGCTCTTATGCGGAAAGTGTGTTCGAGATAACCAGTGTCCTCTGATGCAATGAAATGCCTTTGTCCCTAACTTTTGCCTGGACCGCCCTCTCGGGTTTTCAATCCACCGGGACGCTCTTTTTTGCCTAAGCCGCCCTTTCGGGTTTTCAACTTAGCGAGCTTTTTATTATTATTTCTTTTTTCTCAACCCTTACTTTTGCCTAAGTCGCCTTTTGCAGGTTTTCGACTTAGCGGGTTTTTAGGCATAATATTTTCGGACTGCATCAGAATTCACGGGATGTGCTAGTTCTTCACCGTCCATTGTCGTAAGTATCAGAGATCCTCCGGAGAAGACAGTCTTTACAACGAATGGGCCTTCATAATTGGGCATCCACTTTCCACGCATATCTTTATGTACTGGTAAGATCTTTTTGAGTACGAGCTCTCCTTGACGGAACTCGCGGATACGAATCTTCTTATCAAACGCTCTTTTCATCCGTTTCTGATACAATTGCCCATGGCACATGGCTGTCAAACGCTTCTCGTCAATGAGATTCAACTGATCCAATCTGTCTTGAACCCACTCAGCTTCCTCAAGTTCAGCCTCCATTAACACTCTTAGCGAAGGTATCTCTACTTCGATGGGGAGCACGGCGTCCATTCCATATACCAGTGAGAAAGGTGTTGCCCCTGTCGAAGTTCTCACTGAGGTTCTGTATCCATGCAAAGCAAACGGTAACATCTCATGCCAATCCTTGTAAGTCACAACCATCTTTTGCAGGATCTTCTTGATATTCTTATTCGCAGCTTCAACGGCCCCATTCATCTTAGGACGGTACGGAGAAGAATTGTGGTGAGTGATCTTGAAACTATCACACAGCTCTTTCATAGTCTTATTATTCAGATTGGTGCCGTTGTCAGTTATTATCCGGCTTGGGACTCCATAACGGCAGATGATCTCTTTCCTGATGAATCGGGCAACCACTTGCTTGGTCACGTTGGTGTAGGAGGCAGCCTCTACCCACTTGGTGAAATAATCAATGGCAACAAGGATAAAACGATGACCATTAGAAGCTTTCGGCTCGATTGCCCCAATCATGTCAATGCCCCACATAGAGAACGGCCATGGTGAAGACAACACATTCAACGGCGACGGAGGTACATGCATTTTATCAGCATAAATTTGGCACTTATGGCATTTTCTAGCGTATTGGATGCAGTCGGCTTCCATGGTTAACCAATAATACCCAGCCCTTAACATCTTCTTGGACATAGCATAGCCATTGGCGTGAGTTCCGAAGGTTCCCTCATGAATTTCCTGTAGTAACATGTCCGCTTCCCGTTTATCAACACACCTGAGCAGGACCATGTCGTGATTTCTCTTGTACAACACACCATTACTGATAAAGAATTTGGACGCCAATCTTCTCAATGTCTTTTTGTCCAGACCAGTAGCACCATCGGGATACTCCTGCTTGACGAGATAGTTCTTGATATCGTGAAACCACGACTTTTCATCCACCTCAACTTCTTCGACCATCTGACAATAAGCGGGCTCAACCTTGCGCTCAATATGGATAAGAGGTGCTTCATTAACGAATTTAACCTTCCACATGGATGCTAACATGGCTAAAGCATCAGCTACGTGATTCTCGGATCTAGGAACATGCTCGAACTCTATCTCGTCGAAATACTTGATCAGCTCAATAATATAGTCCTTATAAGGGATCAGCTTCTCATTCTTCGTTTCCCATTTGCCTTGTACCTGGTAAATAACCAAGGCTGAGTCACCACTTACTTTAAGAAGTTTGATTCGGAGGTGAATCGCTGCTTCGAGGCCAAGAATACATGCTTCATATTCTGCGACGTTGTTAGTACACTCAAAGTCCAACCTCGCTGTAAATGGAGTGAATCCACCCTTTGGGTTCATCAAAACGACACCTATACCATGCCCATTGACATTCGAGGAACCATCAAACATCATCTTCCACCAAAGACCTGGTTCTGGACCTTCGCTCGGATCTGGCTCTTCACAATCTCTTTTAATCAACAAAATATCCTCATCAGGAAAGTCGAGCTTAAGAGGTTCATAATCTTCAACTGGCTGGTCTGCAAGATAATCAGATAAGATACTACCCTTAATCGCCTTCTGGGGTACATACTGGATGTCATATTCGGATAACAACATGTGCCAACGGGCTAGCCTCCCGGTTTGAGCAGGTTTTTCGAAAATATACTTGATCGGATCCATTTTAGAAATCAATAAGGTGGTATGACAGACCATATATTGCCGGAGGCGCTTAGCGGCCCATGCCAATGCACAACAAGTTTTCTCTAATGGTGAGTATCTGTTTTCGCAATCGGTAAACTTCTTGCTCAGGTAATAAATCGCATGTTCCTTTTTCCCAGTCTCATCATGTTGCCCAAGCACACAACCCATAGACTTCTCGAGAACAGTAAGGTACATAAACAACGATCTTCCAGGCACGGGCGGGATCAGAATAGGGGGATCTTGCAAATAACCCTTAATCTTCTCAAACGCTTTCTGACAATCAGGGTTCCACTCAACTGTCTGCCCCTTGCAAAGCAACTTGAATATCGGCTCACAAGTAGCGGTCATATTAAAGATAAACCTGGAAATGTAATTCAGACGTCCCAGAAAACCCCTAACTTGCGTCTCGGTTCGCGGAGCCGGCATATCTTGAATGGCTCGGACTTTGTCAGGATCCACCTCAATCCCTCGCTGGCTAACAATGAAACCAAGCAATTTTCCAGATCTGACACCGAAGGTACATTTAGCAGGGTTCAATTTCAACTGATATTTCCTGAGTCGTTCAAACAATTTCACCAAATGGTCTAGATGCTCCTCTTCACTCTGAGATTTGGCTATCATATCGTCCACATACACCTCGATCTCTTTGTGCATCATATCGTGAAAAAGAGTGGTCATAGCGCGTTGGTAAGTTGCCCCTGCATTCTTCAAACCGAAGGGCATGACTTTGTAGCAGAAGGTTCCCCAAGGAGTAATGAAAGTAGTCTTCTCTCGATCATCTGGATCCATCTTGATCTGATTATAGCCAGAGAAACCATCCATAAATGAGAACAACGCAAAACTGGCCGTATTGTCTACCAGTGTGTCAATATGTGGCAGTGGGAAGTCGTCTTTTGGACTTGCTTTGTTCAGATCCCTGTAGTCTACACACATCCTAACTTTACCGTCCTTCTTAGGTACTGGCACAATGTTGGCAACCCAATCTGGATATTTTGCGACTGCCAAGAAACCCGCATCCAACTGCTTTTTAACCTCATCTCGAATCTTCAAAGCCATGTCGGGTCTCGCTCTTCGGAGTTTTTGCTTGATAGGCGGACAATCCGGCTTGAGTGGCAACTTGTGAACAACAATGTCCGTGTCTAGGCCCGGCATATCTTGATACGACCACGCAAACACATCAATATACTCTTTTAACAACTCAATCAACCTCGGCCTAATCTCCGTCCCAAGCATTGCACCAATCTTGACCTCTTTCTTGCTCTCATCTGTACCGAGATTAATTAGGTCCACCTGCTCTTTATGCGGTTGAAGCTCTGTGTACTCGTACTCAATCAATCTTGTCAGTTCCGCGGGTACTTCAAAATCTTCTTCACCCTCGTCCTCAACTTGATTGATGGGTGCATCCCAGTCAGGAGTGTCAGTAAAGTCATCGGATCCAACAAGGTTTACGATGTCTCTGCATGATGGAAGGCTTACTTAATTAAAATGCTCGAAGATATGTAAGAATGAAATGCTGTTTTTTTATTATTTTTTTTCGGGAAGAGAAAGGTTGCCAATTTCATTTTTAAAAGTGAAAACGAAAAACGCAAATGAAACAAAGTGGAATTGAACAAAATGCTTTTATTAATATCTTTTTAGGAATGAAAGGTGGCCCGATAAAACGACTCTATAGCCTTGGGCAGAGCTACGGATTTTTATTTGAAAATGTAAATGAAACTTTAAAAAACAATTACTTTGACAAGGGAAAGATAACAGGGATCTCTACGGCCTCCCAGTTGTTCAGAACTGCATCACCCTTAAACACCAGGTTGCTCAGCTCTTCATTTTTCTCACAGTCACTGATGGCGTTGACTTGGAAACCTCCGCTGACAAATACCTCTTGGATAACCTTCGGACGCCCTTCGACGGTTGTGGCAGCTCCATTCTGAGTTGGTTTGTAACCCAACCCAGAGCGATCAGTCTTGGTCTTGACATCAATTACCTCTCCCTAACCTTCAGGAATGCCCCTGTCAATTGTTGCCCTGGTACTCTTCAGAGATGCAAAAGATGGATTACCCTGACCCACTGTCTCTTCGACTTCCAGCAGAACAGCATTGGCGATCTCAAGTGCTTGAAAGGAAATGTCTAAAGCATTCTCATCGGCCTCGATGTAACGGAAGGAAGACAGGTTACTGACCATCAGATCCTCCTCACCGTGTATAATAACCAACTTTCCATCGATCACGAATTTCATCTTTTGATGTAACGTTGAGGTCACTGCCCCAGCGGCATGGATCCACGGCCTTCCAAGTAAACAACTGTAATTGGGATTAATGTCCATGACTTGAAACGTGATATTAAAAACTTGCGGACCGATCAGGATAGGTAGCTCAACCTCCCCCATTACCGATCGACGAGAGCCATCGAAAGCCTTGACAACCAAAGGTGTAGGTTTCAGCGCAGTCTCTTTACAAGCCAACCTATCAAGAACCCTCTTGGGTAGAACATTCAGAGAAGAGCCGGTGTCTACTAACACTCTCGCTAAATTGTCCTCCTGACATTTTACCGATATATGTAAAGCACGATTATGGTTCGGACCCTCCTTCGGTAACTCTTCATTGCTGAAGCTGAGGGTGTTACAGGCGGTCAGATTGGCAATCACACTATCAAACCGACTGGTGCTAATATCTTGATCCACATGTGCTTGAGTCAAAACCTTCTGCAAGGCCATCCTATGAGCGGGTGAACTCATTAACAGAGATAAAATCGAGATCTTGGAAGGAGTCTGATGAAGTTGATCGATAACTTTATAGTCACTTTTCTTGATGATCCTCAAAAATTCGGCATCTTCATCATTCGTGACGGCTCCTTTACCTTTGTCTTTGGCAGGCACCGGGGTACTAGTTATTTCCTTGGGTGGGACCTCATTGGAATGGGGAGTATACACACGGCCACTGCGAGTCATCCTGCTTACCTCTGCGATATTGGTCACCGTGCCCTTAACCTCTTCATTTGGAATAACCTTCCCAGACTCCTTGTCAATCATCGTCACGTCATATTTCCAAGGCACAGCTTTAGGATCACTAAAAGGAAATGGACTCCGTCTTCGAATAACTATAGGCTTAGGCTGATTCACTTCAGGGATATACGACTTCGGTATGTCGAACACGAGATTGGCGGAGCCTGCCCCTGATAGATTAAACACTGGTACCTTACCCTTTGATTCAGGCTGATGGAAGACAGGCTCAACCACAGCGACTACATCCTTCTTGGCTTGGCTTGTCACTTGTAAAACACCCTCATTAATCAACCTCTGAACATCATTCTGAACCAACACACAACCCTTAGTACTGGCTTCACAACTTACGCATGCAACGTGGGAAGTATCTACCAAACCAGCTTCAAACAGTTTCGAATGGAACGTCTTGAGAGGAGTCTTAATCTGTCCAACATCAAGGGTATAACCTTCCCCCGAATCAACACTAATGGCATTGACACTCTCATGGTTAGGAAAAGGGTTCTTCTTAACATTCGGTTGAGGATCTTCAAATGACAAAATCTTCTTTTCCAATAAATCCCTGACAATATTTTTGAGAGCATAACAATTCTCCAGATCATGACCAGGCGCGCCCTCATGAAATAAACAATGAGCGGCGGCGTTGTAATTGGCGGGTAGAGGATTAGGAGGCGGACCCAAAGCCCGAGTAGTGATGAGACCCTGCTTGACCAAAGAAGGATACAACTCGGTAAAAGTCATCGGAATCGGCGGACAAGGCTTATACGTTCTTCTGTTCGGAACATTCTGGCGAGGAGCCGGACTCTTTGGCTGTTGAGGAGTAGGAGTATTGGGCGCCTGTAGGTAGTTGACAGGAGGCGGATAAACAGGAGGTTGTTGCATAGGTTGATACATGGGAACCTGTTGATTGAAAGAAGGTGTAATAGCTGCCACATAGGGTTGTTGAGCATATTGGACCGGGTACCCTTGAGGTTGAGCATAACCTTGCGGATGTCGATAAAAGCGTTCTCTTGGTCTACCAGAGGATATAGCATTAGTCTCACCCTCCTTCTTTTTCTGGGAGCTATACGGAGGTTTCTTCGGCTGATCCTTAGAAGTACCATGATTATTTGTCATTTTACCACTCTTCATACCCAATTCAATCTTGACACCCACAGCAACGATGTCGGAGAAATTTGAAGTCACACTACCCACCATTCTCTCGTAAAATTCTGGACGGACCGTGTCGACAAACCAATCAGCTAACTCTTTCTCGGTCAAAGGAGGTTCTACCTGTGAAGCAGTCTCTCTCCACCTTTGGGCATACTCTTTGAATGACTCAGAATTCTTTTGTGACATACTCAGCAACTGTCTTCGGTCAGGAGCCAGATCCATATTGTACTTGTAGTGTTTGATGAAAGCGTCAGATAAATCTTGAAAGCTCTTGATGCGAGACTGGTCTAAAGTTAAATACCACTTGGAGGAAGCACCCTTCAAACTATCTTGGAAACAATGGATCATCAGTTTATCATTCTCAACATGGGCAGCCATTTTGCGATAATACATAATCAGATGACTCTTAGGACAAGTGGCACCTTCATAACGATCGAAGTTCGGAGTTTTGAACTTCGGGGGAATAACCAAACCTGAGACCAAACAAACATCCCTTGCAGCAGTCCCAAAAATTTGATCACCCTCTACTTTTTTCAACCTCTGGACGATGGTGTTTACTTCCTCACGAAGCTTATCATGTTTCTCATAACCTTCAACATTCTCATCAAGATTATCAAAAACTGTCTCATTGAAGTATGGTTGCGCACGAGTGTGTACAACAGGTGGTGCAAAGATAGGAGCCCCCCTAGAAACTTCAGAGAATAAAGGCACGGCTTGCTGAACAGGCTGATTAATCGGAACGGTGGCTTGAGGAGGCACAAAACCTGGAGCAAGACCATAAGGTGGGTCCCTTGCTACGGTCACGCTTGGTGGAGGGTCCACAGTAACGCCGGTAATCTCAGAAACAACAGTGGGCTGGGCATCCATTTTAGCATTCATGACATGTAACAATTCCATCATACGCCCCATACCTCCTCGAAGGTCTTCAAGTTCATTGCTAAGGCGATCAATCTCTTTTGCCTGATCCTCCATTCTCTTCCGAGTTTGAGCTCTGGTGTTGTATTGGTGCCGAGAACTCAGGGTGACGAAACTGGAAGGCGAGAGAACCGAACATGAGAAAACGGAAGACACATGCAATGCAAGAAAGTAAATGATGCTAAAATGTGAACGTAAGTGAAGATTTCATGGAATTCAAACATTTATGAATGTCGTGGGGTACCAAGGAAATCTTTTTCTTGTTTTTTTCATTTTATTTTATTTACGGTATCCCGCGATATCCATAAATGATGTTTGAACTCCATGAAATACAATGCAATGAGATGCTTTATGGATGCAATGCATGAAAGCACACAAAGTCCTAGGTTAAAGGAACGTGAGCGGAGTCAAGGTCTACCCATCCCAAAAGGAGTGTACTATAGGTTAGTTGTACCTGCCGAACAAGGTTCTACAAAGTGCCCAAAGTCATCAGCCCATCTTTCGGATATTATCAACCTTCCGACTGACTCAGGGGTTAATAATATTCTCAAGAGAACCTCTTTTGAGTGTAGTATCGCGTAGCAGCCATTGTAAGATTACTCCCACATAGCTCCCGCACTACGTCCTAAATAAGGCCGAGGTGGTGTAAAGGTACTACGGTTCCCAATATCACGGACTCCAATCGACCATGGAAAAAGTTTTCGCAATTACTCGTTCAACCGAACCATTTTCGAGAGGGTCTCAACTGAGCGGAGATTCTCGAATCAGCTTGGTCGGGATTCAACTCCCTATAAGCCTCATCGAATATATCCCCATCCTATAATAATGTCACTAGTCCGGGCGTAGGACTTATCTCACAACACAAGGAACTGTCCCACAATCAAAGCACAAATATATACATGCAAATGAATAACAAGACAAATAATAATAAATATGAACAAATTAGGGATAACCCTCAAAATTTTAGAAATTCCCCAGTGAAGTCGCCATTTTCTGTTGCGGTGGAAATAGGATATCAAACTATTAATGAGTTTGAATCGCAATTCAATTCACAACCGCTCTTTGATTTATCCGAAGGAAAAGGTCAAAAGAGGGAAAACCTATTTTTGCATCGTAAACACAATGCGGGGAAAGATCTAGGGTTCGGGGGTTGGTTAAATTTAGGGAAGGTATTAGCACCCTAAACTTCTGTAGTACTCTACAGGAACCTTTTGTTCAGATGTTTACTATTTGCTTTATTTATTTGCTTAAGGTATATGTACAAAGGATTAAAAGTGAGAAAGAAGACCTAAGGGGTTAATTCTAAGTTTACTCGGCAAGACATCGCATCTTGTGCCTACGTATCCTTACGGGAGTGGAATCAGAGTAATCGTAGTTCCCCTCAATAGGGAGGTTAGAAACTTCTTGACTGTGGCCAAGGTCTCAAGGGGAATAAACGTATCTTAGGGACACGCTTACGCGGAGTGTAGAAACTCCGATCTCTACGTTGTAAATTGTTAAGTGAATTAGGGTTAGGTTAGGGATTCCGCGGCGGGAAACCCTAAAATGAGCACGGCGGCTCTTTGACCTAATGCTAGGGGTGATTTTGTAATTTTGCCTGCGGCGAGGCATTTGTGAAAATTTGGTTTGTAGTTTTGTAATTTTGAATTTTTAGGGTTCGAGGGTTTATGGACTGTTGGCGCGGTGGCCAAACAGTTAGACCTAACCTTCGGATGTGTGCAAGGTGACAAAAATAATGGTGAGGAAAGTGTGAGAAATTTAAATCATACAAGCGGAAATAACATGCGGAAAGTAAACGCGATTGTTGGTTCGCGAGGTTACAACCGAGAAACAGATACAATATGATAATGAACAACGATAAGATAAAATAAATAACGGTAAACGTAATAATAGTAAACATGAGCTGCAAAAGTGAACACACGCGTTAGTAAGCAAGGTCAGACGGTAATTGGAGATTTTTGTTGTTTATTTTTGATATAAAGAAAAAGTTTATGATTTAAGTTAAAAGAAGTTTTAATGTTAAAAAAAAAAAGATTAAGTTAATTTTCAAAATATTTGTAATTTAATTTTCTAAAAAAAGTTTTATTTTTAATGTCATCATTATTATTATTATTATTTTAAAAAGTTTTTTTATTAATTGAAAAAGAAGTTCTATTTAATTTTGAAAAAAAAAGATTTTAATAATATTTAAGAGGTTTTAACAAATAAAAAAAATATAAAAATATAACATAAAAGGGGTTGGGCCGGTAATCACATCCGGACCCAACCCGGTTGTGTGCAACCAACAAAACAAAACAAACGCACGAACTAGGGTTTCAACCCTATTGTTGCTCGCGGCGCAGTTTTTCTTCAATTCCTCTTCGTCTTTCTTCCCGATTTCCCCCGATGTCTCCTCCTTTACAAATTAACCTGAAATCACACAAAATCCATTAAACAACGATGATATAATGTGACTTTTGCTTACATTTTATCTCGAGGGTTGCTTTCGGTGTTTGTAGAAATAACGAGGCGATGATGATGGTGGAGGAGACCCCTTCCGTTGAGCCTTCGATCGAACGCCGGCGGTAGTAAATTATCTGGGGATCTTACGGCCGCCGCTTCAGCTGCATGACCCCGAATGATGTCCGATGATGATGATTCCGATTGAGGTCGCGAAGGGGGCGATGATGCAAGCCTGAGCTTCAAGGAACACGATTTCCCGTCGAGAGACGAAGGCAGTCGTGTGAGTTATTTCTCTGGTGATCGTTTAGGGTTCGCGCCGTTTTTCACTCTGGTTCCTCCGTCTTCTCTAGGGTTTCTTTGCTCAGTGATTTTTCGGCCTCTTTTATCAGGTTGTGTCTGTTCCTTTTATATCTTTTTTTGATTTCTCTTTGGGCTTGGATCATGATTACTGAGATTGAATTAGATGTGATACGTTTTTAATTTGTGCGGATTTGATAGAACTTGATTGTGATCTTCAATTATTTCTTTCCTTTTCCAACTCGATTTGATTTTGTTTCGTGGCAGTTTACTGATTCGGTTTGATTTGCTTTTTAACTTTCAGGCCCCAATTGGATATCTGTTTCCACCCTGGTTTTGTATTGGATAGTTGGTTTCATTTGGATCAGCTGGACATCTTGTTTTGCTTCGATTTAAATTGCCTTGTGATAAACTGATTCGTCTTTTTCTCTAACATTGATTCACTGGGCTTCACCATGCGGCGGATATTTCTGCTACCCGTTGTTGGCTCGTTCGGTTGTCTGTTGATCGTGAAACCTGATGAATTCCTATGATGCTCATGAGATCCTCTTGAGGCTTCTTCTTTTCCTAAACTCATGATTTTGGGGGCTGTGATGTTCAACTGAGCCCTCATGCTTGGTATTTTGCTTTTCCAATGTGGCCTGCACATTTGGCCGGTGTTTACTCTGTGCTGATGCGTGATGATATTGAACCTATCTTGCTTTCTGTTATGGTTTTATGAACTGACCTGCAGATGCAATATGCTTAGCCATTAGTTTACCTGGTGTTGAAGAACGATGAGCCATTTGACACTCTGTTTAGTTTTGACACAGTTTGTCTGATGTTCAATTGATTGTTGGTTTTCAGGCATTCATGATGACTCTGATTTGCTTTCTGATATGGCTGGTTCTTCTTCTTTTTTATGAACCTGAGCTGTTTTAGGGATTGAGTTGTCTGCTCCAATTTTGTGCAGCTTGTTGCGATTTGATGCAGCCTTGGCTTCATTTCACTCTACTTGTTCTGTTTGAACTGGGTTTTTCATGAACTTGCCTATGTGGTTCAGAGTTACTGCCGTCTGATGCAGTTTTGGCTTGCACTTCAGTTCGAATTTCCGCTTACTTGTGGCATCTTATGCACTGTCTTGTTTTTGACTCTCTGTCATCAATTTGTACTGATGCAATTGTGGAATTTCAGGTGTTGGAAATTTCGGGGCCAAAGCGACTCAGACCTGCCGGCATCCGGGTCTGAGTCCAAATTTGCCTATGTTGCCTTATTCTCGTATCCAATCACGGCAAAACGAATCAATCCCGCTTCTTCTATTACTTCTGTCTCTCGGATGTCCCGCAACGATTAAGAACAGGTGTTACCTGATCTGACGCCTACGGCGCGGATCGGTAACGGGGGTAGGACGCAGCTTCGGTTGTGCCACTCCCGGCACTCGATGATGACATTGTTCTGAGAGTGTCAAAAAACTTCTAACATTTTTCTGTACTGTTTGTTTTCTTTTGATGTGCAGGTTAGTCGAGATTTGCGGCGAAGCTCAAGGGCCAACATGAAGACACTTAGCATTTTTAGGACTTAGGATTTTTTAGATTTAATGTAATTCCTTGTAACAGCAAAAATGTAAAACAATCTCCCTTTTGTATAATGCAATCTTTATGAAATAAAATTCCCAACATTTTGAATTTATTTATATTTTATTCTTAGTTAAAAAATATAAACAATTGTGAATAAATCCACAAGTATTTAAATTCGTTAACATAGGCATAAAACATAAATATTCCCAAGTGGTATTCTTATTGGTGCACTCGTCTCATTTGTAATCCTAATCTCATCATCCGATTAAAATGTTAACCAATCGTTTCATAACCAAACACTTATGGGCACCGTAATCGCAACATTTTCAGCATCAACAGCAAAACTAATCGTGATTAAACTCCCCTGACCAAATGCCAAATCTCAATATGATCAGAACTGGTGATTGATAAATGCCTCAAAACCATAACGTATCAAATGCCTCAGAACTTTAATAACAGCCCGTCTTCAAGGAATTGGTAGAATTTGTGTAAAATGACCAAAATACCCCTGGGACCCAATCTGCAAAACAATCACCTTCATAACTTGTTAGTGGTGGCGAATGTACATATGAGATGATATGCGAAATACCTGACTAAATGTAAGGGTAAAATTTGGGGTATTACAGTGGGTACTATCCCAAAAGTATAGTGAGGAGGCCAACATGAGAGGACAATAAGTCGGACCGACCTTCGACATCATGATTAAATCATAGATGTCAGTCTCCTCCTAGTCGTTTGCCTTGACCTTCTCCATTTTCGACAGCCAGTTCAGGTAAAGGTCAAAATCTTTGAAATAGGGAGTGGCTCTGAATAACCTGGCTCCGTCATTGAGATATTTAAGGTCTACCTTATGTAGTGCTAGACTATCTGGGCCTTCAGTATGGACTTTGCTAGATTCTTTTTGCCCTAGAGGTTTGGTCATGCGGTAAGAAGGGAAAAAATCGCTAAGGGTGGAATAGTAGAGGCCTAATGGAGACAGTGGACCAGACAGAGACAAGGATTTACCTGCAATAGTAATAGGAATCATTACCTAAGATTCATATATATGTCTCTTCTCTTCTAGCAAGGGTTCGGGGATGAACTGCTGGTTCTTTACCATCTTGGGTCCACTTAGGGTGGTGAAAGGAGGGAGGAGTGACGCGGTTGATTTCCCTTTGATTTGAGATTTCTTCTTTTGAGCTTGGGTGGTAGCCATGGAGGACGCCATTGATGAAGTTTTAGGAAGAAATGGGTTTTGGAAAAAAGTCAGAAGTTATTTGAAAAAATGTGTAAGTGTTTGCTGAAGAAGGGAAAAGTTATAAATGACTTATGGGGAATTATTTATAGGATGTTTGGAAGTAAATCAAAAGCCTCTATTCATCATTAATGGATAGGGATAGTGGGCCACATGGCGTTTCAAGATGGGAGATATGGGTGGTGGTAGTTACTACCTAGACCCATGATTGTCTTAGGTCTTAAAAAGAATGATGATGGTTTGAGGATTTTGTGAGAGTTCCAAGAAATTTGTCATAATGACCCATGACGTCAGGGACATGCGCGGAGTTAGCAGAACAATTTTCTTCTCCTTTTCTTCCCAAAACATGGGTAGTCAATCACATTTATGTCTGCGTGGGAGTCGAAAGACGGCGTCGAATTGGACGCTATCAAAAAATGGTTCTTTTTCTACAGAAAGGTCGAAAAAGACATTTTTGAAGGGCAATTTATTAGCTCACAAATTCGACGCCTCAGATATAGATTAAAATATTTAAATAAAATATTAAAGTATTTTTTAGAATGAATAAGGTTTCGAGCAAGGAGACCTTAGAATGGGAGTTCAAATGTTTTAGGACTTGGAGAAAATTCCAAATATTAAGGAAAATAGCCTTCGACCGAGACATTGGCTGAAGATTAGTGAAAGTTTTTGAAATTCAAATAATGGAGGGAGCAGTTATGCTTTCCCATGACTAAGCAAGACAAGTGGCGTTTGTTGGTATTGACAGTGGTTAAGTGTCGGGTTTTTGTTATCGTCTCCACAGGGAATATAAGATATTGCCGCAGTTCAACAGTTATCGAGTTCTTAACTTTTTAGTAACGAAAGGGGTTTGGTTTTTTGTATCGGTATCTTTGCATAGAAAGTACTGAATCGCGGTAAAAGATTGATTTTACGATTTAATAAAGATTGCCAAAGTTAGGGTTCAGTAATCATTTTGCTTGTATATGTCCGATCAATAATAAGCATAAACTTCTTCAGATGATAAACACATTCACAACATCCTCCCAATGTGATTATCTCTAACTCACATTATAATTTTTCCCATTTTGATCCATTGTTGATCTCTCACACAATCTATCAAAATGACAACATTTAGGTTTAACATTTTTTGTGAACAACCACATTCAAAACTTTCTCTAGCTTAAGAAAATAGAAGGATGAAAACCTAGGTCAAGAGTTGGAAAATATCTAAACCAACACAAAGAGTTAAAGATAAAACAAGGTTTTCATCATATATTCATCATCCAAGAGTTTACAAATGAAGATCATCCATATACTTACAAAGCTTAATGATCACCTACATCTAACCTTGACAAAATGAAGAACTTAGCTACTCATTTTCATGGTAGCTTGCAAAATAAGATTCGGAAGAAGGTTGATGAACATCTGAGTTAAAGAATCCAACTTGGATGAGAATCCACCTTCTTTTTGTGAATTAATGTTTTGAAATGAAGAAAATAAGAGGTGGAGTGTTTCTAGGTCACAAAATCTCTTATGCAGCCAAACAAAGTAAAAATATGATATTTGTTCAAAAAGTACAAAGGGCTATATATAGAAAAAGTTGTTGTCCTGTCATGCTCGCTACTTCATTCGCCTAGCGAGCTAACAGCGGACGTTCACTACAGCTTCGCTTAGCGAACATGCTAGCGAGGGCTGAGGAAAATATTCTGGAATGCTTCGCTACTTGCTCGCTAGGTGCTCGCCTAGCGAGTTCTTCGCCACCTGCCTCGCTGCCCGCGAATAATACATTTTTGGTTCTGCCCAAATCTGGGATGTTCGCTAGCAGCTCGCCTAGCGAACAACTCGCTGCAACACTTGCCAGATGTTCGCCTAGCGAACATGCTTTTGCTCTTGGACTTTCTTGATTCCTTTGTCAACTTTCTTGTGTCTTCAATTTTTGCTCATTCATGCTCAAATACTGCACAATAACACACAAATTAAAAAGAACAAGAGCATTTCATGACATATCGCATATCAACAAGAACAAGGCGGTTTTGAACCGAAATTGCACAAAAATAAGCAGAAGATGCCCACATTTGATAGCTCAAATAAGCACAATTGGGCATCTAACAACTCTCCCCAACTAGAATCTTCCTTGCCCTCAAGCAAAGTATGCCTCTCGCAGAACAAGAGGATTCGCTTGAAGAAAAAGGTTTTTTCGAAATTGGATCAAATGGCTCAAACACAAACAACTCAACTAGATACAAGTTTCCAATGGTTAGAACAACCTAATACACAAAGACTAAAATCTTAAAGCAATGCAAAACATGTATCAATCAACAACAACAATGTCCTGAATGAATCACTCTATCACTCCTCTTCGAATAAGGATTAAAGAGATCACGTGTTTACAACCGCAGGTGCAATCTCACTCTCCAACAAACAATGCCAAACTCAATTCAATTCATATAATGTCTAACAATTACAAATGAAAATGCGGAAGCACAAAGATCACTAAGGTCTTTTCCGGTTGTAGCTTGGTCAGGTTAACAAACAAGGGACATATCTAAAGCCATTGGAAACGAAGTTGCCGACGCAAAAGAGACATTCACTATACAATTATTCACACATCTCAACTTCATCTTACCTATTTCTCATTTGAAACCTTCATAACTCTTATTCCACAACTCAAAAAAAAATTCTCAATATTTTTCTTCCAAGCAAGCATTCATTTTCATTCTTTTCTGTTGATTATATTTTTTTTCTTTTTCACACCGTATTTACAAAACAAGTGTTTCTCTCTCTCTCTCTCTCTCTCTCTCTCTCTCTCTCTCTCTCTCTCTCTCTCTCTCTCTCTCTCTCTCTCTCTCTTTTAAAAATTCTTTTCGATGCTTGCTTGGTTTTTCGAGAGTTGTGATAAACTACTAACTTACAATTTCGTTTTCCCCAACTTATCTCCTACTTCCTTCTTTAAGTGAATGCTCTTTACTTTTGACGGCAAAAGAACAATAATAAAAAATTTGCAGGTTTTAAAGAAAAAGATTTTTGAAATCTCGCTTTGTTTCAAGCAAAGATTCAATAGTTTAAGCTCAAGGGGGGTTAACAAATACTCACTGCTCACAGGTAGCTTGTGTATGGAACTGGTTGTGCTCTAAAGAAACAAGTGCCTTGATCATTTCTAATTGCTTCCACAAGTTCACAATAATAAAATACAAAGCATGAACAAAACGAATCAACACAGTTCATTAGAATCCATCATTTATTTGAACAATGGAGGTTTCCTCACAATTTGTAGTCTTAAGTACTAAGTGAATCATTCATTCATTCATGTTGCAAAAAGAACAATATTCAATTACAACAAGATTAAAGTTCTTCATGCATTCTAAATTTTTAACCGAAGGTAACCATGTACCTTAGCCGTATTCGCTTGTTTATTTTTATCATTGTCATCCAAGCTCGGATGCACCTTCATTGAATACTTCTTTCAGAGAGCAACCAATCTAGAAGGTTTTGACACCCAGCAACCACAAAAATCATTAAACAGAATAATTTAAAATAAATACAATAATTTAAAAAAAAGCATTAATCAATAAACTAAAAATAGTGTGCACGGGGGACTGAACACCCCAAAAGTACAACCACAATAATGAAATCAAACAGAAATATCCGACAATAAAACAAAATACAATACTAAAGCTGAAAAGAAAACAACTCAGTCCTCCTCAGAACCGTCATCATCATAATCCTCCTCGCCCTCAACATCATTAGTCTCATCATCATCATCAGCATCATCATCAGCAACAGCACCACCAGCACCCACCCCTCTCCAAAAATAGGCATGTCCATAGGCCAGTTTGCGTGCTGCAAGAACTGCTCACGTGTCATCAAGGGACGCTCAATGAAGGGGTCTCGGATCTGGAGCTGCAAAGCCTGCATAGAATCATGGATATCCATCATAGCCCGATGTGATGCCGCCATCCAATCCCAATTATAGTTGCACACTGCTTACTAAAAAGGGTCGAACCCTTGAGAAGAAACACCGGAACCATCAATAGTTCTGGCACCAGCAGCTGCACCACCCCTGTAATTCCTAGCTCTACAGTACTTGTCCACATACTTATCATCAATGAGGGCCGGGATCTTTACCAAACTGTGGGAAGGAATATTCATCCGTGACTGAGTACATAAGGCCATGATGAGGCAGGGAAAAGCAAGGGGGCAGTTAACACGCGACCCCGACTTAAGACCACTCTCAACAATGGACTTCATCTCATTAGCAATAATCTTGGCTACATCAATTTGGATGTTGGTGAGGATGCTATGGACAAGGTGTGCCACTGGGATCGGCACGGTAGATGTGTGGGATTTTGGCATGATGTTTGTAAGGACCAGAAGCAATATCAATTGAGCTAAAGGAATCATGTCTTCCCTATGATATCTCAAAGGGTGACCATCTTGATTTAGCTCAACCGATTTCCCCTCTATCAGCAGGGCAGCGGATATGGTATCGGTGTTCCTATGCAACCTCAGGTCTCGGGTATACCTGTCCAATTCATTGGCTCCCAGAATAAGCGATTCACCTAGCACTCTGTTGATGGAATCCCTGTCGAAGATCACTTGACGGCCCATCACTCTTGTAGACCATATGAAGGGTTCGTCATCATTTGGCAGCGCGTTCGCGTAGAACTCGTGCACCATGTCTATGCTGTAGTTCTCGAGAGGGGAAACCAATCTGGCCCACCGCTTACTATTGACCAGCCCAGGAAAAGTGTCGTACTCACCTTGAGGATCTATGATGAAACTCTTCTCAGGGAGGATCTTCATTTTCTGCAGCGTCCCAAAACGGATAACTTGCTTTGGCCCTATGAACTTTTCCGTATCAAATTGAATCGGGACCGTACGAGAGGTACTGGCAACCTTTCTTTTCTTGTTATGACTACCTGAGGCCATCTGCAAAACAAACACAGAAGACACCAACAAATAGTAGCACAAGCTCATCAGTAATCAAAAATAAAACAAAGTTCTGTCACGCTCACTGGCTTGCTCGCCTAGCGAGTCCATAG
Source organism: Lathyrus sativus (assembly GCA_963859935.3). NCBI lineage: Eukaryota > Viridiplantae > Streptophyta > Magnoliopsida > Fabales > Fabaceae > Lathyrus > Lathyrus sativus. The sequence continues at coordinate 612,499,993 of OZ012739.1, forward strand.
CGAGTGCTCGCTACTGACTCGCCTAGCGAACGAGCACTGCAAAAATGCTAAAATCAGCCACTGTTTTGGACCCCAACATCCAAAATCCCAAATTCAATGAAAACAATTCAAGAACCACATGATTAAACATGAATGGAACCGTTCTTGGTAAACATGCAAACCTAAAGTTTCACAAATCTCTAACTATCAAAATCTACCTAAACCCTAATGTTCCTACTATTACAAAAATGAAGAACAAAGAGAGAGGAGATTGCTCAAACCTTATTGTAGCAGAGAGATTAGTGAACATGAATTAGGGCTTGCAAGGAGTAGAGAAGAGAGCTCTGGTGCTTTGTGTTTTGTAGTGAAAGTGAGAGTGAGTGGGAAAGACAAAGTTCAAAAGAAAAACTGATTTTGGGCCTACCAGAGTGGCCTACTAATAACTAAATTTGCAAGATATGCGCCTATTCGCCTAGAGAGAAGGTAGCGAATGCTCGCTGCATGCTCGCCTAGCGAACGTGCTACCGAGCATGACAAAATTTTGAAAAAAAATCAGGACAGCAGCCAAAGGTCAAATTCAGCATGCTTCCTCAAGTAGATTCCCACAAAACACACTCAATAAACAGCAAATACTTACAACGTTGAGGTGCCTCTCAACAAGCGCTTGTTTAACGTCGAATAAGCTCGACGGTCCAGGATGCTCACACCGGAACATCCAGAAGAAAGGCACAGCTGTCTCGATCAATTAGGCCGCCAAGATACACCTTTAAACATTGGCCATTTATTGTCCAACTGTCCTTCTTTGACAAGTCTTCAATCACAACAACCCCAAAAATTTTCACCTCTTTTACACGAAATGGCCCGGACCATTTTGACTTCAATTTTCCAGGAAAAAGTCTAAACCTGGAATTAAACAACAACACCAACTGCCCGGGTACAAATTCTTTTTTTCGGAGCTTTTTGTCATGATATTTTTTAACTTTTTCTTTGTACAACCAACTTGAGTGATATGCGGCATTGCGCATCTCTTCCAACTCAAGCAGTTGCACCTTTCTTTTTTCACCGGCCAACTCATTATCAAAGTTCAAAAATTTTAAAGCCCATAAGGCTTTGTGCTCCATTTCGACCGGCAAATGGCAAGTTTTACCAAAAACCATTTGAAATGGAGTTAGCCCAATTGGAGCTTTATAAGCAGTGTGGTATCCCCATAAAGCTTCATCCAATTTTTGCGACCAATCTTTTCTCGAGTTAGACACGGTTTTTTCAAGTATTCTCTTGATCTCCCGATTAGAGACCTCAGCTTGACCATTTGCCTGTGGGTGATACGGAGTTTCCACTCTATGTACTACACTGTAATGTTGCAAAACTTTTTCCAACGGTGCATTACAAAAGTGTGACCCTCTGTCACTGATCAACACACGGGGGGTTCCGAAATGGGAAAAGATGTTTTTCTTTAAAAAATTTATAACCGTTTTAGAATCCGCCCGAGGTGAGGCGATCGCCTCAACCCACTTTGACACGTAGTCAACTGCAACCAGCAAGTATTCATTTCCAAAAGAGGGTGGGAATGGTCCAACAAAATCGATACCCCAACAATCAAACAATTCAACCTCTTGGATGTTTTGGAGAGGCATCTCGTCTCTCTTACCTATCCCACCACTTCGTTGGCAACTGTCACAACTTTGCGCATGGGCATTTGCGTCTTTAAAAATAGAAGGCCAATAAAATCCTGATTGAAGAACTTTATTTGCCGTTCTTGCCCCATTGAAATGTCCGCCATAAGGCGAGTTGTGATAATGCCATAGAATACTTTGCGCTTCATCGGTGGTAACACATCTTCTCAAAATGTTATCACCACCCAACTTAAACAAGTATGGGTCATCCCACACATAATACTTACAATCCGAGATGAATTTCCTCTTTTGGTTCGGAGTTAGGTCTGGCGGTACAAAACCACTCACCTTGTGGTTTGCAAAGTCAGCAAACCATGGCCTAACTTGAACTTTAAAAAAAAATTCATCGAGAAATTCTTCTCGGATTTCCTTTTCAAAAGATGTAACCTCCACATTCACAAGGCGAGATAAATGATCCGCCACCAAATTTTCCGATCCTTTCTTGTCCTTAATTTCTATATCAAATTCTAGTAACAAGAGGATCCAACAGATGAGCCTTTGCTTCGAATCCGGTTTGGTGAGCAGATATTTAATCGCCGCATGGTTGGTATACACAATCACTTTAGAACTAATGAGATAAGACCGAAATTTCCCTAGCGCATACACTATCGCAAGTAGCTCTTTTTCGGTGGTAGCATAATTAATTTGTGCCTCATTTAAAACCTTACTTGCGTAGTGTATACTATGAATTTTTTTTTCTTTCCTTTGTCCCAATACCACTCCAATAGCATAGTCGTTCGCATCACACATTAGTTCAAAATTCAAATTCCAATTAGGAGCGACTATAATTGGAGCGGTAACAAGTTTTTCCTTCAAAATTTTAAAAGCATGTAAACAATCTTCAGTTAAGAGAAATACCTGGTCTTTGGCGAGCAAATTACTCAAAGGCCTAGCTACCTTTGAGAAGTCTTTGATAAATCGCCGGTAAAAATCGGCATGCCCAAGGAAACTTCGGATTCCCTTCAGATTAACCGGAGGAGGCAACTTTGCAATCACGTCAACTTTTGCTCGATCCACTTCAAGCCCCTTTGAAGAAACTTTGTGTCCGAGCACTATCCCCTCGGTTACCATAAAGTGGAATTTCTCCCAATTAAGCACAAGATTTGTTTTCACACACCGTTCAAGCACCGTTTCCAATTTTTCCAAGCATATACCAAAAGAACTTCCAAATACGGAGAAGTCGTCCAAGAACACTTCCATCGTTTTCTCGATCAAGTCGGTAAAAATGGCTTGCACACATCTTTGGAAAGTCGCTGGTGTGTTGCATAACCCATAGGGCATTTTTCTATATGCGAAAATTCCAAACGGACATGTGAAAGCCGTCTTTTCGTGATCGGCCGGGTCAACCGCAATTTGGTTGTACCCGGAATAGCCATCAAGGAAACAATAGTATTCTTGGCCCGAAAGTCTTTCTAACATTTGGTCCATGAACGGAAGTGGAAAATGGTCTTTTCGAGTTGCGGTATTCAACCGCCTATAATCAATACACATTCTCCATCCCGTTGCCACTTTCGTTGGTATCAATTCATCTTTTTCATTTCGGATGACGGTCATTCCACCCTTTTTCAGAACCACATGCACGGGACTTACTCAAGGGCTATTTGAAATTGGGTAGATCATTCCCGCATCCAAAAGCTTGACAACTTCTTTCCGAACAACCTCCTTCATTGTAGGATTCAAGCGGCGTTGATGTTGAGCTATCGGCTTAAAATCCTCTTCCATTAAAATCTTGTGCATACAATAAGAGGGACTAATTCCTTTAAGATCGGAAAGAGTCCATCCCATTGCTTCTTTATTCTTTTTCAACACATCAATTAAATGAGATTCTTCATTTTCAGACAAAAGGTTGCTTATGATAACCGACTTTTCTTCGGTTTCATCAAGGAATGCATACTTCAAGTTCGAAGGTAGCATTTTCAATTCAATGGGTGTTTTTTCTTCGTGGACCTCCTTTTTCAACACTTCCTCTTCGACTTCCCATGGTTGCAACTCTTTAAAATTATCAAGTTCTCGTAAACATTCCTCAAAAGCTTGCTCTTCTTCAATGGTGAAAACGTTAAAAGAGTCATCAAGGGCTAATTCCACAGGTGAGGTCACATGAATATGCTTAGATACTTCCAATGTTGCTTCTTCAACCACATCAATTCGGAAACTATCACGATTATATTTTGAATGCTTCATAGCTTCAAAAAGATCAAAAGTGACTTCTCCATTTTGTACTCGCACTTTCATCAAACCATCATCATCATCATCAATCATCATTTGAGCGGTTTTTATGAAAGGTCGGCCTAAGATTAGCGGAGCATCATCATCCTCTTCCATGTCTATCACAATGAAATCAACCAGAAAGAAGAATTTGTCGACTTTAACCAATACATCTTTAGCTAACCCATGAGGATGAGTAGTCGACTTATCGGCCAATTGCAACGTCATCCGTATGTCTTTCATTTCAATGTTGCCAAGCCTTTTCACAATAGACAAAGGTATTAAATTAATGTTTGTCCCCAAATCAATTAGCCCTTTCCCGACATATTCATCACCGATAGTAACCGGCAAAGTAACTCTTCCCGGATCCACTTCTTTTCTCAGAAGATTCCTTTGGATGATGGCACTACAACTAGCATCAAGAACAATTGTTTCCAGCTCCGTATACCTCCGCTTTTTAGTTAGTATGTCTTTCATGAACTTGGCATACTTTGGCATTTGTTCCAAAGCTTCGGCAAACAGAATGTTTATTTGTAGTTGTTTAAAAATATCCATGAACCAGGCGTAATACCGTTCATTTTCTCTCCGAGATGGAGCGTGCGAATATGGTAAGTTTTGGACCGAAGTAGCGCTCACTACCTCCTTTCCTCTAGATGCTCTATAATTCCTCTCTTTTTTCTTCTTCACTTCCTCCACCATGACTTTTTTACTTGTATTATTTTCAACTTCTACACTTGTTTTATTTTCAACTTCACCATTTTTCTCATTCTTTTCAACTTCATACTCACTCAATATTTCTTCCTCAACTCTACCATCAAGTTCATCATCAATTTTTTTCTTCTCATCCTTTTTCTCTACCTCTCTTTTTTCACTCTCGTCAACCAACTCTTTTCCACTTCTCGTCTTTATTGCCTTACAATGCTCCTTAGGATTTGTTTGCGTGTTTACCGAGAAAGATGGTCTGGATTGTTGTTCCGCTAATTGCTTAGCAAGTTGACCAACTTGAGTCTCAAGATTTTTGATTGTCGCGTCGTTGCTTTTTTTTATTAGCCATTGACATTTGCATAAATTGCGTCAATGTCTCTTCCAACTTTGAAGTTACGGCCGGCGGTTGTTGAGGTTGATAAGGATTTTGACGGTTAGAAGAACCACCCCCATAACCTTGGTTATGTTGATAGTTACCTCTTGGTTGGTACCCTTGATTTTCTTGATACGGTGGTTGTTGTTGCCTTGGTTGGTAATCTCTTTGATTTGCCATGTAATTCACATCTTCAAACCTGGGAGGTGGACAAAATCCGGTATCATGTTCATCTTTGCAAAGTTCACAACAAGCTATTTGTTTAGATTTTGAAGGCTCTTTCAACTCTTTTATTTGTTGAGTTAAGAGTTCCACTTGTTGCGAAATGAGTTTGTTTTGGGCGAGAATAGCATCATTTGTCCCTAACTTGAGCACACCCGATTCTCTTCGAGTCACTCCACGGTTATGATTCCCTTGATGATCATTAAGTGCCATCTTATCAATAATTGCAATTGCATCATATACACTTTTTGACATCAAAGAACCTCCTGCGTAGCATCCAATAAGGTCTTGTGAACTGAAAGGAGTCCATTGCGGAAAATATGAACTTGAGTGAGCTCGTCGAAACCGTGTCCCTTGCACTTTCTTAACATAGATTTGTATCGCTCCCAAGCTTCGTTTAGTGATTCACTAGCTCCTTGAGAAAACATCGCAATCGCAGTTTTAGCCTCCATGAATCGGTTATGTGGAAAGAAACGTTCAAGGAACTTCTTTTCTAGAAGATTCCAATCCGTCATGATTGTTGTCGATTGATCAAGATACCACTCCTTCGCTTTCCCAATCAAGGAATGAGGAAATAGTCTCCTAAATAATGACTCTTCGTCAGCTTCTGTTGCTCCTGTTGCACCCGCAATCTCATAGAATTTTGTAAGATGGGTGAACGGATCCTCATGGTCTAGTCCTGTGAAAGGATTTTGATAGACTAGAGCTAGGATTCTCGTTTTCATCTCAACTTGTCTTCCGTTTTGAAGATTCCGTGCAAACTGAGCTGTATGTCTTGGACTGTTCGTGCATGGAGTGGAAACTGGAGGTGGTGGTGGAGGTGGTGCCATAATTGGTGTGAAATGTGGTGATGGTGGTGTTGTAGAAGAACTTTCTCCTTATTCTTGTCGTTGTTGAGCAAGTTGCCTCCTCCGTCTTTTTCTTCTTTTCAGTCTCCTTGCGGTTCTCTCGATCTCGGGATCAAAAAGAAGTTGGTCCTCAGGAATCTGTCCTCACATAAAATGAAAGCTGCACACTAAACCAAACAAATTAACAAGCACAAGTCAAAATTTCAAGAGTTAATAATTCAACAACTATTGCGATGCTTGCAATATCAATTTATATTCCCCGGCAACGACGCCATTTTATTGGTATTGACAGTGGTTAAGTGTCGGGTTTTTGTTATCGTCTCCACAAGGAATATAAGATATTGCCGCAATTCGACAGTTATCGAATTCTTAACTTTTTAGTAACAAAAGGGATTTGGTTTTTTGTATCGGTATCTTTGCATAGAAAGTACTGAATCGCGGTAAAAGATTGATTTTACGGTTTAATAAAGATTGCCAAAGTTAGGGTTCGGTAATCACTTTGCTTGTATATGTCTGATCAACAATAAGCATAAACTTCTTCAGATGATAAACACATTCACAACATCCTCCCAATGTGATTATGTCTAACTCACATTGTGATTTTTCCCATTTTGATCCATTGTTGATCTCTCACACAATCTATCAAAATGACAACATTTAGGTTTAACATTTTTTTGTGAACAACCACATTCAAAACTATCTCTAGCTTAAGAAAATAGAAGGATGAAAACCTAGGTCAAGAGTTGGAAAATATCTTTCGATCATAAACCAACACAAAGAGTTAAAGATAAAACAAGGTTTTCATCATATATTCATCATCCAAGAGTTTACAAATGAAGATCATCCATATACTTACAAAGCTTAATGATCACCTACATCTAACCTTGACAAAATGAAGAACTTAGCTACTCATTTTCATGGTAGCTTACAAAAGAAGATTCGGAAGAAGGTTGATGAACATCCGAGTCAAAGAATCCAACTTGGATGAGAATCCACCTTCTTTTTGTGAATTATGTTTTTGAAATGAAGAAAATAAAAGGTGGAGTGTTTCTAGGTCACAAAATCTCCTATACAGCCAAAGTAAAAATATGATATTTGTTCAAAAAGTACAAAGGGCTATATATAGAAAAAGTTGTTGTCTTGTCACGCTCGCTACTTCATTCGCCTAGCGAGCTAACAGCGAACGTTCGCTACAGCTTCGCTTAGCGAACATGCTAGCGAGGGCAGAGGAAAATATTTTGGAATGCTTCGCTACTTGCTCGCTAGGTGCTCGCCTAGCGAGTTCTTCGCCACCTGCCTCGCTGCCCGCGAATAATACATTTTTGGTTCTGCCCAAATTTGGGAGTGTTCGCTAGCAGCTCGTTGGATGCTCGCCTAGCGAACAACTCGCTGCAACACTCGCCAGATGTTCGCCTAGCGAACATGCTTTTGCTCTTGGACTTTCTTGATTCCTTTGTCAACTTTCTTGTGTCTTCAATTTTTGCTCATTCATGCTCAAATACTGCACAATAACACACAAATTAAAAAGAACAAGAGCATTTCATGACATATCACATATCAACAAGAACAAGGCGGTTTTGAACCGAAATTGCACAAAAAGAAGCAGAAGATGCCCATATTTGATAGCTCAAATAAGCACAATTGGGCATCTAACAACTCTCCCCATCTAGAATCTTGATTGCCCTCAAGCAAAGTATGCCTCTCGCAGAACAACAGGATTCACTTGAAGAAAAAGGTTTTTCCGAAATTGGATCAAATGGCTCAAACACAAACAACTCAACTAGATACAAGTTTCCAATGGTTAGAACAACCCAATACACAAAGACTAAAATCTTAAAGCAATGCAAAACATGTATCAATCAACAACAACAATGTCCTGAATGAATCACTCTATCACTCCTCTTCGAATAAGGATTAAAGAGATCACGCGTTTACAACCGCGGGTGCAATCTCACTCTCCAACAAACAATGCCAAACTCAATTCAATTCATACAATGTCTAACAATTACAAATGAAAATGCGGAAGCATAAAGATCACTAAGGTCTTTTTCGGTTGTAGCTTGGTCAGGTTAACAAAAAAGGGACATATCTAAAGCCATTGAAAATGAAGTTGTCGATGCAAAAGAGACATTCACTGTACAATTACTCACACATCTCAACTTCATCTTACCTATTTCTCATTTGAAACCTTCACAACTCTTATTCCACAACTCAAAAAAAATTTCTCAATATTTTTCTTCCAAGCAAGCATTCATTTTCATTCTTTTCTATGTATGAAGCGTAAATACATTATGTTATCTATGTTAATTTTTGGGCCTAAACAACTAGGGAATGACATAGACGTATACTTGACACCTTTAATCAAAGACTTAAAGATTTTGTAGGAGAAATATGTGGAGGTTTATGATGGATACAGGAAAGAAAGTTTCAATTTGAGGGCGATGTTGTTTGACATAATTAATGATTTTCCAACATACAAAAATATATCAAGGTATAGTCTTAAAGTTCGACGTGCGTATCCTATTTGTGAAGAAAATACATATTGGACACGATTGAAATTTTGTCAGAAGAATTTCTTTCTCTATCATCGTAGATTCTTAAATTCTAATCATCACTACCGTGGATGGAGAAAAGCATTCAATGGAAATCTAGAACAAGGTAGAGCTCCACCTACATTGACAAGTGACTGAATTTTTGAAAAGGTGAAAGATGTGAATACTCAGTTTGGCAAGCCTTTTGCACATACTATTGTCACACGTGGGTGGAAGAAGAGTTCAATTTTTTTTGAATTGCCATATTGAAATTCGTTGTATATTGAAAAAATATATTTGAAAGTGTTATTGGTACATTACTCAATATACAAGGAAACTCTAAGGATGATCTTAAAGAAAGGAAGGACTTGATAGCAATTGGAATAAGAAATGAATTAGGACCCTTGAAGAAAGGAAAAATGCATAACACTTTGGGAGACTTACTTCACCATAAACTGCTCCCTGTCGGACTTTTGAAAGTATCGATTGATATTGCTTTAGAGGGGGATGCGTTATTACTTATATTAGACGATGTTTCAGATGCAACATTGGTGGGAGACACAATAAGATCGTATGTTGCATGGCCGTCAAACCTCATTTTTATAGATGATGAGGTATATTGAACACCATTATGAACCTTTTAGTATTCAAATGTTTTACGGGCCATGCATGTAAGTTATTCTTACATTTATGTACCTTTTATTTACATGGTAATCTTAAACTCCTACAAAATCCAAATCAAAAGATAAGGAGACTGTGCGACACACCAGGTCAACTGCATCAAAAAAACAGGTACATTGATATATATGCATATAAAGTTTCAATTATATTATATCCTCTGAATTCAAAAGATTCATGATCTTATACATTAATGATATATAAGGCCTATGTGTTGAAATAAAGTTGTGTTGAATTATAATGGTTATAAGCAGGTTAATGTGTTGAATTATAATGGTATATAGCCTATGTGTTGAAATAAAGGCTTGTGTTGAATTATAATGGTATATAAGGCCTATATGTGTTGAAATAAAGGCTTGTGTTGAAATATTATAAAGGCTTAATGGTTTGTGGTTCTATTTTATAAGTAAAAAATAAGACTTATGTCAACGCCTTTAACAAAAAATGTTTCTTAAAAAAATGCACAATAGACAATGCTTATAACAAAAAAACGCTTACTAAAAAAGTGCTTTTTAAAAAAGTGCTTTTGAAAACATCCAATGACGTGAAGAAATTAAAGCGTTTTATAAGAAAAGTGCTGCCAAAAGTGGACCTAAGGCAGCACTTTTACAGAAAGCGCTGCCAAAAAACTCAATAAAATATATATTAGAAAGCACTTTAAAAAGCGCTGCCAAAAGGGGGTGAAAAGATAGCGCTTATCATGAAAAAGAGCTTCCAAAAATCTAAAGAAACAATACATTAGAAAACGCTTTCAAAAGCACTGCCTAAAGAGGGGAAAAGAGAGCATTTTTCCTGAAAAGGCGCTACCTAAAATCTGAAGAAAATATACATAAGAAAGCGGTTTCAAAAGCGTTGCCTAAAATTTGAAGAAAATATACATAAGAAAGCGCTGCCTAAAGAGGGGGAAAAGAGAGCCCTTTTAATAAAAAAAGTGCTGCCTAAAGGTGACATTAGAGAGCATTTTTAAAAAGAAGCGCTGCCTAAAGGGGACATTCAGCAGCGTTTTTGCCTTAAAAAAAACCCATTGCCTTTACCTACAGCAGCGCCATTTTAGACAACACTTTTAAGCGCTGTTAAAGACAAAAAAAAAGTTCTACTAAAGGTCTTTTATGGCATAGTGGATGGAAGCAAAATATCATTCATTCATTTATTCATTGATCGAGTTAGTTACAACAAGTGGTTATATAGAAGCTTAGGATCTAACAACCTCTAACTAAATGCAACAAACTTTAGCTTAGATGGAATATAATATGGCAAGACAACACTAAGTTATGGTGTTCATCTTCTGAATGTTGCTTCTAAATACAACTTCTCAATGCAGCTTCTCAAGCTTCTGAAAGCTTATGCAGCTTTAATACCCTCCCTCAAGTTTAGCATGATACAAATTAAGCAGGTTAAGAAGTGACTTTATGAGAAAGTCAACAAATTGGGCTTAGTATTTGACAGGTAACAATTAGAATACTCCTCGCAATAACTTGTTGTTAAACGATGGCGCGGATCTAGAAGGGGGGTTGAATAGATCCCTTGCTTAAAAAGAGTCGGCACTACAAAATAAAATTGGTTTTTAAAACTTATTTAATTTGCGGAAGCGGCCGAGGAAAATACCGTCTATAACGAACGGTTACTAGAAAACCGGATATGCGTCAAGCCGATGGAATCCGATAACGAGTAATGAGAATCACTATGCTAGTCACACTATCAATTTGATTTAGCTCACAATGTGGTATGACTAGTTCCAATGCCTTAAAATATTCAACAATAAATGGGCAGCACACAAGGCTTTTGGTTCAGACAATTTATTAAACACTTAGCGTGCAGAGCACAACAAGTGAGTTCCGCTTTGAGTGAGTGGCTCAAGTTTCCTCGTACAATCAAGGATTGTACTAGATTCAAAATCAGTTTAGCACTACTCAAATCGGTCCTAAACTGATATAATTGTTTGCACTAAAATCCACAAATATTAAGTAATGTAAAATGTAAGGCAAAAGACGCAACGATTTGTTGAGGCAGTTCCCCCGTCGTCCTCGCTTCGGGGTACGTCTGCCCTCAATTCTAAAAATATAATTGAGACCTTATAATATAAATTTAACCTGTTGTAGAAATGTATATACAAGAATTGAATAACAATCAAACAAATGAACACCCTTGTTGTTGTAGATGTTATCTCTTCTTGCCCTTTGATTCGAGTTGAATCAAGTCCTTCGACAGCTTGTGAATAAACCTCTGATTACAGCTCTATGTTTGAAAAACCTTCCGTCTTCAAACCCCAGCCCATATGATTTCAATCACTCGCGTCGAACCCGAAACTCTCCTTCACAATCCTCCGTTTACCGTTACTAAATCGACGGAACCCACCGCTCCTCGATTACCTTCACTTTAAGATTTTTCAACATTCTGAATTAGGCGTCGGGTTATGAATTCATACATCAGGTACTCCGATCAATTTTATTTAAATAATTGAACAATTTATTTACTCATTTAAGTGAATATTCTAATGTTGATTATGTTTTTATTTAAGGTTCTTGTATGACAAATTCATGCTCCCGTGTCAATTGACAGAAAGATTCTCATTCTTACCTTTCAGTTGTATCAACGTACGGCTAATCGACCAAAGTCCAAATGTAGTTCAAAATCACTTAGTCGATGCATTTATGGCCAACAGAGATACATAAAAGTTTTTTTTCCCATATAATACTGACCATGGGTTAGATTTCATTCTAATTTCATTTATTATAATTATTATTTTTTTGACATTGTATAGAAATTTTTCATCTAAACTTTTGTATTATTTTGTAGTGGACACTGATTATTGGTTGCGATTAATCCGATAGAGAAATATTATATTATCTGGACTCGTTAGATGGTGATCAAACAAAATACCCAAATATGAAGAAGATGGTTGATATGTAATTGATGAGATTGTTCTGAATATTCATGTGTATATTTATTTATTATGTGAGATTGTTCTAAACATTCGTTTATATTATGTTAGATCTATACAAATATTTCGATCACAGAGATAAGCTCGAGTACCAAAGAGTAAAGCAAACAACATTATATGGATCAGAGTGCAGAATATATTTTCATAATTTTGATTATAATAGTTATGATACTTGATAAAACAAGTTAAACTATATATCTTGATATATATTCGTATTTTTTTTCATGTGTAGTATCCTCGTCAGCGTAATGGTATAGATTGCGGTTATTTTGTATTGAGGTTTATGAAGGAAACTCTTCATTTGGGTCAAATAGAGATTCCAAACACGGTATGAATTTATAAGTTAGGATTTATTTTAATATTTAACAGATATTTCATCTAATTAATTAGTTTTAACTAAATCATGCATATTATGTTATATTATGTAGTACTTTGATGAATTCAAGTGTGCTACTTACTCGAAAGATAAACTGGAAGAAAATAAGGAGGAATGTAATCAATACATTCTTGTGATGAGAATTATATAAGGTATATTGTCTTTCTTTCTTGTGTATGAAGTTTATGGTCTTTAGAGATTTTTGTTGTTGTGATATTCTGTACTACTTGATAGGAATAGTTCTGAAAGTTGTTGTATAGTTTTGCAAGTTGTTGTATATATACTTCTAAAAGTTGTTGTGATGATTGATGAAATTTGTAATTATGTATAGTGAATATTTAGAAGTTAAAGGTTTTGGAAGTGGATATGTTTTATTAGAATTATGGAGGTTTGTGTTGAATATAATTATAATGGTTATGAGGTTTGTGTTGAATTAATCAGGTTTATGTGTTGAATTATAATGATATATAAGGCCTATGTGTTGAAATAAAGTTGTGTTGAATTATAATGGTTATAAGCAGGTTAATGTGTTGAATTATAATGGTATATGGCCTATGTGTTGAAATAAAGGCTTGTGTTGAATTATAATGGTATATAAGGCCTATATGTGTTGAAATAAAGGCTTGTGTTGAAATATTATAAAGGCTTAATGGTTTGTGGTTCCATTTTATAAGTAAAAAATAAGACTTATGTCAACGCCTTTAACAAAAAATGCTTCTTAAAAAAATGCACAATAGATAATGCTTATAACAAAAAAACGCTTACTAAAAAAGTGCTTTTTAAAAAAGTGCTTTTGAAAACATCCAATGACGTGAAGAAAAGAAAGTGTTTTATAAGAAAAGTGCTGCCAAAAGTGGACCTAAGGCAGCACTTTTACAGAAAGCGCTGCCAAAAAACTCAATAAAATATATATTAGAAAGCACTTTAAAAAGCGCTGCCAAAAGGGGGTGAAAAGATAGCGCTTTTCATGAAAAAGCGCTTCCAAAAATCTAAAGAAACAATACATTAGAAAGCGCTTTCAAAAGCACTGCCTAAAGAGGGGAAAAGAGAGCATTTTTCCTGAAAAGGCGCTACCTAAAATCTGAAGAAAATATACATAAGAAAGCGCTTTCAAAAGCGTTGCCTAAAATTTGAAGAAAATATACATAAGAAAGCGCTGCCTAAAGAGGGGGAAAAGAGAGCCCTTTTAATAAAAAAGTGCTGCCTAAAGGTGACATTAGAGAGCATTTTTAAAAAGAAGCGCTGCCTAAAGGGGACATTCAGCAGCGTTTTTGCCTTAAAAAAAACCCATTGGCTTTACCTACAGCAGCGCCATTTTAGACAACACTTTTAAGCGCTGTTAAAGACAAAAAAAAAAGTGCTACTAAAGATCTTTTATGGCATAGTGGATGGAATCAAAATATCATTCATTCATTTATTCATTGATCAAGTTAGTTACAACAAGTGGTTATATAGAAGCTTAGGATCTAACAACCTCTAACTAAATGCAACAAACTTTAGCTTAGATGGAATATAATATGGCAAGACAACACTAAGTTATGGTGTTCATCTTCTGAATGTTGCTTCTAAATACAACTTCTCAATGCAGCTTCTCAATGCAACTTTTGAATGCAACTTCTTAAAGTTTGTCCAGCTTCTGAAGGCTCCAGCTTCTGAAAGCTTATGCAGCTTTAATACCCTCCCTCAAGTTTAGCATGATACAAATTAAGCAGGTTAAGAAGTGACTTTATGAGAAAGTCAACAAATTGGGCTTGGGATTGTACAGGTAACAATTAGAATACTCCTCGCAATAACTTGTTGTTAAACGATGACGCGGATCTAGAAGGGGGTTTTATAGATCCCTTGCTTAAAAAGAGTCGGCACTACCAAATAAAATTAGTTTTTAAAACTTATTTAATTTGCGGAAGCGACTGAGGAAAATACCGTCTATAACGAACGGTTACTAGAAAACCGGATATGCGTCAAGCCGATGGAATCCGATAACGAGTAATGAGAATCACTATGCTAGTCACACTATCAATTTGATTTAGCTCACAATGTGGTATGACTAGTTCCAATGCCTTAAAATATTCAACAATAAATGGGCAGCACACAAGGCTTTTGGTTCAGACAATTTAATAAACACTTAGCGTGTAGAGCACAACAAGTGAGTTCCGCTTTGAGTGAGTGGCTCAAGTTTCCTCGTACAATCAAGGATTGTACTAGATTCAAAATCAGTTTAGCGCTACTCAAATCGGTCCTAAACTGATATAATTGTTTGCACTAAAATCCACAAATATTAAGTAATGTAAAATATAAGGCAAAAGACGCAACGATTTGTTGAGGCAGTTCCCCCGTCTTCCTCGCTTCGGGGTACGTCTGCCCTCAATTCTAAAAATAGAATTGAGACCTTATAATATAAATTTAACTTGTTGTAGAAATGTATATACAAGAATTGAATAGCAATCAAACAAACGAACACCCTTGTTGTTGTAGATGTTATCTCTTCTTGCCCTTTGATTCGAGTTGAATCAAGTCCTTCAACAGCTTGTGAATAAACATCTGATTACAGCTCTATGTTTGAAAAACCTTCCGTCATCAAACCCCAGCCCATATGATTTCAATCACTCGCGTCGAACCCGAAACTCTCCTTCACAATCCTCCGTTTACCGTTACTAAATCGACGGAACCCACCGCTCCTCGATTACCTTCGCTCAGCTGAATATGTGTTGAGAAGAATCGTGCAAAAACCCCCCAAATTCAGAGAATATTGGAGGACAAAACCCTAGAGGTATTATTCAAGAAAAACTTGTCAATTCCTTAACCCGAACCGGATTATCCAATCAGCGGCTTCGAACGTTATCACCTCTAACAATGCATAATGCACAACAAAGGTCATTGTGTGTGATTGTTGTGGTATGATATGAAGAAGATGAAGATGATGAGAACTTGAATTGACACCTATTTCACTTTTCTTGTTTTTCTCAATATCACAATGATATCTATATGAAGTGAAAAGAGCAACTGAGTATTTACATCATACAAAAAAACTGTTATAATTGATAAAACCATATTTCAAAAATAATAGACAAATTAGGAAATATGCATAAAACAGCGAGCGGTCGACCCATGCAAAGTGCAGGGTCGACCTGAGCTAACCCGAGGAAACTGATTGTGCAAAACACACAACCATGCGTTGACCGGAACAAGGCATGTGTCGACGCATAGCCTAAAATATTGGACAAATGGAAATGCCAACAATATGCGTCGACTGGTAGGTAGACCATGCCTAACCCGAAGAAAATGCAGGATTAAGACAAATATCATGAGTCGACCGGAGCAGAGTTTTGGTCGACTCAAAGACCTGAAATTTCAGAAAATGCCTAATTTCATACTTTTGATTCTCTTAGATGATACCTATGATAGACCAATGAAGTTTAACTCATATGACCCATATTTTGGCAACTCTATATGCAACACTCAAGATATTTTATGCACGCAAATAGATCATGAGAAATAAGGTATGCTCATGCAACATGGTGATAACACCCAACATCTATTATTCTATGAATCCACGTTTTGACATCATCAAAACACATATATCTTGTATATGAGGCTTTGCCCTCACATACTCCTCCTTTTTTATGATGGCAAAACACGTAGAACCTGTCTGTATGATATGCGGGATTATCCTCCCCCTTGCTTGATGCCTTCATTCCTACTTACTCATTTGCGATAAATGCGACGTCTTCACTTTTAATCTTTATGGTTCTACTAAACAGCTTGACATTTCTCCCCATTTGACAACATCAAAAATAAAGAAATCCTTGTCAAGAAATGATAAAAAAAATAATAGATGCTCATATTAAAACATGTACAATAGGATAAAAATTAACATACATTCACATATAACGCAGTTAATGAACAAGGATCAAAGAGATAATATCATCATGCGTAGACAAAAATAGTAAGTTTTGCTAGAAAATACACACAATAAAAATTCACTTTCAAAATACAAGAGGTATGCGTCGACCGGTAGGTCGACCTGAGCATACCTGCCTCAACTGCAAATTAGAAAACATTTTTATGAGTCGATCAAACCTTTCTTAGGTCGACTCATGCATGTAAAACTAGAAAATTTTGACATTTTTGATCATATGGGCATACATAAGGACATAGGTACAAAGCCAAAACATATTTTAAGCATTCAATGAAGTAAAATATATATGATCACGACATATACGACAAATGTAACACATAATTTGATACATTTTGTGAACATGAATATTGAGAGAGAGAGAGAGAGAGAGAGAGAGAGAGAGAGAGAGAGAGAGAGAGAGAGAGAGTTAGTTGTGGAAAGATATTACCTCAACTCCAAATATAGCTAGGTGCACACACATATACTTTCAACAACTTCAATTGTTAGATATCTGATGAACAAAGTACATATAGACATAAACATATATAATGTGCAAGAAATTTGACTAAACACAATCCGAAATATCGAGAATACCTAGTTCCCGTCGGATATGAAAGAAAGGCTCAGTAGCAAGAGGTTTTGTAAAAATATCAGCTAGTTGATTTTTAGTATCAACATGCTTAAAAACCACATCTCCTTTCTCCACATGATCCCTAAGGAAATGGTGTCGAATTTTGATACGTTTGGTGTGTGGATGTAGCACAGAGTTTTTGGTAAGATTAATGGCACTCGTGTTATCACAGAAGATCAGAATACGCTCAAGTTTGAGATTAAAATCGAGCAATTGTTGCTTAAGCCATAGGACTTGAGCGCAACAACTGCCGGCTGCGATGTATTCCGCTTTGGCGGTTGACAAAGCAACAGAAACCTGCTTTTTGCTATGCCAACTTACCAAAGAGTTTGAAAATAAGTGACACGTCCCACTAGTACTTTTCCTATCCGATTTGCACCCAGCAAAATCAGAATCGGAGAATCCAACCAAGGAACAATCGTTTCCCTTAGAATACCATAGCCCATACTTTGCAGTACCCGAAAGATATCTAAGTATGCACTTAACTACTTTTAGATGGGATTCTTTAGGAGAGGATTGATACCTAGCGCACATGCAAACACTAAACATAATATCGGGTCTAGAGGCAGTAAGATAAAGAAGAGAGCCGATCATACCTCGATATCTTTTTACCTCTACATCCTTACAACTTTCATCTCGACTGAGATTTGCACATGTTAGCATTGGTGTGTCAATGGCCTTGGAGTTTGCCATGTCAAACCGCATGAGAAGCTCAAGACAATATTTCGTCTAGCTCACAAAGGTTCCTTCCTCAAGCTGCTTGATTTGTAATCCGAAAAAATATGTGAGCTCCCCCATCATACTCCTCTCGAGTTCTCCCTGCATTAGATTAGAAAAATCCCTTACGAGATTCATGTTAGTTGATCCAAATATAATATCTTCAACATAAATTTGCACCAAAATTAAGTGTTTTCCTTGACGCTTAATGAAGAGGGTTGTGTCGACCTTGCCTCTTGAATACCCTTGATCAAGTAGAAACTTGCTTAGACGTTCATACCAAGCCCTAGAGGCTTGCTTGAGTCCATACAAGGCACGTTTTAACTTGTATACGTGATCAGGATGTTCATGAGATTCAAAACCCGAAGGTTGGGTAACATAAACTTCTACATTTATATAGTCGTTAAGGAATGCACTTTTTACATCCATTTGAAATAGCTTAAAATTTTTTACACAAGCGAAGGCAAGTAAAAGGCGTATAGCCTCGAGTCAGGCAACCGGCGCATAAGTCTCCTCATAGTCGATGCCTTCCTCTTGGTTATACCCTTGCGCGACTAAACGCGCCTTGTTGCAAGTTATTACTCCGTTTTCGTCCAGTTTATTCTTAAACACCCATCGGGTGCCGATTACCCGATGACCTCGCGGAGGGGGGACAAGGTCCCAAACCTTATTTCTCTTGAACTGGTTAATTTCCTCTTGCATAGATAAAAACCAATGTTCATCGAGTAAGGCTTCTTTCGGGTTTTTAGGTTCTACCTGAGAAATGAAAGCGAAATAATAACAAAAATTACTTATCTTTAACCGAGTTGTCACTCCCTTTGATATATCATCGAGGATATTGTCGATGGCATGGTCTTTGGAAGACTTTCAAGCTGGAGGAAGATCATCTTTTTCAGACGGATGAACTACCTCGGTTTCTTCATAACGATCATCTTTTTCCTCCTCAATTTTGGCTAGGTCAGGTTGATCAATTCTCGGCTCGACACTTTTGAGTATGTCTTCTGAAGATACACCTGCACCATGAATAACACTACCTTTTCCGACATCTCTCGGATAAGATTCATCAAATGTTACGTGTACAAACTCTTCAATAGTAAGTAATCTCTTATTGTAAATTCTATAGGCTTTACTTGACTAAGAGTATCCGAGGAAGATACCTTCGTCGGCCTTGGAATCAAATTTACCTAAGGTTTCCTTTCCATTATTCAACATAAAACACTTACAACCAAAGACATGTAGGTGAGACACATTTGGCTTGCGCCCTTTTAAAAGTTCATACGGTGTTTTGTTTAGAATTGGGCGGATAAGCACCATATTCAATACATAACATGACGTGCTTATGGCGTCATCCCAAAAATACTTAGGTAATTCACTTTCATTGATCATGGTTCTCCCTAACTCTTCCAAAATACAATTTTTGCGCTCCACAACCCCGTTTTGTTGAGGGGTACGCAGAGCAGAGAAGTTATGATCAATACCGTGTTTACCGCAATATTTCTCAAACAAATGGTTCTCAAACTCACCTCCATAATCACTCCTAATTGATATTATGTTTGTGTTTAATTTTTTTTAAGAAAGCATAGCAAATTTTTCAAAGGCTGCAAATGTATCACTCTTGCTAGCCAAGAAGATAGTCCAACAAAATCTCGAAAAGTCATCAGCTATTACAAACCCATAATAGTTACCACCTAGACTTTTAATTCTAGATGGCCTAAATAAATCTATATGGAAAATCTCAAGAGGTCTCGTAGTTAAACGATATTTTTATATTTAAAAGCGATCCTCGTTTTCTTTCCCATTTGGCAAGCATCACAAAAGTGATCCTTGGTAAACTTAATTTTGGGCAGGCCTATGACTAGATCTTTTGAAACTTCCTTGTTTAGCAAGTCAAAATTGACATGTGCTAAACGGCTATACCATAACCATGAGTCCTCACTCATTGTCATAAGACATTTATCACTTGTCAATGATACTTTATTCAAATCCAGCTTATAGACATTGTTTACTCTTAGACCTTTAAACACATCTTTCATTTCATCATTATGCTCAATTTGACAAAAATCTTTTGAAAACGATACTTTGCATCCTTTGTCGCATAATTGGCTAATGCTAATGAGATTATGTTTAAGGCCCTCGACAAGCAATACATAAGAGATAGTAATGGAAGAGGGATTACCTACACTACCTTTTCTAAGTATTGCACCATGGTTGTTGTCTCCATAGGTTACAAATCCCTTCTTCTTTTCCATGAAGTCAATGAAGAGAGATATGTCTCTTGTCATGTGTCTTGACAGCCACTATCGAGAATCCATATTCTCTCGGTAGTCTCAAGATGTTGTACCTATGAACACAGTTAGCAAGAATAGGTACCCAATTACTTATTGGGTCCTAAGTTGTGAGTGAAAACATGGTTGCATTTAGGCAACCATTGATAAACACCTTTAGGAACGAAAAATTTTCTAAAACGACATTTAGCAATGGTGTGGCTTTTCTTGCAATAATACAAACAAGAAAAGTAAACTTTTGAATTACTTTTGCTATCATGATCTCTTACAACATATGTGTATTTTTGATATGGATTAACCATACTCTTTCTAAAATTAGCTTTATCAATGGCAAAAGTAATTTTGGGCTCTAGAGCCTTGTTAAGTTTGGCATTTAGGTTTCTAACTTCATTTTGCCAAATGTAACAAGTATCACACCCAAAGTTAACAACTCTTTTTCTTAGATCCTCACAACCTACTTTTGTACTTTCCACTATGGAAGCTTTTAAAGCCTCTATTTTCTTTTCGGAATCACGAATCTTTTGCTCTAGGTGAGCAAAGATTTGGTTATTTGAGGCAAGCCTTTTAAAGGCTTCTTTTGCTTCACAATGCAAAGTATTAAAAGCAGTTTGCAATTCAAAATGAGACATTTTAGAGGAATTTTCATACTTAGCATGTCGTACATTTTTCTTTTTGTTCTTTTGATGGGCGGAAAGACAAAAATTGACGGTTTCGTCTTCATCACTAGAGTTGTCATCCTCGAATGATTCGCTATCGCTTTCCCAAGCGATATACGCTCTCCTTGGATTAGGTTGATTCTTGTGTGACCTACTTGATTCCTTCTCTTTGTCCTTTTTCTTCAAGGGACAATCCGGTTTGTAGTGTCCGGTCTTGATTGTTTCCTTTATTGTCTTGTTTCCTTTATTGTCATCATTTCTAGAGTATCTTGATTGTTTCCGGAAGTTGACAAGATTTTTCTCGGAGTGTTGGATACCGTTCTTTTTGACATAACGATTGTATCGCTTTACAAACAACCCCATATCCTCACTCTTGTCATCATCTTCGTCATCACTCGAAGTGTAATCACTTTGCTCTTTTGTTTGGGACTTTGAGGAAGAAGTCTTGAGAGCAATGGACTTCTTTTCACTATTTTTCGTTTCCTCCTTCTTTTCCTTATTTTCGTATTGCTCTAGCCTTAGAAGCACTTGTTCGTGCTCTTGCAGCTTTCCAAACAATGTTGTGAGATCCAAAATTGTGAGGTCGTTAGCTTCTTTAATGGCGATTACCTTCGGTTTCCATTCCTTGTTAAGACATCTCAAAATTTTGTTAGTAGCAACATCATTGGCAACTGGCCTACCCAGTGAGTATAATCTATTGATAAGATGAGTGAATCTCTTTTGCATGTCCGCAATGGTTTCCCCTTGCTCCATGTGAAAGAGATCAAAATCTTGCATTAACATATTGATTCTCGCTAGCTTAACATCATTGGTTCCCTCATGGGCAACTTGTAGTGAGTCCCACATAGCTTTTGCCATTAAACAATGAGAAACCCTATAATATTCATCAAATCCTAATGAGGAGATCAAAATTTTTTGGCTTTCCAATCGTAATTATATTTCTTCTTGTCATCCTCATTCCATTGTGCTTCAGGCTTAGACATAATCATGTTATTCTCATCGGTCATACTTATTTCAATTGGACCGTTAAGAATAACATTCCACACCTTCCTGTCAATGGAATTAATATGCACACGCATACAGTCTTTCCAGTAACTATAGTTTTCTCCATCAAAAATAGGTGCTCTATTATAAACCCCTTTAGGTTCGTTAGCCATTTTCTACTAAGTTATACTTGAAGCACGAAGTGAACCAGGCTCTGATACCACTTGTTAGAAGATGGCGCGGATCTAAAAGGGGGGTTGAATAGATCCCTTGCTTAAAAAGAGTCGGAGCTGCCAAATAAAATTGGTTTTTAAAACTTGTTTAATTTGCACAAGCGGGCGAGGAAAATACCGTCTATAACAAACGGTTACTAGAAAACTGGATATGCATCAAGCCGATGGAATTCGACAACGAGTAATGAGAATCGCTACGCTAGTCACACTATCAATTTGATTTAGCTCACAACAAGTATCAAACACTTAGCGTGCAGAGCACAACAAGTGAGTTCCGCTTTGAGTGAGTGGCTCAAGTTTCCTCGTACAATCTAGGATTGTACTAGATTCAAAATCAGTTTAGCACTACTCAAATCAGTCCTAAACTGATATAATTGTTTGCACTAAAATCCACAAATATTAAGTAATGTAAAATGTAAGGCAAAAGACGCAACGATTTGTTGAGGCAGTTCCCCCGTCGTCCTCGCTTCGGGGTACGTCTGTCCTCAATTCTAAAAATAGAATTGAGACCATATTATATAAATTTAACCTGTTGTAGAAATGTATATACAAGAATTGAATAGCAATCAAACAAACGAACACCCTTCTTGTTGTAGATGTTATCTCCTCTTGCCCCTTGATTCGAGTCGAATCAAGTCCTTCGACAGCTTGTGAATAAACCTCTTATTACAGCTCTATGTTTGAAAAACCTTCTGTCTTCAAACCCCAGCCCAGATGATTTCAATCACTCGCGTGTCGAACCCGAAACTCTCCTTCACAATCCTCCGTTTACCGTTACTAAATCGACGGAACCGACCGCTCCTCGATTACCTTCACTTGGTTGAATATGTGTGTCGCACCTCGAAAAATCACGGAGATATCTCGGAGAAAACGACCCTCGCGCGAAAGGCGCGGAAATGCGGTTCGACAGAGTCGCCACCGAACTTTATTTTTCCCGAATAAACGGGAGAGAAAAATATCGAGAAAACCTCCTAAAGCGAAAGGATAGGAACGGGGCTGTCGCAACCAAGTTCCGGGTTCGGGAGTCGGTTACGTGAGGGGAAGGTATTAGCACCCCTCACGTCCGTCGTACTCGACGGAAACCTCTTAAGGTAAATGTGGGGAGTGTTGTTTAGGTTTACTTGCTTTCTTCTCGTTGATAAAGATGAATTAGTAGGATAAAAGAATAAAGACGCTAGGAGAGATGGGTGGTTAGAGGATAGGGTGCTCGCTAAGGATTGGGGCCCTTGTGCCTACGTATGCTCATTCGGACGAGAATGAGAAATCAGAGCGTCGTAGTTCGACTACGGAAAAGGGTGGGAGAATGGTGGACAGAATAATGGAGGAAGATAGAAGTGTGCTCGCCAAGATCATCGCAATCTTGTGCCTACGTATCTTATATTCAAGAATGAATAAAGAATCAGAGCGTCCGTAGTTCGTGGTAACAACCACGAAAAGGTGAGGTTGAATAGATTGGAAGTTTGAGAAAGAGACGAAAGAGTGATTGACAAGCAACCCAAGAGCGCGCCTCAAGAGCTTGTCACTCAAAAATTCAAGGAATGCGAGATTCTAAGAACCCAGTTCTTTCGGGAATTGACTGAATAAGTTGAAGATAAAGAGTTGGATGTTTTGAAATCGAAAGAATGAATTAATAACAACTCAAGGGCGCACCTCGAGAGTTTCTCATTCGAATATTCAAAGAATGCTAGATTCTAAGAACATCCCTCTTTCGTAAGTTTAAAAAAACGTATGTGAAAAGATCGAATCGAAGGATGGCATGCGAGGCCAAAAGGAAGTTGTTTTGAAGTAGCTCGACGATGTGTCGAAGATTTGATCGAAGATGAAACCGACTTGACGATGTGTCAAGGGTTAAGATTGTGAGAAACTATATTAGTCCCTGAGGGTGCCCCTAATATCGAAACCATGAGGAATTGTGAAGTGTGTGCAAAATATCGATAATTGCGAATGCGTACGAGCACTCGACTTAGGAGAATGTTCGAAAATGATTGCATTTAAAAGAGTCGAAATATTGAGTGAATAACAACTCAAAGGCGTGCCTCGAAAATTATTCACTCGAAGACACAAGGAAGGCTAGATTCCAAGTATCTCCTTCTTTCGGAGTTTTAATCAAGAAAGATATTTTTGAAGAATTGAATTAAATTGAGGGCATGGAAAGAGTTTGCGGCATGAGAAGTGAGAATACAAGATTGGATTTGAAAATAACGATTATTTAGTAAATGAGACGTCGGCCTCACAACCAAATTAACGGAGTATTATCGTGATGCGAGATCTCGACAACATCTTTTCTCATTCGAAAAATATTTTGATGGACAATGGAGATATCACACAGAATTGCTAGATTCTTATGATATTTCTTTGTCCAAAGAAGAGAATATAAAAAACGAAAAAAAATTGAACAATACATTATTTAAGGTGTACACCTTAATAATGTTCATTCGAAAACTCGAGAAGTGCTAGACTTCAAGAGTTTAATTTTCACCCATTGATTTAATTTATGAAATATTGTTTAAAATAAACAGTGAAAATATCACGTGGACTACTAGACTTTAATGACATTTCTTTGTCTAAATAATTAAAAGGTATATTTTAAAACGAAAAGTCGAATGTCACTACCCAAGGCGTACGCCCCAATAGTGATTAATCAAGAACTCAAAAGATGTTAAACCTTAAAAGTTCTTTTTTGTTATTGATTAAAAAATATGATTTGAGGTTGAAAATAAATTAAAACATCTAAAATTCGAACTATATTTTTTTTGAATAACGCACAGCAGGAACACACATTCGTTTATGAATAACTGCCTAAGACGCATTAGAATTCAATTCTACTAAGTATACCAGAGATAAGAATAACAAGAAGATGCAGAAAAGGAGAAAGATAAAAAAGGTTACACACTGTAGGCATCAGACCCATGTTTACATATTACGCAATTTTTTGTCGGCCCTATCAAGCAACTTTTGCCAAACATAATGCTGCGCATCATTAGAGAATTTTCTTGGATCAGATCCAGCAGGGCATTCTTAAGGTAGGGATTACCCTTAAATTTCACCAGTGTTGTACAGATGACATAATTTCCAAATGGATCCACAAGGAGCCTTGATATATTTGGGGAATTAAGGAGCTCAACAATGATTTTTTCAGATAGATGCACACCTGCGTCATGAAAAAACTTTTCCACTACATTACTCCCATACTTATTGCAGGAAAGATACACAAATCGTCTTTCAAGATGCCTGTGTAGGTTGCCTGAGATTCTCTGTATTTTCATAGACAATAGATGTTGAAGCACATAGTTGCCATAACAATCTTCTGCTAATAATGGAGCATTTAGTACGATGTTATCAATCAGCCAATTTTTAACTTCTCTTTGAGCATGGCTAGCGCAATACTGTATCACACAACATCCGGTCTTGTCTCTTGCAATCGAGAGAGAGTCAGTTGCAATAATGCTCAGGAATATCTTAGTATCTTCCTGTGGGAAATTTCTCAGACAAGAGAGAACCACACGATGACCATTAACATCCTTAGACAACAAAATAGCAGCAGGATTGAAAGCTGACATAATAAGAATCCTTTGATCTCTGGTGGTAGCATTCTCACACAGTTTCTCAACAGAACGAAATCCATGAAGATCAACAACAATTTTAACGAGCTGACATTCATAGCTAGTGACCATTAGAGTGACCCGAGTTAGTTGATTTTGGTTACACAATCCTATCATCTTTTGAATAACAACATTACCAAATTCATCAAGCATCAACTCAGAGACATTATCAATCACCTCCGTGAAAATATATGAAACAGCATCTCTTCCAAATCTAAATGTTGAATTTTCCATTATTGCTTGGAAGTGTTGTTTTGAAACCACGGCATATTTGATGTGTGACAGTTGCGTACCACTGAAGGTTCGTGCATGGCTTGAGATGATGATGGTCGAAACACAAGAAAAACATCGCCAAAGTGCGTCGCGGTGAACCTGCTGCTATGAGGCCGGGTTGGACATCAGCCTACTGAAGTTGTCAAAGTGAACTGAGTTGGATTCAGCTTTGAAATCACGAACTCCATAACCTGCACATAAACGCATAAACACCAACAGAGGCAAAGACTTAAACATAAATTATGCCTATCGGCACGGATATGAGACCAACGATCTACGAGACCACCAAGTTGTTGTCGTAAGAGGCGTCGTTGTGAGCTGAGGAATTGTTGAGCTGATAATCAATGGCTAATGCGTTGAGTTAATGCCGGTAATCCTCGGTTCTTGTTTCATTTATCACACGGCTTTTCAGCTTCAACATATACACATCTTTTGCATGATTTCCCATATGGTTGGGACTGAATCCTTAAGAGGATGATGTAAGGAACTTTGACCCAATAGTTTATATTCAAGCTCAACATCACAAATGAAATCAGAAGCTGAGCCGCAAACCGTTGTAGCTTCCGTTGTTGTCATCTCGCCATAGTTATGAAAATGTTGTTATTGTTCCTGCTGTTTCATATACTTTGGCTTTACACGATTGTCGTCGAAATTCGACGAAGCCGCAACCTGCACAACATCAAACACAGTTAGAAAACATGTCTAACCAATTCGAAAACAACGAAGTCAGAATGTTGCGACTCCAACTGCTATGGCAGATCTTGTTGATGCGAGAGTTGTGCTGCTGCACTTGTTGTGGATAAAAGCTTATGTCATGCACACGTTGTCGGTACCATTGAACCAGATCATTGCGCTCAAAGTGGTAAAACCTGCATACGAACCAGTCGCAGCCAACTACATAACTTTATGAAAACAAAAGACTTAAGACCTGTGATAATGGGAATATTGTCGATAGTACAACCCAATACAAAGGGTTCTCATGAATTTACACCCAAATTACAAACAACTTATCTAGTATGAACCACATTTTATTAATGCAAATCAAACAATCACAGCAGATCTCCAGGCAGTGTCAGAATCACCCTGGTCAGTACACGACAAATAATTAAACCAAAACAAGCGAGGATCGGTGGAACAACAAATCCAGTGAGAAAAATCACAAATCGCATCCAAACCGAATCAAAGTTGGTGAGTAACATAAACTGGCAATAATTATAACAACTCCTAATATGCACATGAGACGTGAGTATGCATCTTTAATTCAATCAAAGTTAAAATGAAGACTGAATAACAACACAATAATGGTTAGTCCTGAAAACTCGAAAATAATACCAGATGCAGCTACTTGACTCCGTTTTTGTTGGGAAGGAAACGACACTTAAGTTCCAAATTTGCCAACTGGAAGCGTTGAATGGTATTGAAGTTGAGCCATAGAGGAAAGCGAACTCCCTTAACTCCGTTTAACAGATGTCCTACTTTAACGAGACAACCTTCGACACGAGGATTATCGCAAGTTTCTTCGTCAATGTCGGAATTGCCTGCGAATCATCAACTTCGCCATTGTTAGAATGTAACCGCATGAGCTAAAAAAGAGAACCCGCTATCATTTGCCGACCACATTGACGTGAATGAACAGCTCATCGCGAAAAGGGATTGAGGAATCAACTTGTGGTTTGAAGGGTTTCGCGTGTGAAGAAGAGAAATTCGATTGAGGGTTAGGGCTCACTGGCGGCGCCGTTTTGCTGAGGGAGGGAGGTGCTCTCGTTCAATTCTCTTTAGGGTTTTCAAAAGGGATTTGATGAACAGTGTTTCATTTTTAGGGTTTGGGAGTGGGTTTCCAAACGGAGGCCGTTTTCTTGTTCTTCGGAGGTGATAGTGAACAGTGCCCCTCCAAAATTAGGTTTTCATCCCTTTTAAAGAGCCACCCGATCCCTTTGGACACTCTATGGGCTGCAGAACACGGGCCTTATTCAAAATCCAGATTTCTTCTATTTTCTTTTATAATTTTTCAGCAATTAACCAAACTAATTAGTAATAAACAAAAACTAATAATATGAACTAATAATTACAATATTGATTAACATGACTAAATAAATAAATATTAATAAAACAATTAAATATTAACAAATATAATAAGTAACAATTAAATTGATATATTAACATAAATATTAACAATAATCATTAAATAAATATTAAAAGAAATATATATAAGAAATGAAAAAGTAATTACTAAAACATTATTAGTAATATTTTAAAATAGAAAAAAGCTTAAGAAGATAATATTCACAAAAAGGTTGTTAGGCCACGTGTCACGCCTTAATTGGTCAGAAAGAAATTTTTTTTTTAAAAACGCCCAATTTCGGGTGGACACGTGTCTAAACGGCATGAAACAATAAATGCGAAAATATTTACAAAAGGGTAGGACAAATTTAGGGTATGACAATGTGTTGAGAAGAATCGTGCAAAAACCCCCAAATTTAGTGAATCTTGGAGGACAAAACCCTAGAGGTTTTATTCAAGAAAACCCTGTCAATTCCTTAACCCGAACCAAATTACCCAACCAGCGGCTTCGAACGTTATCACCTCTAACAATGCATAATGCACAACAAAGATTATTGTGTGTGATTGTTGTGGTATGCTATGAAGAAGATGAAGATGATGAGAACTTGAATTGACACCTATTTCACTTTTCTTGTTTTTCTCAATATCACAATGATATCTATGTGAAGTGAAAAGAGCAACTGAGTATTTATATCAGACAAAAAAACTGTTATAACTGATAAAACCATATTTCAAAAATAATATAAAAATTAGGAAATATGCATAAAACAGCGAGCGGTCGACCCATGCAAAGTGCAGGGTCGACCTGAGCTAACCTGAAATCTTGGACAAATGGAAATGCCAACAGTATGCGTCGACCGGTAGGTCGACCATACCTAACTCGAAGAAAATCCAAGATTAAGACACATATCATGAGTCGACAGGAGCGGAGTTTTGGTCGACTCAAAGACCTGAAATTTAAGAAAATGCCTAATTTCATACTTTTGATTCTCTTAGATGATACCTATGATAGATCAATGAAGTTTAACTCATATGACGCGTATTTTGGCAACTCTATATGCAACACTTGAGATATTTTATGCACGCAAATAGATCATGAGAAATAAGGTATGCTCATGCAACATGGTGATAACGTCCAACATCTATTCTTCTATGAAGCCACGTTTTGACATCATCGAAACATGTATATCTTGTATATGAGGCTTTTCCCTCACACTTGTCTCTCACGAAATGACAATCAATATTCAAATGCTTTGTGTAATCGTGAAAAAATAGAATAGTTGCAAGATGGATTGCATTTTGGTTATCACAATATAGTATAGGTGGATTACTACATTTGACTCCTAGATCCTGTAACAAATAGAGAAGCCATTGAAGTTCATAACTTGCAAAAGGTAGTGCCTGAAATTCAGCTTCAAAAGAGCTAAGGGAAACTTTTTTTTTATTTCTTAGCTCTCCAAGAAATCAAGGAAGAACTAATGAAGAAAAAATATCCTGAAGTAGATCTCTTAGTATTTAAACATCCCGCCCAATCAGCATCTATAAATCTAAGAAGCTGAAGATTTGAATCTCTTAACAATAACCTTATACCAAGTGAACCTTTCAAGTATCTCACAACTCTACAAGTTGTGTAATAGTGTGTAATGGTTGGTGATGCAAGGAATTAACTCAGTTGTTCTGTCACAAAATCAATGTCAGGTCGAGTGGTTGTGAGATAGAGCAATTTCCCAACCAATCTTGTATAACTGGGTATGTCTTTAAAAGGTGCACTTGAATCTTGATGTAATTTGACAGATGGGTCAAGAGGTGTTTTGGCAGGCTTAGAACCAAGAAGGCTCGTGTCTTTTAACATATCAAAACAATACTTTCTTTGGCATATTTTAATTCCAACTTTAGAATGTGCAACCTTTATACCTAAAAAGTATTTTAGCTTTCCAAGATCTTTGATTTCAAATCTAATGTCAAATGTGACCTTCACCCTGCTAATTTCATCCATAAAATTGCCATCTAGGATGATATCATCCATATACCCTAACAAGGCATTGAAATGGGAATTCATGTGAATAGTAAAAAGAGAATGGTCAGAATTTTATTATTTGTAGCCTTGAGTAACAAGAAAACCAATAAGCTTTTCATACCATTTCCTGCTAGCTTATCTTAATCCATACAAGAACTTTAACAATTTGCACACTTTGTTTGGTTTGGGACTAGTAACAACATATGGGATTGACATGTATACATCCTCATATAAGGTAGAAAGACATTATTTATATCTAGTTGATGTTGATGCCATTAATTGATTGATGTTAAGGCCAACAAGGACTTGGCCATAATGGTCTTTGCCACGAATGAAAATTTCCCAAAGAAATCAAACCTCTTAACTTAATTATAACTTTTAGCTACAAGTCTTGCTTTATATCTTTCTATGGAGCCACCAGCTTTATGTTTCACTTTGTAAACCCATTTGCTTCCAATAGGTTTGACATGCGGTGGAGGATCAACAAAAATCCAAGTTTTGTTATGCTTCAAAGCCTCTAGCTCGGAGTTCATGGCTTTGACCCAGCATTCATGCTTGCTTGCCTCTTTACAACTATCTGACTCAGTTGGCACAAAAATATGCAAAGCAAAATGTTGTTGTGCAGTAGACAAATCATTTAATGAATGAAAGTTTTCAATAGGATAAAGTATACATGAATTATGATGATCAACTGATTTATTTGAAAGATTGTATATGAAATCTGATAAATAGCTAGGCTTCTAAGTACATCTATTAGATATTCTCAAAATATGTGGCTCATGAATGGTTCTAGATTGAGGAGTGTCAATGTTGATGGTTTCAGGAGAAGTGTCACTAGAGATAATGTCTTTTTGAGGTGTATGATCACCATATATTAATGTATGGTCAATATCAGTTTGGTCAATAGAAATTGTGGTTTGGTGATCAATAGCAGTAGAAATTATAATAGAGTCAGTATAAACATTATGATCATGGTGATATGTCCAATTTAATGGAAGGTTTGGGTTAGAATAAGGAAAAACATGATCATGGTGTATAGCACGTAATGAGACAAAAATGAATTTGGTATTTAAGTTAAGAATTACAACACCTTTGACATTTTGCTTGTATCCCAAGAAAACACTTTTTCTAGCTTTAGAATCCAGTTTGGTTTTATGGTTTTCTAGCTTTGAACAAAATGAGTAAATTTAGATTTTGTTTTACAAATAATGACCCAAGTAAATCATTTGTAATCATCAAAAGCTCTTATGAAATATTTGTGGCCATGTATATATGGAATATGAAAAGGACCCCAAATGTCAAAATGGATCAACTCATAACATTGATTAACTTTATTTTCACTAAGTTGAAAAAGAATGGATATATCACAAAGAGAATTCTTGTCAATAGTTACAAAAGACATGTATTTATGTAAACTACTAAGTCTCATATTTGATAAATGGTCTAGTCTAAAATGTCACATAGCTTTCTTGTGAATAAAGGTAGACTGAGGTGGAACTTAGGAAGTGGTGATGTTGCCTTGATGTGAGGCTTGTGTGATGGAAAGCTAATACAATCCTTCAACTAAATTATTCAAATGAATCATTCCCAAGCACTTCTTTTCCTAAATTGAGCATCTTGCATTATAAAAAATCACTACACAATTAAGATAAAAACATAATTTTGGAATTGACAATAAATTCATATTAAACTCAATTATAAACAGAACATTTTTCACTGTGAAACTTGATGAGAAAATAACAAATCCATAACATTGAGATAGGTATAATAGAGAAAAAGGATGCATGATATTTTAGTGAAACTCACGTAGAGAAAAGGACAGGATGAGAAGCACATGATCTGAGTGGTCCAACAACACTTTCAAAATCCGCAAAATAACAAGAGACACACATCGTCACATCGTATCTTATCGATATCTTGTCAACATCGTCCTACAAACTATTTTCCCCACGTGCTCTTTATTTTATATCTAATCATGACATCCAGAAAATAAAACTATTCAAAATTCTAATTGGAATACAAGAATATTGAATTATATGACATAAAAACAATTCAATAATACTGGATAACATAACAGACAAAAACCTTTTTTTACATAGAAGAAACAAAAATTTGTTTAAGCTGAGAAAATTCTTTTTTTAATGGTCATCTCTAAATAAGTTTTATTCATAGTTGTATGAGATTTGAATTTTCGATCATTAGATTATTAAAATAAAATATTTTTTTAAAGAATATTTTTTTGTGTCAAACAATAAATATTAAATATATAAAATGTATTTATATATTTTAAATTTTTTTTTATAAAATAGTTTAATGATTACATTTACACAAGTTTAAATTATAAAACAATTTATTTTCAAATTGAATTATTCTATAACAACATCGTTGCAATTACAATTTAAAAATTAATTAGTATGCATTTACAACACAAAATTTTATTTTATTTTATTTTATTTAAGATTGAAGATCAAATAAGAAAATATATAAAAATAGTATCTCATAAAAATAATTTTTTAGAGTGGAGACCAACTTATATCAGGAGTAAGCTTTTATATCTTACTCTATAATCATAGACTTTAAATTAGATTGAATCGAATGTTTATAATTAAAAGTGTTAATTTAATCATTAAATTAGATTTAATTTAAAGACTATAATATGAAGTAAATAAAAAAATTTACTCTTAAAATAAGTTGATTCTCTCTCAATTTTTTAATATTATATAAATATTGACTCTATTTACAAATTTATTGTTAATACTGCGCACTAGACATCTATACAAACGAGATAAATATTTATCAATTATTATGAATAAATATTGTATTAAATATATTGATATAAATAACTTTACTATCTGTTGTATTTTTGATTTAGAATATAAACAAATTATTTGATATTTTATAGTTTTATTTGACACTATTTTGTTGATCAAAAAGTATACATATGTAATATACAGTTTTTTTTAATGACACTATTTGTTTTCATTAAGAAATTTTTGTGGAAAACATTTTTAAATTATAAAATAGAATTTTTTTTAGAGAGACATTCTTAAACTATAACATATAATTTATAGTATTTAAAGAAAGAAATTATAAAATTATAATGTTTGATATTTGTTGATGCTAAATATTATTTGGAAAAATATTTTTAAAGTTAGTCAGAGAGACAGCCTGGAGCGGATCTAGGTTTAGGTAATTGGGGGCACTTACCTCCACTAATTTATTTATTTTGTATTAAATAATTAATTATTT
Organism: Lathyrus sativus; assembly: GCA_963859935.3. NCBI lineage: Eukaryota > Viridiplantae > Streptophyta > Magnoliopsida > Fabales > Fabaceae > Lathyrus > Lathyrus sativus. The sequence continues at coordinate 612,533,130 of OZ012739.1, forward strand.
TAATTTATTTTTTTTAATTTATTTTTTTTAAATTAAATATTGTCCCCATAAAATAAATTAATTTATTTTAATTATAAATAATTAAATAAAAATTAATTTAAAAGATAAGTTGTTAAAATCTTATTTGACCACATACACATAAATATATATATATATATATATATATATATATATATATATATATATATATATATATGTAATAATACTTAAAAAATAATAATTATTCTGAATATCTAACTTAAAGATTAATTTGTTATTTGAATAACTATTATGTATTTATTTTATCTTTTTTAATTTTTGATGTAGTACTTTAATGAGGTACTAACTAAATTAAATTTACAAGACAAATATATATTTATTTTAATAAATTTTTATGCAAAAAATTTTAATATGCAGATGTAATATTTAAAATATGTGTACTTCCTTCTTCACATAAAAAGTATCTCACTTTTATATTATTTTAATGTTTTAAAATAATTATCTCTTAAAAATATGATATAATATTTATTATTATTTTTTATTACTATTTCCATTATTTATTAACTTTAATTTAATTCAATTATGTTATTTACTATAATTAATAAACCTATTCTTAAAAATCACATTGATTTTTTTATTAAAATTAATATATATATATATATATATATATATATATATATATATATATATATATATATATATATATATATATATATATATATATATATATATATATATTAATTATTTTTTTAAAAACTATATTATTCAAATAAAATATTTTTTATGAGACGAAGGAGTATTATTTCGCCCCCAATAATTAATATTCCTGGATCCGTCCCTGTGTACATGTACACCGTAACTCCTAGCTTCATTTTCAATGCAGCACAAATTTTAATTTTCATAAAAATAATAAATAAAATAAAAAGATAGAATGTATAGTATAAAAGCAGGTGTAGTGTTATTTTTGGGTGTAATCATATCATTTCTCTATGTTAAACAAGAATTAAAATTATACCTTGAAAGGTTCAAAAACTAGCAACTAAACTATGATGACATCAAAACTCCTAAAGAGTCAAAATGCTCTGCCTTTGATTTTTTAGGTCATTGGATTTGACCAAATGATATGGACTCTAGATGTGTTAGTGATCTAAACCCTAAGTCAGTTGAAAGAAGAAAAAAAATTGGTCAAAATTTAGAGTACGACACACCACATACAACAATTCTTACAAAAAAATGATCATCATCATCTTCATGTGTACATTGTGGAATGATTTCTCTGATTCTATATTTTAGATATTAACATAATATATATCATACATTTTAGATATTAGCACATGGAAGAGGAAAAATAACATAAACACAAAACAAAATCAACATTTTATATATATATATATATATATATATATATATATATATATATATATATATATATATATATATATATATATATATATATATATATATATATATATATATATATATATATAAACACAAAACAAAATCAACATTTTATATATATATATATATATATATATATATATATATATATATATATATATATATATATATATATATATATATATATCACAACATTCTTATATAACTCTTTCATATATTTCCTACGAGTTTTCCGCTCCGCTACTAATGCATCTTCAACATCTTTCTTTTGACTGTCCAACTTCCTCTCAAAATCTTCAATCGTTTCTTTTTGCACTTGTCCTGTGCTTTTGTCTAGATGTACCAAACCATACTTTCAGGCCGATGTCATCTCCAACACTACGGACACGCCCACCATGCTCCTTTGTTCCGATTGCATCTATTAATATATCATGTCGTGGTTCTGGAAAAAAAGAACCTTCATGGACCGACATAACCAACGAATTTTACAAAACATGATAAAATATACATTGTTAATTACCAAAGTATTTTAAATAACACATAACACACACGCACACAACAAATCCTACTTATAATTTTCTTAGCGACTAATCTTGAGGCATATGAAGTGTATTCTTCATTTGGTCTTTGTCAAATCCTTTTTCACTTCTCATGCGTGATCAATGGTGGAGATGGGTTACGATCGCTACTCATAGAGTCTTCATCTCCTGATGTTATATTTTTCAGCAATTATTATTTTCTCAAGTTTCATGTATCCCCACGAAAAAATATATGAGGGTATTTGTTTTTTTTGTCTTGTTCTACTTTCTTGCTTTACTTTTAACTTGTTTCAAACATAGAAAAAAAATATCATCTTGCATGACCTGTTTGAGTGTTGTTGTTGTTGCTGAGTGGAGACTATAGGCGTGCAGAGGCTTAGCTCTTGTTAAAGCAAAACTTCAATGTGAAGTTTTGCTCAACAACGGAAGATAGAGCTTTGAGTGTGGGTGAGAGAGAGTGAATTACATAGTGTTGAATGTGAATTGAGAGGGAGTTTGCATAGTGAATTGATCCCTTTGATTATTGCAAAGCGGTTTGCTTATATAGAGATTGAAGTGGAGGGAAGTCATAACCATTTAGGGCAGTTAGAGCAAGTTAATTAGTGTTAGTTGATCTCATGAGCAAATTAGTTAGGGTCGTAACACTGTTAGTTTGCTGTTAATGAATTTGAATTTTGATAGTTAGAAATTCTGTTAGGTTAGTTGAACTATTATAGTGAAATTGTTATATGAATTGATGGAATCATTTACTGCTATGTTGATTAGTAGCAATGAGAAAAATGTTAGTGAATCAGTATGGAGAATCAGTTAGTTAATATTAGAATTAAGGTGTTAACTTGAATTTTTATGGAATGTTTAGGCTGTTAATGAGGATGGAGTTAGTTAGATGGAAATGTAGGTTTATTATACTAGTCGAACTGAGTTAGAATTTGGAAGTAACTTGGTGGATGTTAATTGAATTCAAATAGCAATTAGGAGTTAGTTATTGTAATTGTTAAACCAGTTGGGTTTTGGTTAGCTTGTAAAAAGGATAATTAACTATTAGTGGATGTTTGTTAGAACTGTTAGACATTTGGAATGTGATAATGTTAATTGGATATGTTATTCGAACTGAACTAGTGTGTCAGGAGTTAGAAAAAAACAGTTAGTTAAGTTTACATTGTTAGTTAATTAACTGTGATTGGTATTTGAGTTGTTATATTGAGTTGGTTTAGGGAAGATGTTAGCTTAGGTTGGAAGAAACCTTGATAGGTAGAAACGGTGTTAGTTGGACTATTACAACAATTGGAGTTTGAAGTTGTTGTAAATCGGATACCTTTAAACAAAGTATAAACGGTTTCTTAATGATCAAGAAACACACAAGGGTTAGTGTTAACAAAGAAAACAAGGTAAAACAACAAGGAACAATAATGATTGGTTATTAAACTGCTATTCTTTCCTTTCTCTTAGAACAAGATTACAAGTATACAAGAATAACAAAATAACCTCTCTCCCTTGAAATTAGGATTTTATCTTCCTATTTTTCCTTATACCAAGATTGAGAAACTAGCATCCTTATTTATAATAAAATAGCACACTAACCTAATGGGCTTTTTAATAATTACCCATTACAAGCTAACTTAGGGTACAAGCTAACTTAAACAATTGGGCTTACAAGCAAGGCCCAATTCAACATGCTAACAACCCTAGCAATATTGACTAATGCATGTTAGAACAAACTTCGACTACAACACGCATTACTTGCGAACAGACTTCGACCATACTAGAGTTCGATCCAACATCTCACAAATCTCCACCTTGGATCTAACTCTATAACATCAAGAAACTAGCTTTCTTCATGCAGCTTTATTAACTGCATACAGTGGAAAAACTTGCAACTGGGCAACGTCTTGGTGATCATATCAACAACATTATGATCTGTCGAAACCTTTAGCACTTGGACTTCTCCATGCTCGATTACCCCTCTGATGAAATGCAGCCTCACATCAATGTGCTTGGTTCGCTCATGATAGGCTGAATTCTTTGACAGGTGTATTGCACTTTGACTATCACATTTAACAGTGATAACTCGACCTTGAAGTTTTAGCTCCTTTGCAAAACCTTCAAGCCACAATGCTTCCTTCACAGCTTTAGTTAGGGCAATATACTCCACTTCAGTGGTTGATAAGGCAACGACCTTCTGAAGTGTTGCTTTCCAACTGATTGTTGTCCCAAACATAGTGAACACATATCCAGAGATAGATTTTCTGGAATCCATACAACCTGAATAATCAGAGTCGACATATCCTTCGATTGCTGCTTTACTATCTTCACCCAAGGCTCCACCATAAATTAGGACTCTATTCAGAGACCCATTTATGTACCTTAAAATCCACTTCAATGCTTGCCAGTGAGCCTTTCCAGGATTCGCCATGTACCTACTTACAAGACTTACTGCATATGCTATGTCGGGTCTAGTGCAGATCATAACATACATCAAAGAGCCTACTATGTTAGCATATGGAATGTTATTCATATAAGTTCTTTCAACATCAGTGTTGGGACACTGATCTATACTCAGCTTGAATTGAGGGTTTGTCAGAGTCACGACACGCTTTGAATTCGACATACCAAACTTTACGAGAACCTTCTGTAGGTATGCCTCTTGAGATAAGCATAATTTCGACTGCTTTCTATCTCTCTGGATGTTAATCCCAAGAATCCTGGACGCAGCTCCCAGATCCTTCATGTCGAACTCTTTATTGAGTTCATCCTTCACCCTCATTACCTCTTCGACATTGTTGCTTGCTATTAGAATATCATCCACATAGAGCAACAAAATAACAAATGAATTACCCGGTCGAAATCTGAAGTAAACACAGTGGTCGAACTGGCTTCTGATGAAACTTATGTGTGCCATGAACTTGTTGAATCTCCTATTCCACTGTCAAGGAGATTGTTTCATTCCATATATAGATCTATTCAGTTTGCACACATAATATTCCTTCCCCCTTTCGACATACCCTTCAGGTTGCCTCATCAGGATTGTTTCATCTAGATTACCATACAAGAACACAATCTTCACATCCATCTGTTCCAGTTCAAGGTCGAACTGGGCCACCATGGCAAGCAACATTCGAATGGATCTGTGCTTCACAACAGGAGAGAACACATCATTGAAGTCGATACCTTGTTTCTGAGTGAATCCCCTAGCAACCAATCTTGCCTTGTATCTCTTCGACGTCACTCCTTCAATTCCTTCCTTAACTTTGAAAATCCATTTACAGCTGACTAACCTGGCTCCAGCAGGTTTCTTGATCAATTCCCAGGTGTTGTTATCATGAAGATATTTCATCTCATCATCCATGGCCTTCAGCCATTCAGTCTTCTTTCGACTCCTCATAACTTCCTTATAGTCTATAGGTTCTTCATCTAGAACCTCACTTGCAGAGATTAAAGCATAAGCTATAAGATCTGCATACCCAAGTCTCTGAGGTGGCTTGATGACTCTCCTCGACCTGTCTCTTGCTAGCAGGTAGTCATTATCAACCTCCTCATCTTCGATAGCATCTTCTGCGTCTTCTTCGACTTCATCTGGGGTAAGCAATTTAGCATTAACATGCTCCACCTCAACAGGAATCTCTCCTTGTTCCAGCTCTTCGTCAGCATCATCAGTTTTCTTGAAAGCCATCTCTACTTCATTGAAAACTACATCTCGACTGGTGATACACCTCCTGTGACATGACTCTAGGCACAATAGCCTATAAGCTTTGACTTCTTCAGGGTATCCCATGAACAAGCACTTCAGAGCTCTAGGTTCAACCTTGTCTTGCCTAATATGAGCATAGGCCACACAGCCAAATACTCTCAGTCTGTCGAGACTAGGTGGATGTCCCGACCAAACTTCTTCAGGTGTCTTCATTCCCAAGGCAGTCGAGGGACATCTATTTATCAGGTAAGCTGCTGTCGAAACAGCTTCCGCCCAAAACACCCTCTTCAATCCAGCACTAACCAACAGGCATCTGACCCTTTCAAGGATTGTTCGATTGAATCTCTCAGCTAAGCCATTTTGTTGAGGAGTACCTGCTACAGTCTTACGCCTTGTAATCCCAGACCTAACACAGTAACTGTCGAAAGCTTCGTTGCAGAATTCAAGGCCATTGTCGGTTCTCAATCTCTTAACCTTTCTGCCAGTCTGAGTTTCGACTAGAATCTTTCAACTTTTGAAATTCTCAAAAGTTTCATCCTTCGTCTTCTGAATGAATACCCATAGCTTTCTGGAATAGTCATCAATGATGGATAGAAAATACCTTGCACCTTAGTGTGAAGGATTCCTTGCAGGCCCCCAAAGATCAGCATGAATGTAATTCAGGGATCCATGTGTTCTTTGCTTGCCTTTGTTAAACTTCGCCCTACAGGATTTACCAAATACACAAGATTCACAAAATTCCAACTTTTTGACTTTGTCACCTCCTAGCAGGTTCTGCTTCCCTGATTCGACCAGGCCTCTTTCGCTGACATGGCCCAATCTCATGTGCCATAATTCTGTCTTCGACATAGATTTCGTGGATGCAACATTTGTCGAACCACTTACAACCTCAGCCTCAAGGATATACAAGCCTTGTTTCTTCACGCCTCTCAAGACTTCCTTCGACCCCTTCATGACTCTTAGGATACTTTTCTCTCCTTGAAAAACATATCCTTTTCTGTCAAATTCACCAAGAGAAATCAAATTTCTCTTCAAGTCAGGTACTTACCTGACTTCAGTCAATAACCTTATTGACTCATCATGGAGCTTGAATCTCACAGATCCAATACCTGCAATTTTGCAAGATTTATTGTTTCCTAGCAGCACAGATCCACCATCTTGATCACATAGCTCCTCGAACAATTCTCTGTTTGGAGTCATGTGCCAAGTGCAACCTGAATCCATAATCCACTCTTTCCTCGAGTCGCCACTTGAAACCACAAGAACATCAGATGAGTCGAAGTCATCTTGAACAATGGCTGCATTGCCATTACCTCCATGATCTTTCAGGCGTTCAGGGCACACCTTTCTTATGTGACCCTCCTTCTTACAGTGATAACATCGAATACTAGATGTTTCGCCACTATAAGACTTCTGTTGACTTTTACCTTTCTTCTTGTCGAACTTACCATCCTTTCGCAAGAATTTTCCCTTAACGGCCAAACCTTCACCCACCGTTGAAGGTTTATGCTCCTTTCGTTCGTTCAAGTCCTTAGAATACAAGGATGATTGAACTTCTTCAAAGGTCAGGGACTCCCTTCCATACAAGAGAGTTTCTTTGAAGTGAGCATGAGTTCTGGGCAAAGCACATAGCAGCAACAGTGCTTGATCTTCATCATCGATATTCACATCAATATTTTCAAGATCAAGAATCATCTTGTTGAACATATCCAACTGCTCAGCCAACACTTTGTCTTCACTCATCTTGAATGAATATAAAGCTTGCTTCAGGTAGAGTCGATTCACCAGAGATTTGGTCATGTACAAACTTTCAAGTTTCACCCATAATTCCGATGTTGTAGTCTCCTTTGATACCTGTCGAAGAACCTTATCACCAAGGCTCAACAATATTGCGATGTGGGCTTTCTCGATCATGCCCGTCTTTTCTTTTGCCGTTAACACAGCGTCCATGGCTGTCTCACCCTTCAACGCTTCCAAACAACCCTGCTGAACCAATAGGGCTTTCATCTTCAAGCGCCACAGACCAAAGTCGTTCACTTCGGTGAACTTTTCAATCTCATACTTTGTTGAAGGCATCTTTTCCACGCTCACCGCACCAATTTGTTGTGAATCGGATACCTTTAAACAAAGTATAGATGGTTTCTTAATGATCAAGAAACACACAAGGGTTAGGGTTAACAAAGAAAACAAGGTAAAATAACAAGGAACAATAATGATTAGTTATTAAACTGCTATTCTTTCCTTTCTCTTAGAACAAGATTACAAGTATACAAGAATAACAAAATAACCTCTCTCCCTTGAAATTAGGATTTTATCTTCCTATTTTTCTTTATACCAAGATTGAGAAACTAGCATCCTATTTATAATAAAATAGCACACTAACCTAATGGGCTTTTTAACAATTACCCATTACAAGCTAACTTAGGGTACAAGCTAACTTAAACAATTGGGCTTACAAGCAAGGCCCAATTCAACATGCTAACAACCCTAGCAATATTGACTAATGCATGTTAGAACAAACTTCGACTACAACACGTATTACTTGCGAACAGACTTCGACCATACTAGAGTTCGATCCAACATCTCACAGAAGTTAATGTTAGTCAGGATCAATTAATAGAAGTTAGTGTATATTTGAACTGAAACTTTGAGAGTTAGAATAGTTAAGTTAGTTTATTGTTAGGGTTCTTGTTAGCTAGGAAGTAGTTAACATCTTTGAACTGTTAGATATTACTTAACAACTAGTGCTACAAATGAAATGTTTGATGACAGTTAGTAGTGTTTGATGGCTAGAGATGTTTAACTGTTAGCTCAATGGTTGATGAATCACAAGAAAAATATATGCTAATGATAGTTAGAGAATTGGTTAGGATTTCAAAATTATGTTAAACAAAGAAAAAAGGAAATGTTGATGTATGATGATTTGAATGAAAATGTCATACTTGATTGCTGATTCTTGTCAATTGGTATGCTAATTGTGTGGATTGAATGTATGCACTTCAATTTGTTTATGCTTGAATGGTGTGTATGTGTTTATGTTTATGCATTGGACGTGACTCGGTTTGTCATGTGTGCATGAGATGTATGTTGAGATTGTGTATGATGCAAATTCACTCTCCTTGGTGCAAAGCTGATGTTTATTTGGTATGGTGAAACTTGGCTTGGCATGGCATCTTGAAGGCTAGGCATTATGGACATGAAGAGATTTAGCAAGTCATTCAATATCAAGATGGAAGTTAGCATTAATAGACACACATCGAGGAACATGAGGATGGAGAGAAAGAGTAGTATTATGGTTTAGAATCAATTTGACTTTGGTCAATTGTTTGACCAAAAGTTAACAGTTGACCAAAAGTTAACTTTAGGTCAAAAAATGATTTTTTTCTACAATTTGCACTTTTCCCTTTTTGTAATGAAATGTTTGATGTTATACTTGAACCTTTGGCTTTTGAATGTAATTGTGACTTATTCCTTAAGAAAACTGATTTTCCCTCCAAATTATGCAATTGAAATTTGAACTTTGATCCTTAAATTATAATGTCTTGAATCAAAAGAACAAAGTCAATTAATTAATCTTGCAAAACCTCAAAAGAGAAATTGGTCAACAAAAAGTCAGTCTCTCATGGTTGACTTTGTTGACCAAAGTCAAACTTGAAAAATGACTTCCAATTCATCTTTTCGTGATGTAATCCCCTATAAGCAAAATGTCTATACCAATGTTAGAGATACCCAAAGACTTAATCCAAGAGAAAAGAAACATCCCAAAGTCAAGTATAGCACAATGGTTCCATAAGTTTAAGTCACAAGTGCACCATAGAAACCCTAGCTCATGAATTAACCTCCTTGTCACAATCCATTGCTTTGCATCATAAATAACAAAACTTTTTGAATCACTGATGTTACTGAAAAAATATAAGTGAAAATGAATAATCTAGATGACTATGTCATGATTATGTAGATGAACTATGAAAATGGGAAAAAAGTAGAATAAATTTTGGGGTATGACAGCTTCCAGTTTTGTGCATTTAGATTCATTAGTTTTTTTCTGCTTAGTCATTTTTGATAGCTGAGACTATGATGACTCCTTTTACTTCTTCATCTCTAAAAGTTGCTTGGTCAATTCCTCCACCTAGACGGTCTGAGCCTTCAAGTCATCCATAAACTGGGTTTTATCTTTAAAAAATCAAATCTTATTCTATTTGTAGGCATCGCCTACTTCAAATAAACCCAGAGTCATGACTGCATACCTTATTAAGTAGGCCCCAAGATTTTGGATCAACTGCTGAGCGCCTATTGATTTCACCTTCTCAACATCTTCGATTGCATTTAGATTACCATAAAGATATTTTAATTCATCGAAGTTGTTGGACCATCATTTGAATTTAGAATATGGGTTAGTTTGATAACTACTACCTGAATCCTACATCAAAGTAGTGATTGTTAGATTGGCTTGATTGACATCGTCGCTCATCATAGTCTTCATTTTCTTTGGAGAACCCGACTTAGAATTCTCAGAAGGAGAAACGAAGGTAGGCTAGGGCTCTAACGCAACCAGCGTTGCCTTGGCGGCGTCTGTCTTCTTCCTTTTGAGGTTCCAAGTTTGAATACCCTTCATATCACTTTTAGAAGCAGACTGATCCCCACGCCCCGCTCTGGCTTCAACCAACAACTTCTTTAGTTCAGAAAGCTTGAGGCTTGTCATTTTTGCTGAAAATAAAAGACCAAAGCAGAAATAAAGAAACATGAGGATTAATAAGGTTATTAAAAAAGAAATAAATAAGCACATATAAGCATTACCCAAGAAATTAGAAATTAGTTCCGGGTCTTCAGCCATCAGTAGTAAATCCTTAACTTTCACTACCCGAAAGGCATCCAAAACGGCCAAAGATCAGACTTCCAGAGCATTCAACTTGTCATAGTCGAAGTCGTAGACCGATAATGAACTGTCCGACCAGTAAATCGAGAAAGGATAGTTCCTGCCCATCACATACATGACCTAGGGGCATCTCTTTTCACTCTTTACTCGAAGGAATTTGTCCTTAAAACCTTTATAATAGGTAGTGTAAGCTTGTAGGAAGCTCTTCCCTAGAATCTCGCCGAGGAAAACCCAACCTCCCTTTTCCGCTCCCTTCAACTCAAAAAATAAGAAAAACAATCCTAAGGTAGGAGTTACGTCCATTGCATCACAAATGATTTCAAAAGTCTTGACAAAACCCCAACCATTTAGGCGTAATTGAGAATGAGCTATACTCAGGGTTTTAAGGAGATCAGACTCAAAATCAGTAAACAAGATGCAGATTTTAAACTCCTCAATTACTCCTGAATAGAAATAGAAGTACTAATCAGACAGTCCTTTAGGCCGAGTAATACAGTGTTGGTGTAAGCCCTAGAGGCCAATACTTTTGGTACTTGTATCAAATTACTTATTATTAATAAAAGGCATTTCTTTATTGTGGTTGTTTTTCTAGAATAATAAAGACTCTAGAATAGCTAGTTCGTTTAATGAAATATTGAGTGTGACTTAATCACGAGATCCCATTAAACATAAGGACATTATTCTTAAAGTATCTGTAGTCGAGCTTTACTGTGAAATGGGATAACCTTAAAACATTAAGACTATTATGTAGATAGACTGATGATCACATCTCATGGATCATGAATAAGGAGTTATCAAGTCTTAACATAGGTATGAATATTAGGAGTAATATTTATACTGGATTGACTCGCTATGAGAATATTATATAGGATGTTATGCAAAATGTCATAAGTTACTCTCATGGTGATAGTGGTGTATACCACCCTTCGACCTGAAACCACTATGGACCCTAGATGTAGAGTCGAATACTTTATTATTGAACTAACATTGTCCGTAACTGGATGACCATAAAGATAGTTGATGGGTACTCCATAAAGCATGATGAGGGACATGAGTGACCTAGATGGAATTTGCCCATCCTGCATAATAGGATAAATGTCTAAGGGCCCAATATTGAACTGGACAAGGATGACATGGTATATGCCTTGTGTTCAATATAGACATAAGGGCAAAAGAGTAATTGTACACACAAGTACTATCACAAAAGGTTTTATCATATCACATGACATTTTCGTGACTTGGGTAGCAGTGATGTATTGCTAGATACTGCTCACTGTTTATTATATTACATATATGATTTAATATAATTGTTAACGTCACGAGAACCTACAGGGTCACACACATAAGGACAGATTGATGAGAGGTAGAATAAATAAGAAACACAGTAAGATACGGTGTACTTGAGAGAATTATAGAACACCGTAAGATATAGTGTACTTAAGTGAAATATGGAATATCATATAATATAATAATAACAGTTAATATTATTATTATTATTATTATTATTATTATTATTATTATTATTATTATTATAATAGTTATTAAATATAATAATAATAAAATATATTTATCATAATAATGGTTATAATAATAATAATATTATTATTATTATTACTATTATTATTATTATTATTATTATTATTATTATTATTATTATTATTATTATTATTATTATTATTATTATTATTATTATTATATGGTGCAATTAAGTTGGGTTTTTAGCTTGCCACCCACACAAGTGGTTCTATAAATACAACCCTTGTGTAAAAGCTTTTTGATTCTGATGAAATTCAGTTGGTGAAACCCTAACCGTATTTCTCTTTTTTTCTCTCACTCTTCAATCTTTGCAGCTAGCACTGACACTAAAGGAATTTGTTCGTGTGGATTGAGTAGAGACGTTGTTCATCATACATCGTTCGTGATCACTCCTTCAATTCAGAATCAAAGGTTCCATCGCCATAAGAGGTAACTATTCTATCACTGATCATGATCATTCGTAAGGATCACTAAAGGGAAATTTTTTATTTTTCGCTGCGTTTTGGATCGCGATTTCCCTTCATGAAGACTCTCTCACCAGCTACACAAGGTTCTACAGTAACATCTTCCTCGTTCCTGATTCAAGAGACAATGGTATTAGAACGAAGCTTCAAGATGTAGCTTTCGTCAATGATACTATGGTCATAACTTAGAACTTCTTTGTTTATCAAAGATCAGGTTGCCTCCATCTGAGTGTCCAAAGAACCTAAGAACGAAGACTTCGAGTTAGTGTTACTAATAGGTGAAGGGATTTCACCATAAACTTCTATAATAATCCGGTTAAAATCTGTTCTACTTAAGTGACCCTCACACTCTCTCATGTAATGATTCAAAATTCTATCCATATCATGAGTAATAAGGGAAATCGAGCATTCTTCCAATTGATTGTAATCTCGTACTAAATACATGATAATAAAGCAAGAAGAGAGTAAAAAGGGGAAAAGAAAACGATACCTAGGGTTTGAGATTGCAGAAAAGTTGAGCGACTGATAAGATAGAAACTTGACCGCAACACTTAGAAAGATCACTAGCTTTGGTAAAATGAACAAAGTGAAAGAGCATTTCTCTTTTTATTCAAAGAAAATTTGCAACGGTCAAGAATTTGTACTAAAGAAGAGTAATGATGACAAGTGGGAGTTCCCATAAAAGTCCTCAGGACTATGAGAGAGAAAGATTTGTCATCATTAAGATGAATGACATCTAGTAACTCGCTGAAGAGGAGACTGACTTAAAGAAGAAGGAATTCCAATATTATCTTGTTCGAACACTTCAATCAAATAGGATCTCGTGATCGGGGGGCTTATTTACATCCCATAATTCTTTGAGGTCGAGTTCATGGAAAATCGAGTACGAGGATACTATTAAGTCAGGCAATCATTGTCTTACACAAGTCAAAATCCAGTTAGGAGCCACTTAGATATAAAGCAAGCAAGTCGGGTGAGCCGATCTCGTGACAACACATGCAGATGGACAAGTCGGGTCCGACTTCAGTGCTAAGATATCATATGGATAGTCACGAGAGACGATTACAAAATGTCTCATGATTGGAGGGGAGTTACAAACATTGATGGAAAAGACATTATTTGGAAATTATAGAGGGCGACATATGTTATCCGAAGCCACCTTAATAAGGGATGCGAAGAGACATGCGTTAAAGGATCATTGGTAAATCAAGTAGTATAAAAGAGAGCTTCCTCCATAAAAAAATGGACAGTTAAAAAAAATTCTCCTAATCACATTAAACGATTGTGGTCTCTCTGACTAACTTTAGAAATATTTTTCCAAATAATGTTTAGCAACAACAAATATCAAACATTATAATTCTCTAATTTCTTTCTATAAATACTATAAATTATATGTTATAGTTTAACAATGTCTCTCTAAAAAAAATTCTATTTTATAATTTAAAAATGTTTTCCACAAAAATTTCTTAATAAAAACAAATAGTGTCATTAAAAAAAAAACTGTATATTACAAATGTATACTTTTTGATAAACAAAATAGTGTCAAATAAAGCTATAAAGTATCAAATAATTTGTTTATATTCTAAATCAAAAATACAACCGATAGTAAAGTTATTTATATCAATATATTTAAAATTGTGTTTTAAAATATAATATTTATTGATAATAATTGATAAATATTTATCTCGTTTGTATAGATGTCTAGTGCACAGTATTACCAATAAATTTGTAAATAAAAAGTCAATAATTGTATAATATTAAAAAATTGAGAGAGAATCAACTTATTTTAAGAGTAGATTTTATTTATTTATTTTATATTATAGTCTTTAGATTAAATTTAATTTAATAGTTAAATTAACACTTTTAATTATAAACATTCGATTAAATTTAATTTAAAGTCTATGATTATAGAATAAGATATAAAAGCTTACTCTTAGTATAAGTTGGTCTCCACTCTAAAAAATCATTTTATAAAATACTATTTTTATATATTTTCTTATTTGATCTTCAATATAATATCTAATGAAGTTTTAATAATTAAATATAGTCTCAATATTTAAACAAAATTCTATAAATAACGTAATTCCAATAATTAATATAAAATTTTATTTCACAACCTATGTATTTACTACAATATGTATCATGTGAAATAAAGGATTCACATACATGCTCATAATCCTTGTGCCACAGGATATTGTTTTACCTTATAGGATATTGGTAGAATAGTACATTTTCATTTTCATTTCCTAAATCCTCTCAAAGCCTTTATTTCTATGCTTCCTCGCTACAATATCAGCAAATATATAAATATTCTAAGTTTCAATGGATTACTCCAAATATTGAACGAGTCTCTATGATATATCAACATATCAATTCCAAACACAATTAAATTAACAAATCTGAAAAATTATCACTAAAATCTAATAATTTTAAAATCATAAAAATTTGGGGATTTTATCCTAAACATATTTCTACCTATTCTACAGTTATCAAACAATTCAAATAATTAGGTAAAAACTCACCCTTCCCTTGATTTTTCTTGAATTTCTTGTTTCTCTTCTCCTCTCTTTTCTTCTAGCCTCTTTTTCAACTTTTATCTTTCTATTCTATCCCTTTCTCCTTTTGTTAAACCCTTACAATTTCATTAATCTAATAATTGCTAATCGGCTTTACTCAATACACTCTCACACTCTCAGTCTAAGCCCAATTAATTATTCTTACCAATTCTATATTATTCCATCAAATAAAATAAATCAATTAAATCAAATAATTAAATTAATCAAATAGTTCAATTAAATCAAATAAATTAATTAATTCAAATAAATCAAATAACTCATATAAATTAAATAATTCAAATTAATCAAATAAATCAATTAACTCAAATAAATTAATTAATTCACTTAATTCATATAAATCAAATAATTTATAAAATCACTCAATTAATTAATATAAATAAATAAATAATTACTAAAAATTGGGGTGTTACAGTGGACGTTTTCTTCGCTTTCTCTTGTTCGTTTTTCTTCGTCGTATTGACTTGTTTTCTTTTTTTTTTTCTCTATTGCAAGTCAGATTTTGAACATCCAGGAGCGCGTGCTAAAGCTCGCCGCAACCAAGGGCGCGAAGAAGTCTGCTGAGGGCAGAGTCTCTCAGATCCTGCAGATGTTGAAGCTCGACCAAGCAGCTGGCGGTTCCTCCTCCCTGCAATGCAGCCAGTCTCCTCCCTCACAGGAGACTTCATCCAAAAGGCGGCGTACTGAAGACTTCGTACCTATCATCCCTTTTGAGGATGTGTCTGGGTAGAAGTTCGTGCTACCTCTTTGCTACCTCAGTCAGGCTTACTTCCGCGGGGACAATTCTCTGATTGTGGCCGAGGCAGAGAGCATGGCGATCACGGGACTCGACAGGGCGGCTAGGAGGATAGCTTTGTCGAAGGACATGGCTACTATGATGAGGATGTTTGAGATGGACTTGGTCCTCAATGATGAAAACAACTCAAACTCAGAGCTCAAAAAGTTACAGGTCGAAAATGCTACCCTTTGGACGAAGAAAAATAAAGCGGAGAACGACCTTCTAGAAGCGTAGACATGGTATGAAAATCATGTGCGTCTCTTTCAGAAAATGACCGAACTGCAAAAAACGCTGAAAGAAACCAAGGAGGAAAGGGATGGTCTCCGGGAAAAGGTCGTCGAACTGGATGTTACTGATAAGCCCATTGAGGATGAAACAGAAGAGGAGAAAAGCCTCGCCTCTCTTGGTGACCTGATCGCCTGAATTTGGGAGCTCGAGAAAGATTTCTTAGGAGCTCTCGAGGTTAGGTTCAATGGTGCCTTGGAGCAGTTCTAGGTTGTGAACCCTGAGGTTCCGCTTGTCCTTGAGGGGATTGGCCCGTACCACCGGGTGGTGGATGGTCGGATGGTTGCTCCCGAGATGCCTGAGGATGAAGCTAACCAGGGAGACGGGGAAGGTCGACCCGATGAGGTAGTTGTTGCTTAGTTCTTTTAGTTGTTCGGCCTGCACGTCATTTGAATTCTTCTTTAATTCGGCCTATGTGCCACAGTTTTGGTTTGACTTTGACCGACCCGCGTGTCATAGGCTATGATTTGTAATATTTGAATAAATGGATTTTGCATGATGCCTTATCATTTGATATATTTGTAATCAGTGTATGTTGTTGTATGTTAAATATATGCTTTCTTTGTATTTGTGTATTTTTGCTAAGTGATTGGGGCTCGATAAAGGTCTTTCCTCCGTGGCATGAACTTCCCATCACGAGATGGGTGTCCTGCCTAATTGGTACGACAACGGTAGAGCTCGATTAAGGTGTCCCCGTCAGATCAAGAGTTCACTCACACACACAAGAGCGGGCTCTCGTCTTTTTGTCTCGAGTTTAGGAGTAGAGCTTGTATCCTAGTGCGCCCATGTGGTCACGACGCGAGTACGTCGCGGGCAGTGTTAAACTGTAATACTATTTAAGCTTTTCAGCGTTCCATGGTCTAACAAGTTCTTCTCCGCGTAGGTTTTTGAGGTAGTAGGCTCCATTTTCTGTTCTTGCGCGGACGCGATAAAGCCTTTCCCTGTTCACGGCGAGTTTGCCCTTGCGCGAGCCTTTCTAGTTCCATCGTAAGACTAGGCTTCCTACCTAGAATTCACGTTTGATGACTTTGCTGTCATGCCACAGAGTTATTTTTTGCTTGAGCGAGGCTTCGCGGAAGGATGCCCCCGACCGGATTTCTTCGATCAGGTCGAGCTCCTTCCTTAGGGCCTCATCTTTTGTCTCCTCATCAAGGGGAGATTCGGTTCTCCTGGAGGGTTCCCTTATTTCCACAAGAATTATTGCCTCGGTTCCGTAGGTCAGTCGGAGTAGGGTATCCCCGATTGTCGAGTGTGGGGTCGTCCTATAGGCCCAGAGCACGTTGTGTAGCTCCTCGACCCACCTCTTTTTTGCTTCACCCATTCTTCACTTTAATCCATGCAAGATCACTTTGTTCGCGGCTTCCACCTACTCGTTTGTTTGCGGGTGCTCGACAAATGTGAAGTGTTTCTTCGTGCCCAACTTAGTAACGAATTCCTTGAAGTTCTTGTTGGTGAATTATGTCCCGTTGTCGGTGAAGATTGCTTGGGGTACACCGAACCGGGCAAGAATGTTTCGTTTGTAGAAACGAAGTTTGTTGTGCGTCGTGATTTTTGCAAGGGCTTCAGCCTCGAACCATTTTGTAAAATAGTTGATGCCGACTATCAAATATTTTTTCTGATACGACCCTATAATGAAGGGTCCGAGGATATCCATCCCCTACCAAGCGAAGGGCCATGGGGACGAGAGCATTTTGATCTCGTTGGGTGGTGCCAGGTGCATGTCCTCATGTCGTTGTCACTTTCCGCACCTCTTGACGTGTTCCTTGGTGTCTTGTTGCATGGTAGGCCAATAATATTCTTCCTGGAGAGCTTTACGGGCGAGGAATCTTCCACCGAGGTGTTGAGCGTTGATTCCTTCGTGGATCTCTTGGAGTATGTTAAGGATTTTAGACTCCTCGACGCATTTGAGGAGGGGAATGGAGAATCCTCGCTGATATAATTTATCCTCGACCAAAACGTACGAGAAAACTTGGTGTCTGACCATGCCCGACTTCTTGGGGTCGTCGGGTAGTTCGCTCGTCCTAAGGTACGCATACACCGGGGTCATCTAGCAGTTGTTGTTACCGATGGCGTTCACATTGATGTTCGAAGTGGGCTTCTCGATACTTGGTCTAGAAAGCACTTCTTGAATGAAAGACTTGTTCCCTCCTTTCTTCTTCGTGCTTGCCAGCTTCGAGAGGATGTCTTCCATAATGTTGTGTTCTCGAGGAACGTGTTTCACTTCTGCAGAGTCGAAACTTTTCATCCTCTTGTTGACCAAGGAGAGGTATTCGGTGAGGTTGTCGCTCTTGGCCTGGTATTATCCTTGTACTTGAGAGGCTACGAGCTGGGAGTCAGTAAATATCTTTATCTCCTTCGCACCCAGGTCCTCCGCTAGGAAAAACCCTACGAGGAAGGCCTCGTACTCAGCTTGGTTGTTGGACATCGGGAAGGCTAGGGCTAGGGAGACCTCTATTAGGATACCCTCTTCGTTCTCTAGGATGATTTCTGCTCCGCTTCTTGTCGAGCTGGAGACCTTGTCGACGAAGATGGTCCACTTGTGGGCTCCTAGTGTTGGGGAAAACGCGGTACTCATCTATGCGACGAAATCGGCCAGAACTTGAGCTTTAAGGGGTTTTTTGCTCTCGTATTAGATGTAGAAATCAAAGAGTTTGAGCGACCACCTAAGCATTCTGCCCGCCATGTCGGGGCGTCCGAGTAGCTATTTTATAGGCTGATATGTCCTGACCACGATCATGTGGGTCAGGAAGTAGTGTCGTAGCCTTCTGGCCATGTTGATGAGGGCCAGAGCCACCTTCTCGGTCTGCTGGTACCTGAGCTCAGGGCCCTGTAGAGCTTTGCTAGTGAAGTATATCAGCTTTTGTCCTTCGGGGGTTTTAGGAATGAGGGTCACACTGACAACTTCGACTGCGACAACGAGGTACAAATAGAGAGTCTCCTTGTCCTCAGGTTCCGATAGAACTAAGGGTTCTAAGAGGATAAGTTTGAGGTGGATGAGGGCTTGTTCGCACTCCTCGGTCCACTTAAATGTGGCCTTCTTATGTAGAAGCTTGAAAAATGGGAGGGTGTGCTGGGCAGACTTGGCCAAGAAGCGAGATAGAGAGGTGAGCATCCCATTGAGGGATTGGATCAACTTCTTCGAGTTCAGCGTCGGGAACTCGGATAAGGCTTTGCACTTGTCGAGGTTCTCCTCCATTCCTCGTTTCGTTAAGTAGAAATCGAGGAATTTTCCTGCTCGGATGCTGAAGGTGCACTTCTACAGGTTGAACCTCATTTTCCATCTCCTTGCTGTATTGAAGACCCTTTTGAAATGGGTATTATGTTCGATTTCTTCTCGTGATTTCACGATCAGTCTTCCATGTAGACCTCGAGCATGTCTCTGATCTCATCTCAGAAGACTTTGTTCATCATTCACTAATAGGTTGCGCGGACGTTTTTTAGAACAAGTGGCATTACGTTCTAGTAATAATTGTCTGACTCAGTCATGAAAGTCGTGTGTTATTTTTCGGCCTTTGCCATAGGGATTTGGTTGTACCCCGAGTAGGCATCCATGAACGACAATAGTTTAAAACCTGCAGAATTGTCGACCAGTTTGTCGATGTTAGGCAATGGATATGCATCTTTGGGACATGCCCAGTTAAGATCAGTGTAATCAACACACATTCTCCATTTTCCATTAGATTTTTTAACCAATACAACGTTGAACAGCCAGGTTGTGTACCGAGCTTTCGAAATAAAATTTGCCTCTAGAAGGTCTTTTATAGCTTTTTCAGCAGCCTCCTGTTAGCTCTCAATTTTCGACACTAGTTAATTTTAGAATCATCTCAAGTTAAAATGTCAATTTGAAACATGTGAATGTTTCGACACAATCAGAGAGCAATCCAAGTCGAAGAGAGGTGGACAAAGCTACTAAAAAATGCTAAGTGTTGAAAAGTGCTCGACAAGGGTCACGCTGAAGAGAATGCACAGAAGTTACAACCAAAATTGGAGGAAACTATTAAGTGTTCAAAATTCAAACCAAGAAGGGACGAACGTGGGAACGGTTGAGATAGTGGAAAAGCGCCAAAAGGGACACGTTGTGAAGCCTCAACCGTCATTTAGTAGCTAATCTCTCGTACTATAAATAGTTATCATTTTTATGTAATAAAGGTGTTCATTCATTTTATACTAGTCACTCCAAACAACTCAAAGTACCCGCGTGTAGAGAAACGAGTTAGCGAGAATGTATGTGATACAACACCAACCCTTTTCCATTAATGCAATTTACTTGCCTTTACCCTTTATGCACCTTTACTCCTTCTGCACTTTAACTTTCAGTTTTTACATTTAAGCCGTTTTACAAGCTTTTCCTACGTTTTTACTTTCAAAGATCTCCTAGTCGAACGTGGAGTTCAAATTAGAGTTATTTTTATGCCATTTAACTTTTCTGCACTTTTAACCTTTTGCCCATTTATTTTCAAAGCTATTTATCTTCTTGCAACTTAACTTCCAAAGATCTCTAGTCGAACGTGGAGTTCAGAATAGACTCTTTTGCACATTTATTTTCAAAGCACTTTACTTTCTTGCACCTTTATCTTCAACGACATTTACTTTACAAAGACGTTATAGTCGAACGCGGTGTTTAATTGTAATTTCTCGTCCTTTACTTTGCAGCATTTACTTTTAAAAGCTTTTATATTACTGCACTTTTATATTTTGCTTTTAATCTTCGATGCATTACTTGCTTTCTTTTAATCTTCAAGTCATCTTACTTTTTAAAAGGTTTCACAGTCGAACGTGAAGTTCAACTTAGGGTCTTTTTTGAATACTTAGCACATGTTCTAGGATTTAGTATGGTCGATCCTGAAAGTTAGTCAATTTTACCCTAAATTGATAGACCAGCGGTTGTTTACCAAAATTTACAGTAAACAAATTGGCACACCTGGTGGGACCCAGTGCTAAGCATTTTAAAGTTTACATTAATCTTTTTTGGGCGAATACTTCGTTGTATGTTATTAACGAGTGGAAAGCTAGCCACAATGCACGAAGGAGTACCAAAAGAAGATACACTAAAAGAATGGCAACAAATGCTAATCAACAAGTTGATCCTCAGGGAAGCATTTCAAATGCTTAGTCGAGCACGGGGTCTCAGAATACTCCATATCCAGTTTCTTCGACGGGAGGATATACGTCACCACCGGTAATGGTGTCTGAACAAGTGCAGTCCATGGTGAACCCAGGATCAACATGTGTACGAACGTACATTCAACCTGTGTTGGAATATGTAGGACCCCAGAGTCTTAATTCGCCAACACCCCTAGGAAGTTCCATATATAGGCAAGTTCCTCCTCCAGGTTTCTCACAACCATTATCAAGGAACCAACCATATGGTATGCCTACGTCAATAATGCAGAATTTGCATAATGCTCCACCCATATTTTCAGAAAATGTGGTCTCTTCGCCAGTACAAGGATCTGGATCAGGTGGTCGATACAACCAGAGCATAGGTGTTGGTTACTCTGGGCAAGCACCTAGTCTTATAACTACATCTATAAATTGCTTAAGACAACAAATGGGTGAAAGTAATATACAAATGGTGCACACGTTGTCTCCGACGATGGGAGACATCTTTCAACCCCTAATTCATAATACTACTCAAACCAACCAGCAGGTGGCGACACAATTAGCCCGTATGGCTGATTTCATGGGAGTACCAGAATTTGAGCAAAGAGCAACAGTTGTCGAGAATGTCCCACGGTATCAGCAACAGAACGTTCACGAGGCGAATATGGAGGATCATGAACTAGGCGAACCTTTCAGAGTCGAACCACAAAGGAACCAAGTACCATCCCATATGGAGGAAGAACCAAGAGTAGTCATGGTGAACAGGAATCAGAATGCTGACCAAATACTTAGACAAGTTCGATGTCATGATGCAGCGGAAGAAATAACCTTGCAGCTATGTTCGAAAGAATAATGACAAAAGCTGGAGCAAACTTTGGCTTTACAAGGCCAAATTATACATCTCCTATATTGGATTATATTCTGCAGGCTGAGTTACCTTCTAGGATGAAGATTCCAAAATTTAGTAAGTTTGCAGGGGACACTACTGAATCGACTGTCAAACACGTGGCTAGGTACATGATCGAAGCAGGAGAGATAGCTGGTGACGAGAGCCTTAGGGTTAAATACTTCCCAAGTTCTCTTACAAAAAATGCTTTTACATGGTTCACTACTTTGCCTCCTAATTCAGTTTATAATTGGGCCCAATTAAAGCGTTTGTTTCATGAACAGTTCTATATGGGGCAAACCAAGATTAGTTTGAAAGAATTGGCTAATATTAAACGTAAGGGTACTGAGCCAATTGATGATTACCTGAATAGGTTTCGGCTTCTTAAAGCCAGATGCTTCACGCAAGTACCAGAGCACGAACTAGTCAAAATGGATGCAGGGGGTTTAGATTATTCCATCAGGAAGAAATTGGATACCCAATATCTCAGAGATATGGCGCAGCTAGCTGACAGAGTTCGACGTCTAGAAAGACTAAGAGAAGAGAAAACTAGGTTCAACAAGGGTAAAAAATTAGCTTTTGTCGAATGTAACGAAGACGTGGAAAGTTTGTATGATGAAACACTTTACTTTGACGAGCATGAGGTTGACGTTGCTGAATTAAAGCAGGGTCCACCTTACGCCTGTAAACTCTTAGCTCCTTCAAATGGGAAAAATCCCATCAAGTCTAATGACAGATTTCCTAAAAGAACATACACTTTCGACGTTACTAAATGTGATGAAATCTTTGACTTATTAGTTAAGAATGGACAAATAATAGTGTCTGCTGGTGCTAAAGTGCCTCCTTTAGAACAAAGAAAGAATTTTTTTTTTGTAAGTACCATAATTTATGGGTCATAAAACTTCTCAATATTTTATTTTCAGAGATTTGGTGCAAAACGCCATTCAAGAAGGAAGGTTGATGTTTGGAGACAAGAGGAAGACACAGATGAAGATAGACTCTGACCCACTGCAAACTGTAGAAGCTAATAACGTAGAACCTGAAGAGATTCAGATGGTCGAAGCCATTGAAAAGTCTCCAGTCAATATGGTAGAACTTACTGAGAACTTCATCACCAAAGTTGAAACGGCTGAGGTAACTGAAGGCTGTAACTCAGTACCAAATAATCCAGCAAACACTAATGGTCGTAACTTGATGCTGGTAACTAAGAAGACTGCTGACGAATTTGTTCTATTCGACAACACTGCTAAAGAATCAGCTATGGCAGGAGAAGAATTGGGGCGAAACGGCGTTGAAGGTATTACCGATAGTACCGATAGTATCAACACCAATGAAGTGTTAGGCAGAGATGTTCCCAGAGTCCAAGTGGTCAAGGAATTGAAGAATAACATGCTGCTGGTGGGAGAGGTGATGGAAATGGATGGTTGTTGTCGCGGTGAAAATTGGATACCAAACTATTGATTAGTTTGAATCTTTAATTCATTTTGCAACCGAACTTTGATTTGTCCAAAGGAAGGGATAAAGATCAAAATTCCCACAATGCAATGCAAATGCAAGGTTTAGAGAGTTTAGGTTCGGGGGTTGGTTAAACTTAGGGAAGGTACTAGCATCCTAAGTTTCTGTAGTACTCTACAGGAACCTCTTGTTTTATATTGTTTATTGCTATGGTTTATCTGCTTAAAGGTTTAAAAGACCTAGGGGTTTATTTCTAAGTATACTCGATAAGATATCGCATCTTATGCCTACATATCCTTACGGGAGTGGAATCAGAGTATTTGTAGTTCCCCTAAAAGGTTTGAGGAGCTCTTTGACTGTGGTCAAAGTTCCTACGGGTTTAGGGTAGTTGTTTTGATTGGGTTTAGGAGAAGAGATGAGTCTTCATGTTAAGGGAGATGTAACCACCACAAGTGTAAAGGGGGTTGTAGGAAAATAGTCTTTGCATCGTCTTAAGAAAAGGGCTTAAGTACTCAGATTGTTTGACGAGTATGCCTTTATCACTCTTAAGGCAAAGTTCCTACATGCTTGATTGTATTATTGTGGGGGTGGAGATTATATCTCACTTAAGATGATTAACATCTATTCTCTATTGTGTTTGAAAAAAATTGTATAGTGTTGTTTGTTTGTCTAAGTTGTAGAGATAATGGTCGTTCCTATGGGGTAGGATCTATCTTAAGCGATCAACTTGAATGGAATCAAGGATCGTGGGGAAATGATGCAAATGAGGTGCACTACACACAAGTGTTGACTCATGTGTAGGTTTTTCCTTTGGACGAATGCGATGCAATAATATAAATGCGATAATGTAAATTGCGGATAAAGCAGATAAGTAAAGACATACACGAACGCATGGAAGCGCTAAGTGAGTGTGTGAACTGTGAATGAATAAGAGCAGATAAAAACAAACATACGCATGAAAGCGCTAGGTGTACAAGTGTGTTGTGTCGTGAATGTGAATGTGCACGATTAGGTTGTGTTTTTACGCTGTTGATTAATTTCAAGCGGAGTTGATTAGTTTGAGTTGCGCTCTTAGTTTTATGTGAAATTGCGAACTAGCTTTAGTTTTAATAAAAGGTTTTATATGATAAATTGGTTTGTGAAACAAGTTATTTATTTGAGATTAATTTTAGAAGAAGGTGATATTAGTTTATTATTTTTTTTATTCCAGCGAAAGTGAATTTATGAAATTGAATTATGAGTTGGTTGATTTTTTTTAAAAAGGAGTTTGAATTATAATCCAATGAAAAGTTTTCTTCTTTTTTTTTTAAACAGGTCTTTGCAAAAACGCTTATAAGAGATAAAGTTAATTGAGATAAAAAAAGGGTTATTATTTACTTATTTTCTTAAATTTTAAAATATGAAATTGGTTTATAAAAAAAAAAGGGCAAGTGAATTTAGAGAAAGAAAGTGCTGGATAAATATTATAATAAAAGGTTGATTAAATAAAAGCTATCTTTTTTTAGTTATAAAAAGAGCTAATTAACTGCTAGTTAATTAAGTTGGTAAAAAAGATTAAGTTAATAATAAAAAGGATTAATAACGTTAGTTAAGGGTCAGATTAGAGGTTAAATGGCGAGATTAAATGGTGATTAGGGTGGTTAGTGGTGCGTGTGGTGTCATGTGTGTACAGCAGATTTTTACAATAACACAAATAAAAAAAAAACAGAAAGGCAAAACCCTAAATCCCAAATTGAACATCAATCTTCTCTCTCGATTCACCCTTCTCCCAATGTGATTCTTCAGCGATCCTTCTCCCTCCAACATTTCGATTCACCTGAAACACAAATCAACTGACAATCATATTTAATCGTTAGCGAAAAATCATCTCACTGTTTAAATGGATTCTCCGCGGGTGGCGGTCGGAGATGGTGAGATCTTTGAGAGCGATGGCGATCTGGGGTTCGCGATGGGGGTCACGCTGATGCGAGCGACGAGGAAGGGTGGCTCGCGGTGGCGTTCTTCCGGCGATGGTTTCACGGTGTAGCTTGCGGAGATAAGTTTCTTATTACTTTTGATTTACGCAAATAGGGTTCGATTTTGTGACTTTCTGAGGAATTTCTGCTTACGAATGCTGTGGGTTTTCGTTTGCGTGTGTTGTGTATTTTTTTGTGATTTCTCCGTTGCTTTATAGGTGGAGCTATGGGCCTCCATTGATGATTGTGTTTAAGACTTTCCAAATCCGTTTGATCTTGTCGAGACAGCTTCAATGTTTTCCTTTTTCGCCTGATTTTGCTGAGACAGCTTGCTCTACCTTTGGGAAGTTTCGGATTTTCCCCTTTTTCGAATTACTTGTGATATTTGGAAACCGCATCTTTGACGTGTCCATTGACTTTGTTGACTTATCTTTTCTTCTTCTGCTTCGCAGGCAAAACTGGTTCGAGTTCAGATATTACTCCCATCTTGAGCTTGCTGAGGAGGGTTTTAAACCGGCAATGACGACGTTTTGTCTGAGCTGGGAGAGAACGCCGTAGTTTGCTTACGCCCGATGATGGATTGGGCTGAGGGCTAAACCAATGATGTTGTTGTTGCTAATGCTTTTGTCATTCCGCTTCTGTTGTTATTGTCTGTAGCTCAGGCGACGCTTTTGCTGGGGAATGTTTGAAACGGTGGTGATGACATCGTGTCTGAACCGTAAGCTGGGACTGTTGTTTCTTTTGAAAGTTGTTGATGCTCTCGAACTATGTTAAGAGCTGTCCTGAATTAACTGTTTTCGTTTTCCTAGACTTTGATTCTTTCGGTGTTCGGTAAGGAGTCGATGACGACTTCCGTCGTTGTCCTCCTGGCCGCTCGAAACCGTGCACAATGATGAACTTCGAAAGAAACTGAGGGCTTCGCATTTCTTACTCTGTTCTGAGTTTTCGAATGGACTCTGTTGGTGCACTGTTTCCAACAGGTTTTAGATAACGATGGTGTGGCGTAGGCCACAATGCCTTTTCATTCAGTCGAGAGTGCTCAGCACATTCGATTCTTTCTTCTCGAATAATGCTTTATGTTATCACTTCTGTTGACTAACTTGGTGTTTTGCAAATGTTATTCCCAGGTAAGGGATTTGGGTGGATTTAGAGACATTCTGATGGCCTTGGTAACTGATACTTGAATGGTGAAAGCCACTTCTGCTAACAACCCATGTTAACAGCTTCTGTTACCCTTCTGTTGACTCTTATGCATTTTGACTTCTCTTTGACGGATTCTCGGATTGTTTGCTTTTGAATTTAATTAACTTTCTTCTTCTACTTTCAGGAAAAAAATTTAAGCTCAAAGGCTGCCGGTTCTGTGTCGTTTGCCGAGGAAGGTTTTGGTGATGACGACTTAATGAGTCTGAACTATGGGGGAATTTTGAAAATGTCGTCGTTGCCTTGATGGTGCTGGTTTTTGTACTGTGATGGCTGTTTGCAATTAGTTGCTTTAGTTGTCCGAATTTTACTCATCCGATGTACGGTAAGGAGTTGGTGACAGCCTTGGCTGTTGCTCTCCCGGCCGCTCGATTTTTAGCCCGATGATGGGTTTAAGCTGAGGGCTATTCTTGGACCCTGTATCATACTTGCAATGGTTGATCCTTGTATTGCTGTTGCGAATGCTTGTTTGTAATTGCTATTGTTTGTTGTTTGAAATTTTTTATGATGAGTACTCGAGCTGTTAGAAACATACTGATGATCTTTCTCTTCTTCTTTCAGGGGCGACCTTAAGTCTGGAGACTGCCGGTTTTATGCCATCAGCGAGAAGGGTGCAATGGTGATGATGACACTATGTCTGAACCAAAAGATTTTTGTGAATACAGTTTCCTTCGAATATTGTCGGTTGCTTTCGAAATATGTTGAGTCACCTGAGCCTAGTTGCTTTCTGTCCGAAATACAATTTCTCGACGCCTAGTAAGGAGTTGATAATGGCTTCAGTCACAGTCCTCCCGACCGCTCGAGTTTACGCCTGATGATGAACTTGCTGAGGGCTACGTTTGTCTCGATTCTCATTCTTAGGACTTTGTATTATCTTTGTGAAAACCAATGTATTGCCGTTAATGTGATCTGAAGTTGTTTGCAGCTACTATCCTTACGGAAATAACGCTCCAATTGAGAAGAAGTCGCCTCCTATTTTGTTGGTGAGCATTCAATTCCTTCCTACTACATAATTCGAACTTCGAACTTGCAGACGTTCCTGATGCTCTTACGTTATCGCTAATTTCACAAAACCAAGTTTGAATATTTTTATGCAGGGGCTGCAAGGGATTAAATGATTGAAGTAGCAAACTAAGTGCGTAAACATGATGTCATCTTCTAATCTACAAGGCTGCGTACTGGCGTTATGAGCTTCCTTTGGAAGTGGTAGAGTTACCAAACTAATTGTGCCCATTCCGTATTTCTGATGGTTTTAAATCCACTTCTTCATGATATCTTATACTCTTTCTCAATGGTTTCTGTCTGCAGGTGCGTAAATGCCGTGATAATGGTGCTGGTAGCCAAGGTGACATGGAGAGATTTGTACACTTTCAAATTGGGTGCTTCCACCGAACAAGCTTGGTTAAGGATATGTTTCTCTTGGCTTGCGCCTCTTATGGCTTGGTATTGTTGGCAAGTTACAATTCTCCACCTTGTCTCCAGACTGAACTGGTATGCATCGGTAGCAGCATGATTGCGCGACTTTCAGCAACTCGCCCTGGTTTCTTACTCTCAACTGTTGAAGATCCTTGTTTGTTGTGTTGACCACGCACCAATGACGAGTTGCCGGCGGAGGGCGAAATCCGATGGTTCTTCTTCTGGTAGAGATTTCAATTTTTCAAGATCCTTTAATTCTCTGGTTTTTTCGAAGGCAGCGGGATCGGATATCAACAGAGTTGGAATGGTGACTTATGTTGAGCTTGATACGGCAATTACCACGTTAGTTTCATTGCCTCAAGCGGGACTTGAGATCATCTCCAAAAGACTTAGGATTGTAATGGATAATCTAGAATTTATTGTAAACAATGACTCTGTATTTGGAATTAATCTCTGTGTAATCTTGAACCGGCTTATGCTTTAGAAGAATGAGTTATGATAGCTTATGTACAAACTTAAAGTTCAATTCAAAACCAAGAGAAACTACGCACTGATCGGTGCAATTACTTAATAAGATCAGTTTGTTTCAAAATTGCACGGGCATCCAAATAATTGCCAATGCAGCTCATCAATATAGGGATTAATGGCCAACACGTGACATAGGTGATTACAACCTTAAAAATCCTCGAGATTCCTAACATGTAATTTGGCATTGACCTTGTATGGAAGAAATTTTGTGTCCTTTAACCTGCAGTGGTTTGAACCATCCTTGTATCTAAAAACTCTCGAGTTGTGTACCCTTGCCATATTAAATTATCCGCCAAAATCGAACTCTTTTCCAAAAAAGAAAACCCGGCCTCATGGAATGATAATATAACCTGGCATGAGAGTTATACCTCAGAGGAACCTTGAGGTGAGCAAAGAAAAAACCTGACGACCAGACGGTCACCTTAAAGTATTGGGTTGTAAGGGTTTACGCTTGTCATTATCGCACCTGCACCAACTGGTTAGACATAATAAACACACCCACAAAGGTGTAGAGATAAAATGCGAAAGGAGGCGGGATCTTAAGGTCAAAATTTAGGGTGCAACAGATGCCCCTATTTAAGTTACTCCTATTCGGAGATATGGAGATCGAAATCTCCGTCTCAACGAGATAGGAGGGACTTAAATACAGACACTGCACTAATTTTTGGCCTTAAGAAAACACCGAATGCAAATGATGTGCAATGATATGAGAATGAAAGACAAACGGTCCTGTGAGGAAAAGATATCACAGGGGATAAGCTGGACACAACATGCTAGACAAAGGAGCCATAGACCCAACGAGGCGGGATTCCACGGGGACAGGAAACAATCACCAATGGGAAATCCCCAGAAGTATGATGGTGATTTATACACCAAGGCCATGGTGGTTTAGAAATCTGTGAGGAACCGGTTGGTAATAATCCCAATGAATTGAGTCAACAGTTCAGTTTCATTTTGGCATTTTTTCTTTCTTTTCTCGTTTTTGTGTATACCTTTCTTTTTGGAACTCAACTTGAAATAGTAAATGTATAACTTCCTCGGGCGTCATGATAAGGGTACCATGAACTGGTCTCAGTCTCTTCTTGAAATGTCAAAATCTTGTAGGTGGTAGAATCACTGTAGTTTGTAGATGTAGATGTCGTTGTAGATGTTGTAGATGTAGAACTTCCCCGAGCATCATGGTATGGGAACCACGAACTGGTCTCAGTCTCTGATGTAGAACTTCCCCGAGCATCATGATCTGGGAATCATGAGCTGGTCTCGGTCTCTGATGTAGAACTTCCCCGAGCATCATGATGTGGGAATCATGAGCTGGTCTCGGTCCCTTCCCGGAATGATGGAAACTTGTGGGAGCACCTTCATAGGGGGTTGTAATTTTGTAGATTGTAGATGTCGTTGTAGACTGTAGATGTAGTTCGTTGTAGAACCCTGTAGATGTAGTTCGTTGTAGAACCCTGTAGATGTAGTTCGTTGTAGAACTCTGTAAATGTAGTTCGTTGTAGAACCCTGTAGATGTAGTTCGTTGTAGAACCCTGTAGATGTAGTTCGTTGTAGAACCCTATAGACGTAGTTCGTTGTAGAACCCTGTAGATGTAGTTCGTTGTAGAACCCTGTAGGTGTAGTTCGTTGTAGAACCCTGTAGGTGTAGTTCGTTGTAGAACCCTGTAGATGTAGTTCGTTGTAGAACCCTGTAGATGTAGTTCGTTGTAGAACCCTGTAAATGTAGTTCGTTGTAGAACCCTGTAGATGTAGTTCGTTGTAGAACCTTGTAAATGTAATTTGACGTAATCTGTAGCTGTAGTTGTAAATTTGTAAATGTGATTGTAAATGTAGATGTAGCTTCACCGGGGATCTTCGGAAGAGATGTGAGCCGGTTGAATTGTAACGTATGTCTTCTCAAGTACGGAGACTATTGTGGTAAACTTCTTTGACTTCTCTGGAGAGATGCCACTTGACGGAAGTAAACTTGTGTGATGAACTCACTGGGGAATTTATTCCCGAGGGAAATGTCTGTAACTGTCTAATGTTGAAGGATCCACTGATGGTAAATGATCTGTCTTGTGAAAATTGTCGTTTTGTCGTTTTGAATAAGATCCTAATCAAAACGAGTTGCTCAAATAAATAGATTGACGTTCGATAAAATCTTGTGATGCTATTGTTGAAA
The DNA here is from genome assembly GCA_963859935.3 of Lathyrus sativus. NCBI lineage: Eukaryota > Viridiplantae > Streptophyta > Magnoliopsida > Fabales > Fabaceae > Lathyrus > Lathyrus sativus. The sequence goes on from OZ012739.1 coordinate 612,563,953, forward strand.
AGATGTCTGTCTTTAAGAATATTCTTCCTGGGGAATAAGTGTAAAATAAATGCACACTTGATCTATGTTCAAAAGGTTGGAGATGTCCATGATGTGATTGCCGAAGACCGAAGTTCGATTCGGGAAGTAGCCGAAAAGAAACGGTCAAGCAAGACTCGACCAATGAGGTGTGAACTCAAATGGAATTGTACTAAAATAACCGTCTTCCATGAGGGTTGAACTTCATGGGGAAAATGAAACATTATGCTCTTTCTGCCTAGGGACGACTCTAATTGGAGGGATAAGACGCACCCAAACACTTAGAGATATAGCCAAAGTGACGGAATAAAATAGACACCAAGAACGCAAACAAATGCATATGCCATGCTGTCTACTTATATGCTATGCGTATGCCTATGCTGACGAGACAAACAGAAAGAGGTGATCGGAGGTGAAATAAACATCTCGGGATAAACATCTCGACCAATCTTCGAAGATGGAAGTACCACTAGGGATAGACGGAGAACCAGATATAGGATCCCAATCCTGCTTCAAAGCTTCAAAAAATTCAATTGGGGGAGTAGAGAAACACTCCACTCGGGGATATAACAACTTGATCTTGCTGAAGAGATTGTTGAGACGAATCAAAGCCATTCTGAGGTTTCGAAGGGGATAAAATAAATATCCATTTCGGTGGGGAAACCTGGATAACATAGTTGTTGAATATGTCGTAGAAACTTCACGGGGATGAAATAAACATCTGCCTCGCTTCAAATTTTCAAATGCCCCAAGTCTACGGTGTAAGAAACAACATCTAGAGAGGATTTGACGTAAAACTTGATGTCCAAATGCCCCACTGTTTTCAAACTCTCTAGAGATTCGCCGAATCTCGACGTAACTGCCCCTGATTGGCGGTATAACTGAGTCTTCTAATTTGTGCTTTAGATGAAAGCCAAACTCGTACGGATCAAACTTCTTGAAGAATAAATTGCCCCAGGTGGGCGAGGTCTTCAAGTCCATCAAAGTCCGTGTAATCTTTCTAAGATGTCAAGCGTATTTTAGCAAGTCAGAAATGTCAATTTCGAAACGGTTAATGCAACACACGTTTGTCTTGAAGTTTTTAAAAGGGATATTGTTATAACTTATGATCGAAATCACTAGTTGGGAAATAAATTAAAATTATTTATAAAGCCGATTTAATTTGAGCGTAGCTCAAGGAGTCAGGAAACAATATCTCATAGAGTATGCTTTCGAACTAAACCTTACTCCAATCAGGACTCTGAAGGTTATATATGGGCTTAATTTATGACTGGTAAAATGGAGGAATAAAGGGTTAGTATATTCGCGCCCACCCAATTTGAAAAATGTTCATTTTTTGATGGTACCCTGCCCCAGGCTAAAAATGAGATTTTGGTTTGGGAGGAAAAACAGATTTTTTTTCAGGCTTGAAAAAGAGGGTTTAACTATGTTGGTGTTTAGGTGGTTGAAATAAGGCCTTACATCATTGTCGCGGTGAAAATCGGATACCAAACTATTGATTAGTTTGAATCGTTAATTCATTTTGCAACCGAACTTTGATTTGTCCAAAGGAAGGGATAAAGATCGAAATTCCCACAATGCAATGCAAATGCAAGGTTAGATTGTTATAGGTTCGGGGGTTGGTTAAACTTAGGGAAGGTACTAGCATCCTAAATTTCTGTAGTACTCTACAGGAACCTCTTGTTTTATGTTTGTTTACTGCTAAGTGTTTATCTGCTTAATGGTTTAGAGACCCTAGTGGTTTATTTCTAAGTATACTCGACAAGGCATCGCACCTTGTGCCTACATATCCTTACGGGAGTGGAATCAGAGTATGTTGTAGTTCACCCTAAAGGGTTAGAGGAGTTCTTTGACTGTGGTCAAAGTTCCTATGGGTTTAGGGTAGTTGATTGATTGGGTCTAGGAGAAGAGATGAGTCTTCATTTTAAGGGAGAGATAACCACCACAAATGTAAAGAAAAAGGGTTGTAGGAAATGGTCTTTGCATCGTCTTAAGAAAAGGTCTTACATACTCGGATGGTCGCCAAGCATGCCTTTGTCGTTCTTAAGGCAAAGTCCCTACATGTTTGATTGTATTGTTGTGGGGGTGGAGATTATATCTCACTTAAGATGATTAACATCTTTTCTCTAAATGTGTTTGAAAAGTTTGCATTGTGTTTGATTGTTTGTTTCTATGTTGTAAAGATTAAGGTCCTTCCTATGGGATGGGTCCTAAACTTAAGCGATCGACTTGAAGAATCAAGGATCGAAGGGGATATGATGCATATGATGTGCAACTACACACAACGTTGAATTATGTGTAGGGTTTTCCTTTTGACAGGATGCGATGCGGAAATATAAGTTGCGATAAATACAGAGATTGCGGAAATATAAAGTGCGGAAGATAAACCGTACACACGCATGAAAGCGCTGGGTGTAGGTGAGTTGCGGATAAAAAGCAGAAATAAAAGGTATACGCATGAAAGCGCTAGGTGCACGAGTGTGACTGTGTAAGTGTGGTGCACGTTAGATTATATTTTACGGTATGAATTGATTTTAGTTTAGCCTATGAGAAAATGTTTGATTGATTTTATGATGAGGGTTGAATTAATTTATTTTTTAAGGAGACGTCGGATTAATTTGAGAAGGTTATAGTAGGTTCGTTTTAGTATAGGTCTTATTTATTTTAGATTTAAAGTAGCAATCAGAGATTTAATAAATTGAGAAAAAAAGATTTTGTTTGAGTTAGTTTAAATTATAGAAAAAGTTTCTCATTAAATAAAAGTTTTAGTTATTCTTATTAATAAGTAACAATATAAATTCATTAAATTAAAATGTTTCTTTCGAGCCAAAAAGGCTATTAAGTTTGTTTGTTATTGATAAATTTCTCATTAAAAGTTGATTACTAAAAGGTTTTGTTATTATAAAATAGATAAAAGCTAATATATGGAAAAAAGTGTTTTTTTAATTATTTTAGAGAAAAAAATTAATTAATTAATAAATTAGTTTTAAAAAGGATTTAATAAAGGGTGATGGTTTGTTTTGTAAAAAAAGGGGTGATTAATTAAATAAAGAAAATGATTAGTGGTGGTTTAGTGGTTAATTAGAGGGTGATTACGGATTGAGTGTGTGTGGTGTTAGTGCATGGTGTAGGTGATTACGGTAAACAAAATTAAGGAAAGAGGAACAAAACAAGGCAAACCCTAATTTCCCAGAATTCCCAAATCAACCTCCCCCAAAACCCTCGACCGGAGATCATTTCCTTTCCCTCGATCTGCTCCGCTATTCCTACTTCCGATTCACTTCGTTTCCCTTCTAACTTGTTCTTCTCCTTTCATTTCAATCGAGCTTCTCTACCTTATTCTATTTCCTGCGTAAACAACAACAAAATGAATAATGTTAGTCAGGTCAAAAAACTCACGGTTGCGACGGCCTCTTTGTCCCGTGGGGATGGTCGTGGATTCGACGGTAGTTGTGGCGCTTGCAGAGGTGTTCTTTCTGGCGGCGGAACAAAGGGTTCGAATGGTGATTGTTGGAGCTGACTCCGGAGACGGCACGGCGGTTTATAGGGTTCCGGCGGCAAGGCTCTGAGAGGGGATAAGTTTCTTACTATTCTTTAATTAGGTTTTATGATTTGGGAAGTTTTTTGTGTGGTTTCTACGAACTGGGGTTTTGAATTTTGTGAAATGGTGTTTTTGCGTATGCTGAATGCTATGGTCGTCGTCCTCTACTCTTGTATCTGATGCCCTTTTATAAGCTTCGAAATATCCACCTTCCCAATTCGGATTCGTGCCATAAATGACCCTGATAATGCACTCGTTCTGATTTTGAAAGCCTTTCCATTCTTGTTGATTTTTGTCCATGATTGTTTTGGAAATATTTTATTGCCCTGATGTCTTGATGTTTTTGTGTTTGTAGGAGGATGATTTTGTTCCGTTTTCAACTTGGTTTTCCTTGCGCTTTAAACCCTGAAAATAATATTGGTGATGATATCTCCATCTGTTTGAGCATGTCTTGATTTTCCTTTTTCGAGTCAACTCAATATGGTAGGTATTAATTGGTGATGAAATATCTTGAGAATTTTGAATTAGTTTCTATTTTGAGTGCTTGATATTTTTGTTCACTTGGCTATGCTTGAAGTTGTTTCTGTTTTCGTAAAATCATGTCTACAACTCTTTGAATGCCTTTAATGAAAATTCTTTTCACGTGTCGACAGAATTCAAACGAAAGGGATATCTCCAAAACTTCTGACAGCATAGACGATGTTTTTAGAAAGGAGTAAGGGTTACTGATAATTACTATTAACTGTACTTTGATTCACGGCTGACAAAATGCTGCATATTTGAATTCTAATGCCAAGTTCTTCTTCTGTTACAGGGTGCGTGCATGGTTTGGCTTTTGTTTGTTGTTGTACTTTTGACAATGAGTTAGCAAAAGTCTTTGTTGCAAGTTATGTTGCTATCAAAGTTAGCAATACATATTAACCCTAAATGTCTCTTGTCTGCAGGATTTCTGGTTTGTTCAAGCTGTGGTGGCATCACGCTGCGAAAATCTCATGAACTGTTCCACGGGTCTGACAACATTGAAGCCTTATGCCTTAGTGAGATTACGGCACTCGTTCTACGGCGAAGTTGATAGGGGTATGAAGGGGCCTCCATAAGAGATCACCTAATGGAAAAGAATCACGAGAAAAGGCGATGTTAGGCCAAGTCAGACTGTCAACGCTTCTGAGTAGCTGCTTGTAACTCAATTGCGAACAAACTTCAGGTAATAGCTCCCCAGTCTTTAAAGTCAAACAATCGAGAGTTATAACATTGCTTTCAAGTGTTAGTGCATTTTCTGAAAAGTTTTGTAGTGATCGGGTTTGTAGCATCCCTTCTACAGATGGTGTTGACGGCATCGGAGTCCTTCTGAAGATTTCAACTATGAATTGAATAAGCTTGTGAAGATGGTCTTTTCCACGTTTCTGAACTAACTCGCTCACACAATCCATGGAAGCAGTCTTGGGACTATACAAATCTTCAATCATAGCCTTTCCTTACATAGTCACGTGGATCTTCTTCCTAAAGCTGATGTTCCTTGAAGTACTGTTACTTAGGTATTGAAGAATCAAGTTGATAACTCTGTCAGGTAAATAGTCCCCTACGCGAATGATACTTAACAGGTTCAGGTGGCGTTCTAAAATCTTCCCTGCATAGTGCTTCAGGAACATTTGAGCAAAAACTCTGGTTTCAGGATTTGTAACTTCAGGTCTCCAAAACGGGTGTAGAGCCTATTTAGAATATGAACTGTCCATTTCTTGAACTTCCACCGACCCCACGACTTTCTAAGATCAGGATCAACAGGCTCACCCTCTGAAGGCACAGGTCTCTCCAATACGTTCAGAAAAAGTATCATCTAGGCATTGAAGATGTTTTGATCAAACAGCAGTTTTGGTCTTCGAATGTTTGTTGTAGGATTCGTACGTGGTACTGGTTTGGATCTTTGTACTTTAGCTTGTAAGCTGATAGGCTTTAGGTTAATTAACTTTAAATATGTTTGCAGACGGTTCTTCTCATCTTTCATCTTTCTAGGACTTCTAATCTTCAACTTTTTCCTTATGGCATTCGTAGGTGTTGCTGGCCGGCGGTAAGTTCGCTTTCCTCAATTTGATCATGAACGTTATTGTATGTTGTTCCCAATTGGCTGATGCTCTGACCTCTCATTGTGAATGCAGGTTGTGCGTATATGTTTTGAGTATCTTCGAATAAGATCGTACCGCTCCTCTGATTGCAGTTTCGCACATTGGAGGAAAGGCTAATGGTGTTGACACGGTACATATCCTGCAGAATATATAGGCATATGCTCAGGTGGATACAGTTTAACACACTCCAACCAACGGAGCTTCACCGTATTGTCATGCTCGTTTATTGTCTGCATAATTTCAGGTGAATCCACCGTGCCAGAAGTATGTATCGCCGATTTCCTTGCGTTGGGGTTGTAGCTCTGTTGTTTAACTTTATTTGTTGCAGCTGCCGTGATGCTGTTGTGACGCTGTATGTAAGTTGCTTTGGAGCCTGTTGGCAAATGTCAAAGGGTGTTTGCTGCAACCATGAATTCTTCACACACTATCTACAATGCATGTGTTGTAACCAATCATACCATTAAAGTATCTTGACAAATATAACACTTCTATACTCTGATGTATATTGAATCATTTGTTGTATTTCAGGTATTAATACTTTGGTCGGGATAAAAGCGGTTTCCAGTAGGGTCTGTTTCTAATGGTGGTTTGCACTCAACTACGCAAACTCTGCTGAATCAACCATGAATAATTGGAACATTGCGAGAGGAGATTGCTGCTCCATAACTGGTGAGACGAATCTTGGTATTGTTATCTTTGTAACTCTGTGGTTCAACTCAGTTGTGAAAGCTCTTAACCATTATGATTACTTGTTATGATTAATTCGGAACTTGCTTTTTGTTTTGAAGGCACTTGACATCTTGGCTTCTTTTACGGGGATGCGGTTCAGAAGCGGATGCCTCTTCTCATGCCATGCCACCACGAGAATAGATGAATGGAATTGAGCAAACTGGAGCGAGGTTGTCGAAGCGCACACTGCATGAGTTGCCATTACTCCTATTATTTCTGTAACATTGATTTCAGAAGTATGAAGTTGGTTATGATATGATTTACCGCTAACATCGTTATCATCTGTGACAGGTATTGGCCGGTATTTCAACGGTTCGAAGTGTTAGCGTCTCTCCGAGAGCTTCGTGAGATTCACAGCGAGTTCAAGGTCGATATTGAGGTCGCGGTTCGAAGCCATGGAACCGACTTGTTTGCAGGACTGTTTGATGGAGGGGCCTCGATGCCTAGGGAAATTATCAATGCGCCTATCTCCTCTGTATCATCACTTATAGAAATACCTCATTGTGATATTCTGATGTTTGTTGGCTGTTAGTCCAGCTTAATAACCGTTTTGCCTTCACAAATAGCACATGACGTTGTAATCTCTGCAAGGGAATGGATGCTTGATTTAAGACTGTGGATTTAGTGGGGTCAACCAGCTTCACGTTGTTTGATTCACACCAGTTTGCAATTAGTGCTTTTACAGTGTAGCTAGGTATTTAGATTGGTGTGAGCCAGACTCTGATGGGTCTTTGTAACATTGATTGTAAGCTCATGCGGTAGTGCTTAAGTTTATTGTTTGAAAACAATATATCCCTTGTAATAATGAAAAACGTATTTGTGAAAATAGACTTTCATGCTTTCCTGTTTAGTCTTTGAATGGTAGAAGCTCAAGTATGAATTGTGTTTATGATTGATGAATTTGAGCTGCCATTGAATTATTCAAGAAACAACGAGTTCTTCTCTGGTTTCTTCAAAAACTTTCAATTGTAATCTTTGGGTAATAAAAAGAATGCTTGCCAATCAATTGTATGCGGTTAGCTTCCGAAAGCGTAAAAAAACGTGTAGTAGTAGTTATCCATTTTTCAGTTGTCAATTGGGTGATGCCAGCTTCACGTTGCCTTAGCTTTCCCACACAAACCACTCATGCACTTGTTTTGGATTTTGATCTCATCGCATGAAACTTATAACCTGATCTTGAATTTTATAGAGATAACGAGCCAACGTCCTGAGGGGTATGGGACCTGAACCAAACTTTAGAATGGATTTTCTAAACTCATCTCATATTCTCTGAGGTCAAACAAAACATCCCAAAGATCCAAATAATTCTCGAATAGACGTGTTTGGGACCAGATAGGTGTAACTCCTTAGAGAAAATCTGTTTCGTACTAGCTTCACAAAATAAAACAAATAAAACGGTGGACCAAAGTTAGTTATGTGTGGATGATTGATCATGAGAACGAACGCTATCTCCGCTCGATATTACTGCGTCTGCACAAGAATTGGTTAGTCACATAAATATAAATATTAAAATAGAGTTGAATAACAATAGAAAATGAAAGGGTATCTTATGGTCAAAAATTAGGGTGCAACAGATGCCCCTATTTAAGTTACTCCTATTCGGAGATATGGAGATTGAAATCTTCGTCTCGACGAGATAGGAGGGACTTAAATACAAACATTGCGCGAATTTTTGGCCATAAGAAACCACCGAATGCATATGATATGCAATGATATGAAAATGCAAGGCGGACAAAACTGTGAGAAAGAGGTCATAGGGGATGTACTGGACGCGACATGCTAGACAGAAGAACAACAGATCCAACAAGGCGGGACCCTACGAGGACATGGACAATCACTCATGGGAAATCTCCAAACGTGTAACGGTAACTCATGCATCAGGGATGCAGTGATTTTGACAATTTGTGATCGAAAGATACTTTTGCTACCGAGGTGGTGGTCAATAGTAACTCAAAATGGATCCTCCTTTTTTTGTTTTATGTTTTGTAACTCAGCTGAAATGGTAAAATGTATAACCTATCCTGGCATCATGGTACGGGGACCATGAGCTAGTCTCGGTTTTCGATGTCATTGTAGTTGTAGATGTTGTTGTAATTGTTGAGCTTCCCCGAGCATCATGATATGGGAGTCATGCGCCGGTCTCGGTCTCTGATGTTAAACTTCCCCTTGCTCCATGGTATGGGAACCATGAACTGGTCTCGGTTTCTAATGTCAAACTTCCCCTTGCTCCATGGTATGGGAACCATGAGCTGGTCTCGGTTTCAAATGTCAAACTTCCCCTTGCTCCATGGTATGGGAACCATGAGCTGGTCTCGGTTTCTACCCAAAATGATGGAAACTCGTTAGAGCGTCCTCAAAGAGGGGTTGTAAATTTGTAGATTGTAGATTGTGTGTTGTAAATTGTAATGTTGATGTAGATGTTCGGCTGTGAGCCATAGTGTCATTGTAGATTGTATGTTGTAAATTGTAGAACTGTGGAATTGTTGATGTAAATGTTGTCGATGTAATCTTGTAATTGTAGAATTTTGTAGATGTGATCTTGTACTTGTAATTGTAAACTGTAGATGCAGTTTGTATTGTATTGGCAATTTGTAGAATGTGCACCGGGGATCTTCAAAAGAGTTGTAAACCGGTTGATACGTGGAGTGTCCTCTTGTGAGGAGATATGTCATTGATTGTACTCATAATGAATTCTCTGGGGAAAATCATTTTTGGAGTACCTCTGCTGTAATTGTAAAAGAAATGTGAAGTTGTAGTAGCAGAAATCCTCAAATGGGGAAGTATCTGTAATGTCCTTTGACTTGCTAATCTTGAAATAGTCCACTGGGGAAGGACAGATTGTCTTGATGAATATTGTTGTTTGTCGTTTTGAGAATAGATCTGCCCAAAACGAGTTGCTCAAATAAAGAGATCTTCTGGCATTTAGCTGTAAGTTGTTGAGGAAATCTTGTAGTATTGCTGAAGAAATGTCACGTCTTCAATGGTGATCCTCATAATGTCGAAGTGCAAAATAAATGCACTCTTGACTTGTGCTCAAAAGCTGGAGAGGTTCATTGTGTGATTGTCAAAGACCAAAGTTCAATTCGGGAAATAACCGAAGAGAAACTGTCAAGCAAGACTCAACCATAGAGGCATAAACTCCAATGGGAATGTACTGAAACAACTGTCTTCCACGAGGATCAAACTTCGTGGGGAAGTAGAAATATTGAGAGTTTTTTTTTCTGCTTAGGGCTGACAACTCTATTTGGAAGGAGTAAGACACGCCCAAAATACCCACGGGTAAACGCAATCGAAGAGGTAGAGTAAAACAAACAAAGATGCACAAAATGCAAATGTTATGCTATCTACTTATATGATATGTGTATGCTTATGCTGACAAGACAGACGAAAGCAACGACCGAATACGAGATAAATGTCTCGGAACAAACATCCGACCAATCTTCAAAGATAGAAGTACCACTGGGGGTAGATGGAGAACCAAATGTAGGGTCCCGATCCTGCTTCAAAATTTCTCTTGAGGAAAAGTGATCAATCCATTTAGGGATGTAACATCTTGATAAGTTGGACATGTTGTATGAAATTTTAGACGGAGGTACCCAAACCGAAGATTCATAGGGGATAAAATGAATATCCTGGGTCTTCGTAGTTGTTGAACATGTTGGGGTTGGGCTTCCTGAGGATGAAATATACATCTCTTTGCTCCAATCTTCAAATGCCCCAAGTCGCATAGTTGAAAAGTACCATCTAGAGAGGATTTTACAGAAAACATGATGCCCAAATGCCCCACTGTTTTCAAACTCTCTAGAGATTCCCCGAATCTCGACGTAACTGCCCCTGATTGGCGATAAGTGAGTCCTTGAATTTCTTCTAGTTGAACCCAAGACTTGCGCGGATGAAATTTTCTTGGGAAGACTGGCTTGCCCCAAGTCAACAACGTCTTCAAATATCATCATCAATGTCTGTATGTGGTCTTTCTAAGATGTCAAACGTATTTAGCACATTTGAAATATCCATTCTGAAATGGTTAATGCAACACGCGTTTGTCTTGAAGTTTTGAAAAGGAGTATCGCAATAACCTGTGATCGAAACCACTAGTTAGGATACAAATTGAATCATTATTTATAAAGCCGATTTAAATTTGAGCATAGCTCAAGGAGTCAGGAAACAGTATCTCATCGAGTATGCTTTCGAACTAGACCCTACCTCAATTAGGACTTTGAAGGTTGTATATGGGCTTAATTTATGACTTGTAAAATGGAGGTGGAAATGGTTAGTATTTGTGCCCACCCAATTTTGAGAGATGTTCATCATTTTTGATATTATCCTGCCCCAGGTTAAGAAAATGATGTCTCGGTTTGGAAGAAAGAGAACGGATCCTCAATCAAGGTTTAAAAGAAAGGATTGACTATTTTGGCTTTCAGGAGGTTTACAATAATGCCTTACATCATCAGTAGGGTTTTCATTCGAAGCATACAGCGAGAGATCATGTGTTTTACTTCATCATCCTCCTTCCAATTCTCTGTCAGAGCAAGAGAATGGGTAAAAGTCGGCGTTATAGATAATTTTGAAAAAACTATTTGAGTGAAAACGAATGGATTTCTTCAGGACAAACAATTATTGCATTAATTATTCGAAACAGAAAGTTCTTACATGCAAAGTATGCTTTCAATCAAAGAAATAAACACACAAACAAACGAAAGAAATATAAAGTTCTTCTGAGAGTCCTTTCCAGGATCTTTATTGTGCTCTCGTGTAGACGGGAGTATATGCAGAAATGTCTGGTGCGCAGCTTTCAGACACGGCGTTGGCGACCTTGAATCATGCCTGGGGAGGATGAACCTTGTTGAGATAGGGGGTTATCTCGTACGTAAGGGGCGGAACCCTCAAAGATCAAGACTCTATCTTTGACCAAATTTTGGACGTCTGCTTTCATGCCGTAACAACTTTCAATGTCGTGCCCCGGAGCACCTTGATGATACAGGCAAAATTTGTTGGCATTGTACCAGTATGGGAACCTCTTAGGTACCTTGGGTGGGGCTTTAGTCTGGATATGCCCTCTTTGAATTAGAGCTGGAAACAAATCAGCGTACTTCACCGGGATAGGATCAAACTGATGAATTACTTCCCTTGGTGTATCTGGAGTCATCCTTTGATACCTTTTCCGGAATTGTCGATGCTGTAGTTGATCTGGAGAGGCCAACCTCTGCCTAGGATGTGGTTGTTGTTCACGCTGAGCGGGCATCGCATACTGATGCTGAGGATGGGGTACCGGAGCTATGAATTCTCTGGAAGGTCCACAGTCATTTCTATTGTTCGGGGCTATACCCAAGTTATGATGGTATTGCTTCACAAAAGCAAAAGTTAAGTCTTCCCAAGACTGAATGTGATTCACTTGTAGTTTCATATACCATGTTAACGGTGCTCTACCCAAACTTTCTTGGAAGCAGTGGATCAATAATTGGTCGTTCCCAAGATAGGCGGTCATCTTCTGACAAAACATCATCAAATGATACCTTGGACATATTGTACCCTTGTACACCTCAAAGGCGGGCATTTGGAATCCTGGGGGGATGACTAAGTTTGGAACTAGGTGCGGGTCACGAGCATGAAAATCAGGCGCACGGTTCCTCTTCATTATTTTCCATCGTTCCTCGAAGTCACGAAATTCATTCTTGAATGCTGTAAGCTCTGGATCATCCATTTCCTTTTCTTGCACAGGCTGAAGTTGCATAGGAACAAAGTCGTCGGAGGGACGGCGAAGTGTCGGGTTAGACCTTACTCTGAAGCTAGTCATGCGATCCATGCCTTTGTTCTCCTCACTATCCTTTAGTGATACTTCCGGCTTGGTCAGATGGTCGAGACGGCGACTGACAGCAAAGATGGAAAACCGAAATGAGCCACAACAAAGGAAGGACACATGCACAAATGTGAAATGCCATGCAGAATGTTAATGCATGATGATTAGGACTTCATGGGATTCCTCTATTTATAGGCATTGCGGTAAAAGAAAACGTTTTATTAAAGTTGAAACGGGCTACATAAATATTCTTTTGAAGAGTCCCAAATAAAAGCTAAATAAAAGCTAGTAAAGACACTAAAGAAGCTTTGAATGCTGCTGCTTGAGCTGCTCTTCTAGTTGCGCCTTCTCACGGATAAGGTTGTCCACAATTATTTTCCAGATAGTGCATTGTGGGTCGGAGAAAAATAAATCCTCCATGACTTTCCTCTTCTTGCAGGGGAGTAGCTCTTCATCCTGTAGCCGCTTCTGAAGTTCAGCCTTCTGCTTTTGAAGTTCAGCATTCTGCTTTTGAAGTTCAGCACTCTGCTTTTGAAGTTCAGCATTCTGCTTTTGAAGTTCAACATTCTGCTTTTGAAGTTCAACATTCTGCTTTTGACACTCATCATTTTCCGCCACTGTTGCACGATATTTGTTCTTCCAAGATTCCAGCTCATGTTGAGACTTCCTTAAGGACACCTCGGCTTCAGACATAAAGACATAAGTGGGCTCTCTCTTGGGAGCTATGGGATCTTGACGGGAATAAGGCATCTTTAGATCGGTTGCCCTTTGTCTGACCCACTGGAGGTATGGTTCCAAAGATACACAATTAGGCCTCCCTAGACTCCTCTTCCCCTTCTTGTATACCCTACGCCATGCGTCCAGAACTCTTCCTAGAAGCTCTACATCTTTGTGGAAGAAAATACTCTTTATATGGTCACTTTTGGGAGGTTTCTTCAACGGATATCCCAACTGTCAGCGAGCTAGAACGGGATTGTAGCTGATTCCTCCGTCAAAACTAAGCAATGGTACATTACCAAAGTTACCACAACTATCAATGATTAATATTTCATCATATACTCGATCGTACCAATCAATGTCAGAATGGGTTAATGCCATCACTTTAGGAGACCAAAGCTCTTTGCCAATATTTGTAAAAGAGCTAGACTTCGGCAAGTGCGAAATAAACCACTTGTAAAGTAAGGGTACACAGCAAGTAATCATCCCTCCACCACGAAGGTTTCGGAGATGTATAGAGTGATATGTGTTTCCCAACAAAGTCGGCACTGGGTTATTCTTCATAAAGATTTTAAAGGCTTTGAGATCGATGAAACCTTCAAAACTTGGAAATAGAAATATCCCATAAACAAGTAAGGCAAAAATTGCCTCGAACTGAGCCTTGTTCGAATGTTTAGCATAAAATAAAGCCTTCTCGACCAAGAAAATTTTCTTCAAACCAAGGATTCCATCCTTAGTGACCATGTTGGCCTTGACGTCAGCTGCCTTTAAACGAAGGGCTTTAGCAATATCTTTCTCATCAGGGTCTTTTTCCAAGAAGGGAAAAGGAGATTCCTCAAGGACAGGTAGACCAACCAAAAAAGAATACTCTTCCAATGTAGGTAGCAACTGGAAATCTGGAAAGGTGAAACAATGGTAGAGAGGATCGTAGAATTGTAGCAAAGTGGCAAGAAGTCCTTCATTCACTGAGCAACCCAACAAAGATATCAGTTTCCCATACTTGTTCTTGAATTCTTCTTGATCTTCGATGAAACCCCACAACTTCTTTAGGTCATCCAATTTGGGACTCTTAAAAGTATATTTCACAGTATGTCTTTCATTTGAAGTCATAGTGACCTACAATGTTCATAAACGAAAGTAAATCCCATGAAGTCCGATGCGGAATGATGTTATATGAATGCAGCAAACACAGGTATTCACATAAGGACATAAAGATAAACAAACAAGGGCCCTAGGTTTGCAACGAGCATGGAGCAAAGGTATACCCCTTCCCAAAGGTTGTGGACTAAAGATTGATTGGTACCTGCAGAACTGGGTTCTAAAAGGGGTCCCAAAGTCATTAGTCCATCTATTGGATATTATCAATCTCCCAACTAACTTGAGGATTAATAATATTCTCAAGAGAACTTCTTTTGAGTGTAGCATCGCGTAGCACTATTTCGGGACTTACTCCCTCATAGCCTCGCACTACATCCTAATAAGGCCAAAGTGGGGTTAAAGGTAACTACGGTCCTTAGTATCATGGACTCCAATTGAGAATAGTAAAAGTTTTCACGACTAAACTCGTTCAACCGAACTATTTTCAAAAAGGTCTCAACTAAGCGGGATTCTCGAATCAACTTAGTCGGGACTCACTCCCTATAAGCCTCATCGAATATATCCCATCCTATCTTAATTTCTCTCAAAGTTCGGGTGTAGAACTTTATCTCACCACTCAAGGGCAACAATCCCAAAAGAAATACAAGAAAAAGCATATAAACAATTAATCAAGTAGGAAGATATAAAGCAGTAAACAAAATAAAATAAGATAGGGAAACCCACTAGAGAGCTTCCCCAGTGAAGTCGCCATTTCTGTCGCGGTGAAAATCGGATACCAAACTATTGATTAGTTTGAATCGTTAATTCATTTTGCAACCGAACTTTGATTTGTCCAAAGGAAGGGATAAAGATCGAAATTCCCACAATGCAATGCAAATGCAAGGTTAGATTGTTATAGGTTCGGGGGTTGGTTAAACTTAGGGAAGGTACTAGCATCCTAAATTTCTGTAGTACTCTACAGGAACCTCTTGTTTTATGTTTGTTTACTGCTAAGTGTTTATCTGCTTAATGGTTTAGAGACCCTAGTGGTTTATTTCTAAGTATACTCGACAAGGCATCGCACCTTGTGCCTACATATCCTTACGGGAGTGGAATCAGAGTATGTTGTAGTTCACCCTAAAGGGTTAGAGGAGTTCTTTGATTGTGGTCAAAGTTCCTATGGGTTTAGGGTAGTTGATTGATTGGGTCTAGGAGAAGAGATGAGTCTTCATTTTAAGGGAGAGATAACCACCACAAATGTAAAGAAAAAGGGTTGTAGGAAATGGTCTTTGCATCGTCTTAAGAAAAGGTCTTACATACTCGGATGGTCGCCAAGCATGCCTTTGTCGTTCTTAAGGCAAAGTCCCTACATGTTTGATTGTATTGTTGTGGGGGTGGAGATTATATCTCACTTAAGATGATTAACATCTTTTCTCTAAATGTGTTTGAAAAGTTTGCATTGTGTTTGATTGTTTGTTTCTATGTTGTAAAGATTAAGGTCCTTCCTATGGGATGGGTCCTAAACTTAAGCGATCGACTTGAAGAATCAAGGATCGAAGGGGATATGATGCATATGATGTGCAACTACACACAACGTTGAATTATGTGTAGGGTTTTCCTTTGGACAGGATGCGATGCGGAAATATAAGTTGCGATAAATACAGAGATTGCGGAAATATAAAGTGCGGAAGATAAACCGTACACACGCATGAAAGCGCTGGGTGTAGGTGAGTTGCGGATAAAAAGCAGAAATAAAAGGTATACGCATGAAAGCGCTAGGTGCACGAGTGTGACTGTGTAAGTGTGGTGCACGTTAGATTATATTTTACGGTATGAATTGATTTTAGTTTAGCCTATGAGAAAATGTTTGATTGATTTTATGATGAGGGTTGAATTAATTTATTTTTTAAGGAGACGTCGGATTAATTTGAGAAGGTTATAGTAGGTTCGTTTTAGTATAGGTCTTATTTATTTTAGATTTAAAGTAGCAATCAGAGATTTAATAAATTGAGAAAAAAAGGTTTTGTTTGAGTTAGTTTAAATTATAGAAAAAGTTTCTCATTAAATAAAAGTTTTAGTTATTCTTATTAATAAGTAACAATATAAATTCATTAAATTAAAATGTTTCTTTCGAGCCAAAAAGGCTATTAAGTTTGTTTGTTATTGATAAATTTCTCATTAAAAGTTGATTACTAAAAGGTTTTGTTATTATAAAATAGATAAAAGCTAATATATGGAAAAAAGTGTTTTTTTAATTATTTTAGAGAAAAAAATTAATTAATTAATAAATTAGTTTTAAAAAGGATTTAATAAAGGGTGATGGTTTGTTTTGTAAAAAAAGGGGTGATTAATTAAATAAAGAAAATGATTAGTGGTGGTTTAGTGGTTAATTAGAGGGTGATTACGGATTGAGTGTGTGTGGTGTTAGTGCATGGTGTAGGTGATTACGGTAAACAAAATTAAGGAAAGAGGAACAAAACAAGGCAAACCCTAATTTCCCAGAATTCCCAAATCAACCTCCCCCAAAACCCTCGACCGGAGATCATTTCCTTTCCCTCGATCTGCTCCGCTATTCCTACTTCCGATTCACTTCGTTTCCCTTCTAACCTGTTCTTCTCCTTTCATTTCAATCGAGCTTCTCTACCTTATTCTATTTCCTGCGTAAACAACAACAAAATGAATAATGTTAGTCAGGTCAAAAAACTCACGGTTGCGACGGCCTCTTTGTCCCGTGGGGATGGTCGTGGATTCGACGGTAGTTGTGGCGCTTGCAGAGGTGTTCTTTCTGGCGGCGGAACAAAGGGTTCGAATGGTGATTGTTGGAGCTGACTCCGGAGACGGCACGGCGGTTTATAGGGTTCCGGCGGCAAGGCTCTGAGAGGGGATAAGTTTCTTACTATTCTTTAATTAGGTTTTATGATTTGGGAAGTTTTTTGTGTGGTTTCTACGAACTGGGGTTTTGAATTTTGTGAAATGGTGTTTTTGCGTATGCTGAATGCTATGGTCGTCGTCCTCTACTCTTGTATCTGATGCCCTTTTATAAGCTTCGAAATATCCACCTTCCCAATTCGGATTCGTGCCATAAATGACCCTGATAATGCACTCGTTCTGATTTTGAAAGCCTTTCCATTCTTGTTGATTTTTGTCCATGATTGTTTTGGA
This sequence comes from Lathyrus sativus, assembly GCA_963859935.3. Taxonomy (NCBI): domain Eukaryota; kingdom Viridiplantae; phylum Streptophyta; class Magnoliopsida; order Fabales; family Fabaceae; genus Lathyrus; species Lathyrus sativus. The sequence goes on from OZ012739.1 coordinate 612,581,114, forward strand.
AATATTTTATTGCCCTGATGTCTTGATGTTTTTGTGTTTGTAGGAGGATGATTTTGTTCCGTTTTCAACTTGGTTTTCCTTGCGCTTTAAACCCTGAAAATAATATTGGTGATGATATCTCCATCTGTTTGAGCATGTCTTGATTTTCCTTTTTCGAGTCAACTCAATATGGTAGGTATTAATTGGTGATGAAATATCTTGAGAATTTTGAATTAGTTTCTATTTTGAGTGCTTGATATTTTTGTTCACTTGGCTATGCTTGAAGTTGTTTCTGTTTTCGTAAAATCATGTCTACAACTCTTTGAATGCCTTTAATGAAAATTCTTTTCACGTGTCGACAGAATTCAAACGAAAGGGATATCTCCAAAACTTCTGACAGCATAGACGATGTTTTTAGAAAGGAGTAAGGGTTACTGATAATTACTATTAACTGTACTTTGATTCACGGCTGACAAAATGCTGCATATTTGAATTCTAATGCCAAGTTCTTCTTCTGTTACAGGGTGCGTGCATGGTTTGGCTTTTGTTTGTTGTTGTACTTTTGACAATGAGTTAGCAAAAGTCTTTGTTGCAAGTTATGTTGTTATCAAAGTTAGCAATACATATTAACCCTAAATGTCTCTTGTCTGCAGGATTTCTGGTTTGTTCAAGCTGTGGTGGCATCACGCTGCGAAAATCTCATGAACTGTTCCACGGGTCTGACAACATTGAAGCCTTATGCCTTAGTGAGATTACGGCACTCGTTCTACGGCGAAGTTGATAGGGGTATGAAGGGGCCTCCATAAGAGATCACCTAATGGAAAAGAATCACGAGAAAAGGCGATGTTAGGCCAAGTCAGACTGTCAACGCTTCTGAGTAGCTGCTTGTAACTCAATTGCGAACAAACTTCAGGTAATAGCTCCCCAGTCTTTAAAGTCAAACAATCGAGAGTTATAACATTGCTTTCAAGTGTTAGTGCATTTTCTGAAAAGTTTTGTAGTGATCGGGTTTGTAGCATCCCTTCTACAGATGGTGTTGACGGCATCGGAGTCCTTCTGAAGATTTCAACTATGAATTGAATAAGCTTGTGAAGATGGTCTTTTCCACGTTTCTGAACTAACTCGCTCACACAATCCATGGAAGCAGTCTTGGGACTATACAAATCTTCAATCATAGCCTTTCCTTACATAGTCACGTGGATCTTCTTCCTAAAGCTGATGTTCCTTGAAGTACTGTTACTTAGGTATTGAAGAATCAAGTTGATAACTCTGTCAGGTAAATAGTCCCCTACGCGAATGATACTTAACAGGTTCAGGTGGCGTTCTAAAATCTTCCCTGCATAGTGCTTCAGGAACATTTGAGCAAAAACTCTGGTTTCAGGATTTGTAACTTCAGGTCTCCAAAACGGGTGTAGAGCCTATTTAGAATATGAACTGTCCATTTCTTGAACTTCCACCGACCCCACGACTTTCTAAGATCAGGATCAACAGGCTCACCCTCTGAAGGCACAGGTCTCTCCAATACGTTCAGAAAAAGTATCATCTAGGCATTGAAGATGTTTTGATCAAACAGCAGTTTTGGTCTTCGAATGTTTGTTGTAGGATTCGTACGTGGTACTGGTTTGGATCTTTGTACTTTAGCTTGTAAGCTGATAGGCTTTAGGTTAATTAACTTTAAATATGTTTGCAGACGGTTCTTCTCATCTTTCATCTTTCTAGGACTTCTAATCTTCAACTTTTTCCTTATGGCATTCGTAGGTGTTGCTGGCCGGCGGTAAGTTCGCTTTCCTCAATTTGATCATGAACGTTATTGTATGTTGTTCCCAATTGGCTGATGCTCTGACCTCTCATTGTGAATGCAGGTTGTGCGTATATGTTTTGAGTATCTTCGAATAAGATCGTACCGCTCCTCTGATTGCAGTTTCGCACATTGGAGGAAAGGCTAATGGTGTTGACACGGTACATATCCTGCAGAATATATAGGCATATGCTCAGGTGGATACAGTTTAACACACTCCAACCAACGGAGCTTCACCGTATTGTCATGCTCGTTTATTGTCTGCATAATTTCAGGTGAATCCACCGTGCCAGAAGTATGTATCGCCGATTTCCTTGCGTTGGGGTTGTAGCTCTGTTGTTTAACTTTATTTGTTGCAGATGCCGTGATGCTGTTGTGACGCTGTATGTAAGTTGCTTTGGAGCCTGTTGGCAAATGTCAAAGGGTGTTTGCTGCAACCATGAATTCTTCACACACTATCTACAATGCATGTGTTGTAACCAATCATACCATTAAAGTATCTTGACAAATATAACACTTCTATACTCTGATGTATATTGAATCATTTGTTGTATTTCAGGTATTAATACTTTGGTCGGGATAAAAGCGGTTTCCAGTAGGGTCTGTTTCTAATGGTGGTTTGCACTCAACTACGCAAACTCTGCTGAATCAACCATGAATAATTGGAACATTGCGAGAGGAGATTGCTGCTCCATAACTGGTGAGACGAATCTTGGTATTGTTATCTTTGTAACTCTGTGGTTCAACTCAGTTGTGAAAGCTCTTAACCATTATGATTACTTGTTATGATTAATTCGGAACTTGCTTTTTGTTTTGAAGGCACTTGACATCTTGGCTTCTTTTACGGGGATGCGGTTCAGAAGCGGATGCCTCTTCTCATGCCATGCCGCCACGAGAATAGATGAATGGAATTGAGCAAACTGGAGCGAGGTTGTCGAAGCGCACACTGCATGAGTTGCCATTACTCCTATTATTTCTGTAACATTGATTTCAGAAGTATGAAGTTGGTTATGATATGATTTACCGCTAACATCGTTATCATCTGTGACAGGTATTGGCCGGTATTTCAACGGTTCGAAGTGTTAGCGTCTCTCCGAGAGCTTCGTGAGATTCACAGCGAGTTCAAGGTCGATATTGAGGTCGCGGTTCGAAGCCATGGAACCGACTTGTTTGCAGGACTGTTTGATGGAGGGGCCTCGATGCCTAGGGAAATTATCAATGCGCCTATCTCCTCTGTATCATCACTTATAGAAATACCTCATTGTGATATTCTGATGTTTGTTGGCTGTTAGTCCAGCTTAATAACCGTTTTGCCTTCACAAATAGCACATGACGTTGTAATCTCTGCAAGGGAATGGATGCTTGATTTAAGACTGTGGATTTAGTGGGGTCAACCAGCTTCACGTTGTTTGATTCACACCAGTTTGCAATTAGTGCTTTTACAGTGTAGCTAGGTATTTAGATTGGTGTGAGCCAGACTCTGATGGGTCTTTGTAACATTGATTGTAAGCTCATGCGGTAGTGCTTAAGTTTATTGTTTGAAAACAATATATCCCTTGTAATAATGAAAAACGTATTTGTGAAAATAGACTTTCATGCTTTCCTGTTTAGTCTTTGAATGGTAGAAGCTCAAGTATGAATTGTGTTTATGATTGATGAATTTGAGCTGCCATTGAATTATTCAAGAAACAACGAGTTCTTCTCTGGTTTCTTCAAAAACTTTCAATTGTAATCTTTGGGTAATAAAAAGAATGCTTGCCAATCAATTGTATGCGGTTAGCTTCCGAAAGCGTAAAAAAACGTGTAGTAGTAGTTATCCATTTTTCAGTTGTCAATTGGGTGATGCCAGCTTCACGTTGCCTTAGCTTTCCCACACAAACCACTCATGCACTTGTTTTGGATTTTGATCTCATCGCATGAAACTTATAACCTGATCTTGAATTTTATAGAGATAACGAGCCAACGTCCTGAGGGGTATGGGACCTGAACCAAACTTTAGAATGGATTTTCTAAACTCATCTCATATTCTCTGAGGTCAAACAAAACATCCCAAAGATCCAAATAATTCTCGAATAGACGTGTTTGGGACCAGATAGGTGTAACTCCTTAGAGAAAATCTGTTTCGTACTAGCTTCACAAAATAAAACAAATAAAACGGTGGACCAAGGTTAGTTATGTGTGGATGATTGATCATGAGAACGAACGCTATCTCCGCTCGATATTACTGCGTCTGCACAAGAATTGGTTAGTCACATAAATATAAATATTAAATAGAGTTGAATAACAATAGAAAACGAAAGGGTATCTTATGGTCAAAAATTAGGGTGCAACAATCATCAGTAGGGTTCTTATTCGAAGCATACAACAAGAGATCATATGTTTTACTTTATCATCCTCCTTCCAATTCTCTGTCAGAGCAAGAGATCGGGTAAACGTCGGCATTATAAATAATTTTGAAAAACAATTTGAGTGAAAACGAATGGATTTCTTCAAGTCGAACAGTTATTGCATTACTTATTCAAAATAGAAAGTTCTTACACGCCAAATATGCTTTCAACCAAAGAAATAAACATGAACAAAATGAAATAAACTTCTTCAGAGAGTCCTTTCCAGGATCCTTATTGTACTTTCATGTAGACTGGAGAGACATGCAGAAATATCTATCGCGCAGCTTTCAGACGAGGCGTTGACGACCTTGAATCATGCACGTGGAGGACGAACCTTGTTGAGATATGGGACTATCTCGCACATAAGGGATGGAACCCTCAAAGAATAAGATTCCACATTTGACCAAACTTTGAACGTCTGCTTTCATACCGTAACAACTCTCAATGACGTGCCCCGGAGCACCTCGATGATACAGGCAAAATCTGTTGGCTTTGTACCAGTATGGAAACTTCTTAGGTACCTTAGGTGGAGCTCTTGTCTGGATATGACCTCTTTGAATCAGAGCTGGAAACAAGTCAGCATACTTCACAGGGATGGGATCAAACCGATGAATTACTTCTCTTGGAGTATCTAGAGGCATCCTTTGATACCTTTTCCGAAATCGTCGATTCTGTGGTTGATCTGGAGAGGCCAACCTCTGCCTAGGAGATGGTTGTTGTTCACGCCGAGCGGGCATTGCATACTGATGTTGAGGATGGGGTACCGGAGCTATGAATTCTCTAGAAGGTCCACTGTCATCTTCATTGTTTGGGGCTATACCCAAGTTTTGATGGTATTGCTTCACAAAAGCAACAACTAAGTCTTCCCAAGACTGAATGTGATTCCTTTGTAGCTTCGTATACCAGGTTAAGGGTGCTCCGCACAAACTTTCTTGAAAGCAGTGAATCATTAGTTTGTCGTTCCCAAGGTAAGCAGTCATCTTCTGACAAAACATCATCAAGTGATACCTTGGACAAATCGTACCTTTGTACACTTCGAAGGTGGGCATTTGGAATTCCGGAGGGACAATTAGGTTTGGAACTAGGCGCAGGTCATGAGCATAAAAATCAGGTGCACGGTTCCTCTTCATCATTTTCCATCGTTCTTTGAGGTCACGAAGTTCATTCTCGAATGCTATAAGCCCAGGATCATCCACTTCCTTCTCAGCATGAATATTCTGAAAGTCAGCAAACAGGTTGTCTCGCATAGGCTGAAGTTGCGCAGGCACAAATTCGTCGGAGGGACGGTGAAATGTCGGTTTAGACCTTACTCTGAAGCTAGTCATGCGATCCATATCTTCGTTCTCTTTACTATCCTTAAATAGTACTTCAAGCTTGGTCAGATGGTCGAGACGGCGACAGACAGTAAAAGATGGAAAACCGAAATGAGCCACAACAAAGGAAAGACACATGCACAAATGTAAAATGCCATGCTAAATGCAGAATGTTAATGCAAAATGCAGATGTAGGAGGAGACTTCATGAGATTCCTCTATTTATGGGCATTGCGGTAAAAGGAAGCGTTTTATTAAATTTGAAACGGATTACATAAATATTCTTTTAAAGTGTCCCAAATAAAAGCTAAATAAAAGCTAGTAAAGACACTAAAGAAGCTTTGAATGCTGCTGCTTGAGCTGCTCCTCTAACTGGGTCTTCTCACGGGTGAGATTGTCCACAATCATTCCCCAAAGGGCACACTGAGAGTCGGAGGAAAATAAATCCTCTAGAATCTTCCTCTTCTTGTAGGGGAGTAACTCTTCGTCCTTCAATTGTAGTTGCTCTTGAAGTTTGGTATTCTTTTCTTGAAGCTCACTAATCTCTGCAACAGCCACTTGATATTTGTTTTTCCACGCCTCTTACTCACACTGTGATTTCGTTAAGGCAACTCCCAACTTCTCAGCATCAGACATAAAGACATAAGCAGGCTCTCTCTTCGGAGGTACGGGGTCTTGGCGAGAGTAAGGCATCCTTAGCTTGATTGCCCTGTCTCTCACCCACTGAAGGTATGGTTCTAAAGACACACAATTAGGCCTCCCTAGACTCCTCTTCCCATTCTTGTGTACACTACGCCATGCATCTAGAATCTTTCCTCGGAGTTCCATATCATTTTTGAATAATATACCCTCTACTTGAACACTCCTGGGAGGTTCCTTCAACGGGTATCCCAACTGTCGACGAGCTAAAACAGGATTGTAGCTGATTCCTCCATCAAAGCTGAGCAACGGTACATTAGCAAAGTCACCACAACCATCAATGATTAATACTCCATCATATGATCGGTTGTACCAATCCATGTCAGAATGGGTCAATGCCATAACTCTTGGAGACCAAAGCTCTTTGCCAATATTTGTAAAAGAGCTAGACTTCGGCAAGTGCGAAATAAACCACTTGTAAAGTAAAGGTACACAGCAAGTAATCATCCCTCCACCTCGAAGGTTTCGGAGATGTATAGAGTGATATGCATTTCCCAACAGAGTTAGCACTGGGTTGTTCTTCATAAAGATCTTGAATGCTTTGAGATCGATGAAACCTTCAAAACTCGGAAATAAAAACAACCCATAAACCAGCAAAGCAAAAATTGCCTCAAACGGAGCCTTATTAGAATAATCAGCATAGAATGAAGCCTTCTCGATTAGGAAACATGTCTTTAAACTAAGAACTCCATCCTTAGTAACTAGGTTGGCTTTGACGTCAGATACCTTCAAACGGAGGGCTTTAGCAATATCTTTCTCATCAGGGTCCTTTTCCAAGAAGGGAAAAGGAGATTCTTCTAGGACAGGTAGACCAACCAAAAAGGAATACTCTTCCAATGTAGGTAACAGCTGAAAGTCTGGGAAGGTGAAACAATGGTAGAGAGGATCATAGAACTATAGTAGAGTGGCAAGAAGTCCTTCATTCACTGAGCAACCCAACAAAGATATCAGCTTCCCATATTTGTTCTTGAATTCTTCTTGATCCTTGATAAATCCCCACAACTTCTTTAGGTCGTCCAATTTGGGACTCTTAAAAGTATATTTCACAGTATGTCTTTCATTTGAAGTCATAGTGACCTACAATGTTCATAAACGAAAGTGAATCCCATGAAGTCCAATGCAGAATGATGTTATGTGAATGCAGCAAACACAAGTATTCACATAAGGACACAAAGATAAACAAACAAAGGGGCACCCTAGGTTTGCAACGAGCATGAAGTAAAGGGTATACCCATCCCCAAAGGATGCGGACTAAAGGTGGATTGTACCTGCAGAACAAGGTTCTAAAGGGACTCAAAATCATCAGCCCATCTTTCAGATATTATCCATTTCCCAATTACTCGAGGATTAATAATATTCTCAAGAGAACTTCTTTTGAGTGTAGCTTCGCGTAGCACTACTTCAGGATTACTCCCCCATAGTCCCGCACTACGTCCTAATAAAGGCCAAAGTTGGGTTGAGGTAACTACGGTCCTCAATATCATAGGCTCCAAGGTCGAAAATAGTGAGTGTCTTCACGATTACTCGTTCAACAGTACTACCTCGAGAGGGCCTCAATTGAGCGGGATTCTCGATTCAACTTAGTCGGGATCCAACTCCCTATAAGCCTCCTCGACTATATCACCATCCTATCTTAGTTTCTCTCAAGTTCGGGTGTAGAACTTTATCTCACCACTCAAGAATAATACCCAAAAAGGACAAACATAAGAGAAAATAAACAGTTAAGCAAGTAGGCAAATATATAAAGCAGCAAACAAATAAAATAAGGTAGGGAAACCCACTAGGAGTCCCCAGTGAAGTCGCCATTTCTGGCGCGGTGAAAATTGGATACCAAACTATTGATTAGTTTGAATCTTTAATTCATTTTGCAACCGAACTTTGATTTGTCCAAAGGAAGGGATAAAGATCGAAATTCCCACAATGCAATGCAAATGCAAGGTTTAGAGAGTTTAGGTTCGGGGGTTGGTTAAACTTAGGGAAGGTACTAGCATCCTAAGTTTCTGTAGTACTCTACAGGAACCTCTTGTTTTATATTGTTTATTGCTATGGTTTATCTGCTTAAAGGTTTAAAAGACCTAGGGGTTTATTTCTAAGTATACTCGATAAGATATCGCATCTTATGCCTACATATCCTTACGGGAGTGGAATCAGAGTATTTGTAGTTCCCCTAAAAGGTTTGAGGAGCTCTTTGACTGTGGTCAAAGTTCCTACGGGTTTAGGGTAGTTGTTTTGATTGGGTTTAGGAGAAGAGATGAGTCTTCATGTTAAGGGAGATGTAACCACCACAAGTGTAAAGGGGGTTGTAGGAAAATAGTCTTTGCATCGTCTTAAGAAAAGGGCTTAAGTACTCAGATTGTTTGACGAGTATGCCTTTATCACTCTTAAGGCAAAGTTCCTACATGTTTGATTGTATTATTGTGGGGGTGAAGATTATATCTCACTTAAGATGATTAACATCTATTCTCTATTGTGTTTGAAAAAAATTGTATAGTGTTGTTTGTTTGTCTAAGTTGTAGAGATAATGGTCGTTCCTATGGGGTAGGATCTATCTTAAGCGATCAACTTGAATGGAATCAAGGATCGTGGGGAAATGATGCAAATGAGGTGCACTACACACAAGTGTTGACTCATATGTAGGTTTTTCCTTTGGACGAATGCGATGCAATAATATAAATGCGATAATGTAAATTGCGGATAAAGCAGATAAGTAAAGACATACACGAACGCATGGAAGCGCTAAGTGAGTGTGTGAACTGTGAATGAATAAGAGCAGATAAAAACAAACATACGCATGAAAGCGCTAGGTGTACAAGTGTGTTGTGTCGTGAATGTGAATGTGCACGATTAGGTTGTGTTTTTACGCTGTTGATTAATTTCAAGCGGAGTTGATTAGTTTGAGTTGCGCTCTTAGTTTTATGTGAAATTGCGAACTAGCTTTAGTTTTAATAAAAGGTTTTATATGATAAATTGGTTTGTGAAACAAGTTATTTATTTGAGATTAATTTTAGAAGAAGGTGATATTAGTTTATTATTTTTTTATTCCAGCGAAAGTGAATTTATGAAATTGAATTATGAGTTGGTTGATTTTTTTTAAAAAGGAGTTTGAATTATAATCCAATGAAAAGTTTTCTTCTTTTTTTTTTTAAACAGGTCTTTGCAAAAACGCTTATAAGAGATAAAGTTAATTGAGATAAAAAAAGGGTTATTATTTACTTATTTTCTTAAATTTTAAAATATGAAATTGGTTTATAAAAAAAAAGGGCAAGTGAATTTAGAGAAAGAAAGTGCTGGGTAAATATTATAATAAAAGGTTGATTAAATAAAAGATGTCTTTTTTTAGTTATAAAAAGAGCTAATTAACTGCTAGTTAATTAAGTTGGTAAAAAAGATTAAGTTAATAATAAAAAGGATTAATAACGTTAGTTAAGGGTCAGATTAGAGGTTAAATGGCGAGATTAAATGGTGATTAGGGTGGTTAGTGGTGTGTGTGGTGTCATGTGTGTACAACAGATTTTTACAATAACACAAATAAAAAAAACAGAAAGGTAAAACCCTAAATCCCAAATCAAATATCAATCTTCTCTCTCGATTCACCCTTCTCCCAATGTGATTCTTCAGCGATCCTTCTCCCTCCAACATTTCGATTCACCTGAAACACAAATCAACTGACAATCTTATTTAATCGTTAGCGAAAAATCATCTCACTGTTTAAATGGATTCTCCGCGGGTGGCGGTCGGATATGGTGAGATCTTTGAGAGCGATGGCGATCTGGGGTTCGCGATGGGGGTCACGCTGATGCGAGCGACGAGGAAGGGTGGCTCGCGGTGGCGTTCTTCCGGCGATGGTTTCACGGTGTAGCTTGCGGAGATAAGTTTCTTATTACTTTTGATTTACGCAAATAGGGTTCGATTTTGTGACTTTCTGAGGAATTTCTGCTTACGAATGTTGTGGGTTTTCGTTTGCGTGTGTTGTGTATTTTTTTGTGATTTCTCCGTTGCTTTATAGGTGGAGCTATGGGCCTCCATTGATGATTGTGTTTAAGACTTTCCAAATCCGTTTGATCTTGTCGAGACAGCTTCAATGTTTTCCTTTTTCGCCTGATTTTGCTGAGACAGCTTGCTCTACCTTTGGGAAGTTTCGGATTTTCCCCTTTTTCGAATTACTTGTGATATTTGGAAACCGCATCTTTGACGTGTCCATTGACTTTGTTGACTTATCTTTTCTTCTTCTTCTTCGCAGGCAAAACTGGTTCGAGTTCAGATATTACTCCCATCTTGAGCTTGCTGAGGAGGGTTTTAAACCGGCAATGACGATGTTTTGTCTGAGCTGGGAGAGAACGCCGTAGTTTGCTTACGCCCGATGATGGATTGGGCTGAGGGTTAAACCAATGATGTTGTTGTTGCTAATGATTTTGTCATGCCGCTGTTGTTGTTATTGTCTGTAGCTCAGGCGACGCTGTTGCTGGGGAATGTTTGAAACGGTGGTGATGACATCGTGTCTGAACCGTAAGCTGGGACTGTTGTTTCTTTTGAAAGTTGTTTATGCTCTCGAACTATGTTAAGAGCTGTCCTGAATTAACTGTTTTCGTTTGCCTAGACTTTGATTCTTTCGGTGTTCGGTAAGGAGTCGATGACGACTTCCGTCGTTGTCCTCCTGGCCGCTCGAAACCGTGCCCAATGATGAACTTCGAAAGAAACTGAGGGCTTCGCATTTCTTACTCTGTTCTGAGTTTTCGAATGGACTCTGTTGATGCACTGTTTCCAACAGGTTTTAGATAACAATGGTGTGGCGTAGGCCGCAGTGCCTTCTCATTCAGTCGAGAGTGCTCAGCACATTTGATTCTTTCTTCTCGAATAATGCTTTATGTTATCACTTCTGTTGACTAACTTGGTGTTTTGCAAATGGCTTCGGTCACAGTCCTCCCGGCCGCTCGAGTTTACGCCTGATGATGAACTTGCTGAGGGCTACGTTTGTCTCGATTCTCATTCTTAGGACTTTGTATTATCTTTGTGAAAACCAATGTATTGCCGTTAATGTGATCTGAAGTTGTTTGCAGCTACTATCCTTACGGAAATAACGCTCCAATTGAGAAGAAGTCGCCTCCTATTTTGTTGGTGAGCATTCAATTCCTTCCTACTACATAATCCGAACTTCGAACTTGCAGACGTTCCTGATGCTCTTACGTTATCGCTAATTTCACAAAACCAAGTTTGAATATTTTTATGCAGGGGCTGCAAGGGATTAAATGATTGAAGTAGCAAACTAAGTGCGTAAACATGATATCATCTTCTAATCTACGAGGCTGCGTACTGGAGTTATGAGCTTCCTTTGGAAGTGGTAGAGTTACCAAACTAATTGTGCCCATTCCGTATTTCTGATGGTTTTAAATCCACTTCTTCATGATATCTTATACTCTTTCTCAATGGTTTCTGTCTGCAGGTGCGTAAATGCCGTGATAATGGTGCTGGTAGCCAAGGTGACATGGAGAGATTTGTACACTTTCAAATTGGGTGCTTCCACCGAACAAGCTTGGTTAAGGATATGTTGCTCTTGGCTTGCGCCTCTTATGGCTTGGTATTGTTGGCAAGTTACAATTCTCCACCTTGTCTCCAGACTGAACTGGTATGCATCGGTAGCAGCATGATTGCGTGACTTTCAGCAACTCGCCCTGGTTTCTTACTCTCAACTGTTGAAGATCCTTGTTTGTTGTGTTGACCACGCACCAATGACGAGCTGCCGGCGGAGGGCGAAATCCGATGGTTCTTCTTCTGGTAGAGATTTCAATTCTTCAAGATCCTTTAATTCTCTGGTTTTTTCGAAGGCAGCGGGATCGGATATCAGCAGAGCTGGAATGGTGACTTATGTTGAGCTTGATACGGCAATTACCACGTTAGTTTCATTGCCTCAAGCGGGACTTGAGATCATCTCCAAAAGACTTAGGATTGTAATGGATAATCTAGAATTTATTGTAAACAATGACTCTGTATTTGGAATTAATCTCTGTGTAATCTTGAACCGGCTTATGCTTTAGAAGAATGAGTTATGGTAGCTTATGTACTAACTTAAAGTTCAATTCAAAACCAAGAGAAACTACGCACTGACCGATGCAATTACTTAATAAGATCAGTTTGTTTCAAAATTGTGCGGGCATCCAAATAATTGCCAATGCAGCTCATCAATATAGGGATAAATGGACAACACGTGACATAGGTGATTACAACCTTAAAAATCCTCGAGATTCCTAACATGTAATTTGGCATTGACCTTGTATGGAAGAAATTTTGTGTCCTTTAACCTGCAGTGGTTTGAACCATCCTTGTATCTGAAAACTCTCGAGTTGTGTACCCTTGCCATATTAAATTATCCGCCAAAATCGAACTCTTTTCCAAAAAAGAAAACCCGGCCTTGTGAAATGATAATGTAACCTGGCATGAGAGTTATGCCTAAGAGGAACCTTGATGTGAGCAAAGAAAAAACCTGACGACCAGACGGTCACCTTGAAGTATTGGGCTGTAAGGGTTTACGCTTGTCATTATCGCACCTGCACCAACTGGTTAGACATAATAAACACACCCACAAAGGTGTAGAGATAAAATGCGTAAGGAGGCGGGATCTTAAGGTCAAAATTTAGGGTGCAACAGTTGTCTGCTAGAAAATTGGATATGCATGGCAGCAGAACAGTTCTTCAACACTTCCCCTGACGTTGAGAGATTCAACGATGAAGATGCAATTCAGATAGAAGATTCCAAGAATACTAAAAACTTGGAAGTTCACTTGTCTAAGATAAAGCTCGAAGATAAGATTGATGTCAACATGGTCGAGATCACCAATCCAAAAGTCGAAGAGACGAGTGGAGAGCCTAACAAGACGGTGTACCCCACGCAGGAAGAAACCATTTTTGACTTCCTCCATCGTTGCCAGAAGAATGGATCAGGGGTAATGTTGTGTCCCAGGTGCAGCGCCATTTTTGATGAGAAAGTTGCTCATGATGTAGAGGAGATCAAAAAGACTAATGGGAGCTGGGGGCAGAGGAAGAACCAAGGCCCAAGGAATCTCGATCCCAGAAACCCTTCGATGGGTATAAAAACTCCAGCTAAGTCCAACACATTTAAACTAGTTGGGAACGTGCCTGCAGGAAAGTGGATCAAAAGTGTCGAAGGACAGGGGCGGAAAAAATGGAAAAAGTTTGAGGTGGAGAGAGGTTCCTAATTTGAGTATCTACAAGAGAACCATACCACTAACAAGTCAACATATATATCTCATAATTACAAAGGAAAAAACCATATGACCAGGTCTCAATGGCGAAGGGAACAACGTAGGTGAAAGGCCATTAGGAAAGCGTAGGGACCAAAACAGGGAGAGTCAAGTACTAACAATGGCAATCAAGGTGGAAACACTGAAAAAATGCCTATAAGACGAAAGTTGTTTGAGGATCGAAAAGACAAGCTAGTTGGTTTAGTTGAAGATGATGAGAACACGACTGACAACTTTGATAGTGAATCAACAGCCTCCTTGGACATCATAGTAAATATGGTATCCTTCATGCCTAGAGAGTTCATCCAGGTCACAGAGGTAGAGGATGTGGATCAAAATACTGAGATGGAAATGATGGCACACAAGCCTGTGTGCTATTACATTATGAACAATGGGTGCATAGGGGAGCAAAATGCTTTCTTCGAACGCCCTACAGAGGCTATGAAAGGTCACTCGAAGCCTCTTTATGTCAATGTAAAAGTGGAGAACGTACCTTTCAACAAAATACTAGTAGATTGTGGTGCAACAGTGAACTTGATGCCTCGTTTTCTATTAAGTAAGATTGGAAAATGTGATGATGATACCAAACCCCACAACATGGTTCTGTCGAACTATGAGGGAAAAGTGGGCTCTACTTTGGGAGTGATCCAGGTTGATCTTACAGTGGGAACGGTTACAAGACCCACAATGTTCATGGTTGTCGAAACCAAAGCTAATTATAATTTACTCTTGGGAAGAGAGTGGATTCATGGCGTAGGCACTGCGCCCTCTTCAATGCACCAAAGGATTACCATTTGGAGGCCAGATGGTATCATCGAGAACATTGAAGCTGATCAAGGGTACTTCAAGATTCCTATCAATTATGTCGAGGGGAATCACTTTGACAAACACTTGGTGAATATTGCTCCATGTCCTTCGGCAGAGTTTGAATTTACTCCAAATGAAGCAACGTTCCATTCATTATACTTGCATCCTGTCGAAGGTTTCAGATGGGACAGTGAGGTACCAGGAGAAAGGATACCACATTTTGAAAGGCCTATAGTGGAACCCACTGGTTGGGAAGAAAGATTTGGTGATCATGACTGAGTTCGAAGCATTGAAGAAAATTTCGGCCTACGTGGCTGAAACGAAATTACAAGCGGCTCTAGAAGCTGCTAATAATCACATGGCTGGCAAAGCCATTTATGAATTTCACCAAGAATGTCCTAGAGAAGAATGTAACCTAAAATCTTTAGATGAGGTCCAAGAAGGAGAGCAAGCTCAAAGGCTTGACGCCATTTACGAAGACGAACCTTTGGGATTCAAAAGAGATTCGCTAGCAAACAATGTCAAGATGTTAGCACAAGACCCTTTAGAAGAAATTGATCTTAGTGAGGGGGCACTCAAGAGGCCTACATACATCAGCGCCCAGTTATTGAAGGAGTTTAAAGACTGTTTCGCCTGGGACTATGATGAGATGCCTGGTTTGAGCAGGGAGTTAGTCAAACATGAGTTGCCTATGACACTTGGAAGAAGACCAGTCAAACAAGGTCCAAGACGGTTTGCACCAGAAATACTGTCAAGATTAAAGAGGAGGTCGAGAGACTGCTTCGTTGCAAATTCATTCGTACAGCAAGGTATGTCGAATGGTTGGCTAATATAGTACCTGTTATTAAAAAGAATGGTTCTTTAAGAGTTTGCATAGATTTTTGAGATTTAAATGCTGCAACTCCTAAAGATGAATATTCAATGCCAGTAGAAGAAATGTTAGTAGATTCTGCAGCAGGACATAAATATCTTAGCATGTTGGATGGGTATTCTGGTTACAACCAAATATTCATTGCTGAGGAAGATATTCCAAAAACTGCTTTTAGATGTCCCGGGGCTTTAGGCACATACAAATGAGTAGTGATGCCTTTTGGTCTTAAGAATGCTGGTGCTACTTACCAAAGAGCAATGAGTTCTATTTTCCATGATTTTATAGACACTTTCATGCAAGTTTACATTGATGATATTGTTGTAAAATCTATTTCTGGAAAAGACCACATTGAACATCTTCGACACTCATTCTTAAGAATGAGAAAGTTTGGTCTAAAAATGAATCCCCTTAAATGTGCTTTTTGTGTACAGGCAGGAGACTTTCTAGGCTTTGTGGTCCACAAGAAAGGGATTAAAATCAATCAAAATAAGACCAAGGCCATCATGGAAGAAAAAGCTCCTTCAACCAAAAAGGAGTTGCAGTCATTATTGGGAAAAATCAACTTCTTAAGAAGGTTCATCTCTAATCTAAGTGGCAAGACACAAGCTTTTTCGCCATTGCTTCGTTTCAACAAATATAATTTTGAGTGGGGGCAGTTACAACAAGGAGCCTTCGACAAGATCAAGGAGTACCTAAGTCACCCACCAATCTTGTCACCACCTTGTAAAAATAGAAGTATGAGATTATATATAGCTGCATCTGACAGAACTTTAGGGAGCATGTTGGCTCAAGAAGATGAAAATGGAGTCGAAAGAGCCATTTATTATCTTAGTAGAGTTCTAAATGATGCAGAAACTAGGTATAGCATGATTGAAAAGTTGTGTTTATGCTTGTATTTCTCTTGTACCAAATTAAAGCGATGTATAAAGTCTGTTGATGTGTATGTATCGTCTCACTTTGATATTATAAAACATATGTTATCTAAACCTATTTTGCACAGTCGAATTGGCAAGTGGGCTTTAGCGTTAACTGAATATTCTTTAACATATCAACCTTTAAAGGCTATGAAAGGCCAAATAGTGGCTGACTTCATAGTCGACCACTCTATAAACGAAACTGATTTAAATTATGTTGAGTTAAAATCCTGGAAGTTATACTTTGATGGATCAAGCCATAGAAATGGAACAGGGGTAGTTATATTCATTATTTCTCCTGAAAAAATTCCAACAAAATTTAAATTTCGGGTCGAAGAGCTATGTTCTAACAATGAGGCTGAATACGAAGCATTGATTGTTGGCTTCAAAATTTTGTTAGAATTGGGGGCAACTAGAGTCGAAATAATGGGAGACTCAGAGTTGGTTATAAAACAAATCACAAATGAATATAAATGTGTCAAAGAAAATCTCATTGTATACTTTGTGGTGGCGAATAGACTATTGAAGAAATTTGAGGTGGTGGCTATCCAACACATACCCAGAATAGAAAATCAGGTCGCTAATGATTTAGCGCAGATTGCCTCAGGATACAGAGTGTCAAAGGTGTCGCGGTGAAATTTAGATACCAAACTATTGATTAGTTTGAATCTTTAGTTCATTTTGCAACCGAACTTTGATTTGTCCAAAGGAAGGGATAAAGATCGAAATTCCCATAATGCAATGCAAATGCAAGGTTTAGAGAGTTTTAGGTTTGGGGCTTGGTTAAACTTAGGAAAGGTGCTAGCATCCTAAGTTTCTGTAGTACTCTACAGGAACCTCTCGTTTTATGTTTGTTTATTGCTATGTGTTTATCTGCTTAAGGTTGAAAGACCTAGGGGTTTATTTCTAAGTATACTCGATAAGATGTCACATCTTATGCCTACATATCCTTACGGGAGTGGAATCAGAGTATTTGTAGTTCCCCTAAAGGGTTTGAGGAGTTCTTTGACTGTGGTCAAAATTCCTACGGGATTAGGGTAGTTGATTGATTGATTTTAGGAGAAAAGATGAGTTGTCATTTTAAGGGAGATTTAACTTCCACAAATTGTAGGAAAATAGTCTTTGCATCGTCTGAAGAGAAGGGCTCAAGTACTCGGATATTGATCGACGAGTACGCCTTTATCTCTCTTAAGGCAAAGTCCTTATCGTATTGATTGTAATTGTTATGAGGCGTGAGAAGTTCTATCTCGCTTAAGATGATTAACATCTTATTCTCTAATGTTTGAATGTTTGAATTGAGTTGATTTGTTTTGTTCTAAGTTGTAAAGGATAAAGGTACTTCCTATGGGGTAGGATCTAACTTAGAAGATCGACTTGAATGAGATCAAGGATCAATGGAGAGTATGATGCAAATGGGATGCATACGCGCAAGTTTTACGTTACGTGCAAGTTCTTCCTTTGGACGGAGTGCAATGCGATAAAAGTAAATTGCGGTAATGTGAATTGCGGAAAGAAATAGAACAGATAGAATAAACATACACACACATGAAAGCGCTAAGGTGTGTGAAAGTGTGAATATATGCGTGGAGTGTAAGCGTGCACGATGGATGATTACGATGTTGATTTATTTTTTAGACGAATTGATTAATTACGGTGTTGCTCGTTTTTTAGGCGAGGTTAGCTTAAGTGAATTAATTTTAGTAAAAAAAGTTGTATTTGATTATTAATAGTGAGATGGACCAATTTAGTTGAATTATACTTATGAGAAACTACGTTATGTTTGTGGTGAGATTGGTTAAAAAGGTTGAATTATTTTAAGACAAATGTTGAACTAAGGGTAAATTAATTTAAAAAACGAAATTATTAGTTAAAAAGAGTTCGGATTAATTGATGGAATTGATTTTAGAGAAAAAAGTTAATTTTGTTTATCATTATTATATTTTTAATAAAAGTTATCTTAACTTTTGATTTGATTTTAAAAAAGTATCCTTTTTAGTGAAATTGATTTTATAAAAAGGTTATATTAATTATGTTAATTTTGATAAAAGGTTTTATTATTAAATATCCTACAACTTAAGTTATTTAAAAGGTTATCATATCTAACAAGTGAGTATACCTTTAAAAATTATAAAAAAAGGGTTTTCTTATATTATCATATTTTAGTTTAACAATTGAATATAAATTAATTAAATTATGAAAGTAGTTTTCATTATAAAATTGTTTTAAATTAAGTTATTAAAAAAGTTTGTTATTATTAAAATTGAGTTACTTTAGAAAAAAGATTTGTGAATAGTTATTATAATAACAAAAGTTTAGAAAGTTAAAAAGTCTTATTGAATAAATGAATTAATTTTTAAATGATCTATAGCTCCTTTAGTAAAATCAGTGATTTAAAAAAAGCTCAATTAGTTAATTAAGTATTAAATTAAAAGAGTGTCAATTGGATAATTATCTTAATTAAATATATTAAATATTAGAATGATTATTAGGTTGATTAAATTAAATAATTAATGGCGGTTAATTAGATTTAACGGTGAGTTAAGGAGGGTTTAACGGGGGGGATAATGGAGAGATTAAGAGATGGGTCGGACGGATTCGGTGTGGGTGGTCTGCGAATGTGCACGGTGGGTATGCACTTGTGGATCGTGCGATAGTGATTAAATGGTGATAAGTGTCTGTGATGTGAAGGTGTGTGATAGTTACAACGGGTGGCCCGTATACGATTACAACGATACAAAAGGGAAAAAAACCTAGGATCCCCCAATCAGATCCTCTCCCCGCCGTTCCGCCCTCTCTCATCTGCTTCTCTCTTCTCTCGATTTCACCATTTCCCCCTTCTAATTCTTCAGCCGTTTCCATTTCCTTTCCTTCATTTTTCTTCTAACCTCTTCATCTTCTTCCCTTAAATCTAAAACAAAATAAAACAAT
Source organism: Lathyrus sativus (assembly GCA_963859935.3). Lineage (NCBI taxonomy): Eukaryota > Viridiplantae > Streptophyta > Magnoliopsida > Fabales > Fabaceae > Lathyrus > Lathyrus sativus. The sequence continues at coordinate 612,600,064 of OZ012739.1, forward strand.
AACACAAGTCAGAATCAAAGCAATAACCTACATCGTAACGTATTCACGCAGGAGTTTGTTGGGGTTGAACGAATCGAGAATGAAGGGTGGATCTGGCAACGAGGGTGGCTTGTTGCGGTGGAATATGATTCGTGGCAAAGGGCTTGGAAGGATGGGCGACGAATGAGGTTTCGGTGTGAGATTCGTCAGCAATCTGGCTGGTGACTCCTGGCGGCGACGGAAGGAAACCCAAAGCTAAGTCCTTCGCTTTCTCTTTTTCGAATTGGCTTTCTAGGGTTTGATTTGGGGATTTGACTTTTACATTGGATGTTTGGGATTTTTTTGATGTCTGTAGATTTCTGAGTTTTCTGATGACTTGTTGTTATCCTTTTATAGGCTCAAAGACATTGATTTGGATTGAATGCTCTGATTTCATGGAAGATGGTTTTGGAAAGAATAAATGTGGTTTGAGACATGTTTGTACGTGTTTGGAAAGAAACTGATTTTATCTCAATTTGTCTTGGAATAATATTGATTCCATTACTTCACTTTTGAACCTTGCGTTCTTTTCCGTTGAAAACTCATCGTATTTCTCTTCTTCTTGATCTCAGGTTAATGGTGGCTCGGATTTCTTTGTGGAGAACAAATGGCTTGCGAATGGGGAGGAGACTAATGGCTCTGTAATGTTTAGGTCCACTTGTTAACAGCAAGATAAGCTTATACTTCTTCTTGCTATACCCTCTGGTGTAACTCTGCGTTTGTGAATCTACAGGGAAACTTTACAGCTGAAACTCCACGCCTTTTGGTGTGTTCTGGAGCAATAACTTAGCATTGTTCTGAGTTCAGTTTATTTGAAGGTTTCATCCTTGAACTTCCTTGTTTTTGAGTATTGTTATTGGGGCAATTAAATCCTCATGTTTTTGTGCAGGTTCTGAGGTGTGGCATACAACATGATGTACAGCTAGAGCCAAAGTTGAACTCAGCACTCAATTGAATCTGGTAACAAACACGACCACAACTTAATTTTGTTTGAAGTACTTGTATTGGAACAACCTTCTCTACTCCTCTGAATGAGTCTTTTTCTTTTCTCAGGGGGAAACATGAAGATGATGGATTCCAGAATCCGGCCAGGGGGCACTGACTGCAACAAATGACAACAGCATTCCTGAGGCATAATAAGAATCGCTAGTGTAAGATGTTTGTTCCGTTGTGGGCTGATTTGTTGATTTTGTTTTTTAAAGGTATGTCGGTTAGCCTTCGCCAACAATGGTTCATTATTCGAGTTCAACATAAGGTCTTCAAAAATCTGCATATTTTGAATTCTACTAACTCCAAATGTTTCTTTTATGCAGCGTTGCCGTTCGTTTGGTGGCGGGAAGTACTTTAAGCTATTTGGGCATTTTCAACTTATTGGCGACAAATCCAATTCAAAATCACATACACAGATAGGATCAATGCCAAACTCCCTGTTCAGCGGGAGCACCGCGGCTAAATCACCACCGCCACTTTAAACAAGAAAGATTCATGTTGATTTTCTGTTACTTCCAGTGCGAAGGGCTTTGTGTTCATCCCAATATGTTTGGAGGATATTATCATTAATTGTTCTTTTGATGAACCTCATATTATGTTCTGAACTGTGCTAACTTTTCTCTTCTTCTTCCAGGAAAACACTCGCTTTGAGTTCATGATGTTGCCTTATCTGATGCCGCCGAGAAGGGGTCGATGCGGTCATGATGACTTCTGTCTGAACCGGAAGATTTTGAGATTACGGTTGCCTTGATGTCGTTGGTGCTTTCGAACTAAGTTGAGGGTTGTCTGAATTATGCCCAATGATGATTCAAAACTGAGGCATCTTAATTCTTAAACTGCAATTCACCTCTGTTAATGGCCTGTTCGGATTACCGGTTGGGGTGTTACGTGAATCCGTAGCAAACCGTCTTCGTGCGTACTGAGGTCTTAAGAATAAGGTGTTGTCCATTCTGGGACATGTGCTGAAGTTATGACTCTGTACCTATGTCCTCACATGCGAAATTAATGTTGTGACTTCCGAGAAGGTATAGAAATCTGACAGTCATCTTTTTGTATGTCTTGTAGGATTTGGCTCATGGTTGTCGTGTCGACCATAATCTCAAATGGTGAGGCGTCAACGTGCGGTAACGACACAGCAGTATATACAGTCTGACAAGTCACCGCTTAGAGATTAAAGAAGTGGAGCTGGTATTCTGAATTCTTTCCGCATATTGGATATTCACGTTGCGGTTCTTATGGCTACTCAACAGCACCTTCTTCACTTTACGCATAGGTTATGGCAGGTTTGGGCAACGCCTCACACCTGTTACGAGCTTCTGCCGTGAGCTCCGTAACTTAGAGGCTTGTATAGAAATCACTTTGTACCAAAAAAAGGAATTATGTAGCAAGTGAACTTCTCAATGTAAGCTTGAGGTTCTTAATTCTTGAGCTTGTGAATGTTTACCCTCTTGAATCTTACTTGAGATTTGTATGAATAAAAAACCTTGCACCTTATGAATCCAACCTTGAATTTAATTTGATTTCTGAGCTTTGAATTTTAGCATGACAGATTAACTTGAATTCCTTGAAATGGTCTCACAGATGCCTTTGGAATCACCTTGCACTTGTGATTTGCAGATAAATCTTAATGATGCTATGCTCTGAACTCTGTACACTCCTTATCAGCTTTGTAATGCTAAAATATCTCGAAAGGCCTTGAAGTTCACACCCTCCTTTGTGACCTTGTGTTACTTTTAACTCTTATGAAAAAACTTAGATTAATTAAATGACCTTGGACTTTGAATGATGGCCAGTGATAATGAAATGTATTCTTTGAAACTCGTCCTGTGATCTCAAAATTTTCGGATTCAATCCCGTAATGCTTCGAAATTGGTGAATTGTATTATGACTTGAAATGATATCTTGTAAGGAGTCTTGAATGAATACACCTTAAGTTTGTAAAATTCCCAAAATTCAAGTAATTAAACCGAAACTAAGATTCGAATTTGAGTTCTACTCCGAGCTTGTTGAAGAATAAAAGTCTTGAGATCCAATTAAATCCACATGAAGTGCACCAAATCAAATCCAAGGTAACACGGGTTAAAAAAATGTGCTACCGCAAGGATTCCAAAAGAAACAACTAACACCATCACGAGCCCGGGTCTCATTTCCCATATGATTCTTGACTTGACAAGCTTTTCCTGGCAGAGGGAAGACTTTGAGGAGGATCAAAACTTTTGATTTGAGGGGAAATAGATCATGAGAATCCGCCAGAGATGTCTTTAAAACAAAACCATGTGCACATTCGTTAGTCCTGATAAACATGCACCAAAAAAAAGTAAAGATAAATACGCAAGAAAATGCACAAGGAAGTGGGATCTTAAGGTCAAAATTTAGGGTGTGACAAAAGAAAAACCTTCAAGAAGTAATTGAGGCAAGAGGGAAGATATTGACGGCTGGATTGTGCCCATCAGATTTAGAGACAACTAAGCCTGGGTGCCTAGATGGAGAAAATTTTGAAATTTTTGCCATAGATGGTCTAACAGATACAGACTGGAGAAAACCTATAGTCGAGTACCTGCAAAATCCAACGGGTTCGACATAATGAAGGATCAAGTATCAAGCATTAAGTTATATGCTCATGGGTAATGAATTGTTAAAAAAGACCCCTGAGGGAGTCTTATTGAAATTCCTTAGTGAAACAGAGACATATTTAGCACTTTCGGTAGTTCATAGTGGGGCATGTGGAGCACACCAAGTTGGCCACAAAATAAAATGGTTGTTGTTTCGACGAGGCTTGTATTGGTCTATTATGCTGAAAGATTGCATAGAGTTCGCTAAGGGTTGCCAAGAGTTCCATATCCATGCTGGCATACAACACATACCTGTAAGTGAATTACACTCTATAGTAAAACCGTGGCCTTTTAGAGGATGGGCTCTGGATATAGTGGGAGAGATTCGACCAACATCGTCAAAAAACCAAAGATATATATTGGTTGGCATTGACTACTTTACTAAATGGATCAAAGCAATACCATTAGTAAATGTGGGTCAAGAAGATGCCATTGAATTCATCCAAAATCACATCATTTATAGATTTGGTATCCCAGAAACTGTTAGGACAGATCAAGGATTTGTTTTTACTGGTCGAAAGATGCAGGAGTTTGCCAAGGAAATAGGTTTTAAGCTCCTAACTTCTACTCCCTATTATGCACAGGCAAATGGGAAAGTCGAAGCTGGCAACAAGGTAGTGATTGGACTCATTAAGAAGCGTGTAGGAAAGAAGCCTAGAAACTAGCATAAGACGTTAGACCAAATCCTTTGGGCATGTTAAACGTCACCTAAAGAAGCTACCAATACTACGCCATTTCGACTTACTTTTGGCCATGATGCAATATTACCTATTGAGATATGCTTACAATCTGTGAGAATCCAAAGGCATCATGAAATCCCGTCTCAAGATTATTAGGCTATGATGATGGACGAACTAGTAGATCTGGATGAGGAAAGGCTTAAGGCCTTGGAGTTACTAAGGATACAAAAATGAAGGGTTGAAGAATCCTACAATAAAAGGGTTAAGTCTAAATCCTTTCTATATGGAGACCTAGTATGGAGAGTAATTTTGCCTATGGATCAAAGAGATAGAACTTTAGGCAAATGGTCTCCTAAATGGGAAGGCCCATTCTAAGTCATACAAATATTCTCCAATGGTGCTTATGAAATTGAAGAGTTAGACAAAGATAAAAGAATCCTGAAAGTAAAGGGCAAATATTTGAAAAAGTATAGGCCTATCTTGCAAGAGATTCATATCAAAACTTAAAATTTATTAAGAAGGCACAAAGGCCAAAATAGGCCAAACGAGGCTAACATGGCATACCCAAAACAAAAATCCATACAACAATTCATAACTTAAAATAGGGGTCAACCAAAATCCCTCAAATCAATGGACTTGAGGTATTCCATATAATCCTCATCAGCTTCATCATCAGAATCAGTAGTACGGGGACGTGCTTTCTTGGATACCTTCATTATGGTTTCTTTCGTCTTCACGTGAGGGGGTGCTCTAGTGGAGGCCTCAAGTTTTGTGGCTTCCCTAGTCACCGCCATCACCGCAAGTTCCTTTGAACCTTTGGCCTAGTTCTTGAGAATGAGTTTTTCTGAATTGGTGTTCATACTTGCTTTGCTGAGTACAAGACATGGTTCCGGAGAAAGAATGATTTATAGAGGAAAGACTGGGTATGAATTGGTCAGTCAAACGGTGGACGTTTATTGGTCTTGGGAGTATTCCTAAAAAGGCTATGCTTTAAATACCATAATAAAGCTAAAAGCCTATGTCGTTTGAGCAATAAATGGAACTGGGAAAAGGCGTTTTTCTAGAAAAAGGAAGAGGCCTTAATCACAAATTAGACTCAAAATTGAGGCCATAAAAATAATGCGTATCCATGTGCCATAATAAAAAAATAATAGCATGTTGAAAGGCATAATATGGCGCAAATAATCAAGTTAAAAAGCAACATATTGTCATTACATAAAGATGGCTCGAAAGGCCACAAAATCAGTGACGATTACAAAAAGTAGAGGTCGAAAGGTGATCAGAAAGGAAGCTTTGATTTGAGTTGAGCAAAAGTATTCATGTGATGACTAAGGTGAGCCTTGCACAGGGATTTGTCGAGCCTGACTGCTGCAAGCTCTTTTTCCAACTTTTGGGCCGCATTAATGAAGTCAATAGTGCTCTTCAGCTCTTGGGTCATATCAGGGGCTCCAAAGTGTTGCAACTCAAGGTTACGTTGTTCAACATTAGAGATCTTCGTTTGAAGCTCCTTAATTTGTTGTTGCCACGCGTCAATATCTTTTTGATTAAAAATTATCTCTTCTTGACATTGTTTGTGGGCAGCTTCCAACTGTTTGACCCTAACCTCTGACTCTTGTGCACCAGTCCAGGTTGCACTTTCTCGACCAGTTGTATCATCGATTATCTTCACGAGAGAGGGGAGTCGTCGAATCTCTGAAAATAAATCATCAACCACAACCGTCAACTCTAGCAAGAAACCACGAAATTCTGGGTTAAGAGTAGTAAGGTCCAGTTTCTTGAGTTGATCTTTCAAAAAGAGACGAGATGTGGGGTCTGAAACCAGGACATTTTGGGGATCTCCTCTGAAGAACTTTTTCTTGATGGATTGGAGAATTGGACCAGTGAAGTCATCTGAGGTAGGATGACTGGGAGGAGTTGAAGAAGCAGAAGCAAAACCACACTTTTGCCCAAGGATCCTTTTAGCATATTCCCTGGGATTCGACCACTTGAGAGCTGTTAAAGGATCTTCAGGGGTCACGATGGGAGGTAGAGTTTTCTTCACTACCGACAAAGTATGTTGGGGTTCAGGACCAGCTTGGTCTTCTTCTTCCACCTCTTTTTCATCTTCCTCTTCATCATTCTCTTCATATTCTCCTTCATCTTCTTCTTATCCTTCATCTTATTGGTCCTTTCCTTCTTCTACCTCAACTCTCACTACTTCCTCTTTATCATTAGCGAACGGAGGATTGTTTGGATTTTGAGTAGGTTCAGGATACATTTCCTTTAGCTCTTCATGAATAACTGGGTATGGGCTGTCAGTTGTTGGTAGGTTTGAAGGAGTACGAGCTTGTTCGACAGCCACCTCATTAGTGACTATAGGTTCAGCCTGGTCGAGAGGTGGGGGACTCGAAGCATCATCCTCCCCAGAGTTGAAACCTTCAGTCTGAGTCTGCTGCGTGGTGGTTGACGCCAAAGGGGGTTTGTTTCCTGCAGAAGGAACAATAGGTTAGTTTACCTCACTTAAGCCAGAGCCAAGATCCGAAGAAGGATGGTAAGTTGGCTCACCTTGGTTGTTGAGGGAATAAGTGGCAAAAGCACCTGAAACTGGAGGGGGGATTGGTGATGGTAGTATCAGCCTGAAAACACAAGTAAAAGAGAATAAGGCTAAGAAGGTGATTGACAAATGTACATGTGACAAAATGTTGGTACACATACCTGAGCTAGTGTAGCACCAGGGTTAGCATTATCACCCCCATGGTCGCCAGAAGTTGACTTCGAGGTAACCACAGGATGTTGTTCTTCGACACCACATGAAGTGGATATCGACCCAAGAATTTTGGCCACCTTCGATGGAGGTGGGCCAGTAGGTCCAGATGCCTTGGTAGGTTTCTTTCTCTTTTTCACTAGAACCTTCTCAGGAGATTCATCAGCATCTGAGGCCACAACGATGGGAGCATCCTTCTTGCCTTCTTAGAAGGACTCGAAGGTTTGCGCCTAGTCTGAGAAAATAAAAAGAGACGATACAAGTGTGAGAAATGAGTCACAGAGTGAGAAAAGAGGCAAAAGATATGATATATACCTGTCTGCCTTCCATTTCCTTGCCACTTTGAGAAGTAGTAACCCTAGTGGACGGAGCTTTCCTAGGCACAGCTGGAAAATAGGAGATGATTTCCAGTTAAATATTGAGATTTTAATTGCATAATCATAAGTAAAAGGCATCAAACCTTCATATATGTCAGATTCGACACAAACGTCCTGAACCCCTATATGAAGATGACCTTTGAAACTGTCTAAAGTGTGCTTTGTCGGAACCACTCATCGAGCCTTTGGTTGAGACTGCTGTCGAAGAAGTTTTAAATCCTTACCACAGATAAACCAATCTGGAAATGGAGGGGAAAATGCTACTCCAAAATCAGCAGTAGGCAAGCGAGGGAATTTAGAGGGAAAAAGTTTAAAAGCTAATTCATAACGTTTCTCACGAGGAACGGTAGGAGGAATTTTTAATGTATCTAGTTTTTGAAAAAAGTTTCTTTTTAAAGTAACAGCGACCTCATGAATGGTTCGACTAAGATCATCTGGTCGATAAATAGTTTCAAAGTAGTTCTATAAAGCTTGAATTTCTTGGATATGAGCGAGCTTACTCTTCCTCGTCTTGTCCTGCACATCAAGGAAAGCCTGGTCAACTAGTAAGGAAAAGGTGGTAACATTAAGAAAATGCTCATGATAATGTTTCGACCACCAATGGTGGAAAGAGAAAGTGCATAAAAAAGAAGGTTCGAAGAACACAGGTGAAAGCGCTCCTTTCTTCTTACCCAAATCAACGAAGATGTCAAAAATTGTTTCTTCGTTGAAACCGGTAATATAAAGGATGACTTGGCCCTTCTTTTCATACAAGCACCTCAGAAAACTTTGAATCAACCCAAATTGACGAGAAACAAGGTTAGGCTGATACGCAATCAAAGATGCTAAACCTCTTCCCAAATTGAGCCTGTTAGCAATAAATCTAGGAATAAAAAAGGCTTCCCAGATTGAAACAGATTCATCATCACCCTGCCTATGAGGAGTAGGAAATGGTCTTTTAAACCATGTAGGGTCAAACTTCCTTGCAGCAAAGGGTGTCATACCAGAAGTAAACTCATGGCGCTTAGCAAACATCAGGATGTAACTGGTGAATGCTCCTTTGATGGTTTCACCATCATCATTGGGAGCCAGTTGAACCAAACGAGGTCCTTCGATGCTTCTCCCCACGAGCTCAGCAGAGGTTTCGTCAACTAGACCTTTGCTGGGAAGGCTAGCTTCGAACGTTGCATTGAGCCACAACTGAAGCAACCATAGAGGACCATTCAAAGACACAGAATCATGGGCCTCCATGCACTTCAGTTGAAGAGCTGTTTCATTCAGAGATTCATAAAGGTTCACCAGAATAAGTTTGCTCAAGCAGACACATTTGTTATGGTGGAGCTGGTTAGCAAGGGGCATGTATTTTTTGGCTACCAGTAAAGATTTGGTACAGAACACGTATCTCAACAGCCATATGGCAAGAAATGCCACATGTTCTTCATCAGATACATCGTCAATGGTCTGGTCGAAATGGTGTTTAATGAAATGAGTATAAGTGATTTTGGAGTGGGGGATATGTATATAGTCTTTAGCATCGACATCGGGTTGGTAGGAGACACCATCAGGACGAAGGCCAGTAATAGCGGTTATGTCGAAAAGGGTTGGGGAAACCATCCCACATGGCAGGTGGAAAGTATAGTGGGTACTATCCCAAAAGTATAAGGATGCCATCAGCAAGTTCAGACAATAAGGAATGTTAGTCTTCGACAGCATTAGAAGGTCATAAATCCCCACAGATTTCCAATGATCAGCTTTAACCTTCTCCATCTTTTCCATCTAGAGTCAAAGTCTTTAAGAGGACTAACGGCTCTCACTAGCCGGGTACCGTCAGCAAGATATCCAAGGTTGAAAGTTGGCAATAAAGTCTCCTCAGCAGTATTGGTAAGGGGTGTGGGGAAGCTTTTTTGCCCTAACGGCCTGGTTCTCCGGTAAGACGGTAAAAACTCACTCATCCTTGCGTCAGAAATATCAACCTGTGCTAAAGGACCAGAGAGCACGCAGGGTTTACCCGAAACAATTAAAGGAATCATTACCTGAGAGTGGTAGGTGCTCCTTGCAGCTTCAGAAGTGGGTTCTGACACACATTGACGATTCTCCACCAGTTAAGGGCCAGCTATGTTCGTGAAAGGAGGAATGGCTTGCTTGGTTTGAGTAACGCGTCCCTTCTGGGTTTTCTTCTCCTAAACGGTAGATTGGGAAGATGCCATTGTTGTTGAAAGAAGTGAAATGGTTTTTTCTCTCTAAGTTGGATGAAGAAAGCTGAAGAAGGATATAAGATGCTTGAGATTCTAAATAATGTAAAAAATTCACAAAGTGGTGAAGGGAGATATTTATAAGGGTAAATCCCAAAAGGCTAAATCCACCATTGAAGACAATTGGATAGTGGGACGCGTGTTTGTTTTTGGAGAGAAGATGCGTATGGGGAGTTATGGTCAGACTGTAAATGTATGTTTTCAAGACAAAGTAATGATAGAAACGGCTGAGAAGACGTTTAAGAATTTATCATGATGGCATGATGTCATAAGCGTGGGAGGGAAAGAAATGAACAATTAACCACTAAAACAAGTAGTGGATGGTTCAGTCAAAGCCATGCAAAATCAACACGCATCGAAACGGTGAAGGAAAAAATGACCTTCCTACCAAAACTGGGGAAAGGACATTATTTCGGGGAAATTTGTTAGCTCTCAATTTTCGACGCTAGTTGATTTTAGAATCATCTCAAGTCAAAATGTCAATTTGAAACATGTGAACGTTTCGACACAATCAGGGAGCAATCCAAGTCGAAGAGAGGTGGACAAAGCTACTAAAAAATGCTAAGTGTTGAAAAGTGCTCGACAAGGGTCACACTGAAGAGAATGCGCAGAAGTTACAACCAAAATTGGAGGGAACTATTAAGTGTTCAAAATTTAAACCAAGAAGGGACGAACGTAGGAACGGTTGAGATAGTGGAAAAGCGCCAAAAGGGACACGTTGTGAAGCCTCAACCGTCATTTAGTAGCTAATCTCTAGTACTATAAATATTTGTCATTTTTATGTAATAAAGGTGTTCATTCATTTTATACTAGTCACTCCAAACAACTCAAAGTACCCGCGTGTAGTGAAACGAGTTAGCGAGATTGTATGTGATACAACACCAACCCTTTTCCATTAATGTAATTTACTTGCCTTTACCCTTTATGCACCTTTACTCCTTCTGCACTTTAACTTTCATCTTTTACATTTAAGCCGTTTTACAAGCTTTTCCTACATTTTTAATTTCAAAGATCTCATAGTCGAACGTGGAGTTCAGATTAGATTTATTTTTATGCTATTTAACTTTTCTGCATTTTTAACCTTTCGCCCATTTATTTTCAAAGCTATTTATCTTTTTGCAATTTAACTTCCAAAGATCTCTAGTCGAACATGAAGTTCAAAATAGACTCTTTTTCACATTTATTTTCAAAGCACTTTACTTTCTTGCACCTTTATCTTCAACGCCATTTACTTTACAAAGAAGTTATAGTCAAACACGGAGTTTGATTGTAATTTCTCGTCCTTTACTTTGCAGCATTTACTTTTAAAAGCTTTTACATTACTGCACTTTTATATTTTGTTTTTAATCTTTGACGCATTACTTGCTTTCTTTTAATCTTCAAGTCATCTTACTTTTCAAAAGGTTTCACAGTCAAACGTGGAGTTCAACTTAGGGTATTTTTTGCATGCTTAGCACATGTTTTAGGATTTAGTATGGTCGATCCTGCAAGTTAGTCAATTTTACCCTAAATTGATAGACTAGCGGTTGTTTACCAAAATTCACAGTAAACACCTCCACTTTCTCGTGAGACTGCCTACGCCTACTTGTACTACAGCCCTAGAGGCCGGATCTATAGAGAGTTGGTGGCAAGCCATGTCGGGGTCAAGCTCGGGCACCTCCGTGCCAGGTCAGGGAGCTCAGTTCCAATCTTCACGCTCTTGTCGGGGTCGTCATCGAGCATGATGAGCTCGAACTCGCCATCTGGGATGGGGCGCATTGGATTGAGCGTCTGCCAGTTGTTTGCCGGAGGCCCGTCTTTCGATACTTTATTGTGCTTTTGCTTGTTGGGGAAGCGGTTGTCGAGGTTGACAAAGTTCACTCGGGGCAGCGGCTTCTACTCTTCGATTTGGGCTAGCTTGTCAGCATTCTTGGGCATGATGTTGATTGAGTTGAGTCCCTTGGTAGCTACTTTAAAATATCTTCTTGCCGCTTTGATGTCTCTGTAGAGGATAACTACACGACCCTTGGTCATGTAGTACTCCATCTTTAGGTGCACTGTGGACGACACCTCGGTCAGCTCGACTAGGGTCGACCTCTCCATAATGCATTGATACAAGAAGGGGCATTCTCTCACCAGGAAGTGGACCTTGACCTATCTCGCAGTCTCTTCAAATCTGAAGGTGACGAGGATTTCCATGTACCCCCATGGCCTCGTGGTGGTACCGTTGAAGCCCTGCAGGTCAGAGCTGACATACGCCATCAAATGGCTCTCGTCGAGCTGGAGAATGGTAAAAAGGTGGGCGTACATTATGTCCACCGAGCTTCCTTAGTCGACGAGAATGTGACAGAAGTCAAAGTTAGCCATCTGAGCTCTGATGATCAGGGGATTGTTGGAGTTATGGGTGTCGCCCGAAAGATCCTTGAGGTAGAAGGTGATCAGGTTTGTGTTCCCTTTAAACTTTTTGAGGGTGGCGTTCTGCTTTGAACTCTTATCGATCAGCTCCTCAAATTTCCTCTTGACTGAACCTACTGAGAGTCTGCTAGGACCCCATCGGATATGACCATCATGACAGGCAACTTCTCCCAAGGGCTGCGAGCGGAAAGCGTTATGTCGGCCTTAAAGGGGAGGCAAAAGTCCTCTGGTCGGGAGATGCACAAGGCGACTTGCAGCCTGGTTTCATCGGAGGGTAGTGGCACCTCCTCGACCCTCTTCACCTTGCGAGTTTCATGTCGAAGAGCCTGGTTCCTTCTAGTGTATTGCTTCAGGTACCCCTCATTGATTCAGATTTCGATGGCATCCTTGAGGTGGACGCAATCTTCCATGACGTGTCCATGACTCTAGTGGAACCGGCAGTACTTGGACTTGTCAACATAGAGCTTAGGAGGAGTTGGCTTTGGGAAGCGCACACCACCTCGTTGGAACTCCGAGTTTATGCACTCGACCATAATGCGCTCGCAGGGAGCTGTGAGTAGCTTGTACTTGGTGAATCGGCTAACTGGTCCCCTCTGTTCCCGGGAGTCCCGGGGCCGATCTTCTCTCCTTCTCTCGCTGCCTCGTCGGGGTGCAGTGGTGTCTTTGTGCCTGTAATTTCTGGCACTCTCTTGGTTCCACGAGTCGCAGGTGCAGTTGGAGGCCTCATTCTCTTTGTTCTGGATGTATGATTATGCCTTGTGAAGGAATATGTCTAGCATGTTAGGCCTTTCAATCCCGACGGCCTTGGCAAACTCAGTGCGAGGCCGTAATCCTCGTTCAATCAAATACCTCTTCATGTCATCTGAGGTAAACACTTGTGTCATACCCCAAATTTGTCCTACCCTGTATATAACTTGCATTTGTATATCCATCCATCAACTGTTATTCAAAAAAATCCAAAAATGTGTTGTCTTCCGTCCAGGTTGTTGTAAGGATGAGTTCAAAATCCATTTGAGGTATCAAGTCAAGGATAGGTGTTGTATGTGTTGAAGTTCACCTACCAATCAGACAAAGGTTGAACTAGGCCAAGATGCATGATTCAAGTGGCACGTGTTTGAAGTCTTCATCAAGATTTTTTTTGCATATCCAAGGCTTGGTTATGTGGTTATTACACTTGTTATCAACCCAAGAAAAAATCAAGTTTGCTTTCTGATTCAAGGATCTGGTGGTCAAAAGGGTTTATTGTAGAGAGTTGGTTTAATATGATTTACAATGATTAATTTCAAGATTAATTCATTAATTCAGAGTTGTCATCCCGTTCAAGACTGATTTCGTGATGGATTCATTTTAATTTAGGGATTTAAATTAGAGATGGATTCACGTTTTGCTCGTCAAGAATAGATTTGAGCCACTTCTTCGTTAGATGAGGAAATTGAGAATATGGGAGTTTTGATTTTCAACGAGCGGTCAAGATTAATTGTCGTAACATTTTAAGTCAAGAATCGGAATTTCAAATTTGTTATCAAATCACAACTTTGAGACCAAATATCGAGGGGTGCCAATATTAAAAGCTTCTACAAAGCCCATTTTGTTCGTTATTTTGCAACAACAAAAGGCTATAAGGATTATTCGACCCACTATGTCACATTACAAGCTATTTTGAAGGAAAACAGGCCCATGTCATTAAATCAATATTAAAAAAAAACAATGTGTGTACAAAATTATGGTCCAATGTTCAAATCCATCACCAATTACCAAAAGCTCTACAAAACAAAACAAAAGCCCATCGTTACATGTAAGCCCATTTATTTGAAAGAGCTTGCAATGGAATTTTCAGCAGCTACAACCATGAAGAAAGGCATATAATATTCCCATAAACTATGGTTTTGCAGCACAAAACGACACATCGCACCCCACAAGCTTGTACGGAATTTCAGCACCCCACCTCCACACACCACTATGTACAAACAGCACCTCAACATCGTACCTGCGAAATGCCAACATACTATAAATTTTCAAAAAAAAAAACATCTACTAAATGCCATGCAATACATTCGTAGTCTCCATACGGCATTTTTTGTTACAACCAGTTGGGATGCCTCAAGCCACATACGCTCACCATACTAGCCGTCCCTGTACCACAAAAAATAGTCAATTTAATCATGTCCTTGTACCACAAAGACACCCCAACCGTGAGTGAATCATGTGCTGTGTGTGAATATCAATACGTGAGATGCAGCAACAGAGTGAATACACCACTAATGTTCTCAAAAGTTGTGTGGTGAAAAAGTGATAATAAAGGAAGCCATACCACGTTTGCTACTACTACATAACAACCAACAAGATGGGGCAAAACCAAATTCAGCAACAAGTGACCCTGTTGATTGACGCCAAGCTTTTAATTGATGGGCCCTACGCGGATTGAGGTTACCAATATGATTGTGCAGTAGCATGAATCTGCATTCTTTTTAACTTGCAAAGAGAAAAGTGAAAAAGGGAAAGTTACAAACTTGGTATTAAAAAAACGTATTTCATGTCACCGCAAAACAAAGCGCCAGCTTATACATCTTTCACAGCATATAACCCACACCGTTCATTATCCAATGTCCAGCAAGTAGAGAGGTAGTGTCAACCAAACCAATATCCCAGAAAATAGTTTCCTGCAAAAAGTAAAAAATGCAAAAACCTGCTGTAAATCGTACAACACAGAAGGCACATACATCAAGTTGCTACCTGCATATTAAGCTGCCCTTCCAATGCCCCCTCACAAACCGTTTCTGTCACCGACAACACCTGCAAGATTCCAAATTAAAATTCAATAAAAACAAAAAAAGGTACGAAACACAGTGGCTATTCAATGACAAACTTCACAGCTGCTATCATACTACACCATAGACAGTCCTTAATAGGTTAACACATTACATACAAATAACGTGGAAAGCTCGTACATGAAAAAGCAACAAGGACAGACCCTTTGCAAAAGGAAATTGAGGAGTGATTAAAGGTTTGAAAATAATATTCAAAAAGGGAGGTCTTGAAGGGGGAAACAAAATGAAGAAAAAGGAGGGGGAAAAACGAGATTGAGAACACTCTTATATAACCATACAAACTCCATCATAAAAGGGAACAACAACATCTCTGTTAGGAGAGAAAAATCAAAAAACTTTTCACCATGTTCTAGCTTTTCATCACCTAACCTTGAACCAAGTTAAACCGGATTTTTTTTTCTTCACCTTGGCCAAATGGTTCTCCCTCAATAACTCAAAGTCTTCAGCCTTTTAAACCAAACCGTACATCACAACATAACCATAATATTAAACCTCCAACTTCACTATTTACCTTCATGTTACAGTAACTATAACTGCACTGAAACATCACCTACATCGTCTCCTCTCACAACCATTACAACACCTCATCACCTCACTACACATTGTTGCACACTTCAACAAACTCATGCAACAACAACCGCTTGGACAACAATAATACATACTAAGCATCACCCAAAATACTCCATCCATTACACCAAATCAACATCATCTAATCCATCATCTTCAAACATAAATCACCATAAATAAAACAACCATCCTCTTCATCAAAACACATCTGAGACCTCCTTTCAACAATAAACCGAAGCCCACTCCATTAAACCTTCAAACCAAAACTAACAAACCTTCTTCTTCTCTGAAATAGCTGTCGAACCAAACAATCACCTTCAATCCCTTCAAACCCCAAACCTCAAAACCTAATTTCTATTCTTCAATCTCCAGATTCTCTCACTGAAACATCAACAACATTGAAACCTCCACCACCATTAACGGACAACGATGTTTCTTCACCGTAAATCACCGCACTGTCCATCCAACTCACGAACGAACTCAGAACTATCACCTTCGCACTTCATCTCCTTCGAAACTCTTAATCCGTTCGAAACCCCTTCTCCCCAAACTCCGACCCATTTCAATCATTCACCTCAAATCTTCAACCAACAAAATCATCCGAAAACAACTTCAAACTTTTCTCAAGCAAATTAGAAACTAGAAACGAGCAGAGATACCGAGAAGAAGAGAGGGACATAACGTACCAATCTCGAGCGTAGCCCGAGGAGAGATTGATTCACTTTTTCCTGTTTGTTGCGCGATGACCAAGAGGATTTGCTCTTCTTCTGAGCGTGTTTGGTTATGATTTAATCCCTGAGCTTTGTGTACACGATTTTGTTGGAAAGTTGGCCATGGTTTATTAGTGGGCTCTGTATCCCATGAGGTTAGTTCTGGTAATCACTCACCATTCCAATCTTGTTGTTTGGATCGTGTATGAGATAATGGGCCTTGGAGCCCACATGATTCTCATTTGTTTGTTTTTTTATTTTCATTTCCCACACCCTGTTTACTGTTTTTTTATTATGGGCTTTCAAACTTCAAGCCCACCCGCTTGACTTACTACTATACCCTTTGTTTCAATGTTGTACCTCTGGCTGTTTCTTTATTTTCATTTTCTTTTGGTTTATTTTTGTAAAAAAACATTTTCAATTATATTATATATATATATATATATATATATATATATATATATATATATATTTATATATATATATATATATATATATATATATATATATATATATATATATATATATATATATATATATATATATATATATATATATATATATATATGTGTGTGTGTGTTAATAATATTTTCTTTTAGATTTTATATTTTTTATTTTAAGTATTTCTATATATATTATTAGGATATATTATATATTATATACTTAATTTTCTTTTAAATTTCAATTTAGAGAATTTAAGTTTTTAAAGTTGAATTTCATTTCTCTTCTGTTATTGGGCGTTTTGTCCCATTTTCTGTTTTCGGGTCGATGACGAGACTTCCACCGTTTAACCGTCACATTGGTGGCGTGAAACAAAGGATCCGAGACCACCTTTGTTCTTTCGATTTTATTTCGGTAAACTAACTTTAAATTTGATTTCTGTCAAACTTTATTCATATTATTTCATATTATCATATTTATTCATATTATTTATTATCATATCTCATTATTCATATTTCATTCACCTATATTCGAAAATACCTAATATATTATCGAAACTCCTAAAAGCCAAATTGGTGGACTGTTGTATCATTGGTTATTTGCAGGTATCTTGATTTTAAGTCGTGCCCGACTTTGCTCAAGGCGTAGTTTAGGACACAAATGCACACACACGGCTTTCTCTTGGGCTACCTGACAATGAGACCCCTTTATTTCGTGCAATCCCGTGTAAATTACATGTATCCCTTCCCCATTCCAATGTATGTTTCGCATTTATTTGATTATTAGTTTATCTCCTAGGAGCACCCATAGGGACTAGAGCGGATTCAAACTATTTTCAAACTAATTCTCGATTCATCATCGAGCCATTTTCAAACAACCCGTAAGTCGAGTGCTCATACGCATTCGCCATCAACCTATTACAACTCGACCCTTGATGCGTAAGTCAAGTCGGTCTCTTTTTCAAACAATTTCATTTTTCAATACGCTTTGCACGCAATAACAAGTCAACCCCTTGATCCAACGTCAAGCGGATTTTCGAAACAAACCATCAATCAATTAACAACTATTTAATTCTTTTCAAGGTGTAAAGAGTAGGTTCAAGTCTTTGATCTTGCTTTCAGTTGTTTACATGCGAGTTGTCTTATTCGGGTGTGAACAATTGACGCCTCTAAATAACATTAACAACTCGACATCGTTCAACTATCTCCAACTCAAACAACTTTCCTTTCACGATGAAAAGAGAGTGTTCCAAGTCTTTGGCTCGCTCTCCCGATTATTTGGAGTTTGAGAAGTCTTTCTTAAGCTTCAATTAATCGTCATCACTTCAACCTCATCCTTTCAAACACAACTTCTCTTACGATGAAAAAGAGAGTGTTCCAAGTCTTTGGTTCGCCCTCCCGATTATTGTGGTCCAAGAAATCTTTCTTAAGCTAAAATAATCGTCATCGGTTCAAACACCATTCAAACTTAACATTATTCTTCAAGATGAAAAAGAGAGTGTTCCAAGTCTTTAGTTCGCTCTCCCGATTACTTGGGTACGAGAAGTCTTTCTTAAGCTTCGAGTAATTGTCATCCGTACCCATTTCAAACCCAATTCAATCCAGTTTCTTTCGTGGTCGTTACCATGAACTACGACTGCTTTGATTCTTCATTCACTCTTGAATGTAAGATACGTAGGCACAAGATTGCGATGATCTTGGCGAGCACAATCCCCTCCATCTTCCATTTCCCCCATCTTTTCCCGTAGTCGAACTACGACGCTCTGATTTCTCATTCTCTTCCGAATGAGCATACGTAGGCACAAGGACCCCAATCCTTGGCGAGCACCCTATCCTCTAACCATCCCCTTTCCCCTAGTGTTTTTTCCCTTTATAGTATCCTTTAGCATTTAGTAGCGAGAAGAGAAGATTAAGTTTAGCTAACATCATCACAACTCGAATTAAGAGGTTCCCATCGAGTACGACGAACGTGAGGGGTGCTAATACCTTCCCCTCGCGTAACCGACTCCCGAACCCAGGAATATGGTTGCGACGGCCGTGTTCCTTCCGCGTCTATGAGGTTTTCTCGATATTTTCCTCTCCCGTTCATTCGGGAAAAATAAAGTTCGGTGGCGACTCTGTCGAACCGGATTTCCGCGCCTTTCGCGCGAGGGTTGTATGTTCGAAATGGAATTTTCGAGGTGCGACAGGTGGCGACTCTGCTGGGGAATCAGCTCCATGCAAGAGAGAGTCGAGCCTATCTTAGTTTGAGTTGTTAGCTTGTTGTCTTCTATTTTCTTCTCATTATTTTTATTCGTATCCTTGTTTTGGTTACTTCTGCTTGTGGCATTGTTGGGTTATTCTACTTATGGTTATTTTGTGAGATAACTCTACACCCGAGTTCGAGTATAACCCTAGGATTAGGATGGTGGTTGTGTAGTGGAGACTTGCGTGGAGTCTTTCACATTAAGTTGAAGCGAAAACCCCGCTTGGAGTAAATTCCTTGGAGATATTGTTGTTATGGTGAGTCTTTGCCATTACAATAATGTTTTCGAGTTTGAATCGTTTATCCCAAGGACCATAAAACGTTTTATCCATGGTGGTTGGTAGTGTTAATTCTTTGTGAATTAATACGAACGCCTCAATCAGATGAGATCCCTTGAACGTATTACTTTCTTACAGTAATATTTTCAACCTCGATCTATGACTCTGAGAACCTTTTCTAGAATCCGTGTGTCGATGGTTGTGTAGTTGATGCCTCCGAGAAGTCTTTCTCGCGTGGAAGATACGAGAAGCTCAACTAGAGGAGATTCTATTGAGGATATTATCGTCGTGATGAGGCTTTGTCATGGCAGTAATATCTTTGAAAGATGTCCATGACTCTAGGCACCTACCCGTTTTAGAATCCTACCAGTGGGGGTTCCTTTGAGTAGTGATTGTGATCCTTGAACCGTCCACCCGGCTAATTCTAAGAATTGTTTGAATTTGTGATCCTGTGATCCTGGATCTTGCATCTTGCATTGCATATCATTTGCATTGCATCTCATTTGTTGTGCATCTTGCATTCTCCTTCCTTCAGCAGTTTCTCATGTTTCTCTTTCCTTCATATCCAGTAAATCAAGTTGAGTCCTCGACACCAGTACGCAACTAGAGCCAATACAAGACGAATGATGGAGCAGATTCAACAGGAGCAAGCTACCTTTAGGGAAGAGTTGGATTCTATGAAAGGAAAGATTGACAAGATCCTCGAAGCCATCCTCACGGCCAGAAGAGAGGAAGAACAGCGTGAAGCTGCTGCTGTTGTCAACAACAATGGTCAGGGACAAGGGTCTACTGCCATCCCTTTGGTTCCAATTCCAAATCCTCATGGGGTGCCGTTGAACTTCAATAACGCAGCCGAAGGGAACACTTCTCATCCAAACCCAGCGCCCGGAGTTACCATTGGAGCTATCCCGTAGGTCCAGCCTACTGTTGTGCAAATCCCAGTTCCTCATATCGAAGATACTCTGATGGATCAGTATGACGACGTTCAGAACTATCATGCTGCTATCCCCATTGCCAGTCCCGTTGCTGCTCAGGATTCTGAAGCCATGAAGATGTGCCGAGATCTAGCCGAGAAACTCCGAGCCATGGAAGGGCACAGTTCAAATTCCTTCAGTGCTTTGGAATTATGCTTGGTGCCTGATGTTGTCATTCCTCCCAAGTTCAAGGTGCCTGAGTTTTCGAAATACAAAGGTCTCAGTTGCCCAAACATTCATTTGAAGATGTATTGTCGCAAGATGGCTGCCTATGCCAGAGACGAAAAGCTCATGATCCACTGCTTCCAAGATAGCTTGTCTGGGGCATCACTCGAATGGTATATGCAGCTATAATGTAATAGTGTGCGCACTTGGGCCGAGCTAGCCGATGGATTTGTCAAGCAGTATAAGTATAACACATATCTTGCTCCAAATCGTACTCAGCTTCAGAGTATGACTCAGAAGGACAACGAATCCTTCAAGGAGTACGCGCAACGATGGAGAGAGCTAGCCGCAAGGGTTCATCCACCTCTTGTTGACCGTGAGCTGATTGATATTTTCATGGGTACCTTGCAAGGCCAGTACTACGAAAAGCTGATTGGTAGTGTCTCCGCTGGATTTTCTGACTTGGTGATCGTTGGTGAGAGAATTGAAGAAGGGTTGAAGAGCGGAAAGATACCAGGAGGTTCCAACAACCAGGCCAACGCCAAGAAGCCTTTCAATGGATACAAGAAGAAGGAAGGTGAAACAAATGCCATCTTTTTGCAGAAAGGGCAAGCTTCTCAACAAGCTCCCGCTCCTATGCCTTATCAAGTTCCCTACTATCAGTATCCATATGTTGCTGCTGCGCAATATGCTCCAATGCCTTATCAGCCAGCTGTTCAAGCAGTGTGTCGCATCTGCGAAAATCGAGGGTCGGCAATGACAGAAGAGTCACCACCGTGCATTATTTATCCCAAGGGAGGGAAAGGAAACACTCGAAGTAAACCTGACGAAAGGGTACAAGACAAGGTCATCGCAACCATTGTTTGGGTTCGGGAGTCGGTTACGCAAGGGGAAGGTATTAGCACCCCTCACGTCCATCGTACTCGATGGGATCCACGCTTGTTGTCTATCTAAAAGGGTGTGTTTAACTATCTACGCTAAAAGGTCTAGGGATAAAAGAAAAGAGAAGCGACTCGGCAGAACACAGTAGTTCTATGCCTACGTATTCTCGTCTGAAACGAGAAATCAGAGTCAACGTAGTTCGCCTAACTACGGGTTAAAAAGGGGGGAAGGTTGCTCGCCAAGACATCGCGTCTTGTGCCTACGTACTTTCATCTGGCATGAAAGATCAGAGCAAACGTAGTTCGGGCTAAAGGGGAACACAGATTTGTTCAACTTGTTTTTTAGGCCCGAGAAGGGTTAACAAGTAGTTCTAGCAGTTGGTGTATGCAGCTCGAGCATGGGAGACTTAGGCGTTACCGTTTGCGATAGAACTAAGAGTTAACAACACTCTTTTTTCTGAAAAGATTTTTCTGATTAAAGGCCCCAAAGGGCAAAAAGGTTTGAATGATTTGTTTTTGTGTTTTTTAGAGAAGAAGTGTTTTTGATTTGGTTTGCAATTCATATCGCACTAGAGACTATGACTTAGGAGTGAATGCGTTGCATATCACTCAAAGGGTGCTATACTAAACAATCAAGCCATTGAAAGGAAACCTTCCAACAACCATTTCCCAAATAGCTTAAGGCTCGTAATGTACGATATTCACTAACCTTTATTAGGTGTTTTATGATTGATTTGAGGTGAGAAGAGAAAGACTTGATCCAAGGGGAAACTGGACCCTACAGTTATCATGTACAATGCTCCTAAGGTTTAGATAAAAAGGGAGAATTAACCTAATGTTATCATGTAATGGATTGAACACCTAATGTCTCTCCTACTCCCATCCTAAACGGAGGGACTAGAAATCCTAGGGGGATCAAGGCGCAAAGCCAAGTAAACACTAAATAAACTCAATCACAGATGAAACGGGGAAGAAATGAAATTAAGATTCGAAATGAAAATGATAAAATAAAAATGGAAAATAACATGGAATAATAATAAGATAATAACATAACAGAAAAGATGGGGAATAAAAATAACACCATAAAATAAAAGAAAGATTTCTTTTTGGGATTTTTAAAAAAATTAAAACTATTTTTAAAACAAATTAAAGAGAAATAAAAATAAATGAAATAAAATAAACATGTTAAAAATAATAAAAGATGATTTTTGGGTTTTTTTATAACATTTAAAATAAAATAAAATAATAATGAAGGAAAAAAAAACAAGAAAAGAAATAAATAGAAACAAAAGAAATAAAAAATGAAATAAACAAGTAAAAAATGTCCACACTAGGACTTGAACACACATCCTTGGGGTTGAAAGTTCCAAGCATAACCATCAGGCCATCCACACGCATGTTAACAGAAGTGGAATAAGAAAAAGAAAATATAAAATGTGAAGAATAAAATAAAACAAAGCAAAAATGGCCCCAGCCGGGCTCGAACTCAGTACATGGCATTGCAAGGTGACTTAAGGCATGGCTAATAACCACTGGGGTGGCGATACATCCGTGTATTTATGCCACCCCATCAAATTAAATACTTAAGCAAGGCGAATTCTGGGCAAAACACAAGTCAAACTATCCAAATACGTTTTGACTCGTAACTCACTCGTGCCTCAACCAAATGGGACAAACCTTATATCAAACTCAACCAGAATTTTACAAGGAAGAAGATAGCACTAACAGTTTTTCAAAATACAATACACACACAAAAAATTCGAAGGCTTATGCAAAGAGACGTTTGAGATGCGTTTTGAAACTTGATGATCAAAATTGGCGAGTCTAAGGAAAGGTGGGGGTCTGTACATGATCTAAACAAACTGTTCATGGATTGGATTCAAGGAAAGGTCTCAGTTTGCCATGAATCTGAATATTGTAGTCAAGTTGCAAATTGGTGAAATGGTTCTTGTCAAAACCAAACTTGTGTCTAAATGATGTTGAAACAACAATTCAATGTCAGCATAATGTTTCACAACCCACACCACAGCTGGTCTCGCACACAAAAATGTAACAGTTCAAAAAGAAATTGATGGCACTAGAGGTTAATAAACCTCAAAACAAGAGCTAACAGAATTGGAAATTTCACAGCAGGTACAGATTGAATAAGCTCACATCAGATCCGTCGTGCCACCATGACAGTGCTCAACTCGAATAAATTAACAATGACAGTTCAAATGCTGAACCTATCCTCAACCAAAGGTATTCACATAGTCAGCCCCTTACACAGATCAAGCAATGCCTTATCATTCCTAACTCAGCCACTACTTTCCAAAGCTACAACAAGTTACTAAAGGCTAAAACAAACTTATGAGCTCAATTCTAATCAACACTACCCTCAGACTAAACAGCCAGACCAAATAACTATTTCCAAGGACCTAAACTAGCACACAATAATCTTAAATCCTCATGACAGCACCAACCTGCCAATCCAATGCCTGAACTCACACACTCAAATGGCATCCAGCTGCAAATACCAAATTGATCTTAGTTGGCCAACATACAAAACAGACTCAAGAATCCCAACTGCACAGCAAATAACACCAATACAGAATTCTCAATAACCCATCCACCACTTCCAACAGCAGACCTGTGGCCAACAGACTAGTGCTAGCAAAGATCAAAACTCAAACCCTCATGAGTCTACAACAACAGCTTACTCTTAAGTGCCCTAGCAGTGATCAAACCACAACATCTCAAATACTAACAGGTTCAAAGGTTAACAGCCACGATCCTCATGGCACAAACCTGATGACAAACTTACTTCAAACTAGCATTCCTCGATGGCAAACAAAACAAGATCCTGTATAAACTCTGCTCAAACATTGACAACCCAAAGATCACTTGAACATGTCAAAATCTAATTCAAAACAAACAATTGAAAATCAACTGTCTAATGCCAAAACTTAAGGGTGCAGGACTGATGCTAAATGGAACAAGGCTCTAAACATGTCAAGGCAGAGTGAATGCAAGCCAATGCAGAAAGTTTCACTTCTAGGTATTCAACCAAATCCAAACAAAATTCCAACTCTTCATAAACTTGGATGGCAAGCTACACATAAAAGAAACTATGGCCATGAAATTAATGTTCACAAACTACTGATGAACTCAAACAGGTTTGGTCACACTCCTACCTCAGATGAGCATCCACAGAAAGAAATCAACACAAAACAAACTGCCCTCAAAGATCTAACTCAGAACTGAGGCACACACAAGAAACATTGATATATGCATATGATTTCAAATCGAAACAGGAGCTGGTTCAGACTAAATTCAAGCAGGAAATAACAAGCACATTGTTGCACCCCAAAATTTGACCAACAATTATTTATTCATTGAGTATTTGAAAATGGATACCTTCATCAGGCAGTTCAAGAGATCTTCAGAGGAATTGGTTGAAACCAGGGTTGTGTGCTTCATAGCTTGAGAGTTGTGGGTGCCCCTCAGATGATTCTGAGACTTTGAGAATGAACTTGATGTTTTGAGATAGCCTATGAGATGTCTTGATAGCCTTCATGAAGCCCAGAGAGGTCATTATGCAAGAATTCAGGAGATTCAACCATGAATGATAAAATTAGGGTTTTGACTGGGTCAACCCTAGGATAACTGAAGATTTGGAGAAGGTTGAGACCCAATCCAAGGGCCATGAGATCATGTAATGATGCATATAGATGTTATAAAGAGTATTCCTAGACCAACTCCTCATGATTGAAGAGTTTGAGAAGTTTCAAGTTAGGGTCTCCAAGGATTGTCAGTGAAAAAACCCTAATTTGACCCCTATCTTCCAGGCAGTTTTAGCTCTAGAAGTGATTGATATCTCATCTTCCCCACAACATAAATGTTGTAGATCTTGTTCTTAGCTTTAATTTGAGTGGTGGAAGTCCTTGATAGGAGTTGCAGAGCTCAAGTTATGGTTTTGACAAATTACAGGTCAGCAGAGGTGTGTGAATCTGGGTCCTTGAAAGTCACCCAACTTGCAGACAACTTTTGCCCTAGTAGGATGATTCCTATGATCTCTTGGCCAACATGAATGTTGGAGGGCATCTTCTTAGCTTTAATTTGAGTGGTATAAGTCCTTGATAGGATTTGTGGAACTCAACTTATGGTTTGAACAAGACAGGGGTATTTTGGTCATTTGTCAATTATAGGTCATTTTTAAGCAAAGGCCATATCTCCTATTTCCAAGCCTCAAATGGAAAAACTCAAAACATGAAAGTTGTTCAAAAGGTGATTTTTAGTCTAGAAAGAAGGTCATGAATTGTTGGAAAAGCTCATAGCATGGATTTGCATGATTGGTCAAAAATGAACTAAAAAAGGCTTATAAGTTTGAAAAGTTGAAATTGGAAATTGGTTTGGAAGATCCACAAATCCAAAATAGGTCATCCAATATATCATTTTGATTGGAAACATCATTTTGAGAACATTGGTTTAGATAGAATTTTGATTTGAAGCTTTAAAATGGGTGATGCTTTGAAAACTTGTTACTTGAAAAAGAAGGCAACTTTGAAATAGCTTGCACAAGTGAAAGAAAGGGCTGATTTTCATTCATTCCTTCTCAATATCTCACATAAGGAGAATTTGACACAAGAATAAGGACTTGGTGCATGAGATATGGATCATTCAAAATACCATCACATGATATTTTCCACACTTTTCTAGCACCTTCTAGATGAATCTAGAAGTTTCCATCCATCATTATAAGAAGAGTGATCTTCATTGAGTTCAAGGTTGGTGATAGCAAGAGAATTCAGAGGGGAGAGAGAGAGAGAGAAGCATCCATTGAAGAGATTTCTTCAAGTTGAAGCAACTCTGGTTTCCTTCCATTGCAGACCTTCTCCATCATCACAAGTGCAAACAGAAAGTTTCTCCCCATTGGAAGAGTGTCCTGAAGCAATTGCAAGGCCTGAAACCTTCTCCTCATACCTTCTCCATCATCACTTGACAGGTTTCTTTCTTTCCTTCTATCTCCTAATTTATGTAGTTTTAATTAGTTTTATAGGCATAGAACTGATGCATTAGGTTAGAGGATGAAACCCTAGGAGTTATAGCACGATCCATGATAGTTGATAACAGAGCCATGAAACTTTAATCTGCAAGAATTAGTTTAGAATGGTTAGGGTAGCTTGTAGAACAACTGTATGCCATTAGATTCAAGGTTAATGAAAGTCATCATCAGGTGAATATGTTTGAACCACGATCTTGCAAGCTTCTGTTAGGATTACTTAGAGAGAATTAGGAGAATTGGTACGTATGGCTGTGTTCCTCTTGGTTAGTAGATGTTTTTTCGTTTTGGAATCGTGGAATTTCATCCACTGAGCAGAGAGAACGAGATGGTTGAGTTTGTGTGCATGAAACGAGCGAACCTGAAAACCCTAATCCATTTGGGGACGATGAGCTGCGTCCGTTGGATCTTGGTCAAATATTGGACTGAAGACTCCATCGTGTGGTCACGATTAAAAGAGAAAACGGAGGGAAAATTTGAAAAAAAAACAAAACGCGGTCGTTTGGTTAGCTGAAACGCAGTCGTTTCAATTAGTGAGGCGCTTTTGGGCTTACTGAGTCCACTTCTATCCGCACCCCCCTTTTTTCTGGCCCATTAGAAAACCAACTGGCGCGTATTACTATTTCCACCCCCTCCCTTTTATATTGTTTTAAATTCTTTTTAATTCTTTAATATTTTTAGCATCTTAGAAAATTCATATAAAATTGATAAATAATGTTTTTTTGTTCATTCTTTTTGCTATGTTTAGATAATAATGTATAGAAAATTATAAAAATAAAAATGGAATTTTATTTTTAATGTAGAATTTTTGGTGATATTTTCTTTGATATAGTGTATTTTCTTTCTTTTAGTTGATACCTTATTTTGCAAGAATTGTTTTAGGACTTTCCCTTAGGTTTTTTTGCTCATTCTTTTTTGTGTAATTAGATGATGCATCATAGTTCCCCATAGGATTTATTCTAGATTTTTTAGATTAAAATTTGATTAGTTTAGATAGATTGAACTTAGGGTATCCTAATTAGGGTTTAGGTTGTGCATAGGTGAGGGAATTCATTTTCTTTAAATAGTTTTGTCTTGATTTTTGGGTATAGGCCTATGTGGATGTTATGGATAGACATTGTAGACTCTTTTGAATAATTGATAGATTTTTCCCCATTGGTTTAGTATTTTTTAGGTATTTTCTGAAGTTGCCTGATAATTTTGTCTGTGCTGTGGTTATCTGTTCATCTCTGGGGGTCATTGTGGGGAATTTGTTGTGGGGTTTGTGTTGTCTTGGAGAGCTTGTTGGAGAGCATAAGATTGAAGATCAAGATTCAGAGACCCAGAGCTTGGCCTGTCTCCTGTCTGTGAGGTTTGAGATCCTGAAGTTTGAAGGAAGTTCATGGTACTTTCCTGAGGAAGGCACTATGAATGACTTTCATTCTTTCTTCTCACCTCTTTCTTAAGTATCCAATGATGTTGGAGCCAACTTGTGAGTTTAATTTCTCCTGAGGAGGAATGTAAACTGATCACATGTTGTTGAGCCACATGGGATACAACTCCTAAGTGGAAGCCTCCTAGTACTTTCCTGAGGAAGGTCCTATGGGTCTATTCACTTAGTTCCCTTAGTTTATCTAGGATTTCTCAAGTATCCAATGATGTTGGAGCCAACTTGTGAGTTTAATTTCTCCTGAGGAGGAATGTAAACTGATCACAGTTGTTGAGCCACATAGGATACAACTCCTAAGTGGAAGCCTCCTAGTACTTTCCTGAGGAAGGTACTATGAGTCTGTTCATTTAGTTCCACTAGTTCAGATAGGATTTCCTAAGTATCCAGTGATGTTGGAGCCTGCTTGTGAGTTTAATTTCTCCTGAGGAGGAATGTAAACTGATCACAGTGGTTGAGCCACATAGGGTATGACTCCTGAGTATACACCTCCTAGTGCTTTCCTGAGGAAGACACTATGAGTCTGCTTACTTAGCTCCCTTTCTTTGGTAAGCTTGTTTTGAAGCTTAAAGATTGGGATTGTTTTTTCTTTTGGTTAGGTTTTGCTTTAGGGCTTTGTTTAGATTTGATTTAGATTCTGTGTTAGGATTAGGATTAGAGAGTAGATTCTTTCTTTCTCAAGCATGTGTTTTGTTTGCCTGGTGGCAACTTCATTTCTTTTGCCTGTAGATTGCTTGATAACATGTTGTTTATCTTCAGTATGATTACTGTTATTTCATGACTGGCTTGAGGTTGAGACGAGCTTGTGGAGGCTGAAGCCCCACACACATTTCCTCCCTCACTTGCATTGCATGCATTTTACTGTTAAAGCTGATGCTTTTGTCTGTTTGGTGTATCATTGACAGGATCCCTTAGGACTCTCATTTCCTCTGATGAGGATTTGATGATAGACTTTTAGGTTGAAACCTATGCATGACAACATCTAGGAGTTCCCTGTTCAAACCTCAACCATAGGATGAATCCATGGCATGATAACAGTAGGACTTGATAGTCTCCCTCCTAGTTGAGCCTGTTCTCTTCTCATCTCGAAGCAGTTTAAAATACGGTAATCATGAATGATTTCTTTCGTACGTTACGAGCCTTAAGCTATCTGAGGTAGGATGCTTAGTATGGTACCCTTTGGGTGACATGCGACGCACTCACTCTCAGGTCATAGTCTCTAGTGCGGTTGAAATCGCAAACACAATAAAAAAACACTTCTTTCAGGAGATAACCCGTAGTTAGCCGAACTACGTTTGCTCTGATCTTTCATACCAGATGAAAGTACGTAGGCATAGGATGCGATATCCTAGCGAGCAACCTCCCCCCCATAACCCGTAGTTAGCCGAATTACGTAGACTCTGATTTCTCGTTCCAGACGGGAATACGTAGGCATAAAGCGCGACGCTTTGCCGAGTCATTTTTCTTTTCTTTTTCAGCCAGCCTTGATAGGTAGATAGATTATAACCAACCCGTCCAAGTAAACAAACAAGCGAGGATCCCGTCGAGTACGACGGACGTGAGGGGTGCTAATACCTTCCCCTTGCGTAACCGACTCCCGAACCCAGACAATGGTTGCGACGACCTTGTCTTACCTTTTTTCGTCAGGTTTTTCCGATCGTTTCCTTTCCCGCTCTGAGGGATAAATAACGAAAGGTGGCGACTCTTCTGTCATGCCGGCACCTTATTTTCGCGCAAGCGACAGCTGGCGACTCTGCTGGGGAGTTCAGGTGTTTCCCTATGCGAGTCTCGCCTTGGATTTTCTTCCTAGCTGCCTGGGACCGTCCCCAGCAGCTGGCGACTCTGCTGGGGACTTGCGGACCCAGAATCTCTGGTTCTCCGATTCCCTATGAGAGTCAATCCTATCGTTTGTGTGTTTGCTTGTTGGGTTGCGTTTATTTATCGCATTTTTACGTCCCGCATTTTATTTCCCGCATTTTATTTCCAGTTTGATATGATTATCTGTGCTGCTGTGGGAGAGGGATGTTACTGTGAGCGAAAAGCCGGACCTGGGCTTGAGTACACACCTAGATATAGTTGCGGAGAAGTAGTAGACGAACCTGTCTGCTGAGCAGGCACAGTTCCCTACGAAAATCTGCGCTCAGACGAGATTCTTGCAGAGGTGCTCCTTTCCGGTCCTGAGGATCTGAGGGGAGTCCAGACGTGAGGATTGTCGACTCTGGGGACCGATCATTTGGAAGTCAGCTAAGAGAGGCCTCTTCATGACTTGACGATGCCACTCCTTCTGGGAATCGTATCGCCACTCATGAAAGTCTGTGACGCTGATGACCGCATAGGATGCCGTACCTTTGTCCGTGGATTAGGTCCATACCTGTGAGTGGGGTCGGGATATTGCAGGAAACTTATACCTCCAGACTACCTGGTTTTCTTGACAGTGAATCAGTTATGTTGGGTTCTCAGTTGCAGATATGTTCTGGATAGAGCAAGGGTTTGATCAGAGGATCTTATCATCGGGTGTTTGTCTGATCTTGATAGAGCAGGTTTCGATCAGGATATTGTCAACAGTGGTTTGTTCCAGATAGAGCAGATTTTGAGTGGGGTCTGAGGATCTCATCGGCAGTTGTTGTTTGTTCTTGATAGGGCAGATTTTGAGTGGGGTCCGAGGATCTCATCAGCCGCTGTGCATTTGTTCTTGATAGGGCAGATTTTTGATTTGGGGTCTGAAGACTTCATCAACAGATGTTACTTGATCTTGCATCCGGGGTCCTTATTATCAGGCACTTATTCTTGTCAGAGCAGAATTTTGATCTCGATCCTATCAGATGGTTATTCTCAGCAGATCAGATCAGTGGTCCTACACCGGGGTTTCCTTCTCATCAGTGACTGTTGACACCGAATCTCCGCAGCAGCCACCTGGATATATTGTTGCATTTTGCATTAGCTTGCATAATCATTCGCATTCCATTGGCGTGTGTCTGCGACAAGTACTGTTTCCCCGATCCAGGATCTCTCGCCTCTTATTGTGTTACTGCAGCCTTTCTCAGGAAGATTGATGCGTACGAGTTCTCGGTCCTTGATGTGTCGAATCTGACTATTGCTATGTGAGGTTACTATTTCCATGATTGGGCCCAGATTCCTCTCCTTATTATTGTCAGCAGGTGCCAGGACCGGGGGAAATCTCTCAAGCACGCAGACACACGCATGCATCCGCATAAAGCATTGTTGCATGACATACATTCTGTTGCTTTTCCTAACCTTTAATGTTGACAGGTTTTTCAGGTACTCAGATTCCGAGCTGCTTTCGATCTCCAGGATTGATCAAAGACTCATCCACCGTTACTCAACTCGCGCCAATCAGACAAGGATAATGGACCAGGTACAGACAGATGTTCAAGAGCTTCGTGAACGGATGGACCGTTTTATGGAGCTGATGCAAGTAGTTGCGAATGGGCAAGACCAGCTTCGTACTTTGGTTCAACCTCTCATCTCCAGGGTTGACAGTAATGGAATACTTCACGGTGGGGTTGTGCCCACTCCTCCTCCAGGGGATACTCCACAGAACGTTGTTCCTACTGCCGGGGGCAACGACAGTGCTAACGGCAATCTGATGACCAATCTCGGACTCAATGCGGCAGGCGCCGGCAATGGTAGTTTGGGAGCCAATGTTAACATAGGGCCGGTCAACGGCAATGTTGGTGCAGGAAATCTGGTGGTGCCTCAACCGTGGCTGGAGGACCATCAGGATGACATATTCTCTCAGAGAGGTGTAGAGGCAGAGTTGACTGCTGAAGCTCGACTCAGGTTCAAGGCGCTGGAAGACAAGATGAGAGATATAGAAAATCAGAACACATTGGGCGTTGACATGTCCAAACTCGGGTTGATTGCTGACTTTAAAGTACCTCACAAGTTCAAGGTGCCTACCTTTGAGAAGTATAAGGGTACTACCTGCCCCCGTGTTCACCTCCGATCTTATTATAGAAAGATGTCCGCCTATTCTGACGATGAGAAGCTGCTGATGCACTTCTTTCAGGATAGTCTTTCTGGTCCATCGCTCGAATGGTATATGGGTTTGGAGCCCGCTGCTGTGCGCACCTGGAAAGATCTTGCAGAAGCGTTTGTTCTCCACTATCAATATAATAGCGACTTGGCTCCCAACCGAGTTCAGCTTCAGAATCTCTCACAGCGGAACAATGAAAGCTTCAAAGAGTACGCCCAGCGGTGGCGTGAATTGGCTGCTCGGGTTCAACCGCCGATGGTTGAGCGTGAGTTGGTGCAAATGTTCGTGGCTACCCTTCCTGGAATCTATTATGAAAAGCTGGTCAGTGGCATGTCGGGAACATTCTCGGCTCTTATCACTTTGGGCGAGCATGTTGAGAACGGTATAAAGATCGGAAAAATTCAGGGCGAATCATCCTCAGTTGGAGGAGCTAGCAAGAAACCCTATACTGGCAAGCGTCGAGAGGGAGATGCCAGTGCTGTCACTAATGCTAGGAGAAAGGGCAAGGGTCCTCAGTCTCAGATCGCTAGCATAAACATCCCAGCTGCTCCCCCGCAGCCGCAGCAGCAGCCCCAGCAGCAGAATAATCAGGGGTGTAAAAGATATCAGAATCGGGCTCCCCTGGCAAGCCGTCATCTTGAAACTCCACCTATGTCGTATGCACAGCTTCTGCAAACGTTGCTTCAGCTCCAATTGGTTCACAAGAGGACAATGGCTCCCTTAACAGGGGCACCACCACCGGGGTATGATGCCAATGCTACTTGTGAGTTCCATACTGGGGCACCAGGCCATACGATTGAGAATTGTAAAGCTTTTAAGCACAAAGTCCAGGACTTGGTGGACGCCAAGGTTATCAACTTTTCTGACAACGTGCCCAACGTCACCAAAAATCCAATGCCTCATCATAAGGGGGGTGGAGTGAATGCTGTTATCACTGAGGAGAGTTCAGACTTGCTGACTGATATCAAAGATTTGAAGACGCCGCTGAGTTTTGTCAAGGCTAAGTTGCTGAAGAAGGGCTTCTTTCCTGGATGTGGAGAATTATGTATGGCTTGTGCTACACTTCCTGATGGGTGTGAGCAGCTGATCGAAGGTATCCAAAGTCTGATGTCCGAGGGTATTTTGCAATTCAGCCGGAGCGTTGAGAGTGCATCAGGGGAAGTCGTACTGAAGCAGGCAGACGAAGTTGCTACCATTACTATTCCTCGTCACCCTATCACTATTTCTGCGCCCCGTCCGCCTACTATCACCATCACCAGGGCCGGACCAATCCCATTCGAGAGTACTAATGCCGTTCCATGGCATTATGGCGCCGAAGTTTATTGTAATGGTCAGAAGATAGAGCTTGAGCCGTTCGGATCGACTGTGCAGAATCTTACCGAGGTCAGTGGTATCACTAGGAGCGGTAGAGTGTTCGCACCAGCAGAGGTTGCAGCAGAGAAAGTGGTCCGGGCTGACGCTGTGGATAAGGGTAAAGGTAAAGCTGTTGAAGAGGTCCCTGCAGGGGCAGAGAAGGACTTGCTGGTTAAAGATGCTGAAGAGTTCATGCGACTAATCAAGAAGAGTGACTACAAAATTGTAGATCATCTTCATCAGACTCCGTCAAAGATCTCTATTCTTAACTTGTTGCTGTGCTCTGAGGCGCACCGCAACGCATTACTGAAGGTATTGAATGCTGCATACGTGCCGCAGGAAATATCAGTAAATCAACTCGAGGAAGTGGTGGCCCATGTTAATGCTGGTAATGGGCTGGGATTTACAGATCTGGAGCTGACTCCTAAGGGAAGAGATCACAATAGCGCCTTGCACGTCTCAATAGAGTGCAGAGGCACGATTATGTCACATGTCCTAGTGGATACGGGTTCCTCGCTTAACGTGCTTCCGAAAAAGGCATTGATGAAGTTGGATACCCGTGGACTGCTTTGCACGCCCAGTGATCTGGTCGTGAAGGCCTTTGACGGAACCAAGCGCCACGTCTTCGGAGAATTGACCCTGCCAATTCAAGTTGGTCCAGAGACGTTCAATACGGTTTTCTATATCATGGATATCATGCCCGCCTATAGTTGCCTCTTAGGTCGGCCATGGATCCATTCTGCTGGTGCCGTGACGTCCACGCTGCATCAGAAGCTTAAATATGCTGTTGGGGGCAGCATAGTGACAGTCTGTGGTGAAGAGGACATCATGGTAAGCCACCTGTCGTCCTTTAAGTACGTTGAAATGGATGGTGAGATCCATGAGACTCTTTGCCAAGCATTTGAAACCGTTAAGGTGAAGGAGGTAGCTCCTGTCGTCGCAGAGAAGCAGGAGATGAATCTCTCCTCGTTTAAGGAAGCACGGGCCGTTGTCGAAGCCGGTTCCACCTCAGGCTGGGGGCATGTCTTGGATATACCAATCAAACAGGATAAGTTTGGATTAGGGTATTCTCCTGGAGCTGAAGCTTCATCTTCTTCTGGCAGCTCGTCTCGTGGAAAAGGGCCGATCCTATTCACCAAGGGGGGAGTAATTTTCGAGAGCATCAACGCTGCGTCGGAGGACAGCGGAGACAGTGATTGCGATCTTGACGCCTGGATTCAACCGAGCAAGCCGGGCGAGCGCCTCCACAACTGGACCATCAAGGAAATTATCAAGCTGACAAGTGAAGAGTAATGATTTGCTTTTTACAATCTTTGTACAACCCTATGTCCTGCCCGGGGCATAGTGGTTTTACTGTCAGGGCCTTGTTGGATTATGTGCATGCATTTTGTTAATAAATAAAAGGCGTTTTCTTCGTAATCAAATATTGTGTTCTTTGTTATTCCTATTTTATGTTTATTTCAAAAAACAGTAAAATGGCAACGAGGTTCGTGCTAACCTGCATATTCTTGCTTTAAACTTAACCCTTGTTATTGCAGGATCCACGTAACAGACGACATCGACTCTGGACCCTCTACGACTCACTACGACTTTGATTGCCCGATCTATCAAGCCGAGGATGAGATTGATGAAGACGAAGACCTTCCGGAAGAGTTGGCCCGCTTGTTGAGACAAGAGGAGAAGATTATTCTGCCTCACGAGGAGGATATTGAGATTATAAATTTGGGTTCTGAGGAGCTTATCAGGAATGTCAGAGTAGGGGCTGCGCTGCAGAATGATGTCAAGCATAGACTAGTCGAGATGCTTCGAGAGTATAGTGACGTCTTTGCGTGGTCATATGAGGATATGCCCGGACTTGACACAAATATCGTGGTTCATCGCTTGCCGTTGCGAGAAGATTGCCCTCCAGTCAAGCAGAAGCTTAGGAGGACGAGACCAGACATGGCTGTAAAAATCAAAGAAGAAGTCCAGAAGCAGTTGGACGCAGGATTTCTAGCCGTTACCACTTACCCTCCGTGGGTCGCCAACATAGTGCCTGTACCGAAGAAAGACGGTAAGGTACGTATGTGCGTTGATTATCGGGATTTGAATAGGGCGAGCCCTAAGGATGATTTCCCGTTGCCTCATATCGATGTGTTGGTCGACAATACAGCCCAGTTTTCCGTGTTTTCGTTCATGGATGGCTTCTCCGGTTACAATCAGATTAAGATGGCGCCGGAGGACATGGAGAAAACGACGTTTATTACCCCCTGGGGCACGTTCTGCTACAAGGTAATGCCCTTCGGTCTGAAGAACGCAGGGGCCACTTACCAGCGAGCAATGGTAACTTTGTTTCATGATATGATTCATCATGAGATCGAGGTCTATGTTGATGACATGATTGCAAAGTCCCAAACGGAGGAAGAGCATCTGGTCAATTTGTTGAAGCTGTTTGAAAGGCTTAGGAAGTTCAGGCTGAGGCTGAATCCTAACAAGTGCACTTTCGGCGTGCGGTCCGGAAAGTTATTGGGGTTTATCGTTAGTGAACGAGGTATTGAGGTTGATCCTGCAAAGATAAAAGCTATCCAAGAAATGCCAGCGCCGAAAACAGAGAAAGAAGTTCGTGGTTTCCTGGGCCGAATAAACTACATTGCAAGGTTTATCTCTCAGCTCACGGCCACTTGTGAACCGATGTTCAAGCTTTTAAAGAAAAATCAGGCGATTACTTGGAATGAGGATTACCAGAAGGCATTCGATAAGATAAAGCAGTATCTTCAAGAACCTCCAATCTTGATACCCCCAGTGGCTGGACGGCCATTAATCATGTACCTGACGGTTCTGGAGAATAGTATGGGGTGTGTTCTCGGTCAGCACGACGAGACGGGCAGAAAAGAGCATGCCATTTATTATTTGAGTAAAAGGTTCACTGAGTGTGAATCTCGATACTCGATGCTGGAGAAGACGTGTTGTGCATTAGCTTGGGCTGCCAAACGTCTACGACAGTATATGCTCAACCACACCACTATGCTAATTTCGAAGATGGATCCGATCAAGTACGTCTTCGAGAAGCAGGCTCTTTCGGGCAGGATTGCCAGGTGGCAAATGGTGTTAACGGAATATGATATTCAGTACGTTTCTCAGAAAGCCATTAAGGGAAGCGTATTGTCTGATTACCTTGCCGAACAGCCAATCGAAGACTACCAGCCGATGAAGTTCGAATTCCCTGACGAGGACATTATGTTTCTCAAGGCGAAGGATTGTGATGAGCCATTGCCCGATGAGGGGCCAGATAGGAAGTCTCAGTGGAAGTTGATATTCGACGGAGCGGTTAATTCCTATGGAAGTGGTATCGGGGCTATCATCACGACTCCTCACGGATCCCATATCCTGTTTACTGCGAGACTGACGTTTCCAGTTACCAACAATGAAGCCGAGTATGAAGCATGTATTATGGGTCTAGAAGAGGCAATTGATTTGAGGATCAAGAATCTAGACATATATGGTGACTCAACGCTTGTAATCAATCAGATTAAAGGGGAGTGGGAAACTCGTCAAGTGAACTTAGTGCCGTACATGAATTATGCCAGGAGGCTGCTTCCGTTCTTCGACCGAGTAGAACTTCATCATGTACCCCGGGCTGAGAATCAAATGGCTGATGCTTTAGCCACGCTGGCTTCAATGTATAAAGTCAATTATTGGAATGAGGCTCCAAGAATTGTGCTTTCGCGGCTTGATAGACCAGCGTTTGTGTTCGCAATCGATGATGCCACTGACGGCAAGCCATGGTTCCACGACATCCAGACCTTCCTTACGACCAAGGAGTATCCTGCGGGTGCGTCAACCCAGGATAAGAAGACTCTAAGGAGGCTATCTGGAAACTTTTATCTCAATCCTGATGGAGTGCTGTATAAGAGAAACCATGATCTCGTGCTGCTCAGATGTGTAGATGAGAAAGAAGCAAGTATGCTCATGGAAGAAGTCCATGAGGGCACATTTGGTACGCACGCCGGCGGGCATGCCATGACAAGAAAGATCCTGAGAGCAGGTTATTACTGGTTGACTATGGAGTCGGATTGCTTCAGATTTGCGAAGAAATGTCACAAATGCCAGATTTATGCTGATAAAGTTCATGTGCCGCCGTGCCCATTAAATGTCATGTCCTCCCCTTGGCCGTTCTCCATGTGGGGCATCGACATGATAGGCAAGATCGAGCCCACTGCATCCAATGGTCATCATTTTATCCTGGTAGCTATCGACTACTTCACCAAATGAGTGGAGGCAGCCTCGTACGCTAATGTGACCAAGCAGGTGGTAGCTAAGTTCATAAAGAGGGACATCATCTGTCGCTATGGAATTCCCGAGCGGATCATTACTGATAATGGTTAGAATTTGAATAATAAGATGATGAAGGAGCTGTGCCAGAGCTTCAAGATTGAACACCACAACTCATCTCCCTACCGGCCGAAGATGAATGGCGTTGTTGAAGCGGCCAACAAGAACATCAAGAAGATTGTTCAGAAGATGGTTGTGATGTACAAAGATTGGCACGAGATGCTGCCGTTTGCCTTGCACGGTTATCGTACTACGGTGCGTACATCGACAGGGGCAACTCCTTTCTCCTTGGTGTACGGTATGGAAGCTGTCCTGCCGTTAGAAGTGGAGATTCCCTCTTTACGAGTTTTGGTTGATGTGAAACTCGACGAGGCAGAATGGATTACGAATCGCTTGAACCAACTCAGCCTGATGGACGAGAAGAGGTTAGCATCGATTGCATTTGGTCGCCTGTACCAAAGCCGAATGAAGAAAGCTTATGATAAGAAGGTGCGTCCTCGAAGCTTTCAGACGGGTGATCTCGTCCTGAAGAAGATTCTTCCGCCACACTCCGATCACCGGGGCAAGTGGACTCCGAATTACGAAGGGCCGTATGTCGTCAACAAGGTCTTCTCAGGAGGAGCTTTGTTGTTATCCACGATGGATGGTGAAGATTTTGCATCCCCGGTGAACGCGGACGCAGTTAAAAAATACTTTGCTTGAAAGAGACCCGCTGGACAAAAAAAAAGAAAGAGTCCAGGCAAAAAAGGGGCATCCCGGCGAACCAAAAACAGAATAAAAGGTTCGGGCAAAAATTAGGGATATATTGAAAAATGTACACCCGCGAAGTCGAAAACCTACACTGGGCGGCTTCGGCAAAAAAGGGTATCCCGGTGAACTGAAAACCCGTAAAGGGCGGTTCACGCAAAAGTTAGGGATTTGAATAAGCAAATGACTGCGTTCCGCGTGTGGACTTTCATTGTTTAGTGGTTCGGAAGACCTGAGGGCCGTTTATCTGAATCAATCTCTTCCGAAGCTAAAGCATCGGAGAAGTATCAAAGTCGAGTGGGTCTTAGAGGGATCAACTCATGGTGTTCGTCTACGCCTCGATTGCCGACATTTGTATATACTGATGTATATTTATGTTTTCTTTTTTCGCGGCTGCCTCATTCCAGGAGCTTGCCTCTGTTGTAAAACATTTTTGCCCATTCAGGGATTCATCATCAATAAAATGCACATTATTCAGCATATTCCGCTTGCCTGTTTAGCATTTATCTGTTTTGTTTGCGAATGAAAACGCCGATGTTTTTTGATAAAATGCGCATACATAAACCTGCGGGCCTAGGCCCATTGATTGTTGAAACAATTAATTAATTGAACATTGTCACGAGATAATAACCCTGATAGGCCCCTTTGAGGAGGGCATCTTGTCTGTTTGTTTGTGTTGTTGCAGGTGTAGCACTTGCAAGAAGATGTGTCGTGCGTATCCCCGAAGCAGGATGAGTCCTCCTTCCCTAGCAGAGTTCAGTAGTCTCTCCTCCGCAGAGTCTGAACGCAAGATGGTGAGCATTGATATGTCTTCCCCAGGTAGAGGTGATTCTCTTCCCCAAGCAGACGCATCCTGAAGGTAGGTCACTTCGTCAGCTGAGCCAAGCACCGAAGAATGATGTCGTTCCCCCAGCACCGAATCACAAGTGCAGGTCTCATAGAAATGTTCGGGTGCCGAAGCTTATGTTTTCCCCAGTAAAGTCGCCGAAGTAGGTGTCCTCCCCAGCACCGGGTCACAAGTGCGGGTGTCGTAGGAAATTGCTCGTATACCGAAGTATGCAGTAACTGATGGTGCCAAACTGAAGTCTCCAGTGGAATTGAGATTCCTCACCAGAGTCAGGCTCTCTCCTGAAGTTGGATGATTCCCTCTTCCCCAATAAAGTATTGGAACGGCTGATGTTGTATTCCCCTGCAGAGTTGTACTCTCCCCCGAAGGCAGATGATCCTTTCTTCCCCGGCGAAATTGAAATTCCGCACCAGGGTCGCACTCTCCAGTGAAGTAGAATGATTTCCCTCCCCGGCTGAGTCCGCAGAAAAGCAGAATCCTTGGAAGTTGATCAGATCATGATCGATTTTCCCCAGCAGAGCATGGGGCAGCTAGTGCTGTGTTTCCCCAGAATCGCACTCTCTCCATCGAAGCAGAATGATTTCTCCTTCCTCAGCCGAGTTTGCAGATGTCCAAGAGATCCGAATCCTTGGAAGTTGATCAGATCATGATTGGTTTTTCCCTAGTGGAGTGTTGAGCAGCTGAAGTTGGTTCCCCACAGAGTGGTCATCCCCAGAAGAGTAGCCGAGACGGCCGCGCAGTTCATTCTCGTGATTGA
Organism: Lathyrus sativus; assembly: GCA_963859935.3. NCBI lineage: Eukaryota > Viridiplantae > Streptophyta > Magnoliopsida > Fabales > Fabaceae > Lathyrus > Lathyrus sativus. The sequence continues at coordinate 612,639,676 of OZ012739.1, forward strand.
TATCAGCAGATCCAAGTTCTCGTAGAGCTTCGTCCCCTGCAGCAGTCAGCTGAAGTTGTTCCCCTGCAGCAGTTCGCGGAAGATCAATTCCCCAGACAGAGCCTGATTGATATTGGCGTGTTCACGTTCTCCTCAGCAGGATGATTCCTCTACCTGAGTGGTTCTTTTTCCTTGACAGGAGGATTTCCCCCTTCGGCATTTATTTTGCTGACGGGATCGCATCATTGTGCATGACTGCATAGCATTTAACACTGCATAGCATTGCGCATGATTGCACGACATGTAGCATAAACGCATATCATTCCCACCGTGTGGGGCATAGAGCAAAATCATACGCATCATAAGCATGATCTAGGTCATCATCATCCTTGTTGTACAGGTGTACCACCAAAAGACCGGTTGCTCAGGACGATTCTTGATATTCTCCCCAGCAAGGTCGCTTTTGAGATGATTCTTAAAGACCCCGGTGTAATCCCCACGGTCGCTCGCTCAAGATGATTTTTTGAGATCCCCAGCGAAGTTTTCAGTTCAAAACGACCCTTGAACTCCTCAGCAGGGCCGTTTGCTTAAGGTGATTCTTAATACCTCAGCGCAGGTTCCCGAGTTGTTTGCCTAGGGTGATACTTGAGCTCCCCAATAGCGTCCCCAGCAAGAGTTGCCCAGGAAGATTCCTGGAATACCCAACAGAATGTTTGCTCCAGAAAGGTTATCAGTTCAGGACGATTCTTGAAGATGCCCGACGGATCTGTTTGTTCAAGATGATTCTTGAAGTCCTCAACAGCGTGATATGTCTGCTCCAACAATGATGTCTAATCTGAAGATGGATTTCGTAAGCGCCTGAAGGCGATATCAGAAGGTTCCTGTGAGTTCAGATTTCCGTGTTGATGGATCAACGGGTGGCTGAAGACAAGGTTCCAGAGTTTGTAGATATAACAGAGTGATTCGTGTGGGTCTGAAGACCAAGTCAGTTATCCTGAGGTGATGATTGATTGCGATCAAGTGGATGATATTTCTTCTGACTGAAGTCGAAGATGTTTCTCCAGCGGTGATGCGGGGTATTTTGATTGTCCGACGGTGATGTCAGATTTAGTTCTCCAGCGGTGATGCGGGGCATTTTGATTGTCCGACGGTGATGTCAGACTTAGTTCTCCAGTGGTGATGCAGGGCATTTTGATTGTCCGACGGTGATGTCAGATTTAGTTCTCCAGCGGTGATGTTGGGTATTTCGATTATCCGACGGTGATGTCAGATTTAGTTCTCCAGCGGTGATGTTGGGTATTTCGATTATCCGACGGTGATGTCAGATTTAGTTCTCCAGCGGTGATGTTGGGTATTTCGATTGTCCGACGGTGATGTCAGATTTAGTTCTCCAGCGGTGATGCGGGGCATTTTGATTATCCGACGGTGATGTCAGATTTAGTTCTCCAGCGGTGATGTTGGGTATTTCGATTATCCGACGGTGATGTCAGATTTAGTTCTCCAGCGGTGATGTTGGGTATTTCGATTATCCGACGGTGATGTCAGATTTAGTTCTCCAGCGGTGATGTTGGGTATTTCGATTGTCCGACGGTGATGTCAGATTTAGTTCTCCAGCGGTGATGCGGGGCATTTTGATTGTCCGACGGTGATGTCAGATTTAGTTCTCCAGCGGTGATGCGGGGTATTTTGATTGTCCGACGGTGATGTCAGATTTAGTTCTCCAGCGGTGATGCGGGGCATTTTGATTGTCCGACGGTGATGTCAGATTTAGTTCTCCAGCGGTGATGCGGGGTATTTTGATTGTCCGACGGTGATGTCAGATTTAGTTCTCCAGCGGTGATGCGGGGTATTTTGATTGTCCGACGGTGATGTCAGATTTAGTTCTCCAGCGGTGAGGTTGGGTATTTTGGTTGATTGACGGTGATGTCAGAGTTAGTTCTCCGGCGGTGATGTTGGATGTTTGTTTCCCCGAGTTATGGTTGTTTCTGACGGGGATGTCAGGTGGTTTAGTCTCCCAGCGACGATGTTGGGTGTTCCTCAAAATTTTGTCTGCTTCTGACGGTGATGTCAGGTGGTTTAGTCTCCCAGCGACGATGGTGGGTGTTCCTCAGAATTTTGTCTGCTTCTGACGGTGATGTCAGGTGGTTTAGTCTTCCAGCGACGATGTTGGGTGTTTTTGGTTGTTTGATGACAATGTCAGAAGAATTTAATGTGGATGACTGACGGTGATGTCAGATCAGTATTTCCCCAGATAGTTTCCGTGCAGCTATCGTGCCAGTGTTCGACAAGTTGAGCAGTTGGCAAATTTTCGGGTTTACCGATATTCAATCGTCTCGCACCTTGATTGGTTGAGAGCCGTTCGCTTCTCACCCAGTCAGGTTCAAGCCACTTGAATAGGGGCAGCTGTTGCACCCCAAAATTTGACCAACAATTATTTATTCATTGAGTGTTTGAAAATGGATACCTTCATCAGGCAGTTCAAGAGATCTTCAGAGGAATTGGTTGAAACCAGGGTTGTGTGCTTCATAGCTTGAGAGTTGTGGGTGCCCCTCAGATGATTCTGAGACTTTGAGAATGAACTTGATGTTTTGAGATAGCCTATGAGATGTCTTGATAGCCTTCATGAAGCCCAAAGAGGTCATTATGCAAGAATTCAGGAGATTCAACCATGAATGATAAAATTAGGGTTTTGACTGGGTCAACCCTAGGATAACTGAAGATTTGGAGAAGGTTGAGACCCAATCCAAGGGCCATGAGATCATGGAATGATGCATAGAGATGTTATAAAGAGGATTCCTAGACCAACTCCTCATGATTGAAGAGTTTGAGAAGTTTCAAGTTAGGGTCTCCAAGGATTGTCAGTGAAAAAACCCTAATTTGACCCCTATCTTCCAGGCAGTTTTAGCTCTAGAAGTGATTGATATCTCATCTTCCCCACAACATGAATGTTGTAGAGCTTGTTCTTAGCTTTAATTTGAGTGGTGGAAGTCCTTGATAGGAGTTGCAGAGCTCAAGTTATGGTTTTGACAAATTACAGGTCAGCAGAGGTGTGTGAATCTGGGTCCTTGAAAGTCACCCAACTTGCAGACAACTTTTGCCCTAGTAGGATGATTCCTATGATCTCTTGGCCAACATGAATATTGGAGGGCATCTTCTTAGCTTTAATTTGAGTGGTAGAAGTCCTTGATAGGATTTGTGGAACTCACCTTATGGTTTGAACAAGACAGGGGTATTTTGGTCATTTGTCAGTTATAGGTCATTTTTAAGCAAAGGCCATATCTCCTATTTCCAAGCCTCAAATGGAAAAACTCAAAACATGAAAGTTGTTCAAAAGGTGATTTTTAGTCTAGAAAGAAGGTCATGAATTGTTGGAAAAGCTCATAGCATGGATTTGCATGATTGGTCAAAAATGAACTAAAAAAGGCTTATAAGTTTGAAAAGTTGAAATTGGAAATTGGTTTGGAAGATCCACAAATCCAAAATAGGTCATCCAATATATCATTTTGATTGGAAACATCATTTTGAGAACATTGGTTTAGATAGAATTTTGATTTGAAGCTTTAAAATGGGTGATGCTTTGAAAACTTGTTACTTGAAAAAGAAGGCAACTTTGAAATAGCTTGCACAAGTGAAAGAAAGGGCTGATTTTCATTCATTCCTTCTCAATATCTCACATAAGGAGAATTTGACACAAGAATAAGGACTTGGTGCATGAGATATGGATCATTCAAAATACCATCACATGATATTTTCCACACTTTTCTAGCACCTTCTAGATGAATCTAGAAGTTTCCATCCATCATTATAAGAAGAGTGATCTTCATTGAGTTCAAGGTTGGTGATAGCAAGAGAATTCAGAGGGGAGAGAGAGAGAGAAGCATCCATTGAAGAGATTTCTTCAAGTTGAAGCAACTCTGGTTTCCTTCCATTGCAGACCTTCTCCATCATCACAAGTGCAAACAGAAAGTTTCTCCCCATTGGAAGAGTGTCCTGAAGCAATTGCAAGGCCTGAAACCTTCTCCTCATACCTTCTCCATCATCACTTGACAGGTTTCTTTCTTTCCTTCTATCTCCTAATTTATGTAGTTTTAATTAGTTTTATAGGCATAGAACTGATGCATTAGGTTAGAGGATGAAACCCTAGGAGTTATAGCACGATCCATGATAGTTGATAACAGAGCCATGAAACTTTAATCTGCAAGAATTAGTTTAGAATGGTTAGGGTAGCTTGTAGAACAACTGTATGCCATTAGATTCAAGGTTAATGAAAGTCATCATCAGGTGAATATGTTTGAACCACGATCTTGCAAGCTTCTGTTAGGATTACTTAGAGAGAATTAGGAGAATTGGTACGTATGGCTGTGTTCCTCTTGGTTAGTAGATGTTTTTTCGTTTTGGAATCGTGGAATTTCATCCACTGAGCAGAGAGAACGAGATGGTTGAGTTTGTGTGCATGAAACGAGCGAACCTGAAAACCCTAATCCATTTGGGGACGATGAGCTGCGTCCGTTGGATCTTGGTCAAATATTGGACTGAACACTCCATCGTGTGGTCACGATTAAAAGAGAAAACGGAGGGAAAATTTGAAAAAAACAAAACGCGGTCGTTTGGTTAGCTGAAACGCAGTCGTTTCAATTAGTGAGGCGCTTTTGGGCTTACTGAGTCCACTTCTATCCGCACCCCCCTTTTTTCTGGCCCATTAGAAAACCAACTGGCGCGTATTACTATTTCCACCCCCTCCCTTTTATATTGTTTTAAATTCTTTTTAATTCTTTAATATTTTTAGCATCTTAGAAAATTCATATAAAATTGATAAATAATGTTTTTTTGTTCATTCTTTTTGCTATGTTTAGATAATAATGTGTAGAAAATTATAAAAATAAAAATGGAATTTTATTTTTAATGTAGAATTTTTGGTGATATTTTCTTTGATATAGTGTATTTTCTTTCTTTTAGTTGATACCTTATTTTGCAAGAATTGTTTTAGGACTTTCCCTTAGGTTTTTTTGCTCATTCTTTTTTGTGTAATTAGATGATGCATCATAGTTCCCCATAGGATTTATTCTAGATTTTTTAGATTAAAATTTGATTAGTTTAGATAGATTGAACTTAGGGTATCCTAATTAGGGTTTAGGTTGTGCATAGGTGAGGGAATTCATTTTCTTTAAATAGTTTTGTCTTGATTTTTGGGTATAGGCCTATGTGGATGTTATGGATAGACATTGTAGACTCTTGTGAATAATTGATAGATTTTTCCCCATTGGTTTAGTATTTTTTAGGTATTTTCTGAAGTTGCCTGATAATTTTGTCTATGCTGTGGTTATCTGTTCATCTCTGGGGGTCATTGTGGGGAATTTGTTGTGGGGTTTGTGTTGTATTGGAGAGCATAAGATTGAAGATCAAGATTCAGAGACCCAGAGCTTGGCCTGTCTCTTGTCTGTGAGGTTTGAGATCCTGAAGTTTGAAGGAAGTTCATGGTACTTTCCTGAGGAAGGCACTATGAATGACTTTCATTCTTTCTTCTCACCTCTTTCTTAAGTATCCAATGATGTTGGAGCCAACTTGTGAGTTTAATTTCTCCTGAGGAGGAATGTAAACTGATCACATGTTGTTGAGCCACATAGGATACAACTCCTAAGTGGAAGCCTCCTAGTACTTTCCTGAGGAAGGTCCTATGGGTCTATTCACTTAGTTCCCTTAGTTTATCTAGGATTTCTCAAGTATCCAATGATGTTGGAGCCAACTTGTGAGTTTAATTTCTCCTGAGGAGGAATGTAAACTGATCACAGTTGTTGAGCCACATAGGATACAACTCCTAAGTGGAAGCCTCCTAGTACTTTCCTGAGGAAGGTACTATGAGTCTGTTCATTTAGTTCCACTAGTTCAGATAGGATTTCCTAAGTATCCAGTGATGTTGGAGCTTGCTTGTGAGTTTAATTTCTCCTGAGGAGGAATGTAAACTGATCACAGTGGTTGAGCCACATAGGGTATGACTCCTGAGTATACACCTCCTAGTGCTTTCCTGAGGAAGACACTATGAGTCTGCTTACTTAGCTCCCTTTCTTTGGTAAGCTTGTTTTGAAGCTTAAAGATTGGGATTGTTTTTTCTTTTGGTTAGGTTTTGCTTTAGGGCTTTGTTTAGATTTGATTTAGATTCTGTGTTAGGATTAGGATTAGAGAGTAGATTCTTTCTTTCTCAAGCATGTGTTTTGTTTGCCTGGTGGCAACTTCATTTCTTTTGGCTGTAGATTGCTTGATAACATGTTGTTTATCTTCAGTATGATTACTGTTATTTCATGACTGGCTTGAGGTTGAGACGAGCTTGTGGAGGCTGAAGCCCCACACACATTTCCTCCCTCACTTGCATTGCATGCATTTTACTGTTAAAGCTGATGCTTTTGTCTGTTTGGTGTATCATTGACAGGATCCCTTAGGACTCTCATTTCCTCTGATGAGGATTTGATGATAGACTTTTAGGTTGAAACCTATGCATGACAACATCTAGGAGTTCCCTGTTCAAACCTCAACCATAGGATGAATCCATGGCATGATAACAGTAGGACTTGATAGTCTCCCTCCTAGTTGAGCCTGTTCTCTTCTCATCTCGAAGCAGTTTAAAATACGGTAATCATGAATGATTTCTTTCGTACGTTACGAGCCTTAAGCTATCTGAGGTAGGATGTTTAGTATGGTACCCTTTGGGTGACATGCGACGCACTCACTCTCAGGTCATAGTCTCTAGTGCGGTTGAAATCGCAAACACAATAAAAAAACACTTCTTTCAGGAGATAACCCGTAGTTAGCCGAACTACGTTTGCTCTGATCTTTCATACCAGATGAAAGTACGTAGGCATAGGATGCAATATCCTAGCGAGCAACCTCCCCCCCATAACCCGTAGTTAGCCGAACTACGTAGACTCTGATTTCTCGTTCCAGACGGGAATACGTAGGCATAAAGCGCGACGCTTTGCCGAGTCATTTTTCTTTTCTTTTTCAGCCAGCCTTGATAGGTAGATAGATTATAACCAACCCGTCCAAGTAAACAAACAAGCGAGGATCCCGTCGAGTACGACGGACGTGAGGGGTGCTAATACCTTCCCCTTGCGTAACCGACTCCCGAACCCAGACAATGGTTGCGACGACCTTGTCTTACCTTTTTTCGTCAGGTTTTTCCGATCGTTTCCTTTCCCGCTCTGAGGGATAAATAACGAAAGGTGGCGACTCTTCTGTCATGCCGGCACCTTATTTTCGCGCAAGCGACACACATTAAGAGCAAGTGTCAGGCATAATCTATCAAGTGTCCTTAAATGCACATGGTTTATTACCAAAAACCTAAACATGGACCTCACACCTAATCTACACAGAAGCAACAACATGCTCTCAAATGGAAACCACCGATATCAGACCCAAAATCACTCACCTAGACAGTTGCAAACATATCCTCCTAATGCCCAACAGCAAAACAAAGGCAGATGTGAATGCAAAGGGGGTACCACCACTATCAGTTGTCAGCAGTATCCTCTGCTATGAATTCTAGCTGCACCTACTCATTCACATCTAGAACAAAAGTAACACACCAGCAAAACCCTGGCTCAAACTACAGTTCTTAATGACAGCCACAGTCTCCAAACATGCCAGTTAACAAGAAAACCAGGGTCTGCTCCCAGTTGACTTATGATAGTAATAGCTTGTTAAAACAATGCCATCCTCAAAGACTTATTCACGAGATCAAAGTCTGAGTTTACCCAACCAAACAGTTCTTTAAAACCCTCAGGCTATGCTCCTACTGGCTGCACTAACAAAATCCACCATCCTCAATCATGAAAAACAAACTTGTCACAATAAGCAAACCAGATATAAAGCCTCAAATGGACAAATGAAAATAGACAACACCAAATTCCAGCAGAAAATGTCAACAGTTTTTCACCAGCTTAAAGTCTCCATAACACACACAAGGAATTTCAACAATACTCTCATAAAGCACCAGAAGAACATCACCACCAACCCAAGTCAGTCTGGTCTCCTAAACAAAATGGTTACACACCAGGCAGGTCTATCAAGGTTGAAGGCTTTGCAATGGAACCTTGGTCATCCAGTCAATAGCAGCAACAAGATTTTGGTATAGTCACCAATCAATTCAAATATATGCTCCTAATGAAAGGTACTTAAAGAAAAGCAACTCAACAGCCAAGATGTTCACAACGTTGCTGAAGCAAAAACCTGTCATGGTATTTTCACACTCAAACATCAAATAGCTGGCAGAAAATTCAATGGCATCTATGCTGACTAAAACTCCTTATGAACTTGGATAACAAGTCAATCCATCAGTGTATTAAGTCCAGCAACATCCTACATCCTACTAAGAATCTGTAGCAGGCTCAAAGCTCAGCCTATAACAAACCTTTCACGACTGGGAGTCCAAAAACCAAAACAAAGTTCAACTCCACTAGCTTAACCCAAGGACTGCTTTCAAAATGCACAAGCAAAAGCAAGGACTAAAGCAGAACTGATGAGAAAAACCAAAGTGATAACCTTTTCACAAAAACTGAACAGCAGGTTCAATGTCAAAGCAAACCTATGTCAGTAAAAGCCAGAAATCTCCAACTGTCAGTGAATTCAGCATAAACCTATGAAAATAATCTCCCCTCCAAACATCACTTCAACAAAGAAAAACCCACTAAGGCCTAAGCCTTCTAGCCTATACTGTCCTACAAAAGACTGTCCCACTTATCAATGGACAAACAACAACAGGGTCCTACAGAGACCACATTAAAACTCCCTCAACCTGCCAACCAAACAGATTTCCCCTCAAGGACCTAAATGGATTGGCAAAGATCAACATCAAAACAGACCTATTAAAATGTGGAAACAACTATCACATAAACTCCATAACTGTGGCAAATGGTTTATGTCAAAACCAAACTTGAACACCAACCTCAAACTACTACCAACTTATAAAACAAGACTCAAATCAAATATGGTTGATCCTCAAATGCCTAAACATATCTAAACGAACCATCTCAACAGTGGACATGAGTTGGCAAACCTCACTCTTAAAACAGTTTTGGACATCCAATGGTCAAGGATTTAAGGTCAATACACCAATCCTCCATGCTCCATCTATTTCATCAACCTATGCCATTGCCTTATGACAGTCTAACAGTAGTAGCAGGTTCTTGGTGCAAATATCAATATCCACTGATGGGCCACTGCAGCAGACTAACTCCAACAGAAACATGGTAGCAGCCCCCTCTCATAAATACTAGCAGCAACCAAAACATACTACCTCAAACACCAACAGGCCTCAAAGGTCTAACAGCCACAAAACTCCATCATGAACCAATCTCAACTGAACAGCCAGCCAAACAGATACCTTCAACAAAGTTCTAAGTAAAACTGAGATACACAACAAAAGTTAGGTTCTGCCCTAAAGACTATCAACTCAAAACCTAAACAGAAAACTCCTTCTCTCCTCAGAGCCAGCTAGCAGAGAAAAAAAAGAAATAGAAACCTCATCTCACAACAACTTAGCAACAAGCCTAACAGGCCACTAATGGCCTATCCATTATGAACTCAACACCAAAATTAACCCCAAACTCAGGTCAGACAGTCAAACCAACAACAATGTTATCCAAAGATCTAACCAGCATAGGTCAAGGCTGACCTCAAACAAAGTTCAAAACAAAAGAGGCAAACACAACAGGGAAAACACATACACAACCACTACCCCAAACTCCACTTGACTTGGCCAACCTAACACAAACCTTCAATAAAAACACAACAGCTACAGCACTCTGACATTACAATACCATTATCACACATATGTGTATTCTCATACCAAACATCCAAAAACAGGAATCAAACCTTTATGACTAAATCAAACAACTTCAAGCAAAGAAAGAAAACATGATTCACAACATACAGCAACAAACATGGCATAATCACATTCAAGAGTTAATGAACTTCAAAATAAAACCAACTCAATGTCTAAAACCAATGATGCAAATAAAACCAGAAAGTTTGTGATACTCACCTCTTGCAGCCTCCAAAGCACACAAACAGCAAAACTTCAGAGTGACTTGAGAAAGAACAGAACCACCAACTTTTCCTTTTGCAAGCAGCTTCCAAACGGTATTGGGATGATAAATTTGTGAAGAAGGTTTTGGGAAATAGTGAGGAAAATGAAGTAGTTTCGTGGGAATATCTCAGAGAAAAGCAAAATTGCAAGTTTGGGATTTCTTCACAATGGAGGCCAGGGTTTTGCCCAGTTGCTAGTTAGCTTAAATAGGATGTGAAAAATGGAATTTGAGGACCCATAGAGGTTAAAGAATCAAGAGACCAGATGATATTTATCATGGCTGTTGGAATTAAAGGGTGGAGGAGTGAACAGTACAAGAGGAGACAGAGGTTGAGCTGCAGCTAGGATGGCTGGTTGCAGTAGCTTTGTCCCTTCCTCCTTTGGGAAAAATATTCAAAAAAATCTCATGAGGAGTACAAACTTGGTCCCTCTTGTTTGGGAAAATTTTGGTGGGAAACTGCTAGTGGTTCATGCGCATGGTTTTGCAACAAATGGATATCTTCAAGCACAAGTGCCACATAAAGGGAAAATGAATCAGAATTCAAGTGTTGAAAGTGAGCTCAAACCCCCTACTTTGACCCATGATATCTTGGCACTCAAAAATCCGATTGCGCTAAAGTTAAGTTCTTGATAAAGAGGGCATGGAGTAGAACAACTTTCATGTTGGTGAAGATTTCATTAGACCATTGGAAGCCCACCAAATTTTAGATTGAAAATCATGCCACAAAATCTGTCCACAAACAACTTAGAAAAATTCTAAGTTATGGATTTCATCTTATTTTTTTCTCAACTTTGAACCTCCATAACTTGAGCTTCTCAAATCCAATTGAGGACTTCTTGGACTCTCTGGAAAGCATGGAATACAAGGAACAACTTTGATGTTTGACCCAAGTCCATTTGGATCCTTGATCATGAAGAAAAATAGCTTTGAAAATGGCTGTTCCAAGCATAAAACTTTCCATAAATGGAAAGTTCTAAAAAACCTAAATTTCCAAAAGTGGCAAGTTTCAACAATCCTTGACTTTTCATGATTCCCTTGACCTTGCTTGATCAAATTGCAACCATTGGTCGTATTGAACTTAAGAATTATGATCTTGACCTCAAAAAGTCAGGAGTTGACTTTTCCAACTGTGCAGTTGACTTTTTCTCAAACCTCCTGATTTTCAACTGACTGATCAATTAAAGCTCCTCTGATGACTCCTTGACTATGTCTTTGCTTGAACCTGAAGCCAACACTTGATCCCCTGTAGATGATCATGATATGCAAATGCTAATGCTAAAAATGCAGTGAAAAATAAGCCAGAGATAAGAAAAGAGGTTGGTCAAATTTTAGGGTACAACACAGTGCAAGCTCAGATGCCACGGCAGCAGGCTCCTCAACAACAAGCCTACAACCAGCAAGGATATCAGTATCCTCCTCAGCAACAGCAGATGCAAGCTACTCAGCAACGACAAGGTACTCGCCCACAGCGTCCGCAGAGAACATGGAGACCAGATAGAGTCTTTGGTCGTCTACCAATGACATACGCTAAAATCTTTGCTCAGTTGATGGAGAAGAAAGCTGTTGTCCCGAGAGATTTGGCTCCTCCAACTGTCATTCCTGCCGATTATGATGCAAATGCTCATTGTGAGTTTCATAAGGGCGCCCCAGGTCATACCATTGAGGACTGCAGAGCTTTCAAGCACATAATTCAAGACATGATCGATAGGGATGCTATCAACTTCAATGGGAAGTCTCCAAATATCATCAACAATCCGATGCCACCAGTCAACTAGTGCCAACATCAGATCGATTCCAGTCAAGTTCATTCCTCGAAGAAGGTCGTCATGCTGCCATTTCATATTTCGCATTTCTTATGTTTTGTCTTTGCTTATTTAAGTATTGTATGCTCTGAACAATTGTCGTTCGTATTTGGTTTTCATTAATGTATCGTTTATGCATGTTTTGAATTAGTTATGTCGTATTCACTCATTTTTCACTTATCACTGACACATTTATCCACTGTTGTTTAGCTTGATTTGAGGGAGGATGATGAAAACGAGATACCCATAATTGCAAATCGTATGCTTTCAGACCGAATCTCGTCAATGATGTACAGGCATTGCTTCAATTCCCCAAACACTGGAGATATAAGGAGTTAATCCCTAGTAACCCACTTTGAGCCTAGAAGTAGCAGTTTCCTTCGGATATTCAAACCTTTACACTCAACCTGGGGCAGGGTAGTGCTCAGTTAATTCAACCCCGCACTCGAATCAACAAGCAAAATCCGGAAGACGGTTGTTCTTCAATGACCCATAACATGGCAGTCACAACCTTCCAACAAAATCCAAAAAAACATCAAAAGCCTGCTAAGTCAGACACTTTAGAGGGGACTTAGGCAAAATCAAGGCAATCCCGATGGATCTGACAAGCAAAGTCAATCCATGCAAAAGTTAAGGATCAAAAACAAAAGCAAAAAAGGACCCCGAAACCCTCAACAAAAAACAAAAAAAGGATTCAGTGGCCACCCAGATCAAAGAGACACTGGCATCCATCAAAATAAGGTGACTGCCACGTCGAGCAAACCTTGAACCTTCAAGCTTACACCGTCCAGACAAGTGTAGAATTAACTGAGCGTAGGATTGGAGATGATTAAAAAGAAGGGGTGGGTACAAATCATACTTTGAGCCTAATATCCTTTGTTTCATAACTGTGAACCAGACCACGTTACAACCCTCGAAAGACCTAATTGAGGCGGGATTTACTCTGAAAGCATACTATCGCAAGGTTGCGTAACCTGACTCCTCACATGATTTCTAATCATAAATATTGGTGTCATTTTGCTTGCTATATCTTTCGCACCAATCAAATCAGCACAACGTTTGAGCTAATCGTCCATTCGTCTCACTACCACGACACTCTCAATAAATGACACACTTTTTCAAAACTTACATTGAACTTTGCATTAATATTACCATTTATGAATGTACAATTTTAATTGCAAATCAGTGCTAGGTATTCAAAAACACTTCAACAAAGGGCAATAAAAAAGAACTTTATTTACACGAGGCAATATTATTTCGAAGCCCACAGGCTAGGGCAAATCATTCAATAGCTCGAGCAGGGGCAAGTCATCAGAGCTCAGCTTCGATTTCAGAATTGGTTAATCTGGGGCAGACCAGTACCAAGTTTAGACTAGGGCAAGACCAGGTCCGTCCTGACCAACAAGCAGAGTTGCAACCTTCTCTGAAGCCAATTCACAACAAGTCACCAAGTACCCAGACTCGGGGCATATAGAGTATCTTTCCCTGTGTCAATCATGGCGTCTTCAACAAACTGCGTGTCGAGGAAGTCAATCCTTCCCACCACCCGAAGTCCAATTCGCATTGGCGACTACCCAAAGTCCATCACGCTGGCGCCTCCCTGCATTTCCAATCACCCATTTGCAATCATGTGCCTCATACGCATCACATTCAACATCATAAGCATCTTGCATCATACGCATACTCCAATCATACCATACTTCCCCAACTATTGCATCTCCATGCGTTAGCATTTGCATTTGCATTTCCATTCGTTATGGAACCTCACTATCATCCAGCATTCGCATATGCAAGTCAAGGTCTAGGATCAATTTCGAAGATTTCCAAGACCATCATCAGCCCAGTCAGGGGCATTCTCCGCAAGACTGTGGGTTTCTCTCACAAACTTCAAGAGCTTCAAAAGCAATCATCAGCCCAGTCAGGGGCAATCTTCTGCAATTGTGGGTTTCTCCCACAAAATTCGAAGTTATTCAAAGCAAGATTCAGCCCAAGCAGGGGCATCTTCAGCAAAGCCGTGAGCGTTCCTCATGAAGTTGCTCAGCTGTTTGTTGAGCAAGATAAGACATCAAGACAAACTCAGCCCAATCAGGGGCATCCTCTTCAGAGATCATGGGCGTAACCATGAAATCATTTCAACAAAATTATGATCTCCAAGCAAGTCAGTGGCCGTCCTCGCTGATTCATTTCAACCCAATCTTCTTCTTGGGTGTTTTCCAATGAGTTGTATCTAGCAAGCGTGACCATTTTCAATTGCCTTACTATCATCCTTTGGTGATAGTCGAACCTCGTCAGTTCAACCTAGCCCGCATCCTTTTGGTGTTGGTAAACTTCAAATCTGTGTTGTCCTATCATCCTTTTGGTGATAGCGACCTGTTGGTGTGAGTTTCGCTCTGTCATCCTTTTGGTGAGGGGTCTATCATGGTCATTAATGATAGATTGTGCGATAGTTTGTTTGAGTTTGCTCCGTCATCCTTTTGGTGGGGGGTCTATCATGGTCATTAATGATAGATTGTGCGATAGTTTGTTTGAGTTCGCTCCGTCATCCTTTTGGTAGGGGGTCTATCATGGTCATTAATGATAGATTGTGCGATGTGTTTTGTGTTTCGCTCTGTCACCCTTTTGGTGGGGGGTCTATCATGGTCATTAATGATAGATTGTGTGATAGTTTATTTGTGTTTCGCTCCGTCATCCTTTTGGTGAGGGGTCTATCAGGGTCATTAATGATAGATTGTGCAATATGCTTAGCGTGAGTTCGCTCCGTCATCCTTTTGGTGGGGGGTCTATCATGGTCATTAATGATAGATTGTGCGATGTGTTTTGTGTTTCGCTCCGTCATCCTTTTGGTGGGGGGTCTATCATGGTCATTAATGATAGATTGTGCGATGTGTTTATGTGTGAGTTCGCTCTGTCATCCTTTTGGTGGGGGTCTATCATGATCATTAATGATAGATTGTGCGATGTGTTTTGTGTTTCGCTCCGTCATCCTTTTGGTGGGGGTCTGTCACTTGGATTGGTGTCAGATTGTGCGATAGTGTTTTGCTCTACCATCCTTTCGGTGGTAGTGGCCGGTGTGTGTTTGCTCTATCATCCTTCTGGTGATAGTAGTTGTGTGTGTTTCTTCCCATCATCCTTTTGGTGATGTGGATCTTTTGCCAGTTTACTCGGAGGTACACCTCATCCAGTATTTCAATTCTCGGGAATTCCTTTTCTTTTTGGACAAATTCAGGGTCTTCTACATATCTAATTGTCTTCTACCTTGAAAGAATGAACGACATAGCCATTCGTCTTACTCGGTCTAAGCCAATTAGATAGGGGCATCTGTCATACCCCAAATTTGTCCTACCCTGTATATAACTTGCATTTGTATATCCATCCATCAACTGTTATTCAAAAAAATCCAAAAATGTGTTGTCTTCCGTCCAGGTTGTTGCAAGGATGAGTTCAAAATCCATTTGAGGTATCAAGTCAAGGATAGGTGTTGTATGTGTTGAAGTTCACCTACCAATCAGACAAAGGTTGAACTAGGCCAAGATGCATGATTCAAGTGGCACATGTTTGAAGTCTTCATCAAGATTTTTTTTGCATATCCAAGGCTTGGTTATGTGGTTATTACATTTGTTATCAACCCAAGAAAAAATCAAGTTTGCTTTCTGATTCAAGGATCTGGTGGTCAAAAGGGTTTATTGTAGAGAGTTGGTTTAATATG
Source organism: Lathyrus sativus (assembly GCA_963859935.3). Taxonomy (NCBI): domain Eukaryota; kingdom Viridiplantae; phylum Streptophyta; class Magnoliopsida; order Fabales; family Fabaceae; genus Lathyrus; species Lathyrus sativus. Next base: position 612,655,242 of record OZ012739.1, read on the forward strand.
ATTTACAATGATTAATTTCAAGATTAATTCATTAATTCAGAGTTGTCATCCCGTCCAACCTCGCCGCTGAACAAACAAATCACTCTGACATCACCGCCAGAAACAAACATCCAACCTCGCCGCTGGGAAAACAAATCAATCTGACATTGCCGCCAGAAACAAACATCCAACCTCGCCGCTGAACAAACAAATCAATTTGACATCGCCGCCAGAAACAAACATCCAACCTCGCCGCTGGGAAAACAAATCAATCTGACATCGCCGCCAGAAACAAACATCCAACCTCGCCGCTGGGAAAACAAATCAATCTGACATCGCCGCCAGAAACAAACATCCAACCTCGCCGCTGGGAAAACAAATCAATCTGACATCGTTGCCAGGAACAAACATCCAACCTCGCCGCTGGGAAAACAAATCAATCTGACATCGCCGCCAGAAACAAACATCCAACCTCGCCGCTGGGAAAACAAATCAATCTGACATCGCCGCCAAGCCTTCGCTAAATAAAAGCGAGCGTAAAAAATCCACAGGAAGTTGAGATCGACCATTGATAACAAACACGGGGAAACTCCACTAGGGAAATAATGTGAATTGGGGTTTAGTCACCACACGGGCAAGGACCCATCACCTGTGAGATTCACCTAAAACAAAGAGATAACGACCTGGCTTATGTTTCAAATGCACATGTTTGAATATGGCGTAATGCTCCATACGAAATGGAAATGCTACGCGTTTGGGTGGATGCTATGCACGATGCAAATGCAAAGGAACCACTTCGGCAAAATAAATGCTGAAGAGAGGAAAACAACTCCGCTGGGGGAAGACTAGGCTCGCCTAGTGCAAACGGACTCATGCTGGGGAGTACAAGCCTTGGATGGCCTCCGAGAAATTTTATGTGTAAAGCTGCTCTGCTAAGCACCAATCTACTCGAAACCAAACTCTGTTGAGGAAAACGTCCCGGACGGCCTATCAGAATATAACACTTCTGGGGAACCAACAACTCTGTTGAAGACCAAGGCAGACTGCCGAAGGATGGCTTTGATCTGCCAAAGATTACGTTCTGCTAAAGATTTAATCCGCTACCTGTTAGGGATCATGAACGATATCTACTAGGGAGTCATCCTAAACTCTCTCTCTGCTGAAGGGAATAAACAATTTCAAGGAAGAAAGCTACTCCACCACCTCGACTGGGGGATTAGGTAAGGAGGGAATCACCATCGACCTCTGCTTAGGAGATGAGCACAATGACCCAAATTCTGAGGGGAAAACGAAATTTTGCATTCATTCCACTGCTGGGGATAAATCCCTACCTACCTGTTGGAAATGATCTTACTCTGCTGGAAATATCAATATCGACCTGCTGAGGGTAACCTTAATTGTCCAAGACTCCGTCCTGTTGGGAGTGTGAACATACTTAGCTCGCATGTTTTCTTCAGGTGAGGGGCTTCCAGAAAAGTCTTGAAGATGAGCGTCCTGCAAACAACAAACGAACAAACGCGCTCCATGCAGCAAACATCATCTCATTTATTACCTCTGACATTATTCAAGCAAAAGCAATGTTTCAATCTTAGTCGGCAGAGCCCTCAAAGTTATGTATGCAAAGTTTTATCAAAAACAATCAGGCGTTCTTTTTGCAAACAAAAATGGTAAAAGCTGAATAAAAAAAACAAAAGTTTTTTCTTTCTCTGAATAGTATATTTTATTGATAAATGGCCTGTAAATAGGCAAATTTACAAAGGACACAACTCCTGAAATGAGAAAGTTGTGTAAGAAAAAATACAGAAATGCATAAGAATATACTAAAATGTCGGCAATGTGGCACAGACAACCATCATAGAACGACTCAACTATGACTCGCGTGACTTCAATGCCTTTCTGATGCTTTGTCTTCTGAAGAGATTGATTTGGACAGATGACTCTCGAGTTCTCCCATGATCCACTATGCTTTGAAGATCCACGTGCAAACCGCAGTCGTTTGCCTTTCAAATCCTTAACTTTTGCCTAAATCGCCCTTGCGGATTTTCGATTCACCAGGATACCCATTTTTGTCAAAGTCGCCCTTTCGGGTTTTCAACTCTGCGGGTTCACACTTTTTCTTTTTTTTTTCTATCCCTATTTTTGCCCGAACCTATCATTTTATGGTTCGTCGGGATGCCCCATTGTTGCCTGGATTTTCTTTTTCTTTCCAACGGGTCTATCTTAAGCAAAGTATCTTTTGACTGCGTCCGCGTTCACGGGGGACGTGAAATCTTCACCATCCATGGTTGATAGCAGCAAGGCTCCTCCAGAGAAGACTTTCCTTACCACATACGGACCTTCGTAATTGGGAGTCCACTTGCCCCTGTGATCGTTCTGTGGTGGGAGAATTCGTTTCAGTACCAAATCACCTGCCTGAAAGTTTCGGGGGCGCACCTTCTTATCATAGGCTTTCTTCATCCTGCTCTGGTATAGATGTCCATACGCAAGAGACGCCAATCTCTTCTCGTCCATCAAACTAAGTTGATTCAACCTGTTCTTCACCCATTTTGCTTCCTCTAGTTTGACGTCAGCCAGAACTCTCAAAGACGGGATCTCAACCTCCAATGGCAGGACTGCTTCCATGCCATATACCAGTGAGAAAGGGGTTGCCCCGGTTGAAGTACGCACCGAAGTACGATATCCATTTAAAGAAAAAGGCAACATCTCGTGACAGTCCTTGTAAGTCACCACCATCTTCTGTACTATCTTCTTAATGTTTTTGTTGGCCGCTTCCACAGCGCCATTCATCTTCGGACAATAAGGAGACGAGTTGTGATGCTCAATCTTAAAGTTCTGGCACAACTCCTTCATCATCTTGTTATTCAGATTGGAGCCATTATCAGTAATGATCCTTTCAGGTATTCCATATCGGCAGATGATGTCCCTTTTGATGAACCGGGCTATAACTTGCTTGGTCACATTGGCATAAGAAGCTGCTTCGACCCATTTGGTGAAATAATCGATGGCTACTAGGATGAAACGATGCCCATTGGATGCAGTAGGCTCAATCTTTCCGATCATATCGATGCCCCACATAGAGAAAGGCGATGGGGATGACATGACATTCAAAGGACACGGCGGCACATGAATCTTGTCGGCATAAATCTGACATTTGTGGCATTTCTTGGCATACTTGAAGCAGTCAGACTCCATAGTTAACCAATAATACCCTGCTCTCAACAACTTTCGAGACATGGCATGCCCCCTGCATGTGTTCCAAAGGCTCCTTCGTGGACCTCTTCCATAAGTAGGTTCGCTTCCTTTTCGTCCACACATCTTAGCAGTACTAAGTCAAAGTTCCTTCGATAGAGTACACCGTCTGGATTCAGATAGAAGTTACCAGATAACCTCCTCAAGGTTTTCTTATCCCGGGCCGACGCCCCAGGCGGATACTCTTGATTCTTGAGAAAGTTATGGATGTCGTAATACCATGGCTTGCCATCAGAAGCTTCTTCTATTGCAAAGACGAATGTCGGCCTCTCGAGGCGCGAGATAACAATTCTCGGTGCATCGTTCCAGAAATTCACTTTGTACATTGAAGATAAAGTAGCCAAGGCATCCGCCATCTGATTTTCTGCTCTCGGCACGTGGTGAAACTCTACACGATCGAAGAAAGGCAGCAATCTTCTTGCGTAGTTCATATAAGGGATTAAATTTGGTTTGCGGGTCTCCCATTCTTCTTTAATCTGGTTGACCACTAAAGCTGAATCACCGTAGACATCAAGGTTCTTGATTCTCAAATCGATTGCTTCCTCAATACCCATGATACATGCTTCATATTCGGCCTCCTTGTTGGTACAAGGAAATGTCAACCTGGCAGTGAAAGGTATATACGTCCCATGAGGGGTTGTAATGATCGCCCCAATTCCACTGCCGTAGGAGTTAACAGCACCGTCAAAGATCAATTTCCATTGGGAACCCAACTCAGGGCCTTCGTTTGGCAACGGCTCATCACAATCCTTCATCTTCAAGTACATAATGTCTTCGTCGGGAAAATCAAACTTCATTGGATGGTAGTCGTTAATTGGTTGTTCTGCGAGATACTCTGATAGAACACTCCCCTTAATAACTTTCTGAGACACGTACTGAATGTCATACTCTGTCAGAACCATCTGCCATCTAGCAATCCTTCCTGATAGTGCTTGCTTTTCAAATACGTACTTGATCGGATCCATCTTCGAGATTAACATGGTTGTATGGTTTAGCATATACTGCCTTAGGCGTTTGGCGGCCCAAGCCAGTGCGCAACAAGTTTTCTCCAACATTGAGTATCTGGACTCACAATCTGTGAACTTTTTACTCAAGTAATAAATTGCATGCTCCTTTTTCCCAGCCTCGTCATGTTGACCGAGAACACAACCCATGGAATTCTCAAGAACGGTTAAGTACATTATCAATGGTCTTCCGGCCACTGGGGGCATCAGTATTGGAGTTTCCTGCAGATACTCTTTTATTTTCTCAAATGCTTTCTGGCAATTCTCATTCCAAACGACCGCTTGATCTTTCTTCAATAACTTAAATAATGGCTCACAAGTGGTTGTCAGGTGAGATATGAACCGAGCGATGTAGTTCAATCTACCTAAAAAGCCACGAACTTGTTTCTCGGTCTTTGGTGCTGGAATTTCTTGAATTGCTTTGATCTTCGCAGGATCAACCTCTATACCTTTCTCGCTGACAATGAACCCCAACAACTTTCCTGACCGCATGCCAAAAGTACACTTGTTTGGATTCAGCCGAAGTTTGAACTTCCTCAATCTCTCAAACAGCTTTAGAAGATTCACCAGATGCCCCTCCTCCATTTGGGACTTCGCAATCATATCATCGACGTACACTTCAATCTCATGATGAATCATATCATGAAAGAGAGTCACCATAGCTCGTTGATAAGTTGCCCCTGCGTTCTTCAAACCAAAAGGCATCACTTTATAACAGAACGTTCCCCATGGCGTGATGAAAGTTATTTTCTCCATATCCTCCGGCGCCATCTTAATTTGATTGTATCCGGAAAAGCCGTCCATGAAGGAAAATACTGAAAATTGCGCGGTGTTATCAACGAGCACGTCAATATGGGGGAGCGGGAAATCGTCCTTTGGGCTTGCTCTATTCAGGTCCCTATAATCAACACACATCCTGACTTTGCCGTCCTTCTTAGGCATGGGAACGATGTTCGCGACCCACGGAGGATAATTTGTTACAGCAAGAAATCCAGCATCCAATTGCTTTTGGACTTCTTCTTTGATCTTCACTGCCATATCCGGCCTGGTTCTTCTCAACTCCTGTTTAACAGGAAAACATCCTTCTCGAAGTGGCAGACGATGAACTACAATATCCGTGTCGAGTCCAGGCATATCTTCATATGACCAAGCAAAAACATCCTTGTACTCTTGGAGTAACTCAACCAGTCTTCGCTTGACATCTCTCTGCAGTGCGGCCCCTATTCTGACTTCCTTCTTATCTTCCTCAGTTCCCAGGTTGATGACCTCAACTTCCTCTTGATGAGGCAGGATGACCTTCTCCTCTTGTCTTAACAATCTGGCGAGCTCTTCAGGCAGGTGTTCGTCTTCTTCAACCTCCTCTTCTGCTTGAAAGATCGGATTGTCAAAGTCACACCGAGTCATAGACGTGTCTGAATTGATGGTATCTGAAGTGTGTAACCTGCAATGATGATGATTTTATGCTTAAATGATATGAAAACAAACAAACACAAACCACATTGCCATTTTATTGTTGGAAAATAAAAACAAGAAAAACAAGGATCACAAAATTTAAAAAAAAACGCCTTTTGATTGATAATGATAAAAGATTGTTTGCGCACATAACAGATAAGGCCCTGCAAAATAAAGACCACTATGCCCCAGGTAGAACATAGGGCGATACATTAATCAAAACAAAGCAATTACTCTTCATAGGTCACAGAGATGACTTCCTCGATGGTCCAATTCTTCAAACCCTGGCCAGGGATACATGGCTTGATCCACGCATCCATATCGCAGTCGCTATCTCCTTCCTCATCAGATACAACGCTGATTCCTTCAAACACCACCCCACCACTGGTGAACTGAACAGGTCCTTTGTAACGTGGAGCGTTTTGTGAAGGAGACACATATGGGTTATATCCCAATCCGAACTTGTCTTGTTTGTTAGGGACGCTTACCACCTCCCCCCATCCTTGTGTTGATCCGGATTCCACCACGGCCCACGCTTCCTTGTATGACGACATGGCAACCTCTGGAGCCTTAACCTCGACCGGCGCCTTCTCTTTGATTTGGACAGTCTCAAAGGCCTGGCACAGCGTTTCTTGAATTTCGCCGTCGACTTCCACATATTTGAATGAAGACAGATGGCTCACCATGATGTCTTCTTCTCCACAAACAGTCACAATATTCCCATCTACCATATACTTCAACTTCTGGTGCAAAGTCGATGTTACAGCGCCTGCTGAGTGTATCCAAGGCCGACCCAAAAGACAGCTATAAGCAGGCTGGATATCCATGATGTAGAAAATTGCTTCAAACACCTCCGGGCCTACTTGGATAGGCAGAGTTATCTCCCCAGAGACAAATCTTCGGGTTCCATTGAAAGCCCGCACAACCAAATCACTGGGCGTACAATAAAGACCCTGATGATCAATCTTCATCAATGCTTTCTTTGGCAACACATTCAAGGACGACCCTGTATCAACGAGTACATGTGACATCACTGTTCCTCGGCATTCAAGTGAAATATGCAGAGCCAAGTTGTGGTTTCTTCCTTTCGGTGTCAAATCTCGGTCAGTGAACCCCAACCCGTTACCTGCATTGACATGGGCCACCACGCCTTCCAACTGATTAACGGATATCTCTTGAGGTACATAATATTCAAAACTCTGAGCAACGCATTCCTGTGAGCCTCAGAACATAACAGCAATGACAAGATAGAAATCTTTGAAGGAGTTTGCTGCAAGTGATCCACAATTTTGTAGTCACTCCTTCTTATCAAGCGCATGAATTCCTCCGCGTCCTTCAGCAAAGTCTCATTTTCTCTAGCCTGAGAATTCTCTTCCACCATCTTTCCTTTACCCTTGTCGATCTTTTCTGCGTTTATTTCGGGTGGTGCAAATACTCTCCCACTTCGAGTCATTCCTCCAGTTCCCGCCAAGTTATCAACATAATCCAACGGTGAACCCCTCAGTTCCTGCTTTTGACCATTGCAGTAGACCTCGGCCCCATAGTTCCAAGGAATCGCTTTAGAACTTTCATAGGGTACGGGCCCTGCCTGTGTGAATATAATAGTGGGCCTCGCCGGAGGCGCGGAAATTGTAATTGTTTTGTACGGGATGGATATGGTGGCCACCTCATCTTTATCTTTGATGACTACCTCTTCAGCATTCTTCTCACAGATTCTATCAAATTGCAACAAACCGTCATCCATCATATGCTGTATATGGTTCTTCAGATTCCGACATCCTTCAGGACAGATCATACAGTCTTCACAATCCTCCCCACAGCCTGGGAACACCCCTCCTTCTAACATCTTGTTCTTCACGAAACCTAACAGCGTCTTCAGATCCTCTACCCTGGACACCAAGTTCAGGCCTTCCTCACTGACAATAGCATTCACGCTGCCCTTCCTACCATAGTTAGGCATGGGATTTTGATCTACATTTGGCGCATCCTGATTGAAGTTGATAGCTTTACTATCAATAAGGTCTTGTACCTTGTGTTTGAAGGCTTTACAGTTGTCAATATTGTGGCCGGGGGCACCAGAGTGGAATTCACACCTAGCGTTGGCGTCATATCCAGGGGGTGGTTGGCTAGTTAGAGGTGCCATTGTCCTTTTCTGGACCAACTGCAGTTGAATTAAGTGTTGTAGTAACTGAGCGTAGGGCATTGGTGGTGTGTCAAAGTGTCTATCCACCGCCCTTCTCCTATCTTGGAACTGTCTCGGTGCATAATTTTGTTGTTGAGGTCGTTGCTGCTGTTGTTGACGTGGTTGTTGTTGCTGAGGCTGTGCCGTCGGGATGGCAATACTTGCTACTTGTGGTGGTTGTTGGTAATACGGTCGCTGTTGACGCTGATCCAGGTATCTTTTTCGGTTGTTAAAGCCGTACACTGCATTCGTTTCATTATCTCTTTTCTTCGCACCAAAAAACTTTCTTCCACCTTCAGATGAGGTCCCTTCCGCCACTTGTATCTTTCCCATCTTAATACCGTTTTCAACCCTCTCGCCGGTAATAATCAAGTCCGAAAAGCTTCCAGACATGCTGCTCACTAACTTATCATAGTAAATTCCCGGTAATGTGGACACAAATAGATCAGTTAGCTCTCTTTCCACCATGGGAGGTTGAACTCTAGCAGCAAGCTCTCTCCATCTTTGTGCATATTCTTTAAAACACTCGTTACTTCTCTGCGACAAATTCTGAAGTTCCACTCGGTTTGGCGCTAAATTACTGTTGTATTGGTAGTGCTTAACGAAAGCTTCTGCCAAATCTTTCCAACTTCTAACCTGAGTGGGCTCCAATCCCATATACCACTCGAGTGAGGGTCCAGACAAACTGTCCTGGAAGAAGTGTATCAACATCTTTTCATCGCTTGAATACACAGACATCCTCCGATAGTAGGATCGTACATGAACCCTCGGGCAAGTATCCCTTTTGTATTTGTCGAACGTGGGAACTTTGAATTTGAGTGGCACTCTTAGGTCAGGAACCAATCCTAGATTGGCCATTTCCAGCCCCATGGAGTTTTGGTTAGAGAGGTTCCTCATCTGTTCCTCCAATAACTTAAATCTTTTATCAGCTTCAGTAGACATTTCGTCTTTCAATGAGAAAAGGTCTTTCTGTCGGTCCTCAAGCCATGGCTGATACAGATTACCCTGGTTGACTCCATTAACTTCATGCCCATACCCATTCCCTTGACCGACATTTTCGGCGTTCCCTGCATTTCGGGCTCCAACTCCGGTGTTACCAGTTCCTCCGCCGACATTACCATTGGTTCCAAAATTTCCAATATCGTTCCCAGTGACGTTTACATTTCCAACACCATTGCCGTTTCCGTTCCCGCCAGCATCGGGGATTACGTTATTAGCATGTTGGGGCTCAACCAGAGGTGGGTTGGTAGTTGTTCTTCCGTGTAACACACCATCGTCGTCGACCAGTGCGATCAAAGGTTGCACCAAAGTTCTAAGTTGGTCTTGCCCATTAGCTACAGTCTGCATAACTTCCATGAATTGCGTCATTCTGTCGCGGAATTCCTGAAGCTCGAGCTGAACTTGATCCATAATCCTCTGGTGGTTTCTTCGTGTAGAATAACGGTGAATAGGCTGCCCTTCAATCCTGAAACAAAATCTCCCTTTCTCTCCTTCTCTCTCTCTCTGGAGAACCACAAGAAGAAGTTAGGTTAACAGAAACACCTGCAATGCAAATGCAGAATGATGCAAAAAAAATGTAGCATGCAGACATGTAAATATGTTTCAAGGACACTCCCCCCTCGATTCTAGTTCCACGGGCATGGTGAGAGAATGGAAGAACCACAGAGATAATTAAGGAAAACTTCTCATAAATGAAATATAGAGTATCATCATACATCGTCAAAAGGAATACAACAGAAAGTCATCATGATCTCATCCAACAACCCTGGTGATGGTCAAAATACAAACAACAACAGCAAATAAGAGAAAAAGCGTCAAAAGCGGAATCGGGTCCGAAACTCTTCTAGCAACTCTTTTGTGTCTGGATGATCGGGTCTGTCAACCAATCCCTGAATAAGCAAGTTCCTCTTCTTGATAGTATCTTGCAGACTCTGGACATGGTCCTCCCAAGCATTCTCTCCAAAAGCATCCTCTAATCTGGGCTTCTTCAAGCCGACCCTCAATTTGTATTCCTCCAACGTTGCAAGAGCTTCGCGGAGTTTTCGCTTGTCTTCCAGTTGACTCATATATTCACCAGGAGCTTTTGCAACGCTATCTCGAAGCTTGGCCCTCAAACTATCAACATGTTGCCGGAGTTTATCTTCCCTCTCCTTGTTGTTGGTTAACAGAGCATTCCATTTGATGTCAAATTTGAATATCCTTAGGTGAGCTTTTTCCAATTCTTTCTTTTTGCTAGAGAGGACATCACTGACGCTTCTCAAAGCTTTACCCACTCGTTCTCGGGAACTAGTCTCCTCTGTCAATTGCGTACCCAACTTATCAACAAGTTCAGTCTGTCTTTTGAAGGCACGAACAACATCAATCTTTTCACTTCGGATTCGGATAATCTCTTTCTCTAATTCTTCATTCGCTTTCTTCAACTCCTCTTTTTCACGTAACAGTTGGTTGTACTTCTGAATATCCACGGTAGTAGGTTCTTCAGGCATGACGGGGTATAAGGGCGCAACTGAGGGAAACGACATTAGAGACTTGGCAGCTCTATCCTTGATCCAAACAACATAGGGGTCAAAAGCTCGATTGTTGCTTTTCCCTAACATTGCCTTGCCTCGTCTATGGATGTTACTCCATGCATACTCCAATCTGACCAAAGTATCAGCTTCTAGCAATCCCGGGAGATATAGAGATTCCTGTATCTCTTCTTCCTTAGGAGGGCTCTTCAAAGCATATCCAAATTGTCTAATTAACAGAGAGGGATTATAGTTAATACAACCCTTCCTTCCGACCAATGGAACATTGGGAAAACCACTGCAACTATATATGATTTCTGTGCCAAGTATGTCATGATCAAACCATACAATATTTTCTGCAGACAACCCCATTAACCTAGCAGACCAATCTGAAGTGCTAACAGTAGTAACAAACAGACCTTTCTTCGGAAGATGATTGGAGAACCACCTATACAGCAAGGGTACACAGCAAGACACATTTTTACCTCTTCGCTTTTCATTCTTGTAATGGATGGAATGGTAAACATCTCCTAACAATGTTGGCACTGGATTCCCTGAAGCAAGGATATAGAAAGCGTCTGTATCCACAAAGTCCGGCAAGTTGGGAAACAGAATGATACCATATATGCATAGAGCGAGAATGGCATTGAACGCAATCCAACAACCGTCTTTTGCACATTGTAAAGCCTTGTCAACCAGAACAGGTAGAGGAAATCCATACACTCCATTCAACTTGGTCAATTTTCTGGGAATTCTGAAGCATCAAGATGAACGATTTCAGTGAGCTTAGCTAGGTCAGGCTCAGCATCAACAGGGTAAAAAAGGCATTTGATCTAATATTGTAACCCCTAGCAATGCGGCATACTCTTCCAATGTCGGCGCCAGAACATAGTCAGGAAAAATAAAACATCTTAACTGAGGGTTATAAAACTGGAACAAAGCATACAAGCCATTCAACTCGAACACCGAAGGCTTGCACACCAAACTGAGTAACTTCCCATTGGATTCCTTGAAATCCGTTTTCACCTTCTGATCTGCTAAGGCAACCAAACGCAACAAAGAACTGATGTCAGGAGAAGGGAGCTTGTAGGCAACTGTCTTTTTTAGAGACTCCATGTCAGAACAGGAACAAGATCACTAGAATCGAAGGGAAAATATGCGTCTGCAACACAGATACATGTTAATGACATGCAAATGAAAATGCAAAATGCACATGCGAACAGGGGATCAAAATTGTTGTGCTATAGTTTGAGACAACCGGCGCTTTGCTTTAGTCATAACCATACACTGACATCCAAACTGTGAAGAACCGGGCAGTCTGAAGGCTAAAGTTTCCTGCACCCGCATCCCTCTCACAGGTAAGGACCTATCTACTGACAAGGTTTGGCATCCTATACGTTTGTCAGCGTCACAGACTTTCTAGAAATGATGATACGTTCACCATTTCTGGTTTGGCATCATTATCTCTTGAAGAGGCCTCACTTAGCTGACTCACAAGTGATCGGTTCCTAGAGTCGACAATCCCCAGATCCAAAATTCCTTCGAGCCCAAAGGGCTAGAAAGAAAATCGTTAAAGAGAATCTCGTCTGAGCGCGAATTTCATGGCTAGCTGGTGCATGCAAAGCATACAGGCTCACCATTAATCTCCACTTCTAATGCTAAGTCTATACTCAAGCCTGGGTCTGGCTTATCTCTCAACGGAACAATCCCTCCCCACACCACAACAATATGATATATGATGCGGAAAATAAAATGCAAAAAGCACCTAAGGAAAACATAAAGCACATATGTACACACCCCAAAAATAAACAAACAAACGCTAGGATTGACTCGCATAGGGGATATTCCCGTCCCCAGCAGAGTCGCCAACTGTCGCATCTGTGAAAATCGAGGGCCGGGAATGACAGAAGAGTCGCCACCGTGCGTTATTTATCCCAAGGGAGGGAAAGGAAACGCTCGAAGTAAACCTGACGAAAGGGTACAAGACAAGGTCATCGCAACCATTGTTTGGGTTCGGGAGTCGGTTACGCAAGGGGAAGGTATTAGCACCCCTCACGTCCATCGTACTCGATGGGATCCACGCTTGTTGTCTATCTAAAAGGGTGTGTTTAACTATCTACGCTAAAAGGTCTAGGGATAAAAGAAAAGAGAAGCGACTCGGCAGAACACAACAGTTCTATGCCTACGTATTCTCGTCTGAAATGAGAAATCAGAGTCAACGTAGTTCGCCTAACTACGGGTAAAAAAGGGGGGAAGGTTGCTCGCCAAGACATCGCGTCTTGTGCCTACGTACTTTCATCTGGCATGAAAGATAAGAGCAAACGTAGTTCGGGCTAGAGGGGAACACGGATTTGTTCAACTTGTTTTTTAGGCCCGAGTAGGGTTAACAAGTAATTCTAGCAGTTGGTGTATGCAGCTCGAGCATGGGAGACTTAGGCGTTACCGTTTGCGATAGAACTAAGAGTTAACAACACTCTTTTTTCTGAAAAGATTTTTCTGATTAAAGGCCCCAAAGGGCAAAAAGGTTTGAATGATTTGTTTTTGTGTTTTTTAGAGAAGAAGTGTTTTTGATTTGGTTTGCAATTCATATCGCACTAGAGACTATGACTTAGGAGTGAATGCGTCGCATATCACCCAAAGGGTGCTATACTAAACAATCAAGCCAGTGAAAGGAAACCTTCCAACAACCATTTCCCAAATAGCTTAAGGCTCGTAACGGATATTCACTAACCTTTATTAGGTGTTTTATGATTGATTTGAGGTGAGAAGAGAAAGACTCGATCCAAGGGGAAACTGGACCCTACAGTTATCATGTACAATGCTCCTAAGGTTGAGATAAAAAGGGAGAATTAACCTAATGTTATCATGTAATGGATTGAACACCTAATATCTCTCCTACTCCCATCCTAAACGGAGGGACTAGGAATCCTAGGGGGATCAAGGCGCAAAGCCAAGTAAACACTAAATAAACTCAATCACAGATGAAACGGGGAAGAAATGAAATTAAGATTCGAAATGAAAATGATAAAATAAAAATGGAAAATAACATGGAATAATAATAAGATAATAACATAACAGAAAAGATGGGGAATAAAAATAACACCATAAAATAAAAGAAAGATTTCTTTTTGGGATTTTTAAAAAAATTAAAACTATTTTTAAAACAAATTAAAGAGAAATAAAAATAAATGAAATAAAATAAACATGTTAAAAATAATAAAAGATGATTTTTGGGTTTTTTTATAACATTTAAAATAAAATAAAATAATAATGAAGGAAAAAAAACAAGAAAAGAAATAAATAGAAACAAAAGAAATAAAAAATGAAATAAACAAGTAAAAAATGTCCACACTAAGACTTGAACACACATCCTTGGGGTTGAAAGTTCCAAGCATAACCATCAGGTCATCCACACGCGTGTTAACAGAAGTGGAATAAGAAAAAGAAAATATAAAATGTGAAGAATAAAATAAAACAAAGCAAAAATGGCCCCAGTCGGGCTCGAACTCAGTACATGGCATTGCAAGGTGACTTAAGGCATGGCTAATAACCACTGGGGTGGAAATACATCCGTGTATTTATGCCACCCCATCAAATTAAATACTTAAGCAAGGCGAATTCTGGGCAAAACACAAGTCAAACTATCCAAATACGTTTTGACTCGTAACTCACTCGTGCCTCAACCAAATGGGACAAACCTTATATCAAACTCAACCAGAATTTTACAAGGAAGAAGATAGCACTAACAGTTTTTCAAAATACAATACACACAAAAAAAAATCGAAGGCTTATGCAAAGAGACGTTTGAGATGCGTTTTGAAACTTGATGATCAAAATTGGCGAGTCTAAGGAAAGGTGGGGGTCTGTACACGATCTAAACAAACTGTTCATGGATTGGATTCAAGGAAAGGTCTCAGTTTGCCATGAATCTGAATATTGTAGTCAAGTTGCAAATTGGTGAAATGGTTCTTGTCAAAACCAAACTTGTGTCTAAATGATGTTGAAACAACAATTCAATGTCAGCATAATGTTTCACAACCCACACCACAGCTGGTCTCGCACACAAAAATGTAACAGTTCAAAAAGAAATTGATGGCACTAGAGGTTAATAAACCTCAAAGCAAGAGCTGACAGAATTGGAAATTTCACAGCAGGTACAGATTGAATAAGCTCACATCAGATCCGTCGTGCCACCATGACAGTGCTCAACTCGAATAAATTAACAATGACAGTTCAAATGCTGAACCTATCCTCAACCAAAGGTATTCACATAGTCATCCCCTTACACAGATCAAGCAATGCCTTATCATTCCTAACTCAGCCACTACTTCCCAAAGCTACAACAAGTTACTAAAGGCTAAAACAAACTTATGAGCTCAATTCTAATCAACACTACCCTCAGACTAAACAGCCAGACCAAACAACTATTTCCAAGGACCTAAACTAGCACACAATAATTTTAAATCCTCATGACAGCACCAACCTGCCAATCCAATGCCTGAACTCACACACTCAAATGGCATCCAGCTGCAAATACCAAATTGATCTCAGTTGGCCAACATACAAAACAGACTCAAGAATCCCAACTGCACAGCAAATAACACCAATATAGAATTCTCAATAACCCATCCACCACTTCCAACAGCAGACCTGTGGCCAACAGACTAGTGCTAGCAAAGATCAAAACTCAAACCCTCATGAGTCTACAACAACAGCTTCCTCTTAAGTGCCCTAGCAGTGATCAAACCACAACATCTCAAATACTAATAGGTTCAAAGGTTAACATCCACGATCCTCATGGCACAAAACTGATGACAAACTTACTTCAAACCAGCACTCCTTGATGGCAAACAAAACAAGATCCTGTATAAACTCTGCTCAGACATTGACAACCCAAAGATCACTTGAACATGTCAAAATCTAATTCAAAACAAACAATTGAAAATCAACTGTCTAATGCCAAAACTTAAGGGTGCAGGACTGATGCTAAATGGAACAAGGCTCTAAACATGTCAAGGCAGAGTGAATGCAAGCCAATGCAGAAAGTTTCACTTCTAGGTATTCAACCAAATCCAAACAAAATTCCAACTCTTCATAAACTTGGATGGCAAGATACACATAAAAGCAACTATGGCCATGAAATTAATGTTCACAAACTACTGATGAACTCAAACAGGTTTGGTCACACTCCTACCTCAGATGAGCATCCACAGAAAGAAATCAACACAAAACAAACTGCCCTCAAAGATCTAACTCAGAACTGAGGCACACACAAGAAACATTGATATATGCATATGATTTCAAATCGAAACAGGAGCTGGTTCAGACTAAATTCAAGCAGGAAATAACAAGCACATTGAGAGCAAGTGTCAAGCATAATCTATCAAGTGTCCTTAAATGCACATGGTTTATTACCAAAAACATAAACATGGACCTCACACCTAATCTACACAGAAGCAACAACATGCTCTCAAATGGAAACCACCGATATCAGACCCAAAATCACTCACCTAGACAGTTGCAAACATATCCTCCTAATGCCCAACAGCAAAACAAAGGCAGATGTGAATGCAAAGGGGGTACCACCACTATCAGTTGTCAGCAGTATCCTCTGCTATGAATTCTAGCTGCACCTACTCATTCACATCTAGAACAAAAGTAACACACCAGCAAAACCCTGGCTCAAACTACAGTTCTTAATGACAGCCACAGTCTCCAAACATGCCAGTTAACAAGAAAACCAGGGTCTGCTCCCAATTGACTTATGATAGTAATAGCTTGTTAAAACAATGCCATCCTCAAAGACTTATTCACGAGATCAAAGTCTGAGTTTACCCAACCAAACAGCTTTTTGAGACACTCAGGCTATGCTCCAACTGGCTGCACTAACAAAATCCACCATCCTCAATCATGAAAAACAAACTTGTCACAATAAGCAAACCAGATATAAAGCCTCAAATGGACAAATGAAAATAGACAACACCAAATTCCAGCAGAAAATGTCAACAGTTTTTCACCAGCTTAAAGTCTCCATAACACACACAAGGATTTTCAACAATACTCTCATAAAGCACCAGCAGAACATCACCACCAACCCAAGTCAGTCTGGTCTGCTTTGACAGTCCACATAAATGTCCTCAATTGACATAATCCATCAATCCTAAACTAAATGGTTACACACCAGGCAGGTCTATCAAGGTTGAAGGCTTTGCAATGGAAACTTGGTCATCCAGTCAATAGCAGCAACAAGATTTTGGTACAGTCACCAATCAATTCAAATATATGCTCCCAATGAAAGGTACTTAAAGAAAAGCAACTCAACAGCCAAGATGTTCACAACGTTGCTGAAGCAAAAACCTGTCATGGTATTCTCACACTCAAACATCAAATAGCTAGCAGAAAATCCAATGGCATCTATGCTGACTAAAACTCCTTATGAACTTGGATAACAAGTCAATCCATCAGTGTATTAAGTCCAGCAACATCCTACATCCTACTAAGAATCTGTAGCAGGCTCAAAGCTCAGCCTATTACAAACCTTTCACGACTGGGAGTCCAAAAACCAAAACAAAGTTCAACTCCACTAGCTTAACCCAAGGACTGCTTTCAAAATGCACAAGCAAAAGCAAGGACTAAAGCAGAACTAATGAGAAAAACCAAAGTGATAACCTTTTCACAAAAACTGAACAGCATGTTCAATGTCAAAGCAAACCTATGTCAGTAAAAGCCAGAAATCTCCAACTGTCAGTGAATTCAGCATAAACCTATGAAAATAATCTCCCCTCCAAACATCACTTCAACAAAGAAAAACCCACTAAGGCCTAAGCCTTCTAGCCTATACTGTCCTACCAAAGACTGTCCCACTTATCAATGGACAAACAACAGCAGGGTCCTATAGAGACCACATTAAAACTCCCTCAACCTGCCAACCAAACAGATTTCCCCTCAAGGACCTAAATGGATTGGCAAAGATCAACATCAAAACAGACCTATTAAAATGTGGAAACAGCTATCACATAAACTCCATAACTGTGGCAAATGGTTTATGTCAAAACCAAACTTGAACACCAACCTCAAACTACTACCAACTTATAAAACAAGACTCAAATCAAATATGGTTGATCCTCAAATGCCTAAACATATCTAAACGAACCATCTCAACAGTGGACATGAGTTGGCAAACCTCACTCTTAAAACAGTTTTGGACATCCAATGGTCAAGGATTTAAGGTCAATACACCAATCCTCCATGCTCCATCTATTTCATCAACCTATGCCATTGCCTTATGACAGTCTAACAGCAGTAGCAGGTTCTTGGTGCAAATATCAATATCCACTGATGGGCCACTGCAGCAGACTAACTCCAACAGAAACATGGTAGCAGCCCCCTCTCATAAATACTAGCAGCAACCAAAACATACTACCTCAAACACCAACAGGCCTCAAAGGTCTAACAGCCACAAAAACTCCATCATGAACCAATCTCAACTGAACAGCCAGCCAAACAGATACCTTCAACAAAGTTCTAAGTAAAACTGAGATACACAACAAAAGTTAGGTTCTGCCCTAAAGACTATCAACTCAAAACCTAAACAGAAAACTCCTTCTCTCCTCAGAGCCAGCTAGCAGAGAAAAAAAAAAGAAATAGAAACCTCATCTCACAACAACTTAGCAACAAGCCTAACAGGCCACTAATGGCCTATCCATTATGAACTCAACACCAAAATCAACCCCAAACTCAGGTCAGACAGTCAAACCAACAACAATGTTATCCAAAGATCTAACCAGCATAGGTCAAGGCTGACCTCAAACAAAGTTCAAAACAAAAGAGGCAAACACAACAGGGAAAACACATACACAACCACTACCCCAAACTCCACTTGACTTGGCCAACCTAACACAAACCTTCAATAAAAACACAACAGCTACAGCACTCTGACATTACAATACCATTATCACACATATGTGTATTCTCATACCAAACATCCAAAAACAGGAATCAAACCTTTATGACTAAATCAAACAACTTCAAGCAAAGAAAGAAAACATGATTCACAACATACAACAACAAATATGGCATAATCACATTCAAGAGTTAATGAACTTCAAAATAAAACCAACTCAATGTCTAAAACCAATGATGCAAATAAAACCAGAAAGTTTGTGATACTCACCTCTTGCAGCCTCCAAAGCACACAAACAGCAAAACTTCAGAGTGACTTGAGAAAGAACAGAACCACCAACTTTTCCTTTTGCAAGCAGCTTCCAAATGGTATTGGGATGATAAAGTTGTGAAGAAGGTTTTGGGAAATAGTGAGGAAAATGAAGTAGTTTCGGGGGAATATCTCAGAGAAAAGCAAAAATGCAAGTTTGGGATTTCTTCACAATGGAGGATAGGGTTTTACCCAGCTGCTAGTTAGCTTAAATAGGATGTGAAAAATGGAATTTGAGGACCCATAGAGGTTAAAGAATCAAGGGACCAGATGATATTTCTCATGGCTGTTGGAATCAAAGGATGGAGGAGTGAACAGTACAAGAGGAGACAGAGGTTGAGCTGCAGCTAGGATGGCTGGTTGCAGTAGCTTTGTCCCTTCCTCCTTTGGGAAAAATATTCAAAAAAATCTCATGAGGAGTACAAACTTGGTCCCTCTTGTTTGGGAAAATTTTGGTGGGAAACTGCTAGTGGTTCATGCGCATGGTTTTGTAACAAATGGATATCTTCAAGCACAAGTGCCACATAAAGGGAAAATGAATCAGAATTCAAGTGTTGAAAGTAAGCTCAAACCCCCTACTTTGACCCATGATATCTTGGCACTCAAAAATCCGATTACGCTAAAGTTAAGTTCTTGATAAAGAGGGCATGGAGTAGAACAACTTTCATGTTGGTGAAGATTTCATTAGACCATTGGAAGCCCACCAAATTTTAGATTGAAAATCATGCCACAAAATCTATCCACAAACAACTTAGAAAAATTCTAAGTTATGGATTTCATCTTATTTTTTTCTCAACTTTGAACCTCCATAACTTGAGCTTCTCAAATCCAATTGAGGACTTCTTGGACTCTCTGGAAAGCCTGGAATACAAGGAACAACTTTGATGTTTGACCCAAGTCCATTTGGATCCTTGATCATGAAGAAAAATAGCTTTGAAAATGGTTGTTCCAAGCATAAAACTTTCCATAAATGGAAAGTTCTAAAAAACCTAAATTTCCAAAAGTGGCAAGTTTCAACAATCCTTGACTTTTCATGATTCCCTTGACCTTGCTTGATCAAATTGCAACCATTGGTCGTATTGAACTTAAGAATTATGATCTTGACCTCAAAAAGTCAGGAGTTGACTTTTCCAACTGTGCAGTTGACTTTTTCTCAAACCTCCTGATTTTCAACTGACTGATCAATTAAAGCTCCTCTGATGACTCCATTACTATGTCTTTGCTTGAACCTGAAGCCAACACTTGATCCCCTGTAGATGATCATGATATGCAAATGCTAGTGCTAAAAATGCAGTGAAAAATAAGCCAGAGATAAGAAAAGAGGTTGGTCAAATTTTAGGGTACAACACAGTGCAAGCTCAGATGCCACGGCAGCAGACTCCTCAACAACAAGCCTACAACCAGCAAGGATATCAGTATCCTCCTCAGCAACAGCAGATGCAAGCTACTCAGCAACGACAAGGTACTCGCCCACAGCGTCCGCAGAGAACATGGAGACCAGATAGAGTCTTTGGTCGTCTACCAATGACATACGCTAAAATCTTTGCTCAGTTGATGGAGAAGAAAGTTGTTGTCCCGAGAGATTTGGCTCCTCCAACTGTCATTCCTGCCGATTATGATGCAAATGCTCATTGTGAGTTTCATAAGGGCGCTCCAGGTCATACCATTGAGGACTGCAGAGCTTTCAAGCACATAATTCAAGACATGATCGATAGGGATGCTATCAACTTCAATGGGAAGTCTCCAAATATCATCAACAATCCGATGCCACCAGTCAACTAGTGCCAACATCAGATCGATTCCAGTCAAGTTCATTCCTCGAAGAAGGCCGTCATGCTGCCATTTCATATTTCGCATTTCTTATGTTTTGTCTTTGCTTATTTAAGTATTGTATGCTCTGAACAATTGTCGTTTGTATTTGGTTTTCATTAATGTATCGTTTATGCATGTTTTGAATTAGTTATGTCGTATTCACTCATTTTTCACTTATCACCGACACATTTATCCACTGTTGTTTAGCTTGATTTGAGGGAGGATGATGAAAACGAGATACCCATAATTGCAAATCGTATGCTTTCAGACCGAATCTCGTCAATGATGTACAAGCATTGCTTCAATTCCCCAAACACTGGAGATATAAGGAGTTAATCCCTAGTAACCCACTTTGAGCCTAGAAGTAGCAGTTTCCTTCGGATATTCAAACCTTTACACTCAACCTGGGGCAGGGTAGTGCTCAGTTAATTCAACCCCGCACTCGAATCAACAAGCAAAATCCGGAAGACGGTTGTTCTTTAATGACCCATAACATGGCAGTCACAACCTTCCAACAAAATCCAAAAAAACATCAAAAGCCTGCTAAGTCAGACACTTTAGAGAGGACTTAGGCAAAATCAAGGCAATCCCGATGGATCTGACAAGCAAAGTCAATCCATGCAAAAGTTAAGGATCAAAAACAAAAGCAAAAGAGGACCCCGAAACCCTCAACAAAAAACAAAAAAAGGATTCAGTGGCCACCCAGATCAAAGAGGCACTGGCATCCATCAAAATAAGGTGACTGCCACGTCGAGCAAACCTTGAACCTTCAAGCTTACACCGTCCAGACAAGTGTAGAATTAACTGAGCATAGGATTGGAGATCATTAAGAAGAAGGGGTGGGTACAAATCATACTTTGAGCCTAATATCCTTTGTTTCATAACTGTGAACCAGACCACGTTACAACCCTCAAAAGACCTAATTGAGGCGGGATTTACTCTGAAAGCATACTATCGCAAGGTTGCGTAACCTGACTCCTCACATGATTTCTAATCATAAATATTGGTGTCATTTTGCTTGCTATATCTTTCGCACCAATCAAATCCGCACAACGTTTGAGCTAATCGTCCATTCGTCTCACTACCACGACACTCTCAATAAATGACACTTTTTCAAAACTTACATTGAACTTTGCATTAATATTACCATTTATGAATGTTCAATTTTAATTGCAAATCAGTGCTAGGTATTCAAAGACACTTCAACAAAGGGCAATAAAAAAGAACTTGATTTACACGAGGCAATATTATTTCGAAGCCCACAGGCTGGGGCAAATCATTCAATAGCTCGAGCAGGGGCAAGTCATCAAAGCTCAGCTTCGACTTCAGAATTAGTTAATCTGGGGCAGACCAGTACCAAGTTTAGACTGGGGCAAGACCAGGTCGTCCTGACCAACAAGCAGAGTTGCAACCTTCTCTGAAGCCAATTCACAACAAGTCACCAAGTACCCAGATTCGGGGCATATAGAGTATCTTCGCCTGTGTCAATCATGGCGTCTTCAACAAACTGCGTGTCAAGGAAGTCAATCCCTCCCACCACCCGAAGTCCAATTCGCATTGGCGACTACCCAAAGTCCACCACGCTGGAGCCTCCCTGCATTTCCAATCACCCATTTGCAATCATGTGCATCATACGCATCGCATTCAACATCATAAGCATCTTGCATCATACGCATACTCCAATCATACCATACTTCCCCAACTATTGCATCTACACGCGTCAGCATTTGCATTTGCATTTCCATTCGTTATGGAACCTCATTATCATCCAGCATTCGCATATGCAAGTCAAGGTCCAGGATCAATTTCGAAGATTTCCAAGACCATCATCAGCCCAGTCAGGGGCATTCTCCGCAATACTGTGGGTTTCTCTCACAAACTTCAAGAGCTTCAAAAGCAATCATCAGCCCAGTCAGGGGCAATCTTCTGCAATTGTGGGTTTCTCCCACAAAATTCGAAGTTATTCAAAGCAAGATTCAGCCTGAGCAGGGGCATCTTCAGCAAAGCCGTGAGCGTTCCTCATGAAGTTGCTCAACCGTTTGTTGAGCAAGACAAGACATTAAGACAAACTCAGCCCAATCAGGGGCATCCTCTTCAGAGATCATGGGCGTAACCATGAAATCATTTCAACAAAATTATGATCTCCAAGCAAGTCAGTGGCCGTCCTCGCTGATTCATTTCAACCCAATCTTCTTCTTGGGTGTTTTCCAATGAGTTGTATCTAGCAAGCGTGACCATTGTCAATTGCCTTACTATCATCCTTTTGGTGATAGTCGAACCTCGTCAGTTCAACCTAGCCCGCATCCTTTTGGTGTTGGTAAACTTCAAATCTGTGTTGTCCTATCATCCTTTTGGTGATAGCGACCTGTTGGTGTGAGTTTCGCTCCGTCATCCTTTTGGTGAGGGGTCTATCATGGTCATTAATGATAGATTGTGCGATAGTTTGTTTGAGTTTGCTCCGTCATCCTTTTGGTGGGGGGTCTATCATGGTCATTAATGATAGATTGTGCGATAGTTTGTTTGAGTTCGCTCCGTCATCCTTTTGGTAGGGGGTCTATCATGGTCATTAATGATAGATTGTGCGATGTGTTTTGTGTTTCGCTCTGTCACCCTTTTGGTGGGGGGTCTATCATGGTCATTAATGATAGATTGTGCGATAGTTTATTTGTGTTTCGCTCCGTCATCCTTTTGGTGAGGGGTCTATCAGGGTCATTAATGATAGATTGTGCGATATGTTTAGCGTGAGTTCGCTCCGTCATCCTTTTGGTGGGGGGGTCTATCATGGTCATTAATGATAGATTGTGCGATGTGTTTTGTGTTTCACTCCGTCATCCTTTTGGTGGGGGGTCTATCATGGTCATTAATGATAGATTGTGCGATGTGTTTATGTGTGAGTTTGCTCCGTCATCCTTTTGGTGGGGGTCTATCATGATCATTAATGATAGATTGTGCGATGTGTTTTGTGTTTCGCTCCGTCATCCTTTTGGTGGGGGGTCTGTCACTTGGATTGGTGTCATATTGTGCGATAGTGTTTTGCTCTACCATCCTTTCGGTGGTAGTGGCCGGTGTGTGTTTGCTCTATCATCCTTCTGGTGATAGTAGCTGTGTGTGTTTCTTCCCATCATCCTTTTGGTGATGTGGATCTTTTGCCAGTTTACTCGGAGGTACACCTCATCCAGTATTTCAATTCTCGGGCATTCCTTTTCTTTTTGGACAAATTCAGGGTCTTCTACATATCTAATTGTCTTCTACCTTGAAAGAATGAACGACATAGCTGTTCGTCTTACTCGGTCTAAGCCAATTAGATAGGGGCATCTGTCATACCCCAAATTTGTCCTACCCTGTATATAACTTGCATTTGTATATCCATCCATCAACTGTTATTCAAAAAAATCCAAAAATGTGTTGTCTTCCGTCCAGGTTGTTGCAAGGATGAGTTCAAAATCCATTTGAGGTATCAAGTCAAGGATAGGTGTTGTATGTGTTGAAGTTCACCTACCAATCAGACAAAGGTTGAACTAGGCCAAGATGCATGATTCAAGTGGCACATGTTTGAAGTCTTCATCAAGATTTTTTTTGCATATCCAAGGCTTGGTTATGTGGTTATTACACTTGTTATCAACCCAAGAAAAAATCAAGTTTGCTTTCTGATTCAAGGATCTGGTGGTCAAAAGGGTTTATTGTAGAGAGTTGGTTTAATATGATTTACAATGATTAATTTCAAGATTAATTCATTAATTCAGAGTTGTCATCCCGTTCAAGACTGATTTCGTGATGGATTCATTTTAATTTAGGGATTTAAATTAGAGATGGATTCACGTTTTGCTCGTCAAGAATAGATTTGAGCCACTTCTTCGTTAGATGAGGAAATTGAGAATATGGGAGTTTTGATTTTCAACGAGCGGTCAAGATTAATTGTCGTAACATTTTAAGTCAAGAATCGGAATTTCAAATTTGTTATCAAATCACAACTTTGAGACCAAATATCGAGGGGTGCCAATATTACAAGCTTCTACAAAGCCTATTTTGTTCGTTATTTTGCAACAACAAAAGGCTATAAGGATTATTCGGCCCACTATGTCACATTACAAGCTATTTTGAAGGAAAACAGGCCCATGTCATTAAATCAATATTCAAAAAAAACAATGTGTGTACAAAATTATGGTCCAATGTTCAAATCCATCACCAATTACCAAAAGCTCTACAAAACAAAACAAAAGCCCATCGTTACATGTAAGCCCATTTATTTGAAAGAGCTTGCAATGGAATTTTCAGCAGCTACAGCCATGAAGAAAGGCATATAATATTCCCATAAACTATGGTTTTGCATCACAAAACGACGCATCGCACCCCACAAGCTTGTACGGAATTTCAGCACCCCACCTCCACACACCACTATGTACAAACAGCACCTCAACATCGTACCTGCGAAATGCCAACATACTATAAATTTTCACAAAAAAAACATCTACTAAATGCCACGCAATACATCCGTAGTCTCCATACGGCATTTTTTGTTACAGCCAGTTGGGATGCCTCAAGCCACATACGCTCACCATACTAGCCGTCCTTGTACCACAAAAAATAGTCAATTTAATCATGTCCTTGTACCACAAAGACACCCCAACCGTGAGTGAATCATGTGCTGTGTGTGAATATCAATACGTGAGATGCAGCAACAGAGTGAATACACCACTAATGTTCACAAAAGTTGTGTGGTGAAAAAGTGATAATAAAGGAAGCCATACCACGTTTGCTACTACTACATAACAGCCAACAAGATGGGGCAAAACCAAATTCAGCAACAAGTGACCCTGCTGATTGACGCCAAGCTTTTAATTGATGGGCCCTACGCGGATTGAGGTTACCAATATGATTGTGCAGTAGCATGAATCTGCATTCTTTTTAACTTGCAAAGAGAAAAGTGAAAAAGGGAAAGTTACAAACTTGGTATTAAAAAAACGTATTTCATGTCACCGCAAAACAAAGCGCCAGCTTATACATCTTTCACAGCATATAACCCACACCGTTCATTATCCAATGTCCAGCAAGTAGAGAGGTAGTGTCAACCAAACCAATATCCCAGAAAATAGTTGCCTGCAAAAAGTAAAAAATGCAAAAACCTGCTGTAAATCGTACAGCACAGAAGGCACATACATTAAGTTGCTACCTACATATTAAGCTGCCCTTCCAATGCCCCCTCACAAACCGTTTATGTCACCGACAACACCTGTAAGATTCCAAATTAAAATTCAATAAAAACAAAAAAAGGTACGAAACACAGTGGCTATTCAATGACAAACTTCACAGCTGCTATCATACTACACCATAGACAGTCCTTAATAGGTTAACACATTACATACAAATAACGTGGAAAGCTCGTACATGAAAAAGCAACAAGGACAGACCCTTTGCAAAAGGAAATCGAGGAGTGATTAAAGGTTTGAAAATAATATTCAAAAAGGGAGGTCTTGAAGGGGGAAACAAAATGAAGAAAAAGGAGGGGAAAAAAACGAGATTGAGAACACTCTTATATAACCATACAAACTCCATCATAAAAGGGAACAACAACATCTCTGTTAGGAGAGAAAAATCAAAAAACTTTTCACCATGTTCTAGCTTTTCATCACCTAACCTTGAACCAAGTTAAACCGGATTTTTTTTTCTTCACCTTGGCCAAATGGTTCTCCCTCAATAACTCAAAGTCTTCAGCCTTTTAAACCAAACCGTGCATCACAACATAACCATAATATTAAACCTCCAACTTCACTATTTACCTTCATGTTACAGTAACTATAACTGCACTGAAACATCACCTACATCGTCTCCTCTCACAACCATTACAACACCTCATCACCTCACTACACATTGTTGCACACTTCAACAAACTCACGCAACAACAACCGCTTGGACAACAATAATACATACTAAGCATCACCCAAAATACTCCATCCATTACACCAAATCAACATCATCTAATCCATCATCTTCAAACATAAATCACCATAAATAAAACAACCATCCTCTTCATCAAAACACATCCGAGACCTCCTTTCAACAATAAACCGAAGCCCACTCCATTAAACCTTCAAACCAAAACTAACAAACCTTCTTCTTCTCTGAAATAGCTGCCGAACCAAACAATCACCTTCAATCCCTTCAAACCCCAAACCTCAAAACCTAATTTCTATTCTTCAATCTCCAGATTCTCTCACTGAAACATCAACAACATTGAAACCTCCACCACCATTAACGGACAGCGATGTTTCTTCACCGTAAATCACCGCACTCTCCATCCAACTCACGAACGAACTCAGAACTATCACCTTCGCACTTCATCTCCTTCGAAACTCTTAATCCGTTCGAAACCCCTTCTCCCAAAACTCCGACCCATTTCAATCATTCACCTCAAATCTTCAACCAACAAAATCATCCGAAAACAACTTCAAACTTTTCTCAAGCAAATTAGAAACCAGAAACGAGCAGAGATACCGAGAAGAAGAGAGGGACATAATGTACCAATCTCGAGCGTAGCCCGAGGAGAGATTGATTCACTTTTTCCTGTTTGTTGCGCGATGACCAAGAGGATTTGCTCTTCTTCTGAGCGTGTTTGGTTATGATTTAATCCCTGAGCTTTGTGTACACGATTTTGTTGGAAAGTTGGCCATGGTTTATTAGTGGGCTCTGTAGCCCATGAGGTTAGTTCTGGTAATCACTCACCATTCCAATCTTGTTGTTTGGATCGTGTATGAGATAATGGGCCTTGGAGCCCACATGATTCTCATTTGTTTGTTTTTTTATTTTCATTTCCCACCCCCTGTTTACTGTTTTTTTATTATGGGCTTTCAAACTTCAAGCCCACCCGCTTGACTTACTACTATACCCTTTGTTTCAATGTTGTACCTCTGGCTGTTTCTTTATTTTCATTTTCTTTTGGTTTATTTTTTGTAAAAAAATATTTTCAATTATATATATTATATATATATATATATATATATATATATATATATATATATATATATATATATATATATATATATATATATATATATATATATATATATATATATATATATATATATATATATATATATATATATATATATATATATATATATATATATATATATATATATATATATATATATATATATATATATATATATATATATATATATATGTATATATATATGTGTGTGTGTGTGTGTGTGTGTTAATAATATTTTCTTTTAGATTTTATATTTTTATTTTAAGTATTTCTATATATATTATTAGGATATATTATATATTATATACTTAATTTCCTTTTAAATTTCAATTTAGAGAATTTAAGTTTTTAAAGTTGAATTTCATTTCTCTTCTGTTATTGGGCGTTTTGTCCCATTTTTTGTTTTCGGGTCGATGACGAGACTTCCACCGTTTAACCGTCACATTGGTGGCGTGAAACAAAGGATCCGAGACCACCTTTGTTCTTTCGATTTTATTTCGGTAAACTAACTTTAAATTTGATTTCTGTCAAACTTTATTCATATTATTTCATATTATCATATTTATTCATATTATTTATTATCATATCTCATTATTCATATTTCATTCACCTATATTCGAAAATACCTAATAAATTATCGAAACTCCTAAAAGCCAAATTGGTGGACTGTTGTATCATTGGTTATTTGCAGGTATCTTGATTTTAAGTCGTGCCCGACTTTGCTCAAGGCGTAGTTTAGGACACAAATGCACACACACGGCTTTCTCTTGGGCTACCTGACAATGAGACCCCTTTATTTCGTGCAATCCCGTGTAAATTACATGTATCCCTTCCCCATTCCAATGTATGTTTCGCATTTATTTGATTATTAGTTTATCTCCTAGGAGCACCCATAGGGACTAGAGCGGATTCAAACTATTTTCAAACTAATTCTCGATTCATCATCGAGCCACTTTCAAACAACCCGTAAGTCGAGTGCTCATACGCATTCGCCATCAACCTATTACAACTCGACCCTTGATGCGTAAGACAAGTCGGTCTCTTTTTCAAACAATTTCATTTTTCAATACGCTTTGCACACGATAACGAGTCAAACCCTTGATCCAACGTCAAGCGGATTTTCGAAACAAACCATCAATCAATTAACAACTATTTAATTCTTTTCAAGGTGTAAAGAGTAGGTTCAAGTCTTTGATCTTGCTTTCAGTTGTTTACATGCGAGTTATCTTATTCGGGTGTGAACAATTGACGCCTCTAAATAACATTAACAACTCGACATCATTCAACTATCTCCAACTCAAACAACTTTCCTTTCACGATGAAAAAGGGAGTGTTTCAAGTCTTTGACCCGCTCTCCCGATTATTTGGAGTTTGAGAAGTCTTTCTTAAGCTTCAATTAATCGTCATCACTTCAACCTCATCCTTTCAAACACAACTTCTCTTACGATGAAAAAGAGAGTGTTCCAAGTCTTTGGTTCGCCCTCCCGATTATTGTGGTCCAAGAAATCTTTCTTAAGCTAAAATAATCGTCATCGGTTCAAACACCATTCAAACTTAACATTATTCTTCAAGATGAAAAAGTGAGTGTTCCAAGTCTTTGGTTCGCTCTCCCGATTACTTGGGTACGAGAAGTCTTTCTTAAGCTTCGAGTAATCGTCATCCGTACCCATTTCAAACCCAATTCAATCCAGTTTCTTTCGTGGTCGTTACCGCGAACTACGACTGCTCTGATTCTTCATTCACTCTTGAATGTAAGATACGTAGGCACAAGATTGTGATGATCTTGGCGAGCACAATCCCCTCCATCTTCTATTTCCCCCATCCTTTCCCGTAGTCGAACTACAACGCTCTGATTTCTCATTCTCGTCCGAATGAGCATACGTAGGCACAAGGGCCCCAATCCTTGGCGAGCACCTTATCCTCTAACCATCCCCTTTCCCCTAGTGTTTTTTGTATCCCTTTATAGTATCCTTTAGCATTTAGTAGCGAGAAGAGAAGATTAAGTTTAGCTAACATCATCACAACTCGAATTAAGAGGTTCCCGTCGAGTACGACGGACGTGAGGGGTGCTAATACCTTCCCCTCGCGTAACCGACTCCTGAACCCAGGAATATGGTTGCGACGGCCGTGTTCCTTCCGCGTCTATGAGGTTTTCTCGATATTTTCCTCTCCCGTTCATTCGGGAAAAATAAAGTTCGGTGGCGACTCTATCAAACCGCATTTCCGCGCCTTTCGCGCTAGGGTCGTATGTTCGAAATGGAATTTTCGAGGTGCGACAACTTGCACAACTTCTTAATTGAATCTCTCTATATAGTCCCAGAGAGATTCTTCCTTCCCCTGGATGATGGCTTCTAGGGATGCTTCCGTCTTCGGGTGTCGCCACGAAGTGGTTAAGTGCCTAGAGAATTTCCTCTTCAGTTCTCTATAGGAGGTGATAGACTTGGATTCGAGGCTTTTATACCACGCCATCTCCCTTTTCCTCAAGGTCGTGGGAAAGAGCTTGCATTTGATGGCTCCCCGGATGTTCCTGTAGTCGAGTATCACATCAATGCTTTCAATATGGTTGTCCAGGTTGGTCGTACTATCGTAGGTAGCCAGGATTGGGGGTTTCTCCATCCCGACGGTGAGAGGAGTCTCTTTAACAACCCTGGATAGCAGAGTGTGGGGGTCGTCCTCGTCGCTTCTGATAGGCCACTATGAGGGAGAAAGGTCGTACCGAGGACTCCTGCGGCATGAGGGGCTCCTCGGGTGGCTCTTCAGCTTCCTAGCCTGCCTGTCAGTTCTATTTCTCTTGGGAGATGGGGAACGTCACTCCTTTCATGGAGGATAACGGTCACGCTTCTGGGCAGCCACAGGATGTGGCCTTTCTAGTCGCGGACGACGCTTAGATTTCTACGGAGAGGGACTCCGAGACACATCATGTTGCAGCTGTCGCAACTACGAAAAACATTCGGCGGAAAACAGAAGAGTCGCCCCCTTTCGTTATTTATCCCAAAGAGAAGGCTAGGAAACGATCGAAAAAACCTGACGGAAAAGGGAAAGACAAAGTCATCGCAACCATGTCTGGATTCGGGAGTCCGTTACACAAGGGGAAGGTATTAGCACCCCTCACGTCCATCGTACTCGACGGGATCCACGCATTGGTGTCTATCTAAAAGGGTGATCAATCTATCTAGCTAAAGTTCAAGGGACAAAAGAAAAAAGAAAAGAGACTCGGCAGAGCATCGCCGCTCTGTGCCTACGTACTCCCTCGTGCAATGGGAAAGTCAGAGTCAACGTAGTTCGGCTAACTACGGGTGAAAGGGGGGAAGGTTGCTCGCCAAGACGTCGCGTCTTGTGCCTACGTACTTTCATCTAGTATAAAAGATCAGAGCAAACGTAGTTTAGGCTAACAAGACCACAGGCTGGTTCAAAAGTTTTTTAGGCCCGAGTAGGGTTAACAAGTAGTTCTAGCAGTTGGTGTATGCAGCTCGACCATTGGAGACTTAGGCGTTACCGTTTGCAGTAGAACTAGAAGTTAACAACACTCTTTTATCTGAAAATATTTTCCTAATTAGAATCCCGAAAGATGAAAAAGGTTTGAAGTGTTTTTGGTATTTTTTAGAGAAGAAGTGTTTTGAATTTGAGTGTTTATAATGTATGTTGTACTAAAGTCTAAAACCTAGGATCGAATGCGTCACATATCGTCCTAAGGACGTATACTAAACACTCTAGGAAATTGAGAGGTGGCCCCTCAATCACCATTTCCCAAGTATAAGGATCATGGTACAATATCTATTATCTTTATTAAGTGTGTTAAGATTGTATGAAGATGAGAAGAGAAGAAAGGACCACTAATGGGAGATTAATCAATCCTAAAAGTTATCATGCAAAGTGGACTTAGAGTTAGGATGCACAAGGGAACTACCTAATATTATCATGCATGTTTAGACACCTAATGTCTATCATAACCTCAAGAGTTTAGAGAACTTATGGGGAGCATGGCAAAGAAGGGAAAAAGAAGAAGAAGAAGAAAGAACATGCAAATGAAAATGCAAACATAAGATGCACAAGTAAGAATGAAAGTGGGAGGAAAATAGTATGGGGAAGTAGCCTCCACAAGCTCATCTCAACCAGACATGCACATATGAAATGAAACCAAGAAGAAAGGAGAAGAAGAAAAGCACAAGAGGCAATCACATAAAAGGATGCAAACAAGTCACATATGGAAACCTTAAATGGAAGCAACAAAGAGAAGCAAACAAATGAACAAGCAATGAACATAATTTTGACCTAAAAATGAGGACACAGCAAGCTCAACATGTCTATTATATGAAATAAGAGGAGTTGAGAGCTTAATGGATCTACAAAGGTCATTTCCAACTCAAACTAGGTCATGCACTTGTATGAACCTCCCTTGGAGGTAACTTGACTTGCAAGTTACCTCAAAATTAGGAAAATGGTTCAAATATGATCAAATAAAATGTACAAGGTACCCAAACATATTGGCAAATAGAGGCCAAAAGACCACAATCAAAATAAATTCACAATACCACCAAAGAAATTGATTCACTAGGGTGTCCCATTGTGAATGAGGATTGTCAAGGGTAAAAGGAAATGCATTAAAAGTCAAACCAAAAGTCAACTAACAGGGGAAAAATAGTCCTCAAAAATCAACTCATCATGGATATGAGGATCAATTTTCAATCATTGGATCAAAAAGGAAAAGGAGAAACAAATCAAGAATCACACAAAGTCAAGATTTAACTCACTTAAAACACTTCCAATTGATAATTCCTTTTTTAATTGAAAATAAAACTATAAAATAAAATAAAAATTTCCTAAAAATAAAAGATATCCTAAAATGTCTAAAATAAATTTTTGTGAAATTTTATCAGGCTTGGGAGTATTTTATTTGGAATTAAATCAAAACAATTGCAAAACAAAAAATAAAATAAAATAAATAAAACAACAGGGTGTGAAAAGCAACCAGAATGCGTGTAAATCCAGTTGGGCCCAAACAAGGGGGTGTCAACAGAAATTTAAGCCCAGATCCAATCAGCCAAAAAGCAAAAACGGTGAGTGCTGGGTGATTGCATGTGGTGAGTCAAACCAGGTGCATCGTGGAATACAATATGGGCAGTTGGATCAACAAGTATGCAAATTAGGTGGACCAAAGCATGCCACGTATTTAAGTGAGATTTAAATGTGATATGGTATGTGTGGTCAAACGTGGAACACAATACGTCTTAATCTAGGTCGTGCAAACAAAAGTAAACCAATCCAATAGATCTAAGCAAAGCCACGTAGTCGTCATCAACATCCAAACATGAAAAACAAAAGGAAAATGCAGACGGTGGCCGGATTCCCTCCGGTCACCTTCTCCGGCGTGCACAAAACGCAGGTGAACATCAACTTCACCAAATCCAACAAAATTTATGTCTAAAATCATCTACGTCTCACGTAGATTACAAATCCACAATCCATTTTCAAAAATCATACATAAATCAGACAAATCAAAGAGAAAAAGAAAACACGCATCACACTGAAATCATCATGAACGTGAACAAATATGCACCAGAATTTGCCTATGAACATAGGACTTCAGCATTAACCAACAATGCCGCAAGATAAAGGCATAATGAGTGAGAATTTTTGATTTGAAGCATACCTAACGGAGTCTCTTCGTTGGGGCTTCTACAAGTGATCAAGCTTGCTGAAATGATCCAGAAACGTTCACTAAACTTCAAGGAAGGTAGTTGTAGCTTTGAATTGCTCTAAAACTACTCCAATTATATTTCACGATTTTGAAAATTCTCCTCTCTTCTCCAACTGTGTTTTTTGCAATTCTCCACGAAAATGACCTCCTTTCCATCCAAAAATGACCTAAGACGTTAATATGATGGATATAGCAACTATGGAGGCCCAATTGTGGCTCAATTGTGTCAATTGTGAAATTTCCCAATCCTCACTTTCCATGCTCATACACACGTACAAACAGTCCCAATTCACCTTATTTTTTATTCAAAAAGCTTGTTGGGAGTTCATTCTGATCATGTGGATTGAAATCACTCCTTAATTTGATTAAATGGTTGGTATTGCATTGTTGAAATTTCACTTGAAAATGCCTTTGAAAAACACATAAAAATGTCACCAAAAATGAAATCCAAAATTGGCATCTTGTTTGTTACATTCTTGTCACTCAAAAAATGCATAAACATGCCTTGAAATGGTTAGAAATGAATTAATTCCATTTTGTGATTTTAAACTTTCTTCATGAAAAATTTACACATCAATTCTCCAATCCAAGCCAAATCCATGACCCCTTGATGTTTGGTTGGGCAAATGACCCTATTCGGAGCAAGTTTCATGTTGGAAAGATTTTCATTTGAAGTGTGTAAAGTGGTGAAATGGACTTATAATGAAAATGACTTATAATCTTACTTTCCCAAAATACCCCTGTCTTGCAAGCCTCATAACTTGAGTTCTACAAATCAGATGAAGGACTTCTAGTACTCTTTGGAAAGCTAAGATCATGAGGAACAACTTTCATGTTTTGGTCAAGGTGAGGAGAAACATCCTTATATGTCAAAAATGGCTTGGAAGTTGGTTGACTTTTGTTGACCAAAATCACATTCATCTAAGGACCTGTAACTTGCCAGCATCATAACTTGAATTCTAGAAATCATATGAATGACTTCTAGTACTCAAACGAAATCTAGAAACATGCTCTACAAGTTTCATGTTGGGGTCAAGATGAGATGAGACTTCTATCTTGAGATATGTGGTCTTGAAGTTGGGCACTAAATAGGGGATTTTACACTGAGAATCCTAATTTAGTAACTTCTCACACTCTTGATTCTTGATTAATTGATCTTGAAATGATATATTGGACATCTCAACACAACATCCCATGACCATAGAAACTTTGAATTGAGTTTTAATCTCCTTCAATTTCACAGTTGACTAAGGATTAACCAGATGAAAACCCTAGATGCAACATTCTTAACTGTGGCTTTTTCCAAATGACACAACAACTTGAATAAGCTCCAACATGGCTCTCAAAGCACTCAATGAGATCTCTCACATCCCCTATCCATAATCATGAATTCACAACCCTCTGATGTTCTTCAATTAGCCTCCAAGTTAGGAGCTGACCCACATACATCCATCAATCATTTCACAAGACTTTGACCACTTCCTGGTGACTTGATGACCATTCATGCTTGAGTAACACCTCTTGCTTAGGCTCAACACTCTGAGTAACCTCCTCTTGCTATGCACAACCTCTTGATCCCCTATTTAATGAAAAATGTTATGCAATGTAAATGCTAGAAGAAAATGAAATGAAACATAAACCAAGTTAAGAAAAGGTTGGTCAAATTTTGGGGTGCAACAACAACCTCCGTAGAGGAGGTGAAGGGCGGGTCTCTCGTTATTGTGGGGACGGGATGCAATAAACTAGGCGATGATGTCTCCGCAGGGGAGAGCGTGATTGTCGATCTTTTTTCAACATTCACATCCGCGCGTTATGTTGGAAGATCATCAGGTTTGTCTGATTGATTTCCGTGAACAGAGCCACCATGGTCGGGTCGACGTTGGGCGGCACATGGATTGGTTGGAAGATAGCTAGGCTATCAAAGTTTTAGGCGGCGTTGAATGACGCATCGTCGGGGGAGGGTGAGGCGATGTGTCCGTCCCTGGCGTCGTCTTCCTCGACTTGAACGGTCACGTTGGGGTCTTGGTCGTCGTCGCTGGTGAACAGGGTGAAGGAGGTTTCGTGGATGTTGTCGTCATTGCGTGGGGTGGCCATGATCAATGGAGGTTGACGTGTGCTTTGGTTTTTGGATTTCTTTCAGAAGGAAGAACAGGGAAGCAAGATTCCCACAGACAGCGCCACTGAACTTACCGGATCATAAATGGATCAGCAGCCAGCAACATGCCGTGAGCTCCTTAATTCACCGGTGGTGGAGAAGAGGAGGGGGTATACCTGCAAGGTACTTCGATGCCAAAGTAAAGGACGGAGTAGAAGAGCAAGTACAGAGAAAGTGTATAGAGAATTGAATACCTTACCCTCTAGTGAAAGAGGGTATATATAATGTGTCCCCATCGATGGGCCAACGATTACTTTGCACTGGGTCGGATTGCAAGGTCTAATACGAGTAAATGTCAGGGCTTACGTGGCGTAGGGAAGACCAGCACGTGATCTTCGCCCTGGGTCAACTGCCCTGTGATCTCCGGAAGGTGGGTGACCTGTTCTTTCGGACGCGGATAATTACCTAATGACGTGTCCCCGCGTGGGGAGCACGTGGAGACCGTGAGGGAGACGTGTGAGAGCTTCCTGTTGGCGTTGAAGGATTGAGTCTTCATTGGGCCCTCCCCGACGGAAAGCTGAGTTGGGTCGTGCCCGACGGTGGACCAGCCTCTGACTCAGTCTAGAACATTATTATTGATAATATTAAAGTTATTTTATTGGCTATATTAATAAATTATTAT
Organism: Lathyrus sativus; assembly: GCA_963859935.3. NCBI lineage: Eukaryota > Viridiplantae > Streptophyta > Magnoliopsida > Fabales > Fabaceae > Lathyrus > Lathyrus sativus. Next base: position 612,691,102 of record OZ012739.1, read on the forward strand.
TATTATTATTTTAATAAATTAGTCTTAATATGAATTAAACACTAAAAAATAATAAATATTGTTATAAAAAAATTGACACCATCAAAACAAGTGACATGTTGCTAAAAACTTGGTCCCAAATTTAGTGAAGGATTAAAATAAAATAAAAAATAAATCAAAAGCTTGATTTTTTATATGGGACCAAAACTATAAAAGAAAAAGTAATGGGACAAAAATTACATTGAAGTCTACATAATTTTATTCTAAATCATCTTGTTATCCTCCTAATCTATAGCTGATTTTCATAGTGCTTAAGAATATAAAGTTGTTATTCAATATAATTTCATAGTTTTTTTTTATAATTTTGAAATTTATGTTAAAAAGTATTTTTTTTTATATAAATCAATAAACCGATGGTTTTGGAAAACTAACAAGTTAAATATTTTTTTTCAAACAAAATGACGCTATTTTTCTATAATTTTTTTAAAAATACTAAAATTAAAATATTAATAGGCTTTGTTTAAAATTTATTTGAATCAAATTTTTCTTTTTAAAATTAAATTTATTAAATGCTATTTTATTTAATTTATGTTATAATTAACTTTTGTTCAAAATTTATTTATATTTGTATTTTGTTGTGTGAGAATTCTATTTAAAATTTAAATTAAAGAATAAATTCGTAAAGTTATGATATTTTAAAAATATTATAGATATTATGATTTTTTTAAAGAGTAAATGATGATTCATTCGATAAATCAATTTAATAATTATATAATTTTATTATAAAAATTGGTTTATTTAACAGTATTATTCAATTTAATCCGGTCTAATATCTAATATGTTTGACGAGTGATTCGGCTTTTAAATGTGATTTGGTTTTTAAAACACATACGTAACCTAAATTGTAATGTTTGCAATCGCATTCATAAGCAACCAAAAACGCACTTTAAAATCATACTTATCACTAAAAAAGGTAAGGTCTGCACACTGTCACAATAACACAAAACATTTATTACAAAACGACCGGTCTGTATTTATTTATTTATTTATTTATTTGTGTGTGTGTTTTGTCTTTTCTTTTGTGATCTGAGAATGACACCCAGCCAGACCCTGTTATTATTAAGAAGAAACAACCATATAGAATATGGTTGCAAAAATAGTGGCCGTAAAATAAAGTAGTAAAAATATTTAGCAAAATTATAGAGGTAGGTAGCAAGCCCTGAGAATGGAGAATGATCAAAAGTCCCAGTTCCAAAGGAATGATTGATGAGAAAAAGGGTCATCATAAACATCATCTTCACCTTCAACTTTAGTAACTTGTTCATTCTGAATATTATCCTCAAATAGTGGTAGTTGCTGTGGTAAACCGAATAACTCACCCGAATTCATCTTTTCTAGATCAGAATAGAAACCACCATCATTTTCAGACCCTACAATATTAGCATCATTACTTGAACCACCCAACACATCCAAAAATGTCCAATCTATGGTGTTCCCACCATTACCACCCATAGTAGTAGTAGTTGAAGACGAAGAGCCAATAATTTCAGTCGTAGTTTTGGATTGATCTGTATTATCATTTCCATTATTATTACTATTATTATTATTATTACCATCAATTACAATTGGCGGTGTTTTGTTCGCAAAGTTAGCAGCAATCTCTCGAATCTGTTGTGGATCGTTAGAAACTGAAGTGATATCCAAATGAAAAGGTGTATCAGGGAAGTTAAAACTTGCATGACGACCGCGAAGACAGTAAAGTGCAGCGTCGAAAGCTCTTGCTGCTTTCTCTGGTGAATCATACGATCCTAACCATATTCTTTCACGGCTATTTGGTAGCCTTATTTCAGACACCCATTTTCCCCACTTCCTCTTTCTCACACCTCTGTACATCTTCTTGTTATCATCATTCTTACCATTTGAACTGGTTGAAGACGCTGTGGTCTTACCTTTGACTTGAACAGTGGTGATTTCATGATGATCCATTTGAGTGTAGTTAATTTGAATTAACATGGGAGATTAATGCTTTGTGTTGTGGTTATAAATAAACTACAATCGATAGGTTTGAAAAAAATTGGAATTTGAATTTGAATTTGAACGAAGGTCTAAGTTATAAACGTGTTGATCAAATTGAGCGTAAAGAGAGTGTTTTGTGATAGGTAGCACCATGGCTTATGCTGATAGAGTCGCAGGCAGAGTACGGATTTAATTAGTAAAAAACGCGGTAGGCCCAACTTTTTTACTTTCAAAAATTAATTTGTATCACCAACAATTTAGGTCAACTACAGCAGAAGGTTTTTCATTTGTACTGCTAGCTTGTCAAACAATACGCAACACAAACTTATAATAAATATTTCTAAACAGAATCGGTAACAAGAAATAACAGAAATGCTACCAAACTTATTCTAAAATCTAGATGAGTCCCACATCGTCTCACCTATTGGATTTACTATAGTTTTAGGTTTTAAATTTAAGAGTGATAAAATGGATAGATATGAATTGCATTGTTAATAAATAGATCAAATAATTTATTAAATTTTTTTAAAAATTTTTCAATTCATCCATTAACATATTTTTAATGCACGGCTATTCATTTATTCAACTTTTTTTGTATTTTGAGAAAATAAATATATATTTTTTTTAATTTTATTTTTGAATAATTCATTTTTTTTATTTTAAAAAACATATTTTGTATTTTCAAAAATAAATTGAAATTTTAATTTTTTTAAAAAATCATTTTTTTCCAAAAACAAAATTAGTTTTTTTTTGGGAAAATTCAAATTTTTTGTATTTTCCAAAAAGTCAATATTTTAATTTTTAAAAAAAATCCTTTTTTTTTCAAAAAAGAAATTTTGTTTTTTTTTGGAAAAATTCAAGTTTTTTTTGTTGGAAAAAAATCAATTATTTTCTTTAAAAAAATTTATTTTTAATTATTTTAAAAAAAATAAATCTAACAAAAATAAAAATAATTCATTGGATCTTTAAAATATGTTGGATGAATTAAATCAATCTATGCATATAAATGGATGGATCTAGTCCAATCCATTGACTTACTTTTTATGTGGTGGATGAATTAGATTGATTTTTTGATGGATGAATTAGATGAATTTTGCCTTAATGGATCTAATTGCTACCTCAATTCAAATCATAACGAAGACATTCAGTTTTTGCTTTAATAATTCTTTTGTTTATAAATTATAGTCATTTAAAATTTTACACTTAAATTGTATTTCATTTATCTTTCTTTGACAATTTATTTTAGTAAAAAAAATGTTTTTCTTCTTACTTCAAAATTACTTTTACTTGCATCAAAATTACTTATGTTTCATCTTGTTCTGTGATGGTCACAGATCCAATGCGAAATAAGTTGAATGATCACCTATAGCATATAAGCTATTGTGTGTATAGTTTAAGATATGATTTTAATCAAAATTCGTTCTACCCATTTCCATTCATATATTAACTTGAGCACTGGAGCACTAACGTTATAGGATCACCCTGCGCAATCGCACCAGAGATTTACACCACCACATCAAGAGTCTACACCAACAAATTTGGTTCTCGTACGCCACAACAGTGTCGTTTGTGGAAAATCAACTTTTGATTCCTGTGAATTTTCACAACCAGATCTTTCTTGATTCCATCAGATATGCCCTAATTTAAACCTCATCCGCAAAAATATATCAAAATTCTCCAATTCAAGATCACCTTTAGTATTCGTCAGAGACATGATCGATGAAAATCTGTTTGAGAAAGAAGAATATCCATCACAAGGTTCTCTCAAATCGTTGCTGCTAGTTGAGAAGCAAAAGGGCGATAGACCGATCTTAGGGTTCTAATACTACGAGAAAGTGGATAGAACTTCTAATGTGGCGTTTCCATTGATTATTACTATTGCCATCACTAACCACAATTTATCAGAGATCCTCGTCGATGACGGAAGTTCGTGTAACTTGATATATCTCAGTTTTTCATAGTGTTAGGCTTAAGAAAGCAAGATCTAAGGTTGTGTGAAGGCCAGAGCCTCCTGGCGTTCAACGAATCTTCTACTCGCCTATGTGAATATTTATATTGACTGATTTCCTTAGAAGAGGGAAAAAAATAAGAGAATTGTGAATGCTCGCTTCTTTATGATTCTATGTGAAATGGTATACAACAACATTCTCGGCCGACCATTCTTATAACTCTAAACACGTTGACCTACCCCGACTACCTAAAGATGAAGTACTACAACGATTCAAGCAAAGCAGTTGTAGTCAAAGGCAACCTACATGAGACACAACGAATACATGAAGCAATACTGAAGAAATCTCTATCAGTAACCATCATTTCTGAGAAGAGAAAAAAGGTTTGCCAAGAAATAGATATAGTCGATCTCGATGTATGCGAATATGAAACCCTACAAGAAGGGAAGTTAAATCCATCGACTCGGATCAAGGTTAAGGCCTTATGGCTAATCCTAAATGGAGAATTCAAAGTTGTCAAGTTTAGAAATTCTGAACGTGTATGCCTTAACTTTATCACATCACACTTTCAGGCCTCGTGCTTGAGAGACTGCAAACTAGGGTAGTTTCTCATTGGCCTCCTAGAGGTCGGCCCATAAAATATTTGCGTGCTATCACGTGACATCACCCAATCCATCCAAATACACCTATGTCATGGATTGCCAAGTTCATTCCAATACCTACTTACCCGGAATCACAAATGGACGTGTCAAGCCACATACTTGAGAAATAACTGAAGTCACTATAAGTATAGTAAAATAATTACACCCTCTATTAATGAGGAGAATTGACTCCTCATATTCCCACAATTTATCCGAGCATATAGGCATTGAAACGATTTTTTAGGAAGGACTAAGCTAGAGAGTTAAGCCTATAAATACCCCAGCCACACGGTTGAGAAGTTTCATTTACTTCTTCACATATCAAAACAAAAGAGCCCTCTTACGCATCTCATTGCAGAAAGGGTAATATTTACTATACTTACCATAAGTATAATATTTATTTCATTCCATTTTATCACTTACCATTATTTTCCCCTCTAGTTTTAGAGGAATGAAAATTTTATTAGATTCCTTCATAAATATTACATATATATATATATATATATATATATATATATATATATATATATATATATATATATATATATATATATAGATAGATATATATATATATATATATATATATATATATATATATATATATATACACACACACACACATATATATATATATATATATATATATATATATATATATATATATATATATATATATATATATATATATATATATATATATATATATATATATATATATATATATATATATTCCATTAAATTTTGTTCCATTCCAATTTGTTCCATTTCATTTTGCTCAGTTGGAGAAAACTTACTTTCATCGCTTGTGATTTCTGTAGCCGAACGATGTTGCACATGCTGTTTAGCAACTCGTTAGCCTTGAAATTGAACATTTTCTCGTAGTAGTTGGAAACCAGGTAAGACTTTAGGTTGCACAACTAAGGAAGGAACTTGGGGTTCAAACAGAGGCAATTGGACAGATCCACTCATTTGAGGAGTATGAACTAGATTTTAATGAAGCAGAACCTTTACTTTTGGATTCAAAACATTTTACAGATGAAGTGGAGATGGTTAATTAATCGCTGCTTGAGATTTAGCAGTGGTAAACGCTTCTTGCACAACAGCAGAACGGGTAACTTTGGATCCAATCATTACTTGGATGTGTAGGAATCAGAGATCCATGAATTTAGGAAATCAGAGTTGAACTGAAGCTTGATAAAATTGAATGCAAAAAAAATTTATGTTTGATTTTGAACACTCTTAATTCAGTGACTTAAGAGAGTTACAAAATGAAGAATCAGATAACAAACGTGAAATCTTGAAAAACATAAGAATCAAAAGTTGATTTCCACAAACATCGTCATTGTTCCGTATTGGAACTAGAAATGGAGTGAGGATCGAAGCTAATGGCAGATCAAAGATTCCAGCACAGTGGATAGACGTTAAATTTAGTGAGTCAGGAAGAAGAATGAATTAAAATTAGGTTTAAAACTTAGTACCTTGATTGGCGCCTTCTCTATATGTAATTTATGAGGAATAAAAAATTTTCTATTTGTCAGGTGTGGATCATGGGGAGCCGTTGGATGAACTTGAAGTTCAGACCTCATGTGATCATATGTAGGGTAATTCTCGTGCGCTGGAAGATCATAGGAGGATTGTAGCTCATTTGGAGTAGTCGGTCGAGACCAATAAGGTCGACTCAAAACATGAACAATTTACATGGCTTTCTTGAAGTTGCATTTAACACTCCTACATATGGGTGTTTACGGTGAGGTTGGCTTTAATTTGAGGCAAAAATGCATCCAATTCAAATATGAAATTACTTGTAGTTCACTTCAGTTTTAGATTACTAGTTAAAAAAAGTTCAATCCAATCTGATCCAATTTCAAATGGTTTAATTTGGATCGATTTTTGAATATTCAAATTATAAGTCATACATTTTTTTATTAATATTAATGTTATAAAAATACTAGAAAATAATAGGTTTGGATTAATATATAACATATAGTATATAAAAAATTAAAACTACAAAATGAGAATGACGGTTATGTTTGGAATAGATAACTTTTTAATAATAAATAGATAAACTAAACTAATAAATAATTTTAAAACAAATTAAATAATAGAAATTGTAAATTAACGTAATATACCATACTATTGAAAAATAAATAGGTATTAAAATATCTGCATGCGGTCCGGTTCGGGTGGATCAGTTTTCAAAAATCAATTTAACATCGTATATGATACATATGGTTTTTATAAAAGGGCATCCAAACACAGCAAAAAATTATGATTTTTTTTTGTTTTTTTTTTAATTTGGAATTTTTATTTGGATCAGTTTGAATTTGAAGACCACTACCTCACACATATTTTAAAGATGTTAATTGTTACTTTCTCATAACTGAGGCTTACAAAAGGAAAGAGAAAGAAAGACAAGAGGTATGGATCAAGTGATGTGTGTTATAGATGAAGAAGGAAAAGTCATGGTTTAAGTGATATAAATGATAAGTACACCAGTATCTAACATACTCGACTTTAGAGAAGAGGTTTGAAACTATAATTACTACTGCCAAATTTAAAAAGAAAAAGAAAAAGAAACTTTGAAAATGATGAGTAACAACAAGACGCTTGAGCCAGACAGCACACCTATTGAAGTGTGAAAATTTTTTAGAGATAGAGGAATTGAGTGGCACACCAAAATCTTTACAAAGTTATGAATTATAAGGAAATGTTGGATGAATTGATATTAAGCACTTTAGTTTTCAATTTTATAAGAATAATGGGGATATACAAAGTTGTGTAAATTATAGGAGGATTAAATTTATGAGTCATACCATAAAGTTATGGGAAAAAGTGATTAATAGAGATTAAGAAAAGAGACTGGAGTTATTGAGAATCAATTTTGTTTTATACATGTCAGATCGACTTTGAAAACAATCTATCTATAACGACGTGTGATGAAGCACTATTAGATGGACTAACAAGACTTGCACTTAATTTTTATTGACTTGGAGAAGGTGTGTGATAGTGTTCATAGAAGGATTTTTTGGAAAGTCCTAGAGAAGAAAAAGATTATGATTTACTATATTTGAGATGCCCAAAATATGTATGAAGAGATATCAACTAGTGTGCAGACACAAGATGAATGTACAAACGATTTTCCCATTATAATAGGATTGCATAAAGTTCAAACCTCTGCCAATACCTTTTTACTTTGATTTTAGATGTGCCCACGGAACACATCCAAGAGCTAGATTCATGATGTATGATTTTTATAGATAATATAGTTCTACTTGGAGAGTCAAAGGAGTATTTAAATGAGAGGTTAGAGACGAGTCATAGAAGCACATCGACTTTGCCGCAAAAGCAAGACGAAGTATGTGGAATGTAAGTTTAATAAAAGGAGGTTTGTGAAAGGATGTCGTCAATAACAGAAAAAGTTATCAGATAAATATTGAGTTTCTTGAAAAAACACAAGAGATCCTATTAGGTTTTATGAAAGAGGGGGAAGAAGAATAAGAATTGGTTAAAATTGTTTTAACTAATTCTTATTCTTCTTCTTCCTTCATCTCTCTCTCTCTCTCTCTCTCTCTCTCTCTCTCTCTCTCTCTCTCTCTCTCTCTCTCTCTCTCTCTCATATAACCTAATAGGATTTCTTGTGTTTGTTAAGTAAACTCAATCTTTATCTCATAACTTTGTTCTTTTATTAACGACATCATTTCACAACATACTAGTGTGGTGAGAATGGAGAAGAAGATGTTGCCAACAAAGTATGAGATTGCAAAATTCATCGGTTTGGTTTTTGGCACTTAAAGATGCAATCCCTTCTTGTTCATCATGGTTTGTTAGAAGCGTTGAAAGGATCGAAGAAGGTGGGCGCTACCCTATCGGAGAAGGAGAAGACAACGATGATAAAAAAGCCCACAATGTCATTCTATTGAGCCTTGGTGATAAGGTTCTCAGATAGGTCCAAAGAAGAAAACTACACCTAGTGTGTGGAAGAAACTTGAAGGTTTGTACATGATGAAATTATTGGTTAATCTTCTCTACCCGAAGCAAGCTTTGTATTCATTCAAGATAATTGAAGATAAAGCCTTGGCAGAGCAACTGGATATGTTCAATAAGTTGATTCTCGATCTTGAAAATATCATGGTAAAGATTGATGATGAAGATTAAGCATTACTACTATTGTGCTATTTACCTAAGTCTCACGCTCACTTGAAAGAAACTCTTTTGTATGGAAGAGATTCGTTGACCTTTGAAGATGTTAAATCTTCCTTGTACTGTAAGGATTTGAATGAATAAAAAGAGCATAAGCCATCAACAGTTGGTGAAGGTTTGTCCGTTAAGGGGAAATTCTTGAAGAAACATGGTAGGTTTGAGAAGAAGAATGGTAAAGTTCTACAAAATTCTTATGGTGGTAATGCTTCTACTATTAAGTGTTATCATTGTAAAGAGGTTCATACGAGAAAAGTATACCCTGATCGACTGAACAATCATGGTGGAAAAGATAATGGTAATAGATCCATTATGCAAGATGGTTATGAATCATATGATGTCCTCACTACTACAGAAAATATATATAACAATGGTTAGAAAATGGATAACATCACACTTGACCTGCCACTGTTACGTAGGGCATGGTTGTATATGCGCAAATTACAATCACGGTCTTATGACCGCTGTAGAAAACCTGAAGGTGCGCTATATATGATCACAGTTTCATTAACTAACCATGGTGGTATATACCTTTAGGAAAATAAAATTTTATAACGGTTATTATAAATAACCGTTGTTGAAAGTACCCAGAGTTTATTATATAATATATAGATTGCTTGATTTTTAATAAACCTCACAAAAACATACATCCATTCAAATTGATGAAGTAGTATATAATCTGAAAATTAAACTATTCTTGAAAACCAACTTACACAAACCACTATTTTCCAAATTGCATGTGTCTCATCATTCATTTCCCGCTATTTAACATATAGAATATGGTTCAATGGTATAAGTCCTTCATCATATTAATTCCTTCTATTCTAGTTTAATTTGAATAATATTAATAAATTATTGTTATTCAAATTAAACTATAAGAGAAGATATGGATGTGATGAAGAACTCAGGTTATTGACCCACATTCTATATGTTAAACAACGTGAGATGAACGATGAGACGAATGAAATTCGAAAAACATTGATTGATATAAGTTGGTTTTCAAATACAACTTAATTTTTAGATTATAAGTGTTGTGAATAGAATACCTTGAAACAAAATATAAATTGTTTTTTATGTTCAAGAAACACACAAGGGTTAGGGTTAACAAAGAAAACAAGCAAGAATAACAAGAAGAAATAACAAGGATTGGTTATAAACGTTTATTCTTTCTTTTATCTATCAAACAAGATTACAATTATACAAGAATAATAAATAACCTCTCTCTCATGAATTAGGATTTTATCTCCTTATGTTTCCTTATCCAAGATGAGAGACTAGCATGCTATTTATAAGAAAATTAGCACACTAACCTAATGGGCTTTTTAACTATTATCCATTACAAGCTAATTTAGGATACAGGCTAACTTAAACAACTAGGCTTACAAGCAAGGCCCAATTCAACATGCTAACAAACCTAGCCATACTGACTAATGCATGTTAGAACAAACTTCGACTACAGCACAGATTACTCGCGAACAGACTTCGACCATACTAGAGTTCGATCCAATATCTCACAAATCCCCACCTTGGATCTAACTCTATAACATCAAGAAACTAGCTTTCTTCATGCAGCATTATCAACTGCATATAGTGGAAAAACTTGCAACTAGACAATGTCTTGGTGATCATATCAGCAGCATTATGATCTGTCGAAACCTTCAGCACTTAGACTTCTCCATGCTCAATTACCCCTCTAACGAAATGCAAACTCACATCAATATGCTTGGTTCGCTTATGATAGGATGAATTCTTCGACAGGTGTATTGCATTTTGACTATCACATTTGACAATGATAACTCGACCTTGAAGTTTCAGCTCATTTGCAAAACCTTCGAGCCACAATGCTTCCTTCACAACTTCAGTTAGAGCGATATATTCTGTTTCAATGGTAGATAAAGAAACAACCTTCTAAAGTGTTGTTTTCCAACTGATTGATGTCCCAAACATAGTGAACACATATTCAGAAATAGATTTTCTAGAATTCATACAACCTGCATAATCAGAGTCGACATATCCTTCAATTGTTGCTTTACTATCTTCACCCAAGGTTCCACCATAAATTAGGACTCTACTCAGAGACCCATTTATGTACCTTAGAATCCACTTCAATGTTTGCTAGTGAGCCTTTCTAGGATTCACCATGTACTTGTTTACAAGACTTACTGCATATGCTATGTCGAGTCTAGTACAAACTATAACATACATCAAAGAACCCAATATATTAGCATATGGAATGCTATTCATATAAGTTCTTTCGACATTAGTGCTGGGACATTGATCTATACTCATCTTGAATTAAGGGTTTGTCGGAGTCACAACAAGCTTTCAATTCGACATACCATACTTTTTGAGAATCTTTCGTAGGTATGCCTCTTGAGATAAGCATAATTTCAACTACTTTCTATCTCTTCGAATGTCAATCCCAAGAATCCTAGACGCAGCTCCCAGATCCTTCATGTCGAACTCCTTATTGAGTTCAACCTTCACCCTCATTACATCTTCGACATTGTTGCTTGCTATTAGAATATCATCCACATAAAGTAACAGAATAACAAATGAATTACCATGTCAAAATCTGAAGTAAATACAGCAGTCGAACTGACTTCTAATCAAACTTATGCATGCCATGAACTTGTCGAATCTCCTATTCCACTGTCGAGGAGATTGTTTTAGTCCATATAAAGATCTATTCAAATTGCACACATAATCTTCCTTCCCTTTTTTGACATACCCTTCAGGTTGCCTCATAAGGATTGTTTCATCTAGATCACCATACAAGAACACAGTCTTCACATCCATTTGTTCTAGTTCAAGGTTGAATTGTGCCACTATGGAAAACAACATTCGAATGGATTTGTGCTTTACAATAGGAGAAAACATATAATTGAAGTCGATCCTTATTTCTGAGTGACCCCCTAGCGACCAATCTTGTCTTGTATCTCTTCAACGCCACTCTTTCGATCCCTTCCTTAACTTCGAAAATCCATTTACAACTGACTACCTGGCACGAGCAGGTTTCTTGATCTGCTCCCAGGTGTTGTTATCATGAAGAGATTTCATCTTATCATCCATGGTCTTCAGCCATCCAGTTTTCTTTTGACTCCTCATAACTTCCTAGGTTCTTCGTCTAGAATCTCACTTGCAGAGATTAAGGCATAAGCTATAAGATTTGCATACCCAAGTCTCTGAGGTGGCTTAATGACTCTCCTTGACCTATCTCTTTCTAGTAGGCAGTGATTATCAGTCTCCTCATCTTCGACAACATCTTCTGGGTCTTCTTCGACTTCATCTAGGATACGCAATTGTCATACCCTAAATTTGTCCTACCCATTTTCAAATATTTTCATTTTTTATTCTTCCTTCATGTTTTACATTACCCGCTTATTTTCTTGTTATTTAGACACGTGTCCGCTCACAATTGGTTGATTTTTCAGAACTTTATCTTTTTGATCAATTAAAGTGTGACGCGTGGCTTAATACTTTTTTATGAATATTAATTTTTCTTAATTTCTTAAACTTTTTCTTTTTTAAAAAATATTACTAATAATTTTTGTTAGTAATTATCTTTTTCGTTTATAAGTTTTAAGTTTGTTTTTTATATATTTGTTAATATTTATTTAATTATATTATGTTAATGTTTATTAAAGATATATTTAGTTTATATTATAGCTCTAATGTGCATTAAGAAAAGAAATATTAAAAAAAAGGAACAAATTGGTGGCCCATTGGTCAGTGGCCCGTTAGGGTATTCAGAGCACACTATAAGAGAGAGGAAATTTTCAGATTAAGGGGAGGAATGACGGTTCACCGCCTCTCTTCCTCGAAGCAAATCGGCGCCGCTCCAAAATCCCAAAAGCCTAACCTAATCTCCCTTCTCTACACACAGCCGCCGCCCACAAACTCACTAAAACTTCCTCACATCCCCACTTCACCGTAACCCTTTCCCTCTCAACATCATCATCCTCACCACTTCCACCACCACCTTCGTTTTCTCCTCAATTCCCTCCATCATCGCCGGCTAAATTTAGCTCTGGCAACGGCTCCGGCTCAACCAAAAATGGCCACGGAAACAACGCTGATGACATAGCGATAAATTGCTTGCGGTTTACCAAGTTCAACAATAATATAACCTTTGTGTGGATTAAACGAAAGACTCAGGGCTCCCACAATCATTCATGGAGATAGCGTTGACGATTCACGGAGCAATTTCAACATCGTTCCCATATGCCGCTTGAGACGAGGATCTGATTTCCAAACCACGACTAGATGAATAACATCGTATGACTCAGTTCCTGGCTCCGAAAACGCGTCGTGCAAATTTTCCAAGCTTTGACGCGTCTAACCACGCAACGGCGATTAGATCTCATTTTGGTTGGTCTTTAAATCTCTACTCTTCAAATCTTGATTTTATATTGTGTTTACTGTTGTTTGTGGCTATCATGATGGTTTTAATACGGTTGTTTCAATTTTTTGTTCATACGGTTTGTAACTTTGCTTTCAGTTAGTATAGTTGGTTTGAGTAGATACAATGCAGTGGAAATATTATTGCTCTGTTTACTGATAGTTTTGAAATTTGTTTGTTTTTTCTCTCTCCGTAGATTTAGCTGCAATAGTTAGCGGCAATTTCATTTTGATTTGTAGACTATCATGATTATGTGTTATATTTTAGAGCATTGTAGTATGTCATAGGAGTGTTATGATTCTGTTTTATATAGATGTGATATGAGGCTTTCATTAGGGTCACCGTTTTTAGTTCTCTTCCATGTGCCAACTGCTATTACAAGAGTAGAGTAGCAATATGTTTCAAGAGATTTTACTGTTATTAAATTTTTCTCTCATAACTTACTTGTTTTTTTATTATTTAATTCAAAGGTATGTTGATTAAAGTTTTTTTGATGGTGCTCATTGATAACATTCCCATGTTGATGTGGTTTCTTATATGTTAGAAATTATCACCAAGATTGATCATGCATGGTAGTATTTAAGTGCCTCATGAATGTGTCATTAAGGGGTAGCATTGCTAATTGATAATTTATTATAACTTAATTAATAAGTCCTTCCCAAATTGGGAGATTCTATTCTAACGAGCTAATTAGTTAAGAATAGTTCAAAATATTTTTTTAAAAAAAAAGTAAAATCTTATACTATTTTTAAATTACTTTTTTAAATATAATTATTTTCTTAAATTTCAATATAACTTATTTTCAGCATACAAACCATTTTCTCAATTAAATTACTTTTAAAAATATAATAGTTTTTCTAATCTTTATTCAACTTATTTTTATTACTAAATTATTTTTCAATCGAGTCACGAAAAAATTAAATCCTTGAAGTCTAGCACTTATTGAATTTTTGGACGATCATTATTGAGGTGTACACCTTAAATAATGTATTGTTCGACTTTTCGTTTTTTTTAAGTATTCACTTTTTTTGACAAAAAAATATCATAGGAATCTAGCATTTTGTGTGATATTTCCGTTGTTCATCCAAATATTTTTCAAATGAAAAAGATGTCATTGAGATCTAGCATCTCGATAATATTCTGATTAATTGGTTGTGAGACCTACGTCTCATTTATCAAATAATTGTCATTTCTCTAAAATTTTCAAATTTAAACCTCACCTCTCACACACACTCACTTTCATACCTTTTTTCAATTCAAGTCATTTAAAAATTATTTTTCTCGATCAAAACTCCAAAAGAAGGAGGTTCTTGGAATCTAGCATTCCTTGGATTTTCGAGTGAATAGTTCTCGAGGCACGCTCTTGAGTTATTATTCATTCAATCTTTCGACTTTTTTCAAAACATTTTCTCGATTAAAACTCCGAAAGAAGGAGGTTCTTGGAATCTAGCATTCCTTGGATCCTCGAGTGAATAATTCTTGAGGCACGCTCTTGAGTTATTATTCACCCAATCTTTCAAACCCAAATATTGTCAAACGTTTTCCTAAGTCGAATGATCGTACGCATTCGCAACCATCGACATTTCGCACACACTTCACAACTCCTCGTGGTTCGATATTGGGGGCACCCTTAGGGACCAATATTGTTTCTCACAATCCAACCCTTGACACGCCGTCAAGTCGGTTCTATCTTCTAAACAAATCCTCGACTCGTCGTCGAACCATTTTCAAATCAACCTCCTTTTGCCTCACATTCCATTTTCGATTCAATCTTTCTACAAAACGTTTTTTTCTTAAACCTACGAAAGAGGGATAATTCTTAGAATCTAGCATTCTTTGAATATCCGAATGAGTAACTCTCGAGGCGTGCCCTTGAGTTGTTATTAGTTCATTCTTTCGATTTTAAACTTCCAACCCATTCAACCTCATCTTTTCGTGGTTGTTACCACGAACTACGACTGCTCTGATTCTTCATTCTCGTCCGGATGTAAGATACGTAGGCACAAGATTGCGATGATCTTGGCGAGCTACCTCCCCTCTATTTCCCCGTATCCTTTTCGTGGTTATTACCACGAACTACGGACGCTCTGATTCTTTATACATTCTTGGATATAAGATACGTAGGCACAAGATTGTGATGATCTTGGCGAGCACACTTCTACCTTTTTCCATTATTCCATCCACACTTTCCCATCCTTTCCCGTAGTCGAACTACGACGCTCTGATTTCTCATTCTCGTCCGAATGAGCATACGTAGGCACAAAGGCCCCAATCCTTGGCGAGCACCCTATCCCATAACCACCCATTTCTCCTTTGCGTCTTTTAACCTTTTTACCTACCAATTCTACCTTTATCATCGAGAAGAAAAACAACAAAACCTAGACAACACTCTCCACAAATACCCTAAGAGGTTCCTGTTAAGTACAACGGACGTTAGGGGTGCTAATACCTTCCCCTCACGTAACCGACTCCCGAACCCGGAACTTGGTTGCGATAGCCTTGTTCCTATCCTTTTCGCTTTAAGAGGTTTTCTCGATATTTTCCTCTCCCGTTTATTCGGGAAAAATAAAGTTCGGTGGCGACTCTGTCGAACCGCATTTCCGCGCCTTTCGCGTGAGGGTCGTTTCTCCGAAATGTCTCCGTGATTTTTCGAGGTGCGGCAGCTGTTGAGTCTGCTGGGGACATTTGCTCCATGCAAAGAGAAAGTCAAGCCTATCTTTTGGTTTGTGAGGAGTGTTTGTTTTTTATTTGTTTTCTTCTTGTTTATGTATTTTTTTCTCTTGTGGGTTTTATTTGTGCTTGTTATCTTGGTTTCCTGTTGGTTCTTGGGATGACATTATGAGTAAAGCTCTACGCTCGAGCTTTGGTAAAAGCAGAGAGAACACATAGTTTAGAATTGGTAGTCGAGTAGTGTTAGTCTCCGAGGACTCGCTCCTTGTGGGCCTAGCATGAAAGCTCCTCCAGAGGAGACCTATTCGTAGATCTTGTTGTAATATAGCTAGCCTGTTGCACGACTTGATTCATGAAGGGTCCATGATTCTGGGAACCTTTTTTAGCACCAGTTCCAATAATGGTGGTCGTGTAGTGTTAGTCTCCGAGGACTTGCTCCTTGTGAGCCTAGCATGAGGACTCCGCTCAGGAGAGACCTTATCGTCATTATCGTCGTAATACAGTCATCCTGTTGCGTGACGCTAATACGACTAGTGTCAGTGATCCTGAGAACCAAACATAGAAACCATCCTGTGAGTGGGTTTATGGGTAGAATGTTAGATCTTCCCGTATAGGGTTTCCTTGTCAATTTCTTTGATCAGAAATTGTTGTTACTTCTCTGTTACAGTTACCAGCTTCAGGAATTGTTTGATTGTGATCCTGTGATCCTGGATCTTGTATCTTGCATTGCATCTTGCATATCATTTGCATTGCATTTCATATGTTGTGCATTTTTCATTTTCAATCCTTCGGAAGAATCTCATGTCTTCGTTCCTTCCTCTCCAGTAAATCAAGTTGATTCCTCGACACCAGTACGCAACTAGAGCCAGTACAAGATGAACGATGGAGCAGATTCAGCAAGAACAAGTTGCCATCAGGAAGGATCTGGAATCCCTCAATAGAAAGATTGATCAGATTTTCGAAGCCCTCTCCATAACTAGAAAGGAATCAGAACAGCGAACCGCTCAACGACCGCGTCAGCAACATTAACACAGAACGTGGAAGCCAGATAGAGTATTTGATAGTCTTTCGATGACATATGCAGATATCTTTGCTCAACTGACGGAGAAGAAGGCTATCGTTCCGAGAGATCTATCTCCCCCAACTGTCCTTCCTGCTGATTACGACGCGAATGCTCATTGTGAGTTTCATAAGGGCGCTCCAAGTCACAACATTGAGAACTGCAGGTTTTTCAAGCACAACATTCAAGACCTGGTTGACAAGGAAGCTCTCACCTTTGATGGGAAGTATCTCAGTGCCATCAACGACCCTATGCCACCGACCAGCTAGTGTCAGCATCAATTAGATCAAATCTAGTCAAGTCAAATTCAAGTTCCCCGAAGAAGGCAGTCATGTTGCCATTTCATCTTTTGCATTCTTGTATTTTGTCTTTATTTATTTAAGTACTGTATGCTTTGAACAATTGTCATTTCGTATTTGGTTTTCATTAATGTATCGTTTATGCATGTTTTGAACTAGTTATGTCGTATTCACTCATTTTTCACTTATCACCAACACATTTGTTCATGCCACTCTATCCATTATTGTTTAGAGTGATTTGAGGGAGGATGATGAAAACGAGATACCCATAATTGCAAAGTGTATGCTTTCAGACAGAATCTCGTCAATGATGTACCGGCATTGCTTCAATTCCCCTAAACACCGGAGATATAAGGAGATAATCCCTAGTAAACCACTTCAAGCCTAGAAGTAGGAGTTTCCTTTGGATATTCAAACCTTTACACTCAACCTGGGGCAGGGTAGTGTTCAGTTAATCCAACTCCGCACTCGAATCAACAAAGCAAAATCCAGAAGATAGTTGTTCATCAATGATTTATGCTATGGCAGTCGCAACCCTCCAACAAAATCCAAAAAAAAAAAGTCAAAATCCTACTAAGTCAGACACCTCAAAGGGGACTTAGGCAAAATCAAGGCAATCCCGATGGATCTGACAAGCAAAGTCAATTCATGCAAAAGTTAGGGATAAAAAAAAAACAAAAGCAAAAGAGGATCCCGAAACCCTCAACAAAAACAAAATAAGATTCAGTGGCCACCCAAATCAAAAGGGGCACTGACATCCATCAAAGTAAGGTGATTGCCATTTCGAGCAAACCTTGAACCATCAAGTTTATACCGTCAAGACAAGTGTAGAATTAACTGAGCGTAGGACTGAAGATCATTAAGAAGAAGGGATGGGTACAAATCATACTTTGAGCCTAATATCCTTTGTTTCATAACCGCGAACCAGACCACGTTACAACCCTCGAAAGACCTAATTGAGGCGAGGTTCGTTTTGAAAGCATACTATCGCAAGGTTGTGTAACCTGACTCCTCACATGATTGCTAATCATCAGCATTGGTGTCATTATCCTTGCTATATCTCACACACCAATCAAAATTAGCATAATGTTTGGGCTAACGGTCCATTCGTTTCACTATCACGGCACTTCAATAAAATGATACTTTTTCAAATCTTGCATCGAACTTTGCATTAATATTACCATTTGTGAATGTAAAATTTTAATTGCCAAAAATAGTGTTAGGTATTCAAAGACATTTCGACAAGGGGTAACCAAAGAGGAACTTGACTTCCAGTGGCTGACACAAAAAAAAGTTACCTCAAAACCCACAGGCTGGGGCAAATCATTCAAGAGCTTGAGCAGGGGCAAACCATTAACAAGTTCAAACTGGGGCAAGACCAGGTCATCCCGATCATCAAGCAGAGTTGCAACCTTCTCTGACGCAAATTCACAACAAATCACTAAGTGCTCAGACTTGGGGCTTTCAGAGCATTTTCTTCTGCTCCAGTCATGGCGTCTTCAGCAAACTGCGTGTCGAGGCAATCAATCCCTCCCACCACCCGAAGTCCAATCCGTATTGGCAACTACCTAAAGTCCACCATGCTAGCGTCTCCACCTGCATTTATAATTACCCGTCTGCAACCATGTGCATCATACGCATTGCATTAGACATTATAAGCATCTTGCATCATTTTGCATACCCCCATCATATCATACTTCCCCAACTTTTGCATCTCTGCGCGTCAGCATTTGCATTTGCACTTCCATTCGCTATGGAACATCATTACACACCCAACATTCGCATATGCAAGTCAAGGTCCAGGATCAATCTCGAGATTTCCAAGACCATCACCAACCCAGTCAAGGGCATTCTCCACAAGACCGTGGGCTTACCCCATGAAGTTGTTCAACCTTTAGTTGGGCAAATTCAAGAGCTTCAAAGCAATCATCAGCCCAGCCAGGGGCATCTCCGCAAGATCGTGAGTTTTCCCTACGAAATTCAAATACATTCAAAGCAAGATTCAGCCCAGTCAGGGGTATCGTTTTCAAGACCATGGGTAGTTCCCATGACGTATTTTAACCTCGTGGTTGAGCAGATCTTCAAATCAACATACAGCCCATCCAGAGACATATTATTCAAGATTGTGGGCTTTCCCCATGAAGTTGTTCAACCTTTTGTTGGGCAAATTCAAGAAGTTTAATGCAAGATTCAGCCCAAGCAGGGGCATTTTCAGCAAGGCTGTGAACGTTCCTCACGAAGTTGTTCAACCTTTTATTGACCAAGACAAAATCCCAAGACAAATTCAACCCAGATGGGGGCATCCTCTTCAGAATTCATGGGCGTAACTATGAAATCATTTCAACAAAATTATGATCTCCAAGCAAGATGGTGGGCATACCCCGTTGTTTCATTTCAATCTAATCTTCCTCTTGGGTGTTCCCCATTGAGTTGTATTTAGCAAGCATGACCGTTGTCAATTGCCTTACTATCATCCTTTTAGTGATAGTCGAACCTCGTCAGTTCAACCTAACCTGCATCCTTTTGGTGTTGGTAACCTTCAATTTGTGTTGTTCCATCATCCTTTAGTGATAGTAACTTGTGTGTGTGAGTTTCACTCCATCATCCTTTTGGTGGGGGGTCTGTCACTTGGATTGGTGTTAGATTGTGCGATAGTGTTTTGTCCTATCATCCTTTTAGTGGTAGTGGCCGGTGTGTGTTTCGCTACGTCATCCTTTTGGTGGGGGGCCTGTCACTTGGATTGGTGTCAGATTGTGCGATAGTGTTTTGTCCTATCATCCTTTTGGTGGTAGTGGCCGGCGTGTGTTTCGCTTCGTCATCCTTTTGATGGGGGGTCTGTCACTTGGATTGGTGTCAGATTGTGCAATATTGTTTGTCCTATCATCCTTTTGGTGGTAGTGGCCGGTGTGAGTTTCGCTCCGTCATCCTTTTGGTGGGGGTCTGTCACTTGGATTGGTGTCAGATTGTGCGATGGTGTTTTGTCTTATCATCCTTTTGGTGATAGTGGTCGGTGTGTGTTTCGCTCCGTCATCCTTTTGGTGGGGGGTCTGTCACTTGGATTGGTGTCAAATTATGCGATAGTGTTTTGTCCTATCATCCTTTTGGTGGTAGTGGCCGGTGTGTGTTTCGCTCCGTCATACTTTTGGTGGGGGGTCTGTCACTTGGATTGGTGTCAGATTGTGCAATCGTGTTTGTCCTATCATCCTTTTGGTGGTAGTGTCTGGTGTGTGTTCTGCTCCGTCATCCTTTTGGTGGGGGGTCTGTCAATTAGATTGGTGTCAGATTGTGCGATAGTGTTTATCCTATCATCCTTTTGGTGATAGTGGCCGGTGTGTGTTTCACTCCGTCATCCTTTTGATGGAGGGTCTGTCACTTGGATTGGTGTCAGATTGTGCGATAGTGTTTGTCCTATCATCCTTTTGGTGGTAGTGGTCGGTGTGAGTTTCGCTCCGTCATCCTTTTGGTGGGGGGTCTGTCACTTGGATTGGTGTCAGATTGTGCGATAGTGTTTGTCCTATCATCCTTTTGGTGGTAGTGGCCGGTGTGTGTTTCGCTCCGTCATCCTTTTGGTGGGGGGTCTGTCACTTGGATTGGTGTCTGATTGTGCAATCGTGTTTGTCCTATCATCCTTTTGGTGGTAGTGGTCGGTGTGTGTTTTGCTCCGTCATCCTTTTGGTGGGGGGTCTGTCACTTGGATTGGTGTCAGATTGTGCGATAGTGTTTGTCCTATCATCCTTTTGGTGGTAGTGGCCAGTGTGAGTTTCTCTCCGTCATCCTTTTGGTGGAGGGTTTATCACTTGGATTGGTGTCAGATTGTGCGATAGTGTTTTGTCCTATCATCCTTTTGGTGGTAGTGGCCGGTATGTGTTTCGCTCCGTCATCCTTTTGGTGGGGGTTTGTCATAGTCATTAATGTCAGATTGTGCGATATTGTTTGTGTTTCGCTCCGTCATCCTTTTGGTGTGGGGTCTGTCATAGTCATTAATGTCAGATTGTGTGATATTGTTTGTGTTTCGCTCTGTCATCCTTTTGGTGGGGGGTCTGTCATAGTCATTAATGTCAGATTGTGCGATTTTGTTTTGCTCTACCATCCTTTTGGTGGTAGTAGCTGTGTGTGTTTCATCCCATCATCCTTTTGGTGATGACGACCTTTTTGCCAGTTATCTACAGTTTACTCAGAGGTTTACATTTTCTAGTATTTCAATTCCCAAGCATCTTTTTTATTTTCAGACAAATTCAGGGTCTTCTTCATATCTAATTGACTTCTACCTCGGGAAAATGAATGTTGCAGCAGTTCATTTCCTTAGGTTTAAGCCAATTAGATAGGGGCATCCGTCATACCCTAAATTTGTCCTACCCATTTTCAAATATTTTCATTTTTTATTCTTCCTTCATGTTTTACATTGCCCGCTTATTTTCTTGTTATTTAGACACGTGTCCGCTCACAATTGGTTGATTTTTCAGAACTTTATCTTTTTGATCAATTAAAGTGTGATGCGTGGCTTAATACTTTTTTGTGAATATTAATTTTTCTTAATTTCTTAAACTTTTTCTTTTTTAAAAAATATTACTAATGATTTTTGTTAGTAATTATCTTTTTCTTTTATAAGTTTTAAGTTTGTGTTTTATATATTTGTTAATATTTATTTAATTATATTATGTTAATGTTTATTAAAGTTATTTTTAGTTTATATTATAGCTCTAATGTGCATTAAGAAAAGAAAAATTAAAAAAAAAAGGAACAAATTGGTGGCCCATTGGTCAGTGGCCTGTTAGGGTATTCAGAGCACACTATAAGAGAGAGGAAATTTTCAGATTAAGAAGGGGAGGAATGACGGTTCATCGCCTCTCTTCCTCGAAGCAAATCGGCGCCGCTCCAAAATCCCAAAAGCCTAACCTAATCTCCCTTCTCTACACACAACTGCCGCCCACAAACTCACTAAAACTTCCTCACATCCCCACTTCACCGTAACCCTCTCCCTCTCAACATCATCATCCTCACCACTTCCACCACCACCTTCGTTTTCTCCTCAATTCCCTCCATCATCGCCGGCTAAATTTAGCTCTGGCAACGGCTCCGGCTCAACCAAAAATGGCCACGGAAACAACGATGATGACACAGCGATAAACTGCTTGCGGTTTACCAAGTTCAACAATAATATAACCTTTGTATGGATTAAACGAAAGACTCAGGGCTCCCGCAATCATTCATGGCGATAGCGTTGACGATTCACGGAGCAATTTCAACATCGTTCCCATATGCCGCTTGAGACAAGGATCTGATTTCCAAACCACGACTAGATGAATAACATCGTATGACTCAGTTCCTGGCTCCGAAAACGCGTTGTGCAAATTTTCCAAGCTTCGACGCGTCTAACCACGCAACGGCGATTAGATCTCATTTTGGTTAGTCTTTAAATCTCTACTCTTCAAATCTTGATTTTATATTGTGTTTACTGTTGTTTGTGGCTATCATGATGGTTTTAATACGGTTGTTTTAAGTTTTTGTTCATACGGTTTGTAACTTTGCTTTCAGTTAGTATAGTTGGTTTGAGTAGATACAATGCAGTGGAAATATTATTGCTCTATTTACTGATAGTTTTGAAATTTGTTTGTTTTTTCTCTCTCCGTAGATTTAGCTGCAATAGTTAGCGGCAATTTCATTTTGATTTGTAGACTATCATGATTCTGTGTTATATTTTAGAGCATTGTAGTATGTCATAGGAGTGTTATGATTCTGTTTTATATAGATGTGATATGAGGCTTTCATTAGGGTCACTGTTTTTAGTTCTCTTCCATGTGCCAACTGCTATTACAAGAGTAGAGTAGCAATATGTTTCAAGAGATTTTACTGTTATTAAATTTTTCTCTCATAACTTACTTGTTTTTTTATTATTTAATTCAAAGGTCGGTTGATTAAAGTTTTTTTGATGGTGCTCATTGATAGCATTCCCATGTTGATGTGGTTTCTTATATGTTAAAAATTATCACCAAGATTGATCATGCATGGTAGTATTTAAGTGCCTCATGAATGTGTCATTAAGGGGTAGCATTGCTAATTGATAATTTATTGTAACTTAATTAATAAGTCCTTCCCAAATTGGGAGATTCTATTCTAACGAGGTAATTAGTTAAGAATAATTCAAAATATTTTTTAAAAAAAAAAGTAAAATCTTATACTATTTTTAAATTACTTTTTTAAATATAATTATTTTCTTAAATTTCAATATAATTTATTTTCAGCATACAGACCATTTTCTCAATTAAATTACTTTTAAAAATATAATAGTTTTTCTAATCTTTATTCAACTTATTTTTATTACTAAATTATTTTTCAATCGAGTCACGAAAAAATTAAATCCTTGAAGTCTAGCACTTATTGGATTTTTGGACGATCATTATTGAGGTGTACACCTTAAATAATGTATTGTTCGACTTTTCGTTTTTTTAAGTATTCACTTTTTTGGACAAAATAATATCATAGGAATCTAGCATTCCGTGTGATATTTCGGTTGTTCATCCAAACATTTTTCAAATGAAAAAGATGTCGTTGAGATCTAGCATCTCGATAATATTCTGATTAATTGGTTGTGAGACCTACGTCTCATTTATCAAATAATTGTCATTTCTCTAAAATTTTCAAATTTAAACCTCACCTCTCACACACACTCACTTTCATACCTTTTTTCAATTCAAGTCATTTCAAAATTATTTTTCTCGATCAAAACTCCGAAAGAAGGAGGTTCTTGGAATCTAGTATTCCTTGGATTTTCGAGTGAATAGTTCTCGAGGCACGCTCTTGAGTTATTATTCATTCAATCTTTCGACTTTTTTCAAAAAAATTTCTCGATTAAAACTCCGAAAGAAGGAGGTTCTTGGAATCTAGCATTCCTTGGATCTTCGAGTGAATAATTCTTGAGGCACGCTCTTGAGTTATTATTCACTCAATATTTCAAACCCAAATATTGTCAAACGCTTTCCTAAGTTGAATGATCGTACGCATTCGCAACCATCGACATTTCGCACACACTTCACAACTCCTCGTGGTTTCGATATTGGGGGCACCCTTAGGGATCAATATTGTTTCTCACAATCCAACCCTTGACACGTCGTCAAGTCGGTTCTATCTTCTAAACAAATCCTCGACTCGTCGTTGAACCATTTTCAAATCAACCTCCTTTTGCCTCACATTCCATTTTCGATTCAATCTTTCTACAAAACGTTTTTTTTCTTAAACCTACGAAAGAGGGATAATTCTTAGAATCTAGCATTCTTTGAATATCCGAATGAGTAACTCTCGAGGCGTGCCCTTGAGTTGTTATTAGTTCATTCTTTCAATTTCAAACTTCCAACCCATTCAACCTCACCTTTTCGTGGTTGTTACCATGAACTATGACTGCTCTGATTCTTCATTCTCGTCCGAATGTAAGATACGTAGGCACAAGATTGCGATGATCTTGGTGAGCTACCTCCCCTCTATTTCCCCGTATCCTTTTCGTGGTTGTTACCACGAACTACGGACGCTCTGATTCTTTATTCATTCTTGGATATAAGATACGTAGGCACAAGATTGCGATGATCTTGGCGAGCACACTTCTACCTTTTTCCATTATTCCATCCACACTTTCCCATCCTTTCCCATAGTCGAACTACGACGCTCTGATTTCTCATTCTCGTCCGAATGAGCATACATAGGCACAAAGGCCCCAATCCTTGGCGAGCACCCTATCCCATAACCACCCATTTCTCCTTTGTGTCTTTTAACCTTTTTACCTACCAATTCTACCTTTATCATCGAGAAGAAAAACAACCAAACCTAGACAACACTCTCCACAAATACCCTAAGAGGTTCCCGTTGAGTACAACGGACGTGAGGGTTGTTAATACCTTCCCCTCACGTAACAGACCCCCGAACCCGAAACTTGGTTGCGACAGCCCTGTTCCTATCATTTTCGCTTTAAGAGGTTTACTCGATATTTTCTTCTCCCGTTTATTCGGGAAAAATAAAGTTCGGTGGAGACTCTGTCGAACCGCATTTCCGCGCCTTTCGCGCGAGGGTCGTTTCTCCGAAATGTCTCCGTGATTTTTCGAGGTGCGACAGCAATTTAACATCAACATGCTCCGCCTCAAAAGGAATCTCTCTTTCTTCCAGCTCTTCGTCAGCATCATCAGCTTTCTTGTCTGGTGATACACCTCCTGTGATCTGGCTCTAGGCACCATAGCCTAAGGGGGAGTCTGTGAGGGCAAAGCGTCTCATACTTGGTTATACTTGTTTTAATGATGTCAAAATATATATAGTTATAAAAGTGTACTTTGGACGGTGTCATTGAGTCCCATATGCATCCATTATTTTTCTAGTGTCAAACATTTGTCAAAATATGTCTTGGTTCATATAGGAAAAACACTATATGTGTTTTCTATGAGTTTGATCATGTTGGTTGAGTTAGAGATGCATTAGGAACACATAGAAGTAGCTAAACATATCAAAATATGCATTTTTGCAAGTTCTAAGTCTTTGAGTCGACTCAAAACTTGCTTTGGTCGACTCATGCAGAAGTTAATTTTCATGTTTTGCTCTTAGTAGAGCTCGTGTCGACCCTTCGATCGATTCATATTGTGTGCATTTATATTTGTCAAAACTGGGGTGTTTTGCATCGACGCATGGACATGTTCCGATCAATGCAAAGACTGTTTTTCTGCATAATCCTGAATTCGAGAGAGCTCATGTCGACCCCCCATTCGACCATTTGCTCGTTTCTTATTAATCTTCTGTTATGTTTACCATTCAAAGTGACTGTTATGTTGGTTATTTGGTTATAGTTTTGCATATATATTGAGTTAGCTCATTCTACTTGAAAATAACAAGAAAAGTGAAAATATACACTGATTTGGTTCTCATCATCTTCATCCTCTTTCTTTCATTTTCTCAACAACTACGCATAATCATTTTTGTTGTGCATTCTGCATCATCGAGGTGATAACGTCCAAACATAGGATCGGTGTATCGAGTTTGGGTTGAGAAATCAGTGGGATTTTCTTGAATAAAACCTTTAAGGTTTTATCCTCCAAGAATCTTGGATTTTGGGGGGTTTTGCACAAATTATTCCTTCATAGATTCAGCCGAGCGAAGGTAATTGAAGAACAAGAGGTTCTGCCAATTTAGTAGCGTTAACCGGAGGATTATGGAAGGAAGTTTTGGGTTTGAATTGTTAGTGTTTGAAATCAATCGGGCAAGATTTGAAGAACAAAGATTTGTTCAAAGGTGGTGTCATAATCAGAGATTTACACATCATATTCGAAGGACTTGATTCATCTTGAATCAAGGGAAGAGAAGGCATAGGCTCAGCATCAACGTTTGTGATTGAGTGTTTGAATTCTATTGCTTCTCTTGTAAAAACAATTTGCAACAGGTTATATATACATGCCTCAATTCTATTTTTAGAATTGAGGGCAGACGTACCCCGAGCGAGGACGAAGGGGGAACTGCCTCAACAAATTGGTGTTCTCTTTTTTTTACTATTCTCATTGCTGAATTTTGAGTCTGTGTGCAAACATATTAGTTGAATAAAATTATGGTGCGCGTTAGTACTGAAACATTTTTAAAAACCTCATTACAATCCGCTTGATTGTAATCGGAAAGGCTTAGCACTTCATTCACTTATTGAATTTTGCTTGGGGTGCTTCGTACACCAAGTGTTCGACTAATTGCATGAATACAAGCGTTTGAGCTATTTTTTAATTTGGTTTATATTTCACAAACGTTGGAAATTGTCCAACTTTGAGTGAACAAAATCTTATTGATTCGCGTTCAAATTATTAATTCAATTTCTCATCTTTATCAATATTCCATATAGGCGTAGCGTATATCCGATCTTTTTGTTAACGGTTCATTTAGACGATTGTAGTTCCTCGCCCGCTTCTGCTTAAAACTTTTAAAAATCAAATTATATTAAGCGCCGACTCTATTTTAAATAAGTGAATTGTTCAACCCCCCTTTTAGATTATTGTCGTCGTCTAACAAGTGGTATCAGAGCTTGGTTCGTTCCATGCTTTACATATAACTTCATAAAATATGGCAAACGAACCAAAAGGGGCTTACAATAAAGCACTTGTTTTCAACAGTGAGAACTATAGTTACTTGAAAGATTGTATGCGCGCGAATATAAATTCCATTGATAAAAAGGTATGGAATGTTATATTGAATGGTCCTATGGAAATTACCATGACCGATGAAAATAACGTTTTTGTGCCTAAGTCTGAAGCACAATGGAATGATGAATATGAGAAAAAGTACAATTACGATTGGAAGGCTAGAAATATTCTGATCTCCTCATTGGGAGTTGATGAATATTATAGAGTTTCATATTGTAGGACTTCTAAAGCTATGTGGGACTCATTGCAATTTGGCCATGAGGGAACTAATGATGTCAAACTAGTTAGAATCAACACTTTGACTCAAGAGTTTGATCTCTTTCACACGGAGCAAGGGAAAACCATTTCCGACATGCAAAATAGATTTTTTCACTTAATCAATAAGCTAAATTCATTTGGTAGACCAATTTCCAATGATGTTGCTACTAACAAAGTTTTAATATGTCTTACCAGAGAGTGACAACCAAAGGTCATAGCCATAAAGTAAGCAAATGATCTTATGACTTTGGACCTTACAACTCTTTTTGGAAAGCTCTAAGAACATGAGCAAGTGCTTCTTAGTCTCGAGCAATTTGAGAAAAAGGAAAAGAATGAAAAAACCAAAACTATGAAAAAGAAGTCTATAGCTCTAAAAGCTTCTTGTTCAAAGTCCTCCTCAAAATAGCTAAGTGACTACGACTCGAGTGATAACGATGATGAAAAAACGAATGAGGATATGGGGCTGTTTGTAAAACGATACAATCTCTATGTAAAGAATAATGGTATCCAACATTCCGAAAAGAATCTCGTCAATTTTAGAAGACAATCAAGGTCTTCCAAGAATGAAGGCAATAAAGGAAGTAAAGCAAGAGGGTCGTGCTTTAATTGTGAAAAAGTTGGGCACTATAAGCCGTATTTGTCCATTGATGAAGAAGGACAAAGGAAAGAAAAGTAATCGCTCACAAAAGAAACAAGGTAAGCCTAGAAGAGCTTACATCGCTTGGGAAAGCGATAGTGAGTCATCCGCTGATGATAGTTCAAGTGACGAAGAAGAGTTCGTCAACCTTTGTCCCTCCGCTCATCAAAAGAAGAAAAATAAAAAGGTACGACGTGCTAAATACGGAAACTCTACTAAATTGTCTCATTCTGAATTACAACATGCCTTTGACACCTTACACCATGAAGCCAAGGAAGCCTTTAAACGGTTGACCTCAAACAAACAAATTTTTACTCACTTGGAGAAAAATAACTCCAATTCCGAAAGGGAATTGGAGGCTCTCAAGGCATCCATGGTGGAAGTAACAAAGGTAGATGTTGAGGAAGAAAGAAATAGATGGTTAAACTTTGGTTGTGATACTTGTCATATTTGGCAAAAAGAGGTTAGAACTCTTAAAGCTAAACTTGACAAGACTCTAGAACCAAATATCACTTTTGCTATTGATAGATCACACTTTAGAAAAATCATGATTAATCCTTATCAAAAATATACATATGTGATCAAAAATCAAGGTAACAAAAGTGATACAAAGGTTAACCTCACTTGCTTGTATTATTGTAAAAGGGGTCATACCATTGTTAAATGTCATTTTAGGAGATTTTTAGTTCCTAAAGGGGTTTATGAATGGTTGCCTAAATGCAACCAAGATTTCACTCACAACCAAGGACCCAATAAACAATTGGGTACCTATCTTCGTTGATTGTTTTTATAGGTACAAAGTCTTGAGCCTACGGAGAGAAGATGGGTTCTCAATAGTGGATGCTCAAGACATATGACAGGAGACATATCTCTCTTCCTTGAATTTGTGGCAAAGAATAAGGGATTTGTAACCTTTGGAGACAACAACAAGGGAGCAATACTTGGAAAAGATAGTGTAGGTAATCCCTCGTCTACTACTATCTCTGATGTATTGCTAGTTGAAGGCCTTAAACACAAGTTCATAAGCATTAGTCAATTATGTGATAAGGGATACAAAGTATCTTTTTCAAAGGAGTGTTGCATGATTAAAAATAATGATAAAAGGGGGATGTATTTAATGGCTTGAGGGTAAATAATGTGTATATGCTGGATTTGAGTGAAGTATCAATGAGTAGTGACAAATGTCTCGTCACTATGAGTGAAGACTCATGATTGTGACATAGACGTTTGACGCATGTCAATTTTAACTTGCTAAACAAGATAGTTTCTAAGGACCTAGTGATTGGCTTACCCAAAATCAAGTTTTCAAAGGATCACTTATATGATGCATGCTAAATGGGGAAGCAAACAAGGATCTCGTTTAAATCTAAAAATGTTGTTTCAACTATGAGACCTCTTGAACTTCTTTATATGGACCTATTTAGACCATCTAGAATTAAGAGTGTAGGTGGTAACTACTATAGTTTTGTTATAGTTGATGATTTCTCTAGGTTTTGTTGGACTATGTTTTTGGCTAGCAAGAGCGATACTTTCTCCGCCTTTGAAAAATTTGCAAAACTTTCTCAAAACAAGTTGAACACAAACATTATATCAATTAGAAGTGATCATGGAGGTGAGTTTGAAAATCATCTCTTTGAAGAATATTGTGGTAGGCATGAAATTGATCATAAATTTTCAGCTTCGCGTACCCCTCAACAAAATGGGGTCGTGGAACATAAAAATTGAATTATGGAAGAGTTAGGAAGAACTATGATAAATGAAAGTGGCCTTCCTAAATATTTTTGGGCTGATGCCATTAGTACGGCTTGTTATGTTTTGAATAGGGTGATCATCTATCCTATTCTTAACAAAACTCCGTATGAATTTTTGAAAGGGAGGAAGCCAAATGTGTCTCACCTTCATGTTTTTGGTTGTAAGTGTTTCGTGTTGAACAATGGTAAGGAGAGTCTTGGTAAATTTGACTCCAAGGAAGATGAAGGTATCTTTCTTTGATACTCTCAGTCAATTAAAGCATATAGGATATACCATAAGAGGTTACTTATTGTTGAAGAATCTGTTTGTGTCACTTTTGATGAAACTTATCCTAAAAGTATTAGAAAAGGTATTTTGTTTCATGGTGCAGGTGTATCTTCTGACGACATAATCAAAGACACTGAGAAAGGAATTGATCAACCTGAATCAGTGAAAGTTGAGGAGAAAAAAGATCACCATCATGAGGAGATTGAGGAGGTTCATCCGACTAACACAAATGACCTTCCTCCAGCTTGGAAGTCTTCTAAATACCATCCTATCGACAACATTCTCGGTGACATCTCAAAGGGAGTGACCACAAGATCTAAGCTAAGTAACTTCTGTTATCACTTTGCTTTCGTCTCTCAAGTTGATCCTAAAAACCATAAAGAGGCATTACTCGATGAACATTGGTTCTTATCAATGCAAGAGGATCTAAATCAGTTTAAAAAAATGAGGTTTGAGACCTTGTCCCTACTCCGCGAGGCCATCGAGTAATTGGCACCCGATGGGTGTTTAGGAATAAACTGGACGAAAATGGAATTATAACACGTAACAAGGTGCACTTAGTCGCACAAGGGTATAACTAAGATGAGGGGAATGACTATGAGGAAACTTATGCGTCGGTTGCCTGACTCGAGGCTATACGCCTTTTGCCTGACTCGAGGCTATACGCCTTTTGCTTGCTTACACATGTGCGAATTTTTTTAAATTATTTCAAATGGATATAAAAAGTGCTTTCCTCAACGGATATATCAATAAAGAGGTTTATGTAACCCAACCTTCTGGGTTTGAATCCCATGAGTATCCTGATCATGTCTACAAGTTAAAACGAGTTTTGTGCAGACTCAAATAGGCCCCTAGTGCTTGGTATGACCGTCTTAACAAATTTCTACTTGATCAAGGGTATTCAAGAGGAAAGGTTGACACAACTCTCTTCATTAAACGTCAAGGAAAACACTTAATTTTGGTATAAATTTATGTTGATGATATCATTTTTGGATCAACTAGCATGAATATGGACAAGGAGTTTTCTAGACTAATGCAGGGAGAGTTCGAGATGAGCATGATTGGGGGGGGGGGGCTCAACTATTTCCTCGGATTTCAAATCAAGCAACTCGAAGAGGGTACGTTTGTGAGCCAGACAAAATATTGCCTTGAGCTTCTCAAGGGTTTTGACATGGAAAACTCCAAGGCGATTGACACTCTGATGCCAACATATGCAAATCTCAACCGAGATGAGAATAGTAAGGATGTGAAGGTGAAGAAGTATAGATGTATGGTCGGCTTTCTCCTCTATCTTACCGCATCTCGACCCGACAAAATATTTAGTGTTTGCATGTGTGCGAGGTATCAATCATGTCACAAGGAATCTCATTTGAAACTGTAAAGCGCATATTTAGATACCTCCATGGTACTCCAAAATACGGGCTCTGGTAATCCAAGAGCAGTGATAGTTCCTTGGTTGGCTTTTTCGATTCCGACTTTGCCGATTGCAAATCAGATAGGAAAAGCATAAGTGGCACTTGTCATCTCTTTTCAAATTCTTTGGTGAGTTGGCATAGCAAAAAGCAAGTTTTCGTTGCTTTGTCAACAGCCGAAGCGGAATACGTTGCGGCCGGTAGTTGTTGCACTCAAGTCTTGTGGCTTAAGCAACAATTACTCGACTTCAATCTAAATCTTGAGCGTATTCCTATCTTTTGTGATAACACAAGTTCCATTAATATAACCAAGAACCCCGTATTACATTCATGCACCAAGCATATCGAAATACGTCATCATTTCCTTAGGGATCATGTGGAGAAGGGTGATGTGTGTTGCACCCTAAAAATTTGCCCACCGGTTTTCCGACTTTGATTGACTTTTGCTTCGTATTTTCATCTGCATATCATTTAGGTTGCATTTTGCCCGTGTTATCGGTCGGATTGAATCTATCAGAATTTTAGCCGCTTTGCTCGCGTTTCAGACAGTTTAAATCAAAATTCAGTGTCGAAATCGAGCGAAAGTCGCTCTCCTCTTGATAATTCAGTCCGTGTTGATATTATCGGTGCATTTGGGCACTCGACTATTTTTTCATAGCATTTTTTGCATTTTTATTTATTATTTTTGCTTTATTTAATGATTTAAAATAGTTTTTATTTTTATATAGAAATAGTTTATGTAGAATTTTTAATATAGTTTTGTTTTGTTTTATTTTTATTAGACTTAGATTAATTAGGTTTTAAATAGGTGTTATTTATTTATTGTTTAGAACTAGTTTTAATTATTAATTGTAGAATTAATTAGTGATTTTATTTAGAACTTATTAGTTAATTAAATTAGTTCAGATTATTATTAAATTAATTAGGACTTTAATTAGTTTTGTTTAGAGTTAACTTTGTCATTAGCTTTTGTTTAGCGTCATTTTGTATTAATCATTATCAACATGTTTCATTAGTCATTAATCACCATTTGACACTAAATCATCATCAACTGTTTGCAAAGAAAGTCCATTTACAAGCAATTTACAAGAAAAGGAACAATTACAAGTATCATCCCAGCCAGCATTCGGTGCAACTGGCACGTTTGTTGCTCCTAATAACACCAGAGAGAAATAAAAAGGTGGGCCATAACAGAATAATAGGAAGGAGTGGTAACAAACTTTTACAAAAGGAAATCACAAAGTAGTGAGCAGGTTCACAACAAAATAAAAAAAAAGAAGCGCTACCCTGCTACAAGTCGTACCAACAGTGGGAGCCACAATTTTCCTCCTTCCCATACAACACACAAGCCGTACAATGTTTTACTCCACACCAGACAAGTTCTTCACCATCACTGCTACAAACTACACTACAACCATTTTTTAACCCCACACAGACTCTGCTGCTATGAAAACCGTACAGACTAACCCCACCATTATAACTGCAAATTGTGCAGCTACCATCTGCACACAAAACCTGAAACAAAGTACAAAACGCAGGGAAACAACAAACACACATTCTGCTGTGCCTTAACTCCCCCACGCCAGACAAACCTACTGCACATCAAGACAAATAACAACAGAGAAACAGAAAATAACAGTCAGCCAATACAAGGACATAAAGAGGAAGAGTGAGAGAGGGACCCGTACATTATTTAGGCACAACCTGTAGAAAACAATTCAAGAGGCAACAACCTACAAAGGAAAGTGGGAATCTCGCTTCACAAGAAGCAACTCCATAAAGCCATCAATCTTCAACTCTTCCAAAGAGAGGCCTGCATTTGAACCTCAACTCTTTTCTATTTTGATCTCAAACACCATGTGAACAACAATGGCTTCACACGCATAACCTGCAGCAACCACATCCTGCATTACCTTCAAAATTTCCCTTCATCAACCTCACTTCTCAACCCTCAAACTTAGACCATAAACCTGTTATCCAGAATTTTTTTTTCTTCCTCCAACAGTACAACATCAAACCTCGCCGTAAATCATCTTCAGAAAATCGTTCTCAAAACCATCAAATAAAACCCATTTTTCTCAACACAACTGCCTTCATATTTCCATTTCAACCACAAATACTCATGAACCGAATTTCATCTCCCTAACCTTCAACAACAGCAACTTCATTCTCCTCTTCGAACTTCACCTCAACCTTCATCACTCTCACCCGAAACAACCACCCTGTCTAACCTCACCATCTAAGACTATGTATCATCTTGTATCATTGCATTGAATCACCTGGTATCATCTAAGAACGATGGAAGCAAGAAAACCCCAACTCTCATCTCCATAAACCGTTCTTCGAACCACTGTAACTACTCAACAGAACAGCGAAAAAACCTTAAACCTTCAAACTTCATAACTCACCTTTTTCAACCACCTCCATCCGTGAAAACTGAACCGATACAAACAAGCCTGTTACAAACCTGTGATACAAGAACCGACCTCTGCAAAACTACATAACCCAGAACTTATGCATCCTGCTATATTACCCTGCAAAATTTGCATCAGTCCTACAACTCTGCTGCACAATGTACCTACTACAACACATACACCTCCAAAAATTCTACACCACAAATATCCACTGCAAACACTCCCCTTCGTCTCTCCTCGCCAGAAAACTTTAACAGTTTCTTCTTCCTCCAATACAACCATCATCTTCTTCTGCTTCCGATAAACCGTCAATCCCATTCACAAACAGAATCAGAAAATCTTCAGATTCAACCCAGAATCATAAACATCCAACAAAAAACTTCCTTCAAGCTTCAACCTCAGCTCACCTTCATACCACTATATTCACGAAATCACCTTCATCATTTCACATAATCCCAGATTTTCAAACTCCGAAAACCTTCCACTAACATTTTTTTTTCATCCAAAACTCTGAAACCCTTACCCGTTACGAAGCTCCTTCGAACTCAAAACGAACAAAAAAACACCAATCTTCGAAAATGGATCGAAGACGATATTCGCACTCGAATAAACTTTTCCAAACCCAAATCGAAAGCGAGAGAGAGTTGAGTTGCAAGATAGTGTTGCTCTCGATCTTGTTCTTTCTGTCGTTGACCTCGTTTTTTTTCTTTAGAGGATTCTGGGCGTATTTGTATCTCCGCCATGACCATGTTATGCGAGTTGCCGTTTTCGTTTTTAGCCGACCTTGTTTTTAAAGAGAGAAGGAGAACGTGGGTGTTGGGTTTTGGATTAATGGCTTTTCTGAAGCGAATGGGAATGAATCTGGGTATGGGAGTGAACCGGGTTATCGCGGAGATGTTGAATTTGGGAATGGGGATGAGTTTGATGAGAAAGAGGATTCTTTGTTCTGTTTTTTTTTATTGTTGATTTGGGCTTCGCGGCCCATGACTGAGTGGACTGCACACCCTCCATGTTTTAATTCAGACCCCCTCCCCTGTTTCATTACTGATTCTGGGCTCATAAGCCCAGCCGTTTTTCAGGCTGCTAACCCCCGTTTCCTTCACTAACCCCCTCTGTTTCTTTTTCTAAATTAATCTTATAGACTTTTTTTTATATACAGCTGAATTTAATATTTTCTAACAGGTTTCTCTTATATATACATATATTTCTTTATTTTTTCTATATTTTTTAGAATATTGTATTTAGTTTCTTTTTGATATTTCTTTTAAAACTTTATATATTTTTTTTTCTATTTAGAAGTTTATAATATTAGAGTTTTAGAATATTCTTATTTTCTTTTGAACTTAAATCTTATTTTGCATTTGTTATTGAGCAATTTGTCCCATTTTCTGCTTTGGTCGATGACGAGACCTCTGTAATTCATTACCAGTCAAATTATTGATGAGTAATGTTGGATCTGAGACCACCTCTTTTCTCTCTTCATTACTTGTCCTGACTCGATTCAAAAACATTGACAAACCATCTTCAATATCCAATTATCTTTGTATTGAATTAAAAAGAGGGGATTAAGTGTAGACTTTCTTCCTCTCCGAGTGTTGGGATGCCCACTGTAGTGAGGGTGGTTTCGACACTCGTCTTTCAATACGAAGACGCTTTCCATCCTTTTTCAAATCTCATCTCCTTAAAATCATTGCTTTGTATTGAATTAAAAAGAGAGGATTGGGTGTAGACCTCTTCTTCTCTGAGTGTTGGGATGCCCACTGTAGTGAGGGTGATTTCGACGCTCGTCTTTCAATATGAAGACGTTTCCATACCATCTCTCCTAAAACCTCGGTCTTGTACCAAGTCCTTTTTCAAACCATAATAAATTGATTTCTCTTTGTATTGAGTTAAAGAGAGAAGATTGGGTGTAGACCTCTTCTTCTTCGAGTGTTGGGATGCCCACTGTAGCGAGGGTGGTCTCGATACTCGTCTTTCGATATGAGGACGCGACTTTATCCACCATCTCGCTTTCACAACTTCCTTCCACAATTTTCACACCTAAAACCTCGGTCCTGTACCGAGTGCATTTTCAAATCATTTTCGTAACAAATACTTGAATGGTCGTGGAGTGGTTAGGCGTAGGCCTTCTCCTACCCCGAGTGCTGACGCTTACCGTAGGGTTCTCTGTCGCAAAGCACTTACCATTCAAAACCAAAAACACTTTAATAAGAGAATGAAGTTCTCTTTGTGTTAAACTAAAGAGAGAGGATTGAGTGTAGTCTTCTTCCTCTCCGAGTGTTAGGATACTCACTGTAGTGTGTGTGGTCTTGATACTCGTCTTTCAATACAAAGACGCTACGTTCGCCACACATTTTTTACAACAAAAACTTTGAGATAAAGAATTGGGTACTACCTGTAGGGGTTACCATCCGAGGACATATCTCGCCCCTTTAAAACAATCCAATCAATCAAACGTGACTTTTTGCCTCGCGTGGCTAAAAACTAATCGATCTTTCAAAAAGGATATGTTACGTCCGTTCTACCGTAGACAGGTAACGCCTAAGTCTCCAACGAGCGAGCAGCAATGCACCTAACTGCTAGAATGCGCACGATAACATCATCCGTAAAGACATCAACACATTGTTAGCACGAACTACGTTTGCTCTGATTTCTCATGTCAGATGAGAATACGTAGGCACAAGACGGCGATGTCTTGGCGAGCTCCCTTTTTCACCTTTCACCCGTAGTTAGCCGAACTACGGCTGCTCTGATTTCTCATACCAGATGAGAATACGTAGGCACAGGACGACGATGTCTTGGCGAGCACTCTTCCCTCTATATCTGTAGTTCCCCGAACTACGTCGACTCTGACTTTCTCACATCTATTGAGAATACGTAGGCATAGGACTGCGAAGTCCTACCGAGTCTGTTCTTTCTCTTTTCTTCCCTGTTATCCCTCTTTTCTTTGTTTCTAGGGCTGGAAATGAGTCGAGTCGAGTCGAACTCACCTCAGCTCGGCTCAACTCGTTAAGAATTGTTCGAATTCGAGTTCGAGTTCGAGTTTGACACGAACTTTTTTTTAAGCTCAAACTCGACTCGTTATAAGTTCACGAACAGTTCGGTTCGACTCGTTAGGTTCATCTCATTAGGTTCAGCTCACATGGTTCACGAACTTAAAAACTATTTTTTTAAATATATATATATATATATATATATATATATATATATATATATATATATATATATATATATATATATATATATATATATATATATATATATATATATATATATATATATATATATATATATATATATATATATATATATATATATATATATATATATATATATATATATATATATATATATATATATATATATATATATATATATATATTTTAGTATATTTGACATTTTAAATAAATATATATTTTTTAAATAAAATAAAAGTTATCATATTGAATTTTAACTTTATCTTTGAAATCTACTAATTCAAAACCTACACAACTTTCAAGAGATACATTTGAGAGTCTAATTCAAAAACTACTAAATTGAAGATTAAATTTGTCTAAGATTTGAAGTAAATATTTAAACCTAATCTTAAAGACAGTATAATTCTTTTCATATGTAATCGAGTTGACTCATGAACCTAACGAGTCGAACTATGTATAGTTCAAGTTCAGCTCATTTAGTTAACGAACTTAATTTTTCGCTCATACTTAACTCATTTGGTTCATGAACCTAGTTCAACGATTTAATTGTCGAGTCGAATTCCGAACTATCTTCGAGTTGGTTTGGTTCATTGCCAGCCCTATTTGTTTCTAACCCTTTTCTCTCCTCTAAGAACACCCTTTTATAGCTTAATATTTAAGCAGATATAATCACACATCGACAAACAAATGGTTCCCATCGAGTACGATGGATGCGAGGGGTGCTAATACCTTCCCCTCGCATAACCGGCTTCCGAACCCGTTCATGGTTGCGAGACCATCTTATCCATTTATTTCCTAAGGTTTTCTCGATATTTTCCTTTCCCCTCATGGGATAAATAAAGTTCGGTGGCGACTCTTCTGTCCTTCCTTTTTCGCCTCCCCGTCGTTGCGCGATGCATTTTTTGAGTAGCGACAGCTGGCGACTCTGCTGGGGATAACAGCAAGCCAAGCCTAATTTGTTTGTCACATGTTTTATTTGTTTGCTTTTAACTGTTTATTATGTTGTGTTCGTTTTACCTGTTGGGTATATTTGGGTTGGTTTGTGAGGATAAAGCTTTCTACCCGAGCTTTCTAGTATACACTAAGAGTAGGAGGTGGTTTCTTTCTGATTCGCGAGACTTAGGACTCGTTGAGTTGGATCGAATTTCACCGCTCAGATGAGACCCCTTTGGGATGATTATGTCTTACGAGTAGTCGTAATGGCATTCTTTATTTCTAATTGGGAGTCCTTGACTCTGAGGACCTTTTGTAGAACCTTATTCCGAAGGTTCCTAAAACATAACTCTGTGTTCATCCTTTGAAGGGATTACCGTCTTACGAGTAGTCGTTCTTATGGAAAACTTTTGAGGGTTAGTGCATGGGACTTTGTTTAAAAGCCTTTGGAATACCCTCTTATAAACCAATATATTACCCACCCGAGGTGAGAGGTATCTCGTTGTATTTTCTTGCAGAATTTGTGACTTTGATCCTTTGTGTGTTGCATTAGCATTTTGCATTGCATTTCATTTGCATCTCATTTTTGCATATCCATCCTCAACCGGAGCAGAGAGCTTACCAGCCTTTTGTCCAACCCGCAGTTGATTTCCCGACATTCACATTGGATTTGAGTTAGCTTCTGGAAGGATCACAGACTCAGAGGAGCAGAATTTGGTTGTTACGAGGGCAGAGTTTGAGATGATGAAGAATCAGTTGGATCAACTCATGGAGGCCATGTCAGCTATGACAAGAGGAGAGACCAATGTTCAGAGGACTCTAGTGAACAATGTTGCTCAAGCTCAACATGTGCAGATTCCTGTCGAAGATCAAGAGCATACTATTGTTAGAGATAGAGATTCATCTTCTCTCCATGACTCGGACTATCAGAACTTCACTTTCTCTGTGCCAAATTCCCAAAGGGTTGTTCCAAAGATTAATCCTAAAAATCCACAGACTGTTGAGTTTATGAGAAGGTATCGTCTGTTGGATGAAAAGCTTGATGCTCTGATGAGTCAAAACACTCTTAATTTGAATGCTTCGAGCATGTGTTTGGTGCCAGGTCTTGTGATGCCTCCGAAGTTTAAGGCGCCCAATTTTGAGAAGTACAAAGGGGATAATTGTCCGAAGCAGCATTTGGTGATGTATTACAGAAGAATGACCTTGCATGTCCATAATAACAAGCTTATGATTCACTGTTTCCAGGAAAGTCTGAGTGGGGCATCGTTGAGTTGGTATATGCAGTTGGAAAGTGGTTGCATCCGATCATGGTCAGATTTAGCCAATGCCTTTGTGAAACAGTACAACTACAATCTCGACATGAATCCCAGCCGCATGCAGTTGCAAGAATTATCTCAGGCGGACAATGAATCTTTTAGAGGATATATGCAGAGATGGAGAGAATTAGCTGCTCGTGTTCAACCACCACTTCTGGAAAGAGAATTGGTTGACCTATTTGTGGATACCTTGCAAGGTCCGTACTTTGATAAAATGATTGGTAGTAAGGTAGTGAACTTTTCTGACTTGGTAAAAGCAGGAGAACGTATTGAGAACGGAATCAAGAGTGGAAAGATCTGAGACATCTCAGATACCTCAGTTTATGAAAGTGAATCAGTTGTCAGCTCTAAAGAGAAATGGGAGAAAGAAAGTAATGCTATCCCAGAATCTCCATTACCTCAGATTCAGTTTTCAGACGTTTCAAGTATTCAGAGTCAGCAACCTGTTAGGTCTGCGTATCAGATATCTGCTTCCCTACAGAGTCAACATCCATACCGTCATCAGCAGCGTCAGCACGCCCGACGAAGACCGAGGAAGCCAGAGAGACATTTCACTCAGTTGTCGTTGTCGTACAGTCAGATATTGCCATACTTGATCAGAGGTGGTTTGATAGTGCCGAAGAAAACTGATCCAGAGACTTCTCCACATCCTTCAGATTCTGATGTCAACGCCCGCTGTGAGTACCATGTTGGGGCACAGAGGCATTCAACTGAAGACTGTAAGGTGCTTAGAAGCCAGGTTCTGACTCTGCTGGACTCCAACAGGTTTTCAATCACGCCTCAGGGTATTCAGATCAACGATCTTCCTTCGTCAAGTCATATGAGTTCAGAAGCTAATGTCATGGAGGGATTCACTGAGAGCATATGTTCAGAAGAGTATCAGACGGATTTCGATGAGCAATTCTAAAGATGGCTGGTTCAGCAGCAAGTCAAGAATGAAAGCCCAGTTCCCCGAAGCTGGCAATCTTTCTATCATGTTATTCCTTTGCATTTGTAGTTTCTTTTCTGTTTAAGTGTGAAATTATTTGCAAATTTCATTTGTAAGACGTGTTTGTTTTCGATTGACAATGATAATGAAATGAATATGCATGTTTTGATTAAATCCATTCGTGTTCACTCAATATTGCTTTTTCGTTAATGTCAAACGCTTGTTTAGGCAGAATTCCTTGAGGGAGGATGACGAAATTGAAAGACGCGCAAGCTTCCGATTGTATGCTTTTGAATGAAACCTGTTGATGATGTACATGCATTGTTTTAATCCCTAAACACAGGAGATATAAGGATGTTAATCCCTTGTCAACCCCTTTGAGCCTAATTGTAGGAGTTTCTTTCTGAAAACGAAAAACCCTCAATCTTAACCTAGGGCAGGGTAGATGTCAGTTAATTTGACCGAGCATCCAGATTGCAGAAGGAGTGTTCCCCGTTCGAGGATCAATCACACCCGTAGAGGTCGTACCTAAAAAAGCCGAGAAGTGAGACAGTCACAATCCCTTCAACAAGTCAGACCAGCTGGTGTCACATTGATTTGTTCCCAAAAAAGAAAAGAAAAAACAGAAGCCCGCTAAGTCGACAACTTGAAAACAAGTGGCTTAGGCAAAAATTGGGGCATCCCGCTGGACTTCGAAATCAAAAGATGTACTCAAAAGAGTCAGTCCAGACAAAAATAGGGGAATAAAAAAATGACGAAGAACAAGTCGTGTGAGCCAGACACCAAAGACAAAAAGCGAGTGACTGTCACTCTGAAAACTTATGGTTTCTTGAACCATCACTCCTGTCAGTCAACCTCTGAGAGGCGAGCGAGTGTCGAATTAGCTGAACGTAGGATTGGAGAACATCAAGGAGAGTGGGTGGGTTAAACAGAACTTTGAGCCTTACATCCTTTCTTTCAAACCGTGAACCTAACCAAGTTACAACCTTCAAAAGTCCTAATTGAAGCAAGTTTGTTTCGAAAGCATACTTCGGTAAAGATCGTGTCGAAACTGACTCCTAAAAGGATTTTCTTACCCTATGGGTATTGATATTGACATTCCGATAAGTGATTCATTCACTATACATCACAACTTTTTCTAGTGAACAGACTTGGATTTCAAAACTGTCATATGCATTGCATTGATATTATCATTTGCGAAACAATTTGTTTTACTTGCGAGTAAGTACTTTGACAACAGGAAAGTTTCTACAGTGGAAAGTTTGATCGGTAAGATGCAGAACGCTTGAATACTCCGTTGAGCAGGGGCAAGGCATATCAGATAATCATAAAGGGAGTCAGTCATTCGAAGATTAGTTAATCTGAGGCAATCAGGTCGAGATTCGATAAATCTCTCGAAGTCAGCCAGGGGCATTTCTCTGCAAATCAGCCAATCAGGGGCAAATCATTTCAAAGCTGGGGTAGGTCACCCCAAGAGCACAAAAGTTATCCTTATCCAGAAAGCAGTTAATTTGAAGCACCTCTCCGAGGTTCATGATGCTGAGGCAGTTAATGTCAAACTAGCAGGGTACAGAAACTTCAAGTTCCTTTCGAGGAAAATTTATACAGAGAACCCACAGGCTGGGGCAAGTTTGGAAATAAAGGAACTTTTCCTCTCCATACCTTCAGAGCCACTCAGAGCTATTCAAGCAGGTGCGGTCAATCTTCAGGTTCAAGATGAATGTCGGGAAGTCGTAACCCTTCACCTGTCTTCCCCAGCAAAAGCCCAATCATCATTGGCATGTGTAAGCCATTCCCAGGAGAGTCCAAATCATACTTGGCACATCCGGTTATTCCTAGCAGAGTTGGCTTCACCTCTTCAGCATTTATTTTGCTGGAGTGTTTCTTTCACATCCAGCTTTCCCCAGCAGCCCGAGCCTGCATCTGCATTTTTTACATATAATTATCATATTTGCATCATCTTTGCATCTCATCCTCAAATGCGTAGCATTCCCATTTTGTGTAGAGCATTACGTCATTAAACATATTCAAACATATGCATGCGAAGCATAAGCCAGTTTTTGATAGCCTTCCGTGGCAACCTGAATCACTCTTCAATCAAGACGGTGGTACATCAACAACTTTGTTCAGACAGCTCATCCGCTTACTTACTTTTGGGTTCCAGATCATACGTCGGTCGTACTTTTTCCATCAACCCTCTGATGATGACATCCCCAGCAGATTTTCCTCTCGTCTATCATTAGACGATACGAGATTTGGATATGATTTTCCTCTCGTCTATCATTAGACGGTGCGAGATTTGGTTTTGATATTCCTCTCGTCTATCATTAGACGATGTGAGATTTGGATATGATTTTCCTCTCGTCTATCATTAGACGATACAAGATTTGGTTTTGATATTCCTCTCGTCTATCATTAGACGATGTGAGATTTGGATTTGATGTTACTCTCGTCTATCATTAGACGATACGAGATTTGGTTTTGATATTCCTCTCGTCTATCATTAGACGATGTGAGATTTGGATTTGATGTTACTCTCGTCTATCATTAGACGATACGAGATTTGGTTTTGATATTCCTCTCGTCTATCATTAGACGATGTGAGATTTGGATTTGATGTTACTCTCGTCTATCATTAGACGATACGAGATTTGGTTTTGATATTCCTCTCGTCTATCATTAGACGATGTGAGATTTGGATTTGATGTTACTCTCGTCTATCATTAGACGATACGAGATTTGGATATGATTTTCCTCTCGTCTATCATTAGACGATACGAGATTTGGTTTTGATATTCCTCTCGTCTATCATTAGACGATGCGAGATTTGGTTTTGATATTCCTCTCGTCTATCATTAGACGATGCGAGATTTGGTTATGATTTTTCTCTCTGTCCATCATTGGACGATGTGAGTATTTTGGATATTGTTCTTCCTGTCTACCATTAGACGATGTGAGTTCTGGGTATGATTTTTCTCCCCGTCCATCATTGGACGATGTTGAGAGTTGACGGCGATGTCAGGTGCTTATCAGATTTATGTTTATCTGGCGGTGATGTCAGAGGTTTATTAGCATCGTGGTTGTCTGGCAGCGATGTCAGAGTTCTGTATCCCCACAAGTACTTGACGACGATGTCGGGTGTTTCTCAGAATTATAGTTAGCTGGCGGCGACGTCAGATGTTTGTCGAATTTATGATTGATGGCGGCGATGTCAGGGTTATCTCACTAGGTTTGTATTTCTCCGGTGGCGATGTCAGGTA
This sequence comes from Lathyrus sativus, assembly GCA_963859935.3. Lineage (NCBI taxonomy): Eukaryota > Viridiplantae > Streptophyta > Magnoliopsida > Fabales > Fabaceae > Lathyrus > Lathyrus sativus. Next base: position 612,734,840 of record OZ012739.1, read on the forward strand.
ATTTTGTTTTCCCAGCGGCGAGGTTGGATGTTTTTTCTGGCGGCGATGTCAGGTGATTTAGTTTTCCAGCGGCGAGGTTGGATGTTTTTTCTGGTGGCGATGTCAGGTAATTTTGTTTTCCCAGCGGCGAGGTTGGATGTTTTTTCTGGCGGCGATGTCAGGTGATTTAGTTTTACAGCGGCGAGGTTGGATGTTTTTTCTGGCGGCGATGTCAGGTAATTTTGTTTTCCCAGCGGCGAGGTTGGATGTTTTTTCTGGCGGCTGTAAGAGCACAGATTGTGTCTTAGTAATATCTCTATGTTTTGATGATAACATTAATGATAATTTGTATACAAGAATTATACTCTCTAAATTTGTTCTAAACTGTTTTCTACAGGCACACAAGATTTTAATCTTAAAGAGCAAAATTGATGTGAACAATAAATTCTGAATGGCTCAAGAGCATCTGAAGATTAGAAGAATCTGAAGTATAAGAGCTTAGTCATCAAGATTCTGAAGATACAACACGCTGCATATATTATCAAGAATCTGAATGAAAGAAGACTCTGAGTGAAGAGACTCTGAATGAAAGAAGACTCTGAGTGAAGAGACTCTGAATGAGAGAAGACTCTGATCTGAGTGAAGACTCTGATCTAAGAGCATGTTACGCTTCAAGCACACAGCTGCACCAGACTCTGATTCAGCAACATCTGAAGAACATCTTAGGCTCTGAAGTTTCCAGAAGATTCTGAAGACTGAAGACTCTGATATTGATTGTTGATCTGAACTATCTGAAGAATTATTTGAAGAAGATTATTTTAATATATCCGTTGGAATATGCCAGCAAATCTTTCCTTAATTGGGATAGACATAAATCTCTGCAAGAAGATTATTCCTCTGATACATTCCATATCTGGTAAATTCACATCTCAGCAGACAATTGCTCACCCACATTTTGTGCGCCGTCTCTCTACTGCAATAGTACAAAGGACAGTACTATTTGATATTGGAAATATCTTCTCCAACGGTATTATATTCTCTCCAATATTCAAGTGGCTATATAAAGGATATCATAGCACTTTCTTCAGTGAGAAAAAAAAAAGCGGAAAAAGTTTGACAAACTTATTCTCAAGCGAAGAAACTCTCAAGCTCTCATATTCTTTATAGTTCATACTTTGTTCTAAACTTAGAGAAATAACACAATTGTGTTTATAGCTTTCATAGAAGCAATTTATTACTCTTACATTGTATTACATTAATTTGTAAAGGAAGTTTTCCTTAAGAGGATCTAGGTTAGATCAGTAGCTCTTGAGAAGACTAAGAACAGTTGTTCTTAGGTGTTGCTATTTGTAATCAGTTGATTTGAATAGTGGATTAAGTCCTTGTTGAGAAAGGCAAATCACTCTTGAATAGGGTGGACTGGAGTAGTTGAGTTCAACGAACCAGGATAAAAATACTTGAGTTTTTATCTTTGATTATTTTCTGTCATACTTATTCAACCCCCCTTCTAAGTATTTTCTCACCTTCAGTTGGCATCAGAGCTCCGGTTCTGCGTGTGCATTCACTTAACCGTGACAGATAAAGATCCAGTGAGAAGAATACTCTGTTATTTATTTGGTTGCTAATATGGGTGATATTCCTACATCAAGCAACAAATATGAAGGAGACAGAATCAGCACCAAACCTCCAATGTTTGATGGAGAAAAATTTGATTATTGGAAAGATAGACTTGAAAGTTTTTTATTGGGGTATGATGCTGATCTCTGGGATTTAGTCATTGATGGATATGAACATCCTACTAAGGATGGCAAAAAGATTGATAGAAAATCAATGACTGAGGAGCAGAAGAAAGAATTCAAGAATCATCACAAAGCCAGAACCATACTTCTTAATGCAATCTCTCATACAGAGTATGAGAAGATTACCAACAGAGACACTGCTCATGATATGTTTGAGTCTCTCAAAATGACTCATGAGGGAAACTCTCAGGTGAAAGAAACAAAGGCTCTGGCGCTGATACAGAAGTATGAAGCGTTCAAGATGGAAGAATCTGAGAACATTGAGACTATGTTTTCCAGATTTCAGATTCTAACAGCTGGGTTGAAAGTTCTGGACAAGGGCTACTCAACATCTGATCATGTCAAGAAGATCATCAGAAGTCTTCCTACCAGATGGAGACCTATGGTGACTGCATTGAAGCAGGCCAAGGATCTGAACAAAATCTCATTAGAAGAACTCATCAGTTCTTTGAGAAGTCATGAGATTGAGCTGGAGGAAGATGAACCCCAGAAGAAAGATAAAGGTAAATCCTTAGCTTTTAAATCTAACAAATCTGTTAAAGCTTTGCAGGTAAATGAAGAAAGCTCTGAGGAATCTTCTTCTGAAGAAGAAGATGAACTATCCATGCTATCCAGAAGGATCAACAAACTCTGGAAGCACAAAGGGAAGAAGTTCAACAACTTCAGAAGATCTGATCAAAAGAGAGAATCTTCTGGACACAGAAGATCTGGCAAGAAAGAGGTCACTTGCTATGAATGTAAAGAACCTGGACACTACAAGAGTGAATGTCCCAAACTTCAAAAGGAAAAACCCAAAAGGAAGTTTGATAAAAAGAAAAAGGTTCTGATGGCTACATGGGATGACTCAGATGAATCTGAATCATCTTCTGAATCTGAGGAAGAATGTGTAAATGTTGCGCTGATGGCCAACACAAATGATCAAGATGAAGGAACGTCATCATCTGAATCTGAGTCAGAATCAGACTCTGACTCTGAAGAGGTATTTTCTGAACTCTCCAGAGCTGAACTTGTTGAAAGTTTATCTGACATGTTGGAAAGCTACAGCAAGATTAAACTCAAATACAAGAAGCTGAAAAGCAATCTTGAATCTGAGATTGATCTTCTGAGAACAGAACTTGTTGAGCAGAAAGAAATAAATTTAAAACTCAAAAATGATTTAGAAACAACTCAACAAGAATCTGATACTGAAACAGAGTCAAGTGAAAATATTTTAGAAAAATATGACTCCAGTTTTAAAAGATTCCTCACTAAAAGCATAGACAGAAGCAAAATGGCTTCTATGATCTATGGTGTTAGTGGGAACAACAGAAGAGGCATTGGATGTGAATCTTCCTCTGGAAGCAATCCAAAATCTGTTGATAAACTCTTCATCAAGAAGACTCCTCTGTATTCTCATTTTAAGTTTGGTCATCTGAATGATATTAAACATACAAGCTCTGAAAAGAGTACTTATGTGTTTAAGCCAAGGGCTAGCCAGAATAAACACTATGTTGAAAAACAGAAGTTTAGGCAAAACCACAGAACATCTAACCCCAAAGGACCCAAGAAGATCTGGGTACCTAAAAGTAAAATAATACCTGTTGCAGATGTTCTTAGCAGCAAAATCCAGACACCAATCATGGTACCTGGACTCTGGATGCTCACGACATATGACGGGCGAAAGGTCTATGTTCCAAAGCCTGGAACTTAGATCTGGAGGGGACGTGAAATTTGGAGGGAACCAGAAGGGCAAGATCATTGGCTCTGGTACAATAGGTAATGGTAACCTACCCTCTATTTCTAATGTTCTGTTAGTTGAAGGATTGAAACATAATCTATTGTCCATAAGTCAATTAAGTGACAATGGTTATGATATCATCTTTAATCAAAAATGTTGCAAAGCTGTATGTCAAAAGAATGGTTCAATCCTATTCAGTGGAAAGAGAAAAAACAACATTTACAAAATTAACCTTTCAGAACTTAAAGTTCAAAATGTAAAATGCCTTTTATCTGTGAATGATGAGCAATGGGTCTGGCATAGAAGATTGGGACATATTAATATGAGACGTATATCTCAGATTAATAAACTCAATCTGGTCAGAGGACTCCCTAATCTGAAGTTCAATTCAGATGCTCTGTGTGGCGCATGTCAAAAGGGTAAATTTTCAAAATCTCATTTTAAACCAAAAAAATGTTGTTTCCACTTCTAGACCATTGGAATTACTTCATATTGATCTGTTTGGACCAGTGAAAACTGCATCCATCAGAGGCAAGAAGTATGGGTTAGTCATTGTAGATGACTACAGCAGATGGACATGGGTAAAGTTTCTAAAACACAAGGATGAGTCTCATTCTGTGTTCATTGACTTCTGCAATCAAGTCCAGACTGAAAAAGAATGCAAAATTATTAAAGTCAGAAGTGATCATGGTGGTGAATTTGAAAACAAATATTTTGAAAAATATTTTTCTGAAAAAGGAATTGCACATGATTTCTCCTGTCCTAGAACTCCACAACAAAATGGAGTTGTAGAGAGGAAAAATAGAACATTGCAAGAAATGGCCAGAACCATGATCAACGAGACAAATCTGGCAAAATACTTTTGGGCAGAAGCAATAAATACAGCATGTTATATTCAGAACAGAGTGTCTGTAAGACCTCTTCTGGAAAAGACTCCCTATGAATTGTGGAGAAACAGAAAGCCCAACATTGCTTATTTTCATCCATTTGGATGTATTTGTTATATGCTTAACACTAAAGATCATCTGAACAAGTTTGATTCCAAAGCACAGAAGTGTTTCATGCTTGGTTATTCTGAACGCTCTAAAGGCTACAGAGTATTCAATACTGAAACACAGATTGTGGAAGAATCTATTCATGTTAGATTTGATGATAAGCTTGGCTCTGAAAAGCCAAAGCAAGTTGAAAGTTCTGCAGATAGAGAAGTTATTCTCACAGACTCTGAAGGCTCAGAGGCAGACAAGACTGAAGACAAAGACTCTGAAGCAAACCCAGATGCTACGCCTCTAACTTCCCAACTTGACAATCTGCATATTTTTGAAAGACCAACAGTCAGAGGATCTTCTTCCAGAATGAAAGCTTCTCATCCAGAGGATGTGATAATTGGAAAGAAAGATGATCCAATAAGGACAAGAGCATTTCTCAGAACTTCTGAATCTTCCTTCTGTGGCTTAGTGTCAATTATAGAACCAACATCTGTTGATGAGGCTCTGGAAGATAATGAATGGATTTTAGCTATGCAAGAGGAGCTGAATCAATTCACAAGGAATGAAGTCTGGGATCTGGTTCCAAGACCTAAAGGTTTCAATGTCATTGGAACAAAATGGGTTTTCAGAAATAAACTTAATGAGAAAGGAGAAGTTGAAAGGAACAAAGCAAGACTGGTTGCTCAAGGCTACAGTCAACAAGAAGGCATAGACTACACAGAAACATATGCTCCTGTTGCAAGGTTAGAGTCTATACGCTTGCTTATTTCATTTGCTGCACAACATAACATCACTCTTTATCAGATGGATGTTAAAAGTGATTTTCTTAATGGAATTATAGAAGAGGAAGTGTATGTCCACCAACCTCCTGGTTTTGAAAATGAAAATTTTCCAGATCATGTTTACAAACTGAAAAAATCTCTTTATGGACTAAAACAAGCTCCCAGAGCTTGGTATGAGAGGTTGAGTAATTTTCTTCTGAAGAAAAATTTCATCAGAGGAAAAGTGGATACCACACTATTTTGTAAAACCATTAAGAAAGATTTGTTGATTTGTCAAATTTATGTAGATGATATTATTTTTGGATCAACAAATATTATGCTTGGAAAGGAGTTTGCTAAATGTATGCAGGCAGAATTTGAGATGAGCATGATGGGAGAACTGAGATTCTTTCTGGGAATCCAAGTAAATCAGACTCCAGAGTGCACCTACATACATCAGACCAAGTATGTTAAAGAGCTTCTGAAGAAGTTTAACATGCTGGATAGCAAAATGGCAAAGACTCCAATGCATCCTACAAGCACTCTAGGTAAGGAAGAGGTAAGTAAGAAGGTAGATCAGAAACTCTACAGAGGTATGATAGGATCTCTTCTTTATTTGACTGCTTCTAGACTAGACATTCTGTTTAGTGTTTGTTTATGTGCTAGATTCCAATCAGATCCTAGAGAATCACACTTAACTGCTGTTAAGAGGATTCTAAGGTATCTGAAAGGTACTGCTAATGTTGGTTTGTGTTACAGAAGATCTGACGAATATTCACTAGTTGGATTCTGTGATGCTGACTATGCTGGAGATAGAGTTGAGCGCAAAAGTACTTCTGGAAGCTGTCAGTTTCTTGGAAGTCATCTGATCTCGTGGTACAGCAAGAAGCAACCAACAATTGCACTATCAACCACAGAGGCAGAATACATTGCTGCTGCTGGATGTTCCACTCAGATGCTCTGGATGAAGAGTCAACTAGAAGATTATCAAATCTATGAGAGTAATCTTTCTATCTTCTGTGATAATACTTCTGCTATATGTTTATCCAAAAATCCAATTTTACACTCTAAGGCCAAACATATAGAGATTAAACATCATTTCATCAGAGACTATGTTCAGAAGGGTGTAATAAATTTAGCCTTTGTTGATACAGATCATCAATGGGCAGATATTTTCACAAAACCCCTTGCTGAAGATAGGTTTAAGTTTATTCTGAAAAATATTTGTATGGATTTTTGTCCAGAGTAATATTTCTCAGAGTCAACTTCTCAGATGCTAAGTGTTTAACACTCTGAAGTATTTCATCTGTCTTGCTTGTTTAATTTATCTGTGAATTATTTTTTTTGTGTGAAACTCTGAACTGACCATCTCAGAGGATCTGAAAGTTGAAAACGTTTCATTTCTTAAGAGTTATAGAATCACATGCAAGCAAACACGTGTCACTCAGAATCTGAAAAGATGGAGTACACCTACTGATTATGACGTTTAAGGTATTGCTTTGAAAATCTCAATCTGTCTTGATTTTCCCCCAAATGTCATATCATAATTAAAAATGATTACTTTTCATTTAATGCAAACGTGCGTATGTGTCCTATGTGTGTCTGTTGTGTTTCCCATGCTTGCTTTATTTGTCTATATAAACCATTCTCATAACACATTCACACTTTTCACATTCTCAAACACATATGCGCTTTTGTTTGTTGTTCTCTCTCTTTGCAAACCCTAAAAGAACTCAGAAACCTTCATCTTCTTCATCATCGTCAACAATGGCATCTACTTCAAACGCTGTTACTACCAAAAATGCTACCACTGTCATAGAACCAGTACGCACTCTCCTAACTGCTGTTGATTCACTAGAAGTACTGTGTGAAAGTTTCGTGGACTTAGAAGATCTTGCTGAAAATGGGTTTGATCTGATTTCTTCAATCAAAGCACAAGGCTGGGACGGTTACTTTGACAGGCTTATGGGTCCTGTGTATCCAACGTTAGTGAAGGAGTTCTGGATCCATGCAGATGCTACTCCAAAGTTCATTCACTCCTCTGTGCTGGGAAAAAAGATAGTTATCACTGAAAACCTGATAAGGAAACTCATAGGTTTTAAGGCAACTGATGGAGTAACCTCTCTGTCTTCTGCGCGTGAAGACCTGAAAGATGTATGTCAAGAAATCTGTACTACTGGTGAACCTTGTAAGAAGGTTAAGTTCTTGAAACCCACTTACAAGATATGGGCTAAGATTTTCATGAGCACCATCTTTCACAGACCCTCTTCAAACTCTTCTGATTATGTTAATGCTGAACAACTTTACTTCATGTATTGTTTACACCAAAACATTCAGATTGATCTTCCATATTTGTTGTTTAATCATCTAGTGTCTCACGTCAAGGAAACAAGGGAAACAGCCAGAGATAAATCTGGAAAAGTCAGAACATGGATCCCTATGGGAAGGCTGATTTCAGATATTCTGATAGAAAACCAACTTGTGGCGCATCTGCAAGAGGCTGGGTTGACAGAAGATCTGACTTATATCATTGGCTCTGAAATAAACGGTTTAACTTTGAGAAGGATGAAACTGGTTGATGATTTATCTGAGAAACCAAGGAAAACTAACTCTGAAGAAGTTAAGGGAAGAAGGATTCCTGTTAAGGATTTTCCTTTATTCACCTCAGATGAACCTAGAGAAATTATTGCTGAGTATGTTGCTCGCTGCCTAAGAGATGGTGATGAGATTCCTGCCAATCTTTTGCAGAAGGAAGGCCAAGTTCTTCCTGATTTGACAAGGGAAAGAAGACGTAAGAGAAAAATTGATAGTGAAGGTCATCAGAAGAAAAGGAAGCATTCAGATGCTGAAAAGAAGAAGAAAAGGAAGAAGCTGAAGAAGGTTCAACCAAATCCTCCTGCAGCAACTTTTGAAGAAATTAGAGATACTCTGAAACAGGTATTTAACACTGATTCTAATCCTGTTCATCATTCTGATAACCCCACACCCTCTGACTCCCCACTTAGATTTAGAAGATCCAGACCTTCTAAAACATTTATCTCTAAACCATCTTCTGTCCCCCCTCATACACCACAATCCAAGCAACCAACAAACATACAAACAGAAATTCCACAACAAACTCAACAAACAACACCACAACCACAAAACACTATCCCAGAATATACCATTCCAGAGGATGTTCACCCTGAACACTCTGACCAACCTGAATATCTCATTGATCCTGATGAGATATTAGATGTCACACCTTTAAACCAGTCTGTCAATTTATCTTCAACTTCTGAAAAATCTAACCACTCTGATGCATCATCTGATGATGAATCATCTGGCTACATTAATGAATGCTTGAATGATCTCAAACAACCTCGTTCTGAGAGTGTTTGGAAACAGCTGTTTAAATCTCCAACTTCTGAACATCCACCTTCTCCACAAAATTCCCCAACTCAAACTCTCACTCCACAACCTCTTGAAATCCAAAACACTCCACAACCAACAGAAACCCAACCAATTCCCTCAATACCTCAACCACAACATTCTGACCAACAAACATCTGAACCACAAACCAACCAACCAACATCTGAACCACAAATCAATCCTCAACCTTCTGAACCACAAACATCTGAACATCCATCTTCACAACCTCAACCTTCTGAACAAACACCACAAACACAACTAACCCAACCAAGAAAACCCAGAATCCCTGATGAAGCAGAATTGGGATCACGTGTTTATACTCTGTTAAGAGATTTTGATAAGGATAATGTCTCAGACTTTGCTGACATTATGGATGTTTGCATGACTACTATGGACAAAGAGGCTGCTGACGCTGTTTGGAAGAAATATCTTTACAGACTGAATAGGGAGGCTTTGAAAATCAGGACTCAATGTCTTAGATTGTCAAAAGTAAGGTTTGCTGCTTATCAAAAACGGATTAAGAGAAACACTCCTCCTATTCTTCTTCTAGAAGCTCCTCCACCTCCAGAAATTCCTGCACCTGATGTTACTCAGCCTGTTTCAGAATCTACTGTTTCAGAATCTACAGATCTTCAGAAGGATGTCAAAGAACTTAAGGATTTTATGGTTGATCAAAAGAAAACAAATGAAGAAATGAAAACTTGGATGGCTAAGCAAGATGAAAATTCAGAAAGGATTACAGCACTGCTGCAACTCATTGCTTCTCAACAAGCCTCATCTGCTAAACCTACTTGATGTTTTGCACAAGTTTTTCATGTTTTGCTTTGTTTTGATTTTCTTCTGATATGTTTTGTATGCTTTTATCTGAATCTGGATGTTCTCTTGACTTAATGACAATGATCTTTTTGCTTATCTGGATATGTGTTTCTTCTGCATCTTTACTGTCTTTTAAAATTCTTTTTGATTATGACAAAAAGGGGGAGAAACAAAATAGAATCTGATTGTTCAAATCTATAAGCAATTATCTGAACTAAGTCAGACATGTTACTAACATTCTTTGAAGTTTTTCCTGAGATCTATCTTTTCAGAACCTGATCAAAAATAGCTAAATCTGAGTAGACCAGACTCTGATATCTAACCTTGAGTACTATGATCTAAAAGATAACTCAAGACAGGAAATGGCAAGATAAACAACCAGGTGTTCTGAAGTTGTTCATCTGGCATCAAGCTTTAATATGGCATCAAGCTTTGACTCTAGAAGTCAAACATATGTCAACCAGGCTTCAATCAGGCTCTGAATCTGAAATGTACTCAACCAGAAAGGGAAGTATCTAATTCCATTAGAGTATTCATTTCAGGGGGAGATTGTTAATCTCAGGGGGAGTAATTTTAATTCATATTTTTATTGAACAAATTTCTCATGTTTTGTCATCATCAAAAAGGGGGAGATTGTAAGAGCACAGATTGTGTCTTAGTAATATCTCTATGTTTTGATGATAACATTAATGATAATTTGTATACAAGAATTATACTCTCTAAATTTGTTCTAAACTGTTTTCTACAGGCACAAAAGATTTTAATCTTAAAGAGCAAAATTGATGTGAACAATAAATTCTGAATGGCTCAAGAGCATCTGAAGATTAGAAGAATCTGAAGTATAAGAGCTTAGTCATCAAGATTCTGAAGATACAACACGCTGCATATATTATCAAGAATCTGAATGAAAGAAGACTCTGAGTGAAGAGACTCTGAATGAAAGAAGACTCTGAGTGAAGAGACTCTGAATGAGAGAAGACTCTGATCTGAGTGAAGACTCTGATCTAAGAGCATGTTACGCTTCAAGCACACAGCTGCACCAGACTCTGATTCAGCAACATCTGAAGAACATCTTAGGCTCTGAAGTTTCCAGAAGATTCTGAAGACTGAAGACTCTGATATTGATTGTTGATCTGAACTATCTGAAGAATTATTTGAAGAAGATTATTTTAATATATCCGTTGGAATATGCCAGCAAATCTTTCCTTAATTGGGATAGACATAAATCTCTGCAAGAAGATTATTCCTCTGATACATTCCATATCTGGTAAATTCACAGCTCAGCAGACAATTGCTCACCCACATTTTGTGCGCCGTCTCTCTGCTGCAATAGTACAAAGGACAGTACTATTTGATATTGGAAATATCTTCTCCAACGGTATTATATTCTCTCCAATATTCAAGTGGCTATATAAAGGATATCATAGCACTTTCTTCAGTGAGAAAAAAAAAAGCGGAAAAAGTTTGACAAACTTATTCTCAAGCGAAGAAACTCTCAAGCTCTCATATTCTTTATAGTTCATACTTTGTTCTAAACTTAGAGAAATAACACAGTTGTGTTTATAGCTTTCATAGAAGCAATTTATTACTCTTACATTGTATTACATTAATTTGTAAAGGAAGTTTTCCTTAAGAGGATCTAGGTTAGATCAGTAGCTCTTGAGAAGACTAAGAACAGTTGTTCTTAGGTGTTGCTATTTGTAATCAGTTGATTTGAATAGTGGATTAAGTCCTTGTTGAGAAAGGCAAATCACTCTTGAATAGGGTGGACTGGAGTAGTTGAGTTCAACGAACCAGGATAAAAATACTTGAGTTTTTATCTTTGATTATTTTCTGTCATACTTATTCAACCCCCCTTCTAAGTATTTTCTCACCTTCAGCGGCGATGTCAGGTAATTTTGTTTTCCCAGCGGCGAGGTTTGATGTTTTTTCTGGCGGCGATGTCAGGTGATTTAGTTTTCCAGCAGCGATGTTGGGTGTTTTGGTTGTCCGGCGGCGATGTCGGACGCCTTATTTTTGTGAATGACTGGCGGCGATGTCAGGTGTGATTTACCGATTAATTGTTTTGAATGACTGGCGGCAATGTCAGAGGAATTCTATGTGGAGTTCTGACGGCGAAGTCAGATGTTTTACAAATTTGATGATGCATTTTGACGGCGAAGTCAGGTGCTTTTACTGGATATTGATGGCTGACGGTGATGTCAGAGGTTTCTTATTTACGGTTGGCAAATTTCCGGGTTCTTTTGTATTCAATCACCTTCTACCTTGAATGTCTGAAAGAGGTTGTTTTTCATCCATTCAGGTTCAAGTCAATTGAATAGGGGCAGCTGTTGCACCCTAAAAATTTGCCCACCGGTTTTCTGACTTTGATTGACTTTTGCTTCGTATTTTCATCTGCATATCATTTAGGTTGCATTTTGCCCGTGTTATCGGTCGGATTGAATCTATCAGAATTTTAGCCGCTTTGCTCGCGTTTCAGACAGTTTAAATCAAAATTCAGTGTCGAAATCGAGCGAAAGTCGCTCTCCTCTTGATAATTCAGTCCGTGTTAATATTATCGGTGCATTTGGGCACTCGACTATTTTTTCATAGCATTTTTTGCATTTTTATTTATTATTTTTGCTTTATTTAATGATTTAAAATAGTTTTTATTTTTATATAGAAATAGTTTATGTAGAATTTTTAATATAGTTTTGTTTTGTTTTATTTTTATTAGACTTAGATTAATTAGGTTTTAAATAGGTGTTATTTATTTATTGTTTAGAACTAGTTTTAATTATTAATTGTAGAATTAATTAGTGATTTTATTTAGAACTTATTAGTTAATTAAATTAGTTCAGATTATTATTAAATTAATTAGGACTTTAATTAGTTTTGTTTAGAGTTAACTTTGTCATTAGCTTTTGTTTAGCGTCATTTTGTATTAATCATTATCAACATGTTTCATTAGTCATTAATCACCATTTGACACTAAATCATCATCAACTGTTTGCAAAGAAAGTCCATTTACAAGCAATTTACAAGAAAAGGAACAATTACAAGTATCATCCCAGCCAGCATTCGGTGCAACTGGCACGTTTGTTGCTCCTAATAACACCAGAGAGAAATAAAAAGGTGGGCTATAACAGAATTATAGGAAGGAGTGGTAACAAACTTTTACAAAACGAAATCACAAAGTAGTGAGCAGGTTCACAACAAAATAAAAAAAGAAGCGCTTCCCTGCTACAAGTCGTACCAACAGTGGGAGCCACAATTTTCCTCCTTCCCATACAACACACAAGCCGTACAATGTTTTGCTCCATACCAGACAAGTTCTTCACCATCACTGCTACAAACTACACTACAACCATTTTTTAACCCCACACAGACTCTGCTGCTATGAAAACCGTACAGACTAACCCCACCATTATAACTCCAAATTGTGCAGCTACCATCTGCACACAAAACCTGAAACAAAGTACAAAACGCAGGGAAACAACAAACACACATTCTGCTGTGCCTTAACTCCCCCACGCCAGACAAACCTACTGCACATCAAGACAAATAACAACAGAGAAACAGAAAATAACAGTCAGCCAATACAAGGACATAAAGAGGAAGAGTGAGAGAGGGACCCGTACATTATTTTGGCACAACCTGTAGAAAACAATTCAAGAGGCAACAACCTACAAAGGAAAGTGGGAATCTCGCTTCACAAGAAGCAACTCCATAAAGCCATCAATCTTCAACTCTTCCAAAGAGAGGCCTGCATTTGAACCTCAACTCTTTTCTATTTTGATCTCAAACACCATGTGAACAACAATGGCTTCACACACATAACCTGCAGCAACCACATCCTGCATTACCTTCAAAATTTCCCTTCATCAACCTCACTTCTCAACCCTCAAACTTAGACCATAAACCTGTTATCCAGAATTTTTTTTTCTTCCTCCAACAGTACAACATCAAACCTCGCCGTAAATCATCTTCAGAAAATCGTTCTCAAAACCATCAAATAAAACCCATTTTTCTCAACACAACTGCCTTCATATTTCCATTTCAACCACAAATACCCATGAACCGAATTTCATCTCCCTAACCTTCAACAACAGCAACTTCATTCTCCTCTTCGAACTTCACCTCAACCTTCATCACTCTCACCCGAAACAACCACCCTGTCTAACCTTACCATCTAAGACCATGTATCATCTTGTATCATTGCATTGAATCACCTGGTATCATCTAAGAACGATGGAAGCAAGAAAACCCCAACTCTCATCTCCATAAACCATTCTTCGAACCACTGTAACTACTCAACAGAACAGCGAAAAAACCTTAAACCTTCAAACTTCATAACTCACCTTTTTCAACCACCTCCATCCATGAAAACTGAACCGATACAAACAAGCCTGTTACAAACCTGTGATACAAGAACCGACCTCTGCAAAACTACATAACCCAGAATTTATGCATCCTGCTATATTACCCTGCAAAATCTGCATTAGTCCTACAACTCTGCTGCACAATGTACCTACTACAACACATACACCTCCAAAAATTCTACACCACAAATATCCACTGCAAACACTCCCCTTCGTCTCTCCTCGCCAGAAAACTTTAACAGTTTCTTCTTCCTCCAATACAACCATCATCTTCTTCTGCTTCCGATAAACCGTCAATCCCATTCACAAACAGAATCAGAAAATCTTCAGATTCAACCCAGAATCATAAACATCCAACAAAAAACTTCCTTCAAGCTTCAACCTCAGCTCACCTTCATACCACTATCTTCACGAAATCACCTTCATCGTTTCACATAATCCCAGATTTTCAAACTCCGAAAACCTTCCACTAACATTTTTTTTTCATCCAAAACTCTGAAACCCTTACCCGTTACGAAGCTCCTTCGAACTCAAAACGAACAAAAAAACACCAATCTTCGAAAATGGATCGAAGACGATATTCGCACTCGAATAAACTTTTCCAAACCCAAATCGAAAGCGAGAGAGAGTTGAGTTGCAAGATAGTGTTGCTCTCGATCTTGTTCTTTCTGTCGTTGACCTCGTTTTTTTTCTTTAGAGGATTCTGGGCGTATTTGTATCTCCGCCATGACCATGTTATGCGAGCTTCCGTTTTCGTTTTTAGCCGACCTTGTTTTTAAAGAGAGAAGGAGAACGTGGGTGTTGGGTTTGGGATTAATGGCTTTTCTGAAGCGAATGGGAATGAATCTGGGTATGGGAGTGAACCGGGTTATCGCGGAGATGTTGAATTTGGGAATGGGGATGAGTTTGATGAGAAAGAGGATTCTTTGTTCTGTTTTTTTTTTATTGTTGATTTGGGCTTCGCGGCCCATGACTGAGTGGACTGCACACCCTCCATGTTTTAATTCAGACCCCCTCCCCTGTTTCATTACTGATTCTGGGCTCATAAGCCCAGCCGTTTTTCAGGCTGCTAACCCTCGTTTCCTTCACTAACCCCCTCTGTTTCTTTTTCTAAATTAATATTATAGACTTTTTTTTATATACAGCTGAATTTAATATTTTCTAACAGGTTTCTCTTATATATACATATATTTCTTTATTTTTTCTATATTTTTTAGAATATTGTATTTAGTTTCTTTTTGATATTTCTTTTAAAACTTTATATATATTTTTTTCTATTTAGAAGTTTATAATATTAGAGTTTTAGAATATTCTTATTTTCTTTTGAACTTAAATCTTATTTTGCATTTGTTATTGAGCAATTTGTCCCATTTTCTGCTTTGGTCGATGACGAGACCTCTGTAATTCATTACCAGTCAAATTATTGATGAGTAATGTTGGATCTGAGACCACCTCTTTTCTCTCTTCATTACTTGTCCCGACTCGATTCAAAAATATTGACAAACCATCTTCAATATCCAATTATCTTTGTATTGAATTAAAAAGAGGGGATTAAGTGTAGACTTTCTTCCTCTCCGAGTGTTGGGATGCCCACTGTAGTGAGGGTGGTTTCGACACTCGTCTTTCAATACGAAGACGCTTTCCATCCTTTTTCAAATCTCATCTCCTTAAAATCATTGCTTTGTATTGAATTAAAAAGAGAGGATTGGGTGTAGACCTCTTCTTCTCTGAGTGTTGGGATGCCCACTGTAGTGAGGGTGATTTCGACGCTCGTCTTTCAATATGAAGACGTTTCCATACCATCTCTCCTAAAACCTCAGTCTCGTACCGAGTCCTTTTTCAAACCATAATAAATTGATTTCTCTTTGTATCGAATTAAAGAGAGAAGATTGGGTGTAGACCTCTTCTTCTTCGAGTGTTGGGATGCCCACTGTAGTGAGGGTGGTCTCGATACTCGTCTTTCGATACGAGGACGCGACTTTATCCACCATCTCGCTTTCACAACTTCCTTCCACAATTTTCACACCTAAAACCTCGGTCCTGTACCGAGTGCATTTTCAAATCATTTTCGTAACAAATACTTGAATGGTCGTGGAGTGGTTAGGCGTAGGCCTTCTCCTACCCAGAGTGCTGACGCTTACCGTAGGTTTCTCTGTCGCAAAGCACTTACCATTCAAAACCAAAAACACTTTAATAAGAGAATGAAGTTCTCTTTGTGTTGAACTAAAGAGAGAGGATTGAGTGTAGTCTTCTTCCTCTCCGAGTGTCAGGATACTCACTGTAGTGTGTGTGGTCTTGATACTCGTCTTTCAATACGAAGACGCTACGTTCGCCACACATTTTTTACAATAAAAACTTTGAGATAAAGAATTGGGTACTACCTGTAGGGGTTACCATCCGAGGACATGTCTCGCCCCTTTAAAACAATCCAATCAATCAAACGTGACTTTTTGCCTCGCGTGGCGAAAAACTAATCGATCTTTCAAAAAGGATATGTTACGTCCGTTCTACCGCAGACAGGTAACGCCTAAGTCTCCAACGAGCGAGCAGCAATGCACCTAACTGCTAGAATGCGCACGATAGCATCATCCGTAAAGACATCAACACACTGTTAGCACGAACTACGTTTGCTCTGATTTCTCATGTCAGATGAGAATACGTAGGCACAAGACGACGATGTCTTGGCGAGCTCCCTTTTTCACCTTTCACCCGTAGTTAGCCGAACTACGGCTGCTCTGATTTCTCATACAAGATGAGAATACGTAGGCACAAGACGACGATGTCTTGGCGAACACTCTTCCCTCTATATCTGTAGTTCCCCGAACTACGTCGACTCTGACTTTCTCACATCTATTGAGAATACGTAGGCATAGGACTGTGAAGTCCTACCGAGTCTGTTCTTTCTCTTTTCTTCCCTGTTATCCCTCTTTTCTTTGTTTCTAACCCTTTTCTCTCCTCTAAGAACACCCTTTTATAGCTTAATATTTAAGCAGATATAATCACACATCGACAAACAAATGGTTCCCATCGAGTACGATGGATGCGAGGGGTGCTAATACCTTCCCCTCGCATAACCGGCTTCCGAACCCGTTCATGGTTGCGAGACCATCTTATCCATTTATTTCCTAAGGTTTTCTCGATATTTTCCTTTCCCCTCATGGGATAAATAAAGTTCGGTGGCGACTCTTCTGTCCTTCCTTTTTCGCCTCCCCGTCGTTACGCGATGCATTTTTTGAGTAGCGACAATGTGGTCTTTGAGTATGTTGATACCAAAACTCAACTTGCGGATATCGTTATAAAGCCACTCGCTACAGAGCCTTTCTTTCACATCCGTAGGGAACTAGGCGTTTTCGACATCTCAGATCGTGTTTAGGAGTTTATTATTGCATGCTTTCTGTATATGTGCTTTTCTATGTCTTTATCTAACAAAATGAAGAAGAAATTAAGCTATATGTGAGAGCATCTATCATCCATCGCGGTTGAGGTAATATCCTTCCTCATTATCATTTTTTTTTATCACTTCATATGTGTAAGTTGGTGTACCAAGTTATGTGTTATTATTGATGTTTATTGCATGATTAAACATGTTTTATCCTTTTGAATGTTTGAAATATGTGTAAGCTATCTATTTATCTCCTTTTGATGTTTGTATGACCCAAAATGATGATTTGTGCTTATTTTTACTGGATGAGTCGACCTACACAGAACACCGGTCGACTCATAAAATGATAATTTTTCATGATTTAGAAGCGGGTTCGCTCAGGTCGACCCTTATGTCGACTCAAACTTTGAACATTTCTCATTATCTATGCTTTCTCAGTATGCATCGATGCAAAGCCTGTATGGGTCGACGCGTTGCACGATTTTCCTGAAAAATATCTGTTTTGATGAAACACTCAAAATGTTTGACCCATTTAATGCATTCACTCTTTCTATGTATTCAAACATCATCATTAGCATTTATATTGGTACTTTGCACCTACTCAAAGCTACTCTCTACATCTCATCTTCCCAAAAACCCTTTCAAAACCTAATTTCATAATATATTCAAGGAGTCTAGTGAAGTTTCTCTTCAACACCAAAAACTCTGTTTTACTATTCATCTTCTTTAAGAATTGCTCTCATGGCTACACGAAGAGTAACAGGGATAAGAACAACCAGAGCTCCATTCGCTCAAGCTGGCACTTCAAGAGCTACTCTATCGGTAACCATACTCTCTCTCTCTCTCTCTATTACCTCCTAGATACACTGAACTTTATGAGAAAAATTTGAGTAAGAGATCTATCGTCAAACAATTTTTTTATTGTCGAAAAGTTGCTGAAAGAATGCACATCTATGAAGTGCTTGAACTTCTGGATGCTAGGAATTTCAACAAGTTTTTGGAATGCGATAATAAATATAATGAGGACTTGGTCATATTTTTCTACATTGGTCTTCAAGGAAAATTCAAAGGTTTTGAGTTCAGTACTAATATTGGAAATAATAAAGTGTATGTCAATGACTCTGTCTAGAAAGATCTTTTCAATATGTCTCCTATAATTGTTGATCCGCTGATTAAGGTCACGGATAATCGAACCGTGGATGGGTATGAGTTTAAGGAAGCCTTGAACTCCATTCTAAAGAAACCATATGCTGATGACATTGTCGCTAGCGACCTTTTTTTAAAATCAGTTCCAACTGGTAATTTGAAACCGGTTGATAGAATTTTACAGTGGATTGTCTCTCACATTTTTTGATCCATGAAAGGTGGTTACTCTCGGGTTGACCAAGCCGAGGTTCACTTGGTTTACATTATGAAAAATAAGATTAAAATTAACTGGCCTCACTACATATGGTTCTTTCATCCAATATGTCCTCAATAATTCTAATGTAGTAATACCCGGTATCCCATACACAACCTTGACAACCGACCAAGAGTTTTGTCAAAAGATTCTAACTATGATGGGTTATATTTGGGATCCTCGTGACACACGCTACAAATTTATTGTTAAGGCAACAAGTTCTCGTCTATAAGAATCTGATGAAAGTGATGAAGACGAAGAAGTAAAAGAAGAAGAAGAAGAGGATGGAAATCACATGGATACTGATGAACAGGATAATAATGGTTGGCTAGATCAATCACCCCATCTGAAATCTGATGGAAACCAAGGATAGGGTTCCTGGAAACACACGGGTTGGACCATACTTGGTGGAAATTACATGCCTCAAACAACAAATTGGGATTATCAAGAGACACCTAATTGCAATTACATGCCTCCATCACCTCCGCGTCCCCAACAGAACAATGAATAACTCCTTGAAATGATGAGGAGCATGTAGCTCAAACAACAAAACTTTGTCACTGCCCAGGATGAGCGGTTCACAAATTTTCAGAACCAACTTCAGGCTCACACGAATAACTTTAACTCATTCGCAACAGCAGTGATGAGTCGTTTTGATAGCATGGTTGAATCTGCTGCAGGTCAAAATCGTGCTTTCACTACTAGTTTCAACACTCTTAATCGAGCTGTCCTAGAACTTACGGAGCGAAAATATGAGCAACAACTTCCTCCACCTCATGACTATCTATTTCGCGGAAGGGGCCATCACTTTAGGGGGAGGAGGCCTTGAGGAGTCCTTGTGTATCATTGTGCATGTTATTTCATATATTGTTCATCGCACTCTAGTGTTCATCTCTTCGTATGTTTGTTTGAATTATCCAGACATGAAGCTTTGTTAATCCTTAATATTTGCAATAACACATACTTCTTTTGATCAGGTGTTATCTATTTATCCTTTTATATGTTTTTATTAACTTCATTATATGTGAATGTTTGTCAATGCTATCCTGCTGCAAATTTGGTGAATATGTTTATCTCAATGTACTATGTCTTTTGTTGACCCATATCTTCTTTCTTTTTGATGTTGTCAAAAGGGGAGAAGAGACCAAGCAAAAATAACAAATCACTTTACAAGACTGATCAAACATGCAGATCATTTCTAGATAAATGCATAGAGTAAGGGGGAGGATGATACCACATATTGTGTTCAACTGTTTTTCTACTGTTTTCCATAATCAACAAGGGGGAGTATGTGAGAGAAAAGTGTCTCATACTTGGTTATACTTGTTTTAATGATGTCAAAACATATATAGTAAGAAAAGTGTATTTTGGACGGTATCATCTAGTCGCATATGCATCCACTATTTTTCTAGTGTCAAACATTTGTCAAAATGTGTCTTGGTTCACATAGGAAAAACACTATATGTGTTTTATATAAGTTTGATCATGTTGGTTGAGTTAGAGATGCATTAGGAACACTTAGAAGTAGCTAAACATATCAAAATCTGCATTTTCGTAAGTTCTGAGTCTTTGAGTCGACTCAAAGCTTGCTTAGATCGAATCATGCAGAAGTTAATTGTCATGTTTTGCTCTTGGGAGAGCTCGCGTCGACCCTTCGGTCGACTCATACTGTGTGCATTTATATTTGTCAACACTTGGGTGATTTGTGTCGACGCATGGACCTGTTCCGGTCGACACAAAGAATGTTTTTTGCATAATCCTGAATTCGGGAGAGCTCAGGTCGACCCCCTTTGTTTTAGGTCGACCGTTCGACCGTTTCTCATTAATTTTCTGTTATGTTTACCATTCAAAGTGACTGTTATGTTGGTTATTTGGTTATAGATTTGCATATATATTGAGTTAGCTCATTCTACCTGAAAATAACAAGAAAAGTGAAAATATACATTGATTTGGTTCTCATCATCTTCATCCTCTTTCTTGCATTTTCTCAACAACTACACGTAATCATTTTTGTTGTGCATTCTACATCATTGAGGTGATAACGTCCAAACATAGGATCGGTGTATTTGTCATACCCTAAATTTGTCCTACCTTTTTTTTATGTTTTCGCATTCGGTTTTATTTCCAGTGTTGCATTGCCTGCATAGTATCTCGTCTTTTACCTTAAATAAAACTCAGAGAACTGGTTAGCCAGAAGGAATATTCGGACACGCAGGCGGACTGGTCGAATTATTTCCCAAAGACATCCGATCAATTCAACATAAGGCTGTATTTCTCCGGGTTATTTATTTTGCGTTAATCAATTCCTGTGCAGTCAATTTGGTTATAGATTTGCATATATATTGAGTTAGCTCATTCTACCTGAAAATAACAAGAAAAGTGAAAATATACATTGATTTGGTTCTCATCATCTTCATCCTCTTTCTTGCATTTTCTCAACAACTACACGTAATCATTTTTGTTGTGCATTCTACATCATTGAGGTGATAACGTCCAAACATAGGATCGGTGTATTTGTCATACCCTAAATTTGTCCTACCTTTTTTTTATGTTTTCGCATTCGGTTTTATTTCCAGTGTTGCATTGCCTGCATAGTATCTCGTCTTTTACCTTAAATAAAACTCAGAGAACTGGTTAGCCAGAAGGAATATTCGGACACGCAGGCGGACTGGTCGAATTATTTCCCAAAGACATCCGATCAATTCAACATAAGGACACGCAGGCGGACTGGTCAAATTATTTCCCAAAGACATCCGATCAATTCAACATAAGGCTGTATTTCTCCGGGTTATTTATTTTGCGTTAATCAATTCCTGTGCGGAATTATATAGAAGAGGATATCAGATTTTGGAGTATTTGATTTCGAAGTATCAAGCATATTATTTATAGCCATGCATGTGTCGTTTCGGAAGTTTGCAACTCTTCATAAACAACACTTCAATTTGTTTCTCGAAACTGCACAAGACTGGTGAAGTTTCGAATGCAAGGAAAACATTTGGAATTATATAGAAGAGGATATCAGATTTTGGAGTATTTGATTTCGAAGTATCAAGCATATTATTTATAGCCATGCATGTGTCGTTTCGGAAGTTTGCAACTCTTCATATCAGTAGATCGGTTGAGGCCCGACCCTTAGGGTTTCCGACCTTGATGCCTAAGGGGCTGAGCTGTGGGTTGGAAAGAAAGAGTTGTAGAAAGAGAGGAATCGAGATAAAGTGCACTTTCCCTTGATGTCACTCTATTCCAACAAAGCACACAATAAGTGAGATGAGCCTGCCAGCTCAGCCTTGGCCCTATGCCTTTTTTTTGGCCAGCTCGTCTGGACTTGGCTTTGACCGTTCGAAGTATCAACTATCAAGCATATTATTTATAGCCATGCATGTGTCGTTTCGAAAGTTTGCAACTCTTCCGCCTCATTAACGCCGCAAATAGCCCGGTGCGTCGTGCCCACTAGCGCCTCTATGCCCACGCCCTCGGATCCGGTGGCGACACCGACGAGAAGTGCGGTGGCGACACCGACGAGAAGTGTTTTGTATGAGACAAGTGACATAAGTTTTGGCACCACCACATATGACTATGTGACACTTTATCCTATTTGTCTCCTTTGGAAATTACATTATTCCAAGGGCCTTATAAATGCTATTTAATTTTACTCCACTTCCAATGTGGGACTAAGCATTTATTGTCAATTAACTATATCACCCACTTTGTCATTTTAGAACAATTTTAATGGAAATAAATCTTCATTATTTCCAACAAAAACCTCACCCCATACAAAAACCCTAATTGCCGCCACCTTCATTGTCCTTGCCTCCATTTCCTTCCGCCTCTACACCCTCAATAAATCCCCGTCTCATCTTCTTCAAACATAAAACTCCCACCATTAACACCGCCTACTCGTCAATCATCATCATCACTATTAACCTTCTCACAACTATCAACCCTAACCTCCAACACCCTCCGCCGTTCTCCCCCTTCATCCAGCAACACATCCCAACCTTATCCTCTTTTCTCAAACAACCATAACTCACTGCCAAAATCTGTCGTGATTCCATCGTCCGTGAACCTACGACAATAACACGACACTGTTACAGCTCCGATGATGTTTCCGATAACCATTAGAATTATTTCGCACAACCGGCAATAACACAACATCATCGATTCAAGAAACTTGGCTCAAACTACGGGTTTTGTGCCGATTTCAATTTCGCGAAGACTGCTCCTTTATTCGCTTTTGGTTGTTGTCTGTCATCAATTTCTGCATAGATTATAAGCCTGATTTCGCATTCGGTTCCGATTCTGTTCGCGGCAGTATCGTTGGATTATGCTTTTTTAAAGGGGAGCAACTGTGTCTACGTCTTGGAGATTACCCTGTTGATGAAACTTCAGCGAGGTACCTTTGCGACTTGAGTTTCTGCTATGTTTCGATGATTACAGATAACTAGTGTTGTTTTTCTCAAGCAAGGAACTTACTGATACTGTAAAATACTGTGTGTTATGGTTTTTTTTTTCTTTCTTTTTTCTCTTGATTTGAAAGTGTGATTGGTTCTGCTTGTATAAGGTATTGTATAAGTTGTAAATAGGTATATCACTTAATTTATTTTGTATGATTACTGGTTGCACCGAGAGTACCGAATCCACGTGGAAACCTTATATAGTCATGTTGTTTTTCTTCAAAAAGAAACTACTGTAATATTTTCGTTAATCTTTGTTGTTGCAATCTATTAGTGTCAATTACGCTATTTCAAATTGTATTGGATTTTGCTACGGTTTGAATCAATGACGTGAAAGTCATGGACCGGCCTGAACTTTGGTTATCCTTCGTGAAATCAATGCTTTTTGGTTTATCAGGGATCGATTCATGGCGAAAAAGTTTCTGTTACTCGCATTGGGAACGATGGATGACAACCAGCAAACGAGTCCAAGACCGAAGCAAGAAGAAAAGGGTTCACGAACTCGAAGTAGCAACCGAAAAATGGAAGATAACATCCAAAATCATTTTCCTAATGGAACTTCTCAAACAAGAACCAGAAATGGTTATTCCAGTTCGATCCCTTTCTCATTACAGAAAACAAATCAACCTCCCCAAACCTCACAGAATCTCTGATTTTCTCCGCAAAACCCCGAAACTTTTTGAACTCTATAAGGATCGTAATGGTGTGTTGTGGTGTGGTTTGACGCATAAAGCTGAAGACTTGATGGAAGAACACAAAAGGGTCGTCGAGGAAAATCAGGATAAAGCTGCGGAATATGTTACTAGGTTTCTTATGATGTCGGTTGATAAACGTCTTCCGGTGGAGAAAATTGCGCATTTTAGAAGAGATTTTGGATTGCCTATGGATTTTAGAACTCATTGGGTGAATCAGTATCCTCAGCTTTTTCGTGTGGTGAAGCCTTCTCTTGATGATGTTGAGTTTTTGGAGCTTGTTTCTTGGAACCCTGAATGGGCTATCACAGAGATTGAGAAGAAGAACATGAAGATGGTGGAAGGGATAACTGAAACTGAAACTTCGCATACTCCGGGTTTGCTTTCTTTATCATTTCCTTTGAAATTTCCTTCAAATTTTAAAAGGGTGCATAGTTATTATGGAGAAAAGATAAAACTGTTTCAGGGTAGATCTTATTTGTCACCTTATGCTGATGCAAAGGGTTTAAAACCCGGATCTTTAGAATTCGATAAAAGGGCTGTTGCTGTGATGCATGAATTGCTTAGTTTTACAGTTGAGAAGAGGTTGGTGACAGATCACCTCACTCACTTTCGTTGGGAATTAGTTATGCCTCAGAAGTTGATGAGGCTTTTGCTTAAGCATTGTGGTATCTTTTATGTTTCTGAGAGAGGGAAGAGGTTTAGTGTGTTTCTAACTGAAGCATATGAAGGTTCGGAGCTTATTGAGAAATCTCCTTTGATTCTGTGGAGGGAGAAACTTCTTAGTCTGGTTGGTTATAGAGGGAGAAAGAAGAAGTTTGAGGCGGATACGGAGAGTGATGAGGAAGGTGGTGATGGTTTGTATTTGCTCCAGAGTGATTCTGATGTGGAGGATTTGGATGTGGAGCTTGAGCAAAAGGATACCTTGGAGTACAAGGATCCTTTACTTGAGGACGATTCTGAGATGGATGTTGGAGAGATTATGTGAGCGTCACGAAACTTCATAACTTATTGAGGTGGAAGTTTGTTGTGTTTCAATTCAAACTTTAGTGTTCTTGAGAACATTCAATCGAATACCTCATTGTAAGTCAATTTTGTATTGCTTTGTATGGTCTCTTTTATACATGAAAAGACGTATACTGAATAAAGATTGTACTTGTACCTGCGTGCATTGTTGTTAAATAGTGGCTATGTTAGGATGGGAAATGAGTTATTTTGTGGCATTTGGGCACATGAAAACCAAAACATGTTTTACATACTCTGAAGACTAAATGTAGTGAAACATTGTAGGTGACAATCATTAATTCTAGGCTCTAATGGTATTGAAGGGCATCAACAAACTTAGTACTCGTTTCCTACGGATGGTCTTATCTTTACGTGGTAAAGATGAATGTATAAACAGTGTGATATGCAGGACATTTTTCATCTTTGTTTAGAAATGAATTAGTTTGAAGGACATTTGTCATTACTGGTTTATTGTTGTACTGGTTGAATTCATATGATTTTTCTTCTGAGTACTGATCTTAAATAAGGAGACTTGATGTTGGCGGGCCAGTGGCCACTGTGAGGTGCTTTATGCATCTGATTGTTTTAAGTTCAGTCATAAAACCTGTTTTTTTTTTTTCTTTTTTTTAAAAACAAAATAAGTAATTTGTTGGTTTGAGTGTTTATAATGAAACTGCAAATCATTTGAGAAAGGTTGGTCATCTCTTGTTCAGAAGTCACAAATTGTTTTAGAAACAAATACAAAATTACATGCTATGCTAGTAAATAATGACAAGTTATGATCAAATTATTGAGTAAAGAGACATTTTGGTATTTGAATATGTCAACCGCTTCGTCGTAGTCTTTGAATGTACTTAAGTCAAAAATCGTCCCCGGTAAGTTTGAACCTCGAATGTGTCTTTTGTTTGTTAGTTTGGTCATTATCGTCGAATGCCTCCGGGGACTATAATGACATCACTTCGCACATATTAAGCAAACCAAAATGAGGATTTCGTCTGAAATTATCGAGATATTTAATAAGTCAACGGTTTCTGTGATGTATACCCCATTTAATTAATTTGAGAAGTTAGAATATCAATTGTGATTATGTAGATAAAAGTCAAGAATTGGAAATCTTTGTCATGTTATTTTCAAATCATTAATATAAAGTGATAACTAATTGATGTTTATCTATTTTATGTGTATTTTTCTTTGTCCTAAGTTACTAATATAGGTTTGTAGTATTCAATTTTGCAATCATCTCTGTCTGCTATGGTCTTTCATTATTGACCATATTTACTTTGCTTCCCCACTTGCTGTATGTCAGTGTCAAAATTAAATGGAAGAAACTTCACTGCCTCTCCAAATCATTACTATTCTATCTGCTTTGCTCACCCTTTTAAAAGGTAGTATTTGTTATAGAAACTTGAATGTGCCTGTACTGAACTCTGAAGTATTCAATTTCACATGATATTGTCAAGGTTTTTGTTTTTGGCTAAATCACATTTTTGTAAAATCTGAATCTGATTCCTTAGTTTTTAGTTGTAATAAGCTCTTATAATTTATTCAAATGTGTGAATGAATATGTATATTATTTTCATGATATATTTTTCAGTAATATTTTTTAATTATAGATAAATTATAACATATTCTAAAACTTGTTAGAGTAAAATATTCAACCACACTAATTGAAGAACTTTTTTTCCTTCTTAATAATTTACGTACAACACACGCACATAAACAATAATATCTGGTCATAGAATGTCTCAAGAAAGGACAATATGACACAGCTTCACATATATCTTTGAACCGAAATGAAGAATTTCTCTCAAATTATTGAGATATTTAATAAGTCAATGGTTTCTATTATGTACCCCATTTAATTAATTTGAGAAGTTAGAATGTCAATTGTGTTCACGTAGCCAAAAGTCAAGAATAGCTCTAATCTTTGCCAAGTTATTTTCAAGTCATTAATCTAAAGTGATGTTTATCTATTTTATTTGTATACTTTTTCTTTGTTTTAAGTTACTAGTAATATAGACAGATTTGTATTCAAATTGGGCAAGTTGGGTTTAGTTGGAATCGAACTTTCATCTCTGTCTGATATGATCTTGCTGTATGTCAGTGTCAAAATTAAATAGAAGAAGCTTCACTTCCTCACCTAGAAGGATGGATGAATCACACAAGAATTTGCTACCTTTCAACCTTGCTATCATTACTATTCTATCTGCTTTGCTTACCCTTTTAAAAGGAAGTGTTTGTTATAGAAACTTGAATGTACCGGTGCTTAACTCAAGCATTCAATTTCACATGACATTCTGAAAATTTTAACTAAATTTTCTTTTTTTTTGTAAGATCTGAATCCTTAGTCATGAGTTACTAGTATGATTTAAAGTGAAAGATATTCATATCTGACATAAATATTAAGTGAAAATGAAAGATATTGAACTAAAAATGATATAAATAATATTATTTTAGATAAGTTGTAAATCTTTATAATATTTTTGGTCCCCATCTTTAATTTTGGTAAAAAAAAATGGTGGTGTGTAAATTTTTATAATAAAAGACAATTTTTCTGATGTCATTTTATTAGTAAATTGGTAATTCATATTTTTCATCAATTTTCTTTTTTTGGACTAAAAGATTTAACTACTTCTCCATCCTACAAATTTTTTGCATCATTTGTATGATATATATATACAATCAAGTTAATCATAACCCAAACAATGTGGGACTTGTTTGTGCTGCATCAGTCAGATTTTTCAACCAGATTTTAACAGACTCAGATGTCATTTGCTTCTCCTCAGCATCTTTTAGGACAACATCAATGACAGTGAGATTTCTGCACCTTTGGATGTTTCATAATCCTCTCGGACATAAGGTGCCATGTTTTGAATCACATATCCAATTATAGTGTAAACCATTTTCAGGTGTATTGAGAATCGGAATGAATAAAAGTTTGGAGATGATATATGTGTGTTAAAACTATGGCTCTCGACACTTTTTAATAGTTGGTTGCCTATATTAAACAATGATGGTATTATTAGTTACAATATTAATACTACCAACCAATTAACAAAGTGCATGGCAGTGCTGGATTATTCTAATACTCATGCATAAACTCGTAAGAGTTTTGATGATATAAATCTCACTGATTTTATAAAAACAATTTTTAATTGATTTTTTTAAACTTTTCTTCATTATATTGATAATTTGATACTTTATTTATGGGATAATAATGAACTGACAAATATAATTGCAAGAAATCCATCTACATAAAACTCCAACCAATGTGCATGATTAATTACAGGACATTAGAGAGGCAAATAATGAAGAACAAAAACCTCAAATATTAGTAACAACTAAATGTCATGGAAAGAACTATTTCGGTGTCTCAGTTGACAATGTTGTTGGTCTCTATGATTATGAAGATTCTTTGCTTTGTAAAGCGAATTGTGAAACGGTTAATCTTTCTCGTGGTGATGGAAGTGTAGGTGGTGGTTCTCTTGGATGTTGTTATCCACTTTCTGATCATAGTATATGGCGGTTCTCTTGGATGTTGTTATCCACTTTCTAATCGTAGTATATGGTTTGTTGGTGTAGGTTTTTCTTTTCTTTAGAAGTTTGGATGCAGAAGGTTTTCTAGTTGGCCTGTTTTAAGAGGGTCTTATTCAGGTAAAAGGGGGGTGAAATTGGAATTTTCTATTCCTAAGAACTTTTCTAAAGAGATTTGTGTTAAGAATGCATATACGGTAAATGTTACATCGGTTAAAGATGGTGTAAGGTGTGTGATATGGAGTGATCATGATGGATCGTCTTGATCTTTAATGTAGGACAGCAACAGTGATTGTAGGCGAGGAGGAGGTGTACCTGTAAAGTACTCCATGTCAAAGTAAGTTTGGGCTAGAGAGAGAGAGAGAGCAAGTACGAGTGTTTAGGTATGAGTTAGAATGATTAGAATATCTGACGCTCTCAAGAGAGAGGGTATTTATGAGATTCCCCCCAGCGCAGGGCCAAGGTCTCCCTTGTGGGCAAAATATCTGGCCGATCAATGGGAGACTGCCAGGTGGAAGATCTAGGGCGTGATCTTTGACCTGGTTCAACTGTCTCCGTGAATTTCAGAGGGGCAGTTGGTCTCGTGAACTGTCAAGTGCGTGAGGGGAATGTCCCCAACGACTATATGCTCCAACGACTATATTATGCCCAACGGTCATATTGTACCCAATGGCTAGATTGTCCTAATCTCCTTATTGGGCCTGGCCTTAAGCTAAACTGGATTGGGCTTTGCCCAACTGTGTGGCATGTGCCAGTCCAGTCCAGAAAAGGAGCCCCTAAGTCGTTGCTCCGAGGTGAGGAATAATGACTTGAGTTAGCCTAACTGGTCGACCAATAGGCAAGGAACGCGTCGCAGGGAGGGATTTTGAGGCCGTTGTTATTTGAACGAAACTCTTCAGGGACGTGCCCGTAAGTAGCATGTGATTAGTATGGTCGACTGGTGATAGCGTGTGGTCTCCTTTGTGGTGCGAGGACATGACCGGATATGAAAGACGTGTTTTGCATCGACCAGACTTGCTCTTAGGGTGTTGAGGATATCCCGTCGACGAGCCTCTTGCTCGGATGTTATTTGGCAATATTGTCGAGGAGAATGTGTCCGCAGGGAACCGGAGGGACTTGTTCTTTTGCAAGCATGTGAAGGGTCAGTTTTGAAAGTGCCAACTGACAACTTCCTTTTTTGCCATGGGTGAAGGTGTAGTTAATTTCATTAAGGTCTAGAATGTCTAGGAAATGATGACTCTTTGTCCTTTGCGCTTCCCTATTCGAGAAAAATGCTTATATAAGGGGAAAGAAGATTTATTTTCACTTCACAAAAATTTCTCTCCTCTAATCCTTTTTCTCTACAACAATTGTTCGTCGCCGGAGCATTCTTCGCCGTCGTCAGTCCCCCTTGTCTTCTCCCATATCTTCATATTCAAGGTCCTTACTCAAGTAAGTTCTTCATCTTTGCTTGTTAGAACATATGAGTTTCTGGAATTTAGCTTGAATTTCCCGGCGACTCATGACTTTTCCAGTTGAAGTTCATGCGTTTTCTGATGAACATATGAATTTCCTGGGAAATGCATGAAGGACTTAAAGAATATGAATCTAAGATGTAGTGTATGTCTGTAGATCTTCCTAGGTTATTGTGTGAAACATTTTGTGTTTGTAGTCAGGCAAGAGGTATCCTCGACGCTGAGGGCTTCATCCTCATGTGCCTGATAACTCATAGTAGTCGCAGGGCATATCCCTTTTAGGGCCTTTACAAGTCGTGGAGACTTGTCCTCGTTTTAGGGAGGGGTTACGCCAAGGCCCCGCGTTATAGATAAGGGCTTGAGTCGATGAGGCATGTCCTCGTACTTAATCCTCGCCCTTTCACTTAATTTATGGTGGAAGGGTGGATTTGATCTTCTTCGAATTCACTTTTGCTTCCTCTGCTTTTCAGGTGAAATGACTGATCAAAATGAAGGAACCATCCCCAACGTTGAGGCGACTAATAACAAGGACGTGCCTCCTTCCGAATATGCCAACGTGCGGGTTGCTCAAGGGACCTTAGTTGGACTGCCCTAGAGCCTCTAGTGACTAAGTCGACCTTTACAGAGGAGGAGGCCAATACATTTAATCTCCTCGAAGATAGGGCCGAAGATGCGCCCGTGAGTTGGAAGGCGATTAGCCCGACAGAAAATGACTGGATATGTTTGGTGTATCCAGGGAGAAGATTCACGATGTATGAGTTTGCCTTTAGGGAGGCAGGGTATCGTCTGCCCTTCACGGATTTCTAAGGGGCAATTTTCTGTCATCTCGAATAGTCCCCTGCCCAACTTCACCCGAATGCTCTACCGTTCATTCGGGCCTTTTAGCTGGTATGCTGCTATCTGAAGACCAGGGCTACCATGGAGCTCTTCTTCTGCATTTTCCAACTACAGACGAGCACCACTGAGTCGAAGCAAAGTTGGGTGTCCTTTAAACAGCATAGTAGGCGGCCAAAAGTTCTCTGGTCACCATGGAGACTATGGTTGAGGATGGTCGGGAGGCGGTACGACCTGTATTGAAGTTTCCACTGGAGTGGGTGTATGCCCATTTTAGATATAAGACCGACCAGTTCCTTGTGAAGCACAATCAGTTGCGCGCTGAGGATAAGAAATCTCTCTGAGCGTTGAAAGTGTTTGTGGATAGTTTCACCCCTGCTACCATGGTGGACAAGGACGGTAACCTGCTCTATGCTGAGGACGGGGAGCCTGCTCGAGCAGTCTGTTATATAAACACCAAATCCCTCATCGACTGTGAAACAAAGGCCGAAGATTTTAAAATTTTAGGTATAGATGATCGATTTTGCTTGCACTTCTTGATGTTTTGATGTCGTGCTAAACCTTTTTTCTTCCTTTGTAGGAAAAATGTCGAACTTGCGTGAACGCCTTGTTAAGTCCTCCGCGGCCAAAAATGTCAAGAAGGTTTCGACCTCGAGGGTGGCGTGATCAGACAACAAGCGACGCTAGAGAAGTTCATGTGTGGTTCTTCACCTTCTCCTGGCAGCACCTCCAATCCTCCTACCTCGGATCCTCAGACGAAAAGGAAGTGGGACGATTTCAGTTCTTCTTCGGCTGAAGGCTCAAGTGGCTTTGTCGGGGGGAAATTCATCTTGCCTCCTTGCTATCTTCAGGACAAGTTCTTTGACGAGGAAGGATCCGTAGTTGTCCCCTACCTAGAAGCGTCAACAATATTATCTTCTGAGCCAAAGGTGATGATGAGGGTGCTGGAGACAGCTCTGGCCCTGGGCAATGCGAAGACAGTTCCACTTAAGGAGTTCAAGAAATTAAAAGCCAGGGAGTTCAAGCTTGAGTTGGAGACAACTGATCTGTTCAACAAGCTGACGACCCTTCAGGACAACTATGAGGCCAAGGTCACACTCCTGAAAGATATGAACGAGATAACGGAGGAGCTGGAGAAAATAAAGGAGGAGAATGCCAACTTGAAGGCGAGGGTAACGGAACTGGAGGACTCGTCGGTGATGGGTTCAGATGAAACCGAGGAGGAGAAATCCTTGAAGACTCGACAATAATTGGTCGACAAAATCCATAGCCTAGAACATGATACCCTTGGAGCTTCCGAGTTTGGATTCAATGCTGCGGTGGAGAAGATGAAAGCCTTGAACCCCGACGTCCAACTGGTTATTGAAGGGATGGGCATTTTGCACCAAGTAGTTGACGCCAGGTGGTCCCTCTAGAGGTTCCGGTCGATGATGCTTGATTTTTCTGTAACTCAGAATATTTTGGCATGCATGCCATATTTTTTTAAATTCTTACTGTAGGGCTTTGCCCGTACTTTTTTGTAATATTTATACGCTTTCCGGCCGGGTGGTCGGATATATATATATATATATATATATATATATATATATATATATATATATATATATATATATATATATATATATATATATATATATATATATATATATATATATATATATATATATATATATATATATATATATATATATATATATGCTTATTCGACATTGCGTACCTTATTATGTTCTTTTTGTCTGCCTTGCGCTAGTTTATTGTGAGTTGTGTTTGGTGAATGGGAGTTTGCTCGACTCGTTATGATGCATGACAGTTTGGAGAGCTTGTCGAATGAGCGAAGTAGTTTCGCCTGTCGTGGGACTAGGATCTCGGTCGAGGTCCTGATTGCACAGGGCTTGGACTTTGCCATTGCCAGCGGGGTGTCCTGCCATGTTGGTACGGCAATGTCGGAGCTCGATTAAGGTATCCCCGTTGGGCACAAAATATGCTCATTCCATGAGTAAAACTTGTCTTCGTTATGTTTGAGGAGTGTTCTTGCACCATGGAACGCTCCCTTGCCAAACGATCTCTCTTCTTTGTGAGATGGAGTCGTCGGAAGTTAGTCCTAATCAACCATTAGTACTAACTATAATATTGTTTGAGCTTTTCAGCATTCCAGGGTCGAGTAAATGGTTCTCCATTTAGATGTTCGAGGTAGTAGGCTTTAGTTCCTGTTTTCAACCTTACCCGGTAAGGGCCTTCCCAATTTGCGGCTAGCTTTCCCTCGCGTGAATCTTTTTGATTTTGGTGTAGGATAAGGCTCTCCACTTGGAAGTCGCGCTTTACGACCTTGCCGTAGTAGCACAGTGTTATTTTTTTGTTTCAGTGAAGATTCGCAGAGGTCTGCCCCTGACCAGATTTCTTCAACCAGATCGAGTTCCTCTCTGAATGCTTCGTCATTCATTTCCTCACCGAGAGGGTCCTCTGTCCGTCTAGAGGGTTCTATGATTTCCACAGGTATTACTGCTTTGGTTCCATATGCTAATCGGAAGGGAGTCTCCCTGGTGGTAGAGCGTGGAGTTGTTTTGTAGGCCCATAGCACACTATGTAGCTCCTCGACCCATCTCTTTTTGGCTTCACCTAACCTTTGTTTTAGTCCACGGAGGATCACCTTGTTCACGACCTCGACTTGCTCATTTGTATGAGGATGTTGGGCGGACGTGAAGTGTTGCTTGGTGCCTAGTTTAGCGACGAAGTCTTGAAACTTTCTGTCTATGAACTGGGTCCCATTGTTGGTCACAAGGGTATGGGGCACGCCGAATCGTGAAAGGAAGTTTCTTTCGTAAAAGCGGAGTATGTTAAATGTCGTGATTTTGGCGAAGGCCTCGGCCTCAATCCACTTTGTGAAGTAGTTGACGACCATAATCAGAAATTTATTCTGATAGGATCCCATGGTGAAGAGGCCGAGATGTCCATCCCCCACCAAGTGAAGGGCCATGAGGAGGACAAGGCCTTCCACTCGTTAGAGGGTGCTAAGTGCATGTCCCCGTGGCATTGGCATCTGTCGCATTTCTTGACATGCTCCTTCACATCGTGCTACATAGTTGGCCAATAATATCCAGCGCGGAGGGCTTTTCACGCTAAAGATCTACCTCCTAAGTGTTGTGTGTTGATTCCGTCATGAATTTCTTGGAGAATGTCGGGGACCTTATTCTTCTCAACACACTTTAGGAGGGGGTGGAAAATCCTTGTCGGTAGAGCTTGTCTTCGACTAGGATGTATGAGCAGGCCCTTCACTTAATTAAGCTGGCCTCTTTGTTATCTTCTGGCAGCTTCCCTATGGTGAGATAGTCGTATACCAGAGTCATCCAGTAGTTGTTGTCGCCAATGGCATTGACGTCGAGCAGTCTTGTTGGATTTTCGATGCTTGGATGGGGAAACATCTCTTGTATAACGGATTTGTTGCCATCTTTCCTCCTTGTGCTGGTCAGTTTAGACAGGACGCCTGCCCGAGCGTTTCGTTCGCGGGGAATATGCTGGATTTCCCATACGTCAAACTTGGCTATTTTCTCTTGTACCAGTGTCAGGTATTTGGCGAGATGATCGGTTTTTTCTTGGTATTCCCCATGTACCTGGGAGGCCACGACCTGGGTGTCCGTGAAAACTTTTATTTCCTTTGCGCCCAGGTCTTCAGCCAGTCGTAAGCCTACGAGGAAGGCCTCATATTCGGCTTTATTGTTCGAGGTTGAGAGGACAAGACCAACGTCACTTTGATCAGGATCCCTTTTTTGTTTTCGAGGATGATGCCCGCGCTGCTGCCCGTGGAGCTGGAAGCTCCGCCAACGAAAATGGTCCACTTGTGCGATCCACTCGATAGGGATGCTGGGGGCATCATTTCTTCCACGAAGTCAGCTAGGACTTGTGCCTTAAGGGCCTTCCTGCTTTCGTAGTGGATGTCAAATTCTGAAAGCTATAGAGACCATTTGAGCATCCTGCTAGCCATATCTGGTCGGTCGAGCAGTTGCCTAATGGGTTGGTCGGTCCGAACCACGACCGTGTGGGCCAGGAAGTAATGCCTTAATCTTCTCGTGGCATTGATGAGGGCCAGGGATACCTTTTCGATCTACTGGTATCTGAGCTCTGGCCCTTGTAAGGCCTTGCTCGTAAAGTATATTAGTTTTTGCGTGTCGACTATTTCTCGAATGAGGGTGACACTAATGGCTTCGTTGGTGACAGAGAGATATAAGTAGAGCGTTTCCCCTTTGTCTGGTCGAGACAAAACTCGGGGTTTTGACAGGGCTTGCTTAAGATGGCGCAAAGCCTATTCACATTCTTTTGTCCATTCAAACGTAGCCTCTTTTCGTAAGAGTTTGAAGAAGGGCAGAGCGTGTTGGGAAAACTTGGCCACAAAGCGAGATAACAAGGTAAGCATCTCGTTGAGGGATTTTATGGACTTCTTCGAACTTGGCATGGGGAACTCCGAAAATGCTCGACATTTATCGGGGTTGGCCTCGATCCCTCTCTCAGTGAGGTAGAAGCCGAGGAATTTTCTTGCTCGCACCCAAAAGGTGCATTTTTCCGGATTAAATCACATTTTGCACGTCCTTGCTTGGTCGAAGACTTTTTGCAAGTGGAACATATGATCAGATTCCTCTTGGGATATGACGATCATGTCATCCACATATACTTTGAGCATGTCTCCGATTTGTCATCGGAAGACTTTGTTCATCATTCGCTGGTACGGGGCCCAACGTTTTTCAGACTGAAGGGAATTACATTGTAGTAATAGTTGCCCGACGAGGTCATGAAAGCGATGTACCTCTTGTCTTTCTCTGCCATGGGAATTCGGTTATATCCCGAGTATGCATCCATGAAGGACAAGAGTTTGAAACCAACAGAATTATCTACTAACTTATCAATGCTAGACAATGAATAAGCTTCTTTCGAGCAGGCCTGATTGAGATTGGTGTAATCAATGCATATCCTTCACTTTCCATTATGCTTTTTGACTAATACAATATTGGACAACCATGTTGTATATCTGGCTTCTAAAATGAATTTAGCCTCTAATAGCTCTTTTACAAGTTTTTTCGCCACTTCAGCCTTCTCATTGGATTGCTTGCACCTGCACTGTGCTACCACTCGAGCTGATGGGTCGATGGTGAGCTGATGGAAAGTGATTTACGGATCAAGGTCGGGCGTGTCTGCGGCGCTCCAGGAAAACAAATCTACGTTGTCCTTTAGGCAAGTCTTTAACTGCTATTTCACCTCTTCGGGCAGTCCCGCGCCTATCCTAACTCCTCGGTTGGGATTGTCCCCGAAGGTGATCACTTTGAAATCCCCATATGGTACCGAGTACATGACAGTTGCGGAGGGGAAGCTTCCCGTTGATGCTGGTGTTTCCTTGTTGCAGTCCTTTCCTCCCTCTTCTGAGATTCGGATCTCGAGGTCAATGGTATGGATCTGTCGTGCTGGATTCTTCTCGGGATGGCTTTCTTTGCTAGGAAGATCTTCGTCTCTTTCTTGTTTGATGACTTGCAGTGCTGCGCCAATCAAACCATGTCCCTTGGTAGCTGCCTCAAAGCATCACCTTGCAACTTCGATGTCTCAATGAAAGGTGGCGATGTGACCCTTTTCGGTATAGTATTTCATCTTGAGATGAACTATAGATGGAACGACGATCAGCTCGGCAAGTGTAGGCCTCCCCAGGATGCACTGATACAGAGAAGGACAGTTGATTATTAAGAATTGAGTCTTAGTTTTCTTGGAAGCCTCTCCCTCCCCAAAGGTGACTAGGAGCTCTACGTATTCCCAAGGCCTAGCAGTAGCCCCATTAAATCCCTGCAAGTCTGAGCCCACATAAAGGGACAGGTTCTTCTAGTCGAGTTTGAGGGCACGAAACATGCTGGTGTACATGATGTCTACTGAACTCCCCTGATCGACAAGGATTCGACGGACATCAGTTTTGGTCAATCTGAATCTTATGAGAAGAGGAATGTGAGTGTTAGGGGAGCCTCCAGGGAGCTCTTCCCGTTAGAAGGTGATGAGTTGAGAGCGTCCTCTGAACTTTTTGAGTGTTGACAGCTGGTCTGGGCTACAGTCGATCAGCTGGTCGAATTTCCTCTTCACTGATCCTATTGTGAGCTCGTTGTACCCACCGCAAGAGATGACCATTACGCTGGGGAAGGCTTCCCAGGGGTTGTGCAAGGAGAAATATGAAGGATCCTCGAGATAGATGAGGAGGAAAAAGTCCTCTGGCCGTGAAACAGACATGGCGACTAGCGGGGGAGGGCTAGAAGTTGAAGCTTTTGTTTCCTTTTTCTTAGACTCAGACATCTCTCATTGGAGGGCTTCTCCCTTCTTCATATACTATTTCAAGTGACCCTCTTTGATTAGGATCTTGATAGCGTCCTTCAGGTGGACACAATCTTCGGTCATGTGGCCGTGACTGCGATGAAATCGGCAATACTTGCTCCGGTCGGTGTTGCCCTTTGACGACGTTGGTTTAGATAATCATACCCCTCTTTGCTTGAATTTGGAATTGATACATTCAGACAGGATACGTTCACGGGGAGCAGTCAACAAGGTGTACTCAGTAAAACGACCAGCAGGCCCATTATGATCACGGGGATGATCATCTCGTCACCTATCTCTGTCGCGCCTGGAAGTTTCTGCCTTGTCCTTCTTCGAAGTTCTGGAACTCTCTTGGTCCCTCGAGTCTATGGCTTTATACGCAACTTCCTTCTCCTCCTATTGAATGTAGGATTGTGCCCGACGAAGGAGTTCGGCCAGAGAGTGAGGAGGATCGATCCCTACTGCTTTGCGGAAGTCACTCTTCGACCTCAATCCCTTTTCTAGAAGGTACTTATTCATGTGTTCAATCGTGCGAATCTCGACTTCTTCCTTGTTAAACTTAATCGATGTAATCACAGAGGGGCTTATCCTTGCCATGTATTATACCTTCAAGTTTGGCTTCAGATTTCGGATGGCGCCAGGAGGCAGTAAAATGTCGGGCAAACTGATCTTTCAAGTTCCTCCATGAGGTGATTGAGCATCGAGGAAGACTCTTGTACTAGGCCATAGCCCCCATCCTGAGGGTGATGGGGAACAACCTACATTTGATCTCCCCAATTACATTTTGATAGTGCAATATGGCCTCAATGTTCTCTATATGGTCGCAAGGGTCGGTGGTACCATCATAGAGAGCGAGAAGGGGAGGCTTCTCCAGCCCACGGGGAATGTGGGTGTCCATGATTTGCTGGGACAGAGGTCCATGGGCTTCGTCTTTGTCGCTCGTGCTTGACGATCTGCTAAGAGAATAATTCCGAGTCATGGAAGGGCACAACTCAAATTCTTTCAGTGCTTTGGAATTGTGCTTGGTGCCTAATGTTATCATTCCTCCCAAGTTCAGAGTGCCTGAATTCTCAAAGTACAAAGGCCTCAGTTGCCCGAACATTCATCTGAAGATGTACTGTCGCAAGATGGCTGCTTATGCCAGAGACAAAAAGCTAATGATTCATTACTTCCAAGACAGCTTGTTTGGGGCATCACTCGAATGGTATATGCAGCTAGAGCGTAACAGTTTACGCACTTGGGCTGAGTTAGCTGATGCATTTGTCAAGTAGTACAAATACAACACCGATCTTGCTCCTAATCATACTCAACTTCAGAGTATGAATCAAAAGGACAACGAATCCTTCAAAGAGTATGCACAATGATGGAGAGAGCTAGCTGCAAGGGTGCATCCACCTTTGGTCGACCATGAATTGATTGATATCTTCATGGGTACCTTACAAGGCCAATACTACGAGAAGCTGATTGGTAGTGTCTCTGCTGGATTCTCAGACTTAGTAATTGTTGGTGAGAGTTGAAGAGGGTCTGAAGAGTGGAAAGACCCAAGGAGGTTCTAATAGCCAAACTGGTACCAAGAAGCCTTTCAATGGATACAAGAAGAAAAAGGGTGAAATAAATGTCGTTTCCGTGCAGAAGGGGCAAGCTCCTCAACAAGCTCCCGCTTATATGCCTTATCAAATCCCTTACTATCCGTATCCGTATGTTACTGCTGCGCAATATGCTCCAATGCCTTATCCTCCAGCTGTTCAAGCAGCTCAAACTCAAATACCACAACAACAGGTTCCTCAACAATAGGCCTACAATCACTAAGGATATTAATATCCTCCTCAACAACAACAATTGCAAGCTGCTCAACCACAACAAGGTGCTCGCCAACAGCGTCAGCAAAGAACGTGGAGGACAGATAGAGTATTTGATCTTCTACCAATGTCGTATGCTAAAATCTTTGCTTAACTGATGGAGAAAAAAGTTGTTGTTCCGAAAGATTTGGCTCCCCCAACTGTCATTCCTACCGACTACGATGCAAATTCTCATTCTGAGTTTCATAAGGGTGCTCCAGGTCACACTATTGAGAACCACACGACTTTCAAGCACAAAATTCAAGACATGATCGACATGGATGCTATCAACTTCAATGGGAAGTCTCCAAATGTCATCAACAATCCAATGCCACCGGCCAACTAGTGCCTGCATCAGATCAAATCAAGTCAAGTCAAGTTCATCCCCCGAAGAAGGCAGTCGTGTTGCCATTTCATTATTTGCTTTCTTGTATTTTGTCTTTATTTGTTTAAGTTCTGTATGCTTTGAACATTGCCATTCGAATTTGGTTTTCATTAATGTGTTGCTTATGTATTGTTTTGAATTAGTTATATCGTATTCACTCATTGTTTCCACTTATCACAAGCACCGATACATTTGTTCACTTCACTCTATCAACTGTTGGTTAACATAATTTGAGGGAGGATGACGACAACGAAATACTCATAATTGCGAATAGTATGCTTTCAGACAGAATCTCGTCGATGATGTACAGACATTATTTCAATTCTCCAAACCCTGGAGATATAAGGAGTTAATCCCTATTAAACCACTTCGAGCCTAGAAGTAGCAGTTTCCTTCAGACATTCAAACCTTTACACTCAACCTGGGGCAGAGTAGTTGTTCAGTTAATCCAAGTTCCGCACTCAAAACACAAAGATCCAACGACATGACAGCTGTTCATCAACGAACCATTACTTGGCAGTCACTATCCTCCAAAAAAATAAAAAAATCATAAGCCACTAAGTCAAGCACCTAAAAGGGGACTTGGGCAAAAATCAATGCAATCCCGATGGATCAGACAAGCAAAAGTCAGTCCATGCAAAAGATAGGGATAAAAAATAAAATCAAAAGAGGCCCTCGAAACCCTTAATAAAAACAAAATAAGATTCAGTGGCCATCATATCAAAATTAAAGGGTCAGTGATATCCATCAAAATCAAAAAGTGGATGCCATTTCGAACAAACCTTGAACCATCAAAGCTTACACCGTTAAGATAAATATATGCATAATTAACTGAACGTAGGACTGAAGGTCATTACGAAGAAGGGGCGGGGATAAATCATACTTTGAGCCTAACATCCTTTATTTCATAACCGTGAACCAGACCGCGTTACAACCTTCAAAAGACCTAATTGAGACAAGGTTTATTCTGAAAGCGTACTATTGCAAGGTTGCGTAAATTGACTCCTCACATATTTGCTAACCATCGACATTGGTGTTAGTATCCATGCTATATCTCACACACTAATCAAAATGAGCACAAAGTTTGGACTAGAGGTCCATTCGTCTCACACTATCACGACACTCCAATAAACGACACTTTTTCAAAACTCGCGCAAACTTTGCTTTAAGATTATCATTTGTGAATGTACAATTTTTAACTGCAAATCGGTGCTAGACATCAAAGGCACTCCAACAAGGGGAAATAAAGGAGGAACTTGAACTTTCAGTGGCCAATACAAAGCAGGGGTATCTTCAAAACTCACAGGCTGGGGAAAATCATTCAACAACTTGAGCAGGGGAAAGTCATCCGAGTTCAACTTCCATATGTCAGAACTGGTTAATCTGGGGCATACCATTAACATGTTCAGACTGGGGCAAGACCAGGTCGTCCTGACCATCAAGTAGATTTGCAATCTTCTTTGAAGAAAGTTCACAATAAACCACCAGGTACCCAGACTTGGGGAATCCAGAGCATCTTCGCCTGCTTCGATCATGGCATCTTCAGTAAACTGCGTGTCGAGGAAGTCAATCCCTCCCACTATCCAAAGTCCAATCTGCATTGGAAACTACCTAAAGTCCACCAAACTGGTATTCTCCACTTGCATTTCCAGTTACCCATTTGCAATCATGTGCATCATATGCATTGCATTTGATATCATATGCATCTTTCATCATATGCATATCCATTATCATACTGCCCCAGCTATTGCATCTCCGCGCGTCAGCATTTGCATTTGCATTTGTTATGGAACATCATTCTCAACATCAAGCATTCATATATGTAAGTCAAGGTCTAAGATCAATCTCGAAGATTTCCAAGAGTATCTTCTACCCAGCCAGGGGCATGTCATGCAAGACCGTGGGCTTCCCTCACGAAGTTGTTCAACCTTTTGTTGGGAAAATTCAAGAGCTTCAAAACAATCATCAGCCCAGTCAAGGGCATCCTCCGCAAGACCGTGGGCTTCCACCACGAAGTTGTTCAACCTTTTGTTGGGAAAATTCAAGAGTTTCTAAGCAATATTCAGCCAAGTTAGGGACATTTTCTGCAAGACTGTGGGTTTCTCCCATGAAATTCAAAGACATTCGAAGTAAGATTCAGCCCAGACAGGGGCATCTTCAGCAAAGCCGTGAGCGTTCCTCACGAAGTTATTCAATCTTTTGTTGACCAAGACAAGACTTCAAAGATAAAAGCCCAGACAGAGGCATCCTCTTAAAAGTTCATGGGCGTTCCTTATGAAGATATTTCAACCTTTTGTGGTCAAAACTGCGACCTCCAAGCAATACAGTAGGTGTTCCCCGTTGATTCGTTTCAATCCAATCTTCCTCTTGGGTGTTCCCCAGTGAGTTGTATCCAGCAAACATGACCTTTGTCAATTGCCTTACTATCATCCTTTAGGAGATAACCAAACCTCGTCGGTTCAACCTAGCCTGCATCCTTTTGGTGTTGTAACTTTCAAATTTCTGTCGTTCTATCATCCTTTTGGTGATAAAAACTTGCATGTGTGTTTCGCTCCGTCATCCTTTTGGTGGTGGGTCTATCATCCGTTGATGCCAGATTGTGCGAGTGTTTTGCTGTATCATCCTTTTGGTGGTAGTAACCGGTGTGAGTTTGCTTCATCATCCTTTTGGTGGTGGGTCTATCATCCGTTGATGCCAGATTGTGCGAGTGTTTTACTCTATTATCCTTTTAGTGGTAGTAGCCGTTGTGAGTTTGCTCCGTCATCCTTTTGGTGGTGGGTCTATTATCTCGTTGATGTCAGATTTTGTGAGTGTTTTTCTCTATCATCCTTTTTGAGGTAGTAGCCGGTGTGAGTTCGCTCTGTCATCCTTTTGGTAGTGGGTCTGTCATCTCGTTGATGTTAGATTGTGCGAGTGTTTTGCTATATCATCCTTTTGGTGGTAGTAGCCGGTGTGAATTTGCTCCGTCATCCTTTTAGTGGTGTGTCTGTCATCTCGTTGATGTCAGATTGTGCTAGTGTTTTGCTCTATCAATCTTTTTGTGGTAGTAGCTGGTGTGAGTTTGCTCCGTCATCCTTTTGGTGGTGGGTCTGTCATCTCGTTGATACCATATTGTGCGAGTGTTTTCTCTATCATCCTTTTGGTGGCAGTAGCCGGTGTGAGTTTTCTCTGTCATCCTTTTGGTGGTGGGTTTGTCATCTCATTGATGCCAGATTGTGCGAGTGTTTTCTCTATCATCCTTTTGGTGATTGTAGCCGGTGTAAGTTTGCTCCGTCATCCTTTTGGTGGTGGGTTTGTCATCTCGTTGGTGCCAGATTGTACGAGTGTTTTGCTCTATCATCCTTTTGGTGGTAGTAGCCAGTGTGAGTTTGCTCCGTCATCCATTTGGTGGTGGGTATGTCATCTTGTTGATGTCAGATTGTGCGAGTGTTTTGCTCTATCATCCTTTTGATGGTAGTAGCCGGTGTGAGTTCGTTCCGTCGTCTTTTTGGTGGTGGGTCTGTCATCTCATTGATGTCAGATTGTGCGGATGTTTTGCTCTATCATCCTTTTGGTGGTAGTAGTCGGTGTGAGTTTACTCCGTCATCCTTTTGGTGGTGGGTCTGTCATCTCGTTGATGTCAGATTGTGCGAGTGTTTTGCTCTATCATCCTTTTTGTGGTAGTATCCGGTGTGAGTTTGCTCCATCATCCTTTTGGTGGTGGGTCTGTCATCTCATTGATGTCAGATTGTGCGAGTGTTTTGCTCTATCATCCTTTTGGTGGTAGTGACCGTTGTGAGTTTGCTCCGTCATCCTTTTGGTGGTGGATTTGTCATCTCGTTGATGCCAGATTGTGCGAGTGTTTGCTCTATCATCCTTTTGGTGGTAGTAGCCGGTGTGAGTTTGCTCTGTCATCCTTTTGGTGGTGGGTCTGTCATCTCGTTGACGCCAGATTGTGCGAGTGTTTTCTCTTTTATCCTTTTGGTGGTAGTAGCCCATGTGTGTTTCATCCCATCATCCTTTTGGTGATGGCGACCTTTTGCTAGTTTTTTTCATCGTCTACTCGAGGGTAGATTTTGATCCATTATCCCACCTCCCAAGCATTTCCCTTCTTTTTCTGGATAAATTCAGGGTTTTCTTCATACCTAATTGACTTCTACCTTGAAAGAATGAATGCCATAGCAGTTCTTCTTACTTGGTTTAAGCCAATTAGATAGGGGCATCTGTCATACCCCAAATTTGTCCTACCCGTGTATAGCTTTCATTTTGTGCATCCGTCCACTAACCGCTATTCGAATTCCAAAAAAGGGGGTGTTGCCTTTGCTTTCGTTTGAGCTCAGATTTGCAGAGATGAATTGAGTTTCATTAGAGGTTTGTCAAATCAAGTGTATTTGCAGTGATGTTTTCAGTTCAAGAGGTTTTGTCATAATCTTGGCCAGGCAAGGACTTGCTCTAATATCAAGATTGAGATGAGCACGATTCAAATAATATGAATATGAGGCTTCTAATTAGAGTTTGCGTTAATTCAAGGCAGTTGATGTGGGGATCAGATTGTTAAGCTATGTCAAGCTAACAGTGGTTTTTAGGGGTGATGATCATCACGATCTAGCTCACTTCCTAGTTAAGGTTTCTAGGAGAATTCAGGTTACATGTGGTTGAATCAACTTTTCAATTTTTCTATCCATTTCATGATCCATATTAC
This sequence comes from Lathyrus sativus, assembly GCA_963859935.3. Classification (NCBI taxonomy): domain Eukaryota; kingdom Viridiplantae; phylum Streptophyta; class Magnoliopsida; order Fabales; family Fabaceae; genus Lathyrus; species Lathyrus sativus. The sequence continues at coordinate 612,778,658 of OZ012739.1, forward strand.
AAATTCCATTCAATTCCAAATTCCCATTTTAAATATCTACATCTATCATATCCATTTCAAATCAATTTCCAAATCCTAAATCATTATTCATCCGATGTCCAAATTTTCATTATTTATTATCCATATTTTTAAATTCATTAACCATTTTCAATCACCCAATTATCTCCTTTTATCCATTAATTCCATTTTCTAAACCCATTCAATTTGTCTATAAAAAGTCACAAAAGCCCAAATAAGATTCACAAGCCCATGAAACATTTCCATTACAAAAGTTGTGAATAAAACGAATACATGAACAAGTCAAACAATATGTATAAATTACAAAGTCCACCCTTCTTAAAAAAAGCCTATTGCATTTTTTATTGCAAAACGTACAAAAAAAACCCATTCACTAAAGCCCATGTTCCATTTTTCTCAAGTTCAAGTCCATGTTACAAGTTTACACATCTATACAATATGAGCCTATGTACATTATGACCGAAAAAAAAATAAAAGGAAGGTTTTGTTGCACCCTAATTTTTGACCGCAGGATCCCACCTCCTGGTGCATTTTTTTTACGTTTTCTTTTTACTTTTGTATGTGACTAATTAGCTTGTGCAGGTACAATGATATCATAGCTCCTTCTCAATCTCATACCGTATCTGGATCATTATTTTAAGGGCGCTTCATTCTCCAAGAGGTTTTAGTCATTTTCAAGAATGTTTTAAAGTTACAAAGATAGAGCACAGAAGGCTTTAATGATTCGAATGTTCGAGTTCAATTTGCAAAGAAAAAGAAGACATTTTTAAAATATCACATGGCTCAAGTTATGATTCAGTGTGGCAATGCTTCAGATCCACGATTTTTTAAAGATGATCCTGCAAGATTTATAATCCTCACACAAGTCAACTTGAATTTGTTTAAATCATCAATCCAAGTCACCATTCAAGAAGGTTTTTTAAGCTTAAGAAAATTCATGGATTGAAGTTCACATGCTACATAATCCTTTCTAAGAGTACAAGATGATTCTCTAGAAGTTCACCTCAATTTCACATAATTTCAATATTTTGCAGTATTTTCAAGACCACCAAACCATGTTAGTCGTGAATAATTACATCAAAGGCACCGTCCACTTCCAAATGATACATATTGGTTCTTTGGATATAATTTAAGTGCAATACAATGTTTTGCATTCTGTGGATATAAGCTAAGCACATACAATTTCACATCAAGGGCATTCACACGATTTGCAGTGAAAGAGGGAAACCTACGGAGAACATACGTTCACATACTCGCCACGAAAAGCAAAGGAGATCATAGACACATCCAGAACAACATCATCAACACATTTATACTCATTGCAGAAGTTCACGCATAATACAATTGAAGGAAAGGATCATAGAAAGGAAAACGTAGTGCTAAAGTCGGCCACAGTGTCAAGACCGCCGCGTTGAAATTATTTAAAGGCTCTGCAGAGGTGAATCCATCAGAGTAATATCAGTATACGACAACACAGTTTTTCAAAGCAAACCAGCCAATTCCACATTTTGTTTACCGGTATAGACGGTCAGGTTACAAATTTGGAATCTTCAAAAGAAGGGAGACACGAAGGCAGCTGCTGGAACATGTTTTTGCTTTCCATCTTTTGCCCTGTTTAGAGCTGATGGTGGGTCATAGAGATGCGAATAATTGAAGGATTGATGACGAGTTGCTTATCGGCAGCCTACCTGCATTTGTAAACATAATTGGCATTATGAAATGAGCCTTTGAAGAAAAACCAAGAAGATATTATCAATATACCGCACTGCTTTAAAGATTTAATAAGCAACTCAGAGTCTATTGAGATTAAGCCTCAGTCTTAGAATTACAAGCTTAGCTTTCAGAAGGCACAACAGGTTATATGTCAAAGTAGAATAACAAACCAACAGCAGTTATAAGCAAGTCTACATAAAAGAAACAATTTTGAAATTAGAAAGGAAATCTGTCCAAGGTTATTATACTGTATGAGTCGAAGGCTGAAACATTATATTGTGAAGTTCAAATTCCTGAAATGAGTGAAGATCTTCACAGCAGCAAGTCACAGTTCTGTTCTAGAAACGAAGGATCCATCACGGCAACACGGTGAAACCTGTCAAGCTCAACAACAGTGTTCAGAGAAGATTATACAAGGAAAAACTCAAACACAGTCAGTGTTGTTGATATTATGGACTTGGTGGCTAATGCTATAACAAGTTAGAGGTTTGAGGTAACACTAGAATGATTACAAAATTCGAAGATTACCCGGAGCACCGGCTTAAGTTTTTCTCTCTGCTTCGTGCCATAGCTACTCACTGGTTTCCTGCACCACCGTACTTGCCAAGTCAGCAATTAAAGTTTGTTATGAATTCAATCAGATGAAGAGGAATATTTGTTGAAACTGATCTAAACCTGCTGCTGGAGATGCTGAAGAAGCTTCAGAGAGTTAGCAGCTTCCAATGCTGGCCTGCATGACAGTAAACATGATAAAGTGAAAGCTGAGTTGGTCTTTTCTCTAAAACTCAATAACATGCCTACCGAGAACCCCAGACTACGTGATACTGCTTATGAGGTTGCTCTTGTTGCATTGGCTACAAATTCATCTTTTCGTAAGGATCTCTTATCCACTGTAAAATCCTGGCCATCTGTAATATATTCTGCACCTCCTGTTTTTTCAACCATTAAACCACCTGCATAATAAGAGAATCAAATCTTAGTTGTTTGGAAATCCAGTATTGGCCGAGTTGAGATGAAGATAATAGAACCCGAATCAAATATTTTCAAGGAAAGCTACCACAGAGGACGGGTTCAAAATAAAATCGAATCAAAGTAACATACGCAAGCTAAAGAGGCCACGCCAGCTCTCAGAGGTTCACTTCCGCGTACGTCATCAAGACTGCTCACATCGCTGCCAATTTTGTAGAATCATACAGCCGAATCTTGAGTCCTATTAAAAAGGCAGCCAACATTATTTGGAAACTGAAATTCAGCATCAAAGTAAAGGCAGCCAACAAGTATACAAGCACCAACTATGAGACAAGGGACAACAAAGAAAGAGGGGCTGTATATGACTTACAACTACAACCAATTGTCCTTTTGCTAGACTTTCTGTAGCTGGTGACCATTTAGACCCATTTGAGGGTGGTGTTTTTGTGTTCACTGGAAGTTGTAATAAAAGTCTCGAAGCCTTGGATGACATGTATTACCTATGTACAACAGGTATTGCTAGGGAAAGTGATCAGAGACTAGAGAATTTATCTATGAAGAAGCAATCTCCACCAAAGCCAAGCATGACCGTCATACTTTCCACCAACGCACCAACCTATCAATTTATAACCGAAAAGGAGTAAATAAGGATCAATTGGCCAAGGAAATTGTTAATGAGCAGAATATGAAGTCACTAAATATTTAAGCTCGTACATATGATCACTTGTTTACTAATAAGCTCGGTCACCATGGACAATTAAGGCTAGTTCATGAAAGTACCATCCTGACAAGAATGCCAGCAATCCTGAAGCTTCAGAACTATTCAAAGAAGTTGCGTGATATCTGACCCAGAGAAGAGACGGCAGTATGACAGTGCAGGATTTGTGGCACTTGATGTTGATAGCATGGACATGGAAATTGATTTATCTAATCTTGGGACTGTGAACACGATGTTTGCAGCTTTATTCAACAAACTGGATGTCCCTATCAAGACTACCATTTCAGCTAACGTTCTTGAAGAGGCTTTGCATGGCACAATTACAGTCAGACCCCTTCCAATTGGAACATCAGTTAGTGGAAAGGATGCGAAAGATGGCTTTACTCAACTGCACACCGCTACATCTGAACAACACCTTAGCGTGTCACCACTTAAAGACCAATTTGCTTAATAGTAATGATGATATCTCCAACCTCCTTCCTCAAGCATATCAAACATTCTCCAGGTCCCCTGATCATCATCACCATAGGCATATGAAATGAAATAAGGAAACGGTTATCAAGCTGCTACAGAAGTAAAGCAAGCAAACAAATACATAGCATGATAGCTCCATACAAGATAAACAAGAGTAATATCAAAACAAGTTTGGCCATACGAATTTGCTTATCGAAGGATCGGTTTTAGAGTAGGAAATTAGACTTACCATCAACTATCACCAACTGCAACTTTCTGCAGCAGTGAATCCGCAGCTTTGGGCTCACCGATTTCGTTACCGCAATTACTCTGGGCTGTTAACTTCTCTGGGCCCAACTCCTTCACTATTCACACCTGTCAAAATATCAAATGCAAATTAGTAATTGTTTGGGAGAATAACCGATAAAGAGAATATTTAGGGGATAATAGAAGATTCAGGAATCAAATCAGATCCAATTCCAAATTAATACACAAAATCAGAGATTTGAAGTATCAGTTAAATGGCTCATTATAGCAATCGAACAAAAAAGGAAATTATTTCAAATCCACATTTAAAACGACTTTAAACAAATTCAATCAGAGAATCCACGCTGAAGCCTATATAAAGAGAGGGGTGAGAAGAGAAGAGGAAATCGAAAAAAAGGAGAAAAGAAGCTATCGCAGAATCAACACAAAAAACCTAAATCCATAATCGAGGAATTGAAGAAGGAGGACTCATCTTTTCCATTGAAGGAGTTATTCCCAACCACCGCGAGCTCAACCGACGGAGCATCCGTTTTCATCATCTCAAACGCCGTCGTCGCCGACGCTCGGTAGGCTTCTATTCTTATCACTGTTATGAAATTATTGATGTTTTCGATTTGATTTCAGGTCCGAAAATGAAAGGAGATGATGGATGAAAGGAATCGATTGGGAACTGAAAGAGGAGAGGGCGCGATCGGAGAGGAGAGGTTCAATTTGGGGCATTAGGATTCTTGCTTTTTGTTTTTCTGTTTTTGGTTGTTATGTAATCATAATCACCACTAACCACACACTAATCACCGTAATCACCCTCTAACCTTTCGCTAATCAGTTTCTTTTCTTTTAATAATATTTTAATCCTTTAGTTAACCATTAATCAGTTTTTAAAAATAAATTAATAATCCATTTTAATTAATCAGTTGTTTTTTAATTAATCATTTTATAATTTAATCAATAATCCTTTGTTTATCCATTTGAAAACTTTTAATATTAAAATAACCTTTTTAAAAACTAGCTAAGTTTTTAAAATGTAACATTTAACCTTATGAATTATCTTATTTAATTTAATTATAATTCTCTAAGTTATATTTATTTAATATTGATCTATTATATTATTTCATTTAAACTAATAAATCAACTCTTATCCTAAATAACTTGGCCTTTTTCTTAAAATAATAATAATCTTTTATAATTGTGTTAATAATTAATTAAATATTTTAAAATAGCTTTTTTTTTTTAAATTTTATTCACTCATCAAACTTTTATATAGCTTATATTTTATTAAAACTTTCAAATATAAGAAATAAATAACTCTTTTTTTTCAATTTCTCACACTAGAGCAATTTCTTTTTTTACTTAATAAATTAATCATCGTAGTGTCTTATTAAGCTTTAGACTTTAACTTTAAATCTCATCTAAAATCAAATCAACTTTTTTTATATAATCCAAATTAAAATCAACTTCGCCTAAAAACAATCAACAACGTAAAATACAACCTCAATCGTGCACACTTACATCCACGACACATTCACCTACACCTTAGCGCTTTCATGCGTGTGTATGACTTTATATTTCCGCAATTTATTTATTGCAATTTACATTACTGTCATTTACATTATTGCATTTATATTCGCGCATCGCATTCCGTCCAAAGGAAAACCCTACACATGATTCAACAATCGTGTGTAGTGCACATCATTTGCATCATTATCCCCACGATCCTTGATCCCATTCAAGTTGATCTTTAAGTTAGATCCTACCCTATAGGAAGGACCTTATCTTTACAACTTAGATACAAAACAATACAAATCAAAACAACAAATATTCAAACACATTAGAGAAAGATGTCAAATCATCTTAAGTGAGATAGAATCTCCACCCCACATCAATTACAGTCAATCCCGTAAAAACTTTGCCTTAAGAGAGGTAAAAGCGTACCTCGTCGATCTCTATCCGAGTACTTGAGCCCTTCTCTTAAGATGATGCAAATAATACATTCCTACAACTTGTGGCGGTTAAATCTCCCTTAAAATGATAACACATCTCTTCTCCTAAAATCAATCAATCAACCACCCTAAACCCGTAGGAACTTTGACCACAGTCAAAGAACTCCTCAAACCCTTTAGGGGAACTACAAATACTCTGATTCCACTCCCGTAAGGATATGTAGGCATAAGATGCGACATCTTATCGAGTATACTTAGAAATAAACCCCTAGGTCTTCTATACCTTAAGCAGATAAACACTTAGCAATAAACAATATAAAACAAGAGGTTCTTGTAGAATACTACATAAACTTAGGATGCTAGTACCTTCCCTAAGTTTAACCAACCCCCGAACCTATAACTCTCTAAACCTTGCATTTGCATTGCATTGTAGGAATTTCGATCTTTATCCCTTTCTTTGGACAAATCAAAGTTCGGTTGCAAATGAATAAGATTCAAACTCACTAATAGTTTGGTATCCGATTTTCACCGCGTCAGGTTTCAACATCAATAGAATAAAATCATACACAGGAATTGTGGCCCCCCACCTCCACCATACAATTGCCAAGTAAAACACACGATAAGCTGCCAAAATACAAAAAAAGCAAAAATTGCACATTATTCATAGCAATTCCAAGCACCAGCTACAAGCCTTCTTCCCAAAACCCACGAGCCACCTAAGTCGCTTACGTATGCTACAACTTTTTAATCTTACTACCCATACAAGATGCGACTACCACGCCATGAGTTGCCCCTACCTTACCAAGTTGCTTCTTTACAACCTTTCCAAACAACAACTTATATAATACCCACAAGAATTTTTGCAGAAAATTCCTGTACCTGCAATCCACAACATGATACAACTCACACAACAACCAGCAATTCCACACACAACATAAGTTGCTGCAAAAACTTTGAATCAATACACCTGTCCATCCAAGAGGGACGTACCGTAAATCATGGAACCGTTTTTCCCATACGATGATGTCACTAATTACCAGCGCACATCTGTTTCTCTTTCCGTGAATGCTTTCTGCGGCGTGTATAAAAAGAAGAAAACTTCTCCAAAATCTTAGAGCCAAACAACCCTGTTTCTACAACCCTCGTTTCATTCCTCAACCATTAAATCACTCACCTTCATTTAACCTCGAATCTTCACCCTTGGTCCTCCATCTTCGAACACTCATCATTCCCAACCCTCAAACTTTAACCTTCTTCAATCTTCATCGATAAACCAAATCACAGAACCAAATGAGAATATAAAGAGAAGAAGAGAAATACCCAAGATTGAGGGGAGTGAGACGGAAGAGATTAGAAACCAACACGATTACACACCTTGCGATTGAGTCCGATTTTAAGACGGGCCATACCGGAAAACGCCTCGACGGATGAAGTTTTGCAAAGGTTGAATCAGAACCTCTTGTTCTTCCTCCATCGCCTTAATTTGCAGTCCATTGTTACCAGGTTATCAGAGGACGATTGTGTTCGTGGATCTGATTTTCCCAAGAGCTCTGTTGCGTATTCACCATATTTTGTTTTTTTTGTGTGTTTTTTAATAGCTTATGTTGATGTGGTCTGGTTTGGTGATCTTTCCTCAGCTTGTTTTATTGAAGTTTAGTGGCTTTGACCAATGGGCTTTCTTTGGCAGCCCATGTTTAGTTTTCAGCATTTTTGTTGTGCCTTTTTAACCGTTTTTGTTATTAGGGGGGTGACGGGCTTCAAGGCCATATGATTCCCTCATTTGTTTTTATAACAATTTTTTTCTCAACACCCCTCTTTTAATGGTCTTAGTTTATTTAAGAATTTAGAAAATTTCTAATATTTGGTTTTTAGTATTTCACTATTTATATTTTTGTTTTGTTTAATCTTTAGGTATCATTTCCATTTGAATTTCATTCCCGTTTTCGTTTTTTATTATTGGTTGATAAACTTCTAAAGTCATGGATTATCGAGTTATCGATGAAAATACATGATTAGGAATAAACCATACATTATTCTTACTCCTCCCATTTTCTTCTATATTCAATTTCATTTATGGGTCGATGAAGAGACCTCAAAATTATTGTTCTTCAAATTATTGATGAACAATAATAAATCCGAGACCAAACTTCTTTTCACCTTTTTATTTCTGATTTTTATTGATTTTTATCGTTTTCGATCGATGATGAAACTCCAAGAATTATTATCGTTCAAATTATTCATAGATAATAATTTATCCGAGACCACCTTCTTTTCTCTTTCAATTTCTTTTTCATTTCGATTTTATTTAATTCGTTTCGATCTATGAAGTCTTTTGATTCGTAAATGTTGATTTATCGAAGTCGATAACCTTCACAATGTCAAATCTATAGAAAATGACCATTTGGGTCATTTTCTTTACTTTGGGATCGTGATAGGCTACCTTCGATTAATTGACATGAGTTTATGATTAAGACGAGATCCCCCTCTTTTAGTCCGTGCGGCACGATTAAATTGGAAAATGGTCCTCAATATCATTTCTCTATCTTATTTTTAGCACATATATCAATTCACGCGACCTCCTATAGTCTGACTTTCATTATAAGTTGAGCTACGACGATTTAGCGTTACATTTCGTCCCGATCCAATTCAATAACAAACTAACCACTAACTTTTACTTTCAGTCAAATATACCACTGTTTTATCTTTCAGTCAATTATATCTCGATTATATTATCTTGTTCATATTATTTTGGATATTATCTCGATTATATTGTTATATGTCTTGTATATTATTCATATTGTTCATACTCATATCATATTCATCTTCTCTTATTCCCACGTATTCCAAAACACTTAATAAATGATTGTTAGAAGTATTTTTTGATAGTGTTTTATCGTATCCACAAGGATTGATGAGAATATGTGATGCTTGACGTTCAATGGTTTAATGATTTAAGAAGGGAGGTTGTTAAAGTAGTTTCTATTTTTGTAACAAGAGTTTGCAAGAAATAAAACAGAATAAAATTTGGTCTTAGTTTGATAAAAAGCATGCCAAGATTAGGGTTCGCTAATCCATCCTAAACGTATCCAATCAATCAAATATATGAACGTAGTTTTAACCAACATAACAACGAATTCTTGTCCAAATACTTACTGCCTCAAGTCTGGGGGTGTTCACTAGACATTTGCTTCCTCTTCGCTCCAGCGAGTTGTTCGCTGCCTCTTTCGTACAGCAAACTTAGGTCCCTTTTCTTTCTGGATGAACAATACTATGGTTTTCCTGGCCTTCGCTGGAAAGTTCGCTGTGCGAACTTGTTGAAGTTTTTCTGGCAGGTTCGCTAGCAAGTTCGCTGTGTGAACTTGTTGATGTTTGCAAGCTGACTTGGTTTCCTTGTCATAATTTTTGTGTCTTACTCTTTAAATTTTCATGCCTAATTCCTGCACAATAGCACACAAATCAAAGCAACCAAGGTATTTTCACATAATAATGCAAATCAACAAAAGCAAGAATGATTCTAACACTTTCTCTACAAAAAGGAATAAAAGATGCCCACATTTGATAGTTCAAATAAGCAAAATTGGGCATCTAACAATGATCGAAATGCTGAAAGCCTAAATTGGTGGACTGTTGGATCATTGAACTTGTTCAGGAACCCTAGCATGAAGTTGTGTCCGACTTTGGCTCAAGGCTTAGTTTATGACACTTTGCACACACACCGCTTCCTCTTGGGCTACCTGACAATGATACCTTTTATTTCGTGCAATCCCTTGTAACTTACATGTACCCCTCTCCCATTCTGATGTATGTTTCGTATTTCTTTGATTTATGGTTTATCTTCTAGGAGCACCCATAGGGACTAGTGTAGATTAAACTCTTTTCAAACTAATTCTCGATTCATCATTGAGCCATTTTCAAACACCTTCCGTAAGTCGAGTGCTCGTCCGCATTCGCCATCAACCTATTGCACACACTTCATCGTGGTTTCGATATTGGGAGCACCCTCAGGGACTAGTATCGTCTCTCACAACTTAATCCTTGATTCGTCATCAAGCCGGTTCCATTTTCAATCCAAACCCTCGACTCTTCATCGAGCCATTTATCAAACCATTTACATTCCACCACGGTTTTGCACGCAAATATAACTCAAACCCTTGATCAAACGTCAAGCGGATTTTCATAATCAACATCAATCAATTAACTATTATCTAACTCATTTTCAAGGTCTAAAGAGGGGGGTTGAGCCTTTGATCTCTCTTTGGTTGTTTGGATGCGAGTTATTACTTGTGTGAGAGCAATTGATGCCTCTAAATAACATTTTCAACTCAGCAACGTTCAACCATCGTCCAAACACTCATCATTTCAAACACCATTCAAACACAACCTTCTTTTCAAAGATGAAAAAGAGAGAGAGTCAAGCCTTTGACTCTTTCTCATGATTACTTGGGCCCGAGGAGCCTTTCTTAAGCTTAGAGTAATCGTCATCCGTACCCACTTCAAACCAATTCAAACCTTGTCCTTTTTCGTGGTTGTTACCATGAACTACAGACGTTCTGATTCTTCATTCTCGTCTGAATGTAATACACGTAGGCACAAGATTGCAATGATCTTGGCGAGCACACTTCTATCTTTCTCCGTTATTCCGTCCATAATTCCCCCCCATCTTTTCCCGTATTCGAACTACGACGCTCTGATTTCTCATTCTCTTCTAAATGAGCATACGTAGGCACAAGGGCCCCAATTCTTGGCGAGCACCCTATCCTATAACCACCCATTTCCTCTTAGCATCGTTATAATTTTATCGTATATTTTAGTATTTATTATTGAGAAGAGAACAACTAAGCTTAGCTAAAATTCATCACGATCCGAATTAAGAGGTTCCCGTTGAGTACAACGGACGTGAGGGGTGCTAATACCTTTCCCTCGCGTAACTGACTCCCGAACCCAGAACATCAGGTTGCGACGGTCGTGTTCCTTTCGTTTTAAAAGGTTTTCTCGATATTTTCCTCTCCCGTTTATTTGGGATAAATAAAGTTCGGTGGCGACTCTATCGAACCACATTTCTGTGCCTTTCGCGCGAGGGTCATTTTTCCGAATTATCTTTATGATTTTTCGAGGTGCGACAATGTGTAGTTTGGAATGAGAACTAATACTGATGTGTTTAAATGCATGATTGTTTACAGTCAGATGTATGACTGGAATCATTCTGGCATTGTTGTCTTTGCATTATTGTATTCCATACATCATATGTTATTGTTATTGTGAAAGAGGCGAGTCACAAGTTCAGATGTTGGAAATAGTGAATTGTTCGGAGCTCATATTAGATGACTTAAGGTTCAAATGTTGGACCCAGTTCGTATGAATAAACATTGTAGAGTTGGTACCAAATGCATATAGAGTCGAGGTTTTCTCACATTGCATACAAGTTGGCATTTGTAAATTGATGATTTTCGTGTGAATACATTATCTGTTGATGATTATTGTTGTTGTTTTTGTTTAGAATACCCTTCATGATATTTTGTACCGTTAACATATTTGAGCTTATTTTCACCCCTTTGTAATTCTGTTTTTGTGTTGATGTATGATGTGTACAGATACTCAGGAACATAAGTAATAGCTGTTGTGAGTTGGAAGATGGCCTTGGAGCTCATCTTTATTTACTTTCTTGTTTATCACTTTTAGTCGGTTAAATGCTCTGATATGTGAAATCGGGAACATGGGGTTTTTGTTATGTTTTAAGTTAATGATGAACTATGTGGTTTAAAGTCTAATAATTTATTTGTGAAATTTAATTTTAAAGTTTCCATGACATGATTTTCCGTAACTTGTTGTCAAATGTGTTGATGAGTTTTTGGATGGTTGTCGCAGTGAGACCTTAAATTGTCGATTAATTCCTTTTATATAAGTTTCGGAGTTTAAGATGTTACAATTGCCTTTAGATCTTTTCAATTTTTCAAAACAAAAAGGTTCTAAATGACAAACTCTTTTACAATATGTGTATTTATAGACTAGACGATTTTTTTCTTGTGATTTATACCTTTACTATATTTTATATCCTTTTTAAATCCTAGTCCATTTTTGTTTAAGGAAGGCCTTTGACTTTATAAGATCAATTCAAACTTCTCTCCTTCTTAAAAACTCCTTAAGTACTAAGTTGTGTTCTCTTAGTTTATCATTTCCTTTAATTAACTGAGTACTCATTTTAAATAGTTGTTTGTAAGATGATTTAGTTACCTGAATTGTATTTACCTTGTAGGATGCCTTCAGGAAAAGTTCATCTTCTTTGTTGGAAGAATGTTCTTTTATGTTTCTCCCCGAGGTTAATGTCTCTCCTCCTTTCCTTCTTTCGAAGATTCACTTGAAGATACTTCTTCTTCACAGTTTCTCAAACACGAGGTCCATTAATTTGATGTTGAATCTTCCAAATATCGTTCAACTACTGAGTATGTTCTTTCAAAGAGTCCCACCAAATTGATATGATAGGAGTATAATGAAGTCGGTCATTCTTTGATTTTTGATTCTTCATCTTTAAGCAATTGAACCAGTTCATTCAATTTCTCCATGATTTCCTTCTTTCTTGATTTCTTCTAAAATTCATGAAGACTCCAATATTTTGATTTAAGGATTAGATTAAAATTCCAATTACTAAATCTTAGATATTGGCTAGTGACAAACGTTCCAATATAATTTTTAATATTTCTAAATTTTGATAACCAATTAAAGGTGGTATATTCATCTTCTTTGCCTCGTGTTTTCATTTTCTCTTGATCGATACTTGGAGAAACTTCATATACCATTTCAAGAGTATTACACATTTTCTTAGCGGTTTTGCAATGATGAACATAGAAAAATTTATTATCATCTAGTGACATTGCTATAAAACTCTTGGTTTTGAAATCTATCTCAAAATTTCTCTTTTCCTCTTTAGTCCAAAGGAAATTCAATTTATCTACTACTTTTTTGTTTACTTTGTAATTAGGGATAAATAGACCATTGATTATATTTTCCCATAATTCATGATGTATACTTTGAATAAAAATTCTAAACCTTGCTTGCCATATATAAAATTTGCTACTATTAAAAAGTGGTTGTGTGTTTAGAAAAGATCTCTTGTTAGAGGTCATCTTTCTCCTAAAACAATTAGTTCTTAAATAGGAGTTAGGTTATGATGTCACTTGTTGTACATGTGACTTCATACAATAGGGGGGGGGGGTGAATCGTGTGTTTTAGAAAAACTTTGATTTGAAAAAAATTTAGAATTAAAATCGGAGTTTGAAAGCATTTTAAAAAGATTTGAAAGTTATACAATGGAAAATAAAATTGCAGAAGGTAAAATGCGGAAACATAAAGAGAAGACACAAGAAGTTATAGGGGTTCGGTAAAAAAAGAAATGATACATAATTCTATCTCTAAGAATTATTCTTGAGAGTGTCCAATAAACTTAAGAGCTTTTAGTAAGTTGAACTCTCGAACCCTCATATGTAAGAAAAATGAAGTTTGTGACTAACTTTCAACCAAACAGCAAACATGGGAGAGAAGTGGTTAGTCTTTCTTCCAAACGATTGATCAAAATGGTTAGTCTCCTTTTAACAAGAAACATGTAGCGGTTAGGCTACTTTCCATGAAAAACTTGGAGCGGTTAGTTTTTAAATTTCAAACAACGATTTTATCACGGTCTGATGTAAAAACTTGTGAGCTTTTAACACCGGTCTGAGCTCACAAATCGAAACTTGGTTTTATACCAAGATAATTAATAACTTGTGCGAATTTACCTTCGGAATGATCTCGAACCGAAACAAGCTTTTATCACGGCTGAGCTTGAACCTAAACTTGGTTTCATCACGGGCTAACTAAGAACCTAAATGGAGACTTGATCAAACAATCCGCAAACCAAAGCTTTTTACGGGTTTAGCTTTGAACTCAAAAAAACGATCTCTAACTAGATGAGATGTTCAACAAAGGTAAAAACAATACTTCCTTGTTGAATTTACAAAATTACCCTTATAAAATTACAACTTCCTCACTCGTAAAATGACTTTTTCAAAAAAAATTCGACTAAACTTTTAGTCAAAGAAAGTAAACAAAATGTAATAAAAGATATGTAGCTGTCACTTGTCATAATGATGACAATAATGACCAGCCAATCGATTCACATCATGCTCCATTCAATTGATATGTTTGAGTTGATTGATTAATAAGCTCAAAAATGTAATAAAAGATATATAGTCGTCATTAACACTATCCTAATTGATTAGAGCATATTTTTTAACTTCTACAATCGATTGCCATAAGGTGGAAATCGATTGACAAGAGAAAAAATTTGCACATATCTTTTATGACAGTTCCTACCTTGTTTGTGTTGCACCCCAAATTTTGACCCTTATATTTTCATCATCATTTTAGGATCATATTCATTTGTTAATCTAACCATAACCAGTTTCAAGTTTGTCTTTGTTTAGTTACAGGTGAATCAGGGTTCCGTACAATCGGAAATCGAGGGTTCGACAATTTAATCAGTCAATGTATTGGGTCGTTTCCCCATGGAAAAAGCCTCTATACAATAAAAGACACTCCATTGGGTCAAGCATGAAGCCAAGTTGAGATTGTCACCCAAGGATTAAAAACAATATAGTTCAGGATCCCCGATTAGGGTTTCTGACCAGGAAAAGTCAACTGGGGTTTGACTTTTGGTTTAAATGGTGTTCCAATGATGGGATCATGGTTCATTAAGCTCATATGGCTTAGGAAAGTCTACTCAAGAATTTTTAAAGCCTCAGAGGACCTAGAACAACAACTGTCGATCTGATCGTCATCGATCGATCTTTTATTGACCAAAAGGTCAACCCTTCAACCATAAGGAATTTGACCTCAATATGTGAATAAAAAATGTTCCTTATGTCATATTACACATGCCCATACAATTTCATGACCATTGGATCAAGGATTGAAGAGTAATCGGAAAAATCGGAAAATTAGGGTTTTGAAAGGGGCAAGACCATAACTCCTTAATCACACATCCAAATGAAGTGGTTCAAAGCTCATTGGAAATCTATTGACAAATCCTACAAAATCCTCAAAGTGGTCCATGGTCAAAAAATGCATAGAATTGGAGTTATAACAAAATTCATTTTAAGAGGGGAAATAACTTAGAAAAATTCTAAGTTATTTAGCCTTTTTAAGTGGTTTTTTCAGCAACTTTGAAGGGTTTTTCAACCTAGTTCCATCTAGAATTTGGAAATTCCCAAAACATGAAAGTTATAGAGCTAATTAAGGGCTTTCCAAATTATGGTAGAACTCCTCAATAGCATGTGTGAACAGGAAGTTATGAGCCATGAAAGTTGGGCATGTCACACTTGAAACCACTTTGTCAAAACTTCTCAAATTTGGATTTTCAACAACTCAAGCCATTCTCAACCATTGGATTATGTTTCAATCTGATATTAGGAGGTAATCATGAAGGGAAAACCAGAAGAGTGAAGGATTTGAGAGCTTGACAAGATTTGCAAGCAAGTGGCTAATATTTTAATCAAAAATGCAAAGGAGGAAAGAGAAACTTTTCCAAAAAACCTGGAGCAGCAGCCTCTCCTATCCATCTAGCCTCATATGAGTCACCTCATACATCTTATTGCACTTGATTTTGCTTGCTTAGAGCCCAAGAACATGATGTGTGCAGCTGCCACAAGATCATATGCAAGATTCCCTTCCAAAACTCCCTCAAAAACCAAAACCTTGAATCTGCCCCAAAACTCTTCATGGACTATAAATAGAGGCTTCATCTCATTGAATTCCAGACACAAGAGCAATCCTAAAATCTCACAAACTGATAGCTCTCTCCTTTCTCTCTTTTTGCTTGAAAGTGCAAATTCACCAAAAACACCATTTTGACCACTTTGCACTTTCCATACCAGCTCTGGTTCTAAACATCCCAAGACTTCAAAAACCATATGCACAACCTTAAAATAACCCTCTGAAGCTGTTCCCACCATTGGTTTCCTCAAAAAATCAAAGGATAAAAAAGTCAACTTCCACACCACTCAAGTTTGACCTTTATGCACTTTTCATGCCAAATCACTACCTCTCACCATTCCTACCATTCCAACACTTCAAACACCTCACATTAATGATGTTATAGCTGTTTAAAACTTCAAACAACAGCAGGAATCTCATTTTCTCAAACTGTCCACAAAGTTGCATTTTTCTTCAAAAGGAGGCAAATATCACAAGCTTGCTCAAAGGGAAGGGTTTGTCTCTGGTTTTCTGGACTATTAGCATAGTAAAGAGGGTCTGCAAGAGGTAAGTGACCTCTAACCCTTGCCTTTTTCATATATGCAATATCATGTATTATTGTTGAAAGTTTGTAATTAACATGTGAGCATGGTGGGACTTGGAATCATTAGAGCATATTGGACTCTGTGCTTGCTGTCATGAGTTTATGATTGTCATGTGAAATATGTAATGCATTTTGATCTTTGTTGTTTAGAATTGATGTGTCAAGGTTACATTTGCTGTTAAGAACTTGGATTTTCATAACAAGACTTATGTGAAGTGATAGCTTTTTTGCTTGTTGACTATCCCTTGAAGCATGGATTTAATATTGTTATGTCAAGTCCATTATTGTACATCATACTCTTAGTGAATGGCAAACTGTTTTGATTAGAGGAGCTGTTTGGTAAAAACTGTGAATCCTTGTTGTACCATGTGGTGCATTTGAAGATTAACATTGCATTACTTTCCCTTGTTACTATTTGATCTGTTGCACATGTTAGACTTTGGCCTGCTTTTGTTTTTCCAGTCTCACTACTGTTATAGGCAAGAAGAATGACCTTGAGGTTTAGACTTAGGCTTGCTTGTAGGTTTACTTAGATTTTGGGTTGTGTGGATCATGAGCTGGTCATTAGGATTCAATGCCTAGAACTGTCATAAATTGAACCTTGTTGCTGCCAGGTTTGTTCTTCATGTTAATTTGGTTCATAACAGTGATCCATCTGCCTGTTGTCATTGCTGTTAGAATTAGTGTTGAATACCAAACTATTCCTGAAAACTGTCATACCAGTTTGCTTGTGAACTCAATTTAATGCATGTATGGTTTAGGCTAGTATTTAGTAAATGTGCATAAGGCTGTTACTTGGAGTATGCAATGAGGAGGATGTTTCTGTTAAATGAGATAATTCACACTGATTTTTTGATGGTTACATAGTAATGCTTGTACCTTTGTTGGAGTGGGCTGTTTTTACTGATGTATGCTGGCTGTACTTGGTTTTCAGGTTAATTTCTTTCTGTTTTAGCTATCATGAAGGTAATGTAGTGAACTAATGTGAGCTTTTCTTGCCAATTTTGTCTTTGTTTCTGTTTTAAGCAATTGTATTGATTTGTGCTGTTGAGAAAAGCTAGTACCATTTGCTGTTGCATCTGTTAACAAAAGAAACCACTCTTCATGCTTTTGCTTGTATTAATTGGATTGTTTTGAATTTGAGTGGATTATTTGAACATTGTTTTGATCTTGAACACACTGTCATGTTAGTAATGCAGTTTGGATGAGTAGGATCATGTTTAAGCATTTGTTGCAAAACTGTTTGGAATAACTTTATCCCAATTGCATAAGGCACCTTACAGTTAGGTGGATATTTGGAGATCAATTGCAGACCTGTTACTTGGATTGAACCATTATGTTTCATTGATTTTATTGCCAACTGGTTTTGAAACTCACCTTTTCAACTCATTGAACACATTTGCAACTCAATAGTCACTTTCTTTTCTACTAAGATCTTGAGTCTCTTTTTTGTCTAAACTTCATATGCATGATTTTTAGAGTGTGTGCATGACTGTTTTTAAGTTTGTTCATATCAAGTTTTCTCACATAACTTCAAAATGCATTTTCCTTCAAACATTACATTTGCAACTACCATGCCATTTCTCATTCTGATTGTGTTTTGCTTAAACAAACTGTTGGAATTCATCAAACATATCATTTATAACATGTGCAGACCCTTACATGATTTCAACCGCATCTGGTTTATGTTTTGAAGTTCAAAATACATTTCCAAATGTCCAATTGCATAAGCATTCGAGTTTTGTTGTGTGTACATATTTTGGAAAAGTGAGCAGTACCATCATGTTCCTCTTTGAAAAACATTCAGTTTAGACTTAAATTTTGCTGAAAAAGGTTAAGATTTGAGCAAGTTGTGGTGAAAACGTATTTGACATTCACACTTGTTGTTGCCTTGTTTCAAACCCAGAAAAACACATTAAAGGTTTATCTTTATTTTGGGGTGGCATAATCAATGGATGTATAGCCACCCCAGTGGTAGAAACCTTGCCCTTAAGACGCCTTAGCATGCCTTTGAACCTGAGTTCGATCCCTGAGGAGGATCAACTCTTTTGGTTTTTTTTTCATATTTTCCAGGTTTCATCATTTTCTTCTTCTCTTCTATCTCATGTTCACACGCGCACATATGGCCTAGTGGTGGAGTATCACGTTTGTGGTCCAAGGGTCATGGGTTCAACACCCAGCTTGTACATTCAACTCTTTTTTTTTACTTGTTTATTTTTATTTCCTTCACAAATTCAAAAAATCTTAGCTCCTTCATTTTAAATCCGTTTTAGTTGATTCTTTTTTCTAAATTCTTGTGTTAATATGTATTTTCACATGAGGTATGATTCATAATTTTATTCCCTTAATCCTAGCCTTAGGATTTGAGCCGCCGTGCTCATGTTTACCGTCCCGCCGTGAACACCCTTTATCCCCTTTGTCCTGGCCTTAGGATTTGAGTCGCCGTACTCATGTTTAGTCGTCCCGCCGTGGACATTTCCCTTTTTACTTTAACCATAGGACTTGGAGTCTCCGTGCTCTATTTAATCGTCCCGCTGTGGACATTTCTTTTCCCGTTTAGCATAACCTTTAGTTTGGAGTCGCCACACTCCATGTAAGTACTTCTCTATGAATGCTTACATCCCTTTGGAACCTTGACCACAATCAAGAGTTCCTCATCCCCACTAGAGGAACTACGGTTGCTCTGTTTCCATTCCCGTCAGGACACGTAGGCACGAGATGCGATGTCTTCGCGAGCAAACTTTGTACAAGCTTTACATTCTTTGTATATATTTTAGATCTTTACCCTAGCACTTTTCCCTTAGCAAGCAAACTCTAGCAAACGCAAATATTAACAAGAGGTTCCTGTAGAGTACTACAGATGTTTAGGATGTGAAATACCTACCCTAGGCATAACCAACCCCCGAACCTTTAGATTCTCTTTGCTTAGCTTTAGGCTTTTCTTTTTGCTTTGCATTTTTATAGGTTTTTCTTTCTTTAAACCTTTCCTTTTGGATAAATTAAAGTTCGGTTGTGAATTTTTAAGAATTAAGATTCAAGTTAATTCAATAGCTTGGTATCATGATTCTCACCGCAACAGTTTAGTCCAACTTTAAGGCTATTTTTTAGAAATGTTTTCTTGGAAAAAATAAGTTTGAAAACTTTGCTATGTGTGTGCGATTTAGCCATACATTTTTACGAGAATACCCTTATGCTTATACAATATATTCACTCAGACGTATCGAGGCAGAAATTTCATACTTTCATATACTTCAAAACTTTTTAGATGTTTTATTCCACTACGCCAGAAATGACTTTTAGCAGCACAACAAAAGACAGCGCTTTCTAAAAAAGCGCTGCTAAAGGGTCATGAAAAAAAAAAACAAAAAAACAGCATACCTAAGACAGCGCTTGTTAAAAAAGCGCTGCTAAAGGGGGGGGGGTCAAAGAAAGTGCTTTAAAAAAGCGTTGCTAAAGGGGGGGGTCTACGAAAGCGCTTTTAAAAAAGCGCTGCTAAAGGGGGTCATAAGGCAGACCTATAGCAGCGCTTTTAAAAGCGCTGCTAAATGCCAAAAAAAGCGCTGCTAAAGGGGGTCCTAAGGCATACCTATAGCAGCGCTTCTAAAAGCGCTGCTAAATGCCAAAAAAAGCGCTGCTAAAGGGGGTCCTAAGGCAAACCTATAGCAGCGCTTTTAAAAGCGCTGCTAAATGCCAAAAAAAGCGCTGCTATAGGTTTAAGTAGCATAAATTTAAAAAATTCCAATATTTTCACAGAATCAGAACAGTCTTCTTCTTTCGTATTTCCACTCGCGAACGTTGCCCTATTCAGAATTAGAACAGTCACCGTCGACGCATTCCGTCCGCGCCTCCGTCCGACAGCCTCCGTCCGTCGTCTTTCCTCCGGTCATTCCGTCGTCACCTCATTCTGCCGCCGTCCGTCCATTGTTACGGTATTTGAAGTTTTTCATTTTGCATTTTTCTGGATTAATGTCTTAGTATTTCATTTTTTTGGATTATATGATGTTAATGTTACTTCTTTTCTGAGTTTTTGACTTGTTTTTGTTGATACCGTTGATGAAAATTACTCGTTTGATATTGGCTTGAGTTTTGTATACAAGGTGTTTGTTGAAATGCCACAATGAATTTACTTATGTTAACTTTCATTATATCTAGCCGTATACAAGGTGTTTGCTGAAATGCCACACCTTATATGAGTTCTTTTTACTAATAATTTTTATAAGGGAAATACTGCACATATATTCAATGATTTTTTAGATTATGTTGCTTTAGAAACTTCACACTATTTGTGATTTAGATGAAAGCTTTAAGTTTCTGTTAATCTTGAAATTTATTTATTTTTCTTAATCCTTATTTTTCTATGAAATAGTCTAAATTCACAAATAATCCTTATTTATTTATTTATTTATTAAATTTTAAAACATAAATATATAGATCCGACAACTTTTTTGAAATAAAGTTTGTTTGGCGAGTTACACAACATTTAATGAATTCACGTGTCTTCATGAATGTGGATATAGTTTTAGAATGTATAGATCATTCATACAGCTTTATGTTTGTATATGTATAATGATGTTTGATGTTGCAACATTACATTGTATCAAAATCTATATTTTGAGGGACTATATCTTTCGTCTTCTTCAATTGCAAGTGCCATGATCAATCTTATTCCCGGAGTTACATTTTTAATAGCAGTCTTTGTAGGGTAATTAATAACTAACTTAACTTATATTTGTTAGTGAATCAAAATTCAAACCAATAATAATATGTTTCTTTGAATATTTTACAGAATGGAAAAAGTAAATATTAGAAGTTTGAGAACTATAGCCAAAATTGTGGGGACTTTGATATGTATTTGTGGAGCTTTGTCTATAGTATTGTTGAAGGGTCCAAAACTATTAAATGCAACGATCATACCTTCAAAATCAATTATGGCTGGAAGTGATACTGATAAGAATTGGTTGCTAGGATGTGTTTTTCTTTTGGCAAGTAGTGTTGCCTGGTCATTTTGGCTAATTTTGCAGGTACTTAATTTCAGTACAATCAAAGTCTTAAATAACGGTCTATGCTTACGCGATTTTAGTCGGCACAGGTGTTAGTGGTTGTTGCGGATGTGAATTAACCATAATTAATTCCTTATCATAAAAACCGTCAATAACAGAATCAATAACAAAATTAATATCGGTACCATCAGAGACTGTTTTTTAAAATCTTAATAATTAATACTTATGATATAACTATTATTCTATAAACATATAACATTTCACCCTTATATATTTTTCAGGTTCCAGTTTACAAAAGTCATCCTAATTATTTATCACTGTCAGCTTGGATGTGTTTCATTTCAACATTACAATCAGCCGTAGTGACAGTATTCTTGGAGCCAGACCTTAATGCATGGAAGATTAATTCTCTACTTCAATTTGGTTCCACTTTATATGCGGTAATTTTTCATGATGATACACACCAATATTTATACATCATAATCCTAGATAATTTGTAATAAATATATTTTGTAGGGAATTATGGGATCAGCGGTTATGTTTTGTCTTCAAGCATGGTGCATAACACAGAGAGGACCTCTTTTCTCTGCATTGTTTAGCCCTCTTGTGACAGTGATTGTGACTGTATTGGCTGCTTTGGTACTTCATGAGGAAATATATATTGGAAGGTAATGATAATGAAGATTAATTCTATAAATACATATTTAATTATTAATATGATTAACAGAAACTTCAAATAATGATAAGAACTAAAAATTTCATAGAAATCTAGTACTTAATGATCTACATGGGCCTGTTCAAGTGTATTGTTACTTATCTATTATTGTTTTTGCTTGTGCTGTTGTTAAGATGAATCATGTTCTATTGAATTAAGCTTGGAAGACATTCAATTGAATAATGATACAAAGCTTGAAGAAAACCGTGTATTTGTGGCTGATAGTGAACTCCATGCAGTCTCATACAGAATTCAATAGTCAAGTAAAGATTGTTAAGTTTATTTCTTCCTAATGTGACATCTGATATTGTATCTATTTGTAAAGTTATCAGATTTGTAATTATATGTGAATTGATTGTATATGTGATTTTGTTCTGAGGATCGGACTGTGTTGTAATATATTTAAGCAGGTTTATGTGTATAATATTTCAAAGTGATGAATTATAATGTATACTTTAGTTATTGTGTATAATATTGCAAATTGATGAATACACAAAAATAAGGCCAAAATAATTATTATATATAAGGCCAAACTGTTGAACTAAAGACCTGAATTATAAGCAGGGAATGTATTTGTTATAAGCAGGTTTATTGAAAAATATATAAAAAATGTGATTATTTAAAAAAAAAAAAAATTCAAAATCGTGAAGAATAGACAGCGCTTTTAAAAAAAGCGCTGCTAAAGGGGCAAAAAGAGGCATAAAAAAGCGCTGCTATAGGTTGGAAAATGAGGGTCTAAGAAAGCGCTTTAAAAAAGCGCTGCTAAAGGGGGGGGGTCTAAGAAAGCGCTTTTAAAAAGCGCTGCTAAAGGGGGGAGATGAAGGGGGATTAGGCAGCAGTTATGAAAGCGCTGCTATAGGGTGAAAAAAGCGCTGCTAAAGGCAAAAAAAAAAGTGCTGCTAAAGGCAAAAAAAAAGCGCTGTCTTTACCTTTAGCAGCGCCACTTTAGGCAGCGCTTTTAAGCGCTGCTAAAGGCAAAAAAAAGCGCTGCTAAAGGTCTTTTTTGGCATAGTGATTCTTGTAGGCATTTGCTTGAGTTAGAGATAAGGCTCGAGTTATATTTCATTTGGTTGACATCATCAGAGAGTCAAATCCATCAAACCCTAATGATCTGGTTTCATCTTTAACCGCTTTTTGGTTATCATCAAGGACTTGTTATCAATATCAGAAACATGTCCATCTCCAATAGTTATCATCAACAGAAACATATTATATAACTTGCAAAATAAGGTTTCCCTAAAAATTGTTGAAATATCTTTAAATATTATTTTAATATTTCAATAATTATTACATGGGTATATATATTTTAAATATATTTGTTATTTATTAAATTATGTGAGTTAAATAATTAAGTGATCAAATAAAATTAAAATGTTAATTAAATTTCATTTAAAAATTAATTAATTAATTAGGTAGGAGATCAAATATAAATGGATGTCATGATGATACATTTTGAAATAATGAGAATCTTAATTGATAATCATTTTATAAATAGGTTACGGTCACCAAATATACCATACACAAACTGTATATTTTTTTCTTCTATTTAAGAAATATTTAAGACATTAGGAGTATCAGTTAAGAAAAAACCACACAAGTCATCTAATATTTGTTGTTCGTCTCTTAACCTTTAAAATTACCACCAACCAAAATTTTCTCAATTGATCTAAATATTTCTAAAATCAACTTGTAGAATTTTTAATTCTATACACGCATATATAACTATCCATTTCTATAATAAATTATATTATATATTTTATTAAGCATGTATATTTGATCTTGATTGTTCGTTATCGATTTAATTACATCAAAATATCGTTACAAATAACACATTGTTTTATGACATGCCGTGTTTAAAAGCTGAAAATAATTTAACAAGTTGTAGTGTATCTATGATATACTCACTGTTGGAATATGAAGCATAACCATGAAATTAAAGTTTGTTCAGAACTGAGCATCTTGACGATACATTGAGCAACTATTGAGTAATCAATTCTGTTCCTGCTCTAGGAACATCATCAACCATCGTTCAGTGTATGTGTGCAGCACCCATACAGACTAAGGAAAAATTACTACATTCATTTTATGGTTGATAGATATATCCGTATGGTCCTAAAACATAAATAATTTATAAAATATAATAAAATAAACTCAGTTTTTACTGGTCACTCTGTATTGTGGTTAGGTTAGTTGGTTGTTGTTCTTGTATGTGCTGCGCTTTATTTGTCAATATTATCCATAAAAATGAGGAAAATATGTTAGTTAGATTTCACTGTATTCTGTGTTTATATATTTTTGTGAAACTTTTTGTTGTTGATACTAACACATCAAACTTTTGTTTTGTAAGAAACAAAAAATAATCAAATTTTGGTATAAAAATCATGTAATGTGTTTCATCCACATGTTTTGTCTCGGCCATAAATTTGGTATAAAAATCACTTATATTAAATATTAAATATGTAGGATATTAAACTTTTAGTACTTTAAAATTGATGTATTTTTAAAAATTAATATATATTTATTTTTATATAATAATATAAATATATATTATGCGGATATAAGACATAACGAGTATTAAAATGTTCATATCTGCATTCATCTCTGCTTATTTAAGTGGATAATTATGAATTCGTGTTTGTATTTACTTTTGTAAATTTTTACCTTATCAATTATAAATATTTTTGTAGATACCATTAGAGACAAGTCAAATTGTCATTCCTATAGCTGACTTATCAACTAGTTAAATTATATTTATTAGATGTCAAAAATTGGTGACTAAATTGATTACTAAAATAACCGAAGTTTATCGGTCTTTAAATTAATCAATAAAAATGAATTTTCTAATAGTATAAAAATCAAAACAAAACAAGTCCAACCCAAAAGTGTTTATTTTTCTCACTTTTTTGAATGATATATATATTTAATGCAAATAATTTATTGAATAAAAAAGAAAAAATATAAAGGATGAAGGGGTGTAAAATCCAACTCATAAAAAAAACTAATAAAACTGATAGCTGGACATGTTCAATATATCTAAATTAAAAAAAAATCATAAATAGAAAATGAATCTCGCATCAAATGTCATAATCAATAAAAAAAACTATATTGACTAATCTATATGCACAGGTATTTTTTTTACGAAAATGTGAGATATCTTGAATTTAAAAGAGCGTAGAGTGTGTAAAGTATTCTTCTATTTAATTAAAAAATGTCAAGGAACAATATTCAAATTAGAAAATTCACGAATGACCAACAATGGATCAGTTTCCAGTCAAAGATTTCTCACATTATTCCTGTTAGCATATTCAATAGCAAACATGATTGCATTCAATTCAGTTTGAGAGAAAGTGCAAACTCCAATCTTAGTCGAGAAAGCTCCCTAGAGTGTTCCTAAATTATCTCTAAAAAAGGCCACCACAAGTTAATGTTCTAGGATTTCCTCTTGAAACTCCATTCGTGTTGCACTTAGTCTAATTATGACTAGAAAAACATCAATTAACTTGTATGATTCTAGGTGCGGGAGGAGGTCAACATTTGATGTCAACTTATTTAATAATTATAGACTCGTGAATTGAAGAATACATGTGTCCCTTGAAAGAAGTAGATGTCATATAGACCATTTGTTTAACATGAAGAATGTCTATATCAAATTCAATGTTATCATTTTGAAACCCTATATCATTTCTTGTGTGTCAAGTTTTCCAAAAAACTATTATGATAAGAGTCATGAAGTTTGAATTTGAGGGCTTCAACCTCTAGCATGAAGTTTTAATAGGATCTCGTAACTAGTTATATCAATATTCTTTTCAAACAATCATTCCATCCAATGCCGAAAAAATAAAGTGTACATGCATCTAAGAAATAAGTGGTTTGTAGTTTCCACATTGTTGTGAATAGGATGCCTTGAAACAGAATATTAACGATTTCTTTATAGACAAGAAACACACAAGGGTTAGAGTTAACAAAGAAAACAAGCAAGAAGAACAAGAAGAAACAACAAGGATTGATTATAAACTGCTATTCTTTCCTTTATCTATCAAACAAGATTTCAAGTATATAAGAATATCGAATAACCTCTCTCACTTGAAGGAAGACTCTGATCAAAAACCAAACTAGCAGGAAGGTCAAAAGGTTGAAGATCGACAATGGTCTTGAATTTTTCAATTGCGTATGGTATTACAAGACACATAACAACTGTAAGGACTCCTCAACAAAATGGTTTGGCTAAAGGTTTAATATAACCATTCTGGAAAGGGTGAGGTTCATCTTGGTAAGTGCAGAATTAAAGAAGTTGTTTTGGGCAGAAGCTGTTGTGACTGCAACATACTTGATAAATAGGTGTCCCTCAATAGCCTTGGGAATGAAGACACCTGAAGAAGTCTGGTCAGGACATCCATCTAGTCTCGACAGACTTAGATTATTTGGTTGTTTAGCATATGCTCATATTAGGCAAGACAAGGTCGAACCTAGAGCTCTGAGATGTATGTTCCCTGGATACCTAGAAGGAGTCAAAGCTTATAGTTTGTGGTGCCTAGAGCCAGGTCACAAGAGGTTTATCACAAGTTGAGATGTAGTTTTTAATGAAGCTGAGATGGATTTTAAGAAAACTAATGACATTGGTTGAAGTTTGAAGATCTCTGAAGAAGAGCTGGAACAGGAAGAGATTCATGTTCAGGTGGAGCATAATGATGTTGAATTGCAAAACCTAGATGAAGTCAAACAAGAATCTCAAGTTATTGATGAAGATGAAGAGACTGATAATGACTACTTGCTGGCAAGAGACAGGTCGAGAAGAGTCATCAAGCCACCTTGGAGACTTGGTTATGCAGATCTTATAGCTTATGCCTTAATCTCTACAAGTAAGGTTATTGACGAAGAACCTAGAGATTATAAGGAAGTTATGAGAAGTCAAAATAAGCCTAAATGGATGAAAGCCATGTATGATGAGATGAAATATCTCCATGATAATAACACTTAGGAGCTGATCAAGAAACATGCAAGAGCCAGGTTAATCAGTTGTAAATGGACCTTCAAGGTTAAGGAAGGAATCAAAGGAGTGACTTCGAAGCGTTTTAAGGCAAGGTTGGTTGCTAGGGGGTTCATTCAGAAAAAAGGTGTCGACTTAAATAATGTGTTATCACCTATTTTAAAGCATAGATCCATTAGAATGTTGTTAGCCATGGCGGCAAAGTTCGACCTAGAACTTGAACATATGGATGTGAAGGCAACCATCATGTATGATGATCTAGATAAAACAATCCTGATGGGGAAATATGAAGGGTATGCAAAAAAGGGAAATGAAGATTATTTGTGTAAGCTGAATAGGCCCTTGTATGGTTTGAAACAATCTCTTGACAATTGAATAGGAGATTCGACAAGTTCATGGCACACATTGGTTTCACTAGGAGTTAGTTTGACCACTGTGTTTACTTCAGATTTCAACCTGGAAATTCACTTGTTACTTTGTTGCTTTATGTGGATGACATCCATATAGCAAGCAACAATGTCAAAAATGTTATGAAGGTGAATGTTGAACTCGATAAAAAGTTCAACATGAAGGATTAGGAAGATGCCTCTAGAATTCTTGGGATTGACATTTGGAGAGATAGAAAGCAGTCGAGATTATGCATATCACAAGAAACACACCGAAGAAGATTCTCGAAAAGTTTGGTATGTCAAATTCAAAGAATGTTCTAACACTGACTAATCTTCAGTACAAGCTGAGTACGGCTCAAAGTACTAGTACTGAAGTTGAAATAGCCAATATGAATAGCATTCTATATGCTAGTATAGTAGTTTTTTTATGTATGCCATGGTTTGTACGAGGCTAGACATATCGTACGGAGTGAGCATTATAAGCAGTTATATGGCCAATTTTGGGAAGGCGCATTGGCAAGCATTAAAATGGATTCTTAGGTACATCATTGGGTCTCTGAGAAGAGTCTTGATTTATGGTGGAGCCTGTGGTGATGATAGCAAAGTCGAAATTAAAGGATTTTTCGACTCTGATTATACAGGTCGTATGTATTCTAGAAAATCTATTTATGGATATGTGTTCGCTGTGTTTGGCACAAGAATCAGTTAGAAAACAAAACTTCAGAAGGTTGTTTCATTATCAACCAGTGAAGAGGAATATATTACCCTCACTGAATCTACGAAGGAAGCATTATGGCTTGCAAGTTTTGCTAAGGAGCTAAAACTTCAAGGTCGAGTTATCACTGTTAAATGTGATATTCAAAGTGCAGTACATCTGTCAAAGAATTTAAACCTATCATGAGCGAACCAAACATGTTAATGTGAGGCTTAACTTCATTAGAGAGATAATCGAGCATGGAGAAATCCAAGTGCTGATGGTTTTGACTGATGACAATGTTGCTAATATGGTCACCAAGACATTGCTAAGTAGCAAGTTTTTCCACTATATGCAGTTGATAAAGTTGCACGATGAAGGCTAGTTTGTTCCCTTGTTAGTATAGAGTTTGTTCCAAGGTGGATATTTGTAGTATTTGGATCGAACTTTAGTGTGAATAAGGGTAGCTTTATGGTTCGACAAAAGTTGTGTATGCTGTAGTCAAAGTCTATTCAAGCATGCTGTCAAAATATGTTAGCTTTGTGTTTAAGTTAGCATGTCAAATTGGGCCTTGGTTGTAAGCACAATTATTAAGTTATCTTGTAGCCTAAGTTAGCTCAATAGTCTATAAATAGACTAGTTTTCACAGGTTGTTAAGAGAGGTTAATTGTTGGTATTCACTTGTAATCTTTGAACCATTATTCAGAAAGTGAATAGTAAAACAATTTTAACCAATTCTTATTCTTATTCTTCCTTCTTCTCTATCTTTTGTAAAACCTAATAGGGTTTCTTATGTTTTTCAAGAAACTCAATCTTTATCTCATATTTTGGTTTGTTCTTAGCGACATCAATTCACAACAATATTATAGTAGATAATATCGTAGTAGGTAATATTATAGTTGATAAAGCATTTAATAATATTATGTAAGAAAATAAACTTTTAAAATTTTTAAGCCTGATAAGTGAAGTAAAATTAGAAGAAAAATAATAAGTTATAAATTTAAGTTATTCTAAATAGTTTATAAAAAATATTAAACTAGTAAAAATGAGTTATAAGTTTACGAGAAAATGGTAACTGAATTGATATTTTTCAATCATAAGTTTATAAGTTTTTTTGTATGAGTTTACTCAACAAATGATGTGAGTAAGTGATCTAATTGTCACATTATTGGTTTTGATGTGCTAGTATTGTGCTTCAATCTCTTTGTCTGCTTCTTGTATGTTCATTCTCTCGATGAGAGGGCGTACCTTCAAATAAACTTTGGTGACAAGGTAATGCAAAATGTATAAATTGTACTAGTCAAAAAGTACAGGTGTCTATGTTTGTCCTATAAGAAAAGGGGGAATCAAAGGTCTCAGTAGGTATATTACGTTGTATGATAGTTAGGTCTTGCCCACAATAGTGAAAAACCTTGTATGGTGATGTGTGTCTATGGTTTTAAGGTCCTACTAACGTGAGGTGGGAGGCCTTGTATGAAGTGATGTACTTAGGTATAAGCATATGTGAGATATGATCTGTATGCTTAAGATTTGTCTTCTCCCCTCGGAGAAGAGGTATTTATAGAGGTCTCTTGGGTCTATGGTTCTCTTGTCAAGTATCATCATTCTTCCATTCTATTATGGACCACTGACCTCAGACAAGACTTATGATCCAGTCTCTTAGGCAAACTTCAGGTGCGCCTATTAGGCATGATTTCTTTGTCTGGTCCTGCCCGAGGAAACACTAAGTCCCTCAGGTGAGGTTTAACTTAGTCTCAGAGGTCTAAGTACCTCGGGAGAATTTATATGTAGCCTGAATGATGAGGCTACAAATCCCTCAGGCGAGGCAATTGAATTTTCGGAAGGGACTTCAATCAAGCCCTTATACAAGACTTGTTATCAAGTCTCTTAGGCCAGAATTCAGTCGCGTCTCTTAGGCGTAGTTTCTTATTTTGATCCCTTTTGAGGAAACAATAAGTCCATATAGCAAGGAATTACTTAGCTGGGAGATCTAAGTCCCTCATGCAAATTTATATATGGCCGAGTGATGAGAATGCAAGTCCCTCAGATGAGGAAATTGACCTTTAGGGCGAGACTTCTATCAAGCCCTCAAACAAGAATTGTGATAAAGTATCTTAGTATAGACTTAGGTCGCGCCTCTTAGGCATGGTTTCTTTATCTAATCCCACCCGAGGAAAAACTAAGTCCCTCAGGCAAAGTTTTTCTTATCTTAGGATATCTATGTCCCTCAAGAGAATTTATATGTAGCTTGACTGATGAGACTACAAGTTCCTTAGGCAAGGCGATTGACCTTTCAGGAGACACTTCTATAGACAAGACTTTTGATCAAGTCATTTAGGTCAGACTTCGGTCGCACCTCTTATGCGTGGCTTCTTGGTTTGATCACACCCGAGGAAATACCATGTCCCTCATGCAAGACTTTACTTAGCCTCTGAGATCTAAGTCCCTCGCGAGAATTTATATATAGCCCATCTAATGAGACTGCAAAGTCCATTGGGCGAGGCGTTGGGTAGCTCATTTGTATATCTTTGAGGGGAAAAAATTCCTTCAATATAAATCCTAGCATGTATTACCTCAACAGGAGGCAAGGATCTTCGCCATGAAGTCTAGCAAGTATTATCTCAAAAGGTGAGAAGGATCTATGTTTTGAAGTCCAACAAGTATTGGGTCAACAGGTGGAAAGGATCTTCTCCATGAAGTCCTACAAGTATTGCCTCAAAAGGCGACAATGGTCTTTTTTCATCAAGCCCAACATATAAAATATTGAGATAAATATCCATGTTGGTCATAAATGCTCAAGAAATTGTTCTCAAGTACATAGTCACAGTGTCTATTAAAACATTACATGTAATCAATTTAAAAAACAATTTAACTGTAATAATATTTGAGATGGAGAGCATCCAAGGTTCTAGGCAATATCGGTCCTTATAACTCCTGCAACTTTTATGCCCCACGAGGGAGCTTCGGGAATATGCAATATGGTCTATCCTATATGGGTTGGAGCTTTCCCTATTGCGAGGCTAAAACCATTTATTTTAACACCAGGTCACCCTCTTGTATCTCTTTTGTCCTGACTTTGGAGTTATACCTTTGGGTGACTCTACGCTTGGCTGCAAATTCTCGAACATAGGCGATTTCTCTCATTTTAGAGATCAGGTTTGTAGCACATTCTAATACGACTTTGTTTTCTTATTCATTAAATTGGGATCATTGCCACAAGGGCGTGCCAATCTCCATGCAAATTATGGCATCTGCTCCATACACCATGGTGAACAGAGTTTTCTTGGTGGTGGTGTGCGGAGTAGTATGGTATGATCATAATATCTCATGGAACAATCCTGCCCAAGATCTCTTGGCATCGTCAAGCTTCTTCTTGAGTCCATTTAAGATTTCTTTGTTTGTTGATTCTGCATTTTCATTATCCTAGAGGTGCATGATAGATACAAACTTAGTCTCTATTCCCAATTCCTTGCAAAAGTCAGTGACCATAGAACTGGAAAACTCGGTTCCATTGTTGGATATGATAGCTTCGAGGAGACTATACCTGCACAAATTTTCTTCTAATAGAAACGACGAACTCTCTCAGCTGTGATTTTAGAAGCAGCTCCACTTCTAGATATTTGGTGAAATAATCGACTCCTACTATCAAAAACTTTAGTTGACTTGAATCCAGAGGGAATGATCATACTTCTTGATAAAGGTGATATTATCCTTCATAAAAGCAGGCTAATAACACCCTCTCTTAACAACTTGTATGCAAGGGCTTTTCCACCAATTTGACTATTGCAGACTCCCTTGTGTACTTCTCCAAGTACCAGGGCACTTTCATGCTCGCCTAGGCACCACAGCATGGCGAAGCCCTTCCCATTTTATAGAGTTTTCTTGAGACTAAGGTGTATTTGGCAGAATGTTTTTGGATTCTTCTTGCTCCCCTTTCATCCAGTGGAATTTCTCCTGACTATAAATAATGTAGTATGAGTGAAATCTAGTTAGACTTGAGGATAGTTTCTAGGGAGTACACCTCACCTGCCTCGATGCTTGGGGAGGCATGAGTCTCGTGGATGAATCTTCTATTAAACCTCGCTTTCTTTGATGTGGCAAGCTTGGACACAAGGTATACTCTAAAGTTCTGTTCCCGCAGGATGTTTTCTATTTTAAAAGAATTAAAATGAGAGGATATACTTCATACCTTTTAGAGATATTTTATCATTCGTGACTCCTTTGCCTTGTATTTCCCTGAGACTTGGTTGGCGACCAATTGTGAGTCACTTTCTGCCTTCAATATGGAGGCTCCCATCTTTAAGGCAAGGAACATACCGGTAATAAGGGCCCCATACTCCGTATGATTATTGTTGGCGGTGAAATCAGAATTTAGTGTCTGCGTGATGAACATATCGTTGGGTCCTTCTAGGACTATCTCGGAGCCGCTTTCTTTCATGTTAGAAGAGCCATATAAAGATAATGCCCACTTTGAGGGTGTCTCTTCGTCTGTAGGTGAACTAAATTCTTCCATAAAATCTACATGAGCATGTGATTTGAGGCTTCCACTAGGGACATATTGGATTTGGTATTATGAGAGTTCCACTGCCCAAAATGCCATCCTTCTTGTTAAATCGGGATTCTTCAAGACTTGGCGAACATGATGGTTGGTCTTTAATAGAATTTTGTGACCCTAAAAACACGGTCTTAGTTTCCTCACCTTAATAACGACAACTAGTGCTAAGTTCTCAATCTTCTGATAGCACACTTCAACACCTTTGAGTCTGAACACCCTGCTTATGAAATAAACATTCCTATTTTTCCTGTCTATTTCCTGGACAAGGACTAAGCCCATCTTCTGATCTGTAACCAAGAGGAAATGAGTAATGTCGACTCTTCCGTCGGGCAAGTAAGGACAGGGGCGATGTGAGGAAGTCCTTTACCTTGTTGAAATCCTCCTCACATTCGGCGGTCCATTTAAATCTCTCATTCTTCTTTAAGACAACTAATAAAAGGAAAGCCTTATCACCAATGTAAGAGAGGAAGCGAGATAAGGCGACAAGGTAACTTGTAAGTTGGTGTACCTCCTTTACATTAGTGGGACATCTCATGGTGATGACTATTTTGAATTTATTTGGGTTGCCCTCGATGTCTATTTTAAATATATATTATGCATATATGAGACAGAACGAGTATTAAAACGCTCATATCTGCATTCATCTCTGTTTATTTAAGTGGATAAATATGAATTCGTGTTTGTATTTATTTTTGTAAATTTTTACCTTATCAATTATAAATATTTTTGTGGATACCATTAGAGACAAGTCAAATTGTTATTCCTATAGCTGACTTATCAACTAGTTAAATTATATTTATTATATGTCAAAAATTGATGGTTAAATTGATCACTAAAATGACCGAAGTTTATCGGTATCTAAATTAGTCAATAAAAATGAATTTTCTAATAGTATAAAAATCAAAACAAAACAAGTCCAACCCTAAAGTGTTTATTTTTCTCACTTTTTTGAATGACACACACACACACACACACACACACACACACACACACACACACACACACACACACACACACACACACACACACACACACACACACACACACACACACACACACACACACACACACACACACACACACACACACACACACACACACACACACACACACACACACACACACACACACACACACACACACACACACACACACACACACACACACACACACACACACACACACACACACACACACACACACACACACACACACACACACACACACACACACACACACACACACACACACACACACACACACACACACACACACACACACACACACACACACACACACACACACACACACACACACACACACACACACACACACACACACACACACACACACACACACACACACACACACACACACACACACACACACACACACACACACACACACACACACACACACACACACACACACACACACACACACACACACACACACACACACACACACACACACACACACACACACACACACACACACACACACACACACACACACACACACACACACACACACACACACACACACACACACACACACACACACACACACACACACACACACACATCCGTTTGTTAAAAAAATTAAATATCTAATAAGATACTTTATTATAATAGATAATATTTTTTTTAATGCAAATAATTTATTGAATAAAAAAGAAAAAATATAAAAGATGAAGGGATGTAAAATCTAACTCATCAAAAAAACTAATAAAAATGATCGTTGGACATGTTCAATATATCTAAATTAAAAAAAAAATCATAAATAGAAAATGAATCTCGCATCAAATGTCATAATCAATAAAAAAAACTATATTGACTAATCTATATGCACATGTATTTTTTCTATGAAAATGTGAGATATCTTGAATTCAAAAGAGCGTAGAGTGTGTAAAGTATTCTTCTATTTAATTAGAAAAATGTCAAGGAACAATATTCAAATTAGAAAATTCACGAATGACTAACAATGGATCAGTTTCCAGTCAAATATTTCTCACATTATTCCTGTTAGCATATTCAATAGCAAACATGATTGCATTCCATTCAGTTTGAAAGGAAGTGCAAAATCCAATCTTAGCCGAGAAAGCTCTCTAGATCGTTCCTAAATTATCTCTAAATATGCCACCACAAGTTAGTATTCTAGGATTTCCTCTTGAAACTTCATTCGTGTTGCACTCAGTCTAATTATGACTAGAAAAATATCAATTAACTTGTATGATTCTAGGTGCGGGAGGAGGTCAACATTTGATTTAAAATTATTTAATAATTATAGACTCGTAAATTAAAGAATACATGTGTTCCTTGAAAGAAGTAGATGTAATATAGACTAATTGTTCAACATGAAAAATGTCTATATCAAAGTCAATGTTATCATTTTGAAACCCGATATCATTTCTTGTGTGTCAAGTTTTCCAAAAAACTATTATGATAAGAGTCATGATCTAATTTTGAATTTGAGGGCTTCAACTTCTAGCAGCAAGTTTGAATAGGATCTCGTAACTAGTTATAATAATGTTCTTTCGAAATAATCATTCCATCCAATGCCAAAAAAATAAAGTGTACATGCATCTAAGAAATAAGTGGTTTGTAGTTTCCACATTGTTGTGAATAGGATGCCTTGAATTAGAATATAAACAATTTCTTTATAGACAAGAAACACACAAGGGTTATGGTTAACAAAGAAAACAAGCAAGAAGAACAAGAAGAAACAACAAGGATTGGTTATAAACTGATATTCTTTTATTTATCTATCAAACAAGATTACAAGTATACAAGAATATCAAATAACCTCTCTCACTTAAATTAGGATTTTATCTTCCTATTTTTCCTTATACAAGATGAGAGACTAGCACGCTATTTATAAGAAAAAATAGTACACTAACCTAATGGGCTTTTTAACAGTTATCCATTACAAGCTAACTTAGGGTACAAGCTAACTTAAACAATTGGGCTTACAAGCAATGTCCAATTCAACATGCTAACAAACCTAGCAATATTGACTAATGCATGTTAGAACAAACTTCGTCTACAACGCACATTACTCCGACAATAGCATGCGAACAGACTTCGACCTCATGCTTAATTCCATACTAGAGTTCGATCAAATATCTCACAAATCTCCACCTTGGGTCTAACTCTATAACATCAATAAACTAGCTTTCTTCATGCAGCTTTATCAACTGCATACAGTGGAAAAACATGCAACTGGGCAACATCTTGGTGATCATATCAGCGGCATTATGTCGAAACCTTCAGCACTTGAACTTCTCCATGCTCGATGACCCCTCTGACGAAATTCAGCCTCACATTAATGTGCTTAGTTCGCTCATGATAGGCTAAATTATTCGACAGGTGTATTGCACTTTGACTATCACATTTAACAGTGATAACTCGACCTTAAAGTTTCAGCTCTTTTGCAAAACCTTCAAGACATAATGCTTCCTTCAGTGCTTCATTTAGAGCGATATATTCCGCTTCAGTGGTTGATAAGGCAACGACATTCTGAAGTGTAGCTTTCTAACGAATTGCTGTCCCAAACATAGTGAACACATATCTAGAAATATATATTCTGGAATCCATACAACCTGCATAATCAGAGTCGACATATCCTTTAATTGCTAAGGCTCCACCATAAATTAGGACTCTATTCGGAGACCCATTTATGTACCTTAGAATCCACTTTAATACTTGCCAGTGAGCCTTTCCAGGATTCGTCATGTACCTGCTTACAAGACTTACTGCATATGTTATGTCGGGTCTAGTACATACCATAACATACATTAAAGAACCCACTATATTAGTATATGGAATGGTATTCATATAAGCTCTTTCGACATCAATACTGGGACACTGATCTATACTTAACTTGAATTGAGGGTTTGTCGGAGTCACAACAGGCTTTGAATTCGACATACCAAACTTTTCGAGAATCTTCCGTAGGTATGCCTCTTGAGATAAGCATAATTTCAATGGCTTTCTATCTCTTTGGATGTAAACCCTGAAAACCCTGGACGCAGCTCCCATATCCTTCATGTCGAACTCCTTATTGAGTTCAACCTTCACCCTCATTACATCTTTGACATTATTGCTTGCTATTAGAATATCATAAACATAAAGCAACAAAATAACAAATGAATTACCAGTTCGAAATCTGAAGTAAACACAATGGTGGAACTAACTTCTAATGAAACTTATGCTGTAATGAACTTGAAGAATCTCTTATTCCACTGTCAAGGAGATTGTTTTAGTCCATATAAAGATCTATTTAGTTTGCACAAATAATCTTCCTTCCCTTTTTCGACATACCCTTCAGGTTGCCCCATAAGGATTGTTTCATCTAGATCACCATACAAGAACACAGTCTTCACATCTATCTGTTCCATTTTAAGGTTGAACTGTGCCACCGTGGTAAGCAACATTTGAATGGATATGTGCTTCACAACAGGAGAGAACACATCATTGAAGTCGACACCTTCTTTCTGAGTGAATCCCCTAGCGACCAATCTTGCCTTGTATCTCTTTGACGCCACTTCTTCGATCCCTTCCTTTGAAATTTTGGTATGCAGATTTTAGATGTCCCAAGAACATTGATCTCTGCTGAGACAAGGACGAGGACATATCATGAATAATTTAAATTTCTTTAAATTGTGCCAATGTCATGACCAACGTCATGGCCTCTGTTGTGACATCTGCATACTGACAGACTATTTATCTAAACATTTAAATTGTGCAGAATTGTAAATGCTGAAAGATAAATAACACAGTAATTGTTTACCCAGTTCGGTGCAACACCACCTACATCTAGGGGCTACCAAGGGACTCTCAAACCCTAGACCTTTATTTTACACTCAAGTTGTTCTTGATGTGAGTGCTTAATTTCCTATGCTTCTGCTCCTCTTTTTATAGCAATGCAAACTGGGCTTGGGGTGGTCACAAGTAACAAACATTAGGTTTAACAAAGAAAACCTAATTTCCACAATTCAAGGTGCTGTCAAATTATGTCATAGCTGCTTCATGTAATGTCCAGCCCTGACTAGAATCTCGCCTGAGATAACTAAGAAGCCATAACAGGTTTCCTGAAATTTAGTCTGAGATATATCAGGTACCATAACAGAAAAATAAACCCTGCACACCTGATATCATACGATCAATGTGATAATATTGGTCATGACATTCAACTTCACTTAAACTCAGCTTCCCAACTTGCCCTGCTAAACACTTCTGTAGAATTTTCTTCATGACAGTAGAAACAAATGTTTTATAGTTCCCTAAAAAGTATCAAGATCCTTTTTATGAACACTAATTAAATTTTCACTTTGTTTCTAATAACTCCTTTTGGCCTGCACATATTGATGAGGAATATCCAACAGGACCAAAACACTTCTGTCAAGAGATATAACATATCAGCCTCTGCTGTACCAGACATTCAGTATGACATCCATGACAGCAGTTTTGTCATTAGCTCCTGCTAGCTCCTGCTGCATCAGACAATGATGTTATGACATTGGTAATGACATTCTGTTTAAAACACATGACAACAGTTCTGTCATCTGCTCCTGCTAGCTCCTGCTGCACCATAACTCCTGCTGTTTATAACACATGACAGCAGTTATGTTACCATAACTCCTGCTGTATCAGACAGCGATGTTATGACATTGGTCATGACATTGTGATTAAAAACACATGACAACAGTTTTGTCATGACAGAAGATGGATGTCACGACATTCAACATAACATTCACATTAAAACACTCCACAACAGTTCTGTCACCATAGTAGATGGAGATGTTATAACATCCTTCTTAACATCAGTGCAGGATCATGTTTTACCAAAATTTAGCCAATCATAGAACCATGGACAATTCTGTATCATAGAACCATGGAACTAATAATCTCCCCCCTTGGCAAATTTTGGCTAAAACAACCAAACACCTTATCAGGGAAACAACAATAGTTTTTCCAGCCTCACACACTATCATGCTGCCCCTTGATAGTTGCAACAGATAACAACACTTTACTCCCCCTTGGTTTAGTCCAAAATTGACAAAATTGGAGTAAGTGTACATACTGCACATGATGACAAAGTCTGCCATTTCTTGATCTCTAAAGACTGCACCAACAATCATGGACAATGACTTAACCTCCTTGTTGATCTCACTCAGCCAGTGTAAATCAGCCCTGAACCATAGTTCCTTGAGAGTACACCTTGAATTAGTCTTGAATCTTGGGTTCTTGTCTTGTCTGAAGCTGCACCTTCAGGAATGACACTTTTGACATCACCAATTAAAGGATAATCAATTAACTACTTACCACAAGTAACAATTGATCTTAAATCCCCAATGAATTCTCCCAGACAGTAACCCATAAACATATTGCCAAGGCACAACAATACACCAACCAGCATAATATCAAGACATCTTATCTGACATTACAACCTCATTAGTGGTTTAAGAACACAAGCTTGCCTGAGAATCAGCACCCTTTGCATACAACTCCATATTAGCACATGTACACAGCTCCCCCTGTCATGCATACTCAATACTCCCCCTGAAAGAGAGAATCCAAACATATGAAGACTTTCTTCAACATCTTCATACTGCAGCTTTACATTCCTATAAACCATACTGGAACAGATGGCAGAAGAGTTGCAGAATAACTATCTGGAAGATCTCCAAGATGTCAGGGTAAAGGTCCTTCCATCTGCACAGGATCAGAGCTGATGATATCTTGATCTTTATCTTCACCAGACACACTAGGATAGAGGCCTACAAACTTGACTGGATCCATGGACATCCTAAGAACAGAACCAAAAGGACGACACTTGTCATGTTCACCATGAGCTTGGAGCAATAACCCAATGTCAAAACATCTTGTCTGACATTATATCTTCATAAAATCCCAAACTATTTAAAACCACAAACAATCTTGGTACGTAACTGCACTTTTGCAGCAACACATCCCAGATAGAAGTATAGCTCCCCATATCAAGGGTAACAGTGCACATGAATGGAAAATATAAGACGCATCTTCATGTCTTCAAGAAATCATTCTCTGTTCAACATACATGTTGAACGCATTCATCATAAGCAAATAGTACACCCATCAACCAAAAGCTCTCCCCTATCTTTGACAAAAGATGCTCCGAGATCACCACATTATCTCTCATGACCAACTCCATGCTCATACAGTGAGAGGGCATCAAACTGATCCACCTCTTCCTAGAGTTACTTGTAGCAGAAGAGACTACTTCTCCACAAGTATTCTGACCTTAGGCTGAGTACAAGATAAACACCCCATAATCCAAGACATTCTTTCCTCATCATTCTCCCATATGATAAGTTAGAACACTTCTGATTCAGCTAGGGGCTTTATCACATTAGAATGTAATTAACCAATGACCCACTCCAGTCTTGTACAATACCTTCACATCATACTCCAAGACAGTCCTTTTACCTTATCATTCTCCCGTATGACAAAATAGAGTACTTCTTAGCCAAGATGTGAATCACAAGTTCTGTACCAGATCTTCAAGTCCTTTTCCAATGGAAACCAAACCATATCCACTGGTTCTTTATCTGCCCATAACTGGACTTACTTCTGCCTAGTAATCCAACTGAAGATCTTCAGAGAACACAACTCCACCAGCTTGATCAAAAACATCTCTAAGAGAGCGTAATCTTCCATACACAACTTAGGGCTTCTACCACAAGCTCCAATATTTGAACAGAAACAGATCCTCCTTTGGTCTTCAACCAACTACCCTTCTGCACAAGGGTAATTAGTTCCAAGCATAAACAGTCCCAGAACCTTCTGTGGTCTACCCTTCTGCACAAGAATAGTTTTCTAAAGGCTCACTACTTAAATAACCAAATGCCACTGTTTGGTTACTCAACATCTTTTAGAGTTCTAGCAAGCTTGATCTTCATATCCTACATGCTCCAAGGCAACTTAGATACACCAAGACTTGGACCTGTAACTGTTGCAGTGAGAATTGTGATACCAAGCTATTGATTAACTTGAATCTTAATTCTTAAGTTCACAATCGAACTTTAATTTATCCAAAAAGGAAAGGTTTAAAGAAAGAAAAACCTATTAAAATGCAAAGCAAAAAGTAAGACTTAAAGCTAAGCAAAGAGAGATCTAAAGGTTTGGAGGTTGGTTATGCCTAGGGTAGGTATTTCACATTCTAAACATCTGTAGTACTCTACAGGAACCTCTTGTTAATATTTGTGTTTGCTAAAGTTTGCTTGCTAAAGGGAAAGTGCTAAGGGTAAAGATATAAAGTATATACAAAGTTTAAAGTATGTACATAGTTTGCTCACGAAGACATCGCATCTCGTGCCTACGTATCCTGACGGGAATGGAATCAGAGCAACTGTAGTTCCCCTGGTTAGGGGTGAGGAAGTCTTGACTGTGGTCAAGGCTCCAAGGGGATATAAGCATTCATAGAGAAGTACTTACATGGAGTGCGGCGACTCCTGAATCTAAGTTGAGATTGTTATGGTAGAGAATGTCCACGGCGGAACGTTAAACATGAGTATGACGACTCAGATCCTAAGTTTAGGATAAAAGGGTAAAAGATGTCCACGGCGGGACGCTAAATAGAGCACGGCGACTCCAATCCTAAGGTTAGGATAACTAGATAAAGGATGTCCACGGCGGGACGCTAAAAGTGAGCACGGCGACTCAAATCCTAAGGTTAGGGTAAAGGGTTAAAAGATAACATCAAACAATGTCACAATGTAAAGTTTTTGAAAATGAAAGAAATGAGAGATAGGAGGGTGAAAACCCTAAAATGATTTACAATTCTCTCACAATGTAAAGTGTTTCTAAAATGGGAATTTTATATTTCTTTGAACATTTTATGATAATATACGTTGATACAAGAATTTAGAAAAAAGAATCACTTTAAAATGATTAAAAATGAAGAAGTTATGGAATTTTCAATTTTGTGAAGAAAACACGAAGAAACAAGTAATTAAAAAGAAGAGATGCACTTGGTGGGTGTTGAACTCACCACCTTTGGATCACAAGTGTAAAACTCCACCATCTCAGCCAAAGGCGCGTGTGGAATTGATATGGAAAAAGAAGAACAAATAGTAAAAACATAAAAAATCATAAAATTGGATAAAAATTGGCCTCGCTGAGGCTCGAACCTGGGTTCATACGCATGGCAAAGTACTTAAAGGCAAGACATTAACCACTGGGGTGGCGATACATCCATTCATTATGCCACCCCAGTTTTAAAATAAACCTACAAGGCGTGCTATTCTGGGCTGACTCCAAGGCAAAATTCAAGTGAAACATTGAAAAACGGTTTGATCTCAACATCTTCAAATCTCAACCAAATTCAGTGAAATTTGAGTCTAAACCACTTGATTTTTCATCAGGATTACAATGGTACAAACCATACTTTCAAAAGACGCACACACACAAAAATTCGAATGTTCATGCTAAATGTGATTTTGAAATGCACTTTGAAACTCCAAGGCCAAATCAACTGCAAATTTGCACCAGCAAGGGTTTGCTTATACTCTAAATACCATATAAGATGAAATTCAACTGAATTTACTGTCTAAAAATCACAAGGACACAAAATCAGTGAGTGACTTGCAATTGGTGAAAAAAGCTTAAGAACAAAACTTGGCCTATGAACAAATGTTTAAGTGACTCCAAGACAAAGCCAAACTTATCAATCTAAAACTGCAGCAAATCATGAGTTCCATACACATCTAGCATGCAAGCCAATAATGAAATTGAATTGACAACATAAATTAATGTAACAGCCCCTTGGCATCCAAGGCTTCCTACAACAGTCATAGATGAATTCAAGATCAA
The DNA here is from genome assembly GCA_963859935.3 of Lathyrus sativus. Taxonomy (NCBI): domain Eukaryota; kingdom Viridiplantae; phylum Streptophyta; class Magnoliopsida; order Fabales; family Fabaceae; genus Lathyrus; species Lathyrus sativus. The sequence goes on from OZ012739.1 coordinate 612,821,257, forward strand.
GCCTTTACAAAGATGAATTCTTGACAGCAAATCCAAGCCAAGACTTAATCAACATCAGTCAAACAAGGTGTGTTGTTACCACCAGCAAAAAGGGAACATTTGACATGGTTATAAGTGATAGGTTAAATTAACAGTTGTTCATGAATTGGCAACAACTCCACTATGAATTCTACCATGATGCTAGCATCTGTCAGTAAGGGCTTATGGTACTACCAACAATTCAAGGCAAAATCCAATCATAAACAGTCACAAGGCAAAACATGTGTATGTGTTCCAACAGTAAACTTGATCAAAAGGCAAATAAAAGAGAAATTGACACATGAGTTGCAATAAAGAGCATGAGTTGGCTATGAACAACACAAGATGATCAAAACAAATTCTTCAAGATCAAACAAAGGGCTGTGCAGGTTGTGAATACAAACCTCAGGGATAATTTTAGGAGGAGAAATGAGTTTCTGTTATGGATCACAATGTAATCATCCAACTGCCAACATAGTGTAATGGTTTCTTCTTTGAAATAGAATATGCACTATAATTGCAATGCTCAAAGCAACTTTTTAACCAAAAATCCACAAGCTGAATAAACTCAAAAAAGTGCAACAGTTTAAGATTAAGCTTGATGGCATCATGATTAACCACTCCTAAGGGAGAAAACTAGTAGCCAGTACTTGGTATTTCAAACAATTCTCATTGATGAATTCCAACAGCATAGCCTCAAAAGTAAGATAAAAGCAAGCCAACAAAAGTATTTTGAAAACAGAAGCAAACAATCACAGTTTTGCATTACAATGCAACCAAATATCCTTTATAGTCAGTCTCCAATGCAAACATACATAGGCTAGACAGATCTACTCACAATTCTACCATAACAGTTGCAAAACTTCACAAATGATAGTGACAGTTGATCATTACCATGCCAAGCACAAACACCAAATCCTTATGTTGTTTTTAAATGAAAATTAACTACTCATCAAAACCAATACAAATAAGTTTGAGCCTGAAAACCAAATTCTAACAGCAAGTATAAGTTGACCTACTTAAACCTACAAATAAATCTTGACAACATAGTTGTGAGTCCCAACATGATAATGTCTAGATCATTCAACAACTAGTCCAATATTCATTCATATGACAGCATGCCCTAATACTATTGGCCAAGGATTTCAACAGCTAACATCAAAAATCAGAGTTCAAAATAAATCAACCTGGCAGCAACCTCAAAATAAAAAAACTAAAAGTGGCTAATCATGAATTGACAAGTTTATCTTTCAAACAGGCCTAGCAGCATTAACTGTGAATTCTAACATGATTATATTAGCATCATTCAACAATTAATAAACCTCAAAGGTCAAAACCAACAATACACATTAACAGATTTTAGCAAGGTGAAATCATCAATTGATGGCAAAGTAAAAAAGGTGTGGATGGAATCAAACTTAAACCAGAAAAGTCTACCAGCATGACTGTAAGTTCAAGACACAACAATGTTCAACAATTCTAAATTAAACCTAAAGATAGTAGCATAACAGAACTTAAACAAAAGGAACTTGGTTTTAGCAATAGCGAGGCACTCTTGCTTCAATCATTATGCCTTAAACCAAGATCTCCCTAAGACTCTAACAAGCACACACACAAATCCTAATATGGCACTGTTGATCCTCAAAAGTCTAGGCATGTTTCAACCAACCTTGTGTGAGTCACTTCAACATAACTAATGCCAAACAATAGCATAAGATCCTAAAAACAGTCACAATGATAAATGACAGACCCAAAGCAAATGCAAGATAAGCCAAACAGATCCCTTTAGGAACAAAACAAAGATAGAGCAAGCACAAATAACAATTCTAAACATGTCCTTAAGTGCTAATAGATGCTTAACACAACTTTTAATAGCAAACGCAACATGGCATTGTGTAAGCCTTTCAACAGAACCAAACATGAAAATGCAAATTAATGGAAGGGCTTATAAAGACATACCTCTTGTAGTATCTCCAAAAGCAAGCTAGAAACCAAGAAAACCAGAGATTCTTCCTTCCTTTGAGCAAGCTTTGAGTTTTCTTCCTTTTGAAGAAAAGTGCAATCTTGTGGACAGTTTGAACAAATGAACTTCCAGCTGTTGTTTGAGACTTTAGATAGCTAGAGTATCATGGATATGAGGTGTTTGGAGTGTTAAAATGTTAGGAATGATGATAGGTAGTGATTTGGTATGAAAAATGCACAAAAGTCAAACTATGGTGGTTTAAAGTTTGACTTTTTGATCTATGGATTTTTTTATGAATATGATGATGGAAACAACTTTAGAGGGTCATTTTAAAGGTGTGTATATGGTTTTGAGGTGGTTTTGGATTAGGAACAAGAACTGGTGTGAAAAGTGTAAAGTGGTGAAAATGGTGATTTTGTGAATTTCTTCACTTTCAAGCAAGGAGGGAAAGAAGAGAGTTGTGAGTTTATTGTTCTCTTGGATGGCTTTGGTTTCAAAAATAGAGTGGTAGGAAACCTCTATGTATAGTCCATGAAGGGGTTTGGGCAGATTTGGATTTGTGGCATTTAAGGTGGTTTTTAATGAAAATCTCATGAATCCACATGATGGTTTTGGTTCTGCTGACTTAGCTTGCTTGCAAGGATTTTTGCCCTCAAAATCTATCTAGAAATGAGATGTGGTAAGTGACATTTGAGTGATCAAGACCCCCTACCTGCTACAGCCACCAATACTCTCTCTCATGGTGTAACTTTTTACATTTTTCCCATTAAACTAATGTGTCTTGTCTAGCATTTGAGATTTGCTTGGATTCTTGTCTTATTTAGTCCAAATTACAATCTAATACATCTCATCAGAGATCAATCCATGGTTAGAGATGAAGTTCATAGTTGGAAATCAAGTTCATGTTGGGTTTTGGCAAGTTGACAAACTAGTGCACATGCCTAACTTTCTCACTTCATAACTCTCAGCTCACAAGGGCTATGGAAGAGTTATATTACTCTTTGGAAATCCCTCATGGAGCTCTACAACTTCCATGTTTTCATGATCTTCAGATTCCAAGTGGAACTAGGTCAAAAATCCCCTCAAAGTTGGCTGAAAACATGCCTAAAAAGGCCAGCAACTTAAGATTTCTCCCTCTTGTGATGATTTTGGCCATAACTCCAAATCTATGCATTTTATGCCCATGGACCACTGTGAGACTTTTGTAGGGATTGTAAAGACCTTTCCAATAAGCTTTGAACCAACTCAATTGGATGTGTGGTTAGGGAGTTATTGTCTGGCCCCTTTCAAAACCCTAATTCTCGATTTTTGCGATTACTCCCCAATCCTTGATCCAATGGTCATGAAAATTCATGGATAGGTGTAATTTGACATTAGGAACATTTTTGATTCACACTTTGAGGTCAAATTCCTTATAGTTGGAGAGTTGACTTTTCGGTCAACGAAACGATCAATTGATGACTACCGAGTCGCCTGTTGACGTTCTGGGTCTTCTGAGGCCTTGAAAATTCTTGAGTGGACTTACCTAAGCAATATGAGCTTAATGGACTATGATTACATCATTGGAGCACCTTTTAAATCAAAAGTCAAACCACAGTTGACTTTTCCTGATCAGAAACCCTAATTGGGGATCCTGAACTGCACTGTTTTTAATCTTCTGGTGACAATCTCAAATTGGACTCATGATTGACCAAATGGAGTATCTTTGATGAAGTTGATACTTGTTTCATGGAGAACAATCCAATATCTTGACTGATTAAATCGTTGAAACCTCGATTTCCGACTGTACGGAACCCTAATTCACCTGTAACTTAAAAAAGACAAACTTGAAGTAGGTTAAGGTTAAATAATCAAATGAAAATGATCCTAGAATGATGATGAAGATCTAAGGGGTCAAAATTTGGGGTGCAACAGTAACACCTACCCTTCACACAGCTCCTGCAAACTGCATGAGATAGTATCAATTCCAATCATACCTGAGAAGATTATCTTCAAATGATGTACCACAACATCCATTGAGACCCTAAAGTTGTTGCTTGATGTCACAACTTTGCTTTAAGAACTCCTCTTTAAAGAAAACCAAACATGCCAAAGCTTGATTCTTTAGAGAAGGAAGATCATAATAGTCTTTACAAAAGGATTCCCGCTTTCCTTAGGTAGAGACTTCTTTAGAAAGTCAAGGATAACTGCCACTTATCCTTGTCCTCCAAGATGAGCAAGGTCACATACTCCTTAGATTAAAAATAAACTGACCCAAGCAGTGCTATTACCATCACCATATTTTAGACACGTTTCTTGCCAGGAAACTTTCTAGATAAAGATTAGATACTTCTAGTAAAAACTAGAACACACCAGCTGCACTCCAATACTCCTGACAAAAAAAAAGTCTTCATCTTTACTCCCATCAGCACTACATTCTAGACTAAGTTTCTTGCCAAGAACCTTACTAGAATGAAGACAGATCCTACCACACATGTGTATGGTACCAAGATCATCAGCTTTATCTCCTTTGATATGGTGATTCACTCCTTGAATCAACAGAATTCTGCACAATCTCTGCTGATGGAATGTCTCAACATCTGGTTTAACATCAGCTCTTTGAAGTAGACCAAACAAATCAGGGGCCTGACCCTTGTGCAACAACTGATGAGACACCTTGATTAACTAAGGATAATTCATTAAATATTTGTGAATATCTCAAATAGCAATGAATCTTAAATCCTTCAAAAAAGGATAAAGGCTCAAAGTTTATTTGTACCCACAATCTTCGTGATGATCTTTGGTCCTACTCTCAGTTAACTCAGACGATGCGCTCAGGTTCCTAAAAGGTTAAGAATTGAACTGATGATAATGGTGATGGTTCAGAAGTCAAAGGGACTCTTGAGATGGCAGTCATTGCTTCCTTACAACATTTAGTTATTTTTGCCATTGAGGACTTTAATGATAAAGTTTTAAACATCTCCTCTTTTATTATCCTTAACTTTTTCCTGAACTATTTCTTTAGAAGCTTACAGTCAGCGGGATGCCCCATTTTTTCCTAAATCTCCTTCATAGGTTTTGACTTAGCGAGTTTTTCTTTTGATTTTTTCTTTTCCATTTTTTGAGAAGGAAACTAACTGCTTGGCTTAATGATTACGATGAACCATCATCGACGTTTGACTTAAAAGACATCTTTAACACTTGCTTGTTGTGTGTGAAGGAAAAGTTGGGAATGCAACTGTTATATGAATGGTATCTGATATGAAACTTTTGTAATTTGAATGCGTAACCCAGTTAAATTGAGAACTACCCATCATAAGGTTAAGATTGCAGGTTTCTTGTAAAGAAAGAAACTTTAACTTCTAGGCTCGAAGGGGTTGACAAGGGAATAACTTTCTTATTTCTCCAGTTTTTGGAGGATTGAAACAATGCCTTACATCTTCAGCAAAGTTTGATTGAAAGTATACCAACAACAGTTATGGGTATTACGTTTTCGTCATGCTCCCTCTAATCTTTACATAATTAAAAAAAAGTGGACAAGATATATATATATTTTTGAAAGAGAAAGGATAAAGATGCAAATAATAGACAAAATGAATTGAATCAAAAAGTTGCAATGCTCATTTCATTAACATGAAAGTACAAACATAATTTAAAAGCAAACAACTATACAAATAAGAAAAAATGCAAACAACAAGAAACATGGCCTAGTGGCTAATCAGCAATAGGGGTGAGCCGGCCTGTCTGAAACACTGGCTTTTAGGAGGAAATATGGCTGAAGTCGACTGAAGCTTCACTTCTGATGTCCTGGAAGAGGATTGTTATTGACTTTAGGATTGGTGTCATGAAAGGTAAGGATTTCGTCCTTGATCAAATCACATGTAACAGCCCGAATTTCATTAAATAATTAATTATAGTAATTAATTGATTTAGTGGGATTTTTATTAATGTTGGAAATTAATTTTTATTAATTGGAAATTAATAGAGAATTGAGAGAGAAATGGGAAGGAAAGAAAATAAGGAAGTATATAAAGAAAGTAGAAGAGAAAAGAAAAGATAGTAAGGAAAAGGAGACAGAAGAGAAAGAAGAAGAGAAAGAGGGAAGAAGAAGAGAAGGGGAGGAGAAGAAGAGGAAAGTGGAAAATCATCAAGAACCAACATCAAAGCTCCGATTAATCGAGGTAAGGGTGAGAAACATTGCTATTTGATCATTGTATACTATTATGTATGTTGGGTTTGGATTGTGGGGTAGTTTCCATCCTTTTCCATTTAGGGCAAAGTTGGATTTAATTGGTAGAACTCCATTTAATCGGTTAAAATCTGAAATAGATGATGTAGAATAGTCTAGAAATGTTAGACTAAGAGTATTGGAGTTGGATTAGTGAGATTTGGAGTTTTTGGAGTTGGTTGAGTTGGATAACAGTAAGTGAAAAGCAAAATACGCAGACACTCGCTAGCAGCTCGCTAGGCGAGCAGGTCGCGAATGTTCGCTAGGAGCTCGCTCAGCGAACAAGTAGCGAATGGTCCCAGACTTGGACAAAATGGATTTTTGGTGTGTTCGCTCGTAGCGAAAGTGTAGCGAAGAGATAGCGAATGGTTCGCTGGGAAGCTCGCTGTAGCGAGCAGGTAGCGAAGGAAGTCAGTAACTTCTGTTGAGATTCTCTAGCACGTTCGCCAGGCGAACAAGTAGCGAATACTCGCTAGGAGTTCACTTAGCAAAGGAGTAGCGAGTATGACAGGTTGATGTTTTATTTGAGATTTATCCATAGGTTGATTGTGTGGTTCGACTATGGTTTATTGCTTGATTAATCGCATAGTTCATGTACTATTGTGATGATGTGTGCTGTGGGTAGCCTACGGGCGTGAATCCTAGAATTGTGATTTGAATGTTAATTGCATCAAGTATAAATACATGCGAACATAATAGGTGATTATGTGTGTATTATTTAATGAACTTGTGAATGCTTGAGGTGTATACAATTATGTGATGAGTGTGCATGAGAACATTGTGAATATGTGTGCATAACTTGTAATTGTATGATTGGTATTGTGATGTGAATACCTTGATTGTTGTGATATATGTTGTATGTGCAATCATTGTGTAATTCTTGAAGAGATGAATTATTTGAATGCATGAGATTAAGATGTCGGTCTTAAGTGCATTTGTTGTGGTTGATTGCACATGCATCATTTAGTCAAGAGGCAATGTCCGTTAGTTTCGTGGAAACTAGTGGCTTGTCCCAAACCTAGAAGAGTGGGTTTGAAGGCTTAGAGGACGGGCCTTTGTTGTTATCGGTCTAGAAGAGTGGACCCGGTTTAATGTAAAAACCGAAAAATGATAACGGGTTATCGGTCTAGAAGAGTGGACCCGGTTTAATGTAAAAACCGAAAAATGATAATGAGAGTCGGTACCGCATTGCATGAGTTGCATTGAGTTGTTGTGTCACATTGAAATATAATGTATGCATGAAGAGATGCTTATATGTGAATGATAAATTGTGGAAATGTGAGTGTATGCATGATGTGGGAATGCTTTTGTGAATATTCATGTTGTCTATATATGCGTGGTAAATATATATGACTAGGAGGGTGAATTGTGGTGAGAAATATGGAGTTGAATTATATGATTACCTATATATATATAATCTTATGCATTGATTATTATGGTAATATTTCTCACCCTTCTGCTGTTTTATAATGCTCTATAAGGCATTGCAGATTAGGATGCTGGAGTCTTTCTTTTGTGAAGTATAGCTTCATTCTTTTGAGTCGGCTGCTCTGATATGTAACACCGGGTAGTTACCTGACATGATGTATCAATCTGGATACCTTATCTGTATGTGAATTAACATTTTGGAAATGATTAAATGATTTTATCTTCCGCTTAAATTTAAATGTTGAAATGTGATTTCTAAACCATGAAAACGTTACATATTTTATGGAGCAAATGTTAAAGTGTTTCATTGGTGAAATTGTGACATTCTTCCTTTATACCTTTTTCTAAAATTTTCACTCTGATAAATTTGTATATGCATTTATTTGGGGGTATAGAAGGGGGTGTTACAATAGTGGTATCAGAGCAGGTCGGTCCATCCGGCCAAGTTGTTAGAGTGTTTTCCCTGTGTGTTATTGATATGCGTGTGTTGCATTATCAATATTGGTCGTTCTTACGTGGTTCTGTTGTTGGAATTAGTAAGATGGTTGTAGGGAGGAACGATGAAGCGATCGCAGAAGCTTTGACAAGGTTGGCGAGAGCGATTGGGCAGAATCCTCCGGCCAATGTGAATGCGGGGAATGTTGTTGAAGATGAATTCCGTGCTTTGGGGAGGTTTCAAAGGAACAATCCTCCGATTTTCAAGGGAACCCATGAGCCTGACAAAGCACAGATTTGGTTGAAAGCTGTGGAGAAGATTTTTCGGGTTATGAATTGCTCAGATGCATAAAAGGTGCAGTTTGGGACTCACATGCTCGAAGAAGAAGCTGAAGATTGGTGGGGTAATACTCGCCAAAGATTTGAGGAAGAGGATATTGTGATCACTTGGGATCTGTTCAGAGAGACTTTCCTGGAGAAGTATTTTCCAGAGGATGTGCGAGGGAAGAAAGAGATTGAATTTCTTGAGTTAAAGCAAGGTAATTCAACGGTAGCGGAGTATGCGACAAGATTTGAAGAGTTGATCAAATTTTGTCCTCATTATAATACTGCTAATGCCGAGAGGTCTAAGTGCCTCAAGTTTGTGAACGGTTTGAGACCCGAGATTAGACAAGCTATTGGATATCAGGAGATCAGGCGGTTTTCTGAGTTAGTGAACAAGAGCAGAATCTATGATGAAGACAGTAGGGCTCGGTCTAGCCACTACAAGAGTTTAAGTGATAAGAAAGGGAAAGGTCAATTCAGAGGAAAACCTTATGTGACTCCTGCAGACAAAGGGAAGCAGAGAATGGGTTATGGCAAGAGGCCAAGTGTGGGAGTTTCTACTCCGGTTAGATGCTATAACTATGGTGAAGCGGGACATCATGCTCCCGAATGCAAAAGTGTTGAACAGAAGTGTTTCAAGTGTGGCAAGCCAGGCCACAAGGCTCTTGAGTGTAGAAGCGGTAACGGTGTGACTTGCTACAACTGTGGCGAGCAAGGACACATTAGTACCAAGTGTGATAAGCCGAAGAAGAATCAAGGAAGCGGAAAAGTGTTCGCTCTATCTGGATCTGAGACTGCTGGCGACGATCGATTGATCCGAGGTACGTGCTTCATTAATGGTACACCTTTGATCGCTATAATTGATACCGGAGCTATGCATTCTTTTATTTCTTTGGATTGTGTTAGAAGGTTGAATCTTGAGTTGTCTATGATTGGTGGCGGTATGGTTATTGATACTCCTGCTATGGGTTCGGTAACTACACCGTATGCTTGTTTGAATTGTCCGTTGAGTATCTTCGGTAAAGATTTTGGAATTGATTTAGTGTGTCTTCACCTAGACTAACTCGATGTCATCCTTGGGATGAATTGGTTGGAATTCAATCGGGTATATATTAACTGTTTTGACGAGACGGTTATTTTTCCGGAATCGGACGTTGCAAGAGATTTGTTTATGACAGCGAGACAAGTGAAAGAATCAGTGCAAGATGGAGCTAAGGTATTTATGCTTATGGAAACTTTGAGAATTGGTGGAAGTGAAGAGATTGGTGCTTTACCAATTGTTAGAGATTTTCCGGAAGTTTTCCCTGAAGAGATAAAGGATTTACCACCGGAGCGAGAGGTGGAGTTTTCAATAGATTTGATTCCTGGAACTAGCCCGATATCGATGGCTCCTTATCGTATGTCGGCATCATAATTGAAAGAGCTGAAGAGTCAACTTGAGGATTTGCTTGAAAAGAGGTTTATTCGTCCGAGTGTGTCGCCGTGGGATGCACCGGTGTTGTTGGTTAAGAAGAAAGAGGGTTCTATGAGGCTCTGTGTGGATTACAGGCAGTTGAACAAGATGACTATTAAGAACAAGTATCCACTTCCAAGGATTGATGATCTGATGGATCAGTTGGTTGGTGTGAGTGTGTTCAGCAAGATTGATTTGAGATCTGGGTATCATCAGATTCGCGTGAAAGCTGAGGATATTCAGAAGACTGCTTTTAGAACGAGGTATGGACACTATGAGTATTCTGTGATGCCATTTGGTGTGACTAATGCACCAGGTGTATTTATGGAGTACATGAATAGGATTTTCCATCTTTATTTGGATAAGTTTGTGATTGTGTTTATCGACGACATCTTGGTTTATTCGAAGAGCGAAGAAGAGTATGCCGAGCATCTGAAGATTGTGTTATCTGTGTTGAGAGAGAAGCAATTGTTTGCAAAGCTTTCTAAGTGTGAGTTTTGGTTGAAGGAAGTTAGTTTCCTTGGTCATGTAATTTCGAGTAATGGTATTGCGGTTGATCCGTCGAAGGTTGAAGCGATATCGCAATGGGAGACTCCGAAGTCAGTTTTTGAGATTAGAAGTTTCCTTGGTTTAGCCGGATATTATCGGAAGTTTATCGAAGGATTCGCTAAGTTATCGTTGCCGTTGACGCAGTTGACTAGGAAGGGTCAAGCTTTTGTTTGGGATGCCAAGTGTGAAGCGAGTTTCCAAGAACTTAAGCGAAGGATGACGACAACCCCTGTTTTGATTTTGCCAAACCCAGAAGAACCGTTCGTTGTGTATTGTGATGCTTCTTTGATGGGTTTAGGAGGTGTGTTGATGCAGAATAACCAAGTTGTGGCTTATGCTTCGAGGCAACTCAAAGTGCATAAGAAGAATTATCCGACGCATGACTTAGAGTTGGCCGCAGTTGTGTTCGTGTTGAAACTTTGGAGGCATTATTTGTTTGGTGCGAGGTTTGAAGTGTGTAGTGACCACAAGAGTTTGAAGTATCTCTTTGATCAAAAGGAATTGAATGCAAGGCAAAGAAGGTGGTTAGAGCTATTGAAGGATTATGATTTTGGTTTGAATTACCATCCGGGTAAAGCGAATGTAGTAGCGGATGCATTGAGTCGGAAATCATTACATATGTCGGCGTTGATGGTGAAAGAGTTGGAATTGGTCGAGCAATTTCGGGATTTGAGTTTAGTATGTGAGAGAACTTCTTTTGGATTTAAGTTGGGTATGTTAAAGCTTACAAGTGGTATTTTGGATGAAATTCGAGAAGGACAAAAATTGGATTTGAGTTTAGTTGATCGGTTGACTTTAATCAACCAAGGCCAAGGTGGTGATTTTCGGATTGATGAGAATGGGATTATGAGATGTCGGGATCGAGTTTGTGTTCCGAATGTTGTTGAGCTTAAAAAGAGTATCCTTGAGGAAGAACATCGTAGCGGATTGAGTATTCATCCAGGTGCTACTAAGATGTATCAGGATTTGAGGAAAGTGTTTTGGTGGCCTAGTATGAAGAAGGAGATTGCGGAATTTGTGTATTCTTGCTTGACTTGCCAGAAGTCAAAGATTGAGCATCAGAAGCCATCGGGTTTGATGAAGCCGTTGTTTATTCCTGAGTGGAAATGGGATAGTATCTCCATGGATTTTGTATCGGGTTTGCCGAGGACGCCGAGTAATTTTGAGGCCATTTGGGTTATTGTGGATAGATTGACTAAATCTGCTCACTTTATTCCTATGCGTGTGGATTACCCGTTGGAGAAGTTGGCTAAATTGTATATTGAGAGGATTGTGTGTTTGCATGGTATTCCGTCGAGTATTGTTTCGGATAGAGATCCGAGGTTCACTTCGAGATTTTGGGAGAGCTTGCAGAGTGCTTTGGGTACTAAGTTGCGTTTGAGTTCAGCTTACCATCCTCAGACAGATGGTCAGACGGAGAGGACGATTCAGTCGCTTGAAGATCTTTTGAGAGCTTGTGTATTGGAAAAAGGAGGAGCTTGGGATAGCTACTTGCCTTTGATTGAGTTTACCTACAACAACAGTTTTCATTCGAGTATCTGTATGGCACCATTTGAGGCGTTGTATGGTAGGCGGTGTAGGACACCATTGTGTTGGTTTGAGTCCGAAGAGAGTTCTGTTGTTGGACCCGAGTTAGTTCAACAGACTACTGATAAGATCAAGATGATTCAAGAGAAGATGAGAGTTGCTCAGAGTCTTCAGAAGAGTTATTATGACAAGAGGAGGAAGGCACTTGAATTTCAAGAGGGAGATCATGTGTTTCTTCGAGTCACTCCGATGACAGGTGTTGGTAGGGCATTAAAGTCACGCAAGTTGTCGTCGCGTTTCATTGGTCCTTATCAGATTTTGCAGAGGATAGGAGAAGTGGCCTATCGTGTGGCTTTACCACCGTCGCTTGCTAATCTTCATGACGTATTCCATGTATCTCAGTTGAGGAAATACATTGCGGATCCGTCTCATGTAGTCCAATTAGATGATGTGCAGGTGAGAGATAACCTGACTGTTGAGACATCACCTATGCGGATAGAGGATCGGAAATTGAAGCAGCTTCGAGGTAAAGAGATTGCTTTAGTGAAGGTCGCTTGGGGAGGACCGGCTGGTGGAAATGTTACTTGGGAGCTTGAGAGCCAGATGAGGGAGTCTTATTCAGAACTGTTTGAACTAGGTAACATTTTCGAGGACGAAAATTCCTAAAGTGGGGGAGGGTTGTAACAGCCCGAATTTCATTAAATAATTAATTATAGTAATTAGTTGATTTAGTGGGATTTTTATTAATGTTGAAAATTAATTTTTATTAATTGGAAATTAATAGAGAATTGAGAGAGAAATGGGAAGGAAAGAAAATAAGGAAGTATATAAAGAAAGTAGAAGAGAAAAGAAAAGATAGTAAGGAAAAGGAGACAGAAGAGAAAGAAGAAGAGAAAGAGGGAAGAAGAAGAGAAAGGGAGGAGAAGAAGAGGAAAGTGGAAAATCATCAAGAACCAACATCAAAGCTCCGATTAATCGAGGTAAGGGTGAGAAACATTGCTATTTGATCATTGTATACTATTGTTGCACCCTAAAATTTGCTCAACCTTATTCACTTGGTTTATGTTTCAATATCATTAGCATTTGCATATAGAGTCATGTACATAGGTTACTCATCTGCATAGCATAAGCATAGCAAGTCATTCAACAGGGGACCAGTCATTATTCTCATCTCTAGAGGCCTATCAAGAGGTTATTATCTTAATTCCATCTCATTCAAGTCATCAAGAAAGAATTTGAAAGCAGAGAGTTCAGCAGATCAAGCCTTGAGTCCATCTCCTAGCTGAGGGTATCTGAGGGTCAACAAGAGGGTTGTGAGCTGTGAGTTGAAGGCATGGAGAGTATCTAGACATTATGAGAGACTTAGAAAGTCATCTAAAGAAGGAGACAAGTCATTGATGAGAGCACAAGAACTACAGCTGAAGGCAGTCAACTAGGGTTTCATCTGGGTCAACCCTAGGTCAACCCTAGGTCAATTGACTGATTTAAAGGGCATTCAAGTCTATTGGAGAGATGTGGGGTTCATCATTTGACATATAAAGAAGAATATGGAGATATGCCAAGAAGAATTCAAGAGAAATCAAGGAGAAGAGGAGTTTCTAAATTAGGGTTTCTGTGTAAAATCCCCTAGTTTAGGTCAAATTTCCAAGCAAGATAAGTCAAAATGCAAGGTTCAAATGGATCCTTGGCCAACATGGAACTTGTAGAGGATCTCAAGACCTTTAATTTGAGTGGTGGAAGACATCAAGGAGATTTATAGAACTCAAGTTATGGTCCTTGCAAGTTACAGGTCATCTGAGGTATCTGAAATTTTGTCTGTGAAAGTGACTTGACTTCCAAGCTAGTTTTACCCCTCAAGGAGATTTCAAGTGAATTTCTGGTCAACATAAGAATTGTTCCTCATTGTCTTAGCTTTCTAGAATGGTATAGCATGCCCTTATATGATGTGTGGAGCTCAACTTATGGTCATGGCAAGCAAAGGGTATTTTGGTCATTTGTGAATTACAGGTCATTTTAACCTATGCCCAAAACTCATACAAGGAAGCTTCAAATGGAAAAACTTACAACATCAAACTTGCTCCAAATGACATTTTGAGTCTAGAAAAGTGACCATGAGAGATTGGAAATGTCCATAGCACAAGATTTCAAAATTGGTGAATTTAATGAAGGAAAATGGCTTAAAAAATGGTATTTTTCATATCTTGGCCAAATGATGCAAAATTATAGGTCATTTTGAATGGAAAAGGCATTCTAAAAACATTGGCTAAAGTGGAATTTTGAGTTTAGGTCATAATTTGGGAGTTATCCATGGTTGCTTGATTTGAAAGTAACATAATCCAAATTGAAAGGGAAAGTGTAAAGGGAAATTTCTCAAATGTTCTAGGAGGTTCTAATGCAACCTATATATTCATGCAAGCTGAATCATGCAAGGGTTGGTGCTCCCATTTGGCAAGAATCTCCATTTTCATCCATTTTTCTTATTCTTCCACAAGATACTCAAACTCTCACAAACCTCTCAAAATTCTCACATCTTTGAATTGAATCATCATCATCATCATTCAAACCCTAGGATTCACACCAAGAAGTGGCTGAATTGATCAAGGATCATACATATCCACTTCATCATTCCAACTTGCATGAAGGATGGAATAGCATAATTCACAAGGTTTCAGCATAAATCACTGCAAACAGAAGCATATTCATCCATTGGAGATTGTTTTTAGCAAGTATCAAGGGTTGGATTGAGGTCTAGCTACCATCACCATTATCAAGTGCAAGGTATGTATATTTCTTCGAATCTCACTGTTCTGGCTGTTAGAGATCATGTGGCTAAGATAATGCTGTTTAGAAACCCTAGAGGATCATTTCTTGAGGTTTAGGGATAGATTCATGGAGATCAATAACAGGTTACCATTTCTGTTGGATTCGATAACAAGCTTTATGTTGAGTTATAATCAATATGTTGAGGCATAGAATAATGAGGCAAGCATGTAGAACATCTGTTTATCATTAGGTTTGAGTTCTAGCAACTTTGATCTCAGGCAAGCATGGTGTGTTCTGAGGTTCGAGCTCTCTGTTTGGAGTGTGTAATGAGAGTTAGGGAAAACTAAGACTAGGCATGGATTACTGGAGTTTCATAGAATATTTTAGGGCTTGGAATTTTGTGTTTTCATCGAGAAATCATGGAGAAAGATTGAGTGGAATTCTCATGCATGGAAGTGGGGACTGAAACCCTAGGCGAAGGGAGGAAGAAGATGAACCACGCGCCCTTGGATCTGGAGGGAATATTGACTTGACCAGGGATCGAACGGCCCTCATTCAATCTGAGTTTTGGTGGGAAATTTCAAAAGAGACCAAACGCTGCGTTTCATTAATTGGGGGGTTGGGCTCAGAGCGCTATCCACACCCCCCATTTTAATAAGCCCAATGCCTTGAACGTGTTATCCCTGCTATTCACACCCCCTCCACTTTATTTCATTATATTTTCTTTTATTTTCTTTAATTTTTTCATGCATTTTCTAAAATTCATAATAAATAGCAAAATAATCCTTTTTAATTCATTCTTTTTGTATTATTTTCTTTAGGATGTCTAGAAAATTATAAAAAATAAAAATTGCATTTTATTTTTTATTTGATTTTTTTCCCATATTTTCTAAATAAATGACATTTTAAATGGTTTCATTTCATACATGATTTTATTAATTTTTGTTCTATTAGATATTTTCATATTTTTCATCCATTCTTTTTAGGTTGTTTAGATTAGATATTGAACTTATAGATTCAATTTAGTTCCCATTTTTAGAAATTAAATTTAGGTGCTTAGTGTAGGTTTGAACAACATGAACAAATTAGGGTTTTTAGGTGATGACTTAGGAGGTTTGATTCTTTCCCTTAGGACTTAGGGTTTGAATAGTTTAGCTATGGGACTATAGGGGCTATGGGTAGTTATTAGATCCCCTTAGAAAAAGTCAGGATTCCCCTACTGCTATTAATATGCTGTATATTTGATTGACTGGTGTGGTGTGCCCTCTGGGGATTATTGCTTGCTTGTGTGGGTATTGGGATTGTCTGGGGATTGGGAGAGCTGAAGACTTGAGGAGATGAAAGCCATTGAAGATCCAGAGATTGAAGATCAACTTCCAGAGTTGAAGAAGAGATTCTTGCTAGCAGATGCTGAGGAGATTAGGGTTTAGGAGCTAGGCAGAGCTCTAGATTAGAAAGCTTGTTTCTCAAACATGGATTGCCTTGTCTGCATCCATTCTTCTCTGTGATTCAGAGTCTCTCTAAGACACTCACCCCCTTCCTTTGGAAGGCTTGGTGATAGTGTCTAAGAGATAGAACTCTTGAGAGAAAATGTCTTTTGTGTTGGAAGCAGTCTGTTCACCACCCTTGGTAGTCAACTGATTGCTTAACACCCAATTCACTCTTGTGATTGATCCCTCATCCTGGAGGTTTGGACTTGAAGAAAAGCCATGGCAGATGAAAGACTGATGATCAAAGCCCTTGCCTGAAGGCCATGAAGATGGAGACTGATGCTTGTTGAAGCCTGTAGCTGATTGGAGATTACTTGGAGCTAGATGTTGATTCAGAGCTGCTGTTGCTGTTGATATTTTTGCTGTATTTCATTGCTGATGTATTGATTGGTTTTCCTGGCTGTATTGTTTGCTGTTTACCCTGTTGGGTTGAAAGTGAAGCCTGTTCACTTTCGCCCATTGTTTTCTAGGTTCGAGGTTGAGTGGGACTCCCTTGCCTCGCTTGTACTGTTGCACCCATGCATTTTACTGTTTTACTGTATATATATGATGTTGTTTCTGTTTCTGCCTATCCCGTAGGATCTCTGTTTCTCTCTGCGCAAGAGAGGAGCATGATAGACACTAGGTCTTAACCCATGCATGATAACATTAGGTTAGTTTGTTTCCCTTCGCAACCGTAGGTTAGAGTTCTGTCTCTTTCTTTCTCAAAACAAACAGAAAAACACATAAAGATTTCAAACACAATAAAAGACACTTCTTCCGTAAAAGAATGTGAACTCATCAAAGCGTCATTTTTGTCCGCTCGGACTGTTGATCAGAAAACCTTTTTCAGAAGGAATAAAATCAACCAAGACAAGCTTGTGTCGTACGCGGCCCGAACTACGTTTGCTCTGATCTTTCATGCCGTGTGAAAGTACGTAGGCATAGGATGCGATATCCTAGCGAGCAACCTTCCCCTCCTTTCTCGTAGGTAGGCGAACTACGTTGACTCTGATTTCTCGTTCCAGACGGGAATACGTAGGCATAAAGTGCGATACTTTGCCGAGTCATTTTTACTTTCATTTTATTTTCTTTTTAACCCTTGACCTATAGTTTAGATAGAATAACAATCCATACCTGAAAACAAGCGTGGATCCCGTCGAGTACGACGGACGTGAGGGGTGCTAATACCTTCCCCTTGCGTAACCGACTCCCGAATCCAGGTTTTGGTTGCGATGACCATACCTTTCCCGTGTTGTGCGAGGTTTACTCTGAGCGTTTCCTTTCCCTCCCGTGGGATAAATAACGCGCGGTGGCGACTCTTCTGTTCAGCCGGCGCCGATTTTCGCAGTAGCGACAGCTGGCGACTCTGCTGGGGACCCAACGTCCCCTGGCTGCTAAGGACTGCGACAGTTCTTATGCACTTGGGATCCAACGTCCCTTAAGAGAGTCAATCCTAGCGCTTGTTTTCCCGTCGAGGATTTTGTATGGAGTTATATTTCTAACCTTCTTTTTTTCAGCTTTATATATTGATTATTATTGCTGTATCTGGGGTGTGACGGGTGTTCTGATATTGAGTGAGAAGCCGGACCTGGGCTTGAGTGCACCTAGAATTAGAGTAGAAATTAGTGGGTGCCCGCTTGCTTTGCTTGCTTTGGTGTCCCATGAAATCTACACTCAGACGAGGTTCCTCTGGTTGGCCTCCTGCCCCTTCCTTTGGTTGGCGTGGGTTGCTGGTTAGTTGGATTGTCGACTCTGGGGACCGATCATTTGGAAGTTGGCTAAGTGAGGCCTCTTCAGGAATTGATGATGCCACTCCTTCTGGGAATCGTATCATCAACCCTGAAAGTCTGTGACGCCGACGACCGCATAGGATGCCGTACCTTGTGCCAGTTATAGGGCCACCCACCTGTGAGGGGATTCAGGGTTATGCAGGTAACTAGACCTTCAGACCACCGGTTTGTTTCTTGATCAGGATCTTGGATATTTATGGAGGGTTCTAAGGTCTGTCAGAGACCAGGTGGAGATGTGTTCTAAGGTCTGTCAGAGACCAGTTGGTGTGTTCCGAGGTCTGTCAGAGACTATTTGGAGATGTGTTTTGAGGTCTATCAGAGACCAGTGGGAAAAATGATTTGAGGTCTGCCAGAGACCATTCAGGTTATGATTATGGGGTCTATCAGAGACCAATATTGGAGCTTTGTTTGAGGTATATCTGAGACCAGGGCTTGAGGACTTCTGGATGGTCTATCTGAGACCTTTCTTGATTGGGTTCAGGCTATTCAGCTACAGCTTCGGTCCCTGTTGCATGTTGCTTGCATTGCATTATTGCATATCCATTACCATTTGCATTTTACTAACGTGTGTCTGTGCTGCAGGTGCATTTGCATTTCCCTAGTTCTGGTGTCCAGACTTCTGAGTGTTTGATCATGACTAGCTTAAGGAGAACGGTTGCTTACAAATTGCCTACGCCTGATATTGTTCCTCTACTTGGGTTGATCTCTCTTGCTGATGAGGGTGTTCGTAGGAGCTTCCGGATGAGCTATGGTAGACTACTGAGATTGGTGTGCAAACCTACAGAGGTAGAGTTAGATGGGCTGTATGCTTTGATGCAATTCTACGACCCTGCTTTGAGGTGCTTTACGTTCTCTGACTTTATTATGGGACCAACCCTGGAGGAATACGCTGAGTATGTTGAGCTGCCCGTGCAGAACCAGGTTCCATTCATTCATTATGACGCCAAGCCCAAGCCGGAGGATTTGGCAAAAGCCTTGCATATTGATGCTTCTGAACTTGTGACTACTGTTTCCCGTGGAGTTCCAGGCTTCTCACTCCAATTCTTAGTTGGTAAAGCCCAAGAGTATGCCAAGAGCGGGTGCTGGGTTGCTTTCAATGCTGTGTTGGCCTTGTGCATTTATGGAATAGTACTGTTCCCCAATATACCGGATTTTGTGGACTTCGATGCTTTCTACTTGTTTGCCGCTGGTAATCCTGTACCTACCTTACTCGGAGATCTCTACCACTCACTGCATTACAAGAATGAGAAGGGAAGAGGGAAGAATGTTCATCTGTGTGTACCCTTGTTGAGTAGGTGGTTTGAGAGTCACCTTCCTAAGAGAAGATCTGTTGCAGAGACTACAATCCCAGCTGGTTGGCCAGAGCGCCTGATGAGGCTATCATCGGAAGATATGGAGTGGTTTGATCGAGACCTGTTGGGATCTGAGCTCATCTTCAGTTGTTCTGGGTACCCGAATGTGCCGTTGATAGGAAGAAAAGGGTGTATCAATTACAACCCTTCTCTATTCATTCGCCAGTTCGGATATGCACTGAAGAATCCACCTCAGGAGGAAGAAGTACAGGAATCTCTGTACTTCACAGGTGATTTGAAGGGAGAATTGCTAGCTGAGTTGCAACACGCCTGGACGCGTATTAACCGCAGAGGGAAGCCGTTGTTAGGAAAGAATGACTGTCAGGCCTATGCACCTTATAGAGTTTGGATTCAGGAGAGGGCTAGTCAGTTGAGGATGCCGTTTCCAGACGCACCAATTCTTGTTCCCATTCCGGTAGCGGAGCCAACTACTGTTTCTAGGGAAGTCTACGAGCAAGTTGTGAAGGAAAAGGAAGCCTTGGCGAAGATTAATGAAGGGCTAGAGCAAGAGTTAGCCCAGGTACGCAGTGAGAAAAACAAGGCCGTGTATGCTTTCCAACAGCAGATTGAGCTAATGAGCAGGTTAGGGGCTGAGTTGACCGAGGAAAAGAAAAAGCGCGAACGTCTGGGGCAAGAGTTCAGAAGCTCCCATGACATGCTGGAAGCCAAAAAGAAAGCGCTTGACGCGGCACATCGAGAAATCTCCTCTTGCAACAAGACTTGGAATGCTACTCTCACCAACAATAAGAAGAGGGAAGATAAGCTGAAGCAGCAAATTTCCGACCTCGAAGAGAAGTTGAAGTCTAGCATCAAGAAGTGTGAGGAGGAAGTGATGACCCGGTATAGTGTCCAGCATGCACTGAACAAGGCAATCAAATCCAGAGATGAAGCGGTGTCTCAGAAACGAAAGCTAGAAGATTGCTTCGGGGAAGCCACATGGGAAGAAACTGCTGAAGACGTGCGACGTGTCCTTAAGAGGAGAAACCAGCTTGTTGAAGGGCTGCTTGATCGACCAAGCCATCCGGAAACCAAGAAGTTGCTGGAAGAGTACCAGACTTATGGGAGGATTTGATCATTTCATATAGTAACTTGTATGCTTTATTTGCATAGTGCTGACCATCACCAGGATTGTTGGTTGAGGTCATGCCTTCTTATTGTACTCTCAGTAATATTGTACTCCGGGCTTATTAATTTTCCCTGCAATATATGAGGCTTTCTATGATTCAGCTCCGATATTCCTACTGTCAACATTGTCACTGCACTGGCACCTTCACACTAGAACTGGGGGAATGAATTTCCCTAATGCACAGACGCATTGCATTGCATTCATACTCATATTGCATCACAGGTAATCTTTGAATAGTGTCTTATTTCCTGCTCTGTAACAGGTACTTTCCAGGATTGCAGATCAACATCCGCACCGCTATTCTACCCGCACCAACTGTCGAAGAATCATGGACCAAATGCAGAACGAGATGCAGGATGTGCGCGAGAAGCTCGCTCTCTTTATGCAGACCATGGAAGCTATAGCAAAAGGGCAGGAGAATTTGCAGGCCATGGTCCAGCCTCTATTGGCCCGAAGCGCTGGTCATGGTAATGAAGATCATCAGTCGGTACGGGTCGATACTGTTCATGGAGACGGTACTCCCACGCCAGTGGCTCCGCCTGTAATCAATACACCTGCTGCTAATGTCAACAACGCTACCGCTGCTGCAAATGGTAATGTCGGAGTTGGAAATGAGACTGCTGTCCATAATGTTGGGTTGGGTAATGTCAATCTGGGTGATAATCTAGGCGGCAACGGCTTTGTCAATGCTGAATTCGGGTTCAACGATCATGGATTCGATAACACTGGCAAGTATGGCTTTAATGCTCAAGGCTTTGGGCAAGACGGTTATGGCGCGACCAATCAGGGTTACGGAGGCTTTGGAAACGGGAACGACACTGGAGTTATGGCTTTTGGTCCTGCTGGAGGTGTTCAAGGGTACGGCAACAGAGGCCGAGGTCCGGGAATGAATCAGATCAGAGCAGGACGTAACAATGGATATGATGGGTATGGGGCTGGAAACGGTATGTGGCAAGAAGATCAGCAGGAAGACGCCTTTTCCGGAGGAGGTTTTGAAGGGCCGATGGATGATTCCCAGAAGATCAGAATGCTGGAAGAGCAGATGAGGGGAGTCTTAAACCAAAGTGCCGTGGGATTGGACATGGCGACAATGGGCTTGGTACCCGGTTTAAGGGTGCCGATTAAATTCAAAGCTCCGGCGTTTGACAAGTATAAAGGAGATACGTGTCCAAAAGTGCATGTACGAGCTTATTACAGAAAGATGTCTGCATACTCAACCGATGAAAGAATGCTGATGCATTTCTTTCAGGATAGTCTGTCGGGCCCTTCCCTAGAGTGGTACATGGGGTTGGAGCCAACTGATATCAAGACATGGAAGCAATTAGCAGAGGCGTTTGTAGCTCACTACAAGTATAACAGCGACCTGGCACCCAATCGGGTCCAGTTGGCCGGGCTGTCGCAAAAGAAGGGGGAGAGTTTTAAAGAGTACGCGCAAAGGTGGCGCGATATGGCTGCCAGGGTCCGTCCTCCGGTAGAAGACAAGGAAATGAATGACATGTTTGTCGGCACATTCACAGGTCTGTTTCATGATATGCTGTTTCACACGTCTCTGGCCAGTTTTTCAGACCTAATTCTGATGGGGGAAAAGATTGAACGTAACATCAAGCAAGGAAAGTTCCAAGTCGAGGAGTCAACTGCATCCGGCAGTAATAGGAAAGCTTATGGTGGGCGCCGTCAGGGCGAGGCAAGCGCAGTATTTGGAGGCCGAGGCCGAGGCAGGGGACGAAACCAATATCGTCAGCCGCAGCAGGTGGCGAGTGTTACTATCCCATACCAACAAACATCGGTCCAGCAACAACAACCGGTTCAGCAGCAGCCAATGCAACAGCAGCAGCAGCCTCAGCAGGGGGCGCAGCAGGCTCAGCGAAGATTCCAGGGTAGTAAACCCAGAAGAGTGTTTGAGAAGCCTCCCTCAACCTATGCCGATTTGTTGCAGACATTGTTGGGATTGAATCTAGTAGAGAAAAGAACTCTGGCACCAATAACGGGAGCTCCCCCGTTTGGCTACGATGCAAGCAGGCACTGCGAGTTTCATTCTGGGGCTCCGGGCCACGATATAGAAGGTTGCCATGCTTTTAAGCACGTTGTGCAGGATCTTTTGGACAACAAGACTATCAACTTCGGAACGGCAGGTCCGAATATAGTCCAGAAACCCATGCCTAATCATGGGGCAAACGCCGTTCTGGCTGAGGAAGGGTTGAATCTGATTATGAATGTCGATGATTTGAAGACGCCGCTGAGCGAGATAAAGAGCCGACTGTTACAAGGAGGTGTTTACCCAGGATGTAACGAGTATTGCTTAGACTGTTGGACCCTAGCTGGGGGGTGTGAGGATTTGAAGAAGGGCATTCAGGCTTTAATTGATGAGGGCATATTGCAGTTTGACCAAGCGGCAACTGAAGAACCCACAGGGGCAGTAGCAGATAATCAGAATGATGTGGCCACTGTGACGATTCCTCGGAAGACGATCACTATTGCAGCACCAGCTCAGCGCCCACCGATCACCATAATTAAGGCCGGGCCAATCCCGTACGAGAACACGAAAGCAGTCCCATGGTCATATGGGTTGGAAGTATATTGTGACGGGATAAAAATTGATGTTAACAAGCAGCCAGCTGAGACTGTGGATAATGTTGTTGGTTCGGGAGGTATGACGAGGAGTGGCAGGATCTTTATATCTCCTGAAGTGGAGGCTGAAAGACTAGCGAAAGGAAAAGGGAAAACGGTTGAGAATGTTCCAGTGCAAGCGAGTGAAAAAGAAGCAGCATCGAAGGATGTAGAAGAGTTTATGCGCTTGATTCGAAAAAGTGATTATAAGATTGTGGAGCATCTGCAGCAGACACCGTCCAAAATATCTATCCTGTCATTGCTGTTGTGTTCGGAAGCTCACAGAAATGCTTTGCTGAAAGTCCTGGACACTTCTTTTGTACCCCAAGACGTCTCCGTAAATCAGCTAGAAGGAGTATTGGCACATGTGAATGCAGGCCACAGCTTGGGCTTTACCGATTTTGACTTGACTCCGAAAGGGAGAGATCATAATATGGCATTACACGTATCTGTTGAGTGTAGAGGATCAGTAATGTCGCACGTCTTGGTGGACACCGGGTCATCTTTGAATGTGTTACCCAAGAAGGCGATGATGAAGCTGGATGTTAGAGGAATTTTGTGTACGCCCAGTGATTTGGTAGTCAGAGCGTTTGACGGCACGCGGAGAACAGTCTTTGGATCGATTACTTTGCCTCTGCAAGTGGGGCCGGAAGTGTTTGCAACTGAGTTTTATATCATGGATATATAGCCTGCGTACAACTGCTTGCTTGGAAGACCATGGATTCATGGAGCAGGGGCAGTCACGTCCACCCTGCATCAGAAGTTAAAATACATGGTCGGAGACAGCGTAGTCACCGTGTGCGGAGAGGAGGACATCTTGGTCAGCCATCTGTCGTCATTTAAATATGTGGAAGTCGACGGAGAGATCCACGAAACACCATGCCAGGCATTCGAAGGTTTGCACATCAAGGACAAAGGTCCCGGGCCGAGCAAAGTGCCAGAGATAGCTGTCTCATCGTATAAGGAAGCTCAAGCTCTAGTGGAAGCAGGAGAAGCCAAGGGCTGGGGCAAAGTGCTGGACATTCCTGTGAAGATGGACCGGTTCGGGCTGGGGTACCAACCGTCGTCATCAACTCCTTCCGTGGGGGCGCCCCGCTTCAGAAGGCCAATCACCATCTCTGCCAGTGGAGTATGTCACGAAACTGTCAATGCTGCTTCAGAGTCTGATGAAGGAGACAGCGATTGTGATATGGATGCCTGGATTCAGCCAAGCACGCCGGGACAAGGATTGTGCAACTGGTCTATTCAGGAGCTTGTTCCTGTGACTTTTAAACAGTAATGCTTTGCTTTATTAATTGTTGAATAATCTGATGTCTTACCCGGGGCATCGAGATTTGCTTAGGGCTGTGTTGTTATAAACATTGTGTGTCAATCATTAAATAAATGGCGTTTTTCATGTGCAAATACTGTAATCCCTGTCTTTCTTGTTTTATATTTTTCAATAAAATGGCAACGTGGTTATTCGCTTTATACGCATTTTGAAGCACTTAACCATTCCTTTTGCAGGATAACATTTTCAGATGACATCCTTGAACCACCTATGACTCGTCCCGACTTCGATCACCCGGTATTCCAGGCCGAAGAAGAGGCTGTCGAAGATAGCGACGTTCCTGAAGAACTGTCTTGGTTAGCAAAGCAAGAGGAAAGAGCCATTCTGCCTCACGATGAGGTTATCGAAATTATCAACTTGGGGTCGGAAGGGGTTGAGAAAAATATTCGTATTGGAGCCGCACTGCAGAGTGATGTCAAGCGAAGACTGGTTGAAATGCTCCAAGAGTATAGTGATGTATTCGCTTGGTCGTATGAGGATATGCCAGGGCTCGATACAGATATGGTCGTGCATCGCCTGCCACTGAAAGAAGATTGCCCGCCGGTCAAACAAAAGCTTCGCAGAACTCGACCAGATATGGCAATGAAGATCAAAGAGGAAGTTCAGAAACAGTGGGACGCTGGTTTCCTGGCTGTGACGAAGTATCCCTCGTGGGTTGCTAACATCGTACCAGTGCCCAAGAAGGATGGCAAGGTTCGAATGTGCGTAGATTATAGAGATTTGAATAAAGCAAGCCCAAAAGACGATTTTCCACTTCCTCACATTGACGTGTTAGTTGATAATACTGCTCAATACTCCGTGTTCTCCTTCATGGATGGTTTTTCAGGCTATAATCAGATTAAAATGGCGCCAGAGGATATGGAGAAGACTACTTTCATAACACCTTGGGGAACATTTTGTTACAAAGTGATGCCCTTCGGTTTGAAAAATGCTGGGGCAACATATCAGCGCGCGATGACGACTCTTTTCCATGACATGATGCATAAAGAGATCGAAGTATATGTTGACGATATGATTGCCAAATCCCAGACGGAGGAAGAGCATCTGGTGAATCTGCTAAAGCTATTTAAAAGGCTTAGGAAGTTCAGGCTGAGGCTGAATCCTAACAAATGCACCTTCGGGGTGAGATCGGGTAAGCTCCTGGGGTTTATCGTAAGCGAAAGAGGAATAGAGGTCGATCCTGCTAAGATAAAAGCAATTCAAGAAATGCCGACGCCTAAAACAGAGAAAGAGGTGCGCGGGTTTTTAGGGAGATTGAACTACATCGCCCGGTTCATATCTCACCTAACGGCCACGTGTGAACCGTTATTCAAGCTGTTGAAGAAAGATCAAGCTGTGACGTGGAACGAAAATTGTCAAAAGGCGTTCGATAAAATAAAGCAGTATTTGCAGGAGCCTCCTATTTTGATACCCCCAGTGGCAGGCAGACCCTTGATCATGTATTTGACGGTTCTCGAGGGAAGCATGGGTTGTGTTCTCGGTCAACACGACGAGACGGGGAGAAAGGAGCATGCGATCTATTACCTGAGTAAGAAATTTACAGACTGTGAATCTCGATACTCAATGCTTGAGAAAACTTGTTGCGCGCTAGCCTGGGCCGCCAAGCGTTTGAGGCAGTATATGCTGAATCATACAACCATGCTCATCTCGAAGATGGATCCTATCAAATATGTATTTGAAAAGCAGGCGTTGTCAGGTAGAATTGCCCGTTGGCAGATGGTCTTGACTGAATATGATATTCAATACGTCTCGCAAAAGGCTATAAAGGGGAGTGTGCTGTCTGAGTATCTGGCGGAGCAGCCTATTGAAGAGTACCAATCGATGAGGTTTGATTTTCCTGACGAGGATATCATGTACCTAAAGATGAAAGATTGTGAAGAGCCGTTGCCAGACGAGGGACCAGAGTTGGGGTCCAAATGGAAGATGATATTTGACGGGGCTGTGAATGCTTACGGCAGCGGAATAGGGGCAATCATCACCACTCCACACGGGTCGCACATCCCGTTTACTGCCCGATTGACCTTTGTCGTTACCAACAATGAGGCCGAATACGAAGCTTGTATAATGGGACTTGAAGAAGCCATTGATTTGCGAATCAAACATCTAGACGTATACGGAGACTCAGCTCTGGTAGTGAATCAGATAAAAGGGGAATGGGAGACACGGCAGCCTAATTTGATACATTACATGAATTATGCAAGGAGATTGTTGCCTTTCTTCGACAAAATTGAATTGCATCACGTACCGCGGGCAGAAAATCAAATGGCTGACGCCCTTGCCACTTTGTCTTCCATGTATAAGGTCAATTTTTGGAACGAAGCTCCCCGAATCATTATCTCTCGGCTTGACAGGCCAGCTTATGTATTTGCTATTGATGAAGCATCTGACGACAAACCGTGGTATTTTGATATCCTTAATTTCCTGAAGAATAAAGAGTATCCGGCTGGGGCATCCAGTCAAGATCAGAAGACTCTCAGGAGATTAGCGGGTAATTTCTACTTGAATCCGGATGGCGTCTTATACAGAAGAAACCACGATTTGGTGTTGTTGCGTTGTGTAGACGAGAAAGAGGCAAAGCTTCTCATGGAGGAAATTCACGAAGGTACATTTGGTACGCATGCTGGGGGGCATGCTATGACGAGAAAGCTGCTGAGGGCAGGTTACTTTTGGCTGACGATGGAAACTGATTGTTTCAAGTTCGCGAGGAAGTGCCACAAGTGCCAAATCTATGCTGACAAGATACACGTGCCTCCGAGTCCTCTAAATGTGATGTCATCTCCATGGCCATTCTCGATGTGGGGAATCGATATGATTGGAATGATCGAGCCGACAGCTTCTAACGGGCATCGGTTCATCCTAGTAGCAATCGATTATTTCACCAAGTGGGTGGAAGCGGCGTCTTACGCGAATGTAACGAAGCAAGTGGTGGCCAGATTCATCAAGAGAGATATCATTTGCCGATATGGGATTCCCGAGCGGATAATCACGGATAATGGTTCAAATCTGAACAACAAAATGATGAAGGAGCTCTGCCAGAATTTCAAGATCGAACATCACAACTCCTCTCCTTACCGACCCAAGATGAATGGCGCTGTTGAGGCGGCCAATAAAAATATCAAGAAAATTGTTCAGAAAATGGTGGTGACCTATAAGGATTGGCATGAAATGCTACCTTTTGCTTTGCACGGTTATCGTACGACGGTACGCACATCAACCGGGGCAACCCCGTTCTCGTTGGTATACGGAATGGAAGCGGTGCTACCATTAGAGGTTGAGATCCCTTCTCTGAGGATATTGCGAGACGTTCAGCTGGACGAGGCAGAATGGGTGAAAGACAGGCTGAATCAATTGAGTTTGATGGATGAGAAGAGGCTAGCTTCTCTAGCATATGGTCGTTTGTACCAGAGCCGAATGAAGAAAGCGTACGACAAGAAGATACATCCGCGGAGCTTTCAGACGGGCGACCTTGTGCTGAAAAGGATTCTCCCGCCGCAAGCAGATCACAGGGGCAAGTGGACCCCCAACTACGAAGGGCCATACGTCGTCAGTAAAGTCTTTTCAGGAGGAGCGTTGTTGTTGTCCACTATGGACGGTGAAGACTTTACGTCACCTGTGAATTCGGACGCAGTTAAAAAATACTTTGCTTAAAATTGACCCGCTGGACAGAAAAAAGAGAGTCCAGGCAAAAATGGGGCATCCTGGCGAACCAAAAACAGAATGAAAGGTTCGGGCAAAAATTAGGGATAAAATTGAAAAAAAATGTACACCCGCGAAGTTGAAAACCTACACTGGGCGGCTTCGGCAAAAAAGGGTATCCCGGTGAACTGAAAACCCGTAAAGGGCGGTTCACGCAAAAGTTAGGGATTTGAAAAGCAAATGACTGCGGTCCGAATTTGATAATTGCAATGAGAATCAATGCGGGAGAATACATTTGAGGAGCCAGTTATCGGATACAATCTTTTCAGAAGTAGGTATGCCGGGAAAGTATTAGAGCCAGATGAGTCATAGGAGGATCAGTTTGTGGTGTTCATCTGCGTCCCGTTGCCGACATGTGTACAAATTTAAGTTGTCAATATTTATGCTTCTTGTGCATATTCGTGTATGTGTATATTTGCTTTGTGTAGCTTCCTCATGTCAGGAGTTACATCCCGTGTACAAAACTCCACCCATTCAGGGGCCCAATCAATAAAATACGTTATTCAGTACTTAACACTGCTCTTTACTGTTTTGTGCATGATTAACGCCTACGTTTGATGAAACTAGCATGAGTATAACGTCGCTGGCCCTTGCCAACAGTTGCTAAAGCTTTGAATTAACTGAAAATAACGTCACTAACCTGAGTTGATTTGGTTGCGTAGGCTTGTCTTGTCTTGTTTGTGTTGTTGCAGGTTTCATAACCGTACGAGGAAGATGATCGAAAGATTGCAATAACAAAAGACTCAGCCTTCACGCAGGTCATGCAGGTTCTTCCTGGAGAAGGATCGAACTCCCCAGCTAGTCGTAGCTTGTGCAAAAAAAAAAGAAAGGATCGACGATTACAAGATCGTAAGGCTGTATTCAGACAGGTTCGTCTTTCCCCGCAGGGTCATTCACTCTCCCCCAGCGGAGTCAGTGGATTCCCCCGAGAGAGTAGTCCCACCAGCGGAGTTCTCTCCTTTCAGCAAATGTTCTTTCCTCCCAGTGGAACTCGAAGATCAAGACTCTCCCCAACAGAGTTGGTGGTGGGTCCTGTCATTTGTTTTGTCAGGGATACTGTGTAATATCAGTTCACTCTCCAGCAGAAAGTCCGATCATGCTGTGCACATCTGCTATTCCCAAGCAAAGTTATGTTCCCCAGCAGAAGGTTATCTTCAACAGGGCGTTTGGTTTGAATTCCCCAACTTCCCAGCAGGGTTGACTTCACCCTTCCAGCATTAATTTTGTAGCACCTGGCTATCCCCAGCGGAGTTGGTATTATCTTCAGCATTTATTTTGCTGAAGCAGTTCCTGTTATGTTAGCAGTTCAGGTAGAGAGAGCTCTTGCTCAAATGAACTACCAAACACTCAAGATCTTGGCATGAGATATTCAATGATCATGTCAGTTTCGGCAGTATTCCCTACAGAGTTATCAGGATAAGTTTCTCTTTATTCCCAGGCAGAGTTATTTGTCATCAAAAGGTTTCATGAACCAGAATTTCAGAAGTGGCCTCCGGGCATCAGAACCGGCATCCGGTAGTTTGGTTTCCAGATATCCCCAGTAGAGTCCGCCTCAAAGTCGCTGTCACGTTGGCGCTAAGAAGGTTGTAGGTGGGGATCAATGGAGAACTAAGTCCTGACGTGGACAACTTATTCCTATATTGACGGGATTTCTTCAGAAGTGGGCGTCCTAACGTGGACAGATTTATTTCCCCGGATTGATGAGATGTGTTAGTCCTAACGTGGACAGATTCGGGTTCTCGGAATTGGTGAAATGGGAAGTCATGATGTTGACAAAAGTGATTGCTCTTTGTGCGGACCATTTACTCTCATGCAGTTATCCTTCTTCGTGTTAGCGAAGCGTGGGTCCTGACGTGGACAGATCAGACAAGAGTGTGAGTCCCGACGTGGACAAGCTTTATTTCTCCAGCGGGTCGAAGGTGCCTGAGTCCTGACGTGGACAAATCAAGACGAAAGAGGGGTCCTGACGTGGACAAGTCTATTCCTTGCATGGGAAAAGAGGTTTCAGTTCCTGACGTGGAAAGATGAAAGCTTATTCCTAACGTGGAAAGATGAGATTCCTTACGTGGAAAAGAATGGGTTTCCTTACGTGGAAAGATTGAGTCCTCACGCGGACATATCAAGATTGATTCCTGACGTGGAAAGAAAGAGATTATTCCCGACGTGGAAGAGTTTTAGTCCTGACGCGGATAGATCAAAGAAGTTATTCCCAACGTGGAAGAAGAAGATAGATTCCTTACGTGGAAAGTTTAGTCCTGACATGGACGGATTCAGAAGAAGAAGTATGCCTAACGTGGAAAGAAGGCGTGTTCCTTACGTGGAAGAGAAAGAGAAACTTCAGGTCCTTACGTGGAAAGATGGGAGTCCTTACGTGGACAAATCAGAAAAATGGTTCCTTACGGGGAAAGGAGATCGTGTTCCTTACATGGAAAAGATTGAGTCCTTACGCGGACACATAGGAGGAGGATTCCTAACGTGGAAGAATGACGTACTCCTTACGTGGAAAGATGAGTCCTCACGTGGACAGGTTCAGAACCAAAGTTGTATTCCTTACGCGGAAAGATTGGAGTCCTGACGCAGACATATTGAGTTGTACTGGAGTCCTTACGTGGACAGATTGATACGGTTCTCCTTACGTGGAAAAAGAAGATTGCATTCTGACGTGGAAAGGTGGAAAATGTAGTCATGACGTGGACAGATGCAGAAGAGATGATTCCTGACGTGGACAGGTGTTATTCCTAACGTGGAAGAGTCTATTCCTAACGTGGACGATTTATTGGAATATTCCCCAGCGGAGTTGCCGAGATTTTTCTGGGTTAACAGCAAGTGGAGTCCTAACGTGGACAGGTGTAGTTGAGATTTCTTCGATGATAGAATCTTGTTCAGGCCGACGAAAATAATCCCCAGCACGGTCGCTAATGGATCAGTTGGTTGCCATAACAGTTAGATTCAGTTGATGAATGTCGTTCCCCAAGCAGTGGTGCAGTTTATTTCTGCGGTTGGCAAATTTCCGGGTTCTTAGTATTCAACCGTCTCGTACCGCGAATGTTTGAAGGTTGTTCGCTCTTCACCCAATCGGGTCCAAGTCGCTTGAATAGGGGCAGCTGTTGCACCCTAAAATTTGCTCAACCTTATTCACTTGGTTTATGTTTCAATATCATTAGCATTTGCATATAGAGTCATGTACATAGGTTACTCATCTGCATAGCATAAGCATAGCAAGTCATTCAACAGGGGACCAGTCATTATTCTCATCTCTAGAGGCCTATCAAGAGGTTATTATCTTAATTCCATCTCATTCAAGTCATCAAGAAAGAATTTGAAAGCAGAGAGTTCAGCAGATCAAGCCTTGAGTCCATCTCCTAGCTGAGGGTATCTGAGGGTCAACAAGAGGGTTGTGAGCTGTGAGTTGAAGGAATGGAGAGTATCTAGACATTATGAGAGACTTAGAAAGTCATCTAAAGAAGGAGACAAGTCATTGATGAGAGCACAAGAACTACAGCTGAAGGCAGTCAACTAGGGTTTCATCTGGGTCAACCCTAGGTCAACCCTAGGTCAATTGACTGATTTAAAGGGCATTCAAGTCTATTGGAGAGATGTGGGGTTCATCATTTGACATATAAAGAAGAATATGGAGATATGCCAAGAAGAATTCAAGAGAAATCAAGGAGAAGAGGAGTTTCTAAATTAGGGTTTCTGTGTAAAATCCCCTAGTTTAGGTCAAATTTCCAAGCAAGATAAGTCAAAATGCAAGGTTCAAATGGATCCTTGGCCAACATGGAACTTGTATAGGATCTCAAGACCTTTAATTTGAGTGGTGGAAGACATCAAGGAGATTTATAGAACTCAAGTTATGGTCCTTGCAAGTTACAGGTCATCTGAGGTATCTGAAATTTTGTCTGTGAAAGTGACTTGACTTCCAAGCTAGTTTTACCCCTCAAGGAGATTTCAAGTGAATTTCTGGTCAACATAAGAATTGTTCCTCATTGTCTTAGCTTTCTAGAATGGTATAGCATGCCCTTATATGATGTGTGGAGCTCAACTTATGGTCATGGCAAGCAAAGGGTATTTTGGTCATTTGTGAATTACAGGTCATTTTAACCTATGCCCAAAACTCATACAAGGAAGCTTCAAATGGAAAAACTTACAACATCAAACTTGCTCCAAATGACATTTTGAGTCTAGAAAAGTGACCATGAGAGATTGGAAATGTCCATAGCACAAGATTTCAAAATTGGTGAATTTAATGAAGGAAAATGGCTTAAAAAATGGTATTTTTCATATCTTGGCCAAATGATGCAAAATTATAGGTCATTTTGAATGGAAAAGGCATTCTAAAAACATTGGCTAAAGTGGAATTTTGAGTTTAGGTCATAATTTGGGAGTTATCCATGGTTGCTTGATTTGAAAGTAACATAATCCAAATTGAAAGGGAAAGTGTAAAGGGAAATTTCTCCAATGTTCTAGGAGGTTCTAATGCAACCTATATATTCATGCAAGCTGAATCATGCAAGGGTTGGTGCTCCCATTTGGCAAGAATCTCCATTTTCATCCATTTTTCTTATTCTTCCACAAGATACTCAAACTCTCACAAACCTCTCAAAATTCTCACATCTTTGAATTGAATCATCATCATCATCATTCAAACCCTAGGATTCACACCAAGAAGTGGCTGAATTGATCAAGGATCATACATATCCACTTCATCATTCCAACTTGCATGAAGGATGGAATAGCATAATTCACAAGGTTTCAGCATAAATCACTGCAAACAGAAGCATATTCATCCATTGGAGATTGTTTTTAGCAAGTATCAAGGGTTGGATTGAGGTCTAGCTACCATCACCATTATCAAGTGCAAGGTATGTATATTTCTTCGAATCTCACTGTTCTGGCTGTTAGAGATCATGTGGCTAAGATAATGCTGTTTAGAAACCCTAGAGGATCATTTCTTGAGGTTTAGGGATAGATTCATGGAGATCAATAACAGGTTACCATTTCTGTTGGATTCGATAACAAGCTTTATGTTGAGTTATAATCAATATGTTGAGGCATAGAATAATGAGGCAAGCATGTAGAACATCTGTTGATCATTAGGTTTGAGTTCTAGCAACTTTGATCTCAGGCAAGCATGGTGTGTTCTGAGGTTCGAGCTCTCTGTTTGGAGTGTGTAATGAGAGTTAGGGAAAACTAAGACTAGGCATGGATTACTGGAGTTTCATAGAATATTTTAGGGCTTGGAATTTTGTGTTTTCATCGAGAAATCATGGAGAAAGATTGAGTGGAATTCTCATGCATGGAAGTGGGGACTGAAACCCTAGGAGAAGGGAGGAAGAAGATGAACCACGCGCCCTTGGATCTGGAGGGAATATTGACTTGACCAGGGATCGAACGGCCCTCATTCAATCTGAGTTTTGGTGGGAAATTTCAAAAGAGACCAAACGCTGCGTTTCATTAATTGGGGGGTTGGGCTCAGAGCGCTATCCACACCCCCCATTTTAATAAGCCCAATGCCTTGAACGTGTTATCCCTGCTATTCACACCCCCTCCACTTTATTTCATTATATTTTCTTTTATTTTCTTTAATTTTTTCATGCATTTTCTAAAATTCATAATAAATAGCAAAATAATCCTTTTTAATTCATTCTTTTTGCATTATTTTCTTTAGGATGTCTAGAAAATTATAAAAAATAAAAATTGCATTTTATTTTTTATTTGATATTTTTCCCATATTTTCTAAATAAATGACATTTTAAATGGTTTCATTTCATACATGATTTTATTAATTTTTGTTCTATTAGATATTTTCATATTTTTCATCCATTCTTTTTAGGTTGTTTAGATTAGATATTGAACTTATAGATTCAATTTAGTTCCCATTTTTAGAAATTAAATTTAGGTGCTTAGTGTAGATTTGAACAACATGAACAAATTAGGGTTTTTAGGTGATGACTTAGGAGGTTTGATTCTTTCCCTTAGGACTTAGGGTTTGAATAGTTTAGCTATGGGACTATAGGGGCTATGGGTAGTTATTAGATCCCCTTAGAAAAAGTCAGGATTCCCCTACTGCTATTAATATGTTGTATATTTGATTGACTGGTGTGGTGTGCCCTCTGGGGATTATTGCTTGCTTGTGTGGGTATTGGGATTGTCTGGGGATTGGGAGAGCTGAAGACTTGAGGAGATGAAAGCCATTGAAGATCCAGAGATTGAAGATCAACTTCCAGAGTTGAAGAAGAGATTCTTGCTAGCAGATGCTGAGGAGATTAGGGTTTAGGAGCTAGGCAGAGCTCTAGATTAGAAAGCTTGTTTCTCAAACATGGATTGCCTTGTCTGCATCCATTCTTCTCTGTGATTCAGAGTCTCTCTAAGACACTCACCCCCTTCCTTTGGAAGGCTTGGTGATAGTGTCTAAGAGATAGAACTCTTGAGAGAAAATGTCTTTTGTGTTGGAAGCAGTCTGTTCACCATCCTTGGTAGTCAACTGATTGCTTAACACCCAATTCACTCTTGTGATTGATCCCTCATCCTGGAGGTTTGGACTTGAAGAAAAGCCATGGCAGATGAAAGACTGATGATCAAAGCCCTTGCCTGAAGGCCATGAAGATGGAGACTGATGCTTGTTGAAGCCTGTAGCTGATTGGAGATTACTTGGAGCTAGATGTTGATTCAGAGCTGCTGTTGCTGTTGATATTTTTGCTGTATTTCATTGCTGATGTATTGATTGGTTTTCCTGGCTGTATTGTTTGCTGTTTACCCTGTTGGGTTGAAAGTGAAGCCTGTTCACTTTCGCCCATTGTTTTCTAGGTTCGAGGTTGAGTGGGACTCCCTTGCCTCGCTTGTACTGTTGCACCCATGCATTTTACTGTTTTACTGTATATATATGATGTTGTTTCTGTTTCTGCCTATCCCGTAGGATCTCTGTTTCTCTCTGCGCAAGAGAGGAGCATGATAGACACTAGGTCTTAACCCATGCATGATAACATTAGGTTAGTTTGTTTCCCTTCGCAACCGTAGGTTAGAGTTCTGTCTCCTTCTTTCTCAAAACAAACAGAAAAACACATAAAGATTTCAAACACAATAAAAGACACTTCTTCCGTAAAAGAATGTGAACTCATCAAAGCGTCATTTTTGTCCGCTCGGACTGTTGATCAGAAAACCTTTTTCAGAAGGAATAAAATCAACCAAGACAAGCTTGTGTCGTACGCGGCCCGAACTACGTTTGCTCTGATCTTTCATGCCGTGTGAAAGTACGTAGGCATAGGATGCGATATCCTAGCGAGCAACCTTCCCCTCCTTTCCCGTAGGTAGGCGAACTACGTTGACTCTGATTTCTCGTTCCAGACGGGAATACGTAGGCATAAAGTGCGATACTTTGCCGAGTCATTTTTACTTTCATTTTATTTTCTTTTTAACCCTTGACCTATAGTTTAGATAGAATAACAATCCATACCCGAAAACAAGCGTGGATCCCGTCGAGTACGACGGACGTGAGGGGTGCTAATACCTTCCCCTTGCGTAACCGACTCCCGAATCCAGGTTTTGGTTGCGATGACCATACCTTTCCCGTGTTGTGCGAGGTTTACTCTGAGCGTTTCCTTTCCCTCCCGTGGGATAAATAACGCGCGGTGGCGACTCTTCTGTTCAGCCGGCGCCGATTTTCGCAGTAGCGACAACTATTATGTATGTTGGGTTTGGATTGTGGGGTAGTTTCCATCCTTTTCCATTTAGGGCAAAGTTGGATTTAATCGGTAGAACTCCATTTAATCGGTTAAAATCTGAAATAGATGATGTATAATAGTCTAGAAATGTTAGACTAAGAGTATTGGAGTTGGATTAGTGAGATTTGGAGTTTTTGGAGTTGGTTGAGTTGGATAACAGTAAGTGAAAAACAAAATACGCAGACACTCGCTAGCAGCTCGCTAGGCGAGCAGGTCGCGAATTTTCGCTAGGAGCTCGCTCAGCGAACAAGTAGCGAATGGTCCCAGACTTGGACAGAATGGATTTTTGGTGTGTTCGCTAGTAGTGAAAGTGTAGCGAAGAGATAGCGAATGGTTCGCTGGGAAGCTCGCTGTAGCGAGCAGGTAGCGAAGGAAGTCAGTAACTTCTGTTGAGATTCGCTAGCACGTTCGCCAGGCGAGCAAGTAGCGAATACTCGCTAGGAGTTCGCTTAGCGAAGGAGTAGCGAGTATGAAAGGTTGATGTTTTATTTGAGATTTATCCATAGGTTGATTGTGTGGTTCGACTATGGTTTATTGCTTGATTAATCGCATAGTTCATGTACTATTGTGATGATGTGTGCTGTGGGTAGCCTACGGGCGTGAATCCTAAAATTGTGATTTGAATGTTAATTGCATCAAGTATAAATACATGCGAACATAATAGGTGATTATGTGTGTATTATTTAATGAACTTGTGAATGCTTGAGGTGTATACAATTATGTGATGAGTGTGCATGAGAACATTGTGAATATGTGTGCATAACTTGTAATTGTATGATTGGTATTGTGATGTGAATACCTTGATTGTTGTGATATATGTTGTATGTGCAATCATTGTGTAATTCTTGAAGAGATGAATTATTTGAATGCATGAGATTAAGATGTCGGTCTTAAGTGCATTTGTTGTGGTTGATTGTACATGCATCATTTAGTCAAGAGGCAATGTCCGTTAGTTTCGTGGAAACTAGTGGCTTGTCCCAAACCTAGAAGAGTGGGTTTGAAGACTTAGAGGACGGGCCTTTGTTGTTATTGGTCTAGAAGAGTGGACCCGGTTTAATGTAAAAACCGAAAAATGATAACGGGTTATCGGTCTAGAAGAGTGGACCCGGTTTAATGTAAAAACCGAAAAATGATAACGAGAGTCGGTACCGCATTGCATGAGTTGCATTGAGTTGTTGTGTCACATTGAAATATAATGTATGCATGAAGAGATGCTTATATGTGAATGATAAATTGTGGAAATGTGAGTGTATGCATGATGTGGGAATGCTTTTGTGAATATTCATGTTGTCTATATATGTGTGGTAAATATATATGACTAGGAGGGTGAATTGTGGTGAGAAATATGGAGTTGAATTATATGATTACCTATATATATATATATATATATATATATATATATATATATATATATATATATATATATATATATATATATATATATATATATATATATATATATATATATATATATATATATATATATATATATATATATATATATATATATATATATATATATATATATATATATATATATATATATATATATATATATATATATATATATATATATATATATATATATATATATATATATATATATATATATATATATATATATATATATATATATATATATATATATATATATATATATATATATATATATATATATATATATATAATCTTATGCATTGATTATTATGGTAATATTTCTCACCCTTTTGTTGTTTTATAATGCTCTATGAGGCATTGCAGATTAGGATGCTGGAGTCTTTCTTTTGTGAAGTATAGCTTCATTCTTTTGAGTCGGCTGCTCTGATATGTAACACCGGGTAGTTAAACTAGTATAGTTATTCTTTTGTGATACATTGCGATGTATCAGCTGATGTGGTTTTGTAATTACCTGACATGATGTATCAATCTGGATACCTTATCTGTATGTGAATTAACATTTTGGAAATGATTAAATGATTTTATCTTCCGCTTAAATTTAAATGTTGAAATGTGATTTCTAAACCATGAAAACGTTACATATTTTATGGAGCAAATGTTAAAGTGTTTCATTGGTGAAATTGTGACATTCTTCCTTTATACCTTTTTCTAAAATTTTCACTCTGATAAATTTGTATATGCATTTATTTGGGGGTATAGAAGGGGGTGTTACATCACACACTCTAGCCTTCAGTGCATATCAAATTTCTAAAATCGTGGCCTGTGGTACCTTGACAGAATGCACAATGGAGGACAGACCTTAAACTAGCTGGAAGAGGATCTAGAAGAGGATACATAGTCCTTGTAGTAATCCATCCTTTATGAACTATAGCAGGGTACAATTTAGTGCACGTCACAAGAATAGGATCAAAGTGAGTCCTATTGTAGTTTTAATCTTGTCCAACAGCCGGATGTTGACGAGCTCGAACTGGACGTGGAGCAACAACCATAGGTGTAACAGCAACAACAACAAGGTATCTAACATACCGAGGTCTGGGATGAGGTCTTATCACTTCATTCATGACAACATTGGTTTGGTCTTCTTTGTTCCTCTGAAAGAACCCATAGGATTTCTTCGCACCTTTAAAAGATTCGGCAGTCTTAGATACTTTACCATTCTTGAGACCTTCTTCAAGTCTTTGGCCAACAGCCACCAAATCTGTGAAGTTGGAAGAAACTCTACCAATCATCTTTTCCCAATAGAATGGAACAAGGTGTCCATAAACATTCCAGTGAGTTCCTTCTCTGCCATAGAGGGTTCAACTTGGAAAGCTAGTTCTCTCCAGCACTGAGCATATTCCTTGAAAGATTGTAGT
Source organism: Lathyrus sativus (assembly GCA_963859935.3). NCBI lineage: Eukaryota > Viridiplantae > Streptophyta > Magnoliopsida > Fabales > Fabaceae > Lathyrus > Lathyrus sativus. Next base: position 612,859,831 of record OZ012739.1, read on the forward strand.
TCATTCTGAGACATGTTCTGAAGTTGACGACATTCAGGAGCCATGTCAAGATTGTACTTGTACTGTTCATGAAGGAATTAACAAGATCTTGGAAGAAATAGATCTTGTTTTGCTCAAGGTTCATGTACCATTTGAGTGAAGCTCCACTCAGTTTGTCTTGAAAGCAATGAATGAGCAACTTCTGGTTGTTGGTGTAAGTAGCCATCTTTCTGAAGTACATAACTAGATGAGCTCTTGGACGGAAGTGACCCTTGTATTTCACAAACTCGGAAGTTTTGAATTTGGCAAGAATAACAAGGTTAGAAACAACACACATGTTGTCTGCATCAACATTGAAGAAATCAGTACCCTCTATGGCTCGAAGTCTCTTGTCTATGGTCTGAAACTGTTCACAGACAACTTCAGGTGTAAAAAAATCCTCATGATCTTCACCTTGAGCACTGGAAGCATCATAGTCAAAAATAGGATTCTCATAGGGAGCTCGGGAAGTCTAGGCAATAGTATGAACCATATATCTAGGCTTGGCGAAAGCAGGAGCTTGAAACACTGGTCTGGCAGTCTGACCAATCATAGTAGTAGATGCAAGAGGTGGAGAGTAGTTATGGGGTAAACCAAACTCTGGCCGAGTTGAAGGTGGCATCTAAACAGGCTAAGGATCAGTAGAAACACCTGAAACCTCCTAGATAACAGTTCTTTGAGGTTGCTCTCCTTTGGAAATCAGGACTTGGAGCATCTTAGTAAGTTTAGTCATGCTTTACTTAAGATCATCAATTTCCATTCTGATCTCTACATTGTGTTATTCTTGCTCTGACATTCTGCGCCTGAAGTTAGCTCTGGTCCTATATCATTGTCAAGGAATTAGCTTGACGTCTGACAGGAGACACTGAAAGAGAGAAACAGATGGAATGAGTTGTTGGACAAACCAGATGTATGCAATAGGTCATGTAAAGGATGCAAATGATATGCAATGACATGCAACACAGGATGTAGAACACAAGAAATAGGATCAAAAGTTTGAGATCACAAGCATGAAGTCTGGGTGAAGAGTAACCACAGGGTGTGTGCTAAGGGTAAAGTACCTGCACAATGGGTTACAACAAGGTTCTCAGAGTCATCGATCCATCTTACGGATATTAGTAACACACCGGTTACTCGGGAATCAACAATATTCTTAAGAGAACCTCGTATGAGTGTAGCATTACTTATCAACTATTTCAGGTTTCCACCCTCATATATATAAAGTTTTATTTTACTTTTCTCTCACTAATTTTTTATAGCTTTAGTGCTTTTGTGAGAAATGTCCTTTTGTGAGTGAGGATATAATTGAAATTCTGGAAAGGGTAGAATTATAAATTCACCAAGGAAATATTTTCTATACATCTTGATTGAATATTATCCATTTATAGAATTGTTTAGGTTAGAAGCTAAACCTGTTAAAAGCTTTGATTTTTAATTGTGTGATTCAGTCCTACTTTAGGTTGGAGATCAACCCATGACAAAATCTCATAGGTTCTTGGTCACTCCGATATTAAAACCAAGATAGGTTAAAGCTACCTCAGGTATTAAAGGTTTCATAGGTTTGAGATCAGCCAGGTGTTAAAATCTAACAGGTTATTGGTTGACCCGTGTAAAACCAAGGTTTAAGGTTCGTGCGCTAAGCCTCAAGATCAATCCACGGGGAGAGGATTCAGTCGTTTATTATTAGATCGAACCTCTATATATCGTGGTTGTCATCTCTTTCCCTTATTTTATTTAAATTCTTCATTTTATTTTTCGCTTTTCTTTCCCCGCTACTAAGTTTTTAAAAATGTTATTAAACTCTGATTTTATCTCCGAAAGATTTTCAAAACCACACAATTCATCCCCTCCCCCCCCCCTCTTGTGTGTGAAGTCTCAAATCCAACAAGTGGCATCAGAGCCTAACTCCTATTTAAGAACTAATAGTCTCAAAAGGAAGATGGCTTTCAACAAGAGATCTTTTCTAAATACACCACCACCTTTTGATGATAATAGATTTTACATTTGACAAGCTAGTTTTAGAATTTTTCTTCAAAGCATAAAATCATGATTTGTGGTAAACTATAATCAATGGTCCAGTTTACTATGCTCATCAAATAAATGATGAAGTAGTGGATAAAACCTATTTCCTTTGGACCAAAAAGGAAAAGAGAAAGATAGAGATAGATCAAAGAACCATATAATAATGTTTCTAAATGATAATATACTTTATTATGTTCATCATTGTTAAACCTCCAAGAAAATGTGGGATACTCTTTAAATAGTTTATGGAGTTTCTCCAAGTATCGAACAAGAGAAGATGAACACACCAGGCGAAGAATATGAAGATATCAACTTTAGATGTTTCTCTAATTTTAGAAATATTAGAAATTTTGTTGGGAAATGTATTACTAAAAAAATCTAAGAATTAAGAATTGGAAACTTAATCCAATCCTTAAATCAAAGATGGGTGTCTTCATGAATTTCAGGAAAAATCCAGAAAGAAGAAAAATTTAGGAAAGTTGAACAATACAGTTTAACTACTAAAAAATGAAGGAAACCAAAACTGATGAATCATGAAATTCATCATACTCCTATCATACAAATCATGTGAAATTATTCGAAAGAACATACTCAATAGTTGAATGATCCTCTGAAGATTGAACATCCTATGAAGGACCCTCTTTCTCAAGAAATGACAAAGAAAATGAAGAAGCTTCTTTAATACTCGGACGAAAAAGAGGAGGAGAAACATCAATGTCTGGGAGAAATATAAAATAATCCTCTTTCAACGATGAAGATGAAATTTTCTTAAAGGCATCCTATGAGGGAGATATTGTTCCAGGTATCAAACTGTCTTACACTCAACTATTTAGAATGACAGACCAATTGGAAAGAGTAAAATGCTAAACTAATAAAGCATACCCCTAGGTTTTAAGGAATATGCAAGATATCTCGATGGAATAGACAATTCTTTCAAAATAGATATTACTAAGCTTAGAAATCGAAAGAATAATGTAAGCGGTGTGACTTCCATATAAAAAAAGTAATTAGGCTTCCAAAACCATAGGGAAACATACCCAAGGAAAATAAAAGTTTGACCTAATTTTATCTTGTCAAATGTCCTCCACAAATAGAAATTGAATAGGATTTAAAAAGGATAGGAAATCCAAGAAATGTATAGATTAAAAGGATAATAAGTGCCCAGTTTATAAATGCACATAATGTAAGAGAAAAAGACACTTAAAACCCTTTTTTATAAATTGAAAGGATATAAAGGTAACAACCTTAGATATTCTATGACTAATACACCTGGACCCAAGAAAATATGGGTACCAAAGGTTAAACCTTAGTGTTTTGCTGGTATGTTTATAGTATGAAATTTTGACGATTATTGATGAAGTTATGCAAAGCATGGTATACTTCCCAAGTATAAAGTATTTATGTACTCTCTGACCTGAGGATGAAACGATGATGGCAAATGTCAACCATTGTGATCAAAAAAATTATTTGAGAATATTTCAAAGTATATGATCATTAGTGATCAATTAAATGGATATGTATGTGATGGAATTATTCATTTTTTGGTTTTACCAACTCTCGCATTCAATGATGTGTAGAGGAGGATACACCTTTTTTGTGTCTTCCCTCTATTGGAAATATTTATCAAGAAATTTTAACAAATGAGTGTTACATTGTTTTAAGGTTGAAATAATTAGGAAAATCTAATTAAACAGTAAAAATAATAATTTTAATTTTTTTATCATCAAAATAAAATTATTTTTAATTGCTTTTGTTCGTAATTCTTATTATATGTGGATGCACTAATTGTATGTGTGAGATATTGGATCGAACTCTAGTATGATCGAAGGGTAGTTTCTGGTTCGACAGGAATTAAGCATGAGGTCGAAGTCTGTTCGCATGCTGCTGTCGAAGTAATGTGTGTTGTAGTCAAAGTTTGTTCTAACATGCATTAGTCAATATTGCTAGGATTGTTAGCATATTGAATTAGGCCTTGCTTGTAAGCCTAATTACTTAAGTTATCTTGTACCCTAAGTTAGCTTGTAATGGGTAATTGTTAAAAAGCCCATTAGATTAGTGTGTTATTTTTCTTATAAATAGGACGCTAGTTTCTCAATCTTGGTATAAGGAAAAATAGGAAGATAAAATTCTAATATCAAGAGAGAGAGGTTATTTTATTATTCTTGTATACTTGTAATCTTGTTCTAAGAGTAGGGAAAGAATAGAAGTTTATAACCAATCCTTGTTGTTCCTTGTTGTTTTACCTTGTTATCTTTGTTAACCCTAACCCTTGTGTGTTTCTTGATCATAAAGAATCCGTTTATATTTTGTTTCAAGATATCTGATTCACAATAAATTGGTGCAGTGAGCATGGAGAAGATGCCTTCAACAAAGTATGAGATTGAAAATTTTACCGGAGTGAACAACTTCGCTTTGTGGGGCTTGAAGATGAAAGCCCTACTGGTTCAGCAGGGTTGTTTGGAAGTGTTGAAGGGAGAGGCAACCATGGTCGCTGCACTAATGACAAAAGAAAAGATGAGCATGATTGAGAAAGCCCACAACGCAATATTGTTGAGCCTTGGTGATAAGGTTCTTCGACAGGTATCAAAAGAGACTACAACATCGGGATTATGGGTGAAACTTGAAAGTTTGTACATGACCAAATCTCTGGTGAATCGAGTCTACCTGAAGCAAGCTTTGTATTCATTCAAGACGAGTGAAGACAAAGTGTTGGCTGAGCAGTTAGATATGTTCAACAAGCTGATTCTTGATCTTGAAAATATTGATGTGAAAATTGATGATGAAGATCAAGCATTGTTGTTGGTGTGTGCTTTGCCCAGAACACATGCTCACTTCAAAGAAACTCTTTTGTATGGAAGGGAGTCCCTGACCTTTGAAGAAGTTCAATCAGCCTTGTATTCTAAAGACTTGAACGAAAGAAAGGAGCATAAACCTTCGACGGTGGGCGGAGGTTTGGCTATTAAGGGAAAATTCTTGCGAAAGGATGGTAAGTTTGACAAAAAGAAGGGTAAAAGTCAACATAAGTCTTATAGTGGCGAAACATCTGGTATTAGATGTTATCACTGTAAGAACGAGGGCCACACAAGAAAGGTATGCCCTGAACGCCTGAAAGATCATGGAGGTAATGGCAATGCAACCATTATTTAGGATGACTTCGAATCATCTGATATTCTTGTGGTTTCAAGTGGCGACTCGAGAAAAGAGTGGATTATGGATTCAGGTTGCACTTGACACATGACTCCAAATAGAGAATTGTTCAAGGAGCTATGTGATCAAGATGGTGGATCTGTGCTGTTGGGAAACAACAAATCTTGCAAAATTATAGGTACTGGATATGTGAGATTCAAGCTCCATGATGAGTGTCACACCCTAATTTTTGACTTTAAGATCCCACCTCCTCGTGCGTTTTTATTATTATTTATCTTTATACTCTTGCGTGCATGTTATCGTAACCAACTTGTGCAGGTGTGTTAAATCCAAATCGAGGTGATGTTCACATTAGTTCTGTCAAGAATTTACAAAGATATCGAGATCGAATCCCGAGTTGCATCTCCTCTACCATAGATCCCTAATGGTTGTTTACATGCCGAATTTGATACAACTACATCATACCATCATAGCGGAAAGATGGGTATGGAGTTAGGCAAATGTTGTGAAGCTAATTACCCGGTACAAAGGAACTTTTCCTAAGCAGGAGGACGGATCTTTACTGATAAGTATGAGTTTTTTGCTACAAGAATTTCAGACTACAAAAAAGGGATAAACTATAAGATATTGCGCTTAATAACCACTTAAGGACTAAAGTTGCTCTTGGTGCCTCAACCACAATAGCTACCGCTCGATTCACAATCCAACATCATTGACACATATCTTTCAAAATTCAAAGTTAAAGATAAATTAGAAGAAATTCTTTTTTGAAATTTCAAATCTATTGCTTCGAATTGATTCCGGAAATATGAGTTGAATGGTAACTGTTGTTGTATGTGAACTCGATAAATGGTAAATGAGTATCCCACGCACCACCTTTCTCCAACACACAAGCCCTAAGCAAATCCTCCAACGTCTGAATAGTCTTTTATGATTGTCCATCAGTTTGCGGATGATAAGCTGAACTCAGCTTCAACTTAGTACCCAAGGCTTCCTGTAAACTCTTCCAAAATTCTGAAGTGAACCTCGGATCTCTATCCGATACGATACTCGACAGAACCCCATGAAGCTTCACTATTACCCGAATATAAATCTCTGCCAGCTTCTCCAATGGAAAACTTATATTAACCGACACAAAATGTGCAGACTTCGTAAGTCGATCCACAACCACTCAAATGGCATCAAATCCTCTCGCCGTATTCGGCAAACCTGTAACAAAATCCATGGTTATACAATCCCATTTCCAAACCGGAACTTCCAATGGTTACATCATTCCAGAGGGTCTCTGATGTTCCACTTTCGACTTCTGACATATAACATAGGCGTAAACAAATCGAGCTATATCTCTTTTCATACTAGACCACCAAAATATTTTCCTTAAATCATGGTACATCTTCGTAGCTCCCGGATGAATACTCAAACTACTACGATGTCCTTCACTCAGAATTGACTTCTTCAACTCGTCATTATCCGGCACACAAATCCTGCTTCTGAACCTCAACACACTTGAGCTATCCAACTTAAAATCACCATCGGGGTCACTTCCTACTCCCGACATCAAACCCACTAACTTCACGTCTAGCTTTTGGTTCTCTCTGATCATATCCAAGAAATCATTGTTCACTTGCAACTTGCCCAACATCACACCACCTGCCGTAAACTCACAAACCATGCTCAAATCTCTGAACCGCTCAATTAGCTCCATTTCTTTTACCATTAAAGTCAACATATGAATTGCTGTTCTGCTCAAAGCATCGGCTACTGCATTCGCCTTTCCTAGATGATAACTCAAACTGAAATCATAATCCTTCAAGAACTCCAACCATCTTCTATGTCTCATATTCAGCTCCTTCTGATCAAACAGATACTTCAGACTTTTATGGTCACTGAACACCTCAAATCTCGAACCATACAAATAGTGCCTCCAAATCTTTAAAACAAAAACTACCGCAGCCAATTCAAGGTCATGAGTAGGGTAATTCCTTTCATGCACCCTCAATTGTCGCGAAGCATATGCCACCACCTTACCATGCTGCATAAGAACCCCGCCTAATCCCATCTTAGACGCATCACAATATACAACAAACGGTTCACTCAAATTCAACAATATTAAAACCGGTGCCGAAGTCAATCTCTTTTTCAGTTCCGCAAAGCTTTCCACACAAATACTTGATCCTTCCTCGTCAACTGGGTCAATGGCAACGCCAAACGAGAAAGCCCCTCAATAAACCTTCATAATACCCTGCCAAACCCAAAAAGCTTCTAATTTTCGTTGTTGTCTTTGGCGGTTCCCATTGTAACACCGCACTCACCTTTGATGGATCTACCGATATACCATCACCAGATATTACATGGCCCAAGAAACTCACCGTCTTCATCCAGAATTCACACTTCAATAGTTTAGCAAACAACTTATTATCTTTCAGCACTTGCAACGCAATTGTCAAATGTCCAACATGCTCTTCTTCAGACTTTGAATAAATCAGTATATCGTCAATGAACATAACAATAAAATGATCCAAATAAGAATGGAAGATTCGGTTCATATACTCCATGAACACTCCGGGCGCATTAGACACTCCAAAACGCATTACAGTATATTCGTACTGTCCATATCGAGTTCTAAACGCCGCCTTCTGTATATCACCTTCTTTCACTCTGATATGATGGTAACCTGACCTCAAGTCAATCTTACTGAACACACGAGCTCCCACCAACTGATCCATCAAATCATCAATCCTTGGAAGAGGATACTTATTCTTAATGGTCACCTTATTCAACTGACGGTAGTTGATGCACAAACGCATACTACCATCTTTCTTCTTTACCAACAACACTGGAGCTCCCCACGGCGACACACTCAGTCTGATGAACTTTCTATCCAACAACTCTCCAATCTGAGACTTTAATTCGTCCAATTCCATTGCCGGCATCCTGTACGGCGCCATAGAGATAGGCCTCGTACCAGGTACAAGATCAATGCTAAACTAAACTTCTCTCTTCGAAGGTAACACTATAATATCATCAAGGAACACTTCAGGAAATTCATTCACCACCGCCAACTCTTCCAGAAAACCAGTTCGAACCACATCCCAAGTAATAGCAGTCCCTGCAGCCTCCAATCTCTGGCGACTGTTGTCCCACCAAGCCCCAACTTCACCTTCTAACATGTGAGTATTGAACCTCACTTTCTGTTCATCATTACAACCCATCATCCTGAAGATCTTCTCAATTGCCTTCAACCACTTCTGAGCAGCTTCGGGATCCAAAATTCCCCCTTCAAACGTCGGTGGCTTGTTACTCTGAAACTGTGCCATATATCTGAATTGCGCACTCGCAGCTGGGTTCTGATTAGCAACCACCTGCGTCATCGCTTGCATAGCTGCAGCCAAAGCAGCATCATTCCTTCCTGCCATACTGTTCAACCAAAACAACACTAGGTTAACAAGACACACTAACTCTATCCTAAGGACAGACTCAACGACCACACTGGTTGGACGGACCGACCTGCTCTGATACCAACTTGTAACACCCCACTTCCCAAATTAGAATAAAATACAATTAAATTAAATAAACATCAGAGTTTCCCTTCAAGCGGGATGTCACATTCGCAAAAATTCAACATAACACCTCATTTCCTGATGTTCAAAATAAGCAGCGGAAAAATCTTCATTTATATATATCATTCACGGCCATCCGCCGAAATACACAAAAGTCATTTATCAGTAAGGTTTATCAAAATAAGATACGCTACGGGAATACAACAATTCGATCACAAAACAAATAAACTCCCAAATCCCGTGTTACGTATCAGAGCATTCCTACGACTCGACTCGCCACTATCTAAGCTAGCTACGCACCTGGATTATCTGTACTTCCGAAGAAGCACAGACCACAACAACAACAGAGGGGTGAGAAAACATGACCAAAATTATCGGTAATAAATTACATGAATAAAAAGGCAGTAAATAAACAATCGTCATCCCACCAACATCAAACAGGACCTACTGTCCAACCAAAACACAACATATCATAATGCCAGAATGCGATCCAACACATGCATGCGGTACTGACTCAACATCACTGATGGACACTGGGCCATCAACTCTCCCCGAAGGAGCACATCATCATCACCGATGGACACTGGGCCATCACCCTCCATCCAGGAGCACATCATAAACAGGATAGATCACTTACGCTCCCCTGAGACATGATCTATCACTCACAATCACTGATGGACATTGGGCCATCACCCTCCACCCAGGAGCACATCATAAATAGGATAGATCACTTACGCTCCCCTGAGACATGATCTATCCCTCACAATCACTGATGGACACTGGGCCATCACCCTCCGCAAAGGAGCACATTATCACTACCGATGGGCACTAGGCCATCAATCTTCCACAAAGGAGCACATCATCACTCCATGCTATGCATAACCCCAATGCACAACACACAACATCAAACACACAAAGTGCACACGATCCTACTGATCATATCCCCATACATCATACACATGTATATATATACACACCAATTAATTATCAATCAAGTTAAATAACAGTGAAACCCCAATCGACACGGAGTACACACGATCCTCCCGATCGCCTCACCATGCATCATATACATATTTTATATATATATATATATATATATATATATATATATATATATATATATATATATATATATATATATATATATATATATATATATATATATATATATATATATATATATATATATATGCCTTACTCACCAATTAATCATGTCAATTAAATTCAATATTTCATAATTTATCTTTCCACATCAAGTATACTTTCTTTACCCCTAAACAACATCTCTCGACCTATCATTACCCAAGGAATCCCACAAAATGAGACACAAGGCAAAACAACACAAAACCCACATTCTATCACGCTCGCTGGCTCACTCGCCTAGCGAGGCCATAACCAATGTTCGCTATTTGCTCGCCCAGTGAACTCCCTAGTGAAGGTAGACAGTGGCTACTGGAAGCACTCGCTACCCAGTTCGCCTAGCGAATCCTCAGCGAAGGTTCGCTATTAGCTCGCTCAGCGAAGGTGCTGGCGAATGTCTGCGATTTCACAAAAATCTCACTGTTAAGAATTCATCAGAAGCTCAAAAAATCGACCGATTCTCACCAAACCAGTCTCAATAGTCTTATCCCAACTTCCTACGACTAAACTACACTACTTAATCCAAGTTTTACCCGATGAAACACCAACTCTACCGATTAAAATCATTTTCGACATAAAACCGTAAACTACTCAGAACATCCAACAAATTCCTACATTCATCACATGCAAGGCTAGCATAACATAATTTCACCAATTTCCTATCAACACAAACACCATTCATTCATGGAAACAACAATCAGAACATTGCAGCATCTTAATCATGAACATCAAATTCCTATGGGGTTAAGGAATCCCCAACTACCCCATTCATGCAATCACCAATTTTAACCCGTTTCTTCCCCCTTACCTCGACTAGTTGCTCCGATCGATGAAAACTTCCCAGAATTCGACAACCTAGCTTTCTTCTTCCTCTTGTTCTTGTTCTTCTTCCTCCTCACCCTCTTCCCCAATTGATCGTGTTTTTCCCTTCCCTTCTTTCCCTAAAACTCCAAAAATACCCCTTAACACTTATTTCTCCTTATTTCTTTTAACTCCAATATTATTTTCCAATAATATTAATACCAATAATAATAATAATAATAATAATAATAATAATAATAATAATAATAATAATAATAATATCATTACTATTAATTATCACATTATTATCATTATCAATTTTATTATACTAATATTAAAGGCTTTAGCTAAAATAATTCCCGCAAGGACATGCCGAATTAAAATAACAACGAAAAGATTAAATAATTAAAATGGGTGTTACAATTCTCACTTTCGATGATGTTGCTCCTAATGTCAACAACAACCCTCTACCAGGGCATGACAAGTGAAGCTCCAGTCAAATTCAGTCAGCTATCCTCCTAAAGCGAGTGTTTCAGACAGGCTAGCTCACCCCTGTTGCTGATTAGTCACTAGGCCATTTTTCTTGTTTCTTGCATTTTCCTTTATTTGTAATAGTTGTTTTCTTTCAAATTTTGTTTGTACTTCCATGTTAATGAAATGAGAATTACAACACTTTGATTCAATTCATTTATGTATGTTATTTACATCTTTATGCTTTCACTTTCAAAAAAAAATATACCTCTTGTCCACTTTCTTTTAATTATGTAAAGATTGGAGGGAGGATGACAAAAACCCAATACCCATAATATTTGTTGGTATGCTTTCATATCAAAACTTTGCTGACGATGTAAGGCATTGTTTTAATTTTCCAAACACTGGAGAAATAAGAAAGTTATTCCCTTGTCAACCCCTTCAAGCCTAAAAGTTGGAGCTTCTTTCTGTACAAAAACCCACAATCTTAACCTAGGATGTGTATTTCTCAATTAACTTGGTTGTACATTCAAATACAAGAGCTTCATGCAAGACACCTTTAAATAAAGGTTTCATTCACAAGTTTTCCTTCACACACATCAAGCAAATGACGAAGATGTCTTTCAAGTCAAAAGCCAATGATGGTTCAACGTAATCATTAAGCTAGGTAGTCACTTTCTTTAAAAAGAAAGAGAAAAATCGAAAGAAAAGGCTCGCTAAGTCAAAACCTATGAAGGAGACTTAAGCAAAAACTGGGGCATCCCACTGACTGTAGGCATCAAAAGAAATAATTCACGCAAAAGTTAGGGATAACAAAACGAAGAAATATTTAAATCCTCACCATGAAAATCATCAATGGCAAAAATAGATAAATGTTGTAAGGAAGTAGTGACTTCCATCTCAAGGGTCCCCTGACTTCTGAACCATCGCCATTACTATCATCAGTACAGTTCCCGACCTCTTGAAATCTGAGCACATAGTCTCCATTAACTAAGCGTAGGAATGAAGATCGTCACGAAGTTTAGGTGGGTACAAATAAACTTTGAGCGTAGACCCTTTGTTTCATAAACCATGAACCACACTACATTACAACCCTTGAAAGAACTAAGTGAAGCAAGGTTATTTTGAAAGCATACTACATCAAGGTTGCGTAAACTGAATTTAAAAAGATATTTACAAATCATTTTTTTGGTGCCACACCTTTTCTTTACCTTCCACTTTGAATGTCTTGAACCATCGTGTTTTAACTAGTGACTCATATGCTTTGCATCATTCCAAAAAATGATTTTAATTCCAAAATTTGCATAAATTTTAGCATTAAGATTACCATGCTTGAACGAATACTTTTGTTTGCAAATTAGTTTTCCTTTCAAGGAATTTTCAAACAATTGAGAAACTTGGTCAGTGATCCTATCACGGGAAAGTTCCTTCTAAACTTTGTTAAGGATTAGTTCAAGATGTGTTGTTCAATGCAAGTCCCTCTCCAAATTCGTTTATCCAAAATATCTTTCAAGACTCATACTATGGTAAGCATTCCAAGTGCACAATAAAGTAGTTATTTCCAGAATAATTCAAGCTGGAGCAATGATTAATTCATCTATACTAGTCAGCTAATCCGGGGTAACTTACTTAAAGAATTCCGAAGCAGTTCTCCATCCTTCCTCCAAGGATCACTGACTTGATACAGTTTACCAATGTTGCAGAAATGTGTTCAGCAACAACATCTTTAATCCATAAGCAGAATAGTAGTGATCTCCGTGTTGAGGAATCAGTCTTCCAATCTTGTCCTCTCCCCAAAAGAGTCGAGCCATGTCATCAACATCTGCATTTGATCATACATCATAGCAAGAGTGTTTCATCCTCATTTGCATTTGCCAGAGGTCGTGTTGATATCAACATCTTACCTTGTGGTCAAAGTCCAACTTACTTGGCACCTACCAAACAGATACTTTTATGTCTTATCTGACGTTCCACCAGATTTGACTTTCCCTATCCAATTGTTTTTCCGAACATGTCTTATATGTTCTGACGTATTTTCAGAACTCTCTTTTTGTGTTATCTGATGTATTTCTAGACGTTTCCTTTGCAATTCTGACATATTTTAAGAATTCTTTTACTTTCTACCCGAGATATTACCAGATGCGTTTATCTCTCTGATGTATTCCCATATTGAATCTTTTGTTTTGATACATTTCCAGAACCTATCTGATATACTTCCAGATACTTCCTTTGTAATTCTGATGTATTTCCAGATATTCCTTTATAATTCTGATGTATTTCCAGAGCTTTATTTCTTTTACCGTATGATGAATTTCTAGATGCGCCCTATCTTTATCAAATGCACTTCCAGAATTCGTTTTTTTCACTCTTCGATGAAATTCTGGACTACCTATTTCGCCTCTCTAACGTATTTCTAGATTGAGTCTTCTCTTCTGATGTTTTTTCCAGAACCCCTTCGTGTCTATCTGGCGTTCTTTTGGATATGACTGTGTCTATCTGATGTTCTTCCGGATATGACTTTGCTTATATGATGTTCTTCCGGATATTCCTGAGTATTCCACAGTGAAGTTAAGTGCTTTCTTGGAAATCTTTGTTGTATCCCAAGATTTGATCTCATTCCACATCTAATGTTTTTCCTATATGTTTCTTATATGTTTTCCAGAGTGTGGTACTGTTTGCATCTGATGCCTTCCCAAATGTTTGTATCTCTGTTCAGGGTTTGTCCCTCTCTTTCTAAGTATTACTAGATACTCTTTGTCACCTTAATGGATTTCCATATATCTTGTATTCCTCAGATATGTCTCTTTGAGATCTGTTACTTATTCTCCTATGGTGTTCCCTTAGTTTTCCGCTTGATTTTTCCAACAGTAGTTTGTCTCCTGTGGTTTCATTCTCCACAGAACTCAGAGTCTTGCATTCATATCATATCATAAGTATCTTTTTGGTATCTTAGGACAAAAAATTGTGCATGTTTGTATTTAAGTCTCTCCAATCTTATCGAGACGAAAATTTCAATCTTCATATCTCCGAATTGAAGAAACTTAAATAGGGGCATCTGTCATACCCTAGTTTTTATCCCTAAGATCCCGCATCTCTTTTTGCATTATCTGCATAGCCTATCATGTCTTTCATTATGCATAATACCCAATTTATCATCCAGAATAAACTTCTTGGATTTACAACCGAATCGGTCAAACTGAAAGTCAACTATGCGAAAAATCAGTGGACAAAAAGTTTCAAAATCAAACTTCCAGACGTCAGTCATATTAATCCATGTTCCACGTAGTTTAACATGGCATGCTCGTTTTAATTTCTCGACTGCTTTTTCCGTCGCATTTTGATCAGTTCGAGCATTTTAACCGAGGAAAATTTATTTTGAAATTTGACAAAACGTTGTATTTTTCTAAGTCATTTTGGTGCATTCATTTTATTTTTTCTAGCACTTTGATACTAGTCTGATTATTCGTTTTTAACCAATTTTATTTTAATTTTTAATTAAATGGTCATTTTTATTAAGCATATTTTAATTTAGTTTATTTTAAATATTTAATTTTTATTTATTATTTTCATTTTTATTATTTAATATTTGTTTTTTTTAATCTATTTTAAGTAACAGTTAATCAACAAGTTGCATGTGTATGACCATGCACTGCACATACTGAAATAAAAAAGGATTAATATTATTTCGCATGAAGGGACACGATATTGACTACTCTCTCTCTCTCTCTCTCTCTCTCTCTCTCTCTCTCTCACACACACACACACACACACACACACAAGCACACACACATACACACACATTTTTTAGTTTCAAAGAAAGAGACAATATAATAAACAAAAGATGATACTAGCATTGTTGGATATACACCAGACTCCCTAAATCACTCCTCTTCCATAACAATAAAAAACCATAATAAACACTCACTGCCATCTTCATACTCCCATGACTACCAATGTACACACACAACCTGCATTTTCATAAAGAAATAAAACACCGCCTTTACAAATCCATCATGACCTTCCATCAATATTAATACATTAACATCTCGACTCTCACACAAAAACTACACGAGATAATACTCTTACCACTATCACAAAAGATCCCTCCCACATGTAAGTTATTTCTGTTGTATATCTACTACTCCCCATGCACGTCGTGTTTTTGACAAAGAAAATACCTAGTAACAAACCACACAAACCTCCATCGAACTCTTAAACCTCCACCTCATTCCTTCTTCTAAAACCATACACCTCTACCATGCTAACTCTCTCTTCAATTAACTCTCCATATAAACTTCATCACTGCTAAACCATATAATTCCTCCATCATTCAATACTCCATCTCCACTCCTTCCATACAACACCGTTTTTCTGACGTACACAAACCATGAACTGGTGCGATCTCGCATCCCACAACAACACCAACAATGTGGAGCTGTAGAAAAAAGTAGCAACAAACCTTAGCATCACCACGTGCAAGCTCGTATGGACACCACTAAAGTAGTATTACAATCGTAAAGCATCGTAATCCTTAAATTTCTTTGTTTTGTTCCCATTATGCTTGTTGTTGTCGTGCGTAATTTGTCATGCTGAAGTTTGAAATATTTTGATTAAATTTTTGTTAAAGTTTAGCAATAATAATGTGCTTGTTGTTTGGAATCTCATATTGGCTGTTTGAATTTCATAGAGTTTATTCTTTCACACTGTTTATGTTTTGATTTCATGAAAGCCAAGGTTTCTTGCTTGCTTGTGTTTTGATCATGTATTAAATGATGTATGCCATGTTGTGTTCTTCTGTATTAGCTTATTGACTCATGCATTTGGTCCAACTACATATTATGTTGATAAGTGTTCAGAGATCCCATTTTTTCCTTTCTTTCTGCGGTTATTGCCCTGGAATTTGTCACCATCCACACATTTTCGATGGTCATTGCATTTAATGGGTATGCTGAGAGGAACAAACTGGATCGCTATTTTGTTCCCATTGTTCATGTTATGCAGGACCACTGGTTGGAGAATTTTATGTTACACTTTTTATTTTTTTTTACTTTTCTTTATTTTCATTTGATTTAATAATGCACTTCATAGTTATTGTGTTATCATTGAATAATCGAATTTAGGATTAAGTTTTGGGTTAATATTCTTTTAGCCTACTAAATTTTTGTTTTACACCTTTCGTATATAGAGTAAATGTTAATATTGTGGTGCAACTCTGTAGTTTCATTTCATTATTAGTAAATTGGATTCAAAACAAAAAACCATATTTTAATTAATTTTTTAATTATTATTTTTTGTATAATTTTCTAAAAACCAAAAAACATTTTGTATCATTTATTTTTAATATTCTCATTTCTAGTTTAATTATTTATTTGAAAATATATAAAAAAAATTTAAAAATGTTATTAATTATTAATTAATTTAAATATTTTTATTTAAAAATGATTAATTAAATTATTAATTAATCTTATTAAATATTTATATTTAAATTGATTAATAATTCACTTGTAGCTCGATTCTATTTTGCTACTTGTTTGCTTCCATGTTTTGGGCTTGTTTTTCTTGATTAACTCTTGATATTTTTCCTTGATTAATTGATGATGATTACATGATGCTTTGCCATGTACGTTGTTGATATTCTTTGTCGTTTTATCACATGATGCTTTGCCATGTGTACTTGTCAATTTCATTTGTTGTTTGATTGTACTTTGTGTTTGTTGACTACATGATGTTTTACCACGTGTCGGTGGATTCTATTTGATACCATGATTTTTCCACGTACCTTTGTCGTTTTTTTATTGATGATTCACATGATCTTATTCCATGTGTTATTGATTTCATTTAGCTTGTTTCCACATGATGTTTTTCCATGTGTACTTTGTTGATTCTATTTGTTGATGTTTTGCCATGTATTTTGTTGATTCACTTTATTGTTAATCATACTTTGTAATTGATGGTTACAAGATGTTTTTCCATGTATACGTTGTCGATTTTTTGTTTGACCATACATGATATTCTTGCCATGTACTGTGTACCTTCGTCGATTTTTCTTTGTTATTTCTACATGATGCTTTGCCATGTGTATGTCATTGATTATATTCGTTGTTGATGCTACATGATGATCTTCCATGTAAGTTGTTGATTTTACTTGTTGAAACCATGATGCACTGCCATGGGTACTGTGTACTTTGTTGATTTTATTTGTTGATGTTTCTACATGATGTTTATGCCATGTACTTATTGATTTCATTTGATCTTTGATCATACTGTCATACATGATGTCTTTCCATGTACTTGTTGATTACATGATGATTTTTCGTGTATCTGTTACTTTCATACATGATGTCTTGCCATATACTTGTTGATTACATGATGATTTTCCGTGTATGTGTTACTTTCATACATGATAATTTGCCATGTATTTGTTGCTTTCTTTCTATGCTTGTGACCTAATCCAAGGGAAATGGAGTGTATGTTGACTTATTGTCATTGTGCATGTCCATTGTATGTGTGTTACTTTGTCTCGTATTTCTTTGTCTTTCTTTGCCCACCTTTTATCCTTAGCAAATAATTTTAGTTAAAACACAAATTTTACAAAAGGTTCCTGTAGGATACTGCAGATGCTTAGGGTGCTAGTACTTTCTCTTAGTATAACCAACTCTCGTACCTTTGATCTCTCTTATCTTAGTTGTATGTCTTGCATTTTGCTTTGCATGTTTACTTAGAGTTTTTGTTCGATATTTTCTCCCTTCCCTTGAAAAAGTAAAAGTTCGGTTGAGACATCTTATCTTTTGTAAGTCAAGCTTGTCAATAGCTTTGGTCACTGATTCACACGTGACACTCGCCCAACAAAAAACTGAGGTATTATGCCAAGGCGCACCATGTTTTATGTTTTCGTTTTAAATAAATACCACATATTCCATCGGTTTCTAAATATAACTAAGGGGAAAAATAATTTAGGACTTGCTTCGAGTCTCAACAAATGCAGTTTATGTTTTTATTTCTTTAGAAGTTGTGCCTTTCTTTTTATTTTTTTTTATTTTTAAATTAATGATTTATTCCTTTGGTTTTCTTTAATAACCGAGGGACTAGATAATCATATTTTACTATAAAAGCATTCATTAATCAAATTTTACCCTAAGCCTAACTTATATGTAGCCACTTCAAACTTGTATGCATCATTCTTTGAGATGGATTGCAAGACAAAAAAAATCTTTAATGTTCTTCTATCTTGACCAAAATAGTTTTTCTTCTCTTGCAATTTATCTCACATAACGGTGTTGATGTTGTTCTTGTATTTTTGGAATAACATTTATATATTGTAAATCAAAGAAAACACTCCATAATTTTTTGTTTTCCTTGATTGATAACATTGAGAAATTTATTCTTATACATGCTGTAAATTGTAAGCAATTGCAGTACAAAAAAATGGTGAATTATTAAAAATTGAAAAGGAAGCAAGACATGTAACTTTCAAATTTTTATCATTCAACATTTTTTCCAAGTAATATATTACCTCGGTTTTTATTTTATTTTATAAAATCGAGAGTAAAGTCCGTATTTTAATAACGCTCAAGATATTGTCAACACATCAATCCACAAGAAACTCTCTACATCCACCACTATATATCTTGTTCTCTTTTTTGTGAAAACATTTGTCATGGAAATTTTTTCTCAAGATAATGAATTCTTTGAACAGATCTCTGGGATAGATTGCAATTGTAGAAAAAAATTCTCAAGGTTGAAACAAATAACTTGTTAGATATTGGATGCATGCAATCCATTGAAATTGAAAAGAATGCATACAAAGGCTATACAACAAAATTTGAATAACAACAAAGATTTATTGTTCTCCAAGAATGACTTAAAAAGATTTGTTATTCTCCAAGAATCCATTGTCAAAATCTGGATTTGTTTAAACAATGTATTTTAATATTCGTTGTAAACAATGTAACTTTTTATAATAAAAAAAAGCTTACTTCCTAGGTTTTTTTTACAGAAACCGAGAGGTATATGATATTTCGAACGAAACATATTTTATTATATTTTTTATTTAAAAAGAAACACATTTTGCAAGAGAAATATAAACGTGTTTATTGAGTTTCTTCAAAGTCCTTAAACAAATCTTGGACATCTATTTAATGAGTATCAACACTCAAGACGGTGTCATTAGTGATCCGCATAAAACCTAAAAAATATTATAAGAGCATTTTAAATATTAAAAATTGATAATAAAATATTTGACATGAAAACTTTTAAAAAAAACTTGGAAAAGTTCTCTATGATGGATTGCAAGAGTAGAAAATTATTTGGGTTCAAGGTTTGTTTTCTTAAATAATTATATAACTGAATGTTTATTTTATTTATCTAACATTTTATTTATTTATATCATAAACAAATACATGAAATATCCAATATTTGATCTTCTCCGAGATTCAATGAAACGATGATCCAACATTTATTCTTCTCCAAGATATTCAACATTTGTTCTTCATCGACAGTCATGACGATTAATCTGATTCAAAATTTGTTATATATTTTTACTTTAATATTCTGTGTAAACAATATAATACTCTATATAAACAATATAGTTTATAAACAAATTAATGAGTATTTAAAAAAAATATCTTTTTTTCCGATTTTGGCCATAAACCGAGAGATATGTGATGATAGTTTTGAAAATATAAAAAAGATATTGCTAGGGTCGAACCAATGACCATATCAACTATCTCCTCGGTTATTCTAAAAATTGAAAGGTATACTGAAGAGTTTTCATGATATTAAAACAACTTCGTATCAGAGATTAAATTTGTTTTTTTGTAGTAGTGCATGACTTAAAAATTTACTCTCGAAGTTTAGGTTGGGAGATCTTCAAACCACAAAACTCATATGCGACAATCAAACGACACTCCACATTGCATCTAATCTAGTTTTTCATTAACACACCAAGTCCATAAAATAGATTGCATAATGTAAGTGGGGCAAGGTACTTTCAGAAGAAATCACCACAGATTTTGCCAAATCTAAAGTCTAATTGGCTGGTATGTTGACTAAATCTCTTCGTAACTTTCGAGTGAATTATATTTAAAGCAAGTTCGGCTCATAATATGTATGATTCAGCTTGAGAGAAAGTGTTAAGAATCAATCATATAAAATATTCCTTAACCTATCTAAAATAGAGAAGAATATACCGTAATATATTTTCTATGCAATAGAATATATCGTAGCATATTCCCCGCGCAGTTAATTCAATAAGATGCTATATAATACAATATCTATAATATTATTCAAACACAGGATTTATTTAAATGTGTCTCACTCTTTCATATTTTAATAAAAATCATTAGGGAAAATATATGAATTTATTGATGTAACTGAATCAGAGAAATATGGTGACGTCTAATTAGTTTGTGTACACTCCATGTATCTTGAAACGGCATGAGAACTTTGGTGTTCCTAGATATCTGATTCATAGGCGTATTGCACAAATGACTTCAATAGTAAATTATTGCATTATTTCATCTTAGTATCTCAAGGTGAGAACCTCAAATATTACGGTTTTGGGTCTCACTATGCGTCTATTTAGTAATTTGAATTATGAAATTTTTTAGTGAATGTTCCATACTATATTCATGTTAAATATCTTATGCCCATATCATTAAAATAAACTATACTCCTTTCACACCATATTATAACCAAAATCTTCCATATTACAATTAAAAAAATAGCAATATGTATTTATTATGAAATGCAATATCTAATTTCCCTTCAATTAGAAATTTCCAAAAGATAAATAAATACAAGGTTGTTAAATGCAAGCCAGCTGGTATCTCATTAGATAGACGACATTCATTGTTCACACAAGCTAGTAGAAGACACAACATGGATAGCTATAAATGTAAATAAATCTTTATAATTTTCCCATTCAAGCACACAATGGAAGCGTTAGGAAAAGATAGAAAAATAGAGAGTTATAATAATAAAGAGATAGTAGTCCCTTCTATTTTATGAACTTTAATCCAATGCACCCACTTACATTAAATGTAGAAATTAAATTCCATTGAAAATTCTCAACTACACAAACACCAATTAGGTACTAACAATAACTCTTTCCCACCCACCTCATGTAAAATCAAATTCATAAACAAATATTTATATACAACACAACAACAACAGCATCAACAACAACAACTTAGTGAACAAACACACAACCATGGCTACTAACGAACGTGACATGTTCTCAGCTGAGATTGTGAACCGTGGGATCGAATCCTCCGGCCCCAACGCCGGTTCATTGACGTTCTCCGTCAGGGTTCGAAGACGGTTACCCGACTTTCTTCAGTCTGTTAACCTTAAGTATGTCAAACTAGGTTACCATTATCTTATAAACCATGGTGTTTTTTTGTTCACTGTGCC
Organism: Lathyrus sativus; assembly: GCA_963859935.3. NCBI lineage: Eukaryota > Viridiplantae > Streptophyta > Magnoliopsida > Fabales > Fabaceae > Lathyrus > Lathyrus sativus. Next base: position 612,881,403 of record OZ012739.1, read on the forward strand.
AATTCTACTCTTGGTGTTTAGTGCTGAGGTTGGTAGCTTGAGTAAAGAAGATCTTTGGAAGAGGATTTGGGAAGATGCAAGCTATGATCTTGCTTCTGTTCTCTCTTCTCTTGCCGTTTTTGTTTTCACTTTCACTCTTTACTTCATGTCAAAGCCTCGTCCTATTTATCTCATTGATTTTTCATGCTATCAACCAGATGATGAACTCAAGGTATGTTCGTACATAAAATACCTTAGTTAATATACAAATATATATAGTAGTTTAGTTTTCTTTACTTTAAACTGATTGAATCTCAAGTTTTTAGAGGCTCTGTATATGCTAAACGCACTTTTCTGCAAAAACAAATAATAGAAACCCTATTTAAATGAGATATTCCTATGATAAATTTTGAGGCATGTGCGGTGGCTCGTCTTGCACGGTCTCAAATACGACTTTGACTTTAAATTTAGATGTTGTATTTTCAGTTTACATGATTTTGGAATTTGTTTTATGAAGGTATCAAGGGACCAATTGATAGAGCTAGCAAGATCATCAGGAAAATTTGACAAAGAAAGTCTAGAATTTCAAAAACGGATTGTAATGTCATCCGGGATAGGAGATGAAACCTACATTCCAAAATCAATAGCCTCAAGTGAAAACACAGCAACAATGAAAGAAGGTAGAGCCGAAGCATCAATGGTTATGTTCGGAGCACTCGATGAACTCTTTGAGAAAACCGGAATTAGGCCAAAAGATGTCGGTGTTCTTGTTGTAAATTGCAGCATATTCAATCCAACGCCATCACTGTCAGCTATGATTATAAATCATTATAAGATGAGAGGAAATATTCTGAGTTATAATCTTGGTGGTATGGGTTGCAGTGCTGGAATTATTGCTGTTGATTTGGCTAGGGATATTCTTCAATCAAACCCTAGTAACTATGCTGTTGTTGTGAGTACTGAAATGGTTGGATTCAATTGGTATCAAGGAAAAGAAAGATCTATGCTTATTCCTAATTGCTTCTTTCGTATGGGCTGTTCCGCTGTTTTGCTCTCTAATCGTCGTCGCGATTATAGCCGTGCCAAGTATCGTCTTGAACATATTGTTCGTACTCATAAAGGCGCTGATGATCGCAGCTTCAGGTACTTCATACATTCAATCAGATCTTACTATTTTTATATCTGTGTCAATATTATAAAGACTAGTATCATTACATAACTAAATTGTAAAATCGGATAACTTTTCTTATCGTCGGTTTTGTATTTTGGATTTAATTGATTACTTGTTGCTAAGTATTAAATCACTTTGTATTTTATACCAAAAGGAAAATAACAGTTTCAATCACTAATTCCTAATGTGATGTCTGCTATGAACAAAAGATAGAGATTCAAAGAGGAATCACTACATAAAGGATAAAATGAAAGAATGTTATGAAAATATATCTGAATTCTAAAAACAAACAAAATTACAACAGACAATTTTAAAAGAGATTATGACAAATGAATTAACTTTCATGTGAATCATGTGAATACACACCAACAAAAGGTACACTTTTAAATTATGTGGCTACCAATTTTTGCATATATTTAAACTTTTCTTATCTTTAATTCTCTATACTTTTTATCTTTAAAGTTCGTCAGATAGGTAAGTAAAGTCTGATTAAAAGTTGTTAATGACATAAATAAAAATTGATTTCTGTATAAACTTTATTATATATGATTATATAAATTATTTCTGAACGATTTGTTGTTAACTATAACACAATTACAGGTGTGTGTACCAAGAGGAAGATGATCAAAAGTTCAAGGGAATTAAGATAAGCAAAGACTTGATTGAAATCGGCGGCGAAGCTCTGAAAACCAACATCACAACCCTAGGCCCATTAGTCCTCCCATTTTCCGAACAGCTTATTTTCTTCGCAACTTTAGTTTGGAGGAACTTATTTGGTGGAGGCAAAAAGTCTGATAAAAACTCATCATCCTCATCCTCATCAAACAAGCCCTACATTCCTAACTACAAACTCGCCTTCGAGCATTTCTGCGTGCATGCTGCAAGCAAAGCGATTCTCGACGAGCTTCAAAAGAATCTGGAACTGAGTGACAAAAACATGGAAGCTTCGAGAATGACACTGCACCGATTCGGCAACACTTCTAGCAGCAGCATTTGGTATGAACTTGCTTATATGGAAGCAAAGGAAAAGGTGAAAAGAGGAGACCGTGTTTGGCAACTTGCATTTGGTTCTGGTTTCAAATGTAACAGTGCTGTTTGGCGTTCTATGGGACGTGTTGCAAAACCTACTTCTAGGAACCCTTGGCTTGACTGCATCAATGCATATCCTGCTCAACTCAATTGAAAAAGCACTTTTATGATTGTTATTGCTATTAATCTATTATCAGTGATTATGATTAAGAAATCAAGACTTGTTTTTAGGATGAAATAATGCTAGTTTTTTAGTTAAGTTAAGTTGGTGTTTAAATTTTAAATTTGTGGTTTGTGATATTGTATACTGTACACTGAGGCATATATAACATCATATGCCAAAATGTTGTTTCTCTGTCACTTCTAATTAAATTTTTAAGCTACTTTTTCTTTCTTATTAATTATTGGCTTTAAATTTGTACTATACTGTTACTGACTCATACTGTTTCTCTCTCTCTCTCTCTCCTAAATGATTCTAGAATAGAAAGTTTGATGAACATTATCATTGTTATAGGTTATGATTCATTCATTCATGCCTGCAAGAACATTAATGGTGAAAAAAAGATAGTTGAGGCGTTATAACTAGTAGTATTCCCCTAGGTAGGGAGTAGTAGCTTTACAATGTTGTTACAAAAAAGATTATTCAGGGTGGATTTGTTTGATTGGAGACTAAAAACATCTCCATATCATTTTGCAGAGTACATGAAGTTAGAGAAAGGTAAAGAGTAAAGACCATCTTGCTCATCATGACTGCAGGATTTCTAAAAAAATATAATTGAAATTAGAAAATCAATAGAAGAAAAAAAAAACTTATTTGGTGAAGTTGGGACCATCTAAGGTGATTGTTTTCTCTTGCCAATGTGAAAAGTGATTGGTGACCCTTATTGATATCTCTTTTCCTTTTTATGGTGATTTGGTTGAGTCTGTCTCTCACTTATTTGTCGCATGGAACTTAGTTAGTAGTGTTTGATATAAAATTTTTAAGTAGTTTGGGTGTCATAAAGATCTTCTTAGGGATCATAGTTTTCTTTTTGAAAGTTTTTTCTCTTTAGGTGATTAGGTGAAATATTGGTGTGCTTTTACTATGTTTGCATAATGTGGTTTGGACCATTTGGTAGGCTCGAAATGATATTATTTTTTTCTATTTTGTGACAAATGTGAAAGAAGTGAAAAAATTAAAAATTGTTTTCAAGTAAATCACTTTTTCAGACTAACTTCAAAACCCTATCCTATGAATTAATCAAAGACGGATAAGATTCTTTATATGGTATTGACTATTGAGTATGTGGCTTGTCTTTTCTTCTCTTGAAGATCTTTGTTCTAGTCTTGATAGTTTAGCTTATTTGAGATCTAACTTGACTTCTTCTTTTGGTTTGGAGCTTTTGTAGGGTTTGAGTTGACTTTTCTAGTTTTGTTTTTTTGATTTTATGTTGTAGTTTTTACTTCACGAAAGGTGGTATGATGGCGGCCCTTGACGATTGGGTTTTGAATAAAAAAAGAAGTAATATAGTAGAGCATTAATCTTAATGAAGAACATGGGTCATGTATTTTTTTTCTTGAAGGGTTTAGAAGAAGAGAAGGAATATGTATATAATCACGTGTATATAAGCGGAATTAATCAATCAATTGGTTAATAAAGAAATATTCATGATATTCAGTCATTATAATTTACATATATTTAGTAAATTTTACATTAAATTTAAGTGTTTTATTTAATAATATTTTGTGTTTTTGTAGTTTTTTAATCAGAATTCAAAGGATTGTGATAAACCTCAGCCCGTTTCAATACCACTCTATTCAGACAAGTTCTACACTATTTTCATGGGAGAAGTCACAATGACATAGAATGGAGTAAGACATAGACACACAAATTTGAAGAAAAAAAAATAAAATTGAAGAAATAACATTTTTCATAACTTTTAAACTTTTTGCACACTATTGAAAAGCGTATTATACTATTAGAGTTTGATCTAACACAACTTTATTAAACTAACTCGTAAGGTGAAATGTGTCACTTTATATAAACTATTTTAATATTTTATCTCCAATTAATGTGAGACTTTAAAATCTTCCTAACATGCACCAAGAGCTTCAACGCAACACATTATTGAAAATTTTCCATAATTTTTCAAATAAATAGAAAAGTTATGGTCCTTTTTCAATAAATTTCATATAAATAGCACGTTTTTCTTTGTAAGACGAAACTACATTGCTCGAACAATTTCACTGTTTCATTATCCATGATCTTTTTTTAGAGATGATATCCTTCATCAATTTTGTATAAGTTAGTAATATGTTCTAGTACCTCAAAAAATGAAATGTTTATTTGCTAATTTTTGAACATTTTGAAAAATTTGTCAAAACATTTCTCTTCTTTCAGTTTCTTTAATCTTTGAGGATAATGAAGTCTTATATTAGATTTTAACACCCTTTCTTTCTTTTGTAAAATGGAATCATCTTTAACATTCTTCTCCTTTTCAACAGGCTCCGAAATTTCCATCTCTACTTCTATGATGTCAGGAAGTGTTTCACTCTTGTTAGTTGTCTCTTTGAGTGGCTACTTTTTACAAATCTTTTGTAGTAACAACATTTACTCTATTAAGATGATCTCTTAAATTTGTAACTCTGTCGCTCAGAAGAACTCCTTAAGGATTTTATGCGATTAGGTGGACTATTTTATTGACTTGAATCTCCTGATTCTTTATTGATGTTAAGTTATGGTTTTGAGCATTCCTCGCCTCTTCATGAAATTGGGAATTTGGGGTAGCCATATTTTCAAGAACTATCTCCCACTCTGGTTTCTATTATTTAGCTACATGTTGATTTGGTTAACCACCTTGGGTAACCCCTCTGTCTTTGAGGAACACCTTATTGATCTATCCATGATAAATTCAATTGGTTCCTCCAACTCGAATTGTAAGTACTTGAGTAGGGATTAACTTGCTGACGAATGACATGGTTGTTGAGGAAATTCACCGTCTATATCTAATCATTCACAGTCATTGAACTTCACAATGCATGGAAAAATGAAGTCCTCGACACAGTTTACATCTCATTTGTTCGACTTGAGCAATTGTAATTTTAAGCATAATTGTCATTTTTTCCACATCATTTATTACTCGTTTTTCAATCTTTTTGCTATTATGTTTCACCAAATTTAGATCAACCATAGAGTTTGTAACATTAGAGCACCTGTCACACATATCAAAATGCTCACTAGTAATAATAACATCAATTATATTTATAATTTAGGTGAAAATTTTGGAGTTTCAGGAACTTCCAATGACTGAATCAAGTATCTTCTTTGTTTTGAACTTTAGGCCATTACAGAACATCTCCATTTGATATGTGATGTCTAATTTATATGTTGTGCACAAAGTTAAGTTCCTCTAGAAAACCTTGTAGTCTTTACCAAGTGATTCCCACTCCTTCTACATAAAAGTGGATATTTCATACCTTTTTTGAACATAAAGGAGTGTACAAAAATAATGTTCTAGAAATGTTGACTCAATGGCCTTTTATGTAGAGATGTTGCTTAGACTTAGTTATTATACCATTCTACTGCATCATCTATTAGCTAGAGTAAAAAATATTAATCATTTACCAACTTCACTATGTCCTTATACCTTGATAGTTGTACATAGAGGGAGGAATCACTTTAAGTGCTTGTTTAAATCAACATATAACCTTCCTACAAGCTGCTTCAACTCGCATAGTAGTACTGGGTTGAGCTCGAACTTTACAACGCTCACATGTGTTGGAAGAATTGA